>CM068836.1:24548924-25926424 GCA_028554795.2 Sinohyriopsis cumingii | reverse complement strand
GAATTACTGAATTTATACGTAAATTCTGTGAATTTTCACAGCTTAGGGCATTCATTACAACTGCATGTTTATTTTCTTTATTATCAAAAAGATATTGTCGCCGTCACTAGTCACAGGTTGATGGTTAGATATTCAAGACTTTCTCACCCCACTTTCTTGTAATAGATAAATGGGTGACTTTTTTATTATTCGCGTCTTTGAGCATTCAGTATAACATATAATTACAATTCTCTTCAAGTTATCATATGTCTTTTGTGTTTGACCCAATCAAATTTATATTTGACCTAATAAGGCTTGGATGCTTTTGATATGGGTTTCCTTTGAGACATGAAAATGGTATATGTTTGCATGCTAATAACATACATGTTTTCTGTAAAATTAAAATGTATGGACGAACACATTTTGAGGTTTTACGGTTTTCTAAACAAGAGAATTGTGGTGGGTCCTGTCTCTATGGCCTAGGTACAACTGAATCATGAATGATTGTGGATTGTCTGATCTTAATGATACAGTTCTTGTTCAAAAACTCGGAGTGCAGTATCTGTGCCTCTAAAAGAATACCTTAAACTTTCAAAAAGTTTAATAACCACATTCTGTTTCTTTGAAAAAATGGATGGGGATCTCATAATGATGACCTGGGATGTATTTATATATGTATATACACACGTATACACAACTGAGCTTCTTCCTGCCATTATTATTGGTGCTGTTGCAGGCAGCAGTACTTATTGTGGCAGTGGTAGCTGTAGTATTATTGTCCTTATGAACAATTAACCATTTGTGTTGAATTTGCAAAAATAATCATCTGCTTGAATGAACGTCCGGAGATATTTGCATTTTGTATAAAATAGACATACAAGGTAGATGATTCTAAGTATAATATATCATTCGGTTTGACTTTATTTGAGTAAAAGCGATGTTTATAGGAAAGTTGACTCTGCCGTCACAGAATAGCAGATAAGTAACATAGTTTTAAATCAATTTAAAAAGAGTTGGTTTATCCAACTGCTCTTTCGGTTCATAAAAACAGTTTGTATATCCAACTGCTCCTTCGGTTCATAGGATCTGCTTATCAGATGCAGACATTTCAACAAACGAAATAGATCAGAGAAGCTGATTATAATTAGAAATGTGTAAATGTCAGCTGATCAACTTTAGGAGCCTTTAAATCATAGTATATATTGAATTGGCTGAAAATTCTAAGTAGTAAATTCAGATATAAATTCATGACACCCATCTATCATTATAAACCTTGTAACATATTGTTTACGGATATTTTAGAAAATGCACTCTGCATGAAAAGTTTATCTTAAAAAACAATCTTACTAATTGATGTAAATTCATACCGTTTCGCATCGAAATTAATTTCTTTTCTTTTCAGGGTTCCAAGCACAAAATTAAAGATTTTCATAATTATAATAATCTTATGTTACTTGAATCATGTTTATTATTATCTGTATTTGAATTACTTTAACCATTTCTTGACTTTAAAGGAATTGGAAAGCAAGAATGTCGAAAACTCTATTGAATTGGGCAAACGTATATGTTTATGTTATCGCTCTGTAAAATTGTATTCCAGAATTTCTTAGTTATGCATTAAACAGAGAAAATATTTTTTTTTAAAAAAACACAGAAAGAACATATGACAAGAGAGGAACCTCCGTAGTAATTTAAAACTCAGCTACAGATGTTGAGAGCTACTGAATAGTATTGGAACCTATACGCCTGGATGAACTTTTTCCGGGAGATCTTGTACGATCTTGTTCCGGTATTAAAGACAATCGGCAGGAAAAGAAACGAGGAAAAAAAGAACAGAACGGATATTCTCCGCACCAATGGGAAATTGTGCATCCGCACAGAAATTACCAATCTATATTCCTGCTACATCCAATAGGAGTTTATTGTTGGTGACACACATGCTGATAACATTTCCTTGATAAATTCCCACCACTCCTTGTAGGTTCGCCTCCCTTTTATTCTTTATCAACGTGTGCATACCGTAAATGCATATCATTGTAATATCGGCAAATCTTTCATTTTAGACAAAGCAATAAAGCCTGATTAGCTTCACATATTGTAACAAAATAATCAAAACAGTCATAGATATTGAATACCAATTTCAAAGAGCTACTAAAATGAGACCCGTGATTTTATTGTGCAGGTTTTTAAGTCATCATGCCCCACTGTTAACAGATTTGGAACCACAGTTACCCCGTTATCTTTCGGAGAAAAATATCGATCTGTTCCAGTTATGAGGAGTAATTTGCCTCTTTTTGGACATTTATGAAAATACATTGAGTTTCAGATTACGAATAATTATCCAATTATGGAGTAAATGTATTCAAATCACAAAATTAAGAAATCCATAAATTTCAAAGAGTCCTAAGTAGGTTTACTAGGGAAAACATTCTAAATGGCAAATTTGATAGGATTTGTTTTGCAATACTACTACTACTACTACTACTACTACTACTACTACTAATAATAATAATAATAATAATAATAAATGAAAGTGAAAGCGATGTTGTTGATGACGAATCTTTTGAGAAAACCATGCGAGGAAAGGATGCATCTCACAACTTCAGTCATAATTTAATTCAATATTTTGATATCTAATTTATAATTCTATTGTTTCATTTCCTTTAACTTGAGGTACCTTTGGCACTATTATTTTGATTACACTCGCACGGTCTGCTCCAGTTCTAGAAATGAAAGATTTTAGATTGTGAAAAAGATATCACGAAGAAAAGAGTTGTCTTGCGGATGACCAACTAAGCTTTTTATCGCAGAGACATAGAAGTGAGATATAGTTTAAGAAATCAAAAACAAAAACTAAACAAATAGCGCCAGACACCAAGCGGAGGATTTGTTTTGTGAATAGTAAGTATAAACGTTAAAAACATTAACATTTTCTTACACATGCATTTTGAAACATATCTTTACGACATCTGATATTAATCAAATCAAAATGCCATGTATTTAAAGTAAAGTGGCAGGAATTTGTTTTAAAAGTCATAACCACAAACTTAGCATGCTGTACGTCTGGCACGTTCTTTAGAACCAAACTTTTCACGTTGAAGGAAATATATATCTGCAGACAAATTCCCAACATTTAAAGTTAATAAATACGTATACTTATGGGTAATGTACACCTATTCTTTTTACCTGTACGTAAGGCTAATCGATACTTATACATAAAGCGAATGGATACGATATGCATGAGACTAATGGATAGCTATACTTAAGGTTAATGAATGTCTATACTTACGGCATTGGATAACGTATATTTAAAGATAACGGATACCTAAAAATATAGCCAAAAATTCAAAACTATAGATTAAAATGAAATCAAAACTTCTTTGGTGAACTATAGATGAAATTTCGATTGTCACGTTTTACGTGCTTATCTATGGTTTGAGAAAGAGTATGAATAGAAAATCAGTGAAATCAAGCTGATTTTAATTATATCACACAAGAGGTAAAAGACAAATACAAATTCAAAGATGACAAACTGTTCCAGAAGATTTTGAAGAACATGAATAATATATTCAGTCATTTTTATTGTGCAATTTATACCGCATGTCGCACTGTGACAGAGTATATTGGAAATGTTACGTAACAAATTCATTAACAAATCCAGTTATAGTAATTGTATTATGAATCGCACTCATTAAATATAAAATCATTGTTTCTATGTCATTGGTACACCCCATAGCCACGTTTATCAAAATATTCCTTCATAATGTAGTGAACTTTCTTTCGATTTGATTGTAGGTTAACATTTCACAGCATTTTACTCTAAAGGATTCTTTTATTTTTCTCACAATTTATAATTTCATAAACTTCCACCACTCAAGTCAAATATTTTTTCAAGCATTTCCACTGAACAGGACTAGCTACAAACCGATGGAATCAGTAATCATCCTTCGAGTGCCTTTTGCAAACACTTTAACCACATAAGACTCACCAATGACGATCGTCTTGTGGGTCACTTAGAACAACTGTTTGGACAACTGAAACAGATCCTTTACTGATTGCTAACATCTTCCAACAATCTCCCAGCACACATCAATTAACTTTTGAGCATGCATTTTTTCTTGTCCATTTTATTGAATACCTTAGATTCTTTTTGTTGCATTTTGTACAATGTCCTAGACTACATCTCATAAAAAGTGTAATAAGAATGGCAGACTCATCCTTGTCTTCATTATTCATAAGCATGTGTTCCTTACCGAAAATCTCTTTTTTACATAAGTTGTTTTCCTGTATCGATTTGTTTTAATAATAAATTTGATCTCATGGAAATGTAATATTTAATCTTACATTTCTGACATTGCCATTAACCAAATATTCAGTCGACGACATTATCTTGAAGATTATCGTTCACACTTGAAACTGAGAGGTCATACGCAGACATTTGGCCACTAGATCAGTGTTACATAGTCCGTTGATAAATGAATTCTCTCTTTCTCTCTATCCATCTACATTACCATTCTCACAAATTTTAAATTGCTTTAACCCCGACATGTTATCATTCTAAAAGGGATTGTTTATAGTACTTGTATATTCATCTAGTGTTACTCAGTCGTAACAACTGGGAATATTTCCCATTTGTACTGAAAACAAAAATGATTCAGTTTGTTCGATGAGCAAGATACTTTCTGTTAATGAATTTGAATTATTGATACTTGTCCGTAAAGCAGCATACTGTGATAGTCGAGGCTGAGGTATATGAGGCCAACACACACACACACACACACACACACACACACACACACACACAAACACACACACAGAGGCCAGCGGACATGTGAAGGAACTGGCAAACCCGGATTCAATTCTCTCTCCTACCTAATAATATTCTTTCTCCGGTTAATTTCACTTCATATTATAATTCATTTTCCGGTAAGGTCCAGGGATAACACTTTTCAATATCCTGTTAAGGATACATTTGTTATTTAATGTAATCACTTATATATAGACTGACTTCAGACATATGAGTTAATTAATGACCAATTTTAGCGAATAAATAGCAGCCTTTCTTTTCTTTTGACAATATGCGTTTAGACGATATGCTTTTGAGATTGGGGGTGGAGGAGACATGGGGATTGGTACAGTAACTGGCGGACCCAGTTATTTAGGAGGAATTATAATTTTATAAGAAGTAATGAAATTGCTCGTTCCTATTGCTATGTCCGACATCACGATAGACTGGCTCCTTTGTACGGATTGTTATGAAACAAAATTACGCCATAGGTCAAATGCATCTAAACATCATAGGCAGAACACTGAGGGTTAATTCACCGTACAGAACCACGGCCAGTCTCGTGCTTTCTCAGTTCAACGATTGCTCCCTTACAGAGAGACCGAATTGTATTTTAAGTCATGTATAATTTGATCAATGTATGAATTCAGTTCCGTAATATGTTGTTTCCATGGGATGTTATTATGATACCGAGATATTTTCAATTTTGTGCGACTTTGTATGCATCGCTGTGAGCAATCTATCCAGTAAGGACATTGTATTACACTATTTAAGGTGCATTCAAATGAATTATTCTTCCTCTTCTTTTCATATTATCTCGGTGTCATTGAAAGTAGTATCCTCAAAGTATGCATGTCCCCATATTGTGAAAGGTGTATTGGTCATCACACCCGTTCCTCTTTACGAATTCATCAAGGTGTATTTATTTTCAAAATGATATTGTTATGCACGCTTGCATGTCAACAATGTCTGTTTGCTGTTGTTCATCGAGATGACTTACGCACACCTTTCTAAAGGGATATCACTTTTCTGGATTGTTTGCCTGGTGTGTTTATGGACTGTTCAATTAAACATTACTTCAGTTCGGCGTATCTAATTTCTTCCTCTGCTCACATATGAGAAACATTTGTGCAATCATCAGAACTTTCAGGATAGGAGCAAAGATATCTTAAATAAGACTCTTTCTTTTCTATCTTGAAACGGTATAAAAACATTCCAGATAATTGTTTACGATGGCCAATTCTCCTTAGTAAACAAAACAACCATCTAGAGATGAGACTTGTTTTATAGTATTTTGCAATGTTCGTGTTCACTCCATTAAGACAATTTGAGATTAACTTACAAGTTTGTCATTCCTGTGGTTGATTCAAAAATAGATAATTCATGCTCTTGGTCATCATTAAATGTAACTTTTGTTTTCTGTATATTGGGTCTCTCCTTTTGTTGTAAGTTCATTAGATCTTCGAATTTACGGTAAATTGGGTTAAATTGAACATTGTTTATTTGTCTACATCCAATACGTAATTTAAACCTTTTTCATTAAGCAGAGTTAGATCATACTGCTATCATGGCTGATCCTGCATATCTCCATGTTATTGTCCCTGAATACGTTCTGTTAAGTTGCAACTTTTCTGAAGTATTGCAGGACACCCTTTTTATGTGTGAAATTGACAAATTAGCAAATCTTATTCCCAAGAATGTAGTTTTACATAAAATGTTTCTTTTTTGATGTGTGTGTGTGCGTGTGTGATTTGGATTTTTAACGTAGCTTTAAGAATTTTTCAGTCATATCACTATAATGTCAGCAGTATGGCAGTTTAGAGCGATGTCGAGCACTGTGACATCATATAGCATGATGTCCCACCCAGTCACATTATTCTGACACCAGGCCGACCAGTCCTAACACTAACCTCTTAATGCTGAGCGCCAAGCGAGGCAGCTGTTGGTACCATTTGTTTAAGTCTTTGGTATGACTTAGCCGGGGATCGAACATGCGATATCTTGTTTTGACGAAATGGTACAGACAGTGGTTCAGCTATAAGTTTTAATTATTTAGCTAATCATTCTTTTACATAGTATTTCCTGCGTATGAACAAGATCGCAAGCACAATTTGCCTTATTATTTTCATTTAATTACTGATCCAGCTTTGACATCAAATCTCAACTTCTGATGCAAGTTTTGCAACCAAAGAGGCTAAAGTTTATCATGATTTTCTGAACTTCGCAAAACCTGATTTTCGCTAGATAGTCAAAATCTACTACTAAATATAGTTAAAGGATTATTAATTCATTCGTTTCTATCTTCACTTGTTACATTGTATACTGTTATATCTGTTTTTGCAATATATGTTACGAGCGAAATCTGCGATACGATGACCATCACTATACATGAATCAAATCTGAACATATATCACTGTTATCCTGTACTTACTTTATCAAGAGCATGATGAAGACACACATGTTTGACGTATAAAATAATATCGCATTAAAGTTGAGACTATTGCGACTGTTATTGAATACAAAGAGAGTTCCAGTCAGTACAAAAGACCGATAAGACAAAATGTGTAAAATCTAATAAACCGTACAAGAAGCATACGTTTTTATTAATTTACTATTTATTGTTTTCTATATTAATGTTTAAATATTTACACAGTTTATATTACTTCAATATTTTTGTCCGGTTCAACCCTGTGAATTTATTTTTATATACTAAAAAAATCTAATTGACGAAAATATGCTTAATTGGAAATAAAACACTTCTTATAATATGGATTTATATTGGTTACTTCCTTAATTAGAGAGACCGCTCCGATTGCTAGTGGTTAGAGCGTCCGCCTCGAATGCGGGAGCTTGCGGGTTCGAAACCCGGCTGAGTCATACCAAAGACTTACAAAAATGATACTAACAGCTGCTTCGCTTGGCACTCAACATTAAGAGGTTAGTGTTAGGAATAGTCTGCTGGTGTCAGAATAATGTGACTGGGTGGGACATCATTTTACATGTCTGCGGTTTTATGCTCCAGTACTAGACACCACTATAAACTGTCACACTGCAGACATCGTGGCGATATGACTGAAACATTGTTACGGCTACGTTAAAAATAAAAAAAAAACACAAACACACACTCCTTACTTATCTACGTTTATTCAATTTAGGAGAAGTTTCCATTCTTGTTGTGACTGTTAAATAGATTTAACACGTGGTTCAGATAAGAGACGAATTTTGAATAACTAATTATTAAGTAAAAGTTTTTTTTATTGATCTATATTATTTACTTTATATATGCGTCCTGTATGTATGTAATATTTAATAGTTGTGGTTTCATTCTCATAAATAACATGAAATATGTACATTTTATTGCATACTATTCACTAGACTTTTGTTAAAAAATTGAAGTATATTTATTGCAAATCTATCGTAATATTTCATACGCAAGAACAAAAAACATTATCACTAAACATCATGTAAGTAAAGACCTTACAAAAATAAGTATATTTCTATAATTTTCGTATTCCACTATGATACGTGCTGTTAGAAATATATACATATAAAGATAATGGTACCCCAAAGAAAGTTAATGTGCACATGTAATCCATCCAGTTGAATGAGTTGCAGTGTATTTTTCTATTCCGCTCTTATTACTCAGGTTCCTATTTCTTTCTTCTTTTTGAGGGTTTTGTTCAATACACGCCTGATTCTATTTTGTCCCGCCTGTTTGTGTGTGTATATCTTTCTCACTGTCAAGGATATACATTAACGTGAAATAAAATGTTTGTATATTAGTACATTTAGCCTACACACCACGTTCAGGACTCCAAACCTGCTCTGTTAGATTATGGCGATGAGCGACATATAAGACAATGAATTATGAAAATGAGCATGGTAATACTTGTTGAATACCTTTATCATTCTGATACAAACGTATTTTATAATCTCAAGTCGATAAAACCAGCAGGGTTTCCAATAAGTTACAGCCCCTCAATGAAAGTCACATCAATTTGTTTCTGACAATAACCACCTTACTAATTTACACATAAAGTATTGTAGATAAGATAATAATGCTCCATTAGATTGTTGACTCCAATTACCATTCGGATACTATGGCACATTATCGTTACAACTAAATGTGAATTCGTTTTCCTGCCCACCTTGACTGAAATAGGTACTGGGCTCTCTGGGAAATATCTATAAAGAAAGACCATAGAAATAGTCAGCCAAAATGAATATGTATATTAGTTAGCGGACTCCTACTAAACTTCATCAGCCGAATTTTACGTATCTCTAACCATTGTCAGCATTTCAGATATATTACTTTTTTACATCTGAGAAGCAGATTAGATATCCCAACTCTTTCCAAATTAATATTTGTTTCCTTATCTGTGACGACAATGTCCATTTCCCTATTACGATGTCTCTTGTTAAAATAAAGGCACTCCGATTGATATATTGCACTTGAAATCACCGACTATTTCTTCTGCTTCACAAAAGCTCCAATACCTCTGGACTTTCGAGTGCAGGAATATCTTTGCAAATGGAATACGAAATATTTCATAATAAGAACAATACCACTGCTAACACTACTATTGCTACTCGCAACATCAACAAGAATATATATATATATATATATATATATATATATATATATATATATATATATATATATATATATATATATATATATATATAACGACTCTATGGTCTTAAAATAAGTAGCAGAAAAAGGTGAAAAGCAACAAGCTTTGTAAAATTCAAAAAAATAATTTATTTCTCTAGAATACAAAGTGAAATGGTGAAAGAACTTATGGTATAACGAATTAAATTCCAAATAATTCTAGAATTACTAACACAAGTCATAAAGAATTAGGTTCTGAATAAACTTTAGTTCTATTCCAAATAATTTCCAACGTTGAAGGTGTTGATTTGCCTGTAGTGACCTGTAAATTGGAGATCTAAAGGGAGTCTTTTGTTGAATCACAGTGACATAATTAAAGTTGTCCTTATTTGAATTCACTATAATTGCCAGTTAAAGTCTCTTTCCAAAAATATTATACAGAGCACTTTGTATTACCAGAGAAGAAGAATATTGCTTGAGATCTATTATCTTCTCTTTTTTACTTAAAATTATTCCAAACAAAGTTCCAAAATTATAGAATCTATCTGAGGTTCCTGTAATATCACTTTCCGTTTAATTAAGAATAAAAAAATAAATTTCTTTTCTGGTGTTATGAACTACAAATTCAAGCTTTCTATTCCACATGATATGGCATCTAAATTTACCAATGCTTGTCACTGATTCTTTTGAAACATTGTTTAATGATAGAACAAGTGTATCGATTTTCTTTATGCAATAGTGCTAATCAGAGCAGACAATTAGCAAATGCATTATTTACAATATGTTTTATGAATAATTGTAAAGTATGATAACATAATATTGGAAGCAATTCCCTGCAATATATATATATATATATATATATATATATATATATATATATATATATATATATATATATATATATATATATATATATCTTGCACACAATAAACAATATATACACTCCATGAGATCTGATACACACTATGCAGGGATAAGTGTCTGCTCAACACCTGTAGCAAATGAAATTGCCCTTCGGCTTTGTACAAAGAAATCATTTGTTCCGTTGATCGGATTGTACAGAAACGACAGGCGAGAGACAGGTAAATGTACGATTATTTGAAATGGACAAGGATGAAGACAGCACTATCGCGAATATTGTTTCAATTTGTCAAGAATATTTCTAATTAAAGAAGAATTACATTTAAGTGACGAATTTTTTTACCGAATTTTTAACAAAATGTACATATTTTTTTCGCAAATAAGGCTATTCATTCCGCATAATAAAAATGAAATGATCATATTTAAACTCAAAGCATTAATCTTTGTGTGAATATTGCTAATTTATGTAGTTTCGCTAAATGGATACCTTTTTTACAACAGAACACCACTTCTATCATAATGGAAATAATAAAAGATAATTTTATGTAGCAAAAGCTATCATGACTCCAGTTAAAAATGGCTGTATAAGGTTACAATATTCATCCCAGAACTCACAGATTAAATAAAATGCATGATGATCCATAACTTAAAAGAAATATAGCTCAACGGTATAATTACAATTAATACCAAAATCCAAGTAAAACAATATTTTGTGAAAACATAGATTACAAAGATGTTCCAAGACGACATAGAGGATAGCTCAAAGCTCTTGTACTTAATTTTACTACATTCTAAACAAATTCCCAGAAAAATACGAGATGGTTATTATAATCCAACTTTATTCAATAGTTCACAAATGCATTGATTATAAATTAACAGGATTTGGATATAGTTTAAAACAACTTATGGCTAAAATAAAAATCGCTGTGAAGGAAAAGCTATTAAGATGACAAAAAGATTACGTTGTAAGTAGGATTTTTATCGTTAACTATAGCAATGGATATTCAAATGTTTGATACATATACGTGTGTCTTAAATTATAATCGTTACTTCTTGTTGCATGTTATCGTCATCCGGGAGTGACAATAACTGTATGTAGATCTTAGTCAAAAACTCATCTTTATTAAATATACACGATATATCTTGCGTAGAAACAGATAAACCTAACTATTTATATATTGTTGAAATTTAATGACAGAAAATACGACTTGTTGCATTTCATCGTCATAGTCCTCCGGCAGTGATATAAACTCCAAGCATATCTTGGTAAAATCACATTTAGTATATTGTTCCACTCCCTCAGGTTGCACTGGGTACCTAATGAATTCTAAATTCACCTTTCAGAAAATCACCACAAGGAGATTTATCTCACATTCACTGATCCTAGAATATAGTCCAGAAGTATAGCCAGCGTGTACTGCTGTGTCCAGGAACCTTGAAAAAGACGAATTGTTAAAAATCTTAGATAATTTTATTGAATTGTCAAAATTATATGTGTTCTTCCATGCTAAGAAGAAGTTGTGATATCCCGCGATCTAATTTACACTTACATTGTCTCATGTCATTATTTAAGAAATGTTTCCTGCAATCAGTTGGTCAACACGTGGAAAAACGAATCAGCTTCACACGTTACTATCAAAGATTATAAAAATGTTATCACAAAACGTTATGTTTCTGATCATCTTACCTGGTCTGTGGTTTACGTAGAACCGTGTTTTGTTAGCAAGATTTAGACATAACTATAATACTCTTGTTTCGGGTAAATTTAATCCCTGATTCCTTCTTCCCATGTGGGTATCCTATGGAATATGACAATTGTTTCATTTCTGACAAAGAAATATACGATAATCAAAGACAATATGATAATCATAGACGAATATTGTTTCATAAACCCTACATTTTAAAATATGAAAATATCTACCTTTACAGCTGACCACAGCAAGCTCTCCCAAACTGTCATGGTAAGTAAAACAAGACCTGATACTATTGTATAACAGGGCCGAAACCAAAAAACAATTACCATGCATCGTTAATCGTTACAGAAAAGAAGATCGGACTAAAGTGGAAAAATAGGATAAATTCTAAGACTAGAGTGCATCAATGTGTGTTCGTGGCATGTGATGGAAAGTGAAAAATGCAACAAAAATATTCTATTCGTTTTTACAGATAAGTGATGTCTTCATTTATAGACAACCTATTTTATACTTAAATGGTTCTGGTGCCTGCCATATTCTCACTTAATATCAGACACACGCATGCACGCAGGCCCTCACAGATGCATACATACATACATACACACACATACACACTCATATATATATATATATATATATATATATATATATATATATATATATATATATATATATATATATATATATATATATATATAATCACCGGTTGACTGAGGTGTTCTTTTTATCAGTTGGTACTTTCCACAGTACAGGTTCATCGGTAGCTTCCATCAGTAAGAAATGTAAGGAAATTCCCGAGGAATAATATTACGATTTAATGACATTAATAGTGTGTCATCATTCATGACAAAATAGTTCAGAAGTTTTATCTTCTTATAAAGATATTTTATATGTTATCTACGTTACTGGCCATTAGTTTTTTTTTTTGGTTTTCTGGGGGGTGGGATTACAGATATCTTCATTTGAAGTGAAATATTTTCTTTTGTTTTGTCTCAAGATAATTAATATTTTTCCAAATCATAAACTGGAAGAAATACTGTGTTATTTTGCCATGAATAAGATCCAGATTTTTTTCCAGCTATTGACAGACGGAAATTAAGCATCAATGTGTCAGGCAGCTGCTCGCAAATAGTGATTGTTGGGTTCCTAATATAATTTACGGTATACCGTGGTACGGATCGTTTCCTAATATAATTTACGGTATACCGTG
Organism: Sinohyriopsis cumingii; assembly: GCA_028554795.2. Classification (NCBI taxonomy): domain Eukaryota; kingdom Metazoa; phylum Mollusca; class Bivalvia; order Unionida; family Unionidae; genus Sinohyriopsis; species Sinohyriopsis cumingii. The sequence continues at coordinate 25,913,282 of CM068836.1, read as the reverse complement.
GTACGGATTGTTTCCTAATATAATTGCGGTATACCGTGTTAAGTATTGTTGTACGTTCAAAGTATACCGCGTTGAAAAATGTTCGTACTACCTAGCTCTAAGATAGATAGATAGATAGATAGATAGATAGATAGATAGATAGATAGATAACATAGAAACACACACACACACATTAACACATTGACACCAATATGACAGGCAGAATGGAAAGCGAGACATACATACATACATACATACATACATGGATGCATGCATACCTGCATGCATACATACATACATACAGACATACATGGATGCATGCATACATGCGTGCATACATACATACATACATACATACATACATACATGGATGCATGCATACATACATGCATACATACATACATACATACATACATACATACATACATAGACAGATACATACACACATACATACATACATACATACATGCAAGCAGCATGCGATATTGGGTAAAATGTATTCACTTAAAAAAATAAAATGAATTAATTAAATAAACAAATAAATAAATAAATAAAATATCATGTATCAAATAATCGGATAATAAAAAGCTATAATCAGACATCACTGTTCGTATCCATCTTTTATTATAACATTGTTACATATTGTTTATTGGCATTTTATTGTACCTATGCTTTTAGTTCTCTTTCGATTGCTTAAAGAATGCACTCTAGCGGAAATGTTTATGTAAGAAAACAATCTTAGTTGAGTTAAATTGATTACCACAGCGTGTCATAGCTCTTTGTTATTTCTTTAAGGGCTCCCAGCTCAAAAAGTTAACATTGTTTTAATTATAAAAATCTTCTTTTATTATGACTATCATTATTATTATTATTATTAGTAGTAGTAGTAGTAGTAGTAGTAGCAGCATAGTTTAAAACCCATCTTCTGATGTTTGAATCTATTGCGTAGTATTTGAACATATGCGCCTGGATTCTATTTCTTTCTGGTACATCTGTACATCCGTGTTCCGGTGTCAATGTTAATATAATGGGAAAAGAAACGACAAAAAGGTCGCACAGAATACATCTGTATAAATTGGAAATCTCGCATCCCCACGAACATTACCCCATCTATATTCCTCTTATATCCAAAGGGAATTTATTGTGTGTCACCATGCTGATAACGTCTCGTTGATAACTTGCAATCAACTCCTGTAGGTCCGCCTCCTATAATTTTTTAAATCAACTTTTGCAAACAGTACAAGCAGATCATTGTAATATTTGGTAATTCTTTAATTTTAGAATGTTTGTGAATCCCGTATAAGGAGGGTATATTATGCCAAGTAGTTCATTCCTCTAAACCCAGTTACAAGAAAGCCTAGATAGGTTCACATTGTTTAAGACAATTGAAACAGTCATACAGCTTGAATTATAAAACAGAGTTTAGAACAGAACAAGAACAGCAACAAAATGAGACCTCTGATTTTAATTGGTAAGATTGTAAGCCATCATTCCATAATAATCGATTTAGATCGACTGTTATTCCTTTTATCAATGGACAAAAGTGCGCTTGATTTGGCTGTTCCTGTTTTGATGGGTAGTTTACCTCTTTGTGGACATTTATGAACATTCTTTGTCAGTTTCATTAAGAATAGTTATTGATTGTGGAGTAAATACATTCTAATCACACCATTAAGAATTCCATAAATTTTAACGACTGTAATGGTTTAATATGGACATAATAATAATAATAATAATAATAATAATAACTGAAAACATTGATGATGATTTACAGTTGTTATTATTGTTACTATGCCATTCCATGCTTCAGTCATCATATAATTTTATATTGTCATATCTTATTTCTAATTCTATTGTTGTATTTCCTTTTCCATGAAGGTATATTTAGCATAATTTCTTACATTGGTCTCTCACGGTCTGCTCCAGTTCTAGAAAAGAACGATTTTCAAAAAGGCATCACGAACAAAAGGAATGTCTTGCAGATAACTAACCAAGTTCTTTCTAGAAGAGACACGAACGTAAGAAATATTCTACGAAATCAAATAAATAACGCCAGATACCAAGCGGAGGATTTGTTTCATGAATATGTAAGTAAACAAAGTCAATTACTTGAACATCTCCTTGAATTGTGCGTAATTATATATATATATATATATATATATATATATATATATATATATATATATATATACTCATTCAATGAAGATATCATGTACATAAATAATGTGGAATGCATTACATTAAAAGATATAAATACAAACTTAACATGATGTACTCCTGCACGTCCTATACTTACAGCTAATGGACACCTGTAATTAACTCCAATGTATGCATATACATACGGATAATAGATATATCTATACTTAAGGCCAATGGATACCTATATTTAAAGCTAAAGGATGCCAATTGTGAAAGTTAATGGATACATGAAAGATGAAAACTACTGTGGTTAGCTATAGATGAAGTTTTAATTGTCAGAATCATTCGTGTCGCTATTTTTACCTTGTTCTTAAATTAATCATGGTTCGAGAAAGAGTAGGAGTAGGAAATAAGATGATGGCAGGTTTATTCCTATTCATTTATTTATTTATTTGTTATAGGTACACGCCAGCACTTCCTTACCTGATGGGTATGAGATAACAGAAAGAGAACTCATTATTATATTTCCTCAAGTGGCTTCTGCAGTTTCACAGGTATTCCATTTCACATATCTAATACTAAACGCAAACTTTATTTAAACAGTTTTAGTGTGCTTGTATCTCGTTTGACAGTGTCATGGAGTACTTAGCAAACATTACGTAACAAATTCATTGATTACCTCCAAATTTAGTATTTGTATGATAAATTGAATTTTAGATAGTACTCATTTAATATAGAACGATGAACGTTAATGTTAAATCCTGGCATGGTTTAATTTTGATATACCTAACAATCATTCATTGCATTAGAGCCCATATCCTGTCCTTTTTCATAAATTCCACCATTCTTCCAATCTAACTAAAGTTTGAAACAAAGGAAAGGATGTCGCCGATCAATATCGGATTAATTCGTACACATGAGAAAAATGGACAAAATGTTCAGTTCGATTATTATCTGGTTTTAATGGAACTAAACGATGTTTAGGACCAATATTTTTCAGGATTAAGTAATATTCAGATTACGTGTCATTAACGACTTTTCCACGCAACGGCTGCATTGGGGCTTTAATGTGAGAATGTGAGATATATATATACTGATTACTGATTGGTAGCCTCACTAACATGTGTCTGAAAATATTACTTTATAATCTATCGTTTATTTTTCCTATCTGATGTTGAATGATATTTACCATATTTTACGTCAAAAAGATTAGTGTATTTTTATTACAATGTATAACTTCATAAATTTCCAGCACTCTTAACAAATATTTTCAGACATTTTCTCTGATGAATGCAGCTACACTATTACACCAGCTGACGGAATCGGTAACCAGTCTTAGAGTAACTGTTGCAACCACCTTGACTGTAGAAGGATCACTAATAGACAGCCGTCTTGTGGATCACTTGGAACAACTCGTTGGACAACTGAACCAGATCCTCTATCGACTGCCAGCAACTTCCAACAATCTCGCTGCGCTCATTGTAACAAATGTGGACAATGATGACCAAAAGAGAGTTATGGCCACCCTAAGTGTCACAAAATATTTTCTGGAATATTTAATAAAATATTTGTAAGACAGTACGTTCGGATCTGAGGTTAGATAATGGTCGCTGTTTGAAACTAATCATTTCTTAACATGCATTTATTTATTTCTTATCAAATTTCTTTGTTTATTTATATCCTAAACTGTCTTTTTTTACATTTAGTGCAATGATTATATGCTACACCTGATAACAAAAAGTGTAATAAGAGTGATCTCACCTTAGTCAACTGCATTTATTTACAAACTGTTTACATAGACATTAATGTATACATTCCTTGTCGAAAACCTATTTATCAAATAAATTGTTTTACTTGTGTCGAATTGTTTTAATTTTTAAATCTTCCTTTTTGAAATATATGTTACAATTCGGTCTCGTTAGGCTGTAATTTTTAATCTTATTTTTCCGAATAAATATATTTTCCTCTGGGATTGCAGTTTCCACGTATTCAGTCAACGAGATTTAGCGGAAGACTATCGTACCCGCTTAGAAATGAGGGGTCATACTCAAACATTTTCCCATTACATCAGTGTTACATTGATAAATGACTTCTCTGTATTATTGTTCTTAACCGCGCAACGTTATCTTCTTCTTGTCACCACCGTAACACAATTGAATTCCTTTTATCTACGATACGTTATCATTTTACCAGGGTATATGTTACACTTGTAGATTCTCATGTTTTTACTCAACTGAAACAACTGGAAATATTTCTCATTTGCCTAAAATTAGCAATGCCTCTGTTTGCACGATCATCATCATATCTCGGGGCCCCGATTGCTGCTCATAAATTTGAATCATTTGTAATATTGTTTTACCTGTCCATACACCTATATAGTGCAATAATATATGAGGTCAACACACACACACACACAGATATATATATATATATATATATATATATATATATATATATATATATATATATATATATATATATATATATATATATATATATATATATATATGAACACTTTGTAATTCCAATTTATAAGTAAAATAAATGATTCATGACATTTTGATTATTCATAGTTTTGATATGTGGATCACACTCTGACCTCATAATTTAAGTGAATAATTATTCTCAAACACAACGGCAAACCCTGCATGGATTCCGACATATTGATATACAACAGGGTTGAATTATCTGTTTATCAAATCCCTATTTATACGCATTTTCACTTGACATATAATGTAATAGAATGTCACGATTTTGGAAGGAAAAACCTATTCAACTGTTAACAAGAATGGACTTGAACGCTTGAACTCTTGCAACGCGCACGAGTTATCTACAATTTAAAATCATGGACAAAAGTAGCTATGTAATACGAGTTGTTTACAATTTACACCCATGGACAACATGTAAACACACAATATAAATTAATTCAAATACCACCTTTCTTTTTGAAGAAAAAAATAAAATTTATACAATAAAACAATTTTCTTTGGACAATACACTTATGTATACGTACGTCTGTGTCAGTGTCAGAGTATAGTTGACTAGCACGTCGTTAGGAGAGTGTGTCTGCTACGGATAAATGCATGTATTCACGATTAAGTACCATCTTTTCGAGTACAGTCACCGAGTCAAGAGTATTGAGAGGTTGCTGCGAGAAGTCCAGCGGATGCGTGTAGCAAATGGCTGACTCGGTTTTATTTCTGAGTTGGGAACAAATAATAAATCTTTCCACTGCGTGATGATATTCCTTCTCCAGTTAATATGACTTTATATTATAACTCATCCTGCTGGAAGATCCAGGTATAGTGTATATATATATATATATATATATATATATATATATATATATATATATATATATATATATATATATATATATATATATTCTTTCCGTGATATTGTAACGTCATTGTTGTGAACGTTCATTAGTTATTAATTTGTCTCGCAAAAATAATTTCATTTCTGCTGATCACAAGCTGAATTTCCATTTATCCAACAATTACTAAAATAGGAGGTGCTAAATAAAATGTGTTACGTATCGATTGCTACGTAAGAGTGTGTCATATGATATACCGGATGATACATTTGACTGTATAAAATATACGTTTAGCACTAGTCATGCAAAATGGAATACCTGTGAAACTGTATGATCCACTTGTGTAAATATGTCATGGACGTCTCTTTCTGTTATTTCATAGCCATCTTCTAAAGAAGCAATGAGCTGAACATATTGTTATGTATATTTTATTTAATTTATATTTGATTTAATTTAATTGTTTGTTTATTGGTTTTTAATTATAATATTTTTTATTGTATTACATGCTATTGTAATGTAGTTATATTTACATGATTTTTCTAGAATATTTAATAAAGCATTTGTAAGAAACTCTAAGCGCTTAGACATTAGACAACACCTATAACATAAAAAAACCATATATAATTTTATGATCACAGAAAAACATCATTGATACAGCGTACACACACACGCACACACACACACACACACACAGATATATACACTAAGAAATTGAATAGTGATACTGAACAATTAAAATTCGATTATTAGTAATTTGTATGCTACATACCATGTCTATCAAATTATCCCTTGATAATCAAGTGATTATTTATGTCTGTCTGATACTGGCTGATATTTCACAGCTTTTTAAGTCAAGCGATTCACATATTTTTCTTTCAATTTATAACATCATGAATTTCCAACACTCTATATAAATAATTTTTCAGACATTTTCACTGAATAGTGCAGCTGCAATATTACTCTAGATGACGGAATCAGTAACAAGTCTTAGAGCGGATATTGCAAACACTTTGACTGTAAAAGGCTCACCAATAGACGGTCGTCTTATGGGCCACTTAGGACAACTCGTTGGACAACTGAACCAGATCCTCTACCGACTGCCAGCAACTTCCAACAATCTCACTGCACTCATTGTAATAATTGTGGACCATGATGGGGAAAAGAGAGTTATAGTCATTAAAGTCACAAAATATTTTCTCGAATATTTAAAAAGGAATTTGTAAGACATTACGTTCAGACCTGAGGTTAGACAATGGACACTGTTTAAAACAAATCGTTTCTTAACATGCATTTATTTATTTGTTTCTGGTGTTTAACTTTTTGTATAACCAAGGTCGCCCTTTTATATTTTGTGTAATATTCTGGACTATATATATGATACAAAGTGTAATACTCACCACTGTCATCAGTATTCATAGGTAAACATTTTAAATAGACTGTTATATGTGTTCCTTGTCGGAATTTATTTATCACATCAGTTGTTTTTCCTATGTCGGTTTGTCTTAATTTTTAAACCTTCCCATCTAAATATTTGTTACAATTTGTACTCGTCGAAATGTCATTTTTAATATTATTTTTCTGAGTAAATATACTTTCCTCTGATATAGCAATTCACCACGTACTCAATCAAAGTAGTTTTGTAGAGCAATATCTCACACGCTTGACAATGAGTTGTCCCTACTCAAATATTTGCCTACTAGGTCAGTGTTAGATAGACCGTTGATAATGGCATCTCTCTTACCTCCACGTTATCATCTTCTCATCTCTAACCTTTCAGAATTTAAATCTCTTTATCTCCCAGTTGTTAGCATTCTGTAGATTATTATCTATAACAGGGGTCTCAAACTCAAACCACACTGAGGGCCGCCTGAGGAAATTTTTGATGGCCCAAGGGCCACACTACCTTTGTTATGACATCTTGTGACGCCCTCTGGGACACACACACACACACACACACACACACACACACGAGTGGTCTAAAGCGCTCTCCGTTACGGATTACTGCCATCTCACCTCTGTCTGCGTGGGTTAGAGTCTTGGATTCGGCTAATGTGGGTATGTGAGAAAGCTTGCAAGTAGCTTCTCGTGGGTCGGTGGTTCTTTCCGGGGTTTTCCCGGGTTCTTCCTCCACCATTAATACTGGCCGCCATGTATAGCCTATCGTGTGCTGAAAATGGCGTTATTGTTGTTGTTGTAGGGTTTAACGCCATTTTTCAGCACATGATAGGCTATACATGGCGGCCAGTATTAATGGTGGAGGAAGAACCCGGGAAATCACCGGAAAGAACCACCGACCCTCGAGAAGCTACTGGCAAGCTTTCTCACATAACCACATTGGCCGAATCCGAGACTCGAACCCACGCAGACAGAGGTGAGATGGCAGTGATCGGTAACGGAGAACGCTTTAGACCACTCGGCCACTCGGGGCCCCGAAAATGGCGTTAAACCCTACAACATACATACATACATACATACATACATACATATAAATATGTGTGTGTGTTTGTGTGTGTGTGTGCATGAAAACAAGTTAATTAGTAGGTCTCTATGAGAGTGTGTCTGCTACTTATCAATACACATATTCACTAATAAGTACCATCCTTTGTAAAATGGTCGCGTGGTCGAGACGGGAAGAAGGCTGGTGTAACAAGTCCCGAGGATGGGTGTAATAATGGGCAGAGCATGGTCCATTTCTCTGTTGTGAACTAGTTATATGTCTCTCACCTGTTAATTTCACTTCATATTATAACTCATTTTGCTGGAAGTTCCAGTGATATCACTTTCCCCTGCTCTGTTTGGTACACCTTTGTAATTTGCTATGATGACTGATATTTATACATTGACTTCTGACGTAGGAATATGGGATGACCCTGTAGTGACGGGGGAGCGGGATTAATTACTGAATAGTCATGCAAGTGTTTCTGCCACGCAGAAATACCTATTTCAACGACTAAATTCTAACCTTATTTATTTTGGGTAGACGATATTTATCATTTAAGCTGGTGCATCAAGACACGGTAATCGTTGCCTTATCTTGTAGACACTGTCCACGTTTTGATTTGGGGCGAATAATACTTTTATAAGAGGTATTTAATTTGTTTGTAGTTATTGCTATGTCCGACATTAGGATAGACTGGTTACTTCATACGGATTATTATGAAACAGAATTGTACCATAGGTCAAATACATCTAGATGTCATATCCAGATCTCTGAAGGTGGACTCATTGTGCTTCTCAGTGCAACGAGTATTGTCTTGCAGATTGTATGTATTGTTTGTAAGTCATTTCGAAGTAGAATAATATATGACTTCATTTCGGTATTACGTCGGTTTGCTTTGGTTGTTGATATGCTACCTACTGAAACAATTGCAATGTTGTGTGAACTTGTATACGTCGCTGTGCGCTATATATCCAGTAAGAACATTACGTTATACTATTTAAACTGTATGCAGATTCATGATTCTTTGTCTTTTGCATATCAACTCGGTGTCCATAGAATCAGAATCCTTAAAGTATATATGCCCCCATGTTGTGAAAGGAGTTATGGTCATCGCCTTATCCTAATGTTATTATACGTAGTCGCCCGGATCAACTGATTTTGGTTAATTTAGTGGTAATCTCCTACGATTCAAAATTTTATGGATGCCTAAAATTTTAAAATGGTAAATATTTTGTTCTAGAAACATAAACAATTGATGCAGCATAAGTGTAAGTCGCTGTTTTGCATTTGTTTAGTGATGTTTGAAAGAAGCCGATGGGTTTGGCAATTAGGGCCTGTAACACTTTGAGCATAAGTGCTTTAGGATACTGCTTTCAAAGACACCGAGTTGATATGGAAACGGCGAAAGAATAACGAATATGCATCCACTTTAATAGTATAACGGAATGTCCTTACAGGATAGATTTCGCGCAGCCATACACCGAATCTCGCACACGGTTGAAATTGTGTCAGTTGGTGTCATAGTAACATCAAAAGGAAACATACGTATTATGGAAGTGAATTCATACATTGGTTAAATTCGACGTGAACTGCAATATACTTCGGACTTTCTGGAAGACAGCAATCGTTGGATTGAGAAAGCACAAGGCTTGCTTTGATTCTCTACAATGAGTCTATCTTCAGGCTGACGTCTACATGTATTTGACCTATGGCACAATTTTGTTTTATAACAAATCCTTCAAAGTAATTAGTCTATCGTGATCTGTGGCTGCGCAATAGGAACGAGCGATTTAATTACCTCTTATAAAAGTATTATTCTTCCTAAATCAGGACGAGAGCTGCGTTCTCGTGTCACTGCAACAATCACGCGTCCCCACAGTACCATTTCGGCAAATCTGATACTCGCAAAAGAAAAGAAAATCTAGAATGTATTCAATAAAATAGACATTTATAAGCAAGAGAGCAATTGCATGGCTAATCAGTAATTACGTTGACTCTCGGGTCACTGTCGCTTCATATTCCTTCGTCAGAAGTCGTGTTATATATGAATTTTTTAGTAAATTACAAATGTATACCAAAGAGAGCAGCGAAAAGCGCAATCACTGGATATTTAAGGAAATGAGTTATAATGTAAAGTGAGACTGGAGAAAGAATATTACCACGCAGAAGAGAGAATTGTGATTCGTTACCATCTTCACCCATCCGCTGGGCAACTCGCATCAGACTCGTTCCACTCTCGACAAAGCGACCATTTTCCAAAGTAATGGTACTTAATTGTAACTACGTGCATTTAAAGGTAGCAGACCCACTCCCCTATCGACCTACTAATTAATGACCTTGACTTGACATGCACACCTCTTTTCCATGATTATATGTTATGTATAATTGTATTTTGGACTTGACCTTGTTCAAAGCATCTTCACCGTGTATCTGAGTAGTGATGTTGTTTAGATTTTGTTAGAACATAGTTATTATTTCTCTATGAGAGTGCGTTAAATATTAGTATCATGTTCAGTAGAGGCAAATATGTTATTTGGGTCTGGTTTATGTTATTGGAATTGCCGCAGGAAGAACCTGATGTACCTTATTTTTACCACATTGTTAATTATAATTTTAGTAACAAATTTTTATATATTCAACTTGAAATTTGGACCAAGTTCTTCTTTAATGTACTTTTTTATATAAATAAATCTTACTTACATGAAAAATTACTAATTCTGGTATTTAATAAAATCATTTGTATTGTGCTCGGTATTTGGTTTGGGTGGAATTATTTGTTGAAATTATTATTCACTGGAAATACATTGTGCTCAACTATAATATTCTTGGACTGGAATATTCATTTAAAATAATAATGAAATCATACAAGAAACGTTTTGAATTATATTATTGTGACGCATAAAAAAACTGTTAGCACATCTCCACTACACTGGTTACTAAAGGCACATCAACACATTCAATGTTATATCTTTTTTGGAACACCACTGGAATTTAATTGATATTACCAGAAATATTAGGGCAGTAACCCCTTTTAAAAAAAGAAATAGATAAATATTTTCCTCATTAGGAACTGTATAAACGAAACTGCTCAGACAAAAGTCGAATTTGCAAAAAGAAAGGGCACGTTTTTTTCTGATTGATACATATCGAAAAATAAGCAACATAATCAAGACTGTTGTTAGAAAATGCACTTATTTCTAAGAGGTCAAGGTCCAGTCATATATTGAAAGCAATACATTGGTTGGGTCAAACAATCATCTGTCTGATTTTACTATAGAGAATTATGAACCATTCAAGGTTCAATATTAATCAATAGTGATTCTGCAAGTCATACTCTATTAATATTTAAGCGACATAGAAGCTTCTCAGTCTTTAATTAACTGGCACATTGCCTTTGTCTTTTTCTGAGAAGTCTTCTTCTAATGAAAGTGTTCTTATTCAGGGAGTAGTTTTGTTAATATTCCTCTCCATTGTATAAATTTGTCATCAGATTTAATTTCGGGACCCGTGCCTGGTGGACAAGTGACGTCTTTACCATCGAGGGTATTCATTTATTACAAATCAATGACATAGCTAGAGATAAAGATGTGGTTAATCCACTAGTAACTAACAAGCCTTGTTTGGATCATAAAATCGATCCGTCAGAGAAAGAAATTCCCGACTTCAGCCAGAAATTATTCCTTTAGCTGACACATTTATTAGTCAGGCTTTTGATGAGGTTACTTTTTCTCCTCGTATGGATCAATCGAAAGGTAGTGATGACAATGATCATCTTCTTTACTACCTATTCTCTTTATTCTAATCAAGGTGACAAACGACGATCACTTATCATTTAACAGGAATAAGATTATGCTTGTTCAGAGGGCTATTAGTGAAACTGAAGTCACAGACGTACCTGTATTTTGCTTAAATGGGTCCTATTGAGGAAATGGTGACCATCCGAGGTACCTGCTGGCGACTAGTGGTCAATGAGCAATTTCATTGTTTTTCCTAAGTCATATACACTGGAAATTCTTAGCCTAGCCAATAAACTTCATTAGACTGATTATTTAGGGGCCAGTAAGACTTATCACAAGATCTTGAGTTATTTGTACAGACCTTAAAGCAAAAGGATGTTTGTAAATAATGTATATCTTGTCACACCTGTCAAGTGGTAGGAAAACCCAATCAAAGGATACCTAAGGCTCATCTGCAACATGTTGCTGCATTTGACGAACCATTAAGTTGAATAATTGCAGACTGTGTAGGTCATTTACCGAAGACCAAGTTTAATATGAAATTAAAGTGTGACAAGAAAGGAAATAAATATTCAGCCTAGTGATAGAGTTCTGGTTCTCTCGCCCATACTTCATAACCCCCTTCAGGATGAGTATTATATTCCTTTAAAAGTTATCAAGAGCAAGATGCTTAAATTTCTTAATTTATACTTCTAGTATAATAATATTAAAGGAGTATGTTAACAGAGATAGACGTTTTAGTCAAGCAGTTAATCTAACTGTGCCTGTCCCTCACAGTGAAGATGATTTAAGAGATGGAACTGTAATGACTTCGGTGGAACCAATCTTCGAAATCTAGAAATATTGAATAACCTGAACCAAAAAGTTTGACATCTACAGCCACGGTAAAATCATAAACTAAAGCAGCTATGTTTTGTTTATTTTATTGAACACTTTTTATATATATATATATATATATATATATATATATATATATATATATATATATATGGTCAAACTATAGTAGTTAAGCACTCGATCGGTAGGAGAGTGTCTTCTAGGTATAAATAGATGTATTCACGATTAAGTAACATCCTTGGGAGGTTGGTAGTCGAACCGAGATGTTTTGACATGAAGGTAATTATTGAATCGGCAGGCGCATATTTTAACGACTAAATTCTTCATTTTCTTTTGGGTAGGTGCGTTTAGACGATATGATATTGAGTTTCGTGCTGAAGACATGCGAATTGTTGCCTTAACTTGCAAACCCAGTTCTGGTTTTGATTTGGGACGAATAATAATTATATAAGAGGTAATTAAATTGCTTGTACATATTGTTATGTCTGAGATCACGATAGACCAGTTTCTTGCTATGATTGTTATGAAATAAAATCATGCGTTAGGTCAAATACATCTAGATGTCATTGGCAGATATCTGAACGTGCACTCATCAGTAAATCATTACCAGCCATCCTCGTACTTTCTCTGTACAATGATTGCTGTCTTGCAGAGAGTCTGAGGTGTATTGAAAGTCATGTCGAATTTGTTTCTGTAATGGGTTCATTTCTTTTGGTTCTTGCTATGATACCAACTGAGACATTTACAATTTGTGCCAGTTTGTAAGCACCGCTGGGCGATACCTCTCCAGTAAGGACAATCTTTAACACTGTTTAAAATGCATGCAAATTAGCTATTACCTAAATAAGATGGGTTGTCATATTTCCTTGAGATAATTAAGAAAAAAAAATTCAATTACCCAGAGACCCATTGGCCCAGTGACCAAATAGATTCATTTACCCAGTGACAAGTTTATCTTAAACCGATAACAATAATTGTTAAGAGGCGAATCATATCTCAAAGGACTGATACCAGTGACATGGCTTGTATGTTGTATTGCGATGTTATTAAAGTGTGTCCCTCTGTACGTTTGCAAACAAATATTTAAAAATGATTTGCATTTTTCAGGAAAAGCTTCCTCTCATGATTCAAAGTCAAATGAGTTGAGCACATGATTCAAACAAGGGAAGTGTTTTGAATCATCATTTATTAAATAAGGAGTTTTATAGATTTATATTGTTTACTTTATGAATAAGTCCTTAATTTGTGTTCTTTTAAATATAAATATTGCTTCATTGTCATAAATTATACAGGAGATCCCTCCTTTATTGTTTAATTTTCACTAGTGTTTTGTTAAAGAAATAACAAACATTTACTGCAATATTGTCAAGGCAACTCTACGTATGTTTCATTCTTATCACTCAACATTACGGTGTATTTAAGTCACTACCTTAGGTATTAGAATGACTCTACGTTTTACATTCTTGGTTATACATGGAGTTGTGCTGTTAACAGTAAGCCAGTAGATATAAGAATATAAAGAAAATGGTGCCCCAAACAAAGTTAATAGACGCTTGCAATCAAGTTCAAATAGTTGTAATCAATATATGTGTCATTCTTTTTACTTCCCGTTCCTATTCCTTTCTTCTTATTTTCTTGGTTTTGCTCAGTACACGCTTGTTTGCCCGTATGATTCTCTTTGCATCTGTCTTGATGTCCTTCTGACTGTCAAAAAGCCGCATCAACGCGAAATAAGTAATTACTATAATAACACACGATCTTCTGTGTTCCAAAATGAACTCCTCTATTAGATTCTAGTGCTACGCGCAACAGAAAGAAATGAATTAGGATGAATGAGCATATAAAAAATTATTGAAAATCTTTTTCTTTGTTCTGCTGCAACCATAATTTATAATTTCATGTCTACAGAATTAGCAGAGAAATAAAGAGTTACAGCCCCAAATTGCCAAATCAACCAACTATTTTTTGTGATGACAATCACCCTTCTTAATTTGTTGAACCTGCTGTATACAGATGAACAAAGTACTGTACATACAATAATATTATTGACTCAAATTGCCATTATTTTACAAAGGGAAAATATGTTTTCCCTGACACATTATGGTTGCAACAATACGTGAATTCCTTCTCTGTCTACCTCATCTAAAACGGACATTTGTTTCTCTGGGGAATACATAAAAAGAAAGGTTCTAAGAATCGTCATACAATTCAATATCTGTTATGATTAATAGACCTCTAAAGTTCATCGGCCGACTTTTTACGTCTCTTTTGTTATGCGTATATTTATATTATGTGTATTATTTCATAGTAATAGTTTGTAAGGATTATTTAGTTAATAATGATTTAAATGCTAATTTTCCCACAAGAAGGAAAAAGTAAACTTAATACTGAAATCCAAGCAATATAACAATTAGTGAAAACACAGATCACTAAGATGTTCCAACACAGTACAGATTATGCCATAGAGCTATGTGAATTTCCAGTTGCAAATTCAACGCGCTTATGTTCAATCTTAGTACGTTCTGAATAAATTTCCAGAAAAATAAAAGATGGTTATTATTGTCCAACTTTATCCAAAAGTTTACAAATGTAATGTTTATAAATGCAGAGCTTTTTTAAAAAGTTTTAAATTATAGATTATTACTAAAATCAAAACGTTGTGATGGGAAACCTATTAAGATGACAAGAAGATTATATGGCAGATATTACTTAGATTTTTATCGTTAGCAATAGATATTCAACTGTTGGGCAAAGGACTATACTTTTCCGCCATGTGTCTTAAATGACAACCTGTACATACTTTAAGACTTCTCCGAGATTCAATAATTTGAATCCGTCTAAAACACAGGATGTCTTGTTTAAATATGGAGTAATCGAACTATTAATATGATTTCAATTCTGATGCCATTAAATGCTTTCTTTCATTTTACCGACACTAGGAGTGACATTAATTTTAAGCAGATCTTGGTCATATCATATTTATTATATTGTTCCATCTGCCTTGGGTCACACTGGGTACCTTAAGAAATTTAAATTCAACTTTAGGAAGATGACCTCAGAAACATATATCTCACATTAGCCGATATTAGGATATGGACCAGAAGTATTACTTTCTGGTCTAGTCAATTATGATAAAAGAGTGGGGCATTATTTTCAAACCTGTTGGAGTGCTGTTGTGGAGAGATGATATATTAAAATATTCTAGACCATTTTACAGAATCGCCAACAAGCACTGTCCAGATCACATTACAGGTATACTTCCACCTTACGAAGAAGTTGTGGTATCCCACAATCTAATTTACTCAAACAATTTCGCATGTTATTATCTTAAAATGTTTCCTGCAATCATTTGTTGAACACTTGGAAAGAATCACAATTACCAAAGAAACTGCCCCATTATGACACATTTAAAAATGTTTATGGCATAAAGTCTATTTACAACTATCCTGGCCTGCCTGTTGTGACCGTAGAACTATGTTTTTCTCAGCAATACTGAGATATCACTGTATTACTCTTGTAAAGTTAATACTTGATTCCTTCTTCTCATGTGGCATTCAAATAGAACATGACAGTTATCTAATTTCTGGCAAAGGATTGTGCGATAATCAAACATGTATATTGCTTCAGAAACCCGTATATTCTATTTTTTATATTAACAGAACTAACTCATCTATCGTTGAATAACTCATGTACCACTGAATAAATCATCTCTATTCAAAAGAGAATGCCAATATATATATATATATATATATATATATATATATATATATATATATATATATATATATATATATATACAAGTGCGTGCGCGCGTGTGTGTGTGTGTGTGTGTGTGTGTGCTTGTGTGTGTGCCATTTATTTAGCAACACGCTGGGGACAAATAAGAGAAAATAAACAGGAGATATTCCCTGTGATTTAGGAGAATGAAACTCCAAGTAATACATATACACGAAAGCCACATTTATAAATCCACAGAAGCATTTTTAGTTCGTTCTTCGTTTTACAAAATACGTCATCTTTTTTAATCAAGTTTTCAAACCATTCAACAGACACAGCAAGAAGAGATGCTTTTCTTAAAAATGCCAACAAGTTTTAAAAATTAATGTTTTGAAACGCAAAATTAAAGTACCAAAGTTTCGTACATAAACATGTATATGAGATAATGTCGAGATGTGTATATGGGTCTGACCGACGAGATTATGTTGGGTTTGCAGATATGAAAATCTAAAGGAAAACCCGAATCAAACATTTTACCATTACAGGACATATGACTCATGCTGTATTTTAAGGAAATACATTTTTAATTATCAACGGGTATTCGTTTTTGAATGACAAATCGATGATAAATGTACAAATAAAATAGTTTCAAAGCAATGTTCATAAGATTTAATTACAAAATAGGTCCTATCACTGGTACCAGTCCCAAGCGATTATTGTTACCCGTTTCAGATACGCTTGCCAGTAGGTCAAAAGGTTAACTGACAATTTAAGCTTATTTAATAATAATAATAATAATAATAATAATAATAATAATAACAACAATAATACAGAAGAAGAAGAAAAAAAGAGGATGATGATAATGAAGAAGATTTAATTAAAGAAAATGACAAATTTGATTATTAAAGATACATCTGTATTGTGGGCTTCGAGGTTTATAACAGGTTATTATGAAAAGGTCACTTACAGACACACACACACATTTAAAAACTGATTAAAATTATGTAAGTGTAGTTGTCAACAGGTACATATATTACATATATGAACCTTAAGTAATACACAGGTTAAAACATTTGAAAAGCTTAAATTCATAAATTTCCTCTTTGAGAGGATTTAATATGACACCTGCTGGTCGAGAAAGATTTTTCTTCATGAGATTTTAAACGATGCAAGAGAATGTGAGTTGCATAAGGGGCAAGGATGTCCAAAGGTAAAAGAGATTTTGAAATGGCAGGCACAAAAATCTGGAGCTGGTGTAGTTGTTGATCGTAGATTACGCTCAGTATTTGATGATCTTTGTTCAATTAGGTTAGAGATATAACCTGTCAAAAATTCGTTTGAAAATTGAAAAGTCATGATTCATTTAATTAATAATACATTAACATCTATCTTAATTATATTCAACTCCAACATGATATAAAAATTAAAGCTCGACTTTGCTTTTCAATTTTTGAATATTTTTTTTAAAAAATCGCCATTTCATTTATTAAGGAAATGTCATGCGGTTATAAATTGAGGTGAAGTAGAACTAAACTCACAACAGTACAAGAGGTATATAAGCAAAGATTACATCAATAAAAATAATATCGTTTTCCAAAATTGTATATATTGTTATCAAATGAAATATTTTTAGCATAAGGAAAATACATACACGGATTCAAGTCTGTCAATAAGACATTAACATTATACAATGTGTATATATTTTAAGATAAATATTGGAGACAACAGACAAGAAATTTATACCAGCTGTATTTGAGAACTGATGGAATGGTTAACTGAAAAATCCATAAATGCACCATGCAGACAAACGTGCAAGAAAGATTTCCACACAGAAAGTTTTGCGTATAGCAGCAAACAGATATTGTTGCCATGTAAGCATGTATATACCACTACAGTATTGGAAACAAATACATCTTAATGAATCCGTGAAGAAGAGTGGATATAAAGGATCGTTTGATAGTTAGAGAACATGAATGTGACAGATAAGCCAAAACAGTTCATTACAACAAGAAGTTGTTGACAAAGACGCAAACAATCTGAATTTGTAGCGTTAACAAAATCAGCGGGAAGGGAGAACAAAGTTCAAAATCATCAGTTAAGCTATAAAATGATAAATTCAAACAAAAAAAAACGCGATAAGGCACCTTCAATGGAGCAATGTCTTCAAGGTAACACAGGAAAAACAAAGCTGATTTTACTATCTTCAAAAAGCTAGAAGACAAGTACAAAATCAAAGATAACAAGATGATAAGAGAAATTTTGAAGAATATGAAGGTTGATGATAGTTACACAGACGCTGAGATGTGATCACCAGAACATTTAGACTTCTGTCATAAATTAGGTAAAAGAACGTACAGCAGAAATTAACATATATTTATCAGCTATTATTTTTTCTAAGACTTATTACTTACCATGTTAGGCATCCATAAAACTTTGAGTCGTGAGAGATCACCACTAAATTAATCAAAATAAACTCATCTGAGACCAATGCGTAGAACATCTGGAAGAAGTGAAAATCAGTACACCTTCCATAATATGGGGGCATATATACTGGTTTCAAAGAAACCAAATTGATATGGTAAAAGTGAAAGAATGCCTAATTTATATACACTTTAATTAGTGTAACAAAATGTTCCTACTGGATAGATTGTAAACAGCGATGCTCACAAAATCAGATAAAATTGCAAATATCACAATTGGTATCATAGCAAATTCGAAAAGAACTGCAATACATTTCGGATCTTCAGCAAGACAGTAATCGTTGCAATGAGAAAGCACAAGCGTAGCTCTGCTTCTGTACCATGAGTCCACCTTCAGAGATCTGGATAGGACGTCCAGATGTATTTGACATATGGTACATTTTTGTTTTATAGCAAATCTTACAAAATTAACTAGTCTATCGTGATCTCAGACAGAGCAATAGGCATGAACAATTTAGTTATATCTTATGAAATTATAATTCATCCTCAGTCAGGATGAGAATTGGGTCCGCATATTACGGCACCTACCCCCATGTCTACAGGCACGAACCTCAATACCAAACGCACATTCCCAAAAGGAAAGAAAGGCTTGAATTAAGTCGTTAAATTATTCATGTATGCGTAGCAGACACACTCGAATGGCTATTAAGTAATTAACTTACAAAACTTCTAAAATTAAGTAAGTTCCGATATCACAATGACATTTTTGTACGGTATGATAAAAACACGACGAAGACGCGGACCTACACGGGGTGATGAAGAGTATCAACGATACGTTATCAGCACGTGTGACACAAGCAATAAATTCCCATTGGATGTAACGGGAATTTTGATGGGGTAATGTCTCTGTGGATGCATGAATTCCCACTGACACTGTCTTCATCTATTCTGTGCAGTGTTTCTGTCGTTTCTTTTCCTTCAGATTGTCACCGGAACAAGTCCGTACAGATCTCGAGGATAAAAGACAGTCCAGGCGTGCAAGCTCCCAACCACACTTTAGCTTTCTAACAGAAGATAATTTTTAAATTACTAAAACGTTTCCCTTCGTTTCATGTGTGCGTAACAGCTCCGGTGGTCTAGTGGTTAAAAATCCAAATCGCACACACACGCACACACGCGCGCGCGCGCGCGCGCGTTTCATGTGCTATTAAACGTGATTTTTTAATTTTTACTTGAATAATGGTTAAACAATAAGTAAGAAGTTGTGGGATAAAACGTTACAGAACGGTTAAATAAACTTATAATACATTTATTGACAGTCTTGTTTTCTAAGCCAATTAAATAGAAGAAATGATTAAAAACAGGGTAATCTATACTACTACTACTACTTCCACTACTACTACTAGGACTAATAAACTTAATAGAAGATTATTGATTTTTGTTTTACTTTTTTGTCATGGTACCCTGAAAAGAAAAACAATCAACAAGGAGCTACTATACGCGCTGTTATCAATTTGAATAAACTAGTGAGATTATTAAAAATAAACAGTTCAACCAGATTTTCTTAGCGATTAAAATAGGATAAAATAATACTAATAACAAATAACTAGAGCGACTGCTTTTAGGAATAAACGTTTCAATGAAAGTATAGTATATAAATAATCAGAATCGGCTGCTTGTATCGCAATAACAAAATATGCCAATAAACAATATCTTACAAGGGTTATACTAATAAATGGGAATAATACATTGATATTTAACATTACCTTTTTGTATTTTTGGGGACATTTTATTTATTTATTTATTTTGCATCATTCGAATTGGTGAAAAGATCATCATGTGTTAATGTCAAGACAGTGTCGTCAACTTTGAAAGATAGAATCCTAATTAATATTAAAAGTCGAGGGCCTTCATAGTCTTTCCCACTTTAGTCGTATTTCCTTCTCTCTAACGTTTGAAGAACAATGCGTATTAGTTCTGCTTTGGTCCCTAGTTTATCATAATATGCAGCCTTCTTTTACTCTCCTAGTGAGTTTGAAACAGTTTGCTCTGTTGACCTGGAATGATGCATATGATGACCACAGAACAGAAACATAAGTAGCCATCTTTTCGAGTAATCTGAATTAAGCATTGTTAAATCTTGTTTTGACAATGTATTTCTGCATTTCCTATTAAACAGAGATGTTGTATTCAATGGTATATAAGTTTTTGAATTGTATATGAGTACGTGATATTAATATAAAATTCATGATGTAGGATTTTATTAAACAAATATAAGTTTGATTATCGTATAATCCACTGTCAGAAATCAAATAATTGTCATTTCCATAGAATACCAACATGGGATGAAGGAATCACGTTTTGAATTTACCTGAATCAGGAGGAAAATATTTATTCCTAAGATAAACATACGGTTATCACAAGCTAGGAGGATAGTTGGAAACAGGACGTTGTATTATAAGATTTTTAAAATGTTGAGAATAGGGTTGCTTCTTTAATGAAAGCTATTCGTTCCATATGTTCACCAACTGAGTAAACATTTTTTTTTAATAATGACATACCAGATTATTAGAGTAAATTAGACTCGACAATTTTTACAAAAGGACGAAGAACACTTGTAATATGATCTGAACAATTTTTGTTGGCAATTGTATAAAATGGACTACAGTTTTTAGTACCCCTTTCTCCGCAAGAGTAGTCCGACAGGTTTAAAAAAAGTCATCCCTTATTTCCTAACTGCATAGAAACGTTTATTTTTAAAAGTACTTTTACTAGTTGTTTCACATTGATACCTGTGCGTATCGTAGTTCTTTGGGTGTTTTCTGTTCAGGGTTACAAGCGCAAAATGTAAATGTTTTAAGAATTATAATAGTCCTATGCAATTTTTTCATCATCATCATCATCATCATCATCATCATCATTATTATTATTATTATTATTATTATTATTATTATTATTATTATTATTTTCAGTAGTACAGGTAGCAGTAGAGAATACGCAATGCCCAATTTTAAAGCGTGTATATTAGATTAAAATTACTTGGACTTAATTGGTTGGAAAATAAAATGTTCAATACAAATGTATTCAATTGTGTAAAATCATCATATAGCTCTGCAACCTTTGTATTCGATATTTTATTTTGTAATCATTAAAGATTTATCACAGAAGAAATATACGTGTATCAGCACGGAAAGGAAACTCCATAGTGAATTAAAAGCGAGATTTTGATATTTCAAGCAACTGTATAGTATTGTATCCTTTTGGACTTCATAATCTTCCGGTGTTAATCGGAATGTGAAGGAAACGAAACGACAAAACAGTCGCACAGAATAGATACGGTAGGTATCAATGGGAAATCTTTCATCCGCACAGACAATACCCCATCTTTACTCCCGTTACATCCAATGGGAATTTAGTGTTGGTGTCGTTCATGCTGATAACGTCTAGTTGATAACTGGCAGTCACCCCGTGTAGGTCCGCCTCCCCGTCATTTTTTTTATCAACGTACGCATACCGTACAAACATATCATTGTAATATCGTTAATTACTTAATTTTAGAAGTTTTGTAAATCCGTATAATCGAAAGTTATAATTATATATATATATATATATATATATATATATATATATATATATATATATATATATATATATATATATATATATATATATATATATATATATACGAGATGAAATACGTTATACTAAACGCAGTTGGAAAAAGCATAGATAGGTTCAAAATAGTTAAAGGAGAAATCAAAATATTCAGATAACTTGAATTGTAAAAGTTATGTTGAGAACAGAGCAACAGAAACATATTGAAATCTCTGATTATGATGGTACGCTTGATCGGCAGTTTTTCCTTTCATCTTTTGGAATAAATGTGCTATATTTGTCTATTCCTATGAACATTTATAAAAAGACTTTATGCGTTTTAAATTAAGAATACTTATAGATTATAGAGTAAATGCATTCGAAAAGTCCATTAAGAAATCCATAAATTTCAAAAACTGCTACGAATAGCTTATTACGGGAAAAAATTACATATGAAAATGTAACAGGGTTTGTATTCCTATAATAATAATAATAATAATAATAATAATGATAATAATAATAATAACGATGTTGATAATGATTATTATTACTATTTTTTGTTTTATAAAAGCCGCTTTTGAAAATGTGAAAAAGCCAAGCGAAGACAAAAGCTCTCTCTTCGCTTCAGTTACAAATAATTTGATATTTTGAAAACAAGCTGCCATTTCAATTGTTGCATTTACTTTTACAAGAATGTGTCTTCTGTGTAGTTGGTTACATTGGACTCTCACAGTCTGCACCAGTTCATGAAAAGAAAGATTTTCAAAACGCATCACGACCAAAAGAACTGCATTGCAGATTACCAATCTAAGAAATCAAATAAATAGCGCAAGATAGCAAGCGTAGGATTTGTTTAATGAGCATATTAGTAAAAAAAATGTCCATTACGTCAAATATTTTATGCATTGTGCATAATTAAAGTTGTATTGACGATATATGAAATTCATCAAAATGAAAATTTCATGTACCGAAATTAAAGTGGAAGGCATTTTTTTTAAAAGCCATAAAAACACAAACTTAGCATGATGTACGTATTACACGTTCTTTGGAATACAAATGGCATGAATATGCTATTTATTTATTTATTTATTTATTTATTTATTTATTTTTCGGTACAGGCCAGTATTTCATTACCTGATGGGTATGAAATAATAGAAAGAGA
The DNA here is from genome assembly GCA_028554795.2 of Sinohyriopsis cumingii. Classification (NCBI taxonomy): domain Eukaryota; kingdom Metazoa; phylum Mollusca; class Bivalvia; order Unionida; family Unionidae; genus Sinohyriopsis; species Sinohyriopsis cumingii. The sequence goes on along the minus strand of CM068836.1, from coordinate 25,889,941 downwards.
AGTTTTGTCCTAGATAGATATCCTGAAGTTATTGTGCAATTGCACAGGTATTCCATTTTACGTAACTATAACTAAACAATAACATATTCAGTCAATTTTATTATGCAGTTATATCGTATGTCACCGTGACAGAACAGATTAATTGAGTCACCCCAATTTTGTTAATTATACCATAAATGGAATTTCAGCTTGTGCTCATGTATTACAAAAATGTTTTGCGAGGAATGTGAATTTTAAATCTTGATATGATTTAAGTTTATTTATCTAAACAACAAAATTCACAGCATTAATGAGAGATGATTGCTGAAAACCCGAATAGACATACATATTGAACAATCATATTCGCTTATTTGTAATTGGTATACCCCATAACCGCGTCCATCAAGATATTCCTTCATAATGCATAGTTATTGTTTCTGATGTTGGATAATATTTCACAGCTTTTTAATTAAAGCGATTCATATATTTTCTCACAAATTATAACTTCATAAGTTTTCAACACTCTTTACAAATATTTTTCAGACATTTTCCCTGAATAGTGAAGCTACACTATTCAGGTGACTGAATCAGTAACCACAGAAGGCCCACAAATAAACGGTTGTCTTTTGGGTCACTTGGAACAACTGGTTGTACAACTGAACCAGATCCTCTGACAACAACTTCGAACAGTCACCCTGCACTCATTGTAACAAGTGTGGACAATGATGACCAAAAGAGACTTTTGGTCACCCTTAGTGTAACAAAATGCTTTCTGGAATATTTGTTAAGGAATTTGTAAAACAAACTACCTTCAGAACTGAGGGTTGATAATGGTCGTAATTTCCAAAAATGTATTTCTCATCATAAATGTATTTATTTCTGATTCGTTTATTTCTTCTTGTATACACCAAATTGTGTCTAATACAATTTGTGCAATATTCTAGACTACGCATCATACAAAGTGTAATAAGAGTGATCTCACCCTTGTCATCATTATTCATAGGCAATTTTTGGAAGTAGACTGTTTATGCCTTGCCAAAAAGCTAATTATCACATCAGTTGTTTCACTGTATCAGTTCGTTTACATTTTTCAATCTTTCTTGTGAATTGTTTATGATCATTTGTTCTCACTGAAATGAAATTTTGAACCTTATTTTTTAAATAAATATATTTTCATATGACAGCAATCTGCGACGTATTCAAGGAAATATTTTGCAGAGCATATGGCACGCGCTTGAAGTGATGGGTCATATCAAATACTAGATCGGTGTTACATAGTTCTTAATAATGGCTTCTCTCACTCTCACTATCAGTCTTCGATAAATGTATACTTTTGTCGCTCTTCCTTAACTTCTCATTATATATTTGAAAACCCCTTTATCTCCTACACTTTAGCATTTTATAAGAGTTGATTTATAACACTTGTAAATGCCTTTACTGTTACGCAGTTGAAACAATATGGGAATATTTCCCATTTGCTCCAAAGTAAAAAAGACGGTTTGTTTGATGAAGATACCTTGGGCGCATGATTTCTTCCCATGAATAGGAATTGGTTGTACTTGTTATACATGCCCTTAGAAAAATATGGCGCAGTTGCTGTGGTTTACGGGGCAATATACATCATACACCACACACATGCAATATCACCTTATCATTCTGTAATTTTGACTTGAGGTTTGTTAAATAAAGCACCAGAATCTGTTGCAATATTACACTGGTCAACAGTGAAATCATTACTGACTTGAAAAGGCCCTAATCTGTAGTATTTTGGTGTGCCGAACACGAATATAACCGTGAAAAATTTGTATTGGCTCTCGTTTTGAAGATATTCATATACCTCATTTTCTATGTTTCACTGTGTAAATTTCTCCAGTAGGACTGCAGCAACATCCGGAATAATGATGTAACATTGCATAATACCATCATGCTTACATCATCCACAGTTGATTGCATCATTTTCTGATGCAATGCAATACTAATGCCATGCGGCTGCTGAAGTAAGTTGACGTCAGCAGTGTACTATACATGTGTAGGCCTATTATACTAATGCCAGGCGGCTGCTGAAGCTGACGTAAGCAGTGTACTATATAAAGCCCAATCAGATAGGTTCAGCATTTAAAATATTTTAGACGTTGTGCGAGACAGTTCAAGCTACTGTTACATAAAACTTATTATTTTATCCATTTACGTACAATAAAGAACAGTAATGCCTCGAAAGTGTGTTAATACCGCGGACAATTTTTGCTATATTTGTGGGGAAGTGACATTTGCCAACCAGAAGAAAAGTATCAATTCTCAAGTGAAGAAGGCATATCATCTTTACTTCGGATGCAAGGTTGGTGACCAAGACAAGCCTTGGGCTCCGCATATATGCTGTGCTACATGTACAACACAGCTTTCACAGTGGTTGAATTGCAAAAGGTCATCAATGCCGTTTGCAGTCCCAATGGTGTGGAGAGAGCCAAGCAACCACCTAAATGACTGTTACTTCTGCTTGGTTCCTCCTCTTTCCGGCGGAATAACGAAGCGAAAGAAGTCGAGAATAGTCTACCCAAACATTCCGTCTGCATTGAGACCAGTTCCACATGGTGAGAGACTTCCTATTCCAGAACCTCCAGCAGAATATTCTCTTGATTCATCTGACGAAGACAAAGGTGAGTCGACCTGTTCTTCTCCTGGTCCATCAGCATGCAGTGATCCAGATTTTCACTGTGGTGCATCATCAACCCCACACAGAATAACACAGGAAGAACTAAATGACCTGATTCGTGATTTGGACTTATCAAAGAACAAGGCAGAATTGCTAGGATCAAGACTCCAACAATGGAATCTTCTAGAAGAAGATGTCACAATTACTGCATATCGAAAGCGCCACCAGCAATTGGAGCCTTTCTTCAGAAAGGAAAGTAATCTGATATTCTGTTCCGATATTGAGGGCCTCATGAATGCTTTAAAAATCACTCATGACCCACAAGAATGGAGACTATTTGTGGACTCTTCGAAACTGAGTCTCAAGGCTGTGCTTTCGCACAATGGAAACATTCTTCCATCTATTCCAGTAGCGTATGCTGTCCACATGAAAGAGACATACGATAACTTAAGGCAGCTACTGAATTCCATTGAGTATAACAAGTACAGCTGACACCTCTGTGGTGATTTGAAGGTAGTTGCCCTTTTAATGGGACTGCAGCAAGGATATACAAAATACATGTGTTTCTTATGCGAGTGGGATAGCCGAGCAAGGGAAATGCACTACATGAGGAAGGAATGGACTCACAGGCAGAATGTAGCCATTGGAGAGAAGAATATCCAACACCCAGCTCTGGTTGAGGCTCAGAAAATCTTGCTACCACCCCTTCACATCAAACTAGGTTTGATGAAGAACTTCGTGAAAGCCATTGACCGGACTTTGCCAGCATTCCGATACCTGCATGAAAAATTCCCTCGACTCAGCGAAGCAAAGATTAAAGAGGGAGTTTTTGTGGGTCCTCAGATTCGAGAGCTTTTCAAAGATGACCGGTTCAACAACTTGCTGGAAGGTGACGCGAAACAAGCATGGAATGCTTTTCGCCTAGTTTCTACAAACTTCCTCGGAAATGTTAGGGCAGAAAACTATAAGGAACTAGTAGAAGACATGTTGATGAAGTATAAGAAACTTGGCTGCAATATGTCTCTAAAGATTCACTTCCTTCATTCCCATTTGGATTTCTTTCCTAGCAACTGTGGTATTGTTAGTGATGAACACGGCGAACGTTTTCATCAAGATATCGCAACAATGGAACAAAGATACCAGGGAAAATGGTCCACTACAATGCTGGCTGACTACTGCTGGACACTCCTCAGAGATGCTCCCGAACAGCTGTACAAGAGACAGGCGAAGAAATCTAAGATGTAGTCAATGACTTGATTTTTTATAGGTAGGCTATTACAGTTGACCTTTTACTATTGGAATGCATTTCGTTATGTAAACATTAATTTCTTGCAGATTACAAAAAAACTAGAGCCAATTTTGCAATTTGACTGTCATATTCGTGTTCAGCACATAAAAATTGATAAGAATTGACTAATTTTATTTCAGTAACATGACTTTTGTAAAAATTTGTTGTCCAGTGTTACAGATGCAAACATACATATTTTATTCCTTTCAATTAACATTATGGTCGATCGACGTTAATACCTTACAAAAAGAAGTAAAGGATTGATATTTTTGGCTTCACTTGTTTTCTTTACTGTTAGAAATTCATTGTGTGTGTGTGTGTATATATATATATATATATATATATATATATATATATATATATATATATATATATATATATATATATATATATATATACAGAAGGCACTCAGTAAAAATGAACATATTAGTAAGTGTGAAAAACCGTTTCATTCTGCTGCAAGCATAACATATAATCGCCACTTCGATAGAATCAGCACAGTTACAAGGAGTTATATCCCTTACTTGCTAAACGCATCAATTATTTTTTTTTATACTGGTAATAACATCCTTACCTAATTTGGTGAACGTTTTGTAAGTTAGACGCATGAAGTGTTGTAAATTAAAGAACATTATTTCATTAGGATTGTTAACTGAGATTAATATTTTTAATATTAATATTTTTCCCAAGCGTAATTTCGATAATCTAGCACATTATGGCTGCATATCAGCTGTGCTCGCCGTGTAAAACTGGAAAAGGAATATTATAAGAACTCACCAACTTAATATATGTTCTGACTAACTGACTCATAATATTTGTCGGCCGACATTTTGCGTATCTCTAACCTTTATCATCTTCTCTCATTTATCATTTTTTTTAAATTTCTAAATCTAATTAGCATATCCGATGCACCGACAATCTCCTTTTTCTTAGAAAAATGTCTTATATTATAATAAAGGCACTCCGGTCGATCGAATTTTACTTAGTATCACATACCATTACTTGCTACTTCTCACAAAATTCCAATCTCTCCGGACTGTCAAGTTCAGGAATATTGTTTCTAATTGAATACGAGTCTGGTGTGGGGATTACACGTTTGTGAAATAAAATATAGTGTTACAAGAGTAGAATAATGTTCTCGAAGTCTGTCAAAAAATCCTACGACACCATGATTTGACAATCCAGCATTTATTAGTTTTGAAAATATCTAGGCCTTTTAGGCACAACCCTTTGCATTTTTCTCCGTTAGGAAAACTGTAGAACATCAAAATATCTTCGCCCACAAATTTTACTTTTACACAGATTACAAATAATTAGATTCAATGAAATCTCAACGAAGTTCTAAAGATTAAAGTTATAGAGCAAAGTGAACTAGCTTATTTACTTTAAAAGTTATTCAAAATAAGTAGACTCAATTTTCTGGCCCCAGCCTGCATCACAAGAGTCATCTTCCGATTCCATCATTCAAATAATTAATTAACAATTATTTGTAAAAATCAATAGCAGGTTTATATAAATGGTATAAATACATATAATTAATGATTGTACTTAAGTGTCTAATAGATTTTCACACTTGATGGCTTCATAAATCTGAAAAATATAATGTTGAATGCTTGTCATTAGAGGTAGTCATTAAAACAAAATCGAATTTCAAGAAATGAAATTCAACAAACTATTCTTCAAAAATATTGTCAAAGTGCTCAACCAGGGCGCAATAATACAGAAATAGTACTCTTCTTGTGATATAACCTAAGAACTTCTAGTTGTCTGTTCCACATGATATGGGATGAACCATTACAAATGATTGTTACAGAATCGTTTTAAAAATTGCGTAATTATATTCAAAATATCTCAATCATTCATATACAGTAATACTACTCAGAAAAAACTAAAATGAAATGCAATATTTTCTTTATGTTTTAAGGACAATATAAAAAGTATGATAACATAACATTGTTAACAATTTACTGCAAGACATGTATCATGCAGTCAATAAACAAGCGATAAATATATAAAAACACTCCATACAATCTGGTATACACTATGCAGATATTAGTTGCTGTTCAGTACCTTAACCAAAAATAATGACTCCTGGCTTTATACAAAGAAAGCATGTTATTTATCGGCCAGATTGTAAAGATATTTGTTAACTAGATCTTACAGAAACTGCAGGCAGCATCGGTCAGATGTAATACTATTTGAACTTTATAATAAGGGTGACAGCACGAAGCTAAAGTTGATTTCAATTTGTTAGTCATATTTCTAATTAGCGCAATTTAAAAAAAAATTACACTTAAGAAAAGAAAGCTATCTTTGCCGATTGTTTGAAATGTGCTTGGTATAAATGTTTCTTCAGTAAAAGACATGAAATCATCATGTTTGAATACAAAACGACTGAATACAAAACATTGATCTTTGTGTGAATATTGCTAATTTGCGTAGTTTGGGTGAATTTATAATTTGTACAAGACAAGACGGCCGCTTTGGTGCTATACTCTCAGATCAGATACAGCGAATGATGAACTCTAGCCTACAAGAAGGTAAAACGCAACTAAAAATTTCGCAATCCATGTAATACAACATCTTACAAGCGAAAACACGGATCACTAAGAGCTTCAAACACTGTACTGATGATGCAATAAAGCGTAAAGTGTTTCCATTTGCAAACTTGAAGCCTTTGTATTGAATCTAACTACGTACGATACGAATCCCCACAAAAAAATGCAAGATGGTTATTGCAGTCCAACTTTAGTAAAACGTTGACAAATTAGTTACTTATAAATACAGGGCTTTTTGATAAAGTTTACAATTCAAATTAAAACTATTTGACATTACCTTTAAAAGATCTTGGTCAAATCATATTTATCATACGGTTGCATCTGTCTCTATTCGCAAAGACTAACGTAAGAAATTTACATTCATCTCTCTGTGGATGAAAACTGGTAAGTTTAATTCACATTCGTTAATCTTAGAAAACGGACCAGACGTGTGACCAGCGTGTAGTCTGAATAAAAAAGGACTTGAAGCGGTTAACGTGAGGTAACTAAATTACTTCTTGGTCTACTCAATTATGCAAATAGAGAGGGACTTTAGTTTGAAACCAGTTCCAATTCTCTTGTGGAGAAATCGGAAAATTAAAAATCTTAGACCATTGTATAGAATTGCCAACAAACACAGCCCAGATTCCATCTTACGAAGAAGTTGTAAATTAATCTAGTAATCTCGTATATTATTAATTGAATTTTTTTTTCCTCCAAACAGTTGTTGATCACATGGAACTATTTACCATTACCAAAGTAACAGCCCAACTATCAAACATTTTATTAATGCTATAACACAACGTTTTGCTTTTAATGTTTCTACTGTCCTTATGTTTAGTTAGCAATACTGGAACATAAATATTAAAATGTAACTCAGATTACTCGTAAACACAGTTACTTGTGTTCCTGTCTTATTGTCATCACATGTATACATGATCAGTAGATATGCAAATATGCACCATTCCAGCTGACTCACGATAAGCATACTATGAAAAAAAGAGACCAAATCAGAACAAATAATAATTGATCTTTAAACGTCATAGAGAAGAAAATATGATAAAGGTAGGAATGAAAACGATTAATAAAAATGTTTGTACCAAATGAAGAAATATGAAATACAACGTGGATATTTTATTGTACGTTTTGCATAATAATTGAAGACTTCATAATAGACAATTTATTCCAAAACTATAAAACGGTTAGGAAAGTTTTTGTAAGATTGTAAAGCTGTGATTTAATTTGAATGTAATATGAGTAATAAGAATGACAACGTTGTATTTTTGTATTTGAACTATTGCAATATATACAGGTTATTTATTTAACTAATCTCTAGTGAAACCGATAAAAAGACATACTTTGTGTAAATTATTAGAATAAAATCCCAAATATTTAATATAGGATACTTGATGGGCTCATTTATAAAGTCAACAATTTAAATCTTAGAAAAATTAAGTAATAATTTGTTCTTTTGTTTTTAAGTACGTCCATTATTTGAATTACCTGTTCAATCTATTTAACAGTCGCAGCAAGAATAGACTGTTTTCTTAAAAATGACCCCAAAAATTCAAAAATGATTGTTTGAAACAATTTCAGTTGAATTATGTTGTCTGAGTAATAATAATAATAATAATAATAATAATAATAATAATGATAATTTAACAAGGATGGCATTTGGTTATTAAAGATAAATCTGTTTTGTGGGCGTCAGTGCTTAAAACAGGTTATATTATTTAATGGATTACTTACACGCACTCTTAAAATTAAAATATGTAACTATACTTATGAATTGTGCATCTGCAGACGTAAGGAGTTCCAAATTTAGGTGCGTGCACAGAAAAAGAGCTTTAAAATGGTCGGTTTTTGACCGTAGAATCTGGAATTGTTTTTCGTTGTTGATTGGCGATTACGCTCAGTATTCCCTGATGTTAGTTCAGTTAGGCTAGATGTATTATCTGGAGGAGAATCGTTTAGAGACTTATATATCATGGTTGTTTTAACATACAGAATAATTAAAATCTCCATTACTTATACCCAATTAAATCACGATGTCAAAAGTAAAGATACAATTTGCTTTTTAAAGGTCGAATAATATTTCCTTTATTATGGTAATGTGATGAGGTCACAAATTACAGATTAAGTAGAATTTAAAGAACAGAAGCTGTACAAAAATATATGTAAGAACCCTTTACCAACAAATATTATATTCTTAGGGAAATCGTATTTCCAATTTGACATATTTTCGTTATTTAAATATTGTTTAGTATAAGGGATCAGAACACACGGGGTTCAAATTTGTCAGTAAGAGTGAAAACAATATAAAATGTGTTAATATTTAAATATATCTATAGGAAGCAAAAAACGTATTAGAATTGAAGGAATGGTTAGCTGAACAAGTCATGAAGACACAACAAAAACAATCGAGACACGTGATTTCCAGCCAGAACGATTTACGTAAGTCGCTTTGATGAATAGCAGAAGGAAGACAATGTTGACATGCAAACGTACATAAAACTATACCAAAGGAAACAGCATGAATCCGTAAAGAGGAATGGATATGATGATTCGTTTGATAGTTGCGATCCATTAGAAATATGAATGTGACAGTGTGCAAAAACAGTTCATTACATCAAAGAAACTTTAAAAAGCATGAAAATCATTTGAATTTGCAGCATTCACAAAACCAGGAGTAAAGATGAAAATACATCCAAATAAAAATTACAGTCTAGCAATACAATGCTACACATCAAAAACGTGATATGGCACCACATTAAAGGCGGTGTCATTGACGGGTAATAAAATACATCACAAAAGAAACAAGATTACCATCCGATTTCTTCAGAATCTCTTTTACCACATTGCCATCCTTGATTGTGTGATTGTCTTTCAGCTTTTTGAACTATTGTGAAAATCCTCATTGTATCAGTCGATGTTGTTTCTTCTGCGATGTCTTTTTTATCTTTACTGAAACGACTGCGCACAGTGATGCACATAAACACTCGAAATTGCAATTGTCTCAGTTGGTATCATAGCAACATCCAGAGGAAACAGAAATATTCAAAAATTTAATTCATACATTGGTCATATTTGACATGAATTGCAATACATTGCGGACTTACTGCAAGACAGTAATCTTTGCACTGAGCAAGAAGGAGGATGGCTGTAATTCTGAATGATAAGTCCATCCTCCTTGATGTGTAGATGACGTCTAGATTTATATGATCTATGACACAATTTTGTTTCGTAACAATCCATACAAAGTAACTAGTCCATCATGATGTGAGAAATAGCATTAGGAACGAGTAATTTAATTATATTTTATAAAATTATAATTTGTCCTAACTTTGGACGAGAATTGGATCCCTATGCTAACGCAACAATTCCCATGTCTTCAAGCACTAACATCAATACCATATCGTCTAAATGCATATTTTCAAAAGAAAAGCTAGAGTTTTGTTGTTAAAACAGGCATTTATGTTTAGCAGACATACTCGCATCGCCATTCTGTGATTACCTCCCCTCTCAATACACAGTTTGCTACATATTCCTATGTCAGAAGGCAAGATATGTACAAGTTATTTTAATAAATTACAAATTCATACCAAACAGCAGCGAAAAGAGCTATCTCTGGATCTTCCAAGAACATTAGCTGCATTAAGTGAAATTATCAACCAGGACAAGAAATTATAATTCGTTCCTCATTGAGCATTCAACACGTGTCTACCAGATATTTCACCCTTTCGCTGGCCGACTCACGCCAGCCTCCTTCCACTCTCGACTACGATACCATTCTTCAAACGGATGGTACTTAATCCCGAATACACACATCGGTACATATCACAAAAACTCTTTTACCGATATATTAGTTAAATACTTAGACACACACACACACACACACACACCTCTATATATATACGTCATCTTGTGTTTATCTATACTGGCCTCATATACCTAAACTACCACATTATATTGGTTTACGGACAGGTATAACAAGTACAAGTAATTCCAATTCATTATCAGTTAGTAGCTTGATGATCGATCAAATTGGATCTTTGTGATTTCCGGAAAAATCGGAAATAACCCCTGCTGTTTCCATGAAGCATAGAGAAAAAATAGAGACATCTACAAGTGTTATACATAATCCCTTATAGAATACTAACGTGTCGGAGAGAAAGTGGGTTAAATTGTGTAACGGTGGTAAAGAGTGCAAGATCATGCAGAGAGGTTAAGGAGAATAATAGAAAGAACGATAGAGGTCATTCTCAACGTTCTGCTGATTTAGTGGGCAAATGTTTGAGTATAACACCTCATTTCTCATTTTCAAGCTTGTGCGATAATCTTTTTACTAAATGCCGTTGATTGATAATGAATTAAATACGTGGTAAACTGCATTGAAGAGGAAAATAAATTTATTTCTAAAAAATGCTAACAATTCGTTTCAGTGAGGACACATTGTGACAAATGTTTCAAATGAACGGCTTAAATATAAACACAAATCCACACAGGAAAAATAACAGTCTATTTATAAAATTTGCCTTCGAATACTGATGACAAAGATGAGATCAATATTATTACACTTTTGTCATGTGTATTATAGATTATTGTACAAAATGCGCCAAAAGCAATTTGGAGTAAACAATTAAAAAAGATAAACAAACAAATGCATTCTGGAAAAAGGGATCGGAAACAACTGCTATAATCTAGTGTCAGGTCTGAACGTAATTTCTTACAAATTCCTTATTAAATATACCAGAAAATATTTTGTGACACTAAGGGTGGCCATAACTCTCTTTTGGTCATCATTGCCCAGATTTGTAATAGTGAGCGCGGGGAGATTGCTAGAAGTTCTCGGTAATCGGTAGCGGATCTGGTTCAGTTGCCCGACCAGTTGTTCCAAGTGTCTCACAAGACGACCGTCTATTGGTAAACCTTCTATGGTTAAAGTGTTTGCAATACCCTCTCTAAGACTGGTTACTGATTCCGTCAGCTGGCACAAAAGCTTAGCTGCGCTGTTCAGCGAAAATGTCTGAAAAATATTTGTAAAGAGCTTTACAAACTTATGAAGTATTAGTTGAATGTAAGAATCCTTAGACTTAAATTGCTTTTAAATAGCATCCAACATCGGATATTACGACGGAATACTTCGAGAAAAATGGTTAAGGAATATTCTAAAGTCAAATAACCTAATTTCATTTCTTCATTTGATATCATTAGATATATAAAGTTTGCTGCGTAGCTTTCACAGTCTGTCATACGTTATCCTTACACAATAAAATTGACTGAATACGTTTGATAAGACTTCTGCAAAATGGAGTACCTGTGCAACTGCAGAATCCACTTGTGGAAATATATTAAGGAGTTCTCCTTCTGTTATTGCATACCATTCAGGCAAGGAAGTACTGGCCTGTACCTAAAAATAAATAAATAAATAAATAAATAAATAAATAAATAAATAAATAAATAGGGACAAAATTGTCATTACCTCATTTTCTAAACCTTCTCTTTCTCAAACCATTGATAAGTACGAAAAACATGGTGATACGAAGATTCTGTCAATAGCATATACATCTATAGCTCACCAAGATAGTTTTTATTTTTTTATTTATCCATTAGCTATTAGCTATGAGTATTCATTAGCTTTAAGTGTATATATATATATATATATATATATATATATATATATATATATATATATATATATATATATATATATATATATATATACACTTTAGTCTTAAGTATAAGAATATATTAGCCTTAAGAGTATATATATATATATATATATATATATATATATATATATATATATATATAAAATTTTTGTTCTAATGAACTTATCAGACGTCTTAAATATACACTCATTGACATAAACACAATGCACGAAAATGTTGAAGTAACTGACTTTTCTTTACTTACATATTCATGAAACAAATCCTCCGCTTGGTATCTGGCGTTATTTATTTGATTTCGTAGAATTATTCTCATTTTTGTGTCTCTGCGATTACGAATATGGTTGGTCATCGGCAACAGAGTTCTTGTTTTTGTGATGTCCTTTTGAAAGTCTTTCATTTCTACAACTGGAGCAGACTTTGAGAGACCAATGTAAGCAACTATGCCAAAGATATCTAAATGTGAAAGAAAATGCAACAAAAGAATTAGAATTTAGTTAGCTAAAAATGTATATGATAAATGAAGTCATTATTCACATGTTTTTGTCCTAAAGCTTTAATAATAATAATAATAATAATAATAATAATAGTGTTTATTTGTAATATAGGCCACTGGCCCATGAAACATTTCCATACATCATGCGGTACAAAAAGATGTTATAGTGCCTAACAAACGAACATCGTATTTATAAGCAGTCATATACAGGAAAGTAATAATTACTGCTTTATTCTAATATACGTGAGATACAAGTATATACTGCACAGTAATCAAACAAACGGATTTAAGGGTAACCCTAAAACTTGTGTTTATAATAATAATAATAATAATAATAATAATAATAATAATTCGAATTAGAATTTAGTTAGCAAAATATAAAATAACTGAAGGAGCAAAGGCCATCATTTCTTCGCATGTTTTTTCCTGACATTTGTGCGGTTATTATTATTATTATTATTATTACATCAATACAAAACCATTCAATTTGCACATGGAATGTTTTCTAGCATTAAACTTTACGTAGCAGTCTTTGAAATTTATGGATGTCTTAATACTGTGATTCAAATGCATTTATCAAGGAGTATTCTTCGATTGAAGTACATAAAGAATTTGTATATATGTCCACAAAGAAAAAAATTAGCCATCAGAATAGTAACAAACAATTATAACGTTTTTATCGAAATAAATACAGAGAATAAATGTGGATCTAATTCGATTAATATTGGGGGATGATGGCTTGCAGGCTTACCCATCAAAATCAGAGTTCTCATTTTCTTTTGCTCTTTTCTACTGTAGAGTTACCGAGTTTTACAATTCAAGTTGTACTGATGTTTTGATTATCTCCTTAAACTATGTGAACCTATCTAGGCCTTTTCGCAATTGCATTTATTGTAGAATTATATGGGATTTACAAAAATTCTAAAATGAAAGAATTACTAATATTACAATGACATGTTTGTGCGGCATGAATACATTGATAAAAAAAAATGACGGGGAGGCGGGTTTACATGCGGTGATTGCAAGTTATCAATGAGACGTTATCATGCTCTTTTGACACCCACAATAAATTCCCAGAGGATGTTACAGGAATATACATGAATTGATGACTGTGCGGAAGCATGATTTCCCATTGATACAGACCGCATTTTGTTCTCCTCGAGATTGTTTATCGTTTCTTTTCGCATCATCCTGTCATTAACACCGAAACAAAGCCGTAAATATGTACCAGAAAAAAAAGAGAATCCATGCTCATAGGTTCCAATGCTATGCAATAGCTTTCAACGTCAGAAGTTGACTTTCAAATTTCTCCAGTTTCCGTTCTGGTCATATGCTTCTACACGTGTTTTTTATTTTCACATGCATACATGTTTAATCCGTAACTAGGAAATTGTGGAAGAAAAACTTACAGAATGATCAGATAAACATATACTTCTTCAATATGTATATTGATATTCTTTTGTTCCAAACAGATTAAATACAGTATGTAGTTAAATTGATATGTTCTACTACAACTATTACAATTAATGATAATAATACAAATAATGTTACGGATAATACCCTGTAACGAAAAAGCAAAGAAATACGATACGCACTGGTTGCAATTTGAATCAACAAATGAGACTGACGTTTGAAATCAATATTTCAACTAGATTACATTTTCTAAGCAACCAAATGAACTATATGCGTTACAATAACAATAATGAAAATAAACAATATGTTACAAGGTTTATACTAACAGATGGGTAGATGCATTGATACTTGACACTTGCTGTTTGTATTATGCGATACATTGATGTCTTACATTTATTTATTTATTTATCACCATCACCCGATTTCAAAGCTAGAATAATTAAGTTCATAAACTAGATATCCTTCACATTTCTTTGACTTTAAATATAATTTTAATCAGTCCAGTGGCCTAAGTGGTTAGAGCGTTCTCCTTGTATGCGGAAGATCGTGGGTTCGAACTCTGGCCGAGCCATACCTAAGACTTACAAAAAAGGTAAGACTCCTGTTATACAACGGTCATGATTTTGAATTCATTTAGGGAGATCTTTTTGCTGCATAATCAAGGTAAATATGGAATCATCCCCAGACCCACACAGACAGCAATTATAGCAATTATCCCTAAAAACACATGGACATGCAAACACTCCAAACCCACACTGCAATGGAAACATACCAAGAAAAAATTTGGAACAAAGTCGATATTAAGTACTCCATGTGCAAGAGAACTAAGACAATAGTATTTTAGTATGTATGTCTGTCTGACTGTAAAAAGGCCGCATCAACGCTGAAAAAGTTATTTGCATACTAGGACACCTTCCAGTTTCATGGTTCCAAATATAATCCCTACTATCTTAGATTCTAGTGATGAGTACATCAGAAGGCAAAGAAATATGAAAAATTAACATATTAATAATTCTTGAAGACCTTTTTATGCAGCTGCAAACGTAACATATTATTTCGGGTCGTTGGAATCAGCAGTGTTATAAGGTGTTACGAACCTTGATTGCCTGAAAACCCCACTGGTCAATTTTCTAACAATAACCCCATACGAGATTGAATGTCCATCTTGGTAATGAGGTGCATGAGGTGTCATATATAAACAATATTATTTCATTAAGTTTGTTGAATCGAAGTACCATATTTTTGACAAGTGTAATTTGAATATTCTGGAACATTATAGTAGCAAATAAATGCGAATCGTCCCGTAAACTGTGACTGATACTGAGCTATCTCATGCGTAAATAATAAGAAAGATTTTAGGAATCTTCAGCATGCGACCCCAAAATGTTTTCAAAAGGTATATAATAGCATTGTTAAACATTTTGAGAATTTCTTTATATTATTACGGGGGTACGATTACTAAGATTTCACAATCCTCCATTTTTAAATATTCAAAACGCACTAGGAGACATATACGGGACAGTTTGCAATGTCCTTGTTTTGAAAAACGTAAAACATGAACGTGAAAATGTGCTTATGCACATATTTTAATTTTTACAGAAAACATTTACGTCATAAAAATGCGAACATCCTCAATTTTCATGTTTCTAAAGAAACCCCGCAGGAATAGCTTCCATACCTTAAAGAGTAAAACACGTCTTATGCTAAACTGAGACTATTTCTATATATATAATAAGAAAAAAACGTTAAGTTATACTGAATAATTCACGCTGTGAAAATTCATAGAATTTACTCGTAACGTCAGCAATTCAAAACATTAATTGGATTCAATTAAATCTCATCGAAGTGTACACGTTCTAAATAAAGTTCTTATGATTAAAGTTAGACAGCGAAGTGAATTAGTTTCTTTTCTTCAAAAAAACTTAAAATTACTAAATTGAATTTTTGAGCTTCAGTTCACATCACAGGAACCAGGTATTAATTCAATCATTGAGCTGTGTGCTTATATGTAAATACACACGTGCAAACAACCACTGTTCTTCTTAATATTATTGTTGCTGCTGTTGCTATTAGTAGTACATATAGCTGTATTTGTAGTAGTAGCAGTGGTATTCTTGTCCTTATGAAATATTTGCCAATCGTATTCAAATCTGCAAAGATATTCATCTGCTTGAAAGTCCTATGCGATCTGCACTTTTGTGAAGTAGAAGAACAACTTCGGTGATTCTAAGTAAAATACATAATTCATATTATCTTTAATTTAATTGAATAATTGAATAAACGACATGATTATCAGAAAACGAACACTATAGTTACAAAATAACGGATTAGTGAAAAAAAGATTTAAAAAGAGTTGTTATATTCAACTGCTCCTTTGGTTCATTGGAACTGCTTATCAAATCAAAGAAATTTTAAAAATATATATCACTGAAGCTATCAGTTATTAGAAGATACGTAAATGTTAGCTGATGAACTTTACAAGTCTTTTAATCATTTGAACCATTGAAGTGGCTGAAGATTCCTAAAATCTTTCTTATTATTTACGCATGAGATAGCTCAGTATCAGTCACAGTTTACGGGAGGATTCGCATTTATTTGCTACTATAATGTTCCAGAATATTCAAATTACACTTGTCAAAAATATGGTACTTCGATTCAACAAACCTAATGAAATAATATTGTTTATATATGACACCTCATGCACCTCATTACCAAGATGGACATTCAATCTCGTATGGGGTTATTGTTAGAAAATTGACCGGTGGAGTTTTCAGGCAATCAAGGTTCGTAACACCTTATAACACTGCTGATTCCAACGACCCGAAATAATATGTTACGTTTGCAGCTGCATAAAAAGGTCTTCAAGAATTATTAATATGTTAATTTTTCATATTTCTTTGCCTTCTGATGTACTCATCACTAGAATCTAAGATAGTAGGGATTATATTTGGAACCATGAAACTGGAAGGTGTCCTAGTATGCAAATAACTTTTTCAGCGTTGATGCGGCCTTTTTACAGTCAGACAGACATACATACTAAAATACTATTGTCTTAGTTCTCTTGCACATGGAGTACTTAATATCGACTTTGTTCCAAATTTTTTCTTGGTATGTTTCCATTGCAGTGTGGGTTTGGAGTGTTTGCATGTCCATGTGTTTTTAGGGATAATTGCTATAATTGCTGTCTGTGTGGGTCTGGGGATGATTCCATATTTACCTTGATTATGCAGCAAAAAGATCTCCCTATATGAATTCAAAATCATGACCGTTGTATAACAGGAGTCTTACCTTTTTTGTAAGTCTTAGGTATGGCTCGGCCAGAGTTCGAACCCACGATCTTCCGCATACAAGGAGAACGCTCTAACCACTTAGGCCACTGGACTGATTAAAATTATATTTAAAGTCAAAGAAATGTGAAGGATATCTAGTTTATGAACTTAATTATTCTAGCTTTGAAATCGGGTGATGGTGATAAATAAATAAATAAATGTAAGACATCAATGTATCGCATAATACAAACAGCAAGTGTCAAGTATCAATGCATCTACCCATCTGTTAGTATAAACCTTGTAACATATTGTTTATTTTCATTATTGTTATTGTAACGCATATAGTTCATTTGGTTGCTTAGAAAATGCAATCTAGTTGAAATATTGATTTCAAACGTCAGTCTCATTTGTTGATTCAAATTGCAACCAGTGCGTATCGTATTTCTTTGCTTTTTCGTTACAGGGTATTATCCGTAACATTATTTGTATTATTATCATTAATTGTAATAGTTGTAGTAGAACATATCAATTTAACTACATACTGTATTTAATCTATTTGGAACAAAAGAATATCAACATACATATTGAAGAAGTATATGTTTATCTGATCATTCTGTAAGTTTTTCTTCCACAATTTCCTAGTTACGGATTAAACATGTATGCATGTGAAAATAAAAAACACGTGTAGAAGCATATGACCAGAACGGAAACTGGAGAAATTTAAAGGTCAACTTCTGACGTTGAAAGCTATTGCATAGTATTGGAACCTATGAGCATGGATTCTCTTTTTTTTCTGGTACATATTTACGGCTTTGTTTCGGTGTTAATGACAGGATGAAGGGAAAAGAAACGATAAACAATCTCGAGGAGAACAAAATGCGGTCTGTATCAATGGGAAATCATGCTTCCGCACAGTCATCAATTCATGTATATTCCTGTAACATCCTCTGGGAATTTATTGTGGGTGTCAAAAGAGCATGATAACGTCTCATTGATAACTTGCAATCACCGCATGTAAACCCGCCTCCCCGTCATTTTTTTTTATCAATGTATTCATGCCGTACAAACATGTCATTGTAATATTAGTAATTCTTTCATTTTAGAATTTTTGTAAATCCCATATAATTCTACAATAAATGCAATTGCGAAAAGGCCTAGATAGGTTCACATAGTTTAAGGAGATAATCAAAACATCAGTACAACTTGAATTGTAAAACTCGGTAACTCTACAGTAGAAAAGAGCAAAAGAAAATGAGAACTCTGATTTTGATGGGTAAGCCTGCAAGCCATCATCCCCCAATATTAATCGAATTAAATCCACATTTATTCTCTGTATTTATTTCGATAAAAACGTTATAATTGTTTGTTACTATTCTGATGGCTAATTTTTTTCTTTGTGGACATATATACAAATTCTTTATGTACTTCAATCGAAGAATACTCCTTGATAAATGCATTTGAATCACAGTATTAAGACATCCATAAATTTCAAAGACTGCTACGTAAAGTTTAATGCTAGAAAACATTCCATGTGCAAATTGAATGGTTTTGTATTGATGTAATAATAATAATAATAATAATAACCGCACAAATTTCAGGAAAAAACATGCGAAGAAATGATGGCCTTTGCTCCTTCAGTTATTTTATATTTTGCTAACTAAATTCTAATTCGAATTATTATTATTATTATTATTATTATTATTATTATTATTATTATTATAAACACAAGTTTTAGGGTTACCCTTAAATCCGTTTGTTTGATTACTGTGCAGTATATACTTGTATCTCACGTATATTAGAATAAAGCAGTAATTATTACTTTCCTGTATATGACTGCTTATAAATACGATGTTCGTTTGTTAGGCACTATAACATCTTTTTGTACCGCATGATGTATGGAAATGTTTCATGGGCCAGTGGCCTATATTACAAATAAACACTATTATTATTATTATTATTATTATTATTAAAGCTTCAGGACAAAAACATGTGAATAATGACAGGCCCTGGCTGCTTCATTTATCATATACATTTTTAGCTAACTAAATTCTAATTCTTTTGTTGCATTTTCTTTCACATTTAGATATCTTTGGCATAGTTGCTTACATTGGTCTCTCAAAGTCTGCTCCAGTTGTAGAAATGAAAGACTTTCAAAAGGACATCGCAAAAACAAGAACTGTGTTGCCGATGACCAACCATATTCGTAATCGCAGAGACACAAAAATGAGAATAATTCTACGAAATCAAATAAATAACGCCAGATACCAAGCGGAGGATTTGTTTCATGAATATGTTAGTAAAGAAAAGTCAGTTACTTCAACATTTTCGTGCATTGTGTTTATGTCAATGAGTGTATATTTAAGACGTCTGATAAGTTCATTAGAACAAAAATTATATATATATATATATATATATATATATATATATATATATATATATATATATATATATATATATATATACTCTTAAGGCTAATATATTCTTATACTTAAGACTAAAGTATATATATCTATATATATATATATATATATATATATATATATATATATATATATATATATATATATATATATATATATATACACACACACTTAAAGCTAATGAATACTCATAGCTAATAGCTAATGGATAAATAAAAAAATAAAAACTATCTTGGTGAGCTATAGATGTATATGCTATTGACAGAATCTTCGTATCACCATGTTTTTCGTACTTATCAATGGTTTGAGAAAGAGAAGGTTTAGAAAATGAGGTAATGACAATTTTGTCCCTATTTATTTATTTATTTATTTATTTATTTATTTATTTTTAGGTACAGGCCAGTACTTCCTTGCCTGAATGGTATGCAATAACAGAAGGAGAACTCCTTAATATATTTCCACAAGTGGATTCTGCAGTTGCACAGGTACTCCATTTTGCAGAAGTCTTATCAAACGTATTCAGTCAATTTTATTGTGTAAGGATAACGTATGACAGACTGTGAAAGCTACGCAGCAAACTTTATATATCTAATGATATCAAATGAAGAAATGAAATTAGGTTATTTGACTTTAGAATATTCCTTAACCATTTTTCTCGAAGTATTCCGTCGTAATATCCGATGTTGGATGCTATTTAAAAGCAATTTAAGTCTAAGGATTCTTACATTCAACTAATACTTCATAAGTTTGTAAAGTTCTTTACAAATATTTTTCAGACATTTTCGCTGAACAGCGCAGCTAAGCTTTTGTGCCAGCTGACGGAATCAGTAACCAGTCTTAGAGAGGGTATTGCAAACACTTTAACCATAGAAGGTTTACCAATAGACGGTCGTCTTGTGAGACACTTGGAACAACTGGTCGGGCAACTGAACCAGATCCGCTACCGATTACCGAGAACTTCTAGCAATCTCCCCGCGCTCACTATTACAAATCTGGGCAATGATGACCAAAAGAGAGTTATGGCCACCCTTAGTGTCACAAAATATTTTCTGGTATATTTAATAAGGAATTTGTAAGAAATTACGTTCAGACCTGACACTAGATTATAGCAGTTGTTTCCGATCCCTTTTTCCAGAATGCATTTGTTTGTTTATCTTTTTTAATTGTTTACTCCAAATTGCTTTTGGCGCATTTTGTACAATAATCTATAATACACATGATAAAAGTGTAATAATATTGATCTCATCTTTGTCATCAGTATTCGAAGGCAAATTTTATAAATAGACTGTTATTTTTCCTGTGTGGATTTGTGTTTATATTTAAGCCGTTCATTTGAAACATTTGTCACAATGTGTCCTCACTGAAACGAATTGTTAGCATTTTTTAGAAATAAATTTATTTTCCTCTTCAATGCAGTTTACCACGTATTTAATTCATTATCAATCAACGGCATTTAGTAAAAAGATTATCGCACAAGCTTGAAAATGAGAAATGAGGTGTTATACTCAAACATTTGCCCACTAAATCAGCAGAACGTTGAGAATGACCTCTATCGTTCTTTCTATTATTCTCCTTAACCTCTCTGCATGATCTTGCACTCTTTACCACCGTTACACAATTTAACCCACTTTCTCTCCGACACGTTAGTATTCTATAAGGGATTATGTATAACACTTGTAGATGTCTCTATTTTTTCTCTATGCTTCATGGAAACAGCAGGGGTTATTTCCGATTTTTCCGGAAATCACAAAGATCCAATTTGATCGATCATCAAGCTACTAACTGATAATGAATTGGAATTACTTGTACTTGTTATACCTGTCCGTAAACCAATATAATGTGGTAGTTTAGGTATATGAGGCCAATATAGATAAACACAAGATTACGTATATATATATAGAGGTGTGTGTGTGTGTGTGTGTGTGTGTGTGTGTGTGTGTCTAAGTATTTAACTAATATATCGGTAAAAGAGTTTTTGTGATATGTACCGATGTGTGTATTCGGGATTAAGTACCATCCGTTTGAAGAATGGTATCGTAGTCGAGAGTGGAAGGAGGCTGGCGTGAGTCGGCCAGCGAAAGGGTGAAATATCTGGTAGACACGTGTTGAATGCTCAATGAGGAACGAATTATAATTTCTTGTCCTGGTTGATAATTTCACTTAATGCAGCTAATGTTCTTGGAAGATCCAGAGATAGCTCTTTTCGCTGCTGTTTGGTATGAATTTGTAATTTATTAAAATAACTTGTATATATCTTGCCTTCTGACATAGGAATATGTAGCAAACTGTGTATTGAGAGGGGAGGTAATCACAGAATGGCGATGCGAGTATGTCTGCTAAACATAAATGCCTGTTTTAACAACAAAACTCTAGCTTTTCTTTTGAAAATATGCATTTAGACGATATGGTATTGATGTTAGTGCTTGAAGACATGGGAATTGTTGCGTTAGCATAGGGATCCAATTCTCGTCCAAAGTTAGGACAAATTATAATTTTATAAAATATAATTAAATTACTCGTTCCTAATGCTATTTCTCACATCATGATGGACTAGTTACTTTGTATGGATTGTTACGAAACAAAACTGTGTCATAGATCATATAAATCTAGACGTCATCTACACATCAAGGGGGATGGACTTATCATTCAGAATTACAGCCATCCTCCTTCTTGCTCAGTGCAAAGATTACTGTCTTGCAGTAAGTCCGCAATGTATTGCAATTCATGTCAAATATGACCAATGTATGAATTAAATTTTTGAATATTTCTGTTTCCTCTGGATGTTGCTATGATACCAACTGAGACAATTGCAATTTCGAGTGTTTATGTGCATCACTGTGCGCAGTCGTTTCAGTAAAGATAAAAAAGACATCGCAGAAGAAACAACATCGACTGATACAATGAGGATTTTCACAATAGTTCAAAAAGCTGAAAGACAATCACACAATCAAGGATGGCAATGTGGTAAAAGAGATTCTGAAGAAATCGGATGGTAATCTTGTTTCTTTTGTGATGTATTTTATTACCCGTCAATGACACCGCCTTTAATGTGGTGCCATATCACGTTTTTGATGTGTAGCATTGTATTGCTAGACTGTAATTTTTATTTGGATGTATTTTCATCTTTACTCCTGGTTTTGTGAATGCTGCAAATTCAAATGATTTTCATGCTTTTTAAAGTTTCTTTGATGCAATGAACTGTTTTTGCACACTGTCACATTCATATTTCTAATGGATCGCAACTATCAAACGAATCATCATATCCATTCCTCTTTACGGATTCATGCTGTTTCCTTTGGTATAGTTTTATGTACGTTTGCATGTCAACATTGTCTTCCTTCTGCTATTCATCGAAGCGACTTACGTAAATCGTTCTGGCTGGAAATCATGTGTCTCGATTGTTTTTGTTGTGTCTTCATGACTTGTTCAGCTAACCATTCCTTCAATTCTAATACGTTTTTTGCTTCCTATAGATATATTTAAATATTAACACATTTTATATTGTTTTCACTCTTACTGACAAATTTGAACCCCGTGTGTTCTGATCCCTTATACTAAACAATATTTAAATAACGAAAATATGTCAAATTGGAAATACGATTTCCCTAAGAATATAATATTTGTTGGTAAAGGGTTCTTACATATATTTTTGTACAGCTTCTGTTCTTTAAATTCTACTTAATCTGTAATTTGTGACCTCATCACATTACCATAATAAAGGAAATATTATTCGACCTTTAAAAAGCAAATTGTATCTTTACTTTTGACATCGTGATTTAATTGGGTATAAGTAATGGAGATTTTAATTATTCTGTATGTTAAAACAACCATGATATATAAGTCTCTAAACGATTCTCCTCCAGATAATACATCTAGCCTAACTGAACTAACATCAGGGAATACTGAGCGTAATCGCCAATCAACAACGAAAAACAATTCCAGATTCTACGGTCAAAAACCGACCATTTTAAAGCTCTTTTTCTGTGCACGCACCTAAATTTGGAACTCCTTACGTCTGCAGATGCACAATTCATAAGTATAGTTACATATTTTAATTTTAAGAGTGCGTGTAAGTAATCCATTAAATAATATAACCTGTTTTAAGCACTGACGCCCACAAAACAGATTTATCTTTAATAACCAAATGCCATCCTTGTTAAATTATCATTATTATTATTATTATTATTATTATTATTACTCAGACAACATAATTCAACTGAAATTGTTTCAAACAATCATTTTTGAATTTTTGGGGTCATTTTTAAGAAAACAGTCTATTCTTGCTGCGACTGTTAAATAGATTGAACAGGTAATTCAAATAATGGACGTATTTAAAAACAAAAGAACAAATTATTACTTAATTTTTCTAAGATTTAAATTGTTGACTTTATAAATGAGCCCATCAAGTATCCTATATTAAATATTTGGGATTTTATTCTAATAATTTACACAAAGTATGTCTTTTTATCGGTTTCACTAGAGATTAGTTAAATAAATAACCTGTATATATTGCAATAGTTCAAATACAAAAATACAACGTTGTCATTCTTATTACTCATATTACATTCAAATTAAATCACAGCTTTACAATCTTACAAAAACTTTCCTAACCGTTTTATAGTTTTGGAATAAATTGTCTATTATGAAGTCTTCAATTATTATGCAAAACGTACAATAAAATATCCACGTTGTATTTCATATTTCTTCATTTGGTACAAACATTTTTATTAATCGTTTTCATTCCTACCTTTATCATATTTTCTTCTCTATGACGTTTAAAGATCAATTATTATTTGTTCTGATTTGGTCTCTTTTTTTCATAGTATGCTTATCGTGAGTCAGCTGGAATGGTGCATATTTGCATATCTACTGATCATGTATACATGTGATGACAATAAGACAGGAACACAAGTAACTTTGTTTACGAGTAATCTGAGTTACATTTTAATATTTATGTTCCAGTATTGCTAACTAAACATAAGGACAGTAGAAACATTAAAAGCAAAACGTTGTGTTATAGCATTAATAAAATGTTTGATAGTTGGGCTGTTACTTTGGTAATGGTAAATAGTTCCATGTGATCAACAACTGTTTGGAGGAAAAAAAAATTCAATTAATAATATACGAGGTTACTAGATTAATTTACAACTTCTTCGTAAGATGGAATCTGGGCTGTGTTTGTTGGCAATTCTATACAATGGTCTAAGATTTTTAATTTTCCGATTTCTCCACAAGAGAATTGGAACTGGTTTCAAACTAAAGTCCCTCTCTATTTGCATAATTGAGTAGACCAAGAAGTAATTTAGTTACCTCACGTTAACCGCTTCAAGTCCTTTTTTATTCAGACTACACGCTGGTCACACGTCTGGTCCGTTTTCTAAGATTAACGAATGTGAATTAAACTTACCAGTTTTCATCCACAGAGAGATGAATGTAAATTTCTTACGTTAGTCTTTGCGAATAGAGACAGATGCAACCGTAAGATAAATATGATTTGACCAAGATCTTTTAAAGGTAATGTCAAATAGTTTTAATTTGAATTGTAAACGTTATCAAAAAGCCCTGTATTTATAAGTAACTAATTTGTCAACGTTTTACTAAAGTTGGACTGCAATAACCATCTTGCATTTTTTGTGGGGATTCGTATCGTACGTAGTTAGATTCAATACAAAGGCTTCAAGTTTGCAAATGGAAACACTTTACGCTTTATTGCATCATCAGTACAGTGTTTGAAGCTCTTAGTGATCCGTGTTTTCGCTTGTAAGATGTTGTATTACATGGATTGCGAAATTTTTAGTTGCGTTTTACCTTCTTGTAGGCTAGAGTTCATCATTCGCTGTATCTGATCTGAGAGTATAGCACCAAAGCGGCCGTCTTGTCTTGTACAAATTATAAATTCACCCAAACTACGCAAATTAGCAATATTCACACAAAGATCAATGTTTTGTATTCAGTCGTTTTGTATTCAAACATGATGATTTCATGTCTTTTACTGAAGAAACATTTATACCAAGCACATTTCAAACAATCGGCAAAGATAGCTTTCTTTTCTTAAGTGTAATTTTTTTTTTTAAAGGGCGCTAATTAGAAATATGACTAACAAATTGAAATCAACTTTAGCTTCGTGCTGTCACCCTTATTATAAAGTTCAAATAGTATTACATCTGACCGATGCTGCCTGCAGTTTCTGTAAGATCTAGTTAACAAATATCTTTACAATCTGGCCGATAAATAACATGCTTTCTTTGTATAAAGCCAGGAGTCATTATTTTTGGTTAAGGTACTGAACAGCAACTAATATCTGCATAGTGTATACCAGATTGTATGGAGTGTTTTTATATATTTATCGCTTGTTTATTGACTGCATGATACATGTCTTGCAGTAAATTGTTAACAATGTTATGTTATCATACTTTTTATATTGTCCTTAAAACATAAAGAAAATATTGCATTTCATTTTAGTTTTTTCTGAGTAGTATTACTGTATATGAATGATTGAGATATTTTGAATATAATTACGCAATTTTTAAAACGATTCTGTAACAATCATTTGTAATGGTTCATCCCATATCATGTGGAACAGACAACTAGAAGTTCTTAGGTTATATCACAAGAAGAGTACTATTTCTGTATTATTGCGCCCTGGTTGAGCACTTTGACAATATTTTTGAAGAATAGTTTGTTGAATTTCATTTCTTGAAATTCGATTTTGTTTTAATGACTACCTCTAATGACAAGCATTCAACATTATATTTTTCAGATTTATGAAGCCATCAAGTGTGAAAATCTATTAGACACTTAAGTACAATCATTAATTATATGTATTTATACCATTTATATAAACCTGCTATTGATTTTTACAAATAATTGTTAATTAATTATTTGAATGATGGAATCGGAAGATGACTCTTGTGATGCAGGCTGGGGCCAGAAAATTGAGTCTACTTATTTTGAATAACTTTCAAAGTAAATAAGCTAGTTCACTTTGCTCTATAACTTTAATCTTTAGAACTTCGTTGAGATTTCATTGAATCTAATTATTTGTAATCTGTGTAAAAGTAAAATTTGTGGGCGAAGATATTTTGATGTTCTACAGTTTTCCTAACGGAGAAAAATGCAAAGGGTTGTGCCTAAAAGGCCTAGATATTTTCAAAACTAATAAATGCTGGATTGTCAAATCATGGTGTCGTAGGATTTTTTGACAGACTTCGAGAACATTATTCTACTCTTGTAACACTATATTTTATTTCACAAACGTGTAATCCCCACACCAGACTCGTATTCAATTAGAAACAATATTCCTGAACTTGACAGTCCGGAGAGATTGGAATTTTGTGAGAAGTAGCAAGTAATGGTATGTGATACTAAGTAAAATTCGATCGACCGGAGTGCCTTTATTATAATATAAGACATTTTTCTAAGAAAAAGGAGATTGTCGGTGCATCGGATATGCTAATTAGATTTAGAAATTTAAAAAAAATGATAAATGAGAGAAGATGATAAAGGTTAGAGATACGCAAAATGTCGGCCGACAAATATTATGAGTCAGTTAGTCAGAACATATATTAAGTTGGTGAGTTCTTATAATATTCCTTTTCCAGTTTTACACGGCGAGCACAGCTGATATGCAGCCATAATGTGCTAGATTATCGAAATTACGCTTGGGAAAAATATTAATATTAAAAATATTAATCTCAGTTAACAATCCTAATGAAATAATGTTCTTTAATTTACAACACTTCATGCGTCTAACTTACAAAACGTTCACCAAATTAGGTAAGGATGTTATTACCAGTATAAAAAAAATAATTGATGCGTTTAGCAAGTAAGGGATATAACTCCTTGTAACTGTGCTGATTCTATCGAAGTGGCGATTATATGTTATGCTTGCAGCAGAATGAAACGGTTTTTCACACTTACTAATATGTTCATTTTTACTGAGTGCCTTCTGTATATATATATATATATATATATATATATATATATATATATATATATATATATATATATATATATATATATATATATACACACACACACAGAATGAATTTCTAACAGTAAAGAAAACAAGTGAAGCCAAAAATATCATTCCTTTACTTCTTTTTGTAAGGTATTAACGTCGATCGACCATAATGTTAATTGAAAGGAATAAAATATGTATGTTTGCATCTGTAATATTGCAACAGATTCTGGTGCTTTATTTAACAAACCTCAAGTCAAAATTACAGAATGATAAGGTGATATTGCATGTGTGTGGTGTATAATGTATATTGCCCCGTAAACCACAGCAACTGCGCCATATTTTTCTAAGGGCATGTATAACAAGTACAACCAATTCCTATTCATGGGAAGAAATCATGCGCCCAAGGTATCTTCATCAAACAAACCGTCTTTTTTACTTTGGAGCAAATGGGAAATATTCCCATATTGTTTCAACTGCGTAACAGTAAAGGCATTTACAAGTGTTATAAATCAACTCTTATAAAATGCTAAAGTGTAGGAGATAAAGGGGTTTTCAAATATATAATGAGAAGTTAAGGAAGAGCGACAAAAGTATACATTTATCGAAGACTGATAGTGAGAGTGAGAGAAGCCATTATTAAGAACTATGTAACACCGATCTAGTATTTGATATGACCCATCACTTCAAGCGCGTGCCATATGCTCTGCAAAATATTTCCTTGAATACGTCGCAGATTGCTGTCATATGAAAATATATTTATTTAAAAAATAAGGTTCAAAATTTCATTTCAGTGAGAACAAATGATCATAAACAATTCACAAGAAAGATTGAAAAATGTAAACGAACTGATACAGTGAAACAACTGATGTGATAATTAGCTTTTTGGCAAGGCATAAACAGTCTACTTCCAAAAATTGCCTATGAATAATGATGACAAGGGTGAGATCACTCTTATTACACTTTGTATGATGCGTAGTCTAGAATATTGCACAAATTGTATTAGACACAATTTGGTGTATACAAGAAGAAATAAACGAATCAGAAATAAATACATTTATGATGAGAAATACATTTTTGGAAATTACGACCATTATCAACCCTCAGTTCTGAAGGTAGTTTGTTTTACAAATTCCTTAACAAATATTCCAGAAAGCATTTTGTTACACTAAGGGTGACCAAAAGTCTCTTTTGGTCATCATTGTCCACACTTGTTACAATGAGTGCAGGGTGACTGTTCGAAGTTGTTGTCAGAGGATCTGGTTCAGTTGTACAACCAGTTGTTCCAAGTGACCCAAAAGACAACCGTTTATTTGTGGGCCTTCTGTGGTTACTGATTCAGTCACCTGAATAGTGTAGCTTCACTATTCAGGGAAAATGTCTGAAAAATATTTGTAAAGAGTGTTCAAAACTTATGAAGTTATAATTTGTGAGAAAATATATGAATCGCTTTAATTAAAAAGCTGTGAAATATTATCCAACATCAGAAACAATAACTATGCATTATGAAGGAATATCTTGATGGACGCGGTTATGGGGTATACCAATTACAAATAAGCGAATATGATTGTTCAATATGTATGTCTATTCGGGTTTTCAGCAATCATCTCTCATTAATGCTGTGAATTTTGTTGTTTAGATAAATAAACTTAAATCATATCAAGATTTAAAATTCACATTCCTCGCAAAACATTTTTGTAATACATGAGCACAAGCTGAAATTCCATTTATGGTATAATTAACAAAATTGGGGTGACTCAATTAATCTGTTCTGTCACGGTGACATACGATATAACTGCATAATAAAATTGACTGAATATGTTATTGTTTAGTTATAGTTACGTAAAATGGAATACCTGTGCAATTGCACAATAACTTCAGGATATCTATCTAGGACAAAACTTCTCTTTCTATTATTTCATACCCATCAGGTAATGAAATACTGGCCTGTACCGAAAAATAAATAAATAAATAAATAAATAAATAAATAAATAGCATATTCATGCCATTTGTATTCCAAAGAACGTGTAATACGTACATCATGCTAAGTTTGTGTTTTTATGGCTTTTAAAAAAAATGCCTTCCACTTTAATTTCGGTACATGAAATTTTCATTTTGATGAATTTCATATATCGTCAATACAACTTTAATTATGCACAATGCATAAAATATTTGACGTAATGGACATTTTTTTTACTAATATGCTCATTAAACAAATCCTACGCTTGCTATCTTGCGCTATTTATTTGATTTCTTAGATTGGTAATCTGCAATGCAGTTCTTTTGGTCGTGATGCGTTTTGAAAATCTTTCTTTTCATGAACTGGTGCAGACTGTGAGAGTCCAATGTAACCAACTACACAGAAGACACATTCTTGTAAAAGTAAATGCAACAATTGAAATGGCAGCTTGTTTTCAAAATATCAAATTATTTGTAACTGAAGCGAAGAGAGAGCTTTTGTCTTCGCTTGGCTTTTTCACATTTTCAAAAGCGGCTTTTATAAAACAAAAAATAGTAATAATAATCATTATCAACATCGTTATTATTATTATTATCATTATTATTATTATTATTATTATTATAGGAATACAAACCCTGTTACATTTTCATATGTAATTTTTTCCCGTAATAAGCTATTCGTAGCAGTTTTTGAAATTTATGGATTTCTTAATGGACTTTTCGAATGCATTTACTCTATAATCTATAAGTATTCTTAATTTAAAACGCATAAAGTCTTTTTATAAATGTTCATAGGAATAGACAAATATAGCACATTTATTCCAAAAGATGAAAGGAAAAACTGCCGATCAAGCGTACCATCATAATCAGAGATTTCAATATGTTTCTGTTGCTCTGTTCTCAACATAACTTTTACAATTCAAGTTATCTGAATATTTTGATTTCTCCTTTAACTATTTTGAACCTATCTATTCTTTTTCCAACTGCGTTTAGTATAACGTATTTCATCTCGTATATATATATATATATATATATATATATATATATATATATATATATATATATATATATATATATATATATATATATAATTATAACTTTCGATTATACGGATTTACAAAACTTCTAAAATTAAGTAATTAACGATATTACAATGATATGTTTGTACGGTATGCGTACGTTGATAAAAAAAATGACGGGAGGCGGACCTACACGGGGTGACTGCCAGTTATCAACTAGACGTTATCAGCATGAACGACACCAACACTAAATTCCCATTGGATGTAACGGGAGTAAAGATGGGGTATTGTCTGTGCGGATGAAAGATTTCCCATTGATACCTACCGTATCTATTCTGTGCGACTGTTTTGTCGTTTCGTTTCCTTCACATTCCGATTAACACCGGAAGATTATGAAGTCCAAAAGGATACAATACTATACAGTTGCTTGAAATATCAAAATCTCGCTTTTAATTCACTATGGAGTTTCCTTTCCGTGCTGATACACGTATATTTCTTCTGTGATAAATCTTTAATGATTACAAAATAAAATATCGAATACAAAGGTTGCAGAGCTATATGATGATTTTACACAATTGAATACATTTGTATTGAACATTTTATTTTCCAACCAATTAAGTCCAAGTAATTTTAATCTAATATACACGCTTTAAAATTGGGCATTGCGTATTCTCTACTGCTACTTGTACTACTGATAATAATAATAATAATAATAATAATAATAATAATAATAATAATAATAATGATGATGATGATGATGATGATGATGATGTTGATGATGATGAAAAAATTGCATAGGACTATTATAATTCTTAAAACATTTACATTCTGCGCTTGTAACCCTGAACAGAAAACACCCAAAGAACTACGATACGCACAGGTATCAATGTGAAACAACTAGTAAAAGTACTTTTAAAATAAACGTTTCTATGCAGTTAGGAAATAAGGGATGACTTTTTTTAAACCTGTCGGACTACTCTTGCGGAGAAAGGGGTACTAAAAACTGTAGTCCATTTTATACAATTGCCAACAAAAATTGTTCAGATCATATTACAAGTGTTCTTCGTCCTTTTGTAAAAATTGTCGAGTCTAATTTACTCTAATAATCTGGTATGTCATTATTAAAAAAAAATGTTTACTCAGTTGGTGAACATATGGAACGAATAGCTTTCATTAAAGAAGCAACCCTATTCTCAACATTTTAAAAATCTTATAATACAACGTCCTGTTTCCAACTATCCTCCTAGCTTGTGATAACCGTATGTTTATCTTAGGAATAAATATTTTCCTCCTGATTCAGGTAAATTCAAAACGTGATTCCTTCATCCCATGTTGGTATTCTATGGAAATGACAATTATTTGATTTCTGACAGTGGATTATACGATAATCAAACTTATATTTGTTTAATAAAATCCTACATCATGAATTTTATATTAATATCACGTACTCATATACAATTCAAAAACTTATATACCATTGAATACAACATCTCTGTTTAATAGGAAATGCAGAAATACATTGTCAAAACAAGATTTAACAATGCTTAATTCAGATTACTCGAAAAGATGGCTACTTATGTTTCTGTTCTGTGGTCATCATATGCATCATTCCAGGTCAACAGAGCAAACTGTTTCAAACTCACTAGGAGAGTAAAAGAAGGCTGCATATTATGATAAACTAGGGACCAAAGCAGAACTAATACGCATTGTTCTTCAAACGTTAGAGAGAAGAAAATACGACTAAAGTGGGAAAGACTATGAAGGCCCTCGACTTTTAATATTAATTAGGATTCTATCTTTCAAAGTTGACGACACTGTCTTGACATTAACACATGATGGTCTTTTCACCAATTCGAATGATGCAAAATAAATAAATAAATAAAATGTCCCCAAAAATACAAAAAGGTAATGTTAAATATCAATGTATTATTCCCATTTATTAGTATAACCCTTGTAAGATATTGTTTATTGGCATATTTTGTTATTGCGATACAAGCAGCCGATTCTGATTATTTATATACTATACTTTCATTGAAACGTTTATTCCTAAAAGCAGTCGCTCTAGTTATTTGTTATTAGTATTATTTTATCCTATTTTAATCGCTAAGAAAATCTGGTTGAACTGTTTATTTTTAATACTCTCACTAGTTTATTCAAATTGATAACAGCGCGTATAGTAGCTCCTTGTTGATTGTTTTTCTTTTCAGGGTACCATGACAAAAAAGTAAAACAAAAATCAATAATCTTCTATTAAGTTTATTAGTCCTAGTAGTAGTAGTGGAAGTAGTAGTAGTAGTATAGATTACCCTGTTTTTAATCATTTCTTCTATTTAATTGGCTTAGAAAACAAGACTGTCAATAAATGTATTATAAGTTTATTTAACCGTTCTGTGACGTTTTATCCCACAACTTCTTACTTATTGTTTAACCATTATTCAAGTAAAAATTAAAAAATCACGTTTAATAGCACATGAAACGCGCGCGCGTGTGTGTGTGTGTGTGTGTGTGTGTGTGTGTGTGTGTGTGCGATTTGGATTTTTAACCACTAGACCACCGGAGCTGTTACGCACACATGAAACGAAGGGAAACGTTTTAGTAATTTAAAAATTATCTTCTGTTAGAAAGCTAAAGTGTGGTTGGGAGCTTGCACGCCTGGACTGTCTTTTATCCTCGAGATCTGTACGGACTTGTTCCGGTGACAATCTGAAGGAAAAGAAACGACAGAAACACTGCACAGAATAGATGAAGACAGTGTCAGTGGGAATTCATGCATCCACAGAGACATTACCCCATCAAAATTCCCGTTACATCCAATGGGAATTTATTGCTTGTGTCACACGTGCTGATAACGTATCGTTGATACTCTTCATCACCCCGTGTAGGTCCGCGTCTTCGTCGTGTTTTTATCATACCGTACAAAAATGTCATTGTGATATCGGAACTGACTTAATTTTAGAAGTTTTGTAAGTTAATTACTTAATAGCCATTCGAGTGTGTCTGCTACGCATACATGAATAATTTAACGACTTAATTCAAGCCTTTCTTTCCTTTTGGGAATGTGCGTTTGGTATTGAGGTTCGTGCCTGTAGACATGGGGGTAGGTGCCGTAATATGCGGACCCAATTCTCATCCTGACTGAGGATGAATTATAATTTCATAAGATATAACTAAATTGTTCATGCCTATTGCTCTGTCTGAGATCACGATAGACTAGTTAATTTTGTAAGATTTGCTATAAAACAAAAATGTACCATATGTCAAATACATCTGGACGTCCTATCCAGATCTCTGAAGGTGGACTCATGGTACAGAAGCAGAGCTACGCTTGTGCTTTCTCATTGCAACGATTACTGTCTTGCTGAAGATCCGAAATGTATTGCAGTTCTTTTCGAATTTGCTATGATACCAATTGTGATATTTGCAATTTTATCTGATTTTGTGAGCATCGCTGTTTACAATCTATCCAGTAGGAACATTTTGTTACACTAATTAAAGTGTATATAAATTAGGCATTCTTTCACTTTTACCATATCAATTTGGTTTCTTTGAAACCAGTATATATGCCCCCATATTATGGAAGGTGTACTGATTTTCACTTCTTCCAGATGTTCTACGCATTGGTCTCAGATGAGTTTATTTTGATTAATTTAGTGGTGATCTCTCACGACTCAAAGTTTTATGGATGCCTAACATGGTAAGTAATATGTCTTAGAAAAAATAATAGCTGATAAATATATGTTAATTTCTGCTGTACGTTCTTTTACCTAATTTATGACAGAAGTCTAAATGTTCTGGTGATCACATCTCAGCGTCTATGTAACTATCATCAACCTTCATATTCTTCAAAATTTCTCTTATCATCTTGTTATCTTTGATTTTGTACTTGTCTTCTAGCTTTTTGAAGATAGTAAAATCAGCTTTGTTTTTCCTGTGTTACCTTGAAGACATTGCTCCATTGAAGGTGCCTTATCGCGTTTTTTTTTGTTTGAATTTATCATTTTATAGCTTAACTGATGATTTTGAACTTTGTTCTCCCTTCCCGCTGATTTTGTTAACGCTACAGATTCAAACTGTTTGCGTCCTTGTCAACAACTTCTTTTTGTAATGAACTGTTTTGGCTTATCTGTCACATTCATGTTCTCTAACTATCAAACGATCCTTTATATCCACTCTTCTTCACAGATTCATTAAGACGTATTTGTTTCCAATACTGTAGTGGTATATACATGCTTACATGGCAACAATATCTGTTTGCTGCTATACGCAAAACTTTCTGTGTGGAAATCTTTCTTGCACGTTTGTCTGCATGGTGCATTTATGGATTTTTCAGTTAACCATTCCATCAGTTCTCAAATACAGCTGGTATAAATTTCTTGTTTGTTGTCTCCAATATTTATATTAAAATATGTACACATTGTATAATGTTAATGTCTTATTGACAGATTTGAATCCGTGTATGTATTTTCCTTATGCTAAAAATATTTCATTTGATAACAATATATACAATTTTGGAAAACGATATTATTTTTATTGATGTAATCTTTGCTTATATACCTCTTGTACTGTTGTGAGTTTAGTTCTACTTCACCTCAATTTATAACCGCATGACATTTCCTTAATAAATGAAATGGCGATTTTTTAAAAAAAATATTCAAAAATTGAAAAGCAAAGTCGAGCTTTAATTTTTATATCATGTTGGAGTTGAATATAATTAAGATAGATGTTAATGTATTATTAATTAAATGAATCATGACTTTTCAATTTTCAAACGAATTTTTGACAGGTTATATCTCTAACCTAATTGAACAAAGATCATCAAATACTGAGCGTAATCTACGATCAACAACTACACCAGCTCCAGATTTTTGTGCCTGCCATTTCAAAATCTCTTTTACCTTTGGACATCCTTGCCCCTTATGCAACTCACATTCTCTTGCATCGTTTAAAATCTCATGAAGAAAAATCTTTCTCGACCAGCAGGTGTCATATTAAATCCTCTCAAAGAGGAAATTTATGAATTTAAGCTTTTCAAATGTTTTAACCTGTGTATTACTTAAGGTTCATATATGTAATATATGTACCTGTTGACAACTACACTTACATAATTTTAATCAGTTTTTAAATGTGTGTGTGTGTGT
Source organism: Sinohyriopsis cumingii (assembly GCA_028554795.2). Lineage (NCBI taxonomy): Eukaryota > Metazoa > Mollusca > Bivalvia > Unionida > Unionidae > Sinohyriopsis > Sinohyriopsis cumingii. The sequence continues at coordinate 25,854,144 of CM068836.1, read as the reverse complement.
CTGTAAGTGACCTTTTCATAATAACCTGTTATAAACCTCGAAGCCCACAATACAGATGTATCTTTAATAATCAAATTTGTCATTTTCTTTAATTAAATCTTCTTCATTATCATCATCCTCTTTTTTTCTTCTTCTTCTGTATTATTGTTGTTATTATTATTATTAGTATTATTATTATTATTATTAAATAAGCTTAAATTGTCAGTTAACCTTTTGACCTACTGGCAAGCGTATCTGAAACGGGTAACAATAATCGCTTGGGACTGGTACCAGTGATAGGACCTATTTTGTAATTAAATCTTATGAACATTGCTTTGAAACTATTTTATTTGTACATTTATCATCGATTTGTCATTCAAAAACGAATACCCGTTGATAATTAAAAATGTATTTCCTTAAAATACAGCATGAGTCATATGTCCTGTAATGGTAAAATGTTTGATTCGGGTTTTCCTTTAGATTTTCATATCTGCAAACCCAACATAATCTCGTCGGTCAGACCCATATACACATCTCGACATTATCTCATATACATGTTTATGTACGAAACTTTGGTACTTTAATTTTGCGTTTCAAAACATTAATTTTTAAAACTTGGCATTTTTAAGAAAAGCATCTCTTCTTGCTGTGTCTGTTGAATGGTTTGAAAACTTGATTAAAAAAGATGACGTATTTTGTAAAACGAAGAACGAACTAAAAATGCTTCTGTGGATTTATAAATGTGGCTTTCGTGTATATGTATTACTTGGAGTTTCATTCTCCTAAATCACAGGGAATATCTCCTGTTTATTTTCTCTTATTTGTCCCCAGCGTGTTGCTAAATAAATGGCACACACACAAGCACACACACACACACACGCGCGCACGCACTTGTATATATATATATATATATATATATATATATATATATATATATATATATATATATATATATATATATATATATATATATATATATTGGCATTCTCTTTTGAATAGAGATGATTTATTCAGTGGTACATGAGTTATTCAACGATAGATGAGTTAGTTCTGTTAATATAAAAAATAGAATATACGGGTTTCTGAAGCAATATACATGTTTGATTATCGCACAATCCTTTGCCAGAAATTAGATAACTGTCATGTTCTATTTGAATGCCACATGAGAAGAAGGAATCAAGTATTAACTTTACAAGAGTAATACAGTGATATCTCAGTATTGCTGAGAAAAACATAGTTCTACGGTCACAACAGGCAGGCCAGGATAGTTGTAAATAGACTTTATGCCATAAACATTTTTAAATGTGTCATAATGGGGCAGTTTCTTTGGTAATTGTGATTCTTTCCAAGTGTTCAACAAATGATTGCAGGAAACATTTTAAGATAATAACATGCGAAATTGTTTGAGTAAATTAGATTGTGGGATACCACAACTTCTTCGTAAGGTGGAAGTATACCTGTAATGTGATCTGGACAGTGCTTGTTGGCAATTCTGTAAAATGGTCTAGAATATTTTAATATATCATCTCTCCACAACAGCACTCCAACAGGTTTGAAAATAATGCCCCACTCTTTTATCATAATTGACTAGACCAGAAAGTAATACTTCTGGTCCATATCCTAATATCGGCTAATGTGAGATATATGTTTCTGAGGTCATCTTCCTAAAGTTGAATTTAAATTTCTTAAGGTACCCAGTGTGACCCAAGACAGATGGAACAATATAATAAATATGATATGACCAAGATCTGCTTAAAATTAATGTCACTCCTAGTGTCGGTAAAATGAAAGAAAGCATTTAATGGCATCAGAATTGAAATCATATTAATAGTTCGATTACTCCATATTTAAACAAGACATCTGTGTTTTAGACGGATTCAAATTATTGAATCTCGGAGAAGTCTTAAAGTATGTACAGGTTGTCATTTAAGACACATGGCGGAAAAGTATAGTCCTTTGCCCAACAGTTGAATATCTATTGCTAACGATAAAAATCTAAGTAATATCTGCCATATAATCTTCTTGTCATCTTAATAGGTTTCCCATCACAACGTTTTGATTTTAGTAATAATCTATAATTTAAAACTTTTTAAAAAAGCTCTGCATTTATAAACATTACATTTGTAAACTTTTGGATAAAGTTGGACAATAATAACCATCTTTTATTTTTCTGGAAATTTATTCAGAACGTACTAAGATTGAACATAAGCGCGTTGAATTTGCAACTGGAAATTCACATAGCTCTATGGCATAATCTGTACTGTGTTGGAACATCTTAGTGATCTGTGTTTTCACTAATTGTTATATTGCTTGGATTTCAGTATTAAGTTTACTTTTTCCTTCTTGTGGGAAAATTAGCATTTAAGTCATTATTAACTAAATAATCCTTACAAACTATTACTATGAAATAATACACATAATATAAATATACGCATAACAAAAGAGACGTAAAAAGTCGGCCGATGAACTTTAGAGGTCTATTAATCATAACAGATATTGAATTGTATGACGATTCTTAGAACCTTTCTTTTTATGTATTCCCCAGAGAAACAAATGTCCGTTTTAGATGAGGTAGACAGAGAAGGAATTCACGTATTGTTGCAACCATAATGTGTCAGGGAAAACATATTTTCCCTTTGTAAAATAATGGCAATTTGAGTCAATAATATTATTGTATGTACAGTACTTTGTTCATCTGTATACAGCAGGTTCAACAAATTAAGAAGGGTGATTGTCATCACAAAAAATAGTTGGTTGATTTGGCAATTTGGGGCTGTAACTCTTTATTTCTCTGCTAATTCTGTAGACATGAAATTATAAATTATGGTTGCAGCAGAACAAAGAAAAAGATTTTCAATAATTTTTTATATGCTCATTCATCCTAATTCATTTCTTTCTGTTGCGCGTAGCACTAGAATCTAATAGAGGAGTTCATTTTGGAACACAGAAGATCGTGTGTTATTATAGTAATTACTTATTTCGCGTTGATGCGGCTTTTTGACAGTCAGAAGGACATCAAGACAGATGCAAAGAGAATCATACGGGCAAACAAGCGTGTACTGAGCAAAACCAAGAAAATAAGAAGAAAGGAATAGGAACGGGAAGTAAAAAGAACGACACATATATTGATTACAACTATTTGAACTTGATTGCAAGCGTCTATTAACTTTGTTTGGGGCACCATTTTCTTTATATTCTTATATCTAATGGCTTACTGTTAACAGCACAACTCCATGTATAACCAAGAATGTAAAACGTAGAGTCATTCTAATACCTAAGGTAGTGACTTAAATACACCGTAATGTTGAGTGATAAGAATGAAACATACGTAGAGTTGCCTTGACAATATTGCAGTAAATGTTTGTTATTTCTTTAACAAAACACTAGTGAAAATTAAACAATAAAGGAGGGATCTCCTGTATAATTTATGACAATGAAGCAATATTTATATTTAAAAGAACACAAATTAAGGACTTATTCATAAAGTAAACAATATAAATCTATAAAACTCCTTATTTAATAAATGATGATTCAAAACACTTCCCTTGTTTGAATCATGTGCTCAACTCATTTGACTTTGAATCATGAGAGGAAGCTTTTCCTGAAAAATGCAAATCATTTTTAAATATTTGTTTGCAAACGTACAGAGGGACACACTTTAATAACATCGCAATACAACATACAAGCCATGTCACTGGTATCAGTCCTTTGAGATATGATTCGCCTCTTAACAATTATTGTTATCGGTTTAAGATAAACTTGTCACTGGGTAAATGAATCTATTTGGTCACTGGGCCAATGGGTCTCTGGGTAATTGAATTTTTTTTTCTTAATTATCTCAAGGAAATATGACAACCCATCTTATTTAGGTAATAGCTAATTTGCATGCATTTTAAACAGTGTTAAAGATTGTCCTTACTGGAGAGGTATCGCCCAGCGGTGCTTACAAACTGGCACAAATTGTAAATGTCTCAGTTGGTATCATAGCAAGAACCAAAAGAAATGAACCCATTACAGAAACAAATTCGACATGACTTTCAATACACCTCAGACTCTCTGCAAGACAGCAATCATTGTACAGAGAAAGTACGAGGATGGCTGGTAATGATTTACTGATGAGTGCACGTTCAGATATCTGCCAATGACATCTAGATGTATTTGACCTAACGCATGATTTTATTTCATAACAATCATAGCAAGAAACTGGTCTATCGTGATCTCAGACATAACAATATGTACAAGCAATTTAATTACCTCTTATATAATTATTATTCGTCCCAAATCAAAACCAGAACTGGGTTTGCAAGTTAAGGCAACAATTCGCATGTCTTCAGCACGAAACTCAATATCATATCGTCTAAACGCACCTACCCAAAAGAAAATGAAGAATTTAGTCGTTAAAATATGCGCCTGCCGATTCAATAATTACCTTCATGTCAAAACATCTCGGTTCGACTACCAACCTCCCAAGGATGTTACTTAATCGTGAATACATCTATTTATACCTAGAAGACACTCTCCTACCGATCGAGTGCTTAACTACTATAGTTTGACCATATATATATATATATATATATATATATATATATATATATATATATATATATATATATATATATATATATATATATATATATAAGTGTTCAATAAAATAAACAAAACATAGCTGCTTTAGTTTATGATTTTACCGTGGCTGTAGATGTCAAACTTTTTGGTTCAGGTTATTCAATATTTCTAGATTTCGAAGATTGGTTCCACCGAAGTCATTACAGTTCCATCTCTTAAATCATCTTCACTGTGAGGGACAGGCACAGTTAGATTAACTGCTTGACTAAAACGTCTATCTCTGTTAACATACTCCTTTAATATTATTATACTAGAAGTATAAATTAAGAAATTTAAGCATCTTGCTCTTGATAACTTTTAAAGGAATATAATACTCATCCTGAAGGGGGTTATGAAGTATGGGCGAGAGAACCAGAACTCTATCACTAGGCTGAATATTTATTTCCTTTTTTGTCACACTTTAATTTCATATTAAACTTGGTCTTCGGTAAATGACCTACACAGTCTGCAATTATTCAACTTAATGGTTCGTCAAATGCAGCAACATGTTGCAGATGAGCCTTAGGTATCCTTTGATTGGGTTTTCCTACCACTTGACAGGTGTGACAAGATATACATTATTTACAAACATCCTTTTGCTTTAAGGTCTGTACAAATAACTCAAGATCTTGTGATAAGTCTTACTGGCCCCTAAATAATCAGTCTAATGAATTTTATTGGCTAGGCTAAGAATTTCCAGTGTATATGACTTAGGAAAAACAATGAAATTGCTCATTGACCACTAGTCGCCAGCAGGTACCTCGGATGGTCACCATTTCCTCAATAGGACCCATTTAAGCAAAATACAGGTACGTCTGTGTCTTCAGTTTCACTAATAGCCCTCTGAAACAAGCATAATCTTATTCCTGTTAAATGATAAGTGATTGTCGTTTGTCACCTTGATTAGAATAAGAGAATAGGTAGTAAAGAAGATGATCATTGTCATCACTACCTCTCGATTGATCCATACGAGGAGAAAAAGTAACCTCATCAAAAGCCTGACTAATAAATGTGTCAGCTAAAGGAATAATTTCTGGCTGAAGTCGGGAATTTCTTTCTCTGACGGATCGATTTTATGATCCAAACAAGGCTTGTTAGTTACTAGTGGATTAACCACATCTTTATCTCTAGCTATGTCATTGATTTGTAATAAATGAATACCCTCGATGGTAAAGACGTCACTTGTCCACCAGGCATGGGTCCCGAAATTAAATCTGATGACAAATTTACACAATGGAGAGGAATATTAACAAAACTACTCCCTGAATAAGAACACTTTCATTAGAAGAAGACTTCTCAGAAAAAGACAAAGGCAATGTGCCAGTTAATTAAAGACTGAGATGCTTCTATGTCGCTTAAATATTAATAGAGTATGACTTGCAGAATCACTAATGATTAATATTGAACCTTGAATGGTTCATAATTCTCTATAGTAAAATCAGACAGATGATTGTTTGACCCAACCAATGTATTGCTTTCAATATATGACTGGACCTTGACCTCTTAGAAATAAGTGCATTTTCTAATAACAGTCTTGATTATGTTGCTTATTTTTCGATATGTATCAATCAGAAAAAAACGTGCCCTTTCTTCTTGCAAATTCGACTTTTGTCTGAGCAGTTTCGTTTATACAGTTCCTAATGAGGAAAATATTTATCTATTTCTTTTTTAAAAGGGGTTACTGCCCTAATATTTCTGGTAATATCAATTAAATTCCAGTGGTGTTCCAAAAAAGATATAACATTGAATGTGTTGATGTGCCTTTAGTAACCAGTGTAGTGGAGATGTGCTAACAGTTTTTTTTATGCGTCACAATAATATAATTCAAAACATTTCTTGTATGATTTCATTATTATTTTAAATGAATATTCCAGTCCAAGAATATTATAGTTGAGCACAATGTATTTCCAGTGAATAATAATTTCAACAAATAATTCCACCCAAACCAAATACCGAGCACAATACAAATGATTTTATTAAATACCAGAATTAGTAATTTTTCATGTAAGTAAGATTTATTTATATAAAAACGTACATTAAAGAAGAACTTGGTCCAAATTTCAAGTTGAATATATAAAAATTTGTTACTAAAATTATAATTAAGAATGTGGTAAAAATAAGGTACATCAGGTTCTTCCTGCGGCAATTCCAATAACATGAACCAGACCCAAATAACATGTTTGCCTCTACTGAACATGATACTAATATTTAACGCACTCTCATAGAGAAATAATAACTATGTTCTAACAAAATCTAAACAACATCACTACTCAGATACACGGTGAAGATGCTTTCAACAAGGTCAAGTCCAAAATATAATTATACATAACATATAATCATGGAAAAGAGGTGTGCATGTCAAGTCAAAGTCATTAATTAGTAGGTCGATAGGGAAGTGGGTCTGCTACCTTTAAATGCACGTAGTTACAATTAAGTACCATTACTTTGGAAAATGGTCGCTTTGTCGAGAGTGGAACGAGTCTGATGCGAGTTGCCCAGCGGATGGGTGAAGATGGTAACGAATCACAATTCTCTCTTCTGCGTGGTAATATTCTTTCTCCAGTCTCACTTTACATTATAACTCATTTCCTTAAATATCCAGTGATTGCGCTTTTCGATGCTCTCTTTGGTATACATTTGTAATTTACTAAACCTGTCATATTTCCTCAATTACTGAGGAATGAGGAAGAAGCAGAAAATCTAGTTGTGGTTGAATCCTGGAGATCACTTCCAAAAAGGAAAAGGTCTTTTTGAGTGGTGCAACAGATGATTTTTCAACATGAAAAGGTTAAAGCTATACAAAAGCAAGGGTAAGTTATTGTCATAATTAGTCTTATGTTGCAAAGACAATGTCGATATTATATTTTATTTAAGAGTAGCAACAGCAATATTTTCAATATGGCTGTCATCGTGGCCTTAATGAGAGTCACACTGGTACCATTTTCATTTAGTATCAACTAGGCATCATAAGAAGTCTTCTGGTGAAAATCCAATGTTGATATGACTTTCCTTCTAGTGACGAGATTTTCAAGATCAGGCCCAGAATTCAACATAATTTTCTTTGTAGAAAGAAGGACTAGTAGATTGAGAAATTTACCTGTCCTGCTGAGTCTTCACTAGTCCTTCCTATAAAACAATGATGGCAACAACTAAAATTTTACAAGCCATCAGACTATTCAAATTATGAAATCTACTAGCCTTGGGCCAGGACACCAGGACACTTCCACTTAGTTTAAGCCCTGCTACAATGATCTGTATATATAATGTACTAAGCACTTCAAGTACTGGGCTAAACCAGCTCAATTAGATGTACAGTTTTGGGAATTTTTCTTTTATTTACCCAAAGGAAAAGAAGCGCTCTGGTAAGCGAGAAACAGGGATGGTCAGCCGAATGGAACACATTTTTGGGGCCTTAATGACCAACTAGAACCTCATAAAAAGTCTATTAGTGAAAACCCGTTGCTGACATAACCATCCATTCAGGTGGAATAGAGATTTTATAGACATATATGACCATATTTGGATGACGTCTTGTCAGATCCAATTTCATCCGTAAAACAACTAGATATCATGATAAGTCTACTGCTGAAAACCCAATGCCAATATGACTTTCTGTTCAGGAGAAGCTGCCATAGCAATATTTTCAAAATGGATGCTGTGGTGGCAATTTTGGATGTCAAATCTGCAATATTTTCATTTATGACCAATCATACATCATGTGCTTTTGTGAACCCCAGGCTGATTTGACCATCCATTGATGAGTGGCAGAAATAACAAGGTTTTAAAGATGCTCAAAGTGGTAGCCATACTGGATAACAAAGTGGTTCCATTTTCATTTTAGATCAAACAATCCAGTCAGAAGTAGCAATAACATGATTTTCAAGATGGCTACTGTGGCATGTATATTTAAAGTCTGGGTAGCACCATTTTCATTCAAGGTCAACTAGACATCATGTCTTTTGGTGAAAACATATTAATATGACAGCCATTCAAGAGTAGTAGCAAAAACATGATTTTCAAGATGGCTGCTCTTGTCACCATAATGGAAACCTGAGTAGCACTATTTTCATTTAAGATCAACAAGGCAACAGGAAGAGTGTGAGTGTAAAGTATCATGGCAATACTCAAAGTAGTTTAGGAGCAGTAGTGCAAACAAACTTGTGCTAACATACATATGTTGGACAAAAGACCATCCCATAATCTCTTCTGGTCCAAGAAGAAAACAGCTAATCAGGGGCTGAATATCAGAACCATGGGCCAGGTGGTAAATGGGACATTGAATTCCTATAGATCTGCATTGAATATTAGAACAAAAATATTAAGATGCCAGTTTTATAATCAGAGTCATACATGATACAGTACATATTCAATTAGTGACTACCGAATATACTTGCTTATAAGTCAAGTCAAACTGCAAACACAGATCCTGCTCTGCTGTAGCATAATGCACCTGCAGATCTGGGTCTATGCTGTTAGTTATGATGACTACATCTAAGAAACTGTATAGATCAAAATCTGCCAGTACAGAATGCGCTGACAGATCTAGGTCTGCGCAGTTTGCAGTCGGACTCATAAGTATATGGCCACCTTGACTGGCACTTGGTTATGAAGCTGTTACGTACAAAGACATGGTTCTCATTTGGTCTCAAATTATTTTTCTGATCATCAATCATATTGCACAATTTCAGACTCAGATTTATTCCTTGTCAAGATTAACATATTGTAGTCTTGGTAACAAGTACATTTGCTCTAATATTTTTTGAAATGACAAATGACATAAACACCTAGGTGAGCAAAACATCGGAAATCAATGATGTAATTTCTCTAGCACAAAATATTTAGAATCTTCTTGTGAAACCAGTAAAGTGTTAGGTTATTTGTTTTAAACAGATACTGACTCTGAAACTTAATTAGTAAATGGGAGGACCCTGACCAAAAACAGGTGTGGCAATAAATTTTTTGTAAAAAAAAATCCCCAGTGAAAATGGTATGGGTACAATGTCAACCTAAAGCAATGAATGCTACCATCTTTATAAATATGAAAAGCAAGATATTTTACGAACAAAATCTGTACCTGTTGTCTAGCAAAAGTCATAAACTTTAAAGCAAAGGCGATTTTGTGATGACTTCAAATGTTAGCATATGATTGTTCATGCATTTTATATGAACACTGAGGTCCAAAATGTTGTCATAACTGTCATGGAGAGGAAGTTATTACCTTAGGCAAATGAAGGAGCACCACAAAAAAAAAACAAAAAAAAAAACAACAACATATACACGTACAGCTAAATACAATCCCACAAGAAAATTACAAATCTGATGCTACATTCCCTGCAATCAGACCATGTTGCAAGGTTTGCATGGGAACTACAATGAATGCAAACAGAAAAGGTGTCTATCTCAAAATCTGGGAAGAGCTACAACAAATGACTGTTATACAGTCATATACAGACAAGAAAGTTTTCTGATACACATCAATTTTATTCTAAAGTAGGATAGTACCACAAAATGTCATGGATAGCAGTGTTTTCTCCAAGATGAGGAGATTGTGCAAATCCCTAAAAATTGATGGAATACCAGCTTAAAATCAAGTGCATAAAACTGATGTAGATTTATCATGAGCATCAATCTGATCATGAATGCACTCTAAATCTAAGGGCATAATCAAGCAATTGCCATGCGACTTTCTGAAACTGAGCCATGAGATACTTTCTGAGATTATCAAGTTATTAAGAACATTCAACCATTTGCTCCTGACATGGGTGTACAATGGCAGACATGCAGTTTTTCAGGATTAGCATGTAATGTCTCTAAAGCAACATGCAGTTCTAATGCAACTGTAATTGTGCCATATGTCCTAGCACATGATAACTGCTAAGCAGATGATGAAGAAAAACATCTCATTTTTATAACTATTCACTAAATTATTTGTCACACACATACTGTAGTCTGCCTCCGGACCATTATGAATTGTACCCAGTTCCTATCTTCACTACTATTTACCTGGCAAAGATACAAATTATCTATGGACTATTTAATCCATTTAAACCTCACAAATTTCAAAGCAAACCTTGTTCCTTCAGCTCAAACTTTTTTAATTTGGAAAATAAAGTCTTCAACAGCAAGTACTACTTTAAAGAACTTGCATTTTTAGTCGACAAAGCAGCCTAGTTTACATTGTAAGGCACATCATTGTGATGCTAGTAAAATATAAAGTAGGCACACATAACTGTATACCATGTTCAAGATACCAACTGCTTTAAGTATAATCAGTAAAATTAAAATAATGGGAGCAAAATAAAAGTGTAAAAACTTCCCAAATCATAAAAATAATCTTTGTATAATACAGACTTTATCATTTTTATTACAAGCCACACATTCCAAAACAATGAAGTCTGAAAAAAATGGCATTATAATATTTTTTTGCAAAGTTCAGAATTAAATATCATTTAAAATGTCAGTGCTTTGACAACATTTAAGAGATCAAGTATTTTAAACATCATATTTATTATTATTATTATTATTATTATTATTATTATTATTATTATTTTAAAAGACTAGAATTAACCATATACATATGCAAACAAAATCAAAATAATACTTAAAATATTCAGATGATGACGACAATCTTTTTTTTACAAGATCAATAATGAAAACAGATAAAAATAGAAATTATAGTTTACAATAATGGCTGATATTTTTATCATATTTTAATGATTTTATTAATATTAAATTATATGTTTATCAAACATTTATGCCTATATTTAGGAATCATTTGTATTGTACTTACAACAACAAAATCAACAACAACAACAACAATATCTACATTATATATTCTTTTTAAATGTTAAACTGTTGGCATGCTAAATCCCATCTAAGAATAAACTAAACATATTTCTATGAATAAAAGACTTCTGTTCATACGACATTATAGTTGAATGTTTAGCATATAGTACAGAAATGATAATGAATGTTGTTACTGTCGGCTTGAATCCTTTTATTACATGCAGTTGCAGTCCTTATAGCAGTAGTATCTTACACTATGTATACAGTATTGATCCACATCACAACCGTGTACAATACAGTAAAATTATCAGCCATTTATTCTTCAATATTATTTCTAGGTTTTATTTCTGTATTCAATATTGATTTGGATTTTTTTTAAAAATGTGTCAGGTCAATACTTGGTTCAAAAATTAATAGTGGTCCACTATCCCCAGGTTTGTAAATTTTCTCATGGACTAACAGTTTTTATATTTTCAGTAGTTCAATAGCCAAATTTCACTTCCAGTTTTCAGCAGTTAATGAATAAATAAATAAATAAATAAATAAATAAATTTTTCAAGCTACTGGACCTTCTGGCTACAGATAAATTTATGGTCATTTCTACATCCTTGGATATTTTAATTATTATTTTATATGTAGTCAAAGCATTGATGTTTTAAATACCACCTGAATATGAATTTTAAAAAAATATTCAAAAGCCATTTTTATTCACACTGCATTATTCTGGAATATGTGGCATACAAATGATCAAGTCTGTATCCTACCATTCCACTGTAGTTCCATCCTCTTTATTTTAATGTCACCCATTACAATGTCTGGTATTTTGCATGTTGTATACAGTATAACTTACTTTTATCTCCACAAGCATCCATCTTACAATCAAATGCCGTACAATGTACAAGTCTGCTCTGTCAACTAAAAGTTGCATTTCTTTAAATCTGCATAGTCTGCCAATGACTGCCCTTAACCAACTTTTAAAAATTTTACAGATGGAACAAGGTTTGGTTTGAAAATTGTAGCAGAGATCTCGCTAGGATGGATTTTAAAACTAAGAGTTCAGGATTCCTATGTTGGTAAAAATTGGAGTCCCACCAGCTAAAGATACAGTCCTCTCACAGAAAATGTGGAACTTTGCAGAATAAAAGAACTGTTTGTTGCCACTGTGTTTAGTTCCCATATTCTTTACACCACTGACATATAGCTGTTGTTATCCATCAGAATGAGACTGTAAATCCAAGGAAAGGTCTTATTTCAAATAAGAAACCATGCATTGTGCACCTGCTTACACTTTGCTACTGTCCCTATTGAACTATTCTAGCAACTTAGCACTCTTCTGAATCTCACTGTAATCTTCAATTTGCAGTTTAACCCCAAAATGCTTATACAAATTTGCAAATGGCATTTTGTCTAAGTCTTGATTTCAAGGTCACATGCACTGCTTATTTGGCTACACACAGAAATGAACACAATAATGAATGGTAAAGTTATTCACTTGATGTACTCTTATGATGAATGCATGTACATCTCTGAATCTTTATGCCTCAGAATTCAGTCATTGTAAATATCAGCACATGTTCCCACCCAGCAGCTAACTGAAGTCTTTAACCTTGTTGCTTGGCTATTGCATCATATTCTTATAATACCAACATGTACATCAGGGTTTTTCAACCACTGAATTCTGTCACTGTAAATAACAGCACAGATAAAAATGATCAGTTCACCAACACAGGTGGTTGACGCAAGACTTCACATGTAAGTGATTTTCTGCATCCCAGAAAAAAAATTACATCCAAATACATGTGATTCAGCATTTTTGAGACCTCTGTATATGATATGAATGGACTAAATAATCCACAGCAAGACTGGAACTGTGCCATGTAATTCCTTTCGAAGACAGGCGGTAGGGTACTATTCACAATGGAATGAAGGTAAACTATAGTTGGAGTATACTATAGTTTCAGCCTACACCACTGGCAGCTTGTCACTCCATATAGACTATAAAAATGAAAAGCAAAGCACCAAGGATAATTTTAAAAAATGTATAAAACTTACTCATTTTTAACTTGCTTGTCACCATTACCAAGTGTTCTTAATGTCATCAGTGTCACCACGTTTCAAACCAAATGGAAGTTATCAATATTAATGAGGAGCATGATCAGTCATTTTACGATTGAAGAATCTATTTTCAGTAAAGGGGTGGAATCTGTTGTTGTGGGTTTATTACCATTTTCAGCAAATGACAGGCTATACACAGCAGTGGAGGAAGAACTGGGAAAAATCCTGGGAAGAACTACTTATCCACAGGAAGCTACTGGCAAAGCTTTCTCACTTATCCATGCTGGTCAAGCCAGAGACTCAAACTCACGTGGGACAAAGGTGAGATGTTATGCTCTGTGAAGATGAGTACCTTAGACCACTCAGACACTCTGGGTCTCGGGTAGATACAAAGCCTACACATACATAAAAGGTAAAAAAAAGTCAAGGCATCTCAACATTAGGGAAAATTTATGGAATTACTGAAGCTTATGGAAGACTATCACAAGTTACATCACCCCTACTGTGTGAGGAACAAATACTCGCATACACAAATATGTTAGTGCTGAAATTCTGTTAGGTTTTGATCATTTAAAAGGTGGCAGTGTTAGAAACTGCTTGGTGACAATCAAGCCTGAAATTGATACAAGCATGCTTTCTTTATTTTTTTATATATCCTTGATGCTTTTCATTTCTGGTAGGGTGGTACAAGCTGCCGGTGGTGTAGGATGAAACAACAGTATGTTCCAACTATAGTCTACCTTCAGTCAGGCTGTAACTTTGCAAGGGGTCTATTTACATATACTGACTCTTCTCATATAGAACCTGCCTGGCCCCACTCCTCTCCTACCAACCTGTCTCTGGGGGGAAATCCACCACTTTGTGAATATCGATGATGAATCACTATACTAGTCACTTCAATTCACTACAAGGTAACCTGGAAAAGAGATTATCCACAGACGTTCATACCCCACCCCTTATTAAGAACGTTATAATGTATACTGGCCAACAATAATGAATGTTAGCATGAGCAATGCAAGAAACCTACTGGACACAATCAAAGTGCGTATTATTGTATCGAATACTGCATTGTAAACTTTTGTACTGATTTAAATTTTAGTTTCTTTTCCTGCACAGTCTACTAATTAACAATATACTATTTACACGCCCCTTTAATTTATAATAGAGCGTATTTATGTTTCCACAGTGTTCAAAAGTTTGAATCCTGATCGGGAGTCTGCAGGAAATCTTACGAATCCGGTCAATAATATCACTGCGGTCAATAAATTGCATGCGTCTGTTATAAGCATACAGACTCCTGTATATAATTTAATGTGCAACAGTTAAAAATTTGACAATCGCTACTTACTCTCTTTTTCATGATCATATCCTACAACAATAAAATAGTCAGCCAAGCGAGACATGGCAAGTAATATCCCACTATCTCTCTTTCAACTCCACTTTCAATCCATGTTCGCCATCTTTACACTTTTCACATTACTCACATTTCCGGAATAGTTGGTATAAGGGGCATAACTCTTAAAAACCGAAAAACAGTTGTAGTAGCTCCCTAGTTTCGATGCCTATGAGCAGTTTCATAAAGTGGCATGAAAGAGTGCATGATTCATTGTAGTCGTCCAAGTTTTTGTGGATTGAGAAAGTTCATCTACTGTTTAATGGTTGTGATTTCATTACAACGTACTACACAGCGATTCTGTTACAAAGCAGATCCAACGATTATGTCTTTGCAGTAGATCAATAGGCGTCTTGTCCACGCAAAATAAATCAGACAAAATGACTAACTGTAAATTAAAATTCGATAACTGTCATAATTTACTACTCGAGTATAAAAGAAACAAAGTTTTATTGAGACTTGAGTATACCCTTAATTATAAGCTATTGACGTGATGGAAACTTTATTTTCTGTGTAATAATCAGCGAAACAACGTTTGTCATCATATGTTGAAAACACGTCGGTATTCATTCTGATCCTCTACAGGTAGTGATTGTAAATCCTGAAGAAGCAAGTATATATATATTCATTATACATTTGTATGCCTATTTAAGCTTTTCGTCGTTATCAATCCTGTATTGTAAGGGAGATTATTTCTTAATCCTGTATATCAATGTAAGACGTTTCTGTCTCATCAATGATGAATCAAGAATATGTCAGTCTCATTCTATCACTGTATGTATGGTATAGTAAACATCATACCTGAGCTATTTTGATAGTTTAAGTACAGAAAAACCATCATGGATAAATTTTGTTAGTTTTATTATTTTGTTATTGAGATCGACTAGTACCAAATCAATATTTATTATCACTTTTCTCGTTGACACTTGAAACAATACGTGTCACCTGGATACAGTTTTAGTTCCTGTCCATTAACATTGACGGATTTTAACTAGTTTTTCTCTACCCACAAAATTTGTTCGTCAACTGAAGTAATTATCCGGCATGTATTGAGACATTGCCCAGTTACATAAATTAAATTGTTTGTATAATAATATGCAATGAATAATAATGATTTTTATATTTCAGAGTCGATATCATATTGTATCTTCTTCGATCATTAACATAGTATTCGTCATTGGCGTTGGCATGTCTGTGTCGAATCTCATAATACCGTCTCTGATTACACTCTCGGTCATCATGTCTGTTATCATAATCTATCAAAAGTTAGTAGTATAGTGGGACACTTTAGCGTCAATGGCAATTTAACGTTAAAATATGGGGTTTGCACTTTCGCGCCAATGGGAATTTAGCACGGGAATGTCACCTGGAGGTTAGTGGGAATTGAATATTAGTTGGCGAGTAGTTAATGGGGACGATATAGGGACTATGGAAAATCCAGTCAAAAAGGTTGTGGGACGATATAGGGACAAGAGGAATTTAACATGGGGAATTTTAACATGGGTGAGACTATAGAGGGACAAAAAGCATTGGTACTGTCTAGGGACAATAGGAATTGAACAGGGAGGTGACGCCACGATCCTGACGATTAGCAACAATGTAGCAAGGGGATGATCTCAATCGGACCAAACAGCGGGGGGGGGGTCATAGAACGCTTGGCGGGAATGGGACTGGCGAAACAGAGGCAGAGATAACACAGACAGTAGGCATTATACAAACAACTATACATCTAACTAAATAAATTTATTTAGGCAAGAAAGCAACTCTTTTCGAGGCATATGAGTTGCCCTGAAAAGTGCCTTTGGTTTTTGTTAACATCATTCGTTAACATAAAGGGCATCGCACATGTCTTTTTCTCTTCCTTAAACTTCTTCTGACTACTGGTCCTTAGATAAGGACTCTCTTCAAACAGTCATGTCTCTCCACATAAAATCCTCTTTTCCAAACGCTCGTATCGGTGATCCTGACAATTGTCCATGATGATTTCACATACATGGGTAAGTCCGTACGGAACAGCATTGAATATACGAGAGTAGATGATTCTACGTGTATCCACATCTTGTGACGAGAACAGGTGAAGTGAAGGCAGTGAACTGCAGTTATTTATAGGGGAAGTGCGGATCGAAACGGATTGAGTTTATTCAGCAATCCAAACACACATTACAAAATTCAGTCACAACACGGAGTCAGTCTTCCAATCTGAAGAAAGCAGCCTCTGACGTCACATTCACTATATAGTTGCGCTAGCGTCTGTGCGCAATCAATCCATGTGACACAGTTTTCAAACATGACGAAAACAACAAAGACAATGAATTGGGGTGCACCAGTCTTCGAGACGAAAAGCGATGATATAGCAGCGGCTACCAAAGTCAACATATGCCTACTTCCAGAAGAGTTCGATTTTAATTGGGATTTAGTCGATTTTCTTTCTTCTTCGCAAGAATTTGTTCCGGTACCAGTACCTTCGCCACCTTCTCCTTCTTTACCACACGTGGAGGTTTTTAAACAGAGAGAGAGAAAAATGAATTGGAGAATTTTTTACAACAGCAGAAAGAAGCAGAACAAGCTTTTCTCCTGCAACAGCAACAGCAACAGCGAGAAGAAGAAGAAGCAAGAATGAAACGACAAGAAGAAGCAGCAGAAAAGAAACAAGGTCTAGGAGAGGAGGATAATAGTGAAAGCCAAACGGTGACGACACTTTTAGACATTTTAGCAGATTTAAGGAGTCTGAAACAAATGTATCAGACTTCTTTATTACGACCCAGGAGAAAAAGACCTTCCTGAGCCAAACAACCCAACCCTGTTACTACGCCTGCGAAACCACTCCTAGTGATTTTTACCAAATCATCATTGCCATGAGTCAGTCCAGAAGTAGGCCTTGATCGTGGCAAAAGCTTAAGGCAATTAAAGATGATTAAGTCCCGTTCCTACGTTTGTTTTTTAAACAAACAAATACCTAACAGTCCTTTTCAAGGCCATCCACTTCTTTCGAAAAGAGATAGTATTTCAATTGCCAAAATCAATTAAAACTCAAAAGCCCTTTTTACTCATGATGTACGTGTGAATGTGTGCGTATTTGTGTGTGTGTGTGTGTGTGTAGGTTCTTATTCTAAAAATCAAAACCAAGAGTCACTTACGTTTTCTGTCTGGTCTATTCTGGTACAAGTTTTTACAACCAATTCACACCACAACAAATCACTTTTATCTCGAAAGGAGAGGCAGTAGTCCTTTGGCTTGTCTGAAGGAAATATTCTTATAACACCTCGCAAAGCTCTGATCAGAAATTCGATCTGTGTGAACTCTTCCATCGTTCTGCTCGGTGTGAGAGTGAAATGAATATTGGAAAGGAAGACAAACACCCTTTATATATACTCTGGTCTTACATTGATATAAAGTGACCCATGACGTTTAAAATGTTGTCA
This sequence comes from Sinohyriopsis cumingii, assembly GCA_028554795.2. Lineage (NCBI taxonomy): Eukaryota > Metazoa > Mollusca > Bivalvia > Unionida > Unionidae > Sinohyriopsis > Sinohyriopsis cumingii. The sequence continues at coordinate 25,835,904 of CM068836.1, read as the reverse complement.
TTGGACTTTTCGCAGTCAACATGAAACGATCGCATGATTTCGTGGAGAAAGGAGAAGAAAGTAAGAGGCAGAAACGTGATTTATCGCCTCACACAGTAACAGAAGTCCTGGCATAAATTCAAGCCAGTGATTTTGAAGATGACATGAGTGAGCCAGAATCCAGACTAAAGAGAGTCTACACCCAGCCAAAGGTCACCACCATTAGTAAACCCTGAAAAGTATTACCACATCCCTTGTGACGAAACGTGCAACCAAGACCTTCCTTCTCAACACACCCAGGAAGAACGTGCCTTGACGGGAACGTGGGTCAGCGTGGAATTGTTAAAAGCTCTGGACATGGGATACCAACTGTTAGAAGTGTACGAAATTTACCACTTTACAAAGACAGAACAGTACCACAAGGGTGACGAGACTCAGAAAGGTATTCTCGCAGGCTACGTGGCTGCCTTTTTGAAAATGAAACAAGAAGCCAGCGGCTATCTTTCCTGGTGCCACACTCCCGAAGACCAAAAGAAATTCAAAGAGAAATACTGTGAGCAGGAAGGCATCAATTTAGACCATGTGGAGTAAAACGAAGGCAGGCGATCGTTTGCCAAAGTGATGTTAAATTGCTTGTGGGGCAAAATGGCACAACGACCGTGTTTTTCCAAGACAGAGTATTTGACAGAACCTTCTCGGTGCTTCCAGATGATTCACTACAAAACCAAATATATGAAACACGTGGACGTCGTTCGTGAGGACTTGATCTTAGTCAATTACGAAGAAGAACTGGACTTTTTGTGCAAGCCGACGAATTTGGAAATGTCATCATTGCGGCTTACGTGACAGCCCATGCTCGCTCAAAATTGTACCAAGCTTCTGAACTGTTAGATGATCGTGTCCTGTACTTTGACACGGACAGTTGCATCTACATGGATCGCCCGGGTCAACGTCACCCTGACATCGAAGGAGACCGTTTAGGAGCCTGGACAGACGAACACCCCGACGAGAAGATTCTAAGTTTTGCTAGTGGCGGTCCTAAATATTACGGTTACGAATACCGGGGCAAACAAGGAGAAGTGCATACGGTGTGTAAAGTGAAAGAATTGACTCTCAATTATCGTACCAGTCGAGTGGTGAAATTTGGGATATTGAAAGAAAGCTTGCAGGCTGGAGAGGATGGAAACTTTAAAGTGACCACCTATGAACCGCACGAGTTTGTACGTTTACCCACTCACCAAATCGTCAGTCGACCCCTAGAAAGGTTGAATCAAATCGTGTACCAGAAGCGAGTGTGGCTTCCCAACCACTTCACTTTACCATACGGTCACGTCGATATTGGTCAACATATAAAAAGGGACAACGTCCAAGACCGATAGTTCATTATAACTACTAAGACCAAGTGAGAAAGATGAATCCTTTTAAATACACATCCTTCAATTTCGGTGATTCTCAAGTGGAGTGATATGCTGTACCTTGCAATGAGAACGATGCAGTAAAGCATCATAGTAACTTAGTTATACCTACTACTACTACCACTACAACTACCATGGAAAGGGATACTGTGCGTGTCAAACTTGACGGATGCGAAAGCGATGCCACTCGTTATCGTGGACTCTTTACTGGTTTTCAATGTGGATGTCAACCTTCACGGCACACCATTCAGCTACCACCCTACGGATGTCATCCAAAACGGAGCAAACTCCTATCGATTTCACCCTATCCTCTTCGAAATGAACCTGTGAAAGACGAATATTCATTCCCTGTGCGTTTGCATGAATACTGCAACTTTGAAAGGCGATTTCAAACCTTCCAAGGAAGACGGCCTAAATATCTAGGAGGACATACCCCCGAAGAATTAGCCAGAGCCGGATTTTTCTACTTGGGCGAAGGGATAAAGTCAAGTCCTTCAGTTGTGGTGTGTTACTACACCAGTGGGAACAACAAGATTCGGCAAACCTGGAACATGATCGATGGTCTCCGAATTGTCACTACCTACCTTAAGTGCGACGACCTCAGTAATCCCTGGATGGATAATGTACAAGAGAACAGTCGTGGTTTGCCTGTGGAGTTGAGAGAACGCATTTACAGAGAGTTGATCTAGATACGAGTGAAACGCAAAGAACAATTGCATCTGTTACATCAACGGTGTCTAAACCACTGGTACCTGAATGATATAAGAGGACTGATTCATTTCAAAATGTTCAATTGGTCGGGCATTGATGATTCGCGTGAGATTCAAAAAGTTTTGGATGCCACTCATTCTACTTACAAGGTGATCCTAATACACCGAATTCCAACGGACGAGTTAGAGGATTACCCAAATCTTTTACACTAAGAAATCTTTTTTGAAGAGGAAACTTCTGTACGATGTATGGTGTGTGAGTTATTGACTAAATCATTTGGGTACGGAACCAAAATAAAACCGATGCTTTTCTAAAAGTGCACTTATTACCTCCAACAAAAGAGGGTTTAGTATGACATGACCATGGACAATTTACAAGAGAACATTCGTAGTTTGTGGAGTTGAGAGAACGCATTTACCGAGAGTTGGTCAAAATACAAGTGAAACGCAAAGAACAATTGTACCCGTTACATCACCGGTGTTTAAACCACTGGTACCTGAATGCTGTAAGATGACTGATTCATTTTGAAAACTTTCCAATGGTCAGACATTGTTCAGCTGGATGAGGACCAGGAGACTTTGGTGTCTACTCATCCTACTTGTTACATGTTGCTCATAATACAACGAGATACAGAGGAATAGTTAGAGGATTACAAAATCTTTTACGTTATCGACTTTTGTCTTTAGAGGAAAATCCTATGCGATGTCTAGTTTGTGAACTAGTGACTAAACAATTTATATACGTCACTGGATCATCTCTGAGCATACGATCATCTCTGTACAGAAAGTACACTTATTAACTCCAACAAAAGAGCGTATAAAACGGGCTACCAAGCCACAACCTTTATCAGAAGTGATACAACAGATTCCATGGAAGGAAATCAATGACACTATTCAGACGGTGGAAGGTTACCAACATTTATTCAAGAGCTGTGTCTATTGAATTGGGGTCTTCGCGTGGTGTGTGTCTTAGGGACATGCTTTCTGGAAATTTCTTTACCAGCCGATTCCTTGTGGACTCTTTACGAACAGTACCTACCACCAAATAAAACATGAAAGTGGTCCCTTTAAATCTTCAAGAGACTCATTGTGTTAAAGCCATGCGTTTTCTTCTGCATATTTCTCGACCTCTACGGGGAAAAAAAGATTTGTCAACTTTTAGGTACTGAAGATGTGTATGACGATGTGTGTGTAGCTTGTGACTTACACCCTCATTGGACAGATGTACCTGATGAAAAAAATAGGGTTTGGAGGCTTGGACCAAAGAAGTGGCCCATTATGCTCAAGAGTTGTGATCCTGCATTCCAATGTCCAAGGAAAAAAGTAACTTTTAAACCCGTATTAGTGATTGTGTTAGAAGAATCCCTCACCGAGGACAACCACTCCCTTCAGGACAGGACTGTAATGGACATTCCCGAAAGACCGTTCCGTGAGGATACCTGTGTGAGGTACCCGATGTAAAGACTATAAGAACATTACACACTGTCCCTAGGACACATTGGTTACCAAAAACATGTTGTACAGAGATTTGTTTATATTACACTTTGATCGTTTTGATGTGCATTTTATCGTTGTACTTAACGAATTTGCTTTAAATATTTTTGTCTTTCGTGTTGTTATATCTTAAATATGTGTTGCAATAAACGTGTGCTGAAAAAGTAAAAAATCTCTTGTCTTGTCTGTCTTCGTGTCAAACGTGACATTGCTTGCACTATGGCTACCTCTGTTGTCTCTGCTCTCTCTTCCTCCACTTTCAAAATCATCGACGAACACTTAGATCGTGTCAGTTGGGAAGCCTTGTATCTTCGCCATCCTTTTAACATCTTAATTGCCTGACATAGTGGTTCAGGTAAAACCAAATTTGTCAAACGTTTGATCGAACATAAACATCATTTGATCAATCGTTCACCTCAATGAATCGTGTGGTGTTACAAAGAGTGGTAATCGGCGTACAGCTTCTTGCGAGAAAGTCAAAGCAATTCCATCGCGTATGTGGAAGGCATTCCTAGCGAAGACGACGGGATAGTGTTTGACCCCAGTCAAACCCATCTGGTCATTTTAGACGACATGTTAGGAAAAGACGAAGAAAAAATTAAACTGTGGTTTACGCGTAAAGGGTATCATCGTAATGCCAGTGTCATTTACATTACTCAGAATTTGTTTAAACAAAGTAAAACCCATCGCACCATCAGTCTCAATGCTCATTACGTGGTCTTGCTTAAAAGCCCTAGAGATAAATCGCAAGTGCAAGTCTTAGCCAAACAGTTAGGAACGCCTTGGCTGACTCACGCATACGACGATGCCACTCAAACCCCACACGCCTATTTACTCGTGGATTTAAAACCCACAACCCCCGATTATTTGCGATTTAGTACCCATCAGTTTCACCACTGGTATCAAGACAGAGGGCCTGTCCCGTACACGTCCCCGACGTCGCCTTAATAAAAAATAATCTATATAAAGCTCGGCGACTTTGGGTCTTTCTCACACAGCGTCAGCTTAATATCCCTTCAGTCTCATCTTCCTATCAAACTGAGTCGTGCCTTGTACGGTATCAGTCGCGATCAAAATGAACAAATACGTGCTCGTGTCTTAGAAGCCAGTCTCAAAGAAGCCTTACCATGGTTTACGGTGACAGCACGTCAATTACTGCAAGGTATCATTCACATTCCTCATCAAACCAAACGCTTTTTTTGACAGAAGCAAAGTAGCACTGACGTAGCTGGCTGCTCCCTGCATCGACACTCGAACCAAAAAGCAAATCATTTTGAAACCTGGAGGGAGCGTTTCTCTAGGAGGTGTCATCATTCGATCCCTCTTAAAATGGGATCCTAAAGATCTCTCCAAGAGAAAAAACACTCCCAAAAGAATGCCAAACGAAGCCCAAAGAAGAAAAAGAGCAACGGTATCAAGACCAGGTTACATCCCCAGAAAAAGAAAAGTCCACACAAAAAGAAAAAGAAAATCCCCAGAAATGAAAAGCCCTCAGAAAACAGCTTCTACCCGCAAGAGAGACACTTCGGCCAGAACCCAACTTTACATTAGCAAACCATGACCTGCAGCGACGGTGACCACGTCTCCAGTAGCCTCAGATTCTTCCACTTATCCGTTGCTGGTGATGCCAGCCAAACCGAATTTGACACCCGTTCTTCCTCATTTGATGAAACAATGGAAACCCGCGTCTCCAAAAACTTGAGGAAAAGAATGGGCATCAGAGTTTATGTGCCCCTGAAGAAACAAAGATGTCACCCCCCAGAAACCATCCCTCTTTTAAACCCAAAGGAAAGAAAAGGAAAGGACTGCTTTCTCGTTTAGTCAAATATGGGGACATGTTGTCCGTCCTGTCCCGGTATTCGTAGGCTTAATTTTCGGGACCGACACTAGCAAAATTTAGAATCTTGTCTTATGTCACGTGTTTAGGCTCGAATAAACAGTAACACAAGAAAGAGTGAAAAAAGCAGGCTTTCAGAAAGTACAGTAATTTATTTCCCTGGAAATAATCTGTAAAAATGAAAAAAATATTAACACGGTTTTATAGAATCGAGTCCAAAAATAATCCCAGAAAACTCCAAGAATAAAAGTTTAGTAATGCTAATATAAAAATGTTCTACTGATTTCAAGTTCGAATCCCAACGAAGAATCCAAGATGGAATCCAAGATGGAAGACTGATGTTTCACTTGGGCCGTACTTCTGCCGAAACGTGCAACCAAGATGGACCAAGTCAGCACACACAGGAAGAACGTGCCTTTGCGGGAACGTGGGTCAGCGTGGAATCGTTCAAAGCCTTGGACTTGGGATACCAACGGTTAGAAGTGTTCGAAATTTACCACTTTCCCAAGACAGATGAGTACCACAAGGGCGACGAGACTCTGAAAGGCATTTTCATAGACGACGTGGATGCATTTATGAAACTGAAACAAGAAGCCAGCGGCTATCCATCCTGGTGCCACACTACCGAAGACCAAAAGAAATTCAAAGAGAAATACTGAGAGCATGAAGGCATCACTTTAGACCACATCGAGAAAAACGAAGGCAGGCGATCGTTTGCCAAAGTGATGTTAAATTGCTTGTGGGGCAAAATGGCACAACGGCCGTGTTTCCCCAAGACGGATTATTAGACAGAACATTCCCGTTACTTTCAGATGATTCACGACAAAACCAAATACATGAAACACGTGGACGTCGTTCTTGAGGACTTGATCTTAGTCAATTACGAAGAAGAAGTGGATTTTGTAAAAGCCGACGAATTTGGAAATGTCAACATTGCGGATTACGAGACAGCCCATGATCATTCACAATTGTAGAAAACTTTAAAACTGTTAGGTGATCGCGGCCTGTACTTTGACACGGTCATTAGCATCCTCATTGATCACCTGGGTAAATATAACCCTGACATCGAAGGAGACCGTTTAGGAGCCTGGACGGACGAGCACGCCGACGACAAGATTCTAAGTTTTGCTAGTGGCGGTCTCAAACATTACGGCTACGAATACTGGGACCCAGAAGGACCGAGTGTAAAGTAAAAACATTGACTCTCAATAATCGCAACAGTCGAGTGGTGTACTTTTTGCGTATTGAAAGAAACCTTGCAGTCTCGACAGGATTGAAACTTTAATCTGACCACCTATGAACCGCACAAGATTGTACATTTACCCACTCACCAAATCGTCAGTCGACCCTTGGAAAAACTGTATCAAATCGTGTACCAGAAGCAAATGAGGCTTTCCAACCACTTCACTTTGCCGTACGGTTACCTCGATATTGGTCAGCATATAAAAAGGGACAACGTCCAAGACCGATAGTTCATTTTCACTACCAACGTCTATCGAGAAAAATGAATCCTTTCAAACAGCAATATGCGTCCAAGGAGGGAAAGGATTCAGCAGACCTAAAGGGGTACTTTAGCATCGAAATGGCTCAGACAGCGACATCGAGGAAATTTATAACTACAACTGACACCTACATGGTGCAATTTAAAGACTGCGCGTTTGATGTTCCAGCCGAGGAAGTAGCAGGTTTCCTTATGGACCTACTTGACGCACTGTTAGAGGAACTCAAATGCCATTGCCCAGTCAAAGATCGAGGTCGTTTGAGCCTATCTATGTATCACGACAGTTTGAACTCGCCTGTACGTCTCAGGTTTAGCACACCTGCAGAACTAACTTGTTCCAAACTTTTGAGGGCTATAGAAGACGTGCAGACGATGAGAGAAAAATTTGACATCACCGATGGAAATGTGACCATTCATATGGTATACGTTGTGCCTCCATTGGAAGAAGACGATGACTACACTTGATCTGCTTGCCGATAAGTGTACCTAGCACGATGGACATACAATCAGATTTACTAATGAAAGTGAGTACGTGATGGGAAACATCTACGCTGGGACACACATTGTAGCTGACCAGATTTTTAACAACGTGTATGACGGATATAGAGAGAAACATGAACTTTGTCCTATTTGATTGGTTGTTACTTGTCTTGTTTTAGCTTTTTCTTAAAAATGAACATTAAGTGTAAATACGTTGCATATGAAGTGATTTTAGAAAGAAGTGAACTTTAATTTTAATCAGTAGTTTACTAGAACTAAGAACTAAATAACTCCTAAATAGGTTTGTTTTGATGTCCAAATGTTTATGTATTAAACGAATAGTACTTAGACCAAAGCACAGGTCAGAGAGCCCATGTATCCACTTGAATAAATGTTTTGAACCCATATAATTGACTTTTCTTTTTCGAGTCTCTATTCTATATGTGAGACTTTCTTTAGAACATTTCTGTCCTCTTTAATGTGTGTTTGGGTGTGTATTTGTTTGTTTCTGTATTTCTATGTTTGTCCCTATCAACCCTTTGTCACTACAAATACATTTCACCGTATAAAAAGTTTTGACCCTATAAACCTCATGACGCCACACAATGTTCCATCCCATTGACCTCCAGGTGACATTCCCATGTTACATTCCCATTGACGCCAAAGTGCAAACCCCATATTTTATCGTTAAAGTCCTATTGACGCTAAAGTGTCCCACTATACTACTAACGTTAAAGGTTTTATATCTTCAAGCTGGTACCATGAGCTAAACCGAGGCGCGGTAATAGTGGGTTAAGTTTTATTTTGTGATACACACATTTCGAAATGCCTTTCAAAAAATAATGTTACATAACATAACAATATCGTTCTTCTTGTAATAGTCGTGAAGGTCACATAGAGTGTTCAATCTGAAACGTTACATCACGTCGCATATATACTAGCCCGTCGATATCTAGTATGCGGAAAGTATTCAGACTAGGGTACAATTTTGGTTTTGGTGGTTCAGATGTTTCATTGCATCTATCGAACTTCTAATGTATTTATATGAGTAGATGCATTTCCTTATTTCAGGTTGCATTAATTGAAAACGTTAAATGTTTCTGTAAATTTGTTTTCAGTTAAGCTTTAGATCTTGTAGTGACTGTCTCATCAGCCTAATGCTATCTTGAGATCTAATCTTTCTTTTAACAGATATTTCCTTGCAATCCTTCATGAATCTGCCTAACATAAAATCATTGCTGAATTAAACCGATTTTTTTTTTGTGATTCATAGCCTAACACGTTTCAGTGAATAGTGTTTGTAATTTTTGTGTCTAAAATTTTAATTCCAATCTTTATGGGCATAATCTCTGTTATTTCCTATTAAATGATCGTGCCTTCCACATGTACTCTTTGAGCTAAAATCGTTTGCATCTTCTCATCAAAGGTTGTTAGTAGTGAGTTTGACGATATAGCGCCAATGGGAATTAGCATTACAAGACACACACCCTGTGGGACGATATAGCGACAAGATTTATAGCGAACCCCTTGGAGCGATATAGAGACAAGATTTATGGCGACAATGGGAATGGAACACTTGGGTGACGTCCCGGCACTGGACATTGGCAACAATGTTGCAAGGGGTTGACCTGAATCGGGCGGAACATCAGGGACTGACTTGAATATGCGTGACTTTAAGAACACATAGAAACATGTATAGAGATATAGACATAGACACAACAATACATACATACATACATACATACATACATACATACATACATACATACATACATACATACATACATACATACATACATACATACATGCATGCATGCATGCATGCATGCATGCATGCATGCATGCAAACATACATACATACATACATACATACATACATACATACATACATACATACATACATACATACATACATACATACATATATACATATATTGATGAACAACAATCTATCACACCTAAAATATAAAATCGGCTAAAACACTTTAGGTAAGGGAGCAAATTTTTTTCGAGACAGTGGAGTGGCCCTTAAAAAGCCTTTGGTTTTTGTTAACATCATTCCGTTAACGTAGAGGGCTACGCATAGGTCTTCTGCTCTTCCTCAAACTTCTTCTGACTTCTAGACCGTAGATGAGGACTCTCTTCAGACAGACTTGTCTCTCCATATAGATCCTTCTTTTCCAAATGGTCGTATCAGTGATCTTGATGATTGTCCATGATGATTTTGACATACGTGATTTAGTCCGTGCGGAACAGCATCGACGATACGAGGTATATGATTCAACGTTAGTCCACATCTTGTGACGAGAACAGATGAAGGGGATGAAGTGAACTGCGGTTATTTATAGTGGAAGAGTTTTTTCACCAATCCTAACACGCGTTACAAAATTCGGTCACAGTGAGGAGTCTGTCTTCGAATCCGAAGAGAGCTATATGTGACGTCATATTCCCTATGTACGTGATCTAGCGTCTGTGCGTAGTGAATCAATGCGATATTGTTTTGAAACATGACGGAAACTAAGATGACGATGAATTGGGGTGCACCAGCAGTGGATGCGAAATGCGATGATATATCAGCGGCTACCAAAGTCAAGACGGTCCTAGTTCCAGAAGAGAGTGATTTAGTGGATTTTCTCTCTTCTTCGCAAGAATTTCTTCCGGTAGTAGCACCTTCGCCACCTTCTCCTTCCTTACCACATATAAAGGATCTTAAACAGAGACAGAAAAAAGAATTGGAGAAAATTTTACAGCAGCGAAAAGAAGCAGAACTAGCTTATCTCCTTAAACAGCAAGAACGAGAAGAAAAAGAGGCAAGAAGGAAACGACAGAAATAAGAAGCATCAGAGAAGAGACAAGGTCTAGGAGAGAAGGAGGCCAGTAAAAGTCAAATGGTGATGGTACTCTTAAAAATTTTGGCAGAGGTAAGGAGTCTTAAACAAATGTATCAGACTTCTTTAATACGTGCTATAGATAAGGATCTTCCTAAGCCAAACAGTCCAACCCTGTTACTACGCTTAAGATACCAGCCCTAGTGATTTCTACCAAATCATCGACAGGATCAAGTCCAGAAGTAGGCTTTGGCCATGGCAAATGCTTAAGGCAGTTAAATCTGATTGCGTCCCGTACCTGAGTATATATATATATATATATATATATATATATATATATATATATATATATATATATATATATATATATATATATATATATATATATATATATATATATATATATATATATATATATATATATATATATATATATATATATATATATATATATATATATATATATATATATATATATATATTAAACACCCAACGGTCCTTTTCAGGGCCACATACTTCTCTCGAAAACAGGTACTAGTCATTTTGTCAAAATCAATTAAACCTCAAAATCCTTTTTTCCCCCATGATGAATGTGTGTGATTGTGTGAGTGTAGGTCCTCATTCTAAAATATCAAACCAAGAGACAGTTACGTTTTCTTTATATTATATTCTGGTACAAATTTTACAATCTAATAAGAAAACACAACACTTCAAAAAGTTCATAGACTTGTTATGTGCCTTTTTTTCACACTGTTTTTCCTCTTCTTCCTCACTTTCGTCTCGTCTTCTTTTCTTCTCTTTCTGGACGTGTCAGGGTTCTTCCATTTTGGAGGGCACCTCTTCTTCCTTTTCGGAACCGCTCTCTTCTTCTTGCTGCTCTTTTTCTTTTAGGGCACTCTGAAGACAAATGTCCTTTCTCTTGATAATGATAACTGGTATCTTAACTTTCGTCTCTTCTGATACCTGTTTTGCTTTTTGACTGTCATGACACTTTGTAGCGCAATGCCCTTTGTTCTGACAGATATAGCAAGTATCTTGACTTTTAACTCGAAAGGAGGGGGAGTAGTCCGTCGGCTTGTCTGAAGAAAACTTTCGTACGACAGGTCGCAAAGCTCTGATCACAAGCTCGATCTGTGCTGGCTCTTCCATCTTTCTGGTCGGCTTGAGAGTGTAATGAATACTGGGATGGAAGACACTGATATTTATATAGGGAAGAAACGGGCCTGACATTGATATAGGGACCCACAGAGTTTAAAATGTAGTCATTTGACTTTTTGCAGTCAAGATGAAATGATCGTAAAATTTCGTGGAGAAAGGGAAAGAAAGTATGAGGCAGAAACGTGACCTATCGGCTCTCACAGTAGCTGAAGTCTTGGCTCACATTCATGCCAGCGATACTGAAGATGACACGTGTGAAAGTGAAACAGAATCCAGACCCAGAGAGTCTACACAAGACCAAAGTCCACCACCATTAACCCCTCCAAACTACTATCACATTCGAGAGACGGAAAAGTGCTCCTCTCTAAAATTTAGAATCACGGCATACAAGTACACGGTAAAGTTTAAAGATTTCAAGTCTGACGTACCCTGGATAACGCAGAGGGGTACATCACAGATGTGTGGGATTCTTTGTTAACCACACTGAAACGACAATGTCAAGCCAAAGAAGACGATCGCTTGAGACTTTTCTTTCATCACGACAGTTTTGAAGTCACCCTTTTGGATCGAGTTTAACAATCCAACAGCATGTTTCACATCACCGACGGAAAAGCGACACTGTTCATGACCCACGTTTCTCTTCCTCAAGGGGCCGGGCAATGCAGAAAAGTGTTATTGGTAGATGATCTTCGTTGCATTAAGCGTAGCCTCGTTCAAATTAACAATCCTCAAGACCAGGTATGTTTAACCCGTACCATCGTGGTGGGACGAACGTGTGCTGACAAGAACGACACGGTAGAATAGAAAAGAGCCTGAAAAACTATTCAACGAACGGACCGAACCAAACAAAGTAAGAGAAGCAGAACTCTTATAACAGCAAACGGGGCTATCCAAAGACCCACCCTGCGGAATTCATAAAATGCAAAGATGCATTTTTAGTTGCAACCAGAATGTGCCAGAGTATCCAAGATGGTAACTTGAGGCAATAGCCTAATGAAACAATGCTCTTTTATGTACAACGCCTTGTGCATCTTCTGTCGGGAAGATTTACCAAATAAAGATAGGTGATTATTGAGAGAAAAGAATCGGTTGATGAGGATGGCAATTAGTGACTGTGTAACTCTTTGTAACTCTACTGATTCTATCAACAAGAGATTTTACATCATATATGCAGCAAAAGAAAAAAATCAACAATTACTAGTATGTTCATTTTTCATAATTCAGTGGCTTTTGTGGTGCTCATCACTAGAATCTAACACAGCAGGAGTTAAAATTGGCGCGCACAGAAGGATGCGTGCAATCAAAATCTGCTTTTAAAAATAATATATTTCGCCTTGTTGCGGATTTTGACAGACAAACAGAGAGACAGAAATACAGATAGACACAAACAAACAGTTGGGTAAACCGGGGTGTTTCGGGCAGAAACGAAATAGAATAATATAAAAGGCATGTACAAGTGAAATAACAAGAACAGCATGGGCAAATCCATTGCAACTCTTCCAACTGTATTTAAATTGCATGTTAATTTTCTTAGGGGTATCAATTTGGTTATATTTTGATATGTATATATATAATGGCTTTCGAGTAGAACAACCCAAAGTTGAATTGAAAATGCAAAAAGGTATAGTTATTTTTAAAGGTCGTTACGAAATGTTTAGTGATGAAAATGAACATATTGTTTCTTTTCCATTTGAGATATTGCAATATATATCGCTCATTTATTTAGCTAAACGTTTGTGAAAAGTACAGAATAATGAAGAGATATTCAGTTTCATTTCTGAGGACGACAATCAAAATATTAAATATGATATATATGAAGAACTCACTTATAAAGGGAACATTTTAAAATCATCAAAAAAAAATCCTTTCACTCTATAATTCGTTATTAAAAATATTTTAATCACGTGTTCAATCTATTTAAAAGTAATATCAAAAATGAAAACATATCTGACAAAAGCCCAAAAAGTTTTAAAAAATGATTGTAATCAAAAGAAACTTTAAATTGCCAAAGGGGAATCCTGTAATAAATTATCATTGCAACATACAACCCATGTCTTTGGTGTCAATCCCTTAAGATATGATTCAAATCTTAAAACTTATTGTCATCCGTTTTAGATATCATTGTAACTGAATCACTGGGATAAATTACTGGGATAACTGACAATTTAATATGAGTATATAAGTAAGAAGTCAAGGATAAAAATCCGTATTATGAGAAGTGATTTATTCACAACTTTATATATTTTCATTAGTTAAAATATTTTTTCAGTATATGGAAAATGCATGGACAGGGTTGAAATCGGTTAATAGTAATGAAAATAGTATGCAATGTGTAAATATTTAAACATTAATATAGAAAACAATAAACAGTAAAACAAAAAAGACGTTTGTACAGTTTCTTAGATTTCTACACATTTTATGATATCACTCTTTTTGCGGGCTTTAACTCTACATTCAGCAACAACCGTACCATTCCAAACTTTAATGCGATATGAAAGATGAAGTAGCATTATATGCTTGTCATAAGCAATCGGCTACACGAACAAAGAAGGCCATCTTATATTCATACCTAAAACTTGACATCTAGACAAGAAATCATAAATATTTGGACCAAAATAACCAGATATGCTTGTCTATGTCATTTTCCTCATGCAGCAAGTTAGAGATTACATAAGTAACAGCTATTATTAACACCCAACATAAATATATTCTCTATGCTCTTGTTCAAATAATTGGGGGTTAACAGTGACATGTTTCAAGATTTGACTGACGTATATTGATGGCATGTTATCACAATGTTCCACCACACGCTTTCGACAAAAAATAAATAACACTATTTGTGACAATATTGCGATCATATTATTTTATTCAATTCTAGCCCAATTGATAAATTATAGAAACCACAAAATATTGCTTATAACAGCTTGCATAGTGGTTGTCTGTCATCCTTCTGATTCTATGAAAGGATTTGACATGTAAAGTGACCATGACCGATTTTTTTATTCATGCTAATGGGGTGTCCGTATGATTCAATATAGTTGGTTGTAGAATGTAACTATCAAACGGCAGTTTGATTTTGTGACCTTAAAAAGATCATGTGCAAATTTTGCCGCTATAGTTGAAATACTTGTATCAGAAGTAGGGATTAGATGACAAAACTGGATCAGTAAATAGTAAGATAGTAAATAGTAAGGCACGTTTTGCTTGTTTTCTTGTCCTACTGCAAATACAGTATAAAAAGTGATTAATTAATTAACTCAATTTTAAAGTTGAAACACTGTCCGTACTACTGCTTGAAAAGAAGAAACACTAAATAGTGCTTGGCCTAAGTACTGTTTGCACTCCACCCCAAATTTTTTGTTATGGCCCCTGAATGATGTAAATACTTATTACTAGTAAAAATAGAGATTATCGATGGCCCACCTCCTCTATTGCTGTCGGAAACTTTCTGAAATAAAATCTGATTGAATGCTACACGTTCGAGCCCTTTATAGAGGACAATCACAACTAACAAATAATTGTTATCCTTTTACTAAACGTAAATGAAGGAGTGCGATTACACTGCCAAGATACTCATTACCGTACATTAAATCTCTGTATCAAGAAATAATTTATTCATGTCTAGCAGTTTGGATTGGATAATAATATTGGCAAAGATAGGTGGTTCATACATGGATAATAATATTGGCAAAGACAGGTGGTTCATACAATTACATTGTTGATAACACAAATGTTGAATTATCAATTTCACATAAATTTGTCAAGTTGTGGAGACAAGAAGAAAATAATATGTTGTTATGGATATTTAATTTGCATTGCTTCTGAGTATTTATTTATTTATTAGTTATATAATATGGTTTAAAAATAATTGTATCTTGCAACTGACCAGAATCATTGACGTTTTAATTCTGTAAACAGCTAATACATGGATCATATCTCTGTGGGAGTTTAAGTTAAATATTACGATCATTATCTTAGTCTGCGTCAAGTACATTGTGTTTATAATGTTATTTAGTATAATGTTAGTAAAAGAAATTCTAATTATAACATGGATTGTTCCATACTTATAGGCTTGCCCCTCATCCGCGTACTTCTTTTGTGATTTAGCTATTTATATAATCCTATTTACCGGAAATTTATTTATTCGTGTTATGCGATCTTGAAGCAGAATCATTGTTGAGTTCGGTGTTTTGATTGGGTGAAATTATTTAATTAAAATTATTGATTAGGACTTGTATTGGCAATTCTAAGATTCTGGGAATTTAATTCGCTAGTATAGAGATATCTGCGTATGTCTGTATTGTGTATGTACGCCTATATATCATAACTGCAACACTATACTGATATAGCGACAGGTATAACAAGTATAAACAATTCAAATTCATGAGCAGAAGTCAGGAGCCCACAACGTCTTGATGACCAAAAAAGCAGTCATAGTGATTTTTGGAGAAGTGGAAAATATTACCCGTTGTTTACAGAGAGTAAATGCAGAGGCATTTATAAGTGCTATAGATATTCCCCTATAAAATCCTAACGAGGTGGTGATAAGCGGATTTAAATTTTGAAAGGGCAGTAATCCAAAGAAGATAATGCTGCTCGGTTAAGAGTGCACACTTATCGACGGAAGATAGAGAGAAAGAGAGAAGCCCGTTATCAACCGACAATTTAACATTGACCTTTTTGGCAAATATTTGAGTATGACATTTTCAAGGGATATTGATCCGCACAATGCCGTTGATAGAATACGTGGTACATTGCAATATCAGAGGAAAATATATTTATTCAGAAAAATAGTATTCTAAATTATATTTCAATGAGAGCGAATTATAACAAACATTTCAACAGAACCGTTCAAAATTTCAAAGAAACCGACACAGGAAAAACAACTGGTGTGATAAGTAGCTTTTCGACAAGGAATACATTTTCGAGTCTATATATACAATTCGCCTATCAATACTGATAAAAATGGTGAGATCGCTGATGTTACACCCTTTATCATGTGTGCTATAGAATATTGCAAAAAATGCACGGAAATAAATTTAGGGTATACAATAAAAATATGAACAAGAGATAAATAAATGTATGTTAAGAAATGAATTGTTGAAACAGCTAATATTGTAAATCATCAGAACTAAACGTATTTTATTACAAATTTCTTAGTAAATGTTCCAGAAAATATTTTGTGACACTAAGGGTGGCCATAATTTTCTTGTGATAAGCACTGTCCACATTTATTACAATGAGCGCAGAGAGATTGTTATAAGTTGTCGGCAGCCGGTAGAGGATCTGGTTCAATTGTCCAACCAGTTGTTGTAAGTGACCTGCAAGACGACAGACTATTGGTGAACCTTCTATAGTTAAAGTGTTTGCAACAGACACTCGAAGACTGGTTATTGATTCCATTAGCTGGCGTCATAGTGTAGCCCCTCTGTTCAGTGAAAATGTATGATAAATGTTTGTAAAGAGTCTTGGACATTTATGAAGTTATAAATTGTGAGAAAAATATATAAATGGCTTGACTTAAAATAGATGTGAAATATTAGCCAACATCAGGAAAAATAACTATATACTATGAAGGAATATCTTGAATGACAATGTTATGGAGCATAATAACGTCCAATAAACATATTTTAAGTGTTCCAGATATATATTCACTTTCTGAATAAGTCTCACAGTAATGGTATGAATGTTTATTAGACATATTATAATCAATCATGAAAAATTTTAAAATTAACATGCCTTCCGAAACCAAGATTATATGCAGTAAGCACGAGATGAAATTCATTTTACCCTATAATTACGAAAATTTTACAAAACGTTGCCTACATACTGACACAGTGTGATATACAATATACTTGGCACAATATAATTAACTGAATAAAGTATACGTTCAGTACTACTTATATAGAACGAAATATCTATGAAACTGAATAAACCACTTGAAGGAATATATTAGGACATCTCTTTCTGTTATATTATACCCATCAGGTAAGGAAATACTGGCTTGTATCTATGGATAAATAAAAACTAAGTAAATAGTGGCGTACTTGCCTTTAATACTACTGATAACCAGATAAAAACAGCGACACCATGACCCTCACAATGGATATTTTCATCTATACCTTACCACAGTGGTTTTGATATTTTAAGTAACCATTTACCTTTACGATATTGAAGTACATGAAATCTTAATTCAATGAATATCAGATATTGTAATTATATACTGAAATATGCATAACGCAAAACAACATTCAAGTAATTGACAATTTTTACTTACATATTCATGAAATAAATCCTGTTTATGATGGTTAACAATCAACGAGACCTTATCAGCATGGGATATACCTACAATAAATTTCAGGTAACAGGTATATAGATGGGGTAATGTCTCTACGGATGCATGTTTTCCCCACTGATACAGACCGCATATATTCTGTTCCACCATTTTTGTCGTTTCTTTTCCTTTAGAGTGTCATTAACACCGAAACAATGTCGAACAGATTTTACCGGGAAAATAAGAGAATTTAGGCCCATTGGTTCGGATTGTACGCGGTAGCTTTCAACATTAGAAACTAGGTTTTAAATTACAGATTTTCTGGTCATGTGGTCATTTTCTTATGATACACGTGTTTTTTATTTTCACATGCATACATGTTTAATCCAGAACAAAGAAATTCTGGTAGAAAAAGTTACGGAGAAATGAAATAAACTTATACTTTAGCACTATGCAATACATTGAATGACTGTCTAATTTTCAAGATGGATTAAATACAAAAAGTGTTGAATTAATATCAACACGAAAACATTGGCCATTATGCAATCAATATCACCAATACTGCTACTACTACTTCTGCTACTACTGCTTATAACAAAAAAAAAAAAACAACAACAACAATAGTAGTAGTAGTAATAATAATAATAATAATAATAATAAATGCACAAATTAAACAAGATTGTTATAATACATATACTGCTTACTTTCCGCTTGGATAAAAAAAATCAACAACAAGAAACACGATACGCAGAGGAATCAATTCAAAGCAGCAATTCAAATTGTTTTTGAATAAACGTTTCAAACAGAGTGCATTTTCTATGCAATTAATATCAACTATAAGTATACATAATGCCAAGAAACAGTATGTTACAAAGCTTATAATAAGTGATGGGTACGACACATTTATGTTTGACATTTGCGGTTGGCATGATGATATTAACTGATGTTTGACATTTTATTTATTTATTTTTTGTTTATTTATTTATTATTTATTTTGTATTTTTCCTCGTGCGATTATGTAAAAAAACAAAACCAAAAATTAACATGATACATTAGATGACATCACACTTCTTTATGATGTTTAATTATTTAATTTTATTGTTTTTCAATTACCTTCAGTTTAAACAAGAGTAATATACATAGTGTTTTATATTTGCAGAGAACCTTAGATAATGTGTCGCTGACTAATGTTTCCTGATATTCAGTATGTTCTATTCATATGTATATATTGCAATGTTTACTCTATCATACGTATAAAAACATTGATGCCATTTATCATTTAAATTTCAAATTAATCCATTACATTTCTCATTAAATACAAAAAATGTTAGACACCTTAGATACAAAGGTCACGGTTTTGAACACACACACACACACAACACAGAGGATGCTTTTTGTACGCTTTAATGTCTTTTTAAGATTTGATGCAGGAATTTGAATCTATAATACAAGTAAATATTCATGCTGAATATGTCATATTGCTCCATATGATACGGACACACATTTACGCACTCGCTTTTAGTATTACCTTCATCTCTATAACATATTAAGATAAATGACTATTTTTTCTGGTTTGGTCGCTGTATTATCATAATATGCGGTCTTGTTTTACTAGCTTAGAGAGTATGAGAGTGCTTGCTGTGTTGACATGGAATGGTACTAATTATGTGTACTTTGTGATAAATATGAAACAGTAACATAAGTAGCTATGTGAACGACTAATCTAACTTAAATATTGGTAAATCTTGTTTTGAAAATGCTTTCTATATTTTAGTTTGAATAGAGATGTTTTATTCGATGGTATACGTGTTATTCAATGCTATATGAGCCATTTATACATAAAAGAGCAGTTGTGTTAATGTAATATTTTGAATGTAGGGTTTCTGAAAAAAAACATGAATATGGTATAGTCCATTGTCAGAAAAGAAATAATTGCCATGATTCATGGGATACATACATGGAAAGTATGAAAATTTACTCATTTATTCTGAGGATTCCTAACAAAACACAGTTCTACGGTCACACCAGGCTAATTAGAATGCATGGACACAGGACGTTGTGAATATAAGGACAGTTTCTTCGGTACAGGTGATTCATACCATGTGTTCACCAACTGGTTTAACATTTTTCAATTATGACAATACGAGATTGTCATATACCACAACCTCTTCTTAAGATGGAAGTACAACATGTAATGTTATCAGGACAGTCTCTGTTGACAAATCTATAAAGTGGTCGAATATTTTAAATCTTTTATCTCTGGGCAAGAGCAGTGGTGACAGGTTTCAAAATAAAGTCCCTCTCTACATGTTAAATTAGTTGACGAACTAATCGAGCTATTTTAGGGTGCACTTTTTCAAGTGTTTTTTCTTTCAATTCAGCAGTACACGCTGGCGACACTTCTGGGCCTTACTCTAAGATCAACGAATGTGGGATAAACCTTGCTGTTTTCATCCTCCTAACGATGCATTTAAATTTCTTAAGGATCCCAGTGTGACCGAAGACTGATGGAATAATATAATGAACTGTATTTAATCAAGATCTACTTGAAGCTAACGTCACTTCCGAATGACGATGAAATAAAAAAAGTCTTATTTTCTCTCATTAAATTTCAACATCACGTAAATAGTTCGGTTTCTCCGTTTGTAAACAAGACACAGTTTGGTTTAGATCAGGGGTGCACAACCTTTTTTGACCAAGGACCAGATTGCATTTTCTAAGACTTCTCGAGGGCCGCAACACTAATTTCTTAAGATAATTACTGTTCACTGGCCAGCTTTTTTTTAATTTTTTTATTTGCCCTGAGGGCCGGACAGAACACGTTCACGGACCGGATCCAGCCCGCGTGCCACGGGTTGTGCACCCCTGGTTTAGATGGATTAAAACTGAGTAGCCTTAGAGTAGTCTGAAGGTGTCTGTAGATCGTCATTTAGGACACGAAGGGCACGTACGGCCGTTTGACCAACGATAACGCTCTAAGATTCTAAGTCCTATTTGCAGCGACATCTTCTTGTCATCTGAATTGCTTTCTTATCACAACGTTTTGATTTCAATAAAAAATCTTATTCTAATCTCTGTAAAATCCTTATTTAAAGATATTTTACAGAAGAAAAATCACACGAAACCAAATACCACAAACATTTAATTTTAGTAATCCCTTATTCAAAACTATCTCAAAACTCTGTATTAAAAGCAATTCATTTGTCAACATTTAAATAAAGAGCAAACCTTTATCTTTGAGTCTGTTTAGAACGTTTTAAGACTACGAAATAAAACAATTTGTTTCTTGATTGCAACATAAATATCTTACAGTGAGTTGCTTTCAGTCTGATGCTACCTACGACGATCATACTTTATTCCTACAGATCATTTGTGCAAGTATTGCAGTTGATTTTAGTTTTATGCTGAGGATTGCTGTACATGAATGACTGAGAAAATTAGGAAAATAATTGCTCCTTCCTTTAAAATAATCTGTAACAAGCATGTTCAATAGTGTGGATCAGAAGATTGTAAGCTGTTAGTTCATAAGACTAATTTATGTATTCCTCCGCCTTACTTTTGTACTTCTGCAATATTCGTTCAAGAAACAACTTGTCTGATTTTGTTTCTTCAAATTCGTTTATGATTTTATGATAATCAAAGGTTTTAACAAAGCTAAAGGTTTACATGCTAAGTGTGCAATCGTTTTCAAAACTTGAAGACTAGATGAATCTTATAATATGTCAGCTTCATTGTTTATAATTAGAGATAATCATAAAATCATAAACGAGTGGTATTAGAAAATGCAATCTTGATTAAATACAGTTCATTATATTATTCCATCAGTCTTCGGTCACACTGGGATCCTTAAGAAATTTAAATGCATCGTTAGGAGGATGAAAACAGCAAGGTTTATCCCACATTCGTTGATCTTAGAGTAAGGCCCAGAAGTGTCGCCAGCGTGTACTGCTGAATTGAAAGAAAAAACACTTGAAAAAGTGCACCCTAAAATAGCTCGATTAGTTCGTCAACTAATTTAACATGTAGAGAGGGACTTTATTTTGAAACCTGTCACCACTGCTCTTGCCCAGAGATAAAAGATTTAAAATATTCGACCACTTTATAGACTTGTCAACAGAGACTGTCCTGATAACACTACATGTTGTACTTCCATCTTAAGAAGAGGTTGTGGTATATGACAATCTCGTATTGTCATAATTGAAAAATGTTAAACCAGTTGGTGAACACATGGTATGAATCACCTGTACCGAAGAAACTGTCCTTATATTCACAACGTCCTGTGTCCATGCATTCTAATTAGCCTGGTGTGACCGTAGAACTGTGTTTTGTTAGGAATCCTCAGAATAAATGAGTAAATTTTCATACTTTCCATGTATGTATCCCATGAATCATGGCAATTATTTCTTTTCTGACAATGGACTATACCATATTCATGTTTTTTTTTCAGAAACCCTACATTCAAAATATTACATTAACACAACTGCTCTTTTATGTATAAATGGCTCATATAGCATTGAATAACTCGTATACCGTCGAATAAAACATCTCTATTCAAACTAAAATATAGAAAGCATTTTCAAAACAAGATTTACCAATATTTAAGTTAGATTAGTCGTTCACATAGCTACTTATGTTACTGTTTCATATTTATCACAAAGTACACATAATTAGTACCATTCCATGTCAACACAGCAAGCACTCTCATACTCTCTAAGCTAGTAAAACAAGACCGCATATTATGATAATACAGCGACCAAACCAGAAAAAATAGTCATTTATCTTAATATGTTATAGAGATGAAGGTAATACTAAAAGCGAGTGCGTAAATGTGTGTCCGTATCATATGGAGCAATATGACATATTCAGCATGAATATTTACTTGTATTATAGATTCAAATTCCTGCATCAAATCTTAAAAAGACATTAAAGCGTACAAAAAGCATCCTCTGTGTTGTGTGTGTGTGTGTGTTCAAAACCGTGACCTTTGTATCTAAGGTGTCTAACATTTTTTGTATTTAATGAGAAATGTAATGGATTAATTTGAAATTTAAATGATAAATGGCATCAATGTTTTTATACGTATGATAGAGTAAACATTGCAATATATACATATGAATAGAACATACTGAATATCAGGAAACATTAGTCAGCGACACATTATCTAAGGTTCTCTGCAAATATAAAACACTATGTATATTACTCTTGTTTAAACTGAAGGTAATTGAAAAACAATAAAATTAAATAATTAAACATCATAAAGAAGTGTGATGTCATCTAATGTATCATGTTAATTTTTGGTTTTGTTTTTTTACATAATCGCACGAGGAAAAATACAAAATAAATAATAAATAAATAAACAAAAAATAAATAAATAAAATGTCAAACATCAGTTAATATCATCATGCCAACCGCAAATGTCAAACATAAATGTGTCGTACCCATCACTTATTATAAGCTTTGTAACATACTGTTTCTTGGCATTATGTATACATATAGTTGATATTAATTGCATAGAAAATGCACTCTGTTTGAAACGTTTATTCAAAAACAATTTGAATTGCTGCTTTAAATTGATTCCTCTGCGTATCGTGTTTCTTGTTGTTGATTTTTTTATCCAAGCGGAAAGTAAGCAGTATATGTATTATAACAATCTTGTTTAATTTGTGCATTTATTATTATTATTATTATTACTACTATTGTTGTTGTTGTTTCGTTTTTTTTGTCATAAGCAGTAGTAGCAGAAGTAGTAGTAGCAGTATTGGTGATATTGATTGCATAATGGCCAATGTTTTCGTGTTGATATTAATTCAACACTTTTTGTATTTAATCCATCTGAAAATTAGACAGTCATTCAATGTATTGCATAGTGCTAAAGTATAAGTTTATTTCATTTCTCCGTAACTTTTTCTACCAGAATTTCTTTGTTCTGGATTAAACATGTATGCATGTGAAAATAAAAAACACGTGTATCATAAGAAAATGACCACATGACCAGAAAATCTGTAATTTAAAACCTAGTTTCTAATGTTGAAAGCTACCGCGTACAATCCGAACCAATGGGCCTAAATTCTCTTATTTTCCCGGTAAAATCTGTTCGACATTGTTTCGGTGTTAATGACACTCTAAAGGAAAAGAAACGACAAAAATGGTGGAACAGAATATATGCGGTCTGTATCAGTGGGGAAAACATGCATCCGTAGAGACATTACCCCATCTATATACCTGTTACCTGAAATTTATTGTAGGTATATCCCATGCTGATAAGGTCTCGTTGATTGTTAACCATCATAAACAGAGGATTTATTTCATGAATATGTAAGTAAAAATTGTCAATTACTTGAATGTTGTTTTGCGTTATGCATATTTCAGTATATAATTACAATATCTGATATTCACTGAATTAAGATTTCATGTACTTCAATATCGTAAAGGTAAATGGTTACTTAAAATATCAAAACCACTGTGGTAAGGTATAGATGAAAATATCCATTGTGAGGGTCATGGTGTCGCTGTTTTTATCTGGTTATCAGTAGTATTAATGGCAAGTACGCCACTATTTACTTAGTTTTTATTTATCCATAGATACAAGCCAGTATTTCCTTACCTGATGGGTATAATATAATAGAAAGAGATGTCCTAATATATTCCTTCAAGTGGTTTATTCAGTTTCATAGATATTTCGTTCTATATAAGTAGTACTGAACGTATACTTTATTCAGTTAATTATATTGTGCCAAGTATATTGTATATCACACTGTGTCAGTATGTAGGCAACGTTTTGTAACAAATTTTCGTAATTATAGGGTAAAATGAATTTCATCTCGTGCTTACTGCATATAATCTTGGTTTCGGAAGGCATGTTAATTTTAAAATTTTTCATGATTGATTATAATATGTCTAATAAACATTCATACCATTACTGTGAGACTTATTCAGAAAGTGAATATATATCTGGAACACTTAAAATATGTTTATTGGACGTTATTATGCTCCATAACATTGTCATTCAAGATATTCCTTCATAGTATATAGTTATTTTTCCTGATGTTGGCTAATATTTCACATCTATTTTAAGTCAAGCCATTTATATATTTTTCTCACAATTTATAACTTCATAAATGTCCAAGACTCTTTACAAACATTTATCATACATTTTCACTGAACAGAGGGGCTACACTATGACGCCAGCTAATGGAATCAATAACCAGTCTTCGAGTGTCTGTTGCAAACACTTTAACTATAGAAGGTTCACCAATAGTCTGTCGTCTTGCAGGTCACTTACAACAACTGGTTGGACAATTGAACCAGATCCTCTACCGGCTGCCGACAACTTATAACAATCTCTCTGCGCTCATTGTAATAAATGTGGACAGTGCTTATCACAAGAAAATTATGGCCACCCTTAGTGTCACAAAATATTTTCTGGAATATTTACTAAGAAATTTGTAATAAAATACGTTTAGTTCTGATGATTTACAATATTAGCTGTTTCAACAATTCATTTCTTAACATACACTTATTTATCTCTTGTTCATATTTTTATTGTATACCCTAAATTTATTTCCGTGCATTTTTTGCAATATTCTATAGCACACATGATAAAGCGTGTAACATCAGCGATCTCACCATTTTTATCAGTATTGATAGGCGAATTGTATATATAGACTCGAAAATGTATTCCTTGTCGAAAAGCTACTTATCACACCAGTTGTTTTTCCTGTGTCGGTTTCTTTGAAATTTTGAACGGTTCTGTTGAAATGTTTGTTATAATTCGCTCTCATTGAAATATAATTTAGAATACTATTTTTCTGAATAAATATATTTTCCTCTGATATTGCAATGTACCACGTATTCTATCAACGGCATTGTGCGGATCAATATCCCTTGAAAATGTCATACTCAAATATTTGCCAAAAAGGTCAATGTTAAATTGTCGGTTGATAACGGGCTTCTCTCTTTCTCTCTATCTTCCGTCGATAAGTGTGCACTCTTAACCGAGCAGCATTATCTTCTTTGGATTACTGCCCTTTCAAAATTTAAATCCGCTTATCACCACCTCGTTAGGATTTTATAGGGGAATATCTATAGCACTTATAAATGCCTCTGCATTTACTCTCTGTAAACAACGGGTAATATTTTCCACTTCTCCAAAAATCACTATGACTGCTTTTTTGGTCATCAAGACGTTGTGGGCTCCTGACTTCTGCTCATGAATTTGAATTGTTTATACTTGTTATACCTGTCGCTATATCAGTATAGTGTTGCAGTTATGATATATAGGCGTACATACACAATACAGACATACGCAGATATCTCTATACTAGCGAATTAAATTCCCAGAATCTTAGAATTGCCAATACAAGTCCTAATCAATAATTTTAATTAAATAATTTCACCCAATCAAAACACCGAACTCAACAATGATTCTGCTTCAAGATCGCATAACACGAATAAATAAATTTCCGGTAAATAGGATTATATAAATAGCTAAATCACAAAAGAAGTACGCGGATGAGGGGCAAGCCTATAAGTATGGAACAATCCATGTTATAATTAGAATTTCTTTTACTAACATTATACTAAATAACATTATAAACACAATGTACTTGACGCAGACTAAGATAATGATCGTAATATTTAACTTAAACTCCCACAGAGATATGATCCATGTATTAGCTGTTTACAGAATTAAAACGTCAATGATTCTGGTCAGTTGCAAGATACAATTATTTTTAAACCATATTATATAACTAATAAATAAATAAATACTCAGAAGCAATGCAAATTAAATATCCATAACAACATATTATTTTCTTCTTGTCTCCACAACTTGACAAATTTATGTGAAATTGATAATTCAACATTTGTGTTATCAACAATGTAATTGTATGAACCACCTGTCTTTGCCAATATTATTATCCATGTATGAACCACCTATCTTTGCCAATATTATTATCCAATCCAAACTGCTAGACATGAATAAATTATTTCTTGATACAGAGATTTAATGTACGGTAATGAGTATCTTGGCAGTGTAATCGCACTCCTTCATTTACGTTTAGTAAAAGGATAACAATTATTTGTTAGTTGTGATTGTCCTCTATAAAGGGCTCGAACGTGTAGCATTCAATCAGATTTTATTTCAGAAAGTTTCCGACAGCAATAGAGGAGGTGGGCCATCGATAATCTCTATTTTTACTAGTAATAAGTATTTACATCATTCAGGGGCCATAACAAAAAATTTGGGGTGGAGTGCAAACAGTACTTAGGCCAAGCACTATTTAGTGTTTCTTCTTTTCAAGCAGTAGTACGGACAGTGTTTCAACTTTAAAATTGAGTTAATTAATTAATCACTTTTTATACTGTATTTGCAGTAGGACAAGAAAACAAGCAAAACGTGCCTTACTATTTACTATCTTACTATTTACTGATCCAGTTTTGTCATCTAATCCCTACTTCTGATACAAGTATTTCAACTATAGCGGCAAAATTTGCACATGATCTTTTTAAGGTCACAAAATCAAACTGCCGTTTGATAGTTACATTCTACAACCAACTATATTGAATCATACGGACACCCCATTAGCATGAATAAAAAAATCGGTCATGGTCACTTTACATGTCAGATCCTTTCATAGAATCAGAAGGATGACAGACAACCACTATGCAAGCTGTTATAAGCAATATTTTGTGGTTTCTATAATTTATCAATTGGGCTAGAATTGAATAAAATAATATGATCGCAATATTGTCACAAATAGTGTTATTTATTTTTTGTCGAAAGCGTGTGGTGGAACATTGTGATAACATGCCATCAATATACGTCAGTCAAATCTTGAAACATGTCACTGTTAACCCCCAATTATTTGAACAAGAGCATAGAGAATATATTTATGTTGGGTGTTAATAATAGCTGTTACTTATGTAATCTCTAACTTGCTGCATGAGGAAAATGACATAGACAAGCATATCTGGTTATTTTGGTCCAAATATTTATGATTTCTTGTCTAGATGTCAAGTTTTAGGTATGAATATAAGATGGCCTTCTTTGTTCGTGTAGCCGATTGCTTATGACAAGCATATAATGCTACTTCATCTTTCATATCGCATTAAAGTTTGGAATGGTACGGTTGTTGCTGAATGTAGAGTTAAAGCCCGCAAAAAGAGTGATATCATAAAATGTGTAGAAATCTAAGAAACTGTACAAACGTCTTTTTTGTTTTACTGTTTATTGTTTTCTATATTAATGTTTAAATATTTACACATTGCATACTATTTCATTACTATTAACCGATTTCAACCCTGTCCATGCATTTTCCATATACTGAAAAAATATTTTAACTAATGAAAATATATAAAGTTGTGAATAAATCACTTCTCATAATACGGATTTTTATCCTTGACTTCTTACTTATATACTCATATTAAATTGTCAGTTATCCCAGTAATTTATCCCAGTGATTCAGTTACAATGATATCTAAAACGGATGACAATAAGTTTTAAGATTTGAATCATATCTTAAGGGATTGACACCAAAGACATGGGTTGTATGTTGCAATGATAATTTATTACAGGATTCCCCTTTGGCAATTTAAAGTTTCTTTTGATTACAATCATTTTTTAAAACTTTTTGGGCTTTTGTCAGATATGTTTTCATTTTTGATATTACTTTTAAATAGATTGAACACGTGATTAAAATATTTTTAATAACGAATTATAGAGTGAAAGGATTTTTTTTTTGATGATTTTAAAATGTTCCCTTTATAAGTGAGTTCTTCATATATATCATATTTAATATTTTGATTGTCGTCCTCAGAAATGAAACTGAATATCTCTTCATTATTCTGTACTTTTCACAAACGTTTAGCTAAATAAATGAGCGATATATATTGCAATATCTCAAATGGAAAAGAAACAATATGTTCATTTTCATCACTAAACATTTCGTAACGACCTTTAAAAATAACTATACCTTTTTGCATTTTCAATTCAACTTTGGGTTGTTCTACTCGAAAGCCATTATATATATACATATCAAAATATAACCAAATTGATACCCCTAAGAAAATTAACATGCAATTTAAATACAGTTGGAAGAGTTGCAATGGATTTGCCCATGCTGTTCTTGTTATTTCACTTGTACATGCCTTTTATATTATTCTATTTCGTTTCTGCCCGAAACACCCCGGTTTACCCAACTGTTTGTTTGTGTCTATCTGTATTTCTGTCTCTCTGTTTGTCTGTCAAAATCCGCAACAAGGCGAAATATATTATTTTTAAAAGCAGATTTTGATTGCACGCATCCTTCTGTGCGCGCCAATTTTAACTCCTGCTGTGTTAGATTCTAGTGATGAGCACCACAAAAGCCACTGAATTATGAAAAATGAACATACTAGTAATTGTTGATTTTTTTCTTTTGCTGCATATATGATGTAAAATCTCTTGTTGATAGAATCAGTAGAGTTACAAAGAGTTACACAGTCACTAATTGCCATCCTCATCAACCGATTCTTTTCTCTCAATAATCACCTATCTTTATTTGGTAAATCTTCCCGACAGAAGATGCACAAGGCGTTGTACATAAAAGAGCATTGTTTCATTAGGCTATTGCCTCAAGTTACCATCTTGGATACTCTGGCACATTCTGGTTGCAACTAAAAATGCATCTTTGCATTTTATGAATTCCGCAGGGTGGGTCTTTGGATAGCCCCGTTTGCTGTTATAAGAGTTCTGCTTCTCTTATTTGTTTGGTTCGGTCCGTTCGTTGAATAGTTTTTCAGGCTCTTTTCTATTCTACCGTGTCGTTCTTGTCAGCACACGTTCGTCCCACCACGATGGTACGGGTTAAACATACCTGGTCTTGAGGATTGTTAATTTGAACGAGGCTACGCTTAATGCAACGAAGATCATCTACCAATAACACTTTTCTGCATTGCCCGGCCCCTTGAGGAAGAGAAACGTGGGTCATGAACAGTGTCGCTTTTCCGTCGGTGATGTGAAACATGCTGTTGGATTGTTAAACTCGATCCAAAAGGGTGACTTCAAAACTGTCGTGATGAAAGAAAAGTCTCAAGCGATCGTCTTCTTTGGCTTGACATTGTCGTTTCAGTGTGGTTAACAAAGAATCCCACACATCTGTGATGTACCCCTCTGCGTTATCCAGGGTACGTCAGACTTGAAATCTTTAAACTTTACCGTGTACTTGTATGCCGTGATTCTAAATTTTAGAGAGGAGCACTTTTCCGTCTCTCGAATGTGATAGTAGTTTGGAGGGGTTAATGGTGGTGGACTTTGGTCTTGTGTAGAAATCACTAGGGCTGGTATCTTAACCGTAGTGACAGGGTTGGACTGTTTGGCTTAGGAAGATCCTTATCTATAGCACGTGTTAAAGAAGTCTGATACATTTGTTTAAGACTCCTTACCTCTGCCAAAATTTTTTAAGAGTACCATCACCATTTGACTTTTACTGGCCTCCTTCTCTCCTAGACCTTGTGTCTTCTCTGATGCTTCTTATTTCTGTCGTTTCCTTCTTGCCTCTTTTTCTTCTCGTTCTTGCTGTTTAAGGAGATAAGCTAGTTCTGCTTCTTTTCGCTACTGTAAAAGTTTCTCCAATTCTTTTTTCTGTCTCTGTTTAAGATCCTTTATATGTGGTAAGGAAGGAGAAAATGGCGAAGGTGCTACTACCGGAAGAAATTCTTGCGAAGAAGAGAGAAAATCCACTAAAACACTATCTTCTGGAACTAGGACCGTCTTGACTTTGGTAGCCGCTGCTATACCATTGCATTTCGTGTCCACTGCTGGTGCACCCCAATTCATCGTCTTCTTAGTTTCCGTCATGTTTCAAAACAATATCGCATTGATTCACTACGCACAGACGCTAGATCACGTACATAGGGAATATGACGTCACATGTAGCTCTCTTCGGATTCGAAGACAGACTCCTCACTGTGACCGAATTTTGTAACGCGTGTTAGGATTGGTGAAAAAACTCTTCCACTATAAATAACCGCAGTTCACTTCATCCCCTTCATCTGTTCTCGTCACAAGATGTGGACTAACGTTGAATCATATACCTCGTATCGTCGATGCTGTTCCGCACGGACTAAATCACGTATGTCAAAATCATCATGGACAATCATCAAGATCACTGATACGACCATTTGGAAAAGAAGGATCTATATGGAGAGACAAGGCTGTCTGAAGAGAGTCCTCATCTACGGTCTAGAAGTCAGAAGAAGTTTGAGGAAGAGCAGAAGACCTATGCGATGCCCTCTACGTTAACGGAATGATGTTAACAAAAACCAAAGGCCTTTTAAGGGCCACTCCACTGTCTCGAAAAACATTTGCTCTCTTACCTAAAGTGTTTTAGCCGATTTTATATTTTAGGTGTGATAGATTGTTGTTCATCAATTAATGTATGTATGTATGTATGTATGTATGTATGTATGTATGTATGTATGTATGTATGTATGTTTGTATGTATGTATGCATGTATGTATTGTTGTGTCTATGTCTATATCTCTATACATGTTTCTATGTGTCCTTAAAGTCACGCATATTCAAGTCAGTGCCTGATGTTCCGCCCGATTCAGGTCAGCCCCTTGCAACATTGTTGCCAATGTCCAGTACCGGGACGTCACCCAACTGTTCCATTCCCATTGTCGCCATAAATCTTGTCTCTATATCGCTCCAAGGGGTTCGCTATAAATCTTGTCGCTATATCGTCCCACGGGGTGTGTGTCTTGTAATGCTTATTCCCATTGCCGCTATATCGTCAAACTCACTACTAAGAACCTTTGATGAGAAGATGCAAACGATTTTAGCTCAAAGAGTACATGTGGAAGGCACGATCATTTAATAGGAAATAACAGAGATTATGCCCATAAAGATTGGAATTAAAATTTTAGACACCAAAATTACAAACACTAGTCACTGATACGTGTTAGGCTATGAATCACACAAAAAAATCGGTTTAATTCAGCAATGATTTTATGTTTGGCAGATTCATGAAGGATTGCAAGGAAATATCTGTTAAAAGAAAGATTAGATCTCAAGATAGCATTAGGCTGATGA
This sequence comes from Sinohyriopsis cumingii, assembly GCA_028554795.2. Taxonomy (NCBI): domain Eukaryota; kingdom Metazoa; phylum Mollusca; class Bivalvia; order Unionida; family Unionidae; genus Sinohyriopsis; species Sinohyriopsis cumingii. The sequence continues at coordinate 25,804,154 of CM068836.1, read as the reverse complement.
GACAGTCACTACAAGATCTAAAGCTTAACTGAAAACAAATTTACAGAAACATTTAACGTTTTCAATTAATGCAAACCTGAAATAAGGAAATCCATCTACTCATATAAATACATTAGAAGTTCGATAGATGCAATGAAACATCTGAACCTTCAAAACCAAAATTGTACCCTAGTCTGAATACTTTCCGCATACTAGATATCGACGGGCTAGTATATATGCGACGTGATGTAACGTTTCAGATTGAACACTCTATGTGACCTTCACGACTATTACAAGAAGAACGATATTGTTATGTTATGTAACATTATTTTATGAAAGGCATTTCGAAATGTGTGTATCACAAAATAAAACTTAACCCACTATTGTCAATTTTTTCTCTCATCGTCTGCACGTCTTCTATAGCCCTCAAAAGTTTGGAAGAAGTTAGTTCTGCAGGTGTGCTAAACCCGAGACATACAGGCGAGTTCAAACTGTCGTGATACATAGATAGGCTCAAACGACCTCGATCTTTGACTGGGCAATGGCATCTGAGTTCCTCTAACAGTGCGTCAAGTAGGTCCATAAGGAAATCTGCTACTTCCTCGGCTGGAACATCAGACGCGCAGTCTTTAAATTGCACCGTGTAGGTGTCGTTGTTGTTGTTGTTGTTGTTGTAGGGTTTTACGCCATTTTTCAGCACACGATAGGCTATACATGGCGGCCAGTATTAATGGTGGAGGAAGAACCCGGGAAAACCCCGGAAAGAACCACCGACTCACGAGAAGCTACTGGCAAGCTTTCTCACATGCCCACATTGGCTGAATCCGAGACTCGAACCCACGCAGACAGAGGTGAGATGGCAGTGATCCGTAACGGAGAGCGCTTTAGACCACTCGGCCACTCGGGGCCCCCGTGTAGGTGTCAGTTGTAGTTATAAATTTCCTCGATGTCGCTGTCTGAGCCATTTCGATGCTAAAGTACCCCTTTAGGTCTGCTGAATCCTTTCCCTCCTTGGACGCATATTGCTGTTTGAAAGGATTCATTTTTCTCGATAGACGTTGGTAGTGAAAATGAACTATCGGTCTTGGACGTTGTCCCTTTTTATATGCTGACCAATATCGAGGTAACCGTACGGCAAAGTGAAGTGGTTGGAAAGCCTCATTTGCTTCTGGTACACGATTTGATACAGTTTTTCCAAGGGTCGACTGACGATTTGGTGAGTGGGTAAATGTACAATCTTGTGCGGTTCATAGGTGGTCAGATTAAAGTTTAAATCCTGTCGAGACTGCAAGGTTTCTTTCAATACACAAAAAGTACACCACTCGACTGTTGCGATAATTGAGAGTCAATGTTTTTACTTTACACTCGGTATGCACTTCTCCTTCTGGGTCCCAGTATTCGTAGCCGTAACGTTTGAGACCGCCACTAGCAAAACTTAGAATCTTGTCGTCGGCGTGCTCGTCCGTCCAGGCTCCTAAACGGTCTCCTTCGATGTCAGGGTTATGTTGACCCAGGCGATCAATGAGAATGCAAATGACCGTGTCAAAGTACAGGGCGCGATCACCTAACAGTTTTAAAGCTTTCTACAATTGTGAATGAGCATGGGCTGTCTCGTAATCCGCAATGTTGACATTTCCAAATTCGTCGGCTTTTACAAAATCCACTTCTTCTTCGTAATTGACTAAGACCAAGTCCTCACGAACGACGTCCACGTGTTTCATGTATTTGGTTTTGTCGTGAATCATCTGAAAGTAACGGGAATGTTCTGTCAAATACTCCGTCTTGGGGAAACACGGCCGTTGTGCCATTTTGCCCCACAAGCAATTTAACATCACTTTGGCAAACGATCGCCTTCCTTCGTTTTTCTCGATGTGGTCTAAAGTGATGCCTTCCTGTTCACAGCATTTCTCTTTGAATTTCTTTTGGTCTTCGGTAGTATGGCACCAGGATGGATAGCCGCTGGCTTCTTGTTTCAGTTTCATAAATGCATCCACGTAGTGTATGAAAATGCCTTTCAGAGTCTCGTCGCCCTTGTGGTACTCATCTGTCTTGGGAAAGTTGTAAATTTCGTACACTTCTAACCGTTGGTATCCCAAGTCCAAGGCTTTGAACGATTCCACGCTGATAAACGTTCCTGCAAAGGCATGTTCTTCCTGTGTGTGCTGACTTGGTCCATCTTGGTTGCACGTTTCGGCAGAAGTGCGGCCCAAGTGAAACATCAGTCTTCCATCTTGGATTCTTCGTTGGGATTCGAACTTGAAATCAGTAGAACATTTTTATATTAGCATTACTAAAGTTTTATTCTTGGAGTTTCCTTGGATTATTTTTGAACTCGATTCTATAAAACCGTGTTAATATTTTTTTCATTTTTACAGATTTTTTCCAGGGAAATAAATTACTGTACTTTCTGAAAGCCTGCTTTTTTCACTCTTTCTTGTGTTACTGTTTATTCGAGCCTAAACACGTGACATAAGACAAGATTCTAAGTTTTGCTAGTGTCGGTCCCGAAAATTAAGCCTACGAATACCGGGACAGGACGGACAACATGTCCCCATATTTGACTAAACGAGAAAGCAGTCCTTTCCTTTTCTTTCCTTTGGGTTTAAAAGAGGGATGGTTTCTGAGAGGTGACATCTTTGTTTCTTCAGGGGCACATAAACTCTGATGCCCATTCTTTTCCTCAAGTTTTTGGAGACGCGGGTTTCCATTGTTTCATCAAATGAGGAAGAACGGGTGTCAAATTCGGTTTGGCTGGCATCACCAGCAACGGATAAGTGGAAGAATCTGAGGCTACTGGAGACGTGGTCACCGTCGCTGCAGGTCATGGTTTGCTAATGTTAAGTTGTGTTCTGGCCGAAGTGTCTCTCTTGCGGGTAGAAGCTGTTTTCTGAGGGCTTTTCATTTCTGGGGATTTTCTTGTTCTTTTTGTGTGGACTTTTCTTTTTCTGGGGATGTAACCTGGTCTTGATACCGTTGCTCTTTTTCTTCTTTGGGCTTCGTTTGGCATTCTTTTGGGAGTGTTTTTTCTCTTGGAGAGATCTTTAGGATCCCATTTTAAGAGGGATCGAATGATGACACCTCCTAGAGAAACGCTCCCTCCAGGTTTCAAAATTATTTGCTTTTTGGTTCGAGTGTCGATGCAGGGATCAGCCAGCTACGTCAGCGCTACTTTGCTTCTGTCAAAAAAAGCGTTTGGTTTGATGAGGAATGTGAATCATACCTTGCAGTAATTGACGTGCTGTCACCGTAAACCATGGTAAGGCTTCTTTGAGACTGGCTTCTAAGACACGAGCACGTATTTGTTCATTTTGATCGCGACTGATAGCGTACAAGGCACGACTCAATTTGACAGGAAGATAGACTGAAGGGATATTAAGCTGACGCTGTGTGAGAAAGACCCAAAGTCGCCGAGCTTTTTATAGATTATTTTTTGTTAAGGCGACGTCGGGGACGTGCACGGGACAGACCCTCTGTCTTGATACCAGTGGTGAAACTGATGGGTACTAAATCGCAAATAATCGGGGGTTGTGGGTTTTAAATCCACGAGTAAATAGGCGTGTGGGGTTTGAGTGGCATCGTCGTATGCGTGAGTCAGCCAAGGCGTTCCTAACTGTTTGGCTAAGACTTGCACTTGCGATTTATCTCTAGGGCTTTTAAGCAAGACCACGTAATGAGCATTGAGACTGATGGTGCGATGGGCTTTACTTTGTTTAAACAAATTCTGAGTAATGTAAATGACACTGGCATTACGATGATGCCCTTTACGCGTAAACCACAGTTTAATTTTTTCTTCGTCTTCTCCTAACATGTCGTCTAAAATGACCAGATGGGTTTGACTGGGGTCAAGCACTATCCCGTCGTCTTCGCTAGGAATGCCTTCCACATACGCGATGGAATTGCTTTGACTTTCTCTCAAGAAGCTGTACGCCGATTACCACTCTTTGTAACACCACACGATTCATTGAGGTGAACGATTGATCAAATGATGTTTATGTTCGATCAAACGTTTGACAAATTTGGTTTTACCTGAACCACTATGTACGGCAATTAAGATGTTAAATGGATGGCGAAGATACAAGGCCTCCCAACTGACACGATCTAAGTGTTCGTCGATGACTTTGAAAGTGGAGGAAGAGAGAGCAGAGACAATAGAGGTAGCCATAGTGCAAGGAATGTCACGTTTGACACGAAGACAGACAAGACAAGAGATTTTTTACTTTTTCAGGACACGTTTATTGCATCACATGTTTAAGATATAACAACACGAAAGACAAAAATACATAAAGCCAAATCGTTAAGTACAACGATAAAATGCACATCAAAACGATCAAAGTGTAATATAAACAAATCTCTGTACAACATGTTTTTGGTAACCAATGTGTCCTAAGGACAGTGTGTAATGTTCTTATAGTCTCTACATCGGGTACACTCACACAGGTATCCTCACGGAACGGTCTTTCGGGAATGTCCATTACAGTCCTGTCCTGAAGGGAGTGGTTGTCCTCGGTGAGGGATTCTTCTAACACAATCACTAATACGGGTTTAAAAGTTACTTTTTTCCTTGGACATTGGAATGCAGGATCACAACTCTTGAGCATAATGGACCACTTCTTTGGGTGTAAGTCACAAGCTACACACACATCGTCATACACATCTTCAGTACCTAAAAGTTGACAAATCTTTTTTTCCCCGTAGAGGTCGAGAAGTATGTAGAAGAAAACGCATGGCTTTAACACAATGAGTCTCTTGAAGATTTAAAGGGACCACTTTCATGTTTTATTTGGTGGTAGGTACTGTTCATAAAAAGTCCACAAGGAATCGGCTGGTAAAGAAAATTCCAGAAAGCATGTCCCTAAGACACACACCACGCGAAGACCCCAATTCAATAGACAGTTCTTGAATAAATGTTGGTAACCTTCCACCGTCTGAATAGTGTCATTGATTTCCTTCCATGGAATCTGTTGTATCACTTCTGATAAAGGTTGTGGCTTGGTAGCCCGTTTTATACCCTCTTTTGTCGGAGTTAATAAGTGTACTTTCTGTGCAGAGATGATCGTATGCTCAGAGATGATCCAGTGACGTATATAAATTGTTTAGTCACTAGTTCACAAACTAGACATCGCATAGGATTTTCCTCTAAAGACAAAAGTCGATAACGTAAAAGATTTTGGTAATCCTCTAACTCTTCCTCTGTAACTCGTTGTATTATGATCAACATGTAACAAGTAGGATGAATAGACACCAAAGTCTCCTGGTCCTCGTCCAGTTGAACAATGTCTGACCATTGGAACGTTTTCAAAATGAATCAGTCATCTTACAGCATTCAGGTACCAGTGGTTTAAACACCGGTGATGTAACGGGTACAATTGTTCTTTGCGTTTCACTTGTATTTTGACCAACTCTCGGTAAATGCGTTCTCTGAACTCCACAGACAAACTACGAATGTTCTCTTGTAAATTGTCCTTGGTCATGTCATTCTAAACCCTCTTTTGCTGGAGGTAATAAGTGCACTTTTAGAAAAGCATCGGTTTTATTTTGGTTCCGTACCCAAATGATTTAGTCAATAACTTACACACCATACATCGTACAGAAGTTTCCTCTTCAACCAAGATTTCTTAGTGTAAAAGATTTGGGTAATCCTCTAACTCGTCCGTTGGAATTCGGTGTATTAGGATCACCTTGTAAGTAGAATGAGTGGCATCCAAAACTTTTTGAATATCACGCGAATCATCAATGCCCGACCAATTGAACACTTTGAAATGAATCAGTCCTCATCTCATTCAGGTACCAGTGGTTTAAATACCGTTGATGTAACAGATGCAATTGTTCTTTGCGTTTCACTCGTATCTAGATCAACTCTCTGTAAATGCGTTCTCTCAACTCCACAGGCAAACCACGACTGTTCTCTTGTACATTATCCATCCAGGGATTACTGAGGTCGTCGCACTTAAGGTAGGTAGTGACAATTCGGAGACCATCGATCATGTTCCAGGTTTGCCGAATCTTGTTGTTCCCACTGGTGTAGTAACACACCACAACTGAAGGACTTGACTTTATCCCTTCGCCCAAGTAGAAAAATCCGGCTCTGGCTAATTCTTCGGGGGTATGTCCTCCTAGATATTTAGGCCGTCTTCCTTGGAAGGTTTGAAATCGCCTTTCAAAGTTGCAGTATTCATGCAAACGCACAGGGAATGAATATTCGTCTTTCACAGGTTCATTTCGAAGAGGACAGGGTGAAATCGACAGGAGTTAGCTCCGTTTTGGATGACATCCGTAGGGTGGTAGCTGAATGGTGTGCCGTGGAGGTTGACATCCACATTGAAAACCAGTAAAGAGTCCACGATAACGAGTGGCATCGCTTTCGCATCCGTCAAGTTCGACACGCACAGTATCCCTTTCCATGGTAGTTGTAGTGGTAGTAGTAGTAGGTATAACTAAGTTACTATGATGCTTTACTGCATCGTTCTCATTGCAAGGTACAGCATATCACTCCACTTGAGAATCACCGAAATTGAAGGATGTGTGTTTAAAAGGATTCATCTTTCTCGCTTGGTCTTAGTAGTTATAATGAACTATCGGTCTTGGACGTTGTCCCTTTTTATATGTTGACCAATATCGACGTGACCGTATGGTAAAGTGAAGTGGTTGGGAAGCCACACTCGCTTCTGGTACACGATTTGATACAACTTTTCTAGGGGTCGACTGACGATTTGGTGAGTGGGTAAACGTACAAACTCGTGCGGTTCATAGGTGGTCACTTTAAAGTTTCCATCCTCCAGTCTGCAAGCTTTCTTTCAATATACCAAAGTTCACCACTCGACTGGTACGATAATTGAGAGTCAATCCTTTCACTTTACACTCCGTATGCACTTTTCCTTGTTTGCCCCGGTATTCGTAACCGTAATATTTAGGACCGCCACTAGCAAAACTTAGAATCTTCTCGTCGGGGTGTTCGTCTGTCCAAGCTCCTAAACGGTCTCCTTCGATGTCAGGGTGACGTTGACCCGGGCGATCCATGTAGCTGCAACTGTCCGTGTCAAAGTACAGGACACGATCATCTAACATTTCAGAAGCTTGGTACGATTTTGAGCGAGCATGGGCTGTCCCGTAAGCCGCAATGATGACATTTCCAAATTCGTCGGCTTGCACAAAGTCCAGTTCTTCTTCGTAATTGGCTAAGATCAAGTCCTCACGAACGACGTCCACGTGTTTCATATATTTGGTTTTGTAGTGAATCATCTGGAAGCACCGAGAAGGTTCTGTCAAATACTCTGTCTTGGAAAAACACGGAAGTTGTGCCATTTTGCCCCACAAGCAATTTAACATCACTTTGGCAAACGATCGCCTGCCTTCGTTTTTCTCCACATGGTCTAAATTGATGCCTTCCTGTTCACAGCATTTCTCTTTGAATTTCTTTTGGTGCTCGGGAGTGTGGCACCAGGAAAGATAGCCGCTGGTTTCTTGTTTCATTTTCAAAAAAGGCATCCACGTAGCCTGCGAGAATACCTTTCTGAGTCTCGTCACCCTTGTGGTACTGTTCTGTCTTTGTAAAGTGGTAAATTTCGTACACTTCTAACAGTTGGTATCCCATGTCCAGAGCTTTTAACAATTCCACGCTGACCCACGTTCCCGTCAAGGCACGTTCTTCCTGGGTGTGTTGACAAGGCAGGTCTTGGTTGCACGTTTCGGCACAAGGGATGTGGTAATACTTTTCAGGGTTTACTAATGGTGGTGACCTTTGGCTGGGTGTAGACTCTCTGGGTCTGGATTCTGGCTCACTCATGTCATCTTCGAAATCACTGGCTTGAATTTATGCCAGGACTTCTGCTACTGTGTGAGGCGATAAATCACGTTTCTGCCTCTTACTTTCCTCTCCTTTCTCCACGAAATCATGCGATCGTTTCATCTTGACTGCGAAAAGTCAAATGACAACATTTTAAACGTCATGCGTCACTTTATATCAATGTGAGACCAGAGTATATATAAAGGGTGTTTGTCTTCCCTTCCAATGTTCATTTCACTCTCACACCGAGCAGAACGATGGAAGAGTTCACACAGGTCGAATTTCTGATCAGAGCTTTGCGAGGTGTTATAAGAATATTTCCTTCAGACAAGCGAAAGGACTACTGCCTCTCCTTTCGACATAAAAGTGGTTTGTTGTGGTGTGAATTGGTTGTAAAAACTTGTACCAGAATAGACCAGACAGAAAACGTAAGTGAGCAGCAGAGGGGCTGATCAGACCTAGTGAATTAGAGAAATGTGCAATCTCCACAGAAAAACACACAAAAACATCACCTCGCAGGCAAATTTGATGCTTTTACAAACAAATTTTTAGACCCCCCCCCCCCCGTTAGAGAAAATAAAGATTTTAGAAGAATATCGTGGTGAATTATGTCCCCCAAAGTAAGGTGCAGTTGATTTTTTCTCATAAATTGCGAGTAATTGGTCACGGCCCCTCTGCTGCTGTACAGAAGTTAAAATATTTGGTCCAGCCCGATTCTGTATCTAGATCTAGGATCATGCAAATTAATCGTTATAAAACCGTGTGGCGTCGATTGCGCACGGCTGAACAAATTTTTGAATTTTACAAAGTCCATATCGCCGTTACACAAAGTCTGGTGAATATTTCGTAGCGTATGAGTATCAACGCCGTTAAATACAGCTAAAATATTACAATTATCTCTGATGAGTTTTGGTATTTGCGTATATCGCTGCGTTACATAAATGACATCCGTATATTTGTGTCGACCACGAGAAAAGATCCTAGATGGATTTGCTTGTTTGTCCAACATTATATCGTCATATACGACTAGATTGTTGATTTCCGAATCAAGATCATCAACTGATGGCGCTTCATCGATATCTGTAATGAATTCGATAACATTATCACCAATCTCAGATGCATTATCTCTAAAATCTTTTCATACTTGATAACAACGTTGATCATCAACTGACGGGGCAACTAAATATAATTTGTCCCACTTTAACCACCTCATTATCAAATTTAGCAACAATTGAGTCTTACCAGATCCTGATGGGCCAATTATTATCAACCTAATCGAATTTGGTAACGCTGCGTTATGTTTGATTTGTTCGCGTTTTTTTGTAGCGGAAAAATCAATTACATTCATGTTATATTTATATTTCATGGATTTATATTGTGTTAAATGTCGCGCTAAAACTCCAACAATTGAGCTGAACGAAGTTGTTACTAAGAATAATAGACCCGCCATCACAGGTAAGTGTGAAGTTTGTGGCACAAAGAAATTTAAATTCATCGCAAAAAAAAGAGGTGGTGATATCGCCGCAGGATTAGCGTCGCTTCCAGGATTACCTTGGGCAAAATATCCTGGGGAAAAACATATGCCAGGTTATAATTATTGTGGTCCTGGCACTCGCCTCGATATCAGATTGGACAGTAATGATAAACCAAAAGCTGGCGAAATTCCCGTAAATGCAATTGATGGCGCTTGCTATATTCATGATCTAGCTTATCGCAGCGGAGATTTATCGCAACGACATATCGCTGACGTAAATCTGATTCACGCGCTAAATGCAATACCTGATAAAACTTTCAAGGAAAAACTTGCTTCGTGGTTAATAAAAACAGCGATGAAAGGTAAATTAGTATTCGGCGCCGGTAATTAATAATGGATTTGATATATTATTCTCCTCGTGGTTATTGGCGAGGGAAAGCAGCAATTGCCAAACTTGCCAAAGCTGCTAAAGTAAAATACAAGACAGCCGCAGATTGGTTAGCAAAACAAGCAATCTGGCAAATTTATCTTCCTCCACCAAAGAAAATCAGCTACGCGCATTATGATGTTACTGTACCTAATGAAGTTCATCAGGCCGATATTATGTTCCTGCCACACGATGTCGTTGATGGAAAAACCTACAAGTACGTGCTGACCGTCGTCGATATCGCCAGCAGATACAAAGAAGCAGTACCACTATCGACTAAAACAGCTGCTGAAGTATCAGATGCGTTTAACAAAATTTATCAACGAGGACCATTAACCTGGCCAAATTTACTTCAGGTTGATCCTGGTAGAGAATTTTTCGGCTCTGTATTATCATTAATGAAAAAAAACAACATAAATATACGACGCGGTAAAGTTGGCGTTCACAAGAATCAGGCCATCGTTGAAAGATTCAACAAAACACTAGCTGAGCGATTGCTAGGATATCAATATGCGAAAGAATTTATATCAGATAAACGATCAAGCGATTGGGTATCAAGATTGCCCGAAGTTATTAACGCGATTAATAATGAAAAAACCAGGACAATAAAAATGAAGCCAGCGATGGCGATTAAAAAATTAAAAATTCCAATTTTAAGGCAAGATTTTTCGAAAGATCCTGTATTGGGTAGCATCATCGTCAGATACTTGTATAAACAAGGAGAAACTGAAGGGGGGCGAAAAAGAGCGACTGATCCAAATTGGAGTACAACAACACATAAAATATCTGCCGTGACAAGATCATCGGGAAGACCAGCGATTTATATTCTAGATTCACTAGCACCCCAGCGTGGATTTGTTCGTGAAGAGCTTCAGGTAATTCCTGCTGATACTCAATTACCACCAGAATCACTCAAATGATAACTTTTCTATTGCATTCAAGACAAGCTAAATTAACGTTACTTTTCACATGGCCGATATTATTATTCTTCCTGTTGACGGTAAATTGGCGCGGATCATTTTTTTGATATTGCCAGGCCATCAAGCAATTACAAATTGCGCAATGATTTTTTTGTTCTCGTCGAAGCGTCAATATAGCGTCCACATCAAGGTCAGATTCATAATTATTCTTCTTGTCATATCGATTATAGCTGGATATTTTATTCACCATGATAATCTCGCATATTTGTTCATTAACTACTGCTGCATCTAGAACAATTCGTCTCAATTGAGATAATTTTCTGACTCGCGAAAGGGCCAAATAAACTAAATTCGACCACATAATTCTGTCATCGATAATCCAAACAATACCGTCTATAGTTAATCCTTGCGATGAATGTATCGTCATCGCGTATCCCAATTTCCACGGTGATTTATCCATATTTAGCGCGCCATCGACAAGATTAATATCAACGGTGATAATATCATTCAAGACTAATTTTTTTTTGTTCCATCTGGTCAAACCACATCTATGTTTTGTCGCCGCGTATCTATTGGTCGATAACATAACGGCACAGGTAGCGTCGGGAATTTATCTCTATGATGATGCAAAAGTCTCTGCTGCAGTTCATCGCGAACAATTTTTCTGCTAGCGACAACTAAATGATCAGGCTGCCATAAATTTAGAAAATCTGTCATCGATGTTTCGTTGATAGTTTTTCTCATCACGTCGCACTGAATTTTATCTGATTGTAGTCGAATCGATTGCTTAAAGTTGGTTAGTGAATCATCTAGCGATCTAAAGTCTGTCGTAACCTCCTCGTAATAATCAACAAAATTCTTTAACCACTCATGAGGCGAAATTCCGTCTATGGGATTTGGTTGACCGTGGTCTCCGCACATTACGACGGAGGTATTTTTCGTCGATAAAAACTCCAAAAACAATTTCAGCACGGATAAATTTACCGTGCAAATCTCATCAATAATAATATTTTTATTTATGTATTTTTCTCCCATGCGAGAACAATTCCAATCACCACCGCTATATTTGAAATAACTATGATACGTACAAGAAACAACACCACGTTGCCTCATTTCCCTCGCTAATCTATGAGTTGGCGTCAAAACAACCAAATCGGTATTTTTCAATAATTCTATGGCTCGTGTCGTTTTACCGCTACCACCTGTTCCATTTACATACACAAATTTATATCGAGAAATAGGATCATAAACAGATGGCGCTGTAGAGATATCCATATCTATATTCATATGAAATTCATCAGCATCTGCAACATCAGCAGATTCACTATAGATCAAAATCTCCTCATTTTTAATTCTCCAAGTGCCCCAGCTACCATTAGTTTCTAATAATGGCGCGTGATTTCTATCAATATAGAATGAATCTGTTGCTACTCTAACTGCTTATTTAGGAAATTTATTTATCATCGAAAGTAAGTTTATTCTAACATATGCCAGCATCGAGGATCTTAAATGAGTATATTGCGGTGATTCTCCACCAATATAGTTAACCACGGTACCAATCTTTGTATCGTCGATATAAATTGTTTCTCGATTACAGAAAGTTCCCTTCGCCGCTGTATCAGCAATTACAAAATCTAACTCAGCGTCATCCATGATCAGTCTAGTGTGATGCCGCTTATGATCATACGCGCCACCTTGAGTGAATTTTCCTATAATTATTCTACCTAAATCTTTCTCGTCAGGTAGCCAAACATTTGTTTGATTTTTGTACGAAATAATTGCCTCGCCAACCGTCAGCAGTGTTAACATGGCTGAATCTAACATATACTGCAGCAACGTTATGCTAACCCAACGCTGCTGAAACAAATGTTTACCAAACCAAACATAACAGATTTTATGCAGATTATCGGCAAATTTGAATGAAACAACGCGGGCGAATCCTGTCAAAGGAAAATCAGGTAGCGGTCCGTTAATCGCAACACGAGTCATTTCACTTGTTGGATGACCAAATTTAGCGAAATATTCAGCGCAATCTCCTAGTCCTAAAAAACTTCCGGGATAACACGCGGTCATATCAACCGATATCATATTTGCGTGATCATATTTGGTATTCCATAATCCGCCATGGCCATATTCAACGCAACTTAATTGCACGTCATTGAGAAATTCATTTCTGGTTGGCCTCCATAAATTTTTCTCTCTAGCGGCATGAGCTGCAACAGACGAGCATGTGAAACAATTGGTCAATAATTCTGAATCTGCCGAATATTTATCGATCAGTTTTTCCATCGAGTCATTAAGAGATTTTAATCTGTAGATTTCTCCACGTGGCGTTACAAATTGATCATATTTAACTTCGCTGCTAAATAGCCAAACAGATACAGGATCGGCTTTACTCATCTCATGAATAAATTTAAACATATTTAGCGAATCATCTAGCGTATGATCATCTGCGCAATAAAATTTAACAACACGGCGTCGAGGAAATATTGTCACCGCGTTAGTCCAGGCGTGTGAATTATGGTCGATAATTTCTATAGATGTTCCTCGTGATTTATACGCTGAATCGTACAAGATCTCACCGGTAATTGTTTTAACCGTTATGGGAAATTTTAATTTGCACGATAACGCAGCAACATCAGTTATTGACGCGCCATCAACAACTGATTCGGCCCAACTATTAATTTTCGTCAACCTTAGCGAAGTTAATCCAGATCCACGTTTTGAATTTTTCAGATGCTCAATCACTCGCTCGGCCGCACAATTTATTACTGAAGAAATTTTCATCAAGCTGAGTTTAACAACATCTGGTTTATCATTTAACTTATAAATTCCATAAACAACTGCGCTAACGGGATACGATCTAGCGTAATATGGTTTATCTATACCTGTCAGCAGGCCAGGCTTGCTTCGTGCGGATAAAATCAGATTTTTATTTTCCTTGACAATCGGGTCTCGTTTATCACGAATTATCCATATATCATCATTCGTCTGCACGATAAATTTTATCGAGAAGATAAATTGTTCATCTCGATGATTTTTCTTGATATAATCGATTATCTTGTTGGCTCGCTCATCCGTCATCGTGTTGTCAATCGAATTTGTTCTCCAAGTCGACCAACTATGAACCGCACCATCATCGTAAAATTCTTTCTTTGCTTGATTCGTTTCATCAATCACGTATTCAATATCATCAATGTCGAATAATTCCATTATACTTTACTCAAACAAATGTTTAAATTATGAATAAAGTCTAAATAGCTGGTTAATTTTAATCGAGTAGGTAATACAATTAGTTATTCGAATATATTCAGGTACGATTGTGGATCAACTAACTTTTAAACAAATGTTTGAGTTATAAATGAGCAACAAATGCAAATGGATACTAGTTGGATCATTAAATTGATGCGATAAATCATGTAAAAATGAATATTGCTGCAACCACATGGTATTTGTGCGAAAAGAAAATTACGGACCGCGACGCTGCATGATCTGCAATATTGGGCTACGAGGTAAAACTCGATTGTGTCTAAATTGTGGTGGCAAGAAGTACCGTGAGTTGAAACGACATTATGATAAGAAAAATAGCGCCGACGAGAGATTAATTAAATGCGAGGAAGATTATATTAACAGATTTAAAACAAACAATGATTTGAACAAATGATAAATCATATATGGAAGCAACGTTTACGAGGCATCCAGCGATAGATAGATACGAAGCTAGCCGAGATGGAATTATCCGGCATATCAGAACGAAAAAACCAGTCGGCAATGTTAGTGAATTTGGATATTTGAGATTTAACCCTGGTGAAGATAAGAGTTATTCGTGTCACAGATTTGTATATGAGTGCTACAACGGTTTGATTCCGCAGGGTTTGGTGATCGACCATATTGACGGGAATAAACTTAATAATGCGATAGAAAATCTTGAGGCGGTAACTCAGAGTGAAAATTTGATACGTGGTAATGCAGGTGGAAGAAGACGCGCCAAAGCCGTCAAGTCGATAAATTCAGAAACTAACGAAGAAATTATATTCATATCGATGCACGGTGCTGCTAAATATTTTAGTATTAATCGTGCATCAGTGAGGCGAGTTGCAGAAAAAATTAACAATGAAACTTTTTCGTACAAATTTGGTTGTTGGATCGGATTTTCATATATTCCAATAATCTCAGATGAATAAAAATTAAAATTATTAGTAAAATTTAAAAAAAAAAAACAACAAAAAAATGTGGCAGCTTTTATATATAATTTTTTGTTGTTATTTTTTTTGGATTTGATTTTTGTAGAAATAAAATTCCGCGAAGATAATATTTCACAGAGAGAATTTTACAATTCCGCAGAGAGATTACTGAAGAGAACAAATCTATAATTCCTAAAGATAACATTAATACTTCACTAGCAAATTAATATTTAACGTTTCACCGCGCATATCGAGTAAATTTCCGTCCTGATTCGTCAACCTAAAATTTATCCTCGGCAATATATGATTTTGCAGCGAAGATAAACAGGATTAATTGGCTCTTTCACGATTAACGATCCAGGATGCGATACCGGTGAAAATGAATATAATATTGATGCTTGTTGAGCCATATTTGATATTGAAGCGTCTGCACCATAACTACCGTCAACAACATCCGCGTATAAATATACCGCGATAACATCAGAAATATTAACGATACCTGGCGATATATGTCTACCACCACTATCTGGATCATTGTTGTACTTTAGTATAAATTTTTCATGTGGTACTAATCTTCTTACCCATGCTGCATGTAACTGAGGAAAAAGTTCATCGATGCTATCATTAACTGTTTTCCTTAATTCAGGTGCGTTATAGCCGGGTAATTTATAATCTTGTAGTGTTTCTTCAGTTAATTTATTTTCGTTCATGAATATTTGTTTACTCGAAGATTTATCGTCAATTATTATCTGAACCAGCGTATCATTGAAAATTATCATATCAGATGCAAGCTGATTTAATATTTCAATGTTATTGATAACTTCACTACATGACCCTGATACGTTAATTATACACTCGTGAAAATATCGCCGCATTATCTGCATTTGTTTTTTATGTAGTCGTTTAATCTCTGCAAAATATACATTAATGTTACTTAAAAAAACTGAAGTTGTGCCGTAAAATGATTCACCGGCCCTAAAATTCCAAACCAAATCACCTTTCTCGAAGATAAATTCAACTATTTAGTGACGTTTATTAATTTCGGCCAGGACATTTTTATATGACGGCACAATTTCGTGATAATCTTCCCGACTAGTGGTAAAATCATCTTTAAGTGGCTCAGTTGATTTTGGTTGCGTCTCCGGCTCCGTTTCAGGCCAACCTAGCACGGTTCTAATCGAAGATTGATAAATATCAACGACGTATGGAGATTTTAACTCGATGATTGAGGTTAACATCGGGTCATGCGCAGATATCTTTATGCCAGGATCTTTACCGGTTAATTTCTTAATTTGATGCATAATTTCATCATTAATTTGTTCAATCTGATAACTTCCTGTTGGTAGTCCAACAACGATCCAATTGGGCGTACCATCTGGTTTATTTCCATCAGCAAAAACAAATGAATTATTTGATAATAAATTACCGTACGATTTTGATCTGATATTGTGCCAGCTATGATAAACACGCAATTGTGTTAGCGCAATTTCATCAACGTATATCGGTATCGGGAAAATTATACTGAATTCAGATTTTGTTGAGCTCGCATTTATCATTGTTGTTCCAGTGACATTATTATTAATCATCACTATAATAGCAGAAAATTCATCATCGGAAATTACTCCATCGTTTAAAAACTCCGACAGCAGAGAAGATAACTTTGCGTATGCAACTGTTGCCGCGTTAAGTTTATTGATATACGTGGTTAATTTTACATTTGCGCACGAAGATATTTTTTTCGCAATAATATTTGCCACGCCAGCAACTGCTGTAATTACGCAAATCGCGATAACATTTACGGGTATCGCCGATAATATTACTCCAGCGCCAGCAACGGCGGCACTAACTGAGTAAACAACTACATCAATGACGACCAATCTTCGTTGGTATTTTTTGATCTTTTTCGTGTACAGATCTATGGTGAGTTTTAGTGAATCCTGCCACGACCTAGCTTGGTTGTATCTGTATTCGGTCATTATTTAACTTTACAACCGATTAATTTAAATTTAGCCTCCAATAGTCAATTGTGGAATTGTTTAGTTAGTCATTGTATGCCTTCTGGAATGTGTTGATCACCCAACTTATGGGAATAATTTTTTAACATAATCTTCAAAATCTTTATCTCGATAATCAGGAGGAATTTCGGCGATAAATTCCACAGTCCAGATGTATATAATTCGATCGGTTCTTGTTCGATCTGGTGGTTCTAGTGTAAAATTTAATTCAACATCTTTATTCATCACAAATGTTGAGGAATTTGAAAAAGTTTCTTCATTAAGAATCAATCTAAATTGTGGTGAGGAAACGATAGTTATTCTGAATAAGCCATCTGTTTGTGACGAATAAGTGAATTTATTGTCGTCCGGATGCCAATACCTTTTTCCGGATGCCACGACAAAAGTTAAATTTTTAACATGACTTTGTTCTATTCCAGGTGGAAATTTAATAAGCTCATTTTTTGCAATAATTTTTGGAGCTAAATCAACAAGTGGTTTTAACCAGACCTCGTTGATTTTTGTGTTAAATTCTGATATTTTTGTATTTATCTCAGCGATGGTATCATTAACTCGTTTTATCGCTAACTCCACCTGAGCTATTTTACTACTAGTTTCAGTTCGTAAATTAGTAAATTCAGTTACACGTCTGGTAAATTTTTCATCAACCTCAGTTCGTGAAGTTGTAAATTCAGTTACGTGTTTAGTAAAATCATTTCGAATTGCATCGTGTCTCTCATCTACTTCATCAAAATATGTGCTATGTAATGCAAGCTTTTCACCCGCACTTCTCCATGCTTTTATAAGATCATCTCGAACTGACTGAATTTTTTTATCAGCTTCACTAACAATTTTTTGTAAATTATTAAACTCAGTTACATGGCTGGTAAAATCACTTTGAACCACCGTAATTTTTTTATTAACCTCAGTTCGTAAATTATTAAATTCAGTTACATGACTGGTAAAATCACTTTGAACCACCGTAATTTTTTTATTAACCTCAGTTCGTAAATTATTAAATTCAGTTACATGACTGGTAAAATCACCCTGAACCACCGCACATTTTTCCTGAGCAGCAGTAATAATTCCTCGAAAAATATTAAAATCAGCCACATGCTTATTAAAATCGCCTCGAAACACCGCAATTTCTTTACCAGCTCCATCTCGAAAAGTAGCAAAATCAGCCACGTATCTGGTGAAGTCACTCTGAACCACCGTAATTTTTTCCTGAGCAGCAGTAACAGTTCCTCGCAAGGTATTAAAATCAATTATATGTTTGGTGAAATCACCTTGAATTTTTACTAATTTTTCACCATCACGACTAACGATTGCTCGTAAATTAATAAATTCAGCCACGTGTTTGGTAAAACCAGCTACATGATTGGTAATTTTTTCATCAGCGGCGACGGCGATTGTTCGTAATTTAGCAAATTCAATCATATGGCCAGTAAAATCAGTTACATGACTGGTAAATTTACTCTGAGTTTCTATAATTTTTTTATTAACTTCGGTTCGTAAATTAACAAATTCAGTTAAATGCTTGGTAAAATCACCTTGAATTTTACTAATTTTTTCACCATTGCCGCTAGCGATTGTTCGTAAATTAGTAAATTCAGTTATATGAGTAGTAAAATCACCCTGAACTTTTGTGAGATCGCTAGAGATTCTTGTTAAACTTCCTCGTAAAATATTAAAATCGATTATATGATTAGTAAAATCACTTTCAAATTTTGTAATTTTTTCATTGGTTTTTTTAATTTCTGCATTAGCTTGTGTAATCTTTTCCTCATTTTTTGCGATAGAATCAGCTTGAGCTCGCTTAATTTCTTCAAATTTTTCGTTGATTACTTTGTCGACGCTTTCAATAATTGATTTGGTATGTTTTTCAAGTTGATCTTGAGATTTTTTAATTTCTTCATTTTCTCGTTTAATATCTTCTAAAGTTTTTGTGACAGTCGCTTGCAAGCCAACAAAGTCACCTTGAGATTTTGTAATTGCTAGATTAGCTGCGGTGATTTTTTCGTCAACTTTTTTGGTGAAATCATCTTGAATTTTTTTTATATCTTCGTATGCTTTTGTAATTTTTGTATTAGCTAATCCAATAGCATTCTGCAAGTAAGTAAAATCACCTTTAGATCTTATAATCGCCACATTGATTTCATTAGCAAATTTAACCTGGAATTGATCAATATCTTTACTGATTTTGCTAATTTCTGCATTAGCTTCATTAATAGCTTTTTGCAGCTCAGTAAAATCACCACCACGAGATTGCTCAATTTCTTCAATCCTTTTGTTAAAATCATCTTGAGATTTTTTAATTCTTTTATTAGCTTCAATAATTTCTAAATCCGCTTTTCTAACAATCTCCTGTAAGCCAGCAAAATCACCTTTGGATTTTTCAATCTCTTTTTTTGCTCGCTCAATTTCTTCATTAGCTAGCGTAATTCTTTTATTAGCTTCATTGACGATTCCCTGCAAAATAGTGAAATCAGATACATGGCCGGTAAAATCACTTTGAGATTTTTCAATTCCTCCCTTAATATCTTCAAGATTTTTTTTCAAGCTAGTAAATTCAGTTATATGGCCAGTAAAATCGGTTTGAATTTTACCAATTTTTTTATCAACCTCAGTTACATGACTGGTAAAATCAGTTTGAATTTTACCAATTTTTTTATCAGCTTCAGTTACAGTTGTTAACAAATTAGCGAAGTCAGTTACGTGGCTGGTGAATTCATCTCGAATCGCTTTTGTTCTTACATTTACTTCAGTAAAATATCTCTCATGAGTTGCAATATTTTCATTTATGGTTCTGCGATAATTTTTGAGATCATCTTGAACTGATAGAATTTTTTTGTCAGCTTCACCAACAATTACTGGTAATTGATCCCGCATGAATATTCCTCTGAAAAATTTAATCTTTTTTTTTTTTACCTCTTTGGATAAATCTAAATTTGACATGGCTACCGGTACGGCTTTTTAGATAAGTTCCTGGTAGCCTCAGGCCGCGACCTTTTTTTTTACCGTATTTCCCTCCCGTCACCGTTTCCGCTAATTTGCTACCCATGAAACCAGCGGCACCTAATCCAACAGCTTTCGCTATGGCCGGAACAACAGTAGCTAGTAATCCAGGAATTAATCCCAATAACGGCAAAAATCCACCAACTTTAACCATATCTTTGATAGCTCCTGGGCTGAGATTAACACTAACTCCGGTATTTGCTGATTTAGCTTTACTAAAATGTTTATGTTGAGTTTTTGTCAGCGATAATTTATTTGGTCCACCATGAATTTGTGAATTTTTTAACGTTAATTTTATTGAGGCCGCTTTTTTTGACTGAAGTTTTTTTTATCTGATTTGGAGTTAGAGTTACGCTAACGTGATCGTATGACATTTTATACTTGTTACAGGAATTTAAATTAGTAATTACATATTTTCCACAGGTGCATCAACGACTCTCATTCTGCCGGTAATTCCTTCTAGCATCATGGTTTTATCGCTGAGTATCACAGCGATAACTTTATGTTGAACTTTAACGTTATTGATTTTTGTGTCGATTCTTGCCTTAAAATGTATATCAACAACAGATTGTTTTACCAAATCGAGATGCTCCAATGAAAAATAGTAGATTGGGTAACGCGTGTTAAAATCTAGCTGCGATATTTGTAATCCCGTATCTATATTTTGATCTCGCCCCATGTAGCTTAATATTCGATGATACGCACGAGCTGTTGAATAAGTTGTAAAATTCACTGATATTTCTTCGGTTGGTTCTTGCTGCCCATTGATTCGCAACGAAACGTGGGTAGCTTTAACGTTATCGAATATCATGTGACTGTGATTTTGATCGTATCTGTTATTGTTTTGGAAAGCTATGAAAATATGTCGTGGTGCTGAAATGCCTTGTTGAGCTGCGATGCGCCATGTGTAATCGCCATCGATATCTGTTAATATTGTGTCGGTCGACGTTGTTAACCATGACATTATCGATTTACCGCCGGTCTCCATGAATGATAATAGTTTTTCTTCCTCAATTACCGATGGAACTAGCGCTGGCATCCACAAGGTAAATTTAGTTATGTTAACTCTGCCGTTGACGTCACCAGTCCTCCAGAGGGCATTGCTGCTGCCGTTGCGAATAAGAGTTAAGGTGTGCTTAGCTCCAAAAATTACTTTTCTGAAATTTCTGCAAAATCCAAAGATGTGCGACAGAGGAATTGCGCATGAAAAATTTCTTCTAATTCCTGCCAACATTGCCATTCGTGTGGCAAAACCTAAGTTAAAATTGGGATTAGACCCATGCAGCACTGGAAAAGTAGCATCTGGCTTGGCCATTGAGCCACCTTCAGCATTAGCAGCAGATTCTTTCGTTAATTGTACCTTGATGTATGGTTCAGGATCAGCGTGATCAGAATTGTCCTTGGAAAACATCATGCCAGGGCCAGCTGATCTGGTGAAATCATCTGAATATCTTGCCAGACCTATGATCGTTGTGGCTAAATCAGCATCGTTGGTAATTGACTCAATCTCTCTTCCATCAATCATGTACGTAGCGCTCTTAAATAAAGCCATAATTCCGTTATTGACAAATCCAATTTTAACACCCGCGTCAAAAGTATTACCGGTATCGTCTCTAACAATTTCACCAACAACTTCGATAAATGCCTCAGATGGAAGAAAGTATCTTGTTGTGTCGTTGATTTGAATTTCAACGCGATTTTCACTATTTGGTGTTACCGCGTCATATGAATAATATTGGTGATCACGCAACGACGTGTCCTTGCTCATTGGCTCATTCATATCAAACGCTTCATTTGATACTCTTGCGAACATTTTATTATAAAAGTTATCTTCTAAAACGAAGACCACTACCTGATATGAAGCTGGTATTTATCGGTTGAGAATTTGCCGGTCGAGGATCTGCCAATTGAGTAATTCCTTGATCCACCATTTTATTTGTCAATTCAGCTAATTTCCGATTCGCCGCACCATTAATAATTTTACTGATATCGCTAGGCATCACAGCGGTGCTGGGTAATTTTTTTTTTTTTTCACTAGATATATAACTTTATCTTTAAGTTTACCAAGTGCCTTACCGGCTAAATCGCCAATAGCGCCAGTAGCTTTACTACGAATAAAACCAATTGCTTTCATCGCTAATTGTTTAGCAATCGGTCCGACTTTAGGTGAGTAGTAAATGGGGCCACCCTAGGGACAATGGGAATTAGCATTAAAAACACCCCTGGGCCACTCTAGGGACAATGGAAATTTAACATGGAGAAAAACGCTGGGCCACTCTAGGGACAATGGGAATTTAACATAGAATTTGGGCTTGTCTAGGGACAAGGGGAATTGAACATGGGAATAGAGTTTGGGTTTGTCTAGGGACAAGGGGAATTGAATATGGGATTTTTTTTTAAAAAAAAAAGTTTTTTTAAATTTAAATTTAAAAAAGGGTAGGCAATGGAAAGGCTATCTCTTTTCGAGAAATATGGCTGGCCCTGAAAAGGGCCTTTGGGTTTTCTTCTTCTTCTGCTTCTAATTTCTTCTTTTTCTCCACCAACTTCTTATTTTATCTCCAACACTCTTTCTCTTCTTTTCTTTCTTTTTTTCTCCTCCTCTTCTTTCTTCTTCTCTTCCTCCTCTTCTTTCTTCCTCTTTTCATTTTCTTCTTCTTTTTCAATTTTTTCATTCCATGCTCTCATCCTTATCCTTTCCTCTTCATCCTCCTTCTCCTCCTTTATCTCTTTCATTACACCACTTATCTTGTCCTTTACCTTTCTCAAGTTATTAATTTCCATCTTTACACGATGGGGACTATAGGAATAATGGTCTTCAACGAGTTTTATTAACATCTGTTCCATCATTCCTAAGTTGTCTAAAACGTCTTGCAATGTTTGTATTTTGTCCATTTGGTTAGAAGCCATCTTCTTTGTAGAATGGTTTGAACGACGAATACTGTGGGTTCTTATAGTGAAAGCGCGGACGTGAAGGAAAACATCCCCCTACTTTTCTCATTTCATATAATAAAACCCAAACTATACTCTCCACATACGCTAAGAAACAATAAACAAAATCCATAATCTACTATCCACACAATCGTACGTGATCTGTTACAAAACCCAAACTATACTCTCCACATACGCTAAGAAACAATAAACAAAATCCATAATCTACTATCCACACAATCGTACGTGAGCGGTTACAAAACCCAAACTATACTCTCCACATACGCTAAGAAACAATAAACAAATACATAATCTACTATCCACACAATCGTACGTGAGCTCTTACAAACACAAACACACAAACACATACGCTAAGAAACCCATAATCTACTATTCACACAAACTTCCTTGAACATTTACAAACACAAACACATACCCTCGCACTATGAAAAAAGAGTTAGTGTTTATAATCACACTACTCTACCTACACACACACACACACACACACACACACACTGGCAAATCGATAGTTATTTCTTTTCTAGAGTATTGGGTAGCCCTTAAAAGGGCTGGGTTTTTTTGAACTCCAGATGCACCGATCTAATGGTTGCACCTTCCTGGCCTGGCGCCACACACGCATCTTCTTCCCCAGTCTCCTTTCACCTTTCTTCTGGGGAGCGCAGAGGGAGGATGATTCGCTTCAACACCCCAATCCTCTGTCTCGGGAATATTGTACGACATCCTCTCTTCTAGTTTCTTTTCCTCCTCTTCCCTCTGTCTTCTCTCCTCCTCTTCGTTCTTCATTCTTTCCTCTTCTACTATAGCCTCCGCGGCCAGTTCATTTAACAGGCGCCTGACATATTCCAGATGTATCTGGAGTTCAAGAAGTTTGCTTATTCTGCTATTCATTCTTGTGTTGATCAATCAACAAGGGTAGCTAGACTGCCCAGCGAGTTTCAATTTATAGTGAAAGCGCGGACGTGATGGAAAACATCCCCCTAAAACATAAAATTGATCTTACCTAGATCATAACCAAAAAAACAACAACGCGCGGACCTAAAAGAAACACTCACTCACTTTTTTATGCTACCCATCACTATTTTAAAATTTTTTTATAAATCACTTCAATAGACTATCCACATACGCAAAGCAATCTAATCTAACCCCAAATTTACACCTCAAACACCAAAAAAAAAAGATATCATTTTAATCTACTATCCATACCAACTTACTTAACCACTTACAAACACAAACACATACCCTCACATTTTTTTAAAAAAGAGTTAGTGTTTATTTTCACACTACACTACCTACACACATTGGCAAATGGATTGTTATTTCTTTTCTAGAGTATTGGGTAGCCCTGAAAAGGGCTGTTTTTTTGTTTGCTATGGCAATCTTTTAGTTTCTAAGAATGCGATGTCCTCTGAGGATAGACTTTCTGGCGATAGGTCTGCTTCTTCGGAAAGAGAAGAAGAACTCTTTGGTGTCGATACGACAATCGACAAAGCCTCTGTCAGCTTCAGGTTCTTGTGGCTGCTGTTGTTGTTGTTGCTGCTGTTGCTGCTGTCTCTGAAGTCTGTACTTCTCTGTCCATTCTTCTTTTTCCCTGTTCATTTCTTCTCTGAAAAGCTCTTCTATCAGGTCTTCAGTGATTTTTAACATTCTCACATTCTCTATTTCTTCTGGCTTCGGTATCAGACTGTGTCTGACCCTATGCAAATTCACGTAGGCTTCGTTGAGCTTAGCTAGTTTGGAACACATCTTCTTAGGAGGATGAGTCGACAATGGATGGTTAGACTGGAAACAACCCGGTTCTTAAAGTCAAAGCGCGGACGTGAAGGAAAACATCCCCCACGCGGTTTTTGAGTCGCAACGTTTAGTGAGTGTCATGATAGGGATAGTAAGAAATGAAAGAGCATCAATCCAACATTCTTATAGCTAAACAAAAGACAAAGACATTTTTTTCAAAACACAACATTTTTTATTCAAAAATCACTTAACACTAAACAACAACTCTAACATTTTTAACAATAATCCAACAATATAACATCAAACAATTTTTTCAAAACACAACATTTTTTATTCAAAAATCACTTAACACTAAACAACAACAACTCTAACATTTTTTAACATTAATCCAACACTAAAAGTTTCTCCACTAGGTAAAGAGGGATAACAGTCTTCCATGGTTTCTAGTAATCTAGGGTGACTTCTCTCAAACTGTTGATTTCTATGGTATTATCGAATTCTGCATACAGGATGACGTTCACCGTTTCATCAGGGTCTCGGTCTTTAAACTGAATTTCCACACGAATCTGGCCGGATTTTATAGGGTGGAAATGTCCCTCGTCGCTGCCTTGGTCTGGAGTGAAATCGAAAGCTCACAAAGCGTAGCCTCCTGCATAATCCTCGTTCGTAATACCGTGACTGGTATTGGTTCCTAACTGTCCGGTGGCTTCGTACAGGGACAAGTACGATCTCAAGTAATTCTTCTTGGTAAAGTCAGGTTCGAAAGGTCGGGTACACAAGGTCTTGCCATCGCGACTGACTTCGATTTTGGACACGCCAAAGTGTTGAAAGTAGAAAGGATTTTTTTCGGCAGCTCCGTTGAAGGCTGTATTCTCGACGATACCAACGATCAAACGTTTGGGTAACTGTCCTTGGAACAGATGATCTTCGATCATGGATCGCTGTCCCTTGGGAATGGTGAAGGTTTTCACTTCCACGCGTCGTATGGGATACTTGGCGGTCGTTCTGCTCAACGTCTGACTGATGTCGTTTCCCACTTTAGGTAACACTTCCACACGGCGTACGTAGAGTCTGGCTTCTAGGATTTTGGTTTTGTAACCGTCACTATCAGCCATCAAATGGAAAGCGGCACTGCTACGATTCAGTCTCAGGCGGACATCCACCCCGTTCAGCAAATACTTTTCTTGCAACCACATGTCCAAATGCAAACGATCCATCAGTTCTAAACTTGTGTCGGCTCCCGTGATTCTCTTTCTTCGTTCTAGAAATCCATCATTGTTGTCTTTCTTTTCATCAGTTTCCAATATTTCAAACTTGGTAGGTTCGTCAGCTTCCCATACCACACAGGCATTGAGATGAGTGTTCTTGGTATCTATTCCGTACGTCAAGAGATTTTCCAGGTAGGCACGATAAGGGTATGTATCCATGCTGCTACTGACCAGTTTGTTATTCAAGTACAAGTCCACTCCACTGAACAAGGAATGCATGAAATTGTTGACGGGAGCTACTGCTTCATTGTCTATAGCACCTCCAGTCTTATCTAGAATTTTGACTTTCAGGTACAAGTAACTGCTATTCAGATCGATGTAATCTTCGGGCTGTCCTTTGATTTCAAACTCGATGGGAGCGGAATCGGTCAGTGAGGAGACGGGGTGAAATTCCACCCACTGGGATTCTTGCATCGTCATCATCGTGGGGGGCATGGCAAACAGATCCAGTTCCGTCTTGGAACAAGCGCAAGATTCTCGGTGCATCATTTTTTTGTCTCTTTTCTCAATAATCGAAAACGTCTAAGTCTCGAACGGTTTTTCTTTTCTTGGCCTTTCTCGCTTGAAGTCTGGTGAAAGGGTGTTTTCTTCGTCGTCTCTTTCTGCCTTGTCCTTGCTGAATGCCTGACTCGGTAGCGTGCAGGGCATTTATAGGTGTTTCTCGTTGGCCTAAAATGTCTTTGCCCGTTTGCAGCAAGACATTTTTGCCTGCCCTCATGAAGGCTTCTTTAGGGTTTTGTTTGTCGATGATGACATTTTGGAGAAATTCTTTGCCTTGCGTCAGTTCCGCATCTTTCAAGGCGTGCAATCCGCGTGTCACCATCGGTTTCAACACTGGGGCCACCGAACGAAAGGCCGATTTTAACATGTCTCCTAAGCCGTGTCCTCGCTGTCGAGCAACCCCTCGGTACACTGGATACATGACTTACTTACGAGTCGTGAGAGAACCGTTTTCGAAAATGGAGTTTCACCGTGACTTTTCCTTTGGTGAATGGAATATTTTGTCCCAGATCTCCTTTTATAGCAATGTTGACCGTGTCCAAATACGACTTGCTGACAGGCAGATAGTGAGGATGGACAAATTCGCGGTGGACGTGGTAAGTGTTTCCACCTTCCTCGTCAGCGCCCGTGGCAGAATCCACTTTGAAAGGAATGACACGCAGTAACGGTACGGAGGTGTGTCCCACCACGTTGTACTCCACCACATCGGAATACACGAACATCAAATTCAGTCCTTGGTTCAGTTCTACCGGGGCACGAAATAACTTGCTAAAAGACTCGTTGTCGTAAACGATGGGTAATTCGTTTTTCTTGAGCATGGCCTTTCTCATGTCCATGTCTCCGCCCAACATGTCAAACAATTCAGGACAAAATAAAATGGACACGATTTTACTTCGTTCAAATTTCATCAAGAAGCGACGAGCTGCTTTGTGGTACTCCATGGTGACACTTTTGTTGACATGCTCCAAAGCTTTCAGAAACACGACATTAAACCTGGAGGCTATGGTGCTGACCAAATGTTGACCACTAAAATAATAGCCTGGGGGAATGAACAAGTGATAGGTGGTGTACTTTTGATTTTGTGTACGGGTTTTCTTGTCATATTTGACATTGCTATCCATCCACTGTTGCATTTGCTCGTCATGAACTTCCACATCAAAAAAATTTTGATTGGGAAGGACATTGAGGACTTGGGTCGGGTGAATCATTTCTACTAAAACCACTTCCCAATGGGCTTCGTGATCTAACTGGATGGCCTGAGGTAATTTGGCCGTGTTACAGCACAACGTGTTCTTGGGAAACACCTCCATGGAACTGTCACTGGGTAAAGTTAAGTAAAATTGGTTTTGGTGACTCATAATTCCAGAGTTCTGTGGCTGTCCGAGGGGTTACTGGACGTCAGAGGCGTGTCTCCGTCTAAAATGGGGTTCTGGTTGTGGTTGAAGTGGTGACTGGCACTGGCACTGGACACAAGGTTCCCGGGGTTCCCGTTCGAGGTGAATTTCAGGGAGGGATTAGGAAGCAGGTAACCGATGCAACTGCTCAATAAAATGGTCCACAATTGTTTGTCTCCTTGTTGAAAACTCAAATTGGCGATGGCTGCCCCGATGACACAATACACCACGAAGATTTGGCAGAAAAAGACGATTTGCGTTTTAGGCACACGTTCTCCACACCACACCCACAAGGGTTGTTTTTGTAAATCTTGCACAGAAGAACTAGGTGAAGGAGGAGTGGTCGACGTAGCTGCGTCTGCTGTGTGAAAGGGCATGATGGTCACTTCTTTTTATAGTCGATGACTTGCGAAGCGTCGATCCAAGAATCAAAACTGGGTGGATATCCTTTCCAACGTACTTTGACTTCTTTGACACGTCGTTTGCCCACTTTACGGGTTCTGCGTTCGAGAATGCTTTCGATGTCGTACACGTCGTCTTCTTTTTTGGTCACACGTTGTAACTCGGGCAAATAAAACGTTCCTTTGAGCACTTCTCCGTTCATGTCTTCCAATTTATAGACGGCAGGATGACGGCCATGCACTCGTCCAGTGACGCGAAACAATTCGGTCGTCCAGTTAGGTAAGTAACCTTTGTCGAAAGTGCGTTTGGTTTTGCCAATGCGCACCCAATCTCCTACTGCCAACATTTCACTTTTCTCGGGGACAGCCCTCGTCGGGGACGTACCAAACAGACGCTCAAACACCAGCACTTCGTTGTCGGGAGTCACGTCTTGCGGGGCACGTCCGATGCTTCGATGGTAAGATTGGTTGTACGCTTGCACCAGGTGCGGTAAGATGTCGATGTACTTCAGAGTGTGGTGATGCGTAAAATATTTCCACATGCGTTCTTTCAAAGTGCGTTGAAAACGTTCCACGATGCTGGCTTTGGTTTCGGGATTCTCGGTGGTAAAAAAATGAATGTCACGTTTCTTTAATTCTTTTTGGAAAGCTTGGTTCAGAAATTCGGTACCTTTGTCCGTTTGCCATCGAAGAGGGTGACGACCGCTTTGTTTCAACACCCGTTGCAGGGCTCGCACTAACTCGCTGCTCGATTTGGAAGTCAAGGGCACGACCCAGGCAAATTTGGAAAAGACGTCGATGACACAAAACAAATATTTGTAGCCACGATTGTAGCTGGCCAAATGAGAGACATCGGCTAAATCGGCTTGCCATTGATGATCGATGCCTTCCACTCGGGTGCGACTTCTGGCAAACTTGCGTCGAATGGGCTTGTGTAAAGTGTAGGTAGCTTGTTCTTGTAACCATCGTTGCACTTGAGGTAAACGGAGACTTTTCAGTCGAGTTTTTGAACTCCTGCGTAAGCTGCAGGATGGGAGGGATCGTAGTAAATGCTGGCGAAGACTTTTTCCATTTTTATTTTTTGTGTTAATAAGACACTCACTCTTCGAGGATGCTACTCTTTTTCTCTTGGGGTACTTTCTTGGATTGCAATGCTTTGCGTGTGCGGACGGCAATAGGTGTCGAAGAGAAGGATGTCTGAGCGGGGGATATCGGTTCTTGTTTCACTTCTGTCTTCACTTCTGTTTTCACTTTCTTTTTCTCTTGTGATGAAGAAGGGGTGGCCATCATCTTTTTAATCCATCCAATTCTGGAGGTAGGTGGTGTTGTTAACTTGCGTACTTTTTCTGGTGGAGTTTGAAACCCTTCCTCTTCTTCTTCTCCTTTTTCTGTCTTGGTCACTGGTACTGGTGGTACTGGTACTGGTACTGGTGATGGTGCTGGACTTTTCATCAAGGTCTTAAAATCTTTCAGAGTGGGTAGAGCTGTTTCGTCTAAAGCTTTCTGGTGAAAGAGTTGCAGTCCTTGCAAGAGTTGACCGTACTTTTGCGATTTTTCTGTTTCGGACAAATCTTGGCGATCCATCAAGGACTGCAATTCGTGTTGTAACTGGGACATCTCGCTCAAATTGGGATTGGGAGGTAAATGCGGGGTGCGTTGTTCTTGCCACCGATGGTATTCCATCCATCGTTTGTAAGGCACTAAAGCTAGTTTTCGTCCTTCCATGGGGTTGTCAGGGGTCGATTCTGAGATCTTGGGACTTCCGAGGCCTTTTTATCTTGCTCCCACCAGTCCTCCCAACATGGTTCCCAAGACTCCTTTCAGTATGGGACCTAACAAGAGAGGCAAAATGTCTCCACGTTGGACCAACATCTTCTTTTTTTGACGAATGGGAATTTTCTTTCGAACCATTTGGCGAAGAACGTGACGATGCTTGCTTAAGCATTGTTTCTGGTGTTTGGACAAAGGGATCGTGCCTTTCAAAACGTTCAAACAACATTCGCACACGGTATCGATGATCTCTTTGGAGGCTGTTTGAATGAGTTTTTTTCGTAGGGGTGGAGAAGCTCTGGACAGGACAGATAACATGTCCCCATGTTTGGCTAAACGTGGTGGCAGTCCTTTCCTTTTCTTTCCTTGGGGTTTTCTGGATGGTGACATCTTTGAGTCTTCAGGAGCACCAAAAAAACACTGATACCCTACTTGGTTACAGGTCTTTTTTATACTGGAACGCGTCGCCACTGATTGTCTTTACGTCGTATCAGTTTGAGGACAGGCATGACACGTCGTGCAGGGGTACGCAACGGACTAAATCGAGCCAGTTCTTGCTTGGACAAATCCAGTAAACTTTGTAACATGCCCGATCTTTCATGGACTTTGATTTTGGGAGAAGGTACTTTGTGAGCAGCAGCCACTGCCACTAAATTGGAGGGTCCTGCCACTGGGGAAGTTCTTTTGGGGGTCATTAACGGAGAAGTTCTTGGTGTGATCAACGTCTCCAAGTACTCTTCAGTTCCTGGTGTCATCAACGGAGAAGTGGATAAACGTGAGGATGCCGGAGACGCAGTCACTGCCGTGGCAGATCGTGGTTTGCGAGTGTAAGGTTGCGTCCTGGCCGAAGTGCCTCTCTTGCGACTAGTTTTCTTCTGTGGACTTTTCTTTTTCTGGGGACTTTTTCTCTGTTTCTTTTTCTGGGGGCTTCTTTTCTTTTTCCGGGGTGGTGGTGTCTGGTCAGAGGAGGGTCCTGCCACTGGAGAAGTTCTCCTTGGGGACCTGGTCTTTTTCTTCTTGGGGCTTCGTTGGACTTTTGTCTTGGGTATAACTTTGGGGGCATTAGGATCCCATCTTAAGAGTGAGCGAATGATGACCCCTTCCAAAGAGTACCGCTCCCTCCAGGTTTCAAAATGATTTGTTTTTTGGTTTGAGTGTCGATGCGGGGATCGGCCAGTTGGACCAAAGCGACTTTGTTTCGATCAAAAAAGCGTTTGGTTTGATGAGGAATCTGAATGATTCCTTGGAGTAATTGACGTGCCGTCACCGTGAACCATCGTAAGACTTCTTTGAGACTAGCTTCTAAGACACGAGCTCGTGTTTGTGGATCTTTTTCTCGACTGATGCCATACAAGGCACGAATCAATTTGACGGGAAGATGCGACTGAAGGGACGTCACGTTCACACTGTGTGAGACAGACGAAAAGGGTCTGAGGTTTTTTATAGATTTTTTTATGGGGAGTGAAATGAAGTCGAGGACGGAGACGTGTACAGGACAGGCCCTCCGTCTTGGCACCAGTGGTGAAACAAGTGGGTACGAAATCGCAAATCCTCGGGAGTCGTAGGTTTCAAATCGACGAGTAAATAGGCGTGTGGCGTTTGAGTGGCATCGTCGTACGCCTGAGTCAGCCAAGGCGTTCCTAACTGTTTGGCTAAGACTTGCACTTGCGATTTATCTCGAGGGCTTTTAAACAAGACCACGTAATGCGCATTGAGACTGATGGTGCGATGGGCTTTACTTTGTTGAAACAAATTTTGGGTGATGTAAACGACACTGGCATTACGGTGATGCCCTTTGCGCGTAAACCACAGTTTAATTTCTTCTTCGTCTTCTCCTAACATGTCGTCGAAAATGACCAAATGGGTTTGACGGGAGTCAGAGACGATGCCGTCGTCTTCTTTAGGAATGCCTTCCACAAACACGATGGAATCGCCTTGACTTTCTCGCAAGAGGCTGTACGCCGATTGCCACTCTTTGTAACACCACACGATCCGTTGAGATGGCCGATCGATCAAATGATGTTTATGTTCGATCAAACGTTTGACGAATTCGGTTTTGCCTGAACCGCTAGGTCCAGCAATGAGCATGTTAAAGGGATGGCGAAGATACAAAGCCTCCCAACTGGCACGATCTAAGTGTTCGTCGATGACTTTGACAGTAGAGGAAGAGGGAGCAGAGACAGCAGAGGTAGCCATGGTGTGAGAAATGTCACTTGTGACACGAAAACAAACAAGACAAGAGTTTATATACTTTTTCAGAACACGTTTATTGAATGTTTCAAACATGAATACGAAAGACAAAAATACATAAAAGCCAAAGGCTTAAGTACAAGAATAAAAGGCACATGATAACCATGAACGTGGAATAAAAACAAGTGTCTGTACAACAACCACATGTTTTGGGTAAAGTTCTAACCAGTTCTATAGTAGGGGGTAAGGTCACACAAGTGTCCTCCCGAAAGGGTCTTTCAGGCCTGTCCACGACAGTCCTGTCCTGGGTGACGAGTTCTTCTGGCACCGTCACTAACACGGGTTGAAAAGTAACTTTTTTCCTTGAATAACTCTCGTGCATACTGGGCCACCTCTTGTGTCCAAGCCTCAAAACCCTGGTCTCGGTGATGTCCAACATTTGACTCCTAACCAATCTGGTTTCTTCTTCGTCAACGACATGGTAAGTTACTTCAATGAACAATGAACTATCGATCTTGCCTAGGGTTCCTTTTTATATACAGACCAATACCGACGTGACCGTACGGCAACGTAAAGTGATTGGGAAGTCGCACTCGCTTCTGTTATACAATTTGATAGACTTTTTCCAAGGGTCGACTGACGATGTGGTGAGTGGGTAAACGTACAATCTTGTTCGGTTGATAGGTGGTCACTTTAAAGTTTCCATCCTCTCCCGATTGCAAGGCTTCTTTCAATACCCCAAAGTTGACCACTCGACTGGTACGATGATTCAGAGTCAGTCCTTTCACTTTGCACGTCGTGTGCACTTCTCCTTGTTTGTCCCGGTATTCGTAGCCGTAAATTTTTGGGACGCCACTGACGAAACTTAGAATCTTGTCGTCGGGATGCTCGTCTGTCCAGGCTCCTAAACGGTCTCCTTCGATGTCAGGGTGATGTTGAATCGGGTGATGGATGTAAATGCAACTGTCCGTGTCAAAGTACAGGACGCGTTCTTCTAACAGTTCTAAAGCTTCGTACAATTTTAAGCGAGCATGAGCTGTCACGTAAGCCGCAATGATGACATTTCCAAAAGGGTCGTCTTGTACAAAGTCCAGATCTTCTTCGTAATTGACCAAGATCAAATCCTCTCGAACGACGTCCACGTGTTTCATGTATTTGGTTTTGTCGTGAATCATCTGGAAGTAGCGGGAAGGTTCTGTCAAATATTCCGTCTTGGGTAAACACGATCGTTGTGCCATTTTACCCCACAAGCAATTTAACATCACTTTGGCAAACGATCGCCTTCCTTCGTTTTTTTCGATGTGGTCTAAAGAGATGCCTTCTTGTTCATAGTATTTCTCTTTGAATTGTATTTGGTCTTCGGGAGTGTGACACCAGGAAGGATAGCCGCTGGCTTCTTGTTTCAGTTTCAAAAAGGTATCCACGTAGTCGGCAAAAATGCCTTTCTGAGTAGGGTCACCCTTGTGGTACTGTTGTGTCTTGGGAAAGTGGCAAATTTCGTACACTTCTAACAGTTGGTATCCCATGTCCAGAGCTTTGAACAATTCCACGCTGACCCAGGTTCCCGTCAAGGCACGTTCTTCATGGCTGTGATGGCAAGGTTGGTCCTGGTTGCACGTTTCGGCACAAGTACGGCACAAGGGAAACATCAGTTTGCCTTGACAATGGTGAGGTAAGACGGGATGGTATAGGTTCGTGGGAGGCAAAACTTTACACTTGATCAAGCCTTCGTATTGTCGAATGTTTTTCAGGTCGATGTGTTCCGTCAGCAATCGCGGGTGCCCTACAGGAAAGCGACAATATTTGCACACGTAGGGATACAGCGAACACACATCCAAGTATTTGATTTCTTCTCCTTTCTCTTCGTCGGCTTGGTACAGCAAACAGGTGGCATTGGTCCTTCCTCCGTACAAACTATCCCTCGGGTTCAACGGGTCCATGAACTGGTAACTTTCCACGAGGCGTTTAAACTCGGGATCGGTTTTCATACGGTGATCGTACTCGTGTTCCCACATTTCCACCACTTGGTATCCTTGCTGTTCTAACTTTAGGCGCCGCTGACAAGTGTCATGGTACAAGTCTTCCATGGTTCGTTGTAAAAACTGATTTTTAGTGCTACGGTCAGGGTAACAGACGGGACATCCGTGAAATAAGCAGCCGTTAAACTCGTACACGATCTTGGGGTTTTCTAAGTCCCAGCCATCGACCGAATACGTTCCGATGGTCTTTTCACCCCCTCCGTTGCGGGCATGCTGAATCCATTTGTCTTCCTTGTCGCACAAGTAATGTAACCAGCGTAGGGCTTTGACCGAGTATTGACGCTTGACATAGTGGGTCGTTTGAGGGCTGATGACAGCTACGGTGTTTTCAGGCATGAATCGTTGTCGATACACTAAGGAACACGCTTTGGCAATGGTGCAAGCTTCTTTCAAAGGATCGACCCCTCCGTGTTCCATGAACAGTTCTCGAAATTTTCCACAGCAACGTTGTAAAATGTCCACGTCGGAACGACAATACTTTAGCAGTTCTTCCTGAAAGTCGAAAGGGTCCGAGGCGTGAGCCTGGTACCAAGCGTAGAAAGCTTCTCGTTGTTCGGTACGCATGTTGTCGGGGTCGTAATAGTGAGCCTCAGGCAAATGGGGTCGAACGGCGTGTTGATTGGCTTCCGTATTGAAAAAGTGTGGAAAGTACCCTTTAGCCATTTCTGTCATTCCAAACGTTTTAGGCATTCGGCTCAAAGGCATGGCCAAGTAGCTCATCGAATCTTTAAACTGTACTTGTCCCACTTGCATGAAAATGATTTTGGCTCCGTTCAAAGTCACTTTAGGACGCTCGGTGCCTTGTTCCGTATAGTATCTCAAAAGAAACTGTCCATCGTATCCGGAGAAATTGTGAGCCATCGCTGTGGCATGACGATGACAATCTCCGTAACGTTCGATGTCCTCTTGGCTCCACATCTTGTCGATGGGGTCTAAGACCCATTGGGCAAAATCGGCTAACGTGTTCGGTCCCCGAAAGATTTTTTTCACATCCTCCAGGAATCTTGCTGCAGTGAGGGCAATGACTGAAGATAGGTTCTTGAATGCACTTCTCGCACGCTCGATGAGCCACGCAGAAATTAGGAATGTGAATGCCGGTCTCTTGCATGCATTCGAAATCGAAAAAGATGAAATTGCCTTTCTTCTTGTGACCGTCCTCTTTCTCTGGTGGGGGTTGGTATTTTTGCACGTAGCATTCGTGTTCCAAGTCCACGATGTGGTGACAAATGTGACATTTTTTCTTTCCTCGACATACGTGTGCCTTGGTACTGTTGGTACGTATGCCTTGTCTACACGTAGGGCACAATCTCAGGAGTTGACAAGCACATTTCTTCTGTGAACCTTGTGTTTTCAAATGTTGTTGGTAACAGGTAGGGCTGACAAACGTGCGCAGACAAGTCGAACAAGGCACTGGTTCTTCGCTCAGACAGGGTGGAGAGGCCAAACATCCTGGGCATTTCCATCCACAATGTTTGTGTTGCTCTCGATTATTATAACCATAGTCACATTTCTCACAGTAATATCTGTATCCCAGGAATCCGGTGATACTGGTAATGGTATCGAAATGGTCATCGTGATGATAAACATGAATGTATTTTCCGTCCTTAAAGTCTTGGCCTCGAAACAACAGAGGTCCGCGCATTTCTTGAGGGTGCACTTTCAAGGTGTAGCGTGGAGCTAGGGCATCTTGCAATTTTTGCATCTCAGGAATGCCATAGGGTGTGTCTTTGGACAGGCCAGCTTGTTGCAACAGGAGTTCGGCTTCGTTCGTTGTTTGGTTCGGTTCGATTTTCGAATGTTCTCCCAGGTTCTTTTCCATTCTACCGTGTCGTTCTTGTTGGCATAGGTTCATCCCACCACGATGGCACGGGCTAAGCACATCTGGTCTTGAGGGTTGTTAATTCGGACGAGACTTGTTTTGGTGTTGCGAAGGTCGTCCACCAATAACATCTTTTTGCGTCCTGTCCCTTGAGGAAGAGAGACGTGAGCCATTTTCAGTGTGGCTTTACCATCGGTGATGTCAAACTGGTCATTAGATTGTTGTACGTGTTGAATCTTGTCCATGACTTTGGAAGGGGTTAGTTCTGCGGGTCTGCTAAACTCGATCCAAACAGGGGATTTCAAACCGTCGTGATCTATGGATAGTGTCAAGCGATCGTCTTCTTTGGGTTGACATTGTCGCTTGAGTGAGGTGAGCAAAGAATCCCACATCTCGGTGATAAACCCTTCTGCTTTCTCCAATGGTACGTCGGCCTTGAAATCTTTAAACTTCACCGTGTAGGTGTAAGCCGTGGTTCTAAATTTTCTAGAGGAGCGCTTTTCCGTCTCTCGAATGGAATAGTACTTTTCAGGGTTGACTAAGGGTGGTGAACTTGGTTTAGAGGGTTCGGATTCTGGTTCACTCATGTCCTCTTCAAAATCACTGGCATGAATTTGTGCCAAGATTTCAGCCCTGGTACGAGGCGATAGATCACGTTTCTGCCTCTTACTTTCTTCTTCTTCTTCTTTCTTCTCGAATGAATAGGATCGTTTCATCTTGAGTGCAAAACGTCAAATGACTCAAGTTTAAACACCATAGACTAATTTATAGTCATGACAAACCAGCGTATATAAAAGGGTGTGTGTCTTGTCCTTTCACTATTCATTTCACTCTCAAGCCGAGCACAACGATGGAAGAGACTACCCAGATGGAACGTTTCGTCAGAGCTTTGCGAGGGGTCATTTGAAAATTCTCTTCAGACCAGCCTACGGACTACTCTCCTTCCTTTCGAGATAAAAGTCAGGATACTTGCTATATCTGTCAGAAGAAAGGGCATTGGTCTTCAGAGTGTCCAGACCGTCAAAAAAAAAAAAAAAACAGGGGCTAAAAAAGACAAAAGTCAAGATACCTGTTATTATTGTAAAGAAAAAGGACATTGGTCTCCAGATTGCCCAAAAAAGAAACAAGAGGAGTCAGAAGAAAAGAGGGATTCTTCAGAAGAAGAGAGGGATTCTTCGGAAGAAGAGAGGGATTCTTCGAAAGAAGAGAGGGATTCTTCAGAGGAAGAAGAGGAAGAAAGAAGACAATTCTATTTAAAAGAGGCAAAGAAACAGGAGAAGAAAAGAAGAAGGGAAGAAAACGAGGAAAAAACGGTCAAGATTTTCAAAAAACAGAGAGACTAAATAATGAGAAAGAAGAAGTGTACGAACCTTTTAAAGTGTTCTGTGGTGAATTGTGAATTGGATTGTAAAAAATGGATTAAAGAATACATGAATGATATAAGGTAAGTGTCTTTGAGTTTTGATTTTAAAATAAGAAGCTACACTCACGCACTCAGACAGACACGTACTATAAGGGTAAAATGGGTGGGTTTTTTTTTTTTTTTTTTTTTTTTTTTGAGTTATTGGCAAATTGAAATTGTATTTCTTTTCGAGAAATGTGGGTGGCCCTGAAAAGGGCCTTTTTTCTTTATGGTGTAGGAGTGAGTTTAACCAGTCAACTTTAACTGCCTTAAGCCTTTGCCACGGCCAAGGCCTACTTCTGATGATTGGGTTGAAATCACTAAGGGTGGTACGACAGGCTTAGTCACAGGGTTGGCGTGTTTAGCTCGGGAAGGTCGTATTCTCTTCGGTCGTGATAAAGAAGTCTGATACATTTGTTTCAGACTTCTTAACTCCGCTAAAATGTCCAACAGTACCGTAGCCGTTTGATTTTCACCCTCTTGTTTCTTTGCTGATACTTCTTCTTGCTGTTGTTGCTGTTGTTTTTTTCTTACCTCTTCTTGTTGCTGTTGCTGTTGCTGTAGGAGAAAAGCTTGTTCCGCTTCCTTTTGTCGTTGCATAAATTTCTCCAATTGTTCCTTCTGTCTCTGTCTAAAATTCTCCACTTGCGGTAATGACGAAGGTTCCGGAACAAATTCTTGCGAGGTAAGAAAATCCACAAAATCCCAATGTACCTCTTCTGAAAGTAAGTCCGGGTTCCCTTGGGCGGTCTCCCCTGCTGGTGCACCCCAATGGATCGTTTTCTGAATTTCCGTCATGTTGAATCACTGTCGCATAGATTGACTGCACACAAGCGCTAGCGAATCTATATAGACCAACTGACGTCACAGACTAATCTCTTCGGATTGGATGCGGGCTGACTGAATTTTGTAACGCGTGTTTGGATTGGAGAATGAACTCAATCCGTTTCAATCCTACCTCTACCGATAAATAAGCGCAGTTCAGTGCATTGATTCACCTGTTCTCGTCGCTTCAAGATGTGGACCGATGTGCAATCTTCTACGCTTGTGTCTTCCATGATGTTCCGGACGGACATACCCATGTATGTCCGATCCAAGTGGACCGTTGTCCACAGGACAAACACCAGTCTGTGGATACGTAGGATCTACGTAGAAAGACAAGGATGCCTGAAAAGAGTCCTGATTTACGGTCCTACAGT
This sequence comes from Sinohyriopsis cumingii, assembly GCA_028554795.2. Taxonomy (NCBI): domain Eukaryota; kingdom Metazoa; phylum Mollusca; class Bivalvia; order Unionida; family Unionidae; genus Sinohyriopsis; species Sinohyriopsis cumingii. The sequence goes on along the minus strand of CM068836.1, from coordinate 25,765,712 downwards.
GAAACGTAGCCTAAGGACAAGAAGAAGACCAATGCGGTACCCTTTATGTTAATGGATACATTAACATAAACCCAAAGGCCCTTTTCAGGGCCAGCCATATTTCTCGAAAAGAGATAGCCTTTCCATTGCCTACCCTTTTTTAAATTTAAATTTAAATGTAAATTTAAAAAAACTTTTTTTTTAAAAAAAAAATCCCATATTCAATTCCCCTTGTCCCGAGACAAACCCAAACTCTATTCCCATGTTCAATTCCCCTTGTCCCTAGACAAGCCCAAACTCTATGTTAAATTTCCATTGTCCCTAGAGTGGCCCAGCGTTTTTCTCCATGTTAAATTTCCATTGTCCCTAGAGTGGCCCAGGGGTGTTTTTAATGCTAATTCCCATTGTCCCTAGGGTGGCTCCATTTACTAGTTAGGTGCGATTCTTGTGATTAAATCTGTAATTCCGCCGCCATGAACAAGTTTGTAAACGGGCAATCTGGAATTAACAACATGAACTTGTGCTGGTCTTCGGTCGTATTTATGAACTATCATTGTTATTTAATACTATTATTTATCTAACAACTAATCGCTATACCCATCGATAATTTCATCGATTAAGTTTCTGTAAGTGTGAATATCTATAATTTTACCGCTGAATAATCGCTTGCAAATATCTGCTGCCTCGTTAGTTATTTCACGTGAGTTATTTCCCGCTCGTTTGCCTCCAATAAGTACTTCTAGTCGAGACACATCATTGACGATATTATCAGGGCAGATTGTATTATAACCGCTATCGGTAACGCCAGGTTGTTTACCATATATTCTATCAAAATCACGAAGAAAATTTTTCTCAGCATCTTTATTAAATTTATGTTTTACCGATACTCTTAAAAATTGATCAATTTCAGGATCATCCACGTCAGGTACAATACCCCTAGCACCAGAATATACCAAAACAGGCCATGTTCTTTTAGTTATATCTCGATTTGGAGATTTAAATTCTTCCTCCACAAAAGTATCTCTTTTCTCAAAACCAAATGCTACGATATCAATTAATTTATTTTTGTCTCTAAAATGTTGAAGAGCTTCATCGGTAAAAAATTTCTTTCGTTCGGGTAAAGATACTGATTCACGTTCAGATAGAAGTGGTAAAGATGGAGGTGGAGGAAACTGAAAAGGTCGAGGTGAAGGTGAAGGTGAAGGTGGTAAAGATGGTAAAGATGGAGGTGGAGGAAACTGAAAAGGTCGAGGTGAAGGTGAAGGTGGTAAAGATGGTAAAGATGGAGGTGGAGGAAACTGAAAAGGTCGAGGTGAAGGTGAAGGTGAAGGTGGTAAAGATGGTAAAGATGGAGGTGGAGGAAACTGAAAAGGTCGAGATTTAGGTCTAGGTCTTTCCCTATATTTCCTTAATTTCATTAGAAGATCATTATAATTCTCATCATCCTTGGAAATACGACCAGTATTATAAGCTGCATAATAGATCCATTTTGTCCATTGATCGGGACTTATATATTCACCCCTGTATTTGTCTTTAATATATTGATTTTTTAGTTCATAACTTTCCTCGATAAATTCAGCTATTTTTTCGTTATCCTCTCCAAATGATTTTATTTCATCAATAGTTCTTTCATTAAGTTTATCGGATCCGCGAATACCCGAATATCTCTCTCTTCCCCCAAATTCTTCCTCCTTCTCTTCTTCCTGAGGTATACCAGGTTTTGGTTTATAACTAATTCTCTTAGCTTTAGATTTAACTTTAGGCTCAATTGTCTTTATGACCTTAATAACAGGAGCAGGAACAGGCTGAGGTATAGTTTGGTCTTCAATCTTCTTCAATAAAGGCATAATTCCCGTTTTCCTCACTTCAGGATCTTTTATATCTCCTAGTATAACTCTCTCGGTAGTTTTAGTTACAGGCTCAAATAATTCTGTTGTGAAATCCCTAAATCCAAGTTTTTCGTCTTGATACGCTTGTATTTTTTTTTTGACTCTCTCTCTGACAGGAATTAATTTCCTTAATGCTGCTAATTGCTCTCTTGCTATTATTGCTGAATGTGGCTCTCCAACCATCGTATACGAATTGGTTAGCTTTAATAATTAACTTTGATGATTAACCAAATATTTTAACTTCTGTACAGCAGCAGAGGGGCCGTGACCAATTACTCGCAATTTATGAGAAAAAATCAACTGCACCTTACTTTGGGGGACATAATTCACCACGATATTCTTCTAAAATCTTTATTTTCTCTAACGGGGGGGGGGGTGGTCTAAAAATTTGTTTGTAAAAGCATCAAATTTGCCTGCGAGGTGATGTTTTTGTGTGTTTTTCTGTGGAGATTGCACATTTCTCTAATTCACTAGGTCTGATCAGCCCCTCTGCTGCTGTAAGTGACTCTTGGTTTTGATTTTTAGAATAAGAACCTGCACACACACACACACACACACACATACACACACACACGCACACATTCACACGTACATCATGAGTAAAAAGGGCTTTTGAGTTTTAATTGATTTTGGCAATTGAAATACTATCTCTTTTCGAAAGAAGTGGATGGCCTTGAAAAGGACTGTTAGGTATTTGTTTGTTTAAAAAACTAACGTAGGAACGGGACTTAATCATCTTTAATTGCCTTAAGCTTTTGCCACGGTCAAGACCTACTTCTGGACTGACTCATGGCAATGATGATTTGGTAAAAATCACTAGGAGTAGTTTCGCAGGCGTAGTAACAGGGTTGGGTTGTTTGGCTCAGGAAGGTTTTTTTCTCCTGGGTCGTAATAAAGAAGTCTGATACATTTGTTTCAGACTCCTTAAATCTGCTAAAATGTCTAAAAGTGTCGTCACCGTTTGGCTTTCACTATTCTCCTCCTCTCCTAGACCTTGTTTCTTTTCTGCTGCTTCTTCTTGTCGTTTCGTTCTTGCTTCTTCTTCTTCTCGCTGTTGCTGTTGCTGTTGCAGGAGAAAAGCTTGTTCTGCTTCTTTCTGCTGTTGTAAAAAATTCTCCAATTCATTTTTCTGTCTCTTTTTAAAATCTTCCACGTGTGGTAAAGAAGGAGAAGGTGGCGAAGGTACTTGAACCGGAACAAATTCTTGCGAAGAAGAAAGAAAATCGACTAAATCCCAATTAAAATCGAACTCTTCTGGAAGTAGGCATCTGTTGACTTTGGTAGCCACTGCTATATCATCGCTTTTCGTCTCGAAGGCTGGTGCACCCCAATTCATTGTCTTTGTTGTTTTCGTCATGTTTGAAAACTGTGTCGCATGGATTGACTGCGCACAGACGCTAGCGCAACTAAATAGTGAATGTGACGTCAGAGGCTGCTTTCTTCAGATTGGAAGACTGACTCCGTGTTGTGACTGAATTTTGTAACGTGTGTTTGGATTGTTGAATAAACTCAATCCGCTTCGATCCGTACTATCCCCTACAAATAACTGCAGTTCACTGCCTTCACTCCACCTGTTCTCGTCACAAGATGTGGATACACGTAGAATCATCTACTCTCGTATCGTCAGTGCTATCAGGATCACCGATACGAGCGTTTGGAAAAGAGGATTTTATGTGGAGAGACATGACTGTTTGAAGAGAGTCCTTATCTAAGGACCAGCAGTCAGAAGAAGTTTAAGGAAGAGAAAAAGACATGTGCGATGCCCTTTATGTTAACGAAGGATGTTAATAAAAACCAAAGACCCTTTTCAGGGCAACTCATATGCCTCGAAAAGAGTTGCTTTCTTGCCTAAATAAATTTATTTAGTTAGATGTATATTTGTTTGTATAATGTCTATTGTCTGTGTTATCTCTGCCTCTGTTTCGCCAGTCCCATTCCCGCCAAGCGTTCTATGACCCCCCCCCCACCCCCGTTTGGTCCGATTGAGATCATCCCCTTGCTACATTGTTGCTAATCGTCAGTATCGTGGCGTCACCTCCCTGTTCAATTCCTATTGTCCCTAGACAGTACCAATGCTTTTTGTCCCTCTATAGTCTCACCCATGTTAAAATTCCCCATGTCAAATTCCTCTTGTCCCTATATCGTCCCACAACCTTTTTGACTGGATTTTCCATAGTCCCTATATCGTCCCCATTAACTACTCGCCAACCAATATTCAATTCCCACTGACCTCCAGGTGACATTCCCGTGCTAAATTCCCATTGGCGCGAAAGTGCAAACCCCATATTTTAACGTTAAATTGCCATTGACGCTAAAGTGTCCCACTATAATACTAACTTTTGATAGATTATCATAATAGACATGATGACCGAGAGTGTAATAAGAGACGGTATTATGAGATTCGACACAGACATGCCAACGCCAATGACGAATACTATGTTAATGATCGAAGAAGATACAATATGATGTCGACTCTGAAATATAAAAATCATTATTATTCATTGCATATTATTATACAAACAATTTAATTTATGTAACTGGGCAATGTCTCAATACATGCCGGATAATTACTTCAGTTGACGAACAAATTTTGTGGGTAGAGAAAAACTTGTTAAACTCCCTCAGTGTTAATGGACAGGAATTGAAACTGTATCAGATGACACGTATTTTTTCAAGTGTCAACGAGATATCTCGTAAGGAAAAGTGATAATAAATATTGATTTGGTACTAGTCGATCTCAATAACAAAATAATAAAACTAACAAAACCTATCCATGATGGTTTTTCTATACTTGAACTATCAAAATAGCTCAGGTATGATGTTTAAGTAGTGAAGGGGGGCACTATACGTACAATGGGAATTAGCATTAAAAACACCCTTGGGGCACTATACGTACAATGGAAATTTAACATGGAGAAAAATCGTGGGGCACTATACGTACAAGGGAAATTTAACATGGCGATAAATCGTGGGGCACTTTACGTACAAGGGGAATTTAACATGGGAATAGAGTTTGGGCTTGTTTAGGGACAAGGGGAATTTAACATGGGATTTTTTTTAAAAAAGGGGTAGGCTATTCAAAAGACTATCTCTTTTCGAGAAATATGGCTGGCCCTGAAAAGGGCCTTTGGTTTATGTTAATATGCCCTTAACATAGAGGGCATTTGCGACATCTTCTTTTCCTCAAACTTCGTCTTACAGCAGGGCCATACATCAGAGTCCTCTTGAGGCAACCTTGTCTCTCTATATAGACTCTTCTTATCCACAGGCTGCTGCTGGTCCTGTGGACAACGGTCCACTTGGCTCGGACATACATGAGCATGTCCGTCCTGAACATCATTGTTGACACAAGGGTTGAAGATTCAACGTCGGTCCACATGTTGAGGCTCCGAGAATAGGTGAATCAATGCAGTGAACGGCGCTTATTTATAGGGACAGAAAGGATTGAAACGGATTGAGTTCATTCACCAATCCAAACACGCGTTACAGAATTCAGTCAGCCCGCATCCAATCGTAAGAGTGCAGTATGTGACGTCACTTAGTCTATATAGATTCGCTAGCGCTTGTGTGCAGTCAATCTATGCGACAGTGATTCAACATGACGGAAACTCAGAAAACGATCCATTGGGGTGCACCAGCAGGAGAGACTGCCCAAGGGAACTCGGACTTACTTTCAGAAGAAGTGAATTGGGATTTTGTGGATTTTCTCTCCTCGCAAGAATTTGTTCCTGAACCTGCGTTACCTTCTTCATTACCGCAAGTGGAAAATTTTAGACAGAGACAGAAAGAAGAATTGGAGAAATTTATACAACGACAAAAGGAAGCGGAACAGGCTTTTCTCCTACAGCAACAGCAACAAGAAGAAGAAGAGGTAAGAAAAAAACAACAGCAGCAACAGCAAGAAGAAGTAGTAGCAGCAAAGAAACAAGAGGGTGAAAATCAAACGGTCACGGTACTGTTGGACATTTTAGCGGAGTTAAGAAGTCTGAAACAAATGTATCAGACTTCATTATCACGACCGAAGAGAATACGACCTTCCCGAGCTAAACACGTCAACCCTGTGACTAAGCCTACCGTACCACCCTTAGTGATTTCAACCCAATCATCATCAGCATTACGCAGTTCAGAAGTAGGCCTTGGCCGTGGCAAAGGCATAAGGCAGTTAAAATTGATTGCTTAAACTCACCCCTGCACCATAAAGAAAAAAGGCCCTTTTCAGGGCCACCCACATTTCTCGAAAAGAAATACAATTTCAATTTGCCAATAACTCAAAAATAAACCCCTACCCATTTTTACCCTTATAGTACGTGTCTGTATATGAGTGCGTGAGTGTAGCTTCTTATTTTAAAATCAAAACTCAAAGACTCTTACCTTATATCATTCATTTATTCTTTTCTCCATTTTTTACAATCCAATTCACAATTCACATCACAACACTATAATAAAAAGTTCATTGATTTCTTCTGTCTCCTTGTTTAGTCTCTCTGTTTTTTCAATTTCTTCACCGTCACACTCTTTTCCTCTTCTTCCTCCTCACTTTCTTCCCTTCTTCTTTTCTTCTCCTGTTTCTTTTTCTTCACCTGTCTGCTTTCTTCCTCTGAAGAATCCCTCTCTTCCTTTGAAGAACCCCTCTCTTCTTCTGAAGAATCCTTCTTTTCTTCTGATTCCTCTTGTTTCTTTTTTGGGCAATCTGGAGACCAATGTCCTTTTTCTTTACAATAATAACAGGTATCTTGACTTTTGTCTTTTTTAGTCCCTGTTTTTGTTCTTTTTTGACGGTCTGGACACTCTGAAGACCAATGCCCTTTCTTCTGACAGATATAGCAAGTATCTTGACTTTTATCTCGAAAGGAAGGAGAGTAGTCTGTCGGCTGGTCTGAAGAGAATTTTCTAATGACCCCTCGCAAAGCTCTAACGAAACGTTCCATCTGGTCAGTCTCTTCCATCGTTGTGCTCGGCTTGAGAGTGAAATGAATAGTGAAAGGACAAGACACACACCCTTTTATATACGCTGGTCTGCTACGACTATAAAGTAGTTTATGGTGTTTGAACTTGAGTCATTTGACTTTTTGCTTTCAAGATGAAACGATCTAATTCATTTGAGAAGGAAGAAGAAGAAAGTAAGAGGCAGAAACGTGATCTATCGCCTCGTACCAGAGCTGAAATCTTGGCACAAATTCATGCCAGTGATTTTGAAGAGGACATGAGTGAACCAGAATCCGAACCCTCTAAACCAAGTTCACCACCCTTAGTCAACCCTGAAAAATACTATTCCATTCGAGAGACGGAAAAGCGCTCCTCTAGAAAATTTAGAACCACGGCTTACAAATACACGGTGAAGTTTAAAGATTTCAAGGCTGAAGTACCGTTAGAGAAAGCAGAAGTGTTCATCACTGAGGTGTGGGATTCTTTGCTCACTTCACTCAAGCGACAATGTCAACCCAAAGAAGACGATCGCTTGAGACTTTCCATACAACACGACGGTTTGAAATCCCCTGTTTGGATCGAGTTTAGCACCCCTGCAGAATTGACCGCTTCCAAAGTCATGGACAAGATTCAACACGTGCAACAATCTAATGACCAGTTTGACATCACCGATGGAAAAGCCACATTGGACATGACCCACGTCTCTCCTCCTCAAGGGACTGGACGCAAAAAGATGTTATTGGTGAACGACCTTCGCAGCATTAAGCGTAGCCTTGTCCAAATTCACAATCCTCATGACCAGATGTGTTTAGCCCGTGCCATCGTGGTGGGACGAACCTATGCCAACAAGAACGACACGGTAGAATGGAAAAGAACCTGGAACACTATTCAACGTTCCTATCGAGCCAAACAACGAAGCGAAGCAGAACTCCTGTTACAACAAGCCGGACTGTCCAAAGACACACCCTGTGGTATTCCTGAGATGCAAAAATTGCAAGATGCCCTAGCTCCACGATACACCTTGAAAGTGCACCCTCAAGAAGTGCGCGGACCTCTGTTGTTTCGAGGCCAAGACTTTAAGGACGGAAAATACATTCATGTCTATTATCACGATGAACATTTCGATACCATTACCAGTATCACCGGATTCCTGAAATACAGTTATTACTGTGAGAAATGTGACCATGGTTATAACAATCGAGAGCAACACAAGCATTGTGGATCGAAATGCACAGGATGTTTGGCCTCTTCACCCTGTCTGAGCGAAGAACCAGTGCCTTGTTCAACTTGTCTGCGCACGTTTGTCAGCCCTACCTGTTACCAACAACATCTGAAAACGCAAGGTTCACAGAAGAAATGCGCTTGTCAACTGCTAAGATTGTGCTCTACGTGTGAACAAGTCATACGTACCAATAATACCAAGGCACACGTATGTTCAGGAAAGAAAAAATGTCACATTTGTCACCACATCGTGGACTTGGAACACCAATGTTACGTGCAAAAATACCAACCCCCACCAGAGAAAGAGGACGGTCACAAGAAGAAAGGCAATTTCATCTTTTTCGATTTCGAATGCATGCAAGAGACCGGCATTCACATTCCTAATTTCTGCGTGGCTCATCGAGCGTGCGAGAAGTGTATTCAAGAACCTATCTTCAGTCATTGCCCTCACTGCAGCAAAATTCCTGGAGGGCGTGAAAAAATCTTTCGGGGACCAAACACGTTAGCCAATTTTGCCCAATGGGTCTTAGACCCCGTCGACAAGACGTGGAGCCAAGAGGACATCGAACGTTACGGAGATTGTCATCGTCATGCCACGGTGATGGCTCACAATTTCTCCGGATACGATGGACAGTTTCTTTTGAGGTACTATACGGAACAAGGCACCGAACGTCCTAAAGTGACTTTGAACGGAGCCAAAATCATTTTCATGCAAGTGGGACAAGTGCAGTTTAAAGATTCGATGAGCTATTTGGCCATGCCTTTGAGTCGAATGCCTAAAACGTTTGGAATGACAGAAATGGCTAAAGGGTACTTTCCACACTTTTTCAATACGGAAGCCAATCAACACGCCGTTCTACCCCATTTACCTGAGGCTCACTATTACGACCCCGACAACATGCGTACCGAACAACGAAAAGCTTTCTACGCTTGGTACCAGGCTCACGCCTCGGACCCTTTCGACTTTCAGGAAGAAATGCTAAAGTATTGTCGTTCCGACGTGGACATTTTACGGCGTTGCTGTGGAAAATTTCGAGAACTGTTCAAGGAACACGGAGGGGTCGATCCTTTGAAAGAAGCTTGCACCATTGCCAAAGCGTGTTCCTTAGTGTATCGACAACGATTCATGCCTGAAAACACCGTGGCTGTCATCAGTCCTCAAACGACCCACTTTGTCAAACGTCAATACTCGGTCAAAGCCCTACGTTGGTTACATTACTTGTGCGACAAGGAAGACAAGTGGATTCAGCATGCCCGCAACGGAGGGGGCGAAAAGACCATCGGAACGTATTCGGTCGATGGCTGGGACTTAGAAAACCCCAAGATCGTGTACGAGTTTAACGGTTGCTTATTTCACGGATGTCCCGTCTGTTACCCTGACCGTGGTACTAAAAATCAGTTTTTGCAACGAACCATGGAAGACTTGTACCAGGACACTTGTCAGCGACGCCTAAAGTTGGAACAGCAAGGATACCAAGTGGTGGAAATGTGGGAACACGAGTACGATCACCGTATGAAAACCGATCCCGAGTTTAAACGCCTCGTGGAAAGTTACCAGTTCGTGGACCCGCTGAACCCGAGGGATAGTTTGTACGGAGGAAGGACCAATGCCACCTGTTTGCTGTACCAAGCCGACGAAGAGAAAGGAGAAGAAATCAAATACTTGGACGTGTGTTCGCTGTATCCCTACGTGTGCAAATATTGTCGCTTTCCCGTAGGGCACCCGCAATTGCTGACGGAACACATCGACCTGAAAAACATTCGACAATACGAAGGCTTGATCAAGTGTAAAGTTTTGCCTCCCACGAACCTATACCATCCCGTCTTACCTCACCATTGTCAAGGCAAACTGATGTTTCCCTTGTGCCGTACTTGTGCCGAAACGTGCAACCAAGACCAACCTTGCCATCACAGCCAGGAAGAACGTGCCTTGACGGGAACCTGGGTCAGCGTAGAATTGTTCAAAGCTCTGGACATGGGATACCAACTGTTAGAAGTGTACGAAATTTGCCACTTTCCCAAGACACAACAATACCACAAGGGTGACCCCACGCAGAAAGGCATTTTCGCAGACTACGTGGATGCCTTTTTGAAACTGAAGCAAGAAGCCAGCGGCTATCCTTCCTGGTGTCACACTCCCGAAGACCAAATAAAATTCAAAGAGAAATACTACGAACAAGAAGGCATCACTTTAGACCACATCGAGAAAAACGAAGGCAGGCGATCGTTTGCCAAAGTGATGTTAAATTGCTTGTGGGGTAAAATGGCACAACGACCGTGTTTACCCAAGACGGAATATTTGACAGAACCTTCCCGCTACTTCCAGATGATTCACGACAAAACCAAATACATGAAACACGTGGACGTCGTTCGAGAGAATTTGATCTTGGTCAATTACGAAGAAGATCTGGACTTTGTACAAGACGACCCTTTTGGAAATGTCATCATTGCGGCTTACGTGACAGCCCATGCTCGCTTAAAATTGTACGAGGCTTTAGAACTGTTAGGGGAACGCGTCCTGTACTTTGACACAGACAGTTGCATTTACATCCATCACCCGATTCAACATCACCCTAACATCGAAGGAGACCGTTTAGGAGCCTGGACAGACGAGCATCCCGACGACAAGATTTTAAGTTTCGTCAGTGGCGGTCCCAAAAATTACGGCTACGAATACCGTGACAAACAAGGAGAAGTGCACACGACGTGCAAAGTGAAAGGACTGACTCTGAATTATCGTACCAGTCGTGTGGTCAACTTTGGGGTATTGAAAGAAGCCTTGCAATCGGGAGAGGATGGAAACTTTAAAGTGACCACTTACCAACCGAACAAGATTGTACGTTTACCCACTCACCACATCGTCAGTCGGCCCTTGGAAAAAGTCTATCAAATCGTGTACCAGAAGCGAGTTCGACTTCCCAACCACTTTACTTTGCCGTACGGTCACGTCGGTATTGGTCTGTATATAAAAAAGGAACCCTAGGCAAGATCGATAGTTCATTGTGACTCCCAAGACCGAGCGAACAAGATGAATACTTTGAAAAAGACATCGTTCCAGTTTGGGGATTGTAAAAAAGTTGTATCTTCCTCTAGTGTGACTAATACTGGATGGATAAGACCCAGACATTGCGACGGAAAATGTCCGGAAGGAAACTGCGATTGTCCATGTGGTTACCATTGTAACTGCGTAACGGAGTTTGCAGACGAGTGCGATTGTGAGCCTTGCGATGGGACCGATGCTGTACCTTGTGACCTGAGCGATGCCGTAAAGCATCATGGGAACTTTGTTCTCACTGCCCCTGTCATGGAAAGTGATGCTATGCGTGTCAAACCTGAGGGATGCGAAAGCGATGCTGCTCGTCCTCTTGGACATTTTACTGGGTTTCGTTTTAAAGGGGAATGTCGACCTTCACGTTTACCTCCCTACGGATGTCATCCAGCCCTGAGCAAACTCCTGCCCATGTCACTCAACCCTCATCGAAACGAACCTGTGAAAAACGAATATTCGTTTCCTGTGCGTTCGTCGGAATACTGCGACTTTGAAAATCGTCTTCAATCGTTCAAAGGAAAATGGCCAAAGTATCTGGGAGGACCGACCCCCGAAGAATTAGCCAGAGCCGGATTTTTCTACTTGGGCGAAGGAGATAAAGTCAAGTGCTTCAGTTGCGGTGTGTCACTTCACCACTGGGAACCGCAAGATTCGGCCTACGTTGAACATGCTCGATGGTCACCGAATTGTCATTACTTACCTTTAGTGGGACCGAGACATTGAAGTAACTTTTTACCATAATCATCTGTTCATGGATACTTTACAAGAGAACATTCGTGCTTTGCCTGTGGAGTTGAGAGAACGCATTTATCGAGAACTGGTCAAAATACAAGTGAAACGTAAAGAACAATTGCATCCGTTACGTCACCGGTGTTTGAACCACTGGTACCTGAAGGCTATACAAGGATTGATTCAATTGAAAGTGTTCCATCGGACAGACATTGATCAACGATCCTCTAGTTTTAAAAAGGATTGGTTTGGTATGGACGATTCTACCTACATCATTGTAAACGTACTGCATCGAATTCCAGAGGAAGAGTTAACGAATTACCAACATCTTGAACACAATGTCAACTTAGTGAAAGAGGAAACTTCTGAACGAATTGTCATGTGTAGATTAGTGACTCAACGATTTAAATTTGACACTGAAGTGAAACCATGTTTGTGCAAAGAGTACATTTCTTGTGTCAGACCAAAGAGGATTTAGTATGACCTATTCATGGATACTTTGCTAGAGAACATTCGTGCTTTGCCTGTGGAGTTGAGAGAACGCATTTACCGAGAGCTGGTGAAAATACAAGTCAAACGTAAAGAACAATTGCATCCGTTACGTCACCAGATCTTTAACCACTGGTACCTGAATGGCATAAGAGAACTGATTCGTCAGAAATTGTTTCAGTGGTCAGACCTTGTTCAACACTTTGAGTTAGTGAATGATCGAAATGTTCATTATTTTGGTTACTTCGAGATTCACCTACAGCAATACATTGAGGAAGACAAGTTAAAGGATTATCAACATATTTTACGTGGAATCTACTTAGAGGAAGAGGAAACTTCTAAACGAACTCTGAAGTTTCGGTTACAGTATGCAAGATTTAGATTCCCTACTGGAGAACGAAGATCTCTGGCTAGAAAGTACGTGTATTGTTTCCGAAACAAAGAGACTATAAAAACAGGCTGCCATGCCACGACTTATGTCACATGTCATGCAACAGATTCCGTGGAAGGAACTCAATGACCATATTCAAACCGTGGATCATTACCATCGATTATTACAAGAACTGTATCCATTCAATTTGGGACGACAAGTGGTGTGTGTCTTAGTGACTTGTTTTCTGGGATTTCGTTTACCAGCCGATTCTTTGTGGACTCTTTACGATCAGTACTTACCACCTCCATGGCCTTAAATGGTCACGAAAAACTCCTTTTGCTCAAAGCCTTGCGATTTCATCTGGATACTTCTCGACCTCAACAGGAAAAAAAGATTCGTCAACTTTTAGCGACCCAAGACGTGTATGACGATGTGTATGTAGCTTGTGACTTACACCCTCATTGGACAGATGTTCGTGACTGGAAAAAGGGGGGTTTTGAGGTTTGGACCCAAGAAGTGGCCCAGTATGCACAAGAGTTGTTCAAGGAAAAAAGTTACTTTTCAACCTGTGTTAGTGACGGTGCCAGAAGAACCCGTCACCGAGAACAACCACTCGCTTCAGGACAGGACTGTCATGGACATTCCTGAAAGGTCATTCCAGGAGGACACTTGTGTGACAATACCTCATGTAGAGACTGTAAGAACATTACACACTGTCCCTAGGACATCTTGGTTAACCAAAACATGTTGTACAGACACTTGTTTATATTCCACTTTGATCGCTTTGCTGTGTTTTATATTCCTGTACATCACTATTTGGGTTGTATGTATTTTTGTCTTTCGTGTTCATATTTGAAACATTCAATAAACGTGTTCTGAAAAAAGTATATAAACTCTTGTCTTGTTTGTTTTTCGTGTCACAAGTGACATTTCTCATACCATGGCTACCTCTGCTGTCTCTGCTCCCTCTTCCTCTACTGTCAAAGTCATCGACGAACACTTAGATCGTGCCAGTTGGGAGGCTTTGTATCTTCGCCATCCCTTTAACATGCTCATTGCTGGACCTAGTGGTTCAGGCAAAACCGAATTCGTCAAACGTTTGATCGAACATAAACATCATTTGATCGATCGGCCCCCTCAACGGATCGTGTGGTGTTACAAAGAGTGGCAATCGGCGTACAGCCTCTTGCGTGAAAGTCAAGGCGATTCCATCGTGTTTGTGGAAGGCATTCCTAAAGAAGACGATGGCATCGTCTCTGACTCCCGTCTAACCCATTTGGTCATTTTCGACGACATGTTAGGAGAAGACGAAGAAGAAATTAAATTGTGGTTTACGCGCAAAGGGCATCACCGTAATGCCAGTGTCGTTTACATCACCCAAAATTTGTTTCAACAAAGTAAAGCCCATCGCACCATCAGTCTCAATGCGCATTACGTGGTCTTGTTTAAAAGCCCTCGAGATAAATCGCAAGTGCAAGTCTTAGCCAAACAGTTAGGAACGCCTTGGCTGACTCAGGCGTACGACGATGCCACTCAAACTCCACACGCCTATTTACTCGTCGATTTGAAACCTACGACCCCCGAGGATTTGCGATTTCGTACCCACTTGTTTCACCACTGGTGCCAAGACGGAGGACCTGTCCTGTACACGTCTCCGTCCTCGACTTCATTTCACTCCTCCCATGAAAAAAATCTATAAAAACCTCAGACCCTTTTTCGTCTGTCTCACACAGTGTGAACATGACGTCCCTTCAGTCACATCTTCCCGTCAAATTGATTCGTGCCTTGTATGGCATCAGCCGAGAAAAAGATCCACAAACACGAGCCCGTGTCTTAGAAGCTAGTCTCAAAGAAGTCTTACGATGGTTCACGGTGACGGCACGTCAATTACTCCAAGGAATCATTCAGATTCCTCATCAAACCCAACGCTTTTTCGATCGAAACAAAGTCGCTTTGGTCCAACTGGCCGATCCCCGCATCGACACTCAAACCAAAAAACAAATCATTTTGAAACCTGGAGGGAGCGGTACTCTAGGAGGGGTCATCATTCGCTCACTCTTAAGATGGGATCCTAATGCCCCCAAAGTTATCCCCAAGACAAAAGTTCAACGAAGCCCCAAGAAGAAAAAGAAAAAGACCAAGTCCCCAAGAAGAATAACTTCTCCAGTGGCAGGACCCTCCTCTTACCAGACACCACCACCATCACCCCGGAAAAAGAAAAGAAGCCCCCAGAAAAAGAAACAGAGAAAAAGTCCTCAGAAAAAGAAAAGTCCACAGAAGAAGAAAACTAGTCGCAAGAGAGGCACTTCGGCCAGGACGCAACCTTACACTCGCAAGCCACGACCTGCCACAGCGGTGACTGCGTCTCCGGCAGCCTCACGTTTGTCCACTTCTCCGTTGATGTCACCAGGAACTGAAGAGTACTTGGAGACGTTGATCACACCAAGAACTTCTCCGTTGATGACCCCCAAAAGAACTTCCCCAGTGGCAGGACCTTCCCATTTAGCGGCAGTGGCTGCTGCTCACAAAGTACCTTCTCCCAAAATCAAAGTCCAAGAAAGATCGGGCATGTTACAAAGTTTACTGGATTTGTCCAAACAAGAACTGGCTCGATTTAGTCCGTTACGTACCCCTGCACGACGTGTCATGCCTGTCCTCAAACTGATAAAACGTAAAGACAATCAGTGGCGACGCGTTCCAGTATAAAAAAGGCCTGTGACCGAGTAGGGTATCAGTGTTTTTAGGTGCTCCTAAAGACTCAAAGATGTCACCCTCCAGAAAACCCCAAGGAAAGAAAAGGAAAGGACAGCCACCACGTTTAGCCAAACATGGGGACCTGTTATCTGTCCTGTCCAAAGCTTCTCCACCCCTACGAAAAAAACTCATTCAAACGGCTTCCAAAGAGGTCATCGATACCGTGTGCGAATGTTGTTTGAACGTCTTGAAAGGCACGATCCCTTTGTCCAAACACCAGAAACAATGCTTAGGCAAACATCGTCACGTTCTTCGGAAAATGGTTCAAAAGAAAATTCCCATTCGTCAAAAAAAGAAGATGTTGGTCCAACGTGGAGGTATTTTACCTCTCTTGTTGGGCCCCATACTGAAAGGAGTCTTGGGAACCATGTTGGGAGGACTGGTGGGAGCAAGATAAAAAGGCCTTCGGAAGTCCCAAGATCTCAGAATTCACCCCTGACAACCCCATGGAAGGACGAAAACTAGCTTTAGTGCCTTACAAACGATGGATGGAATACCATCGGTGGCAAGAACAACGCACCCCGCATTTACCTCCCAATCCCAATTTGAGCGAGATGTCCCAGTTACAACACGAATTGCAATCCTTGCTGGATCGCCAAGATTTGTCCGAAACAGAAAAATCGCAAAAGTACGGTCAACTCTTGCAACGACTGCAACTCTTTCACCAGAAAGCTTTAGACGAAACAGCTTTACCCACTTTGAAAGATTTTAAGACCTTGATGAAAAGTCCAGCACCATCACCAGTACCAGTACCAGTACCACCAGTACCCGTGACCAAGACAGAAAAAGGAAAAGAAGAAGAAGAAGAAGGGTTTCAAACTCCACCAGAAAAAGTACGCAAGTTAACAACACCACCTACCTCCAGAATTGGATGGATTAAAAAGATGATGGCCACCCCTTCTTCCTCACAAGAGAAAAAGAAAGTGAAGACAGAAGTGAAGACAGAAGTGAAACAAGAACCGATATCCCCCGCTCAGACATCCTCCTCCTCTTCAACACCTATTGCTGGCCGCACACGCAAAGCCTTGCAATCCAAGAAAATACCCCAAGAGAAAAAGAGTAGCCTCTTCCAAGAGTGGGTGCCTTATTAACACACCAATCAACACAAAAAAATGGAAAAAGTCTTAGCCAGCATTTACTACGATCCCTCCCATCCTGCAGGTTACGCAGGAGTTCAAAAATTGTATCGTGCTGCCAAAACGCGACTGAAAAGTCTCCGTTTACCTCAAGTGCAACGATGGTTACAAGAACAAGCTACCTACACTTTGCACAAACCCATTCGACGCAAGTTTGTCAGAAGTCGCACCCGACTGGAAGGCATCGATCATCAATGGCAAGCCGATTTAGCCGATGTCTCTCATTTGGCCAGCTACAATCGTGGTTACAAATATTTGTTTTGTGTCATCGACGTCTTTTCCAAATTTGCCTGGGTCGTGCCCTTGACTTCCAAATCGAGCAGCGAGTTAGTACGAGCCCTGCAACGGGTGTTGAAACAAAGCGGTCGTCGCCCTCTTCGATGGCAAACGGACAAAGGCACCGAATTTCTGAACCAAGCTTTCCAAAAAGAATTAAAGAAACGTGACATTCATTTTTTTACCACCGAGAATCCCGAAACCAAAGCCAGCATCGTGGAACGTTTTCAACGCACTTTGAAAGAACGCATGTGGAAATATTTTACGCATCACCACACTCTGAAGTACATCGACATCTTACCGCACCTGGTGCAAGCGTACAACCAATCTTACCATCGAAGCATCGGACGTGCCCCGCAAGACGTGACTCCCGACAACGAAGTGATGGTGTTCGAGCGCCTGTTCGGTACGTCCCCGACGAGGGCTGTCCCCAAGAAAAGTGGAGAGTTGACCGTAGGAGATTGGGTGCGCATTGGCAAAACCAAACGCACTTTCGACAAAGGTTACTTACCTAACTGGACGACCGAATTGTTTCGCGTCACTGGACGAGTGCATGGCCGTCATCCTGCCGTCTATAAATTGGAAGACATGAACGGAGAAGTACTCAAAGGAACGTTTTATTTGCCCGAGTTACAACGTGTCACCAAAAAAGAAGACGACGTGTACGACATCGAAAGCATTCTCGAACGCAGAACCCGTAAAGTGGGCAAACGACGTGTCAAAGAAGTCAAAGTACGTTGGAAAGGATATCCACCCAGTTTCGATTCTTGGATCGACGCTTCGCAAGTCATCGACTATAAAAAGAAGAAGTGACCATCATGCCCTTTCACACATCAGACGCAGCTACGTCGACCAGTCCTTCTTCCCCTAGTTCTTCTGTGCAAGATTTACAAAAACAACCCTTGTGGGTGTGGTGTGGAGAACGTGTGCCTAAAACGCAAATCGTCTTTTTCTGCCAAATCTTCGTGGTGTATTGTGTCATCGGGGCAGCCATTGCCAATTTGAGTTTGCAACAAGGAGACAAACAATTGTGGACCATTTTATTGAGCAGTTGCATCGGTTACCTGCTTCCTAATCCCTCCCTGAAATTCTCTTCCAACGGGAACCTTGTGTCCAGTGCCAGTGTCAGTCACCAGTCCAACCACAATCAGAACCCCATTTTGGGCGGAGACACGCCTCTGACACCCACTAACCCCTCGGACAGCCACAGAACTCTAGAATTATGAGTCACCAAAACCAATTTTACTTAACCTTACCCAGTGACAGTTCCATGGAGGTGTTTCCCAACAACACGTTGTGCTGTTACACGGCCAAATTACCTCAAGCCATCCCCTTAGATCACGAAGCCCATTGGGAAGTGGCTTTAGTGGAAATGATTCACCCGACCCAAGTCCACAATGTCCTTAACAATCAAAATACTTTTAAGGTGGAAGTTCATGACGAGCAATTGCAAGAGTACTTGGATAAGAATGTCAAATATGACAATAAAACCTATGATGACAAAACTAAAACGACCACCTACAACTTGTTCATTCTCCCAGGCTATTATTTCAGTGGTCATCATTTGGTCAGCGCCATAGCCTCCAGGTTTAATGGTGTGTTTGGGGAAGTTTTTAAGAAGGACAATTTCAGGAACAAAAGTGTCACCATGGAGTACCACAAAGTAGCTCGTCGCTTCTTGATGAAATTTGAGCGAAGTAAAATCGTGTCCATTCAATTTTGTCCCGAATTGTTTGACATGTTGGGCGGTGACATGGAGCTGAGGAAGAACTTAGAACGAAAAATACCACCCGAATTACCAGTCATTTTCGACAACGTGACTTTTGGCCAGTATTTTCGTACCCCGGTAGAACTGAACCAAGGACTGAATTTGATGTTCGTGTACTCCGATGTGGTGGAATACAACGTGGTGGGACACACCTCCGTACCGTTACTGCGTGTCATTCCTTTCAAAGTGGATTCTGCCACAAACGCTGACGAGGAAGGTGGAAACACTTATCACGTCCACCGCGAATTTGTCCATCCTCACTATTTGCCGGTCACTAAGTCGTATTTGGACACGGTCAACATTACTATAAAAGGAGATTTGGGACAAAATATTCCATTCACCAACAAAGGAAAAGTCACGGTGAAACTCCATTTTCGAAAACGGTTCTCTCACGACTCGTAAGTAAGTCATGTATCCAGTGTACCAAGGGGTGGCTCGACAGCGAGGACACGGTTTAGGAGACATGTTAAAATCGGCCTTTCGTTCGGTGGCCCCAGTGTTGAAACCGATGGTGACACGAGGATTGCACGCCTTGAAAGATGCGGCACTGACGCAAGGCAAAGAATTTCTCCAAAATGTCATCATCGACAAACAGAACCCTAAAGAAGCCTTCATGAGGGCAGGCAAAAATGTCTTGCTGCAAACAGGCAAAGACATTTTAGGCCGACGAGACACACCTATAAATGCCCTGCAGGCTACCGAGTCAAGCATTCAGCAAGGACAAGGCAGAAAGAGACGACGAAGAAGAAAACACCCTTTCACCAGACTTCAAGCGAGAAAGGCCAAGAAAAGAAGAACCGTTCGAGACTTAGACGTTTTCGATTATTGAAACACAGCAACAACAAAAAATGATGCACCGAGAGTCTTGCGCTTGTTCCAAGACGGAACTGGATCTGTTTGCCATGCCCCCCACCATGATGACCATGCAAGAATCCCAATGGGTGGAATTTAATCCCATCTCCTCATTGACCGATTCCGCTCCCATCGAGTTTGAAATCAAAGGACAGCCCGAAGATTACATCGATCTGAATAGCAGTTACTTGTACTTGAAAGTCCAAGTTCTAGATAAGGATGGTGGTGCAGTAGAAGACACTGAGAATATAGCTCCCGTCAACAATTTCATGCATTCCTTGTTCAGCTCAGTGGACTTGTACTTGAATAACAAACTAGTCAGCAGTAGCATGGATACTTACCCTTACCGTGCCTACCTGGAAAATCTCTTGACGTACGGAACAGATGCCAAGGATACTCATCTCAATGCTTGTGTGCTGTGGGAACCTGACGAAGCGAACGAGTTCGACACATTAAAAAAAGACAATAACGGCTTTGAGGAAAGACAAAAGAAAATCCTAGGTGGAAAGAGTTTAGAACTGATGGATCGTTTGCATTTGGACATGTGGTTGCAAGAGAAATATTTGCTGAACGGTGTCAATGTGCGCCTGAGACTGAATCGCAGCAGTGCCGCTTTCCATTTGTTGGCTGATCCTGATAAGACTGGCATTCCTAAAAGCACAATCCTACAAGCCAGACTCTACGTACGACGCGTGGAAGTGTTACCCAAAGTGGCAAACGACATCAGTCAAACGTTGAGCAGAACGACTGCCAAGTATCCCATCCGACGTGTGGAAGTGAAAACGTTCACCATTTCTGCTGGACTGCAATCCATAACCGAAGATCATCTGTTTCAAGGACAGTTACCCAAACGTTTGATCCTTGGTATGGTCTCGAATGCAGCCTTCAACGGAGCCTTCAATCGAAATCCTTTCAACTTTCATCACTTCGACGTAAAGAAAATCGAAGTCAGTCGTGATGGCAAGACCTTGTGTACCCGACCTTTCGAACCTGACTTTAGTGACAAGAACAAAAATTACTTGAGATCGTACTTGTCCCTGTACGAAGCCACCGGACAGTTAGGAACCAACACCACTCACGGCATTACGTACGACGAATATGACAAAGGCTATGCTTTGTGGGCTTTCGATTTCACTCCAGACCAAGGCAGCGACGAGGGACATTTCCACCCTATAAAATCTGGCCAGATTCGTGTGGAACTTCAGTTTGCAAAGCCACTGGACCAGACAGTGAACGTCATCCTGTATGCAGAATTCGATAATACCATAGAAATCAACAGTTTGAGAGAAGTCATTCTAGATTATTAGAAAGCCATGGAAGACTGTTATCCCTCTTTACCTAGTGGAGAAAGTTTGGAGATGGAGTGTGAGGAGATTGTGGAAGAAGAAGTGATCATGATGAAGTCGAGATGGCCAGAACAAGAAGCCCATTTAGTCTCCTGTTTTGCCAAACACTTGGTCGACAAAATAACGGAATTGATCAAGAAAAATTGCTATGGATGTCAAAACGATCATCCCAGTCAAATTCAACACGATAAATGCCTGATGTTGAGTCAAGAAGAAAAATTGGACGAGTATCTGGACGAAGCTTGGAGCCTCATCTCGAACGAAGACGTGTTGCACCAGTGGTATAAAGACTTGCGTGAACATTCTTGTCCAGCATTAACCACTCAAGAGATCCATCGTATCGAAGCTCTCCTGAATCAGAGTGAGGAAACAGAACGAATAACCGTTTATTCGTCAGACATTTTCAAGCAAAAAGTCAGGATCGAATTGACGACGTATTATTACCTGTGAAGAAGAAGAAAACAAACACAAAACAATGGATACCTGGGAACTTTATTACCTTTTGAACCACAGTTCGTATACGTCTTCTTGGAATCCTGTCGTCTGTGCTAAAGATGAACTCCCTCATCGCAAACCTAAAGACCATCA
This sequence comes from Sinohyriopsis cumingii, assembly GCA_028554795.2. NCBI lineage: Eukaryota > Metazoa > Mollusca > Bivalvia > Unionida > Unionidae > Sinohyriopsis > Sinohyriopsis cumingii. Next base: position 25,744,337 of record CM068836.1, on the reverse strand, counting down.
AGCTTACGTGATCAACACGGACGATAGTCATCTCCCAGGAACCCACTGGGTAGCCGTCTACTTTCCTCAAGAAGGCTGTGTGGAATATTTCGATTCGTACGGATTGCCCCCTTTGGAAGACGATATCATTGACTTTATGAGAAGAAATGCTCAAACCACCCGATTCAATAACGTGAAATTACAAGGCACAGATTCCTTGGTGTGTGGACAATATTGTGTGTATTTTCTGCATCATCGCAGCCTGGGCTATTCCTTAGAACATTTAGTGACTCATTTCGATCCTCGTTCTTCTGCTAGAAACGATGTGAAAGTAGATCGATGGTTTTGTGACCATTATGCTTATCTTTTGTCTCAAGCTAGGAAACGTAGTGTCCATCAATGGCCTAATGATTTCCAACAGTGGAAATCACAATTTCATTCACAACGTTGTCAGCCTTGTTTAAAGTAGATTGTAGATTGAGAAAAAAAATGTTTGTGATTTGAAGAAAAATTGTTTGATGTTATAGTGTTGGATTATTGTTAAAAATGTTGTTAGTTAGTGTTAAGTGATTTTTGAATAAAAAATGTTGTGTTTTGAAAAAAAATGACTTTGTGGTTTGTTTAGCTAGAAGAATGTTGGATTGATGCTCTTTCATTTCTTACTATCCCTCTCATGAACGTTGCGGCTCGAAAACCGTGTGGGGGATGTTTTCCTTCACGTCCGCGCTTTCACTTTAAGAACCGGGTTGTTCCCAGTCTAGCCATCCATTGTCGACTCGTCCTCCTAAGAAGATGTGCTCCAAACTAGCTAAGCTCAACGAAGCCTACGTGAATCTGCATAGGGTCAGACACAGTCTGATACCGAAGCCAGAAGAAATAGAGAATGTGAGAATGTTAAAAATCACTGAAGACCTGATAGAAGAGCTCTTCAGAGAAGAAATGAACAGGGAAAAAGAAGAATGGACAGAGAAGTACAGACTTCAGAGACAGCAGCAACAGCAGCAACAGCAGCAGCAACAACAGCAGCAGCAACCTGAAGCTGACAGAGGCTTTGTAGATTGTCGTATCGACACCAAAGAGTTCTTCTTCTCTTTCCGAAGAAGCAGACCTATCGCCAGAAAGTCTATCCTCAGAGGACATCGCATTCTTAGAAACTAAAAAAGAATGCCATAGCAAAACAAAAAAACAGCCCTTTTCAGGGCTACCCAATACTCTAGAAAAGAAATAACTATTAATTTGCCAATGTGTGTAGGTAGAGTAGTGTGAAAATAAACACTAACTCTTTATTAATAGTGGAAGTGTATGTGTTTGAGTGTTTGTGTTTGTAAGTGATAAAGTAGGTTGGTGTGGATAGTAGATTAAAATGATGTTTGTTTTTGGAGTTGTTTGAGGTGTATATTAGGGGTTAGATTGGATTGCTTTGAGTATGTGGATAGTCTATTGAAGTGATGGGTAGCATAAAAAAGTGAGAGAGTGTTTCTTTTAGGTCCGCGCGTTGTTGTTGTTTCTTGGTCATGATCTAGGTAAGGTGAATTTTATGTTTTAGGGGGATGTTTTCCTTCACGTTCGCGCTTTCAGTATAAATTGAAACTCGTTGGGCAGTCGAGCTACCCTTGTTGATTGATCAACACCAAAAATGAACACGAGACTGGAGAAACTGTTGGAACTTCATGTGCATCTGGAATATGCCAGGCGCATATTAAATGAACTGGCCGCTGAAGCCATTGTCGAGGAGGGAAGGATAAGAGAGGAGGAAAGAAGAAAAAAAGAAGAGGAGGAGAGAAGATATAAAGAAGAGGAGGAGGAGGAAAAGGAGAGAAGAAAAAATTTCAGAATCCCAGAGAGTGAAAATTGGGATTCTGAAGCGACATATCCTGCCTCTGCTCTCTCCCCCCAAAAGGTAAAAAGTAACTGGGGGATAAGATGTGTATGTGGCGCCAGGCCTGGAAGGTGCCACCATTAACCAGGTGCCCATGAAGTTCCAAACAAAACAGCCCTTTTCAGGGCTACCCAATACTCTAGAAAAGAAATAACTATTAATTTGCCAATGTATGTAGGTAGAGTAGTGTGAAAATAAACACTAACTCTTTATTAATAGTGGAAGTGTATGTGTTTGTGTGTTTGTAAGAGCTCAGGTATGTTGGTGTGAATAGTAGATTATGGGTTTCTTAGCAAATGTGGAGAGTATAGTTAGGGTTATATTATATGAAATGAGAAAAGTGGGATGTTTTCCTTCACGTCCGCGCGTTGTTGGGTCATGATCTAGGTAAGATCCATTTTATGTTTTAGGGGGATGTTTTCCTTCACGTCCGCGCTTTTCGTATAAGAATCCACAGTATTCGTCGTTCAAACCATTCTGCAAAGAATACAAAGAAGATGGCGTCAAACCAAATGGACAAATTACAAACCTTGCAAGACGTTTTAGACAACTTAGGAATAATGGAACAGATGCTATTAAGACTGGTTGAAGACCATTATTCCTATAGTCCCCATCGTGTAAAGATGGAAATTAACAATTTAAGGAAAGCAAAGGACAAGATTAGTGGTGTCATGAAAGAGATCAAGGAGGAGAAGGAGGATGAAGAGGAAAAGATAAGAATAAGAACATGGAACGAAAAAATTGAAAAAGAAGAGGAAAATGAGAAGAGGAAGAAAGAAGAAGAGGAGGAAGAGAAGAAAGAAGAGAAGGAGAAAAAAAAGAAGAGAAAGAGTGTTGGAGATAAAATAAGAAGTTGGTGGAGGAAAAGAAGAAATTAGAAGAAGAAAACCCAAAGGCCCTTTTCAGGGCCAGCCATATTTCTCGAAAAGAGATAGTCTTTTGAATTGCCTACCCCTTTTTAAAAAATTTTTTTTAAAAAAAAAATCCCATGTTAAATTCCCCTTGTCCCTAAACAAGCCCAAACTCTATTCCCATGTTAAATTCCCCTTGTACGTAAAGTGCCCCACGATTTATCGCCATGTTAAATTTCCCTTGTACGTATAGTGCCCCACGATTTTTCTCCATGTTAAATTTCCATTGTACGTATAGTGCCCCAAGGGTGTTTTTAATGCTAATTCCCATTGTACGTATAGTGCCCCCCTTCACTACTTGTTTACTACACCATACATACAGTGATAGAATGAGACTGACATATTCTTGATTCATTATTGATGAGACAGAAACGTCTTAGATTGATATACAGGATTAAGAAATAATCTCCCTTACAATACAGGATTGATAACGACGAAAAAGCTTAAATAGGCATAAAAATGTATAATGAATATATATATATATATATATATATATATATATATATATATATATATATATATATATATATACTTGCTTCTTCAGGATTTACAATCACTACCTGTATAGGATCAGAATGAATACTGACGTGTTTTCAACATATGATGACAAACGTTGTTTCGCTGATTACACAAAAAATAAAGTTTCCATCACGTCAATAGCTTATAATTAAGGGTATACTCAAGTGTCATTAAAACTTTGTTTCTTTTATACCCGAGTAGTAAATTATGACAGTTATCGAATTTTAATTTACAGTTAGTCATTTTGTCTGATTTATTTTGCGTGGACAAGACGCCTATTGATCTACTGCAAAGACATAATCGTTGGATCTGCTTTGTAACAGAATCGCTGTATAGTGCGTTGTAATGAAATCACAACCATTAAACAGTAGATGAACTTTCTCAGTTCACAAAAACTTGGACGACTACAATGAATCATGCACTCTTTCATGCCACTTTATGAAACTGCTCATAGGCATCGAAACTAGGGAGCTACTACAACTGTTTTTCGGTTTTTAAGAGTTATGCCCCTTATACCAACTATTCCGGAAATGTGAGTAATGTGAAAAGTGTAAAGATGGCGAACATGGATTGAAAGTGGAGTTGAAAGAGAGATAGTGGGATATTACTTGCCATGTCTCGCTTGGCTGACTATTTTATTGTTGTAGGATATGATCATGAAAAAGAGAGTAAGTAGCGATTGTCAAATTTTTAACTGTTGCACATTAAATTATATACAGGGGTCTGTATGCTTACAACAGACGCATGCAAGTTATTGACCGCAGTGATATTATTGACCGGATTCGTAAGATTTCCTGCAGACTCCCGATCAGGATTCAAACTTTTGAACACTGTGGAAACATAAATACGCTCTATTATAAATTAAAGGGGCATGTAAATAGTATATTGTTAATTAGCAGACTGTGCAGGAAAAGAAACTAAAATTTAAATCAGTACAAAAGTTTACAATGCAGTATTCGATGCAATAATACGCACTTTGATTGTGTCCAGTAGGTTTTTTGCATTGCTCATGCTAACATTCATTATTGTTGGCCAGTATACATTATAGCGTTCTTAATAAGGGGTGGGGTATGAACGTCTGTGGGTAATCTCTTTTCCAGGTTACCTTGTAGTGAATTGAAGTGACTAGTATAGTGATTCATCATCGATATTCACAAAGTGGTGGATTTCCCCCCAGAGACAGGTTGGTAGGAGAGGGGTGGGGCCAGGCAGGTTCTATATAAGAAGAGTCAGTATATGTAAATAGACCCCTTGCAAAGTTACAGCCCGACTGAAGGTAGACTATAGTTGGAACATACTGTTGTTTCATCCTACACCACCGGCAGCTTGTACCACCCTACCAGAAATGAAAAGTTTCAAGATATATAAAAAAATAAAGAAAGCGTGCTTGTTTCAATTTCAGGCTTGATTGTCACCAAGCAGTTTCTAACACTGCCACCTTTTAAATGATCAAAACCTAACAGAATTTCAGCACTAACATATTTGTGTATGCGAGTATTTGTTCCTCACACAGTAGGGGTGATGTAACTTGTGATAGTCTTCCATAAGCTTCAGTAATTCCATAAATTTTCCCTAATGTTGAGATGCCTTGGCTTTTTTTTAATACCTTTTATGTATGTGTAGGCTTTGTATCTACCCGAGTCCCAGAGTGGCTGAGTGGTCTAAGGTACTCATCTTCACAGAGCATAACCTCTCACCTTTGTCCCACGTGAGTCTGAGTCTCTGGCTTGACCAGCTTGGATAAGTGAGAAAGCTTTGCCAGTAGCTTCCTGTGGATAAGTAGTTCTTCCCAGGATTTTTCCCAGTTCTTCCTCCACTGCTGTGTATAGCCTGTCATTTGCTGAAAATGGTAATAAACCCACAACAACAGATTCCACCCCTTTACTGAAAATAGATTCTTCAATTGTAAAATGACTGATCATGCTCCTCATTAATATTGATAACTTCCATTTGGTTTGAAACGTGGTGACACTGATGACATTAAGAACACTTGGTAATGGTGACAAGCAAATTAAAAATGAGTAAGTTTTATACATTTTTTTAAATTATCCTTGGTGCTTTGCTTTTCATTTTTATAGTCTATATGGAGTGACAAGCTGCCAGTGGTGTAGGCTAAAACTATAGTATACTCCAACTATAGTTTACCTTCATTCCATTGTGAATAGTACCCTACCTCCTGTCTTCGAAAGGAATTACATGGCACAGTTCCAGTCTTGCTGTGGATTATTTAGTCCATTCATATCATATACAGAGTCTCAAAAATGCTGAATCACATGTATTTGGATGTAATTTTTTATCTGGGATGCAGAAAATCACTTACATGTGAAGTCTTGCGTCAACCACCTGTGTTGGTGAACTGATCATTTTTATCTCTGCTGTTATTTACAGTGACAGAATTCAGTGGTTGAAAAAACCCTGATGTACATGTTGGTATTATAAGAATATGATGCAATAGCCAAGCAACAAGATTAAAGACTTCAGTTAGCTGCTGGGTGGGAACATGTGCTGATATTTACAATGACTGAATTCTGAGGCATAAAGATTCAGAGATGTACATGCATTCATCATAAGAGTACATCAAGTGAATAACTTTACTGTTCATTATTGTGTTCATTTCTGTGTGTAGCCAAATAAGCAGTGCATGTGACCTTGAAATCAAGACTTAGACAAAATGCCATTTGCAAATTTGTATAAGCATTTTGGGGTTAAACTGCAAATTGAAGATTACAGTGAGATTCAAAAGAGTGCTAAGTTGCTAGAATAGTTCAATAGGGACAGTAGCAAGGTGTAAGCAGGTGCACAATGCATGGTTTCTTATTTGAAATAAGACCTTCCTTGGATTTACAGTCTCATTCTGATGGATAACAACAACTATATGTCAGTGGTGTAAAGAATATGGGAATTAAACACAGTGGCAACAAATAGTTCTTTTATTCTGCAAAGTTCCACATTTTCTGTGAGAGGACCATATCTTTAGCTGGTGGGACTCCAATTTTTACCAACATAGGAGTCCTGAACTCTTAGTTTTAAAATCCATCCTAGCGAGATCTCTGCTACAATTGTCAAACCAAACCTTGTTCCATCTGTAAAATTTTTAAAAGTTGGTTAAGGGCAGTCATTGGCAGACTATGCAGATTTAAAGAAATGCAACTTTTAGTTGACAGAGCAGACTTGTACATTGTATGGTACATGATTGTAAGATGGATGCTTGTGGAGATCAAAGTAAGTTATACTGTATGCAACATGCAAAATACCAGACATTGTAATGGGTGACATTAAAATAAAGAGGATGGAACTACAGTGGAATGGTAGGATACAGACTTGATCATTTGTATGCCACATATTCCAGAATAATGCAGTGTGAATAAAAATGGCTTTTGAATATTTTTGTAAAATTCATATTCAGGTGGTATTTAAAACATCAATGCTTTGACTACATATAAAATAATAATTAAAATATCCAAGGATGTAGAAATGACCATAAATTTATCTGTAGCCAGAAGGTCAAGTAGCTTGAAAAATTTATTTATTTTTTTATTTATTCATTAACTGCTGAAAACTGGAAGTGAAATTTGGCTATTGAACTACTGAAAATATAAAAACTGTTAGTCCATGAGAAAATTTACAAACCTGGGGATAGTGGACCACTATTAATTTTTGAGCCAAGTATTGACCTGACACATTTGTAAAAAAAATCCAAATCAATATTGAATACAGAAAAAAAACCCCTAGAAATAATATTGAAGAATAAATGGCTGATAATTTTACTGTATTATACACGGTTGTGATGTGGATCAATACTGTATACATAGTGTAAGATACTACTGCTATAAGGACTGCAACTGCATGTAACAAAAGGATACAAGCCTACAGTAACAACATTCATTATCATTTCTGTACTATATGCTAAACATTCAACTATAATGTCGTATGAACAGAAGTCTTTTATTCATAGAAATATGTTTAGTTTATTCTTAGATGGGATTTAGCATGCCAACAGTTTAACATTTAAAAAGAATATATAATGTTGATATTTTTGTTGTTGTTGTTGATTTTGTTGTTGTAAGTACAATACAAATGATTCCTAAATATAGGCATAAATGTTTGATAAACATATAATTTAATATTAATAAAATCATTAAAATATGATAAAAATATCAGCCATTATTGTAAACTATAATTTCTGTTTTTATCTGTTTTCATTAATGATCTTGTGAAAAAAAGATTGTCGTCATCATCTGAATATTTTAAGTATTATTTTGATTTTGTGTGCATATGTATATGGTTAATTCTAGTCTTTTAAAATAATAATAATAATAATAATAATAATAATAATAATAATAATAACAAATATGATGTTTAAAATACTTGATCTCTTAAATGTTGTCAAAGCACTGACATTTTAAATGATATTTAATTCTGAACTTTGCAAAAAAATATTATAATGCCATTTTTTTCAGACTTCATTGTTTTGGAATGTGTGGCTTGTAATAAAAATGATAAAGTCTGTATTATACAAAGATTATTTTTATGATTTGGAAAGTTTTTACACTTTTGTTTTGCTCCCATTATTTTAATTTTACTGATTATACTTAAAGCAGTTGGTATCTTGAACATGGTATACAGTTATGTGTGCCTACTTTATATTTTACTAGCATCACAACGATGTGCCTTACAATGTAAACTAGGCTGCTTTGTCGACTAAAAATGCAAGTTCTTTAAAGTAGCACTTGCTGTTGAAGACTTTATTTTCCAAATTAAAAAAGTTTGAGCTGAAGGAACAAGGTTTGGTTTGAAATTTGTGAGGTTTAAACAGATTAAATAGTCCATAGATAATTTGTATCTTTGCCAGGTAAATAGTAGTGAAGATAGGAACTGGGTACAATTCATAATGGTCCGGAGGCAGACTACAATATGTGTGTGACAAATAATTTAGTGAATAGTTATAAAAATGAGATGTTTTTCTTCATCATCTGCTTAGCAGTTATCATGTGCTAGGACATATGGCACAATTACAGTTGCATTAGAACTGCATGTTGCTTTAGAGACATTACATGCTAATCCTGAAAAACTGCATGTCTGCCATTGTACACCCCTGCCAGGAGCAAATGGTTGAATGTTCTTAATAACTTGATAATCTCGGAAAGTATCTCATGGCTCAGTTTCAGAAAGTCGCATGGCAATTGCTTGATTATGCCCTTAGATTTAGAGTGCATTCATGATCAGATTGATGCTCATGATAAATCTACATCAGTTTTATGCACTTGATTTTAAGCTGGTATTCCATCAAATTTTAGGGATTTGCACAATCTCCACATCTTGGAGAAAACACTGCTATCCATGACATTTTGTGGTACTATCCTGCTTTAGAATATAATTGATGTGTATCAGAAAACTTTCTTGTCTGTATATGACTGCATAACAGTCATTTGTTGTAGCTCTTCCCAGATTTTGAGGTAGAGACCTTTTCTGTTTGCATTCATTGTAGTTCCCATGCAGACCTTGCAACATGGTCTGATTGCAGGGAATGTAGCATCAGATTTGTAATTTTCTTGTGGGATTGTATTTAGCTGTAGGTGTATATGTTGTTTTTTTTTTTTGTGGTGATCCTTCATTTGCCTAAGGTAATAACTTCCTCTCCATGACAGTTATGACAACATTTTGGACCTCAGTGTTCATATAAAATGCATGAACAATCATATGCTAACATTTGAAGTCATCACAAAATCGCCTTTGCTTTAAAGTTTATGACTTTTGCTAGACAACAGGTACAGATTTTGTTCGTAAAATATCTTGCTTTTCATATTTATAAAGATGGTAGCATTCATTGCTTTAGGTTGACATTGTACCCATGCCGTTTTCACTGGGGATTTTTTTTTACAAAAAATTTATTGCCACACCTGTTTTTGGTCAGGGTCCTCCCATTTACTAATTAAGTTTCAGAGTCAGTATCTGTTTAAAACAAATAACATAACACTTTACTGGTTTCACAAGAAGATTCTAAATATTTTGTGCTAGAGAAATTACATCATTGATTTCCGATGTTTTGCTCACCTAGGTGTTTATGTCATTTGTCATTACAACAAATATTAGAGCAAATGTACTTGTTACCAAGACTACAATATGTTAATCTTGACAAGGAATAAATCTGAGTCTGAAATTGTGCAGTATGATTGATGATCAGAAAAATAATTTGAGACCAAATGAGAACCATGTCTTTGTACGTAACAGCTTCATAACCAAGTGCCAGTCAAGGTGGCCATATACTTATGAGTCCGACTGCAAACTGCGCAGACCTAGATCTGTCAGCGCATTGTGTACTGGCAGATTTTGATCTGTACAGTTTCTTAGATGTAGTCATCAAAACTAACAGCATAGACCCAGATCTGCAGGTGCATTATGCTACAACAGAGCAGGATCTGTGTTTGCAGTTTGACTTGACTTATAAGAAAGTATATTCGGTAGTCACTAATTGAATATGTACTGTATCATGTATGACTCTGATTATAAAACTGGCATCTTAATATTTTTGTACTAATATTCAATGCAGATCTATAGAATTCAATGTCCCATTTACCACCTGGCGCATGGTTCTGATATTCAGCCCCAGGTTAGCTGTTTTCTTCTTGGACCAGAAGAGATTATGGGATGGTCTTTTGTCCAACATATGTATGTTAGCACAAGTTTGTTTGCACTACTGCTCCTAAACTACTTTGAGTATTGCCATGATACTTTACACTCACACTCTTCCCATTGCCTTGTTGATCTTAAATGAAAATAGTTCTACTCAGGTTTCCATTATGGTGCCAAGAGCAGCCATCTTGAAAATCATGTTTTTGCTACTACTCTTGAATGGCTGTCATATTAATATGTTTTCACCAAAAGACATGATGTCTAGTTGACCTTGAATGAAAATGGTGCTACCCAGACTTTAAATATACATGCCACAGTAGCCATCATGAAAATCATGTTATTGCTACTTCTGACTGGATTGTTTGATCTAAAATGAAAATGGAACCACTTTGTTATCCAGTATGGCTACCACTTTGAGCATCTTTAAAACCTTGTTATTTCTGCCACTCATCAATGGATGGTCATATCAGCCTGGGGTTCACAAAAGCACATGATGTTTGATTGGTCATAAATGAAAATATTGCAGATTTGACATCCAAAATTGCCACCACAGCATCCATTTTGAAAATATTGCTATGGCAGCTTCTCCTGAACAGAAAGTCATATTGGCATTGGGTTTTCAGCAGTAGACTTATCATGATATCTAGTTGTTTTATGGATGAAATTGGTGCTGACAAGACGTCATCCAAATATGGTCATATATGTCTATAAAATCTCTATTCCACCTGAATGGATGGTTATGTCAGCAACGGGTTTTCACTAATAGACTTTTTATGAGGTTCTAGTTGGTCATTAAGGCCCCAAAAATGTGTTCCATTCGGCTGACCATCCCTGTTTTTCGCTTACCAGAGCGCTTCTTTTCCTTTGGGTAAATAAAAGAAAAATTCCCAAAATTGTGCATCTAATTTGAAGTGCTTAGTACATTATATATACAGATCATTGTAGCAGGGCTTAAACTAAGTGGAAGTGTCCTGGTGTCCTGGCCCAAGGCTAGTAGATTTCATAATTTGAATAGTCTGATGGCTTGTAAAATTTTAGTTGTTGCCATCATTGTTTTATAGGAAGAACTAGTGAAGATTCAGCAGGACAGGTAAATTTCTCAATCTACTAGTCCTTCTTTCTACAAAGAAAATTATGTTGAATTCTGGGCCTGATCTTGAAAATCTCGTCACTTGAAGGAAAGTCATATCACCATTGGATTTTCACCAGAAGACTTCTTATGATGCCTAGTTGATACTAAATGAAAATGGTACCAGTGTGACTCTCATTAAGGCCACGATGACAGCCATATTGAAAATATTGCTATTGCTACTCTTAAATAAAAAATAATATCGACATTGTCTTTGCAACATAAGACTAATTATGACAATAACTTACCCTTGCTTTTGTATAGCTTTAACCTTTTCATGTTGAAAAAACATCTGTTGCACCACTCAAAAAGACCTTTTCCTTTTTGGAAGTGATCTCCAGGATTCAGCCACAACTAGATTTTCTGCTTCTTCCTCATTCCTCAGTAATTGAGGAAATATGACAGGTTTTGTCAGGCCAAAACATTGCTCACTGGTATAGAGGAATGTTAACTGTCTCGAGTTATTGGGTTTATTGTCTGAAGTGGTCTATTTAACCTCACCAGTTCGATGCAGGTGCAGGAACCTGGGCACACCTTCCCATTAAAAGAATTGGGTCTACTGAGTAAAAAGTCTGGCTTCTGGTTCTCAAAGCTGCTTATGCAGACCTCTTCTTAGCTGCTTTGTTTTGTCTGCTGAGGAAGTCCCTCTGAACCCAGCTGCAGTTTGAGGAACATTTCAAGATTGGGTGGTCTCCATCAACCTTCAAGATGCCTATTTGCTTGTCTTAATATTTCCTCCACTTGTAAATAAATGTACCTCACTTCAACACACAGAGTATTCACCCACGTTATGGGATTAGTAGCTTACTTTACCTATAATCTGTGAAAAACATTGAATACTGCTGTCGATCTGGTTCCTTTAGGATGTATCTGTATCCTTCTCGCAAGGTGGAAACCAGGCAAAGATTCTCCATCAGCTCTGATTCCTCTAGGTCAAAAATGTCATCACCATCTGCACTGGTGGATGAATTGGAACAGATTCCTGAATGAGGTCCACATGCATGCACCTGACACCGACTGTTCACTGATGCATCAGATTCCGGCTGGAATGCTCATCAGAGCTGAAGGGCATCATTCTTCAAGGTCATGTGACTCCAGAAGAATCGTCCCTCTACATCAACAATCAAGAAAAGAAAGCTGTATTTTTAGCTTTGCAAGACTATATCAGTAGAGTTAGAACTGATGGTCTCCATCAACAACATGTTTGTTATGGTGATTCTCTGGTATCAAGAAGGCACACACGTGTCCCATATCTTTGTGTGAAGGTTTGAAACTTCTTTTTTAGGATGCCTCAGAATGGAATGCCCTTTGAGCAAGCCACATTCTTCCAAGAAAGACATTTTGCAGGAAGAAGAACATATTAGTAGACATTCTTCACAGATTTGTCTTGTCACCAATCCATGACTACGTCCTTTTTCTCACAATGGGGAAAGTCTGTTGTGGACTTGTTTACATGAGCATTCATTCAGCTTGCAGTGGGAAGATTCACAGATGCCATCTCTCTATTCTGACTGCTACCATAATTCTGCAAAAGTCAGAAGCTACACTGCCCATATCATCCTTGTAGCCCCTCTGTGGTAACAATGATCATGATTCAGTGATTTTCTTGACCTATTGGTAGATCTGCAACACTGGCTTCCTCCTACATAACTGACCACATATTCACCACCTTCAAGCTTGGCTCATCTCAAGCAAGCTACATGCCAGAACAAGTTTTCATTCTGGGTTGCATCAGTTAGACCAGGACAGCTTCTGCATCCAAGGTCTATGATGCCAGGTGGAGAATTTTCTGTGATTGGTGCAGCAGGAAAAATATTGATCTTAGCTGTCCCTCTGTTTATTTCCATTGCTGATTTCTTCTTTCATTGAGATCAAAAGTATATGCCATCAGAGGCTATAGAGCTGCCATTTTCATCACAAATACAGAATTTTAAGTACTAATTGTATGGAAAAATGGGAACCAGTCTGGAAATGGATGAAGATAAAATAGAGTATAAATGGGTTTGGCTGACCAGGATTGGTTGATAATGAAAGATATATTTTTTTAAAAAGAATCTTTTAAGAGCTTATCCTACCATATTTGCCGTATATATTGGGACACGATAAAATATTATTATTTTTTTCCTGTCCCAGAACATGTGACACATTTTTTCACCTAGGTTATATGTCCCAAGACTTGAAACAAAATAAATTTGTATTGCATTTGTGCTTTCCCCTCTCCCCCACTGGATGTTGCAATAAAAGATATTAGACGGTTATTTGATAATAAAAAGAAAGAAACAAACCTTGTATTGCTATCATTTATTCCTTTTTTTCAACCTGAGCATTAAAGAATAAAATATATCTATAAAATCCCACTTGGCATAGGCTTCCATACTGTATTGTGTATCACTTATGTCAGGTTCTACACGCCATGTAGATCATTGGTATGAACATTGAGAAAGAAATTGTGTTTTGTTGTGTTCAAAGGTTTGAATATGTTATCTGACTGAAAACTGGATCCAACAAAATCACAAACAAGATGGAAATAATCAGCCAATATCTTGAAGACAACTGTCATTCATATATGACATGGTGTTAGGTGCAGAATAAACAGACAGTATCTCGCAAATAAAAATCATTATTTGAAAACACATTTACTTGAAAATCTTTTCGCCATCATGGGTTACAAAAGTATCATTACTGTTTACCCGCAGACATCAATGCTCCTTTGTGTTAATTATAACTACAGACATCAAGCACATAGAAGCCAGGGTGGTGAATAAACACAACTCGCAGCAAGCAGTAAACTCCTTCTTTGAACTTACTGACAGGACATCAAAGACAAAGGTTATGTTTATTATGAAACAAGTCGACCTCAGAAGCCGAATTTGGATCTCTGAAGCCTGTGTTTTGTTTAAAGGATATCAATACAAAGGTTATTTTATTGCAAAGCAAGCATACCTCAGGAACTGACTATGGATTCTTTTAAATGTGCGGATATGTGAGGGGGGGGATATACAAAGGTGGCCAAGATATGGAAGCTAACTTTTGTTCCTTTTCACCGGTATTCACAGGAATTTTGAAAATAAATTGAAACAGTGGAACAGTTTTTAAAGTGACACAATATAGTGCTTTGTGCACGGATATCGATGACCCTGCATCGCCCAGATTTGGATAAAATAAAATGTGATGAATTCGTGAAGGCCAGAAGAGAAGCAGATAACTTTTTCGCTGACAGTATGATCATTAACATGGATGAAATTCTAGTGTACTTTGATCGCATTCCTGGATGGACTGACAATAAGATGGGGGCTCAAAAGTGTGAGAATTAGCAAGACTGGTCCAGATTTGAAAAAATATGACTTTAGTCCTTGAGTTTTCACTTCATGTGTAATCGCTGACAGTTTTTCACGATATGAGAAAGCTAACAAAAATATTCATGAACCAAAAGAATGGATCATACAGTTGCAGAAGGGTTGTGCTGATGACATGCTGCTGCAGTGGATTTAAGTATTTTTAAAATAAAATTTCAGTTGGATTGCATTTTCTGATACAATTTTCGAATAATTTAAAAGGTGTCCCACAAGTTATAACTAAAAAAAAAGTGATGTGTCCCAAAACATACAGTGCGCAAAAAAATTAATTTATGGTGTCCCAACATATATGGTAAATATGATAGTTGTAATTGAAAAAATAGAGACATTGATGGACTTTCACTCCTTTAACAATCTTAAGTTTGGAACAATCAATACTGAAATTAGCATCTGACTGTTTGGTGCAGAATTTAAAGCACATGTTTCAAACACACATAGATCCAAAAAATGCTGCACCTTATATGGTTTTATCTGCATAGAAGCTGTCATTTATATTGATAGATATAGGTTTGATAATGAGCACTCAAAAATTTCAAGCCGTAGACTGTTTAATATCATGGTGTTTGCATAGGTTTTCTTCGGGAACTGAATTAAAAGCCCGAGTCATAAATCTTCTCTGGGCATGGCAATCAGTTAGGATTTGCACTTCGCTGATCTCATTAAGTCATTTGAGCTGCAGAGACCTGTCACCCAATTTCTTACACCCAGATTGTAAGAAAGAACAAACTTAAAGACCTAATAATGTTTCCTACCTTAAATATTCTCAGCATGTTTTTTCTATGTTTTCTAATTTCATGGTGTTTGTGTTTGTAATCATATCATTATGTTTTTTATCTTACAGGTGTTGTCTAATGTTGTAAAGCGCTTAGAGCTTCTAAAGATTAGGCGCTATACAAAGTCCTCATTGTTATTATTATTATTATTATTATTGTGCATGTATTTATCTTGTGTTTTATGGTCTTGAACCATAACCTCCTTGGAACGATTTAGCGAGGCTTCCTTTCAGGACCTCACACTCAGACTGTTTATACTCGGTTGGCATCTGCCAGAACACAGTGATATTCATGCATTGTCTGTTGACACTGTCTCCGGTTTTATGAGAATCAGGTGCCCTATGTGGTCAGTTGGTCTGATGCGCATGCCTATATTGATCACTGCCATCTCAACTCTCTCCAGGTGGGTTCGAGTCTTGGGCTTCGCCAATGTGGGTATGTGAGAAAGCTTGCCAGTTGCTTCCACTGGGTCAGTGAATCTTACCAGGGTTTTCCTGGGTTCTTCCTCCACCGGTTATACTGGCCACCATGTATAGCCCATTATGTGCTGAAAAATGGTGTTAAACCCACAAGAACAATAACAGTGGGAATTATGAATATGTTACTTGGCAGCAATGAAGGCAGCAATTTGGTGAAGCCATATTACCTCCTACCTTGGCTCATTAGCACAACAAGGTGCAGGCATTTCTTTTCTCTGGGACCAATAGCTACAACACATCGTGTTATCTCAAAGGAACACCAACATTCTATAAGTGGATTTTCCTTGAATGGTGAGCGTATTCCATTGTTTCTTAGTTTTGATTAGTTAACATGTCAGCCAACCTACATGACATTTTCAGCTACACAATATTAACAGGTATGTGTTTGGTGCTATTAAAATGTAGTTGTGGGTGTGTGTGTGATAAAACTTGTTTCAATTACTGTATGCAATACTTACCTGTCACAAACTCTGCTCTGATGTCTTGGTGTAATCATTGTCTATGAAAAAAATGACTGTCTTGCACATGAAAGCTATATGAGTGAGTCATGTCTTGTTATGTATATTTAATTTAATTATTTGTTTGTTAGTTTTAATTTTTTTATTACTCCATTACATGCTATTGTAAAGTAACTTTGTTTACTGGATTTGACATTTTCCAGAAATTCAGTTCAGTTCTGTTTGACCTGACTGTTATAATAATAGAAAAACTATCTAGTATCTGACATTGATTCAGACAGTGGCAGTTCTGGTAAACAAATTTTTTTTGGTAAAAATAAAATTTTTCCCCAGAGTAAGAACTATTGGGAGTGTGTGATGTTAGGAGTGCTAAAAGCTTCTATTTTGTTTTAGAATGATGACCATGTGACCCTCATCTGGGAATCTCTTTTCCATCTTATGTTAGCCTTATACCTAATAGTAGTAGTCGGTGGGCTTTAAACTTTTGACATGTTAATTTGTGTTGTTGTGACTAGTTTGGGGTGAGATTTTATTTTGTTCAAATTATTGGATTTCAAGTGATTATTTTCCCTGGAAATACATGTGCTCTAAATTAATTCTTGGACAAGAACATTTATAGAAATTTATACAGAATTCAAAAACTGGAATAACACTGCAGCACTTTGTAGTTTACAACAGACACCATCGTCTTCTATTTTGGATTTCATCGGGATTCAAACTCCGTTTCATTTAGGATTTTTTATTAGTAGGACTTTTATTTTTTAATTCTTTGATTAGTTTTGGATTTGATTCGTAAAACCGTTAAGTTCTTTTTTCTCATTTTTTTCACTTGATATTCTGGGGAAATAAATTGTTTGTTAAATTTTACAAAGCTTGTTGTCTTCACTTTTTTCTTGTTACTTTTTGTAAGAGTCTAGACTCATAACAGTCTATTTGACAATTTTTCGCTACAGGATACTGTATTCGCATTGAATGTCTGAGATTTCGGACATGAAAAATAAAAGCTACGCAGTAGTGATGGGTAAGTATTGCATATTAAAATTTGTTCCCCCTAATCCTACATATCTTGTTTGGCCTGAATGTAAATGGTGATCTGACCTCAAATATGGCTGTTACAATGAACATATTGAAAATTCAGTAATTTTCTCCTGAGTTGATGGTCATGTCAAATTTGAGTTTTGACCAAATGGCTTTAAATGGTGTTATATTTGCCCTGTATAAAAATGGCGCCAGTCATGCATCCAGATATAGCTGCCACAATTGTTAATTTGAAAATATTAATACTCAAGAATATCAGAGATGGTTACAACACTCAACAGTTATAAAGAAGAAATTCTCTTAATGAATTCCTGGAAACTTCTTTTTGGATACAAGAGCTTTCATCCCTTTGAGGGACTGTTATTTTTCAAGCTGGTACAAAAGCCATCTAAGATTGAAGAACTGAGCATTGTGAAATATTTGGTCATACTGTATGTAAGGGAGACAACACCAAATGTTGCACTGTCAGGGTATCCTATGGGGTGACCTACATAGACCAAGAGTATTCTCAGTTTGTTTTCCTGTCTAACAGCTGTATCACACAATGTGTAACACAGTAAATGAAGTTAGGTGTTGAGTTCATTTAGTTTTGAGATATCTTTCATTAGTGTTATGGTGATATTTATTTACTGTATTTACTTGCTTATCAGATGAGACCAACTGCAAACTGAATAGACCCAGATCTGCTGTTCTGGGTCTGTGCAGTTTGTAAGGAGTAATCAGTAGAACAAACAACACAGACCCTGATCTGTTGGTGCAGAAAGATCTCTGTTGTTTGCAGTTTGACTCATAAGTAAGTAAATACACTACACAATGAAAGTCCACTTATGGATGATACATATCTACTTGTATATGAATTGATGGGTAAATATTAGGAAAGAAAGTAAGGATGGGATGCACTGAATTTAGCTTGAAATCAAAGAATTTATGTACTTTGTAAGAGATGACAGTCTGATAGATAAATCGGCCACCAAACCTTAATTGGTATGTTGGTGGTTATAATAACAGAAAATGTACCTGATTTATGGGACTAATGGCTGACCTGGTCAAAATGATTGATTTTGTCAGTCTTGATAGCATTGTAATCTCTGGATTCTTTGTCAGTTACAGAATGTTACTGATTCATCAAATCACTGTCAAGAATGGTTATTCATTAAATACATGTAGTAGGTACTGTGCATCTTCTTTAGGAAATTATAACTGATTTTCACTTAAAGTGTTATATATTTGATGCTTTGCATACATGTCCAGTGTTCATGCCACTGGCCCATACTAGGTTGAATTCCAATGTTCATGCCACTGGCCCATACTAGGTTGAATTCCAGTGTTCATGCCACTGGCCCATACTAGGTTGAATTCCAATGTTCATGACATTGGCCCATACTAGGTTGAATTCCAATGTTCATGACACTGGCCCATATTAGGTTGAATTCCAGTGTTCATGCCACTGGCCCATACTAGGTTGAATTCTAATGTTTATGCCACTGGCCCATACTAGGTTGAATTCCAGTTTTCATGCCACTGGTCCATACTAGGTTGAATTCCAGTGTTCATGCCCCTGGCCCATACTAGGTTGAAAAGTGAGGTGATTTAGAAAAATAACTGGGGTCTTCAAAGCCCTTACCAGTATCTTCTTTATTCAAGAAATTCAAGTATTGTCATTATTCATAAGACTCTTATCCTAGATTTATTTATTGCAATAAATGTTCATTTTTGCAGCATGTGTGCTTTGAATCAGTCATACATGATGAGGAAATCATAGCAAACGACACTATTGTTAGACTCAACAATGGCTGATTCAGATTATATAATGCAGATAAAGTGTATATTTTGTATATCAGTGCAGAAATCAATCAATCCATGACTAGAATGCCAGTGATCATTATCTGAAGCAAGCCTTCCATACTGGGATCTGAATTCTTCATGCTTAAGTTGCCATTCTACTCTATAATCTATTTTGGACATTTTGAGTCTTTCTTTATTTCTCCCTGGACCCTAATTGGAAATATATGCACCAGTGTCTTTTCATGATTTCTTCTTTATGCTTTCTGTCAGTGAGCATGAATTATGTACAATCCTCTGGTGCACAGGCTTATATAAAGATCAGTAAGACATTTCTGTCAGGCATTGAAATTTATCATCTTATTCTTCTTTGGCAGTGCAGCACTGTGTTCAATAAGGATGGGATACACTGAATTTAGCTTGAAATCAACTGTAACAATCACTTGTCTTGATTTTCTTGGCTTTATATTAAATGCACCATACAGGTGCCATGGTGGTAACTTTCTCATTCCAGTGATGGAAAATAAGGGTCACTGACCCTGAATGGGGCTGTAGCAGCTGAGTTTAGGTCAGTACAGCAGTAATTGTGTTTTTGGAGAAAAAAGTTTGCTCCATCTGTATGTTGATCAATTGATCCATCTATGTAGCTCAGTTGGTAGAGTGTTGGACTTGTAATCAAACGGTTGTTGGTTTGATACCCATTCATGCTAGCCTGGGTCAGCAGTGTCTATGTGAACTTAGCTCCTATTTCTTCAACATGATATTGCCAATAGCATACCATTAAATCCAAAAATCATGTGTCCACTAGTAATGTATAACATGTATGTACATAAGGAAGCATATCTCCTTAACCAGTGAAGCTAAATATATAGACTTTGGGATATGATGGAGGTGGGTATCTTTGTTGTGCAAAGCTGTTTATAAATTTGAATATGACACAATGTGGAGGGAGTCAGTTGGAGATCATTTTTTTACGACAAAGCTATGGTACTGTATGTATTTCTCTATCAACAGTTGCTTGTTACCACTTTGGAATCCATTTCTCTGATCAGATTTTGATCCAGCTTGTACTGTGGGCTTAATTCATTCAAATCCCAGATGAGCTTGATAATGAATAATATCCATGCATATTAACGAGTTAATCGTTTATCTGAATGGCTCATCAGTTTGTTGCCGTAGTTTTGAAGAAATTTTAATATATACTTATCAAGCTCTCGGATGAGTTTCAGGGACTCCCCATGACATTGAAATCAGTCGAAAACTACACGTATTTTTCATGTTTGGATGTATGAAAATTCCAACAGCTGAGTTCTTGGTATGCATGTTTTTTGGTCTGCAGAAATATCACTGATTCATCCATTTTTACAAAGCAAGGATCAATCGTGTAGAGTGGACGTTATCAAAGTTCAAGTGATCGTAATTGGATTGGGTGAAACCACATGGGTTAGATCTTAACAGACAATGAGATTCCAGATCCTGTTAATTGATTGTCTGTTCCTAATGATCATTTTGATTAACAGGCTAATTACATGCACATTGTTTTACACCTCATTTTGATAGGCTTTACTCGGCACAGTTGTAATCCATCATAAATTCTTACACAATGTTTGGATACTCACATTTTATTGTATACTGTCTTTATAAAAAATAGTGTCAACATTTTATGACTTTTTGTGTGTCAGAGGAATACCAACTCCGAGATTTTTCATCACATGCTATGGTGATTTAATGTATGTTACCTTGCAGAAATGATACAGATCATTTCAGTGGAAAAATATTTTTTGACACATGGCAGTCTGTTTTCAGCTTTATTGTAAATATATATGAAATGAATTTTATATATATATATATATATTTTTAAGATTCCACATTTACAATACTAAAATGGCTTGACAGTCTTTCTGTGTGTGTGTGTGTCTGTCCCTAGGTTACCAAGTGGTTTTTTGTGCTTGTTCAGGATATATACACATTTAATCTAAACTTCAAATCTTTTGCAACAAAATGGTGCTTAAGACATCACAAAACAGATTAGTTTTCTTTGATCCTTTCTTCACCTGTTTGATGCAGAGATTGAAATCCCCCCCCCCACCTATCGTTTTTATTTTATAAAAAAAAAATGTAAAAAAAAATTGTGTTAAATTGTTGTATTGCAGAGTGTAGCCTGGAACATACATATATTTAATTCTTACACTGTGGCTGGAATTCTGTGGTTTGGTTGGGGACTCCCATGATTTTCCTTGGGACTTGACATTTTTTGGAACCATGAGTACTAGACTCTTCTTTGTGTGCAGTTGGATTGCTACAAGTAAGCACAACCATTTGATTTCAGGAAATTGAACTAAGAATTCCTTGTGCTGCAGTTTGATTATTGGATAGTATCTAGTGTAAGAAAAAATTGAATTCAAAAATTATTTTCAGGTTTTTTTTGGTAGGGAACCATTTCTACTTCTCCTAACACAGACAATGTGAGTGTTAACCTGGTTGAGGACTTTTGTCATTATACAAGACAGTTCAAGATAAATGCACAGAATTTTTTTTTTTTTTTTTACATTTTATGTATATAAAAAAAATCTCATTCGGTTTCTTCTGTTCAGTAGCAATTACCTTGTTCTTTTTTATGTAGATACAGTAACTTCCCAATCCAAGTATTCCCCCCTCTCTCTGTCCCCCTCTCTCTCTCCCCCTCTCTCTCTCTCGCTCACACACGCACTCAGACATGCAGACAGACACAGACACACTGTGTAATAGCAGAAAACAATCCATGATAAGGTAATATACAGTTACTTGTCCCTGACAGCATGCATTCATTAACTATATCTTTCACTTGGAAAGGCCATTGTCATTGACTTGAACTACGGATCTCTCGTACTGATTGTTCTGGTCCCTTGAAGTTTGCAAGTTTCTGCTGTATTTCCCCGTGTTCCTTTGTAATGAAATGTAGTTCCTTGCAACATTTATAAAACCTGAAATATACATTACATATATTTCAGCGACTTCAAAGAAAATATTTGTAGATAAAAACACTTTTCCATTTTCAATCACCAGATATCTTGCATTTTTTATTAAAATGAATAGTCATATCAAATTTTGATCATCATATGCAATTCTGGCATGAGCTTGTGCTTAAATTGATATGGATTGATTATGTTAAAAAACATTGAAGGGAATGAAAATTTAGAAGATATTGTATGTAATCAAATAATACCTGTCACCTTAATTGAAACTCTGCATAACAATTCCATCAAGTAAAGAAATAATCTTGGATGTAGCTGTTGTGATGCTGATAAATTTGATGGGTGTTTTGATTTGCCTCCAGTGGAATACTTGTGTCAGGATAGAGAAAGGCAGTCATTGTTCTGTTTGCAACTTTTGCCTCCTTCTGCCATCACATTGTGCCATGTGAACAAAAGTATCTAGCTTCGAAAAAATATAGTTGTCAATAGTGGTGAATTACATCTGAGGTTTCTTTCTTGACTTGATGAAAGAGGTAAAGGATGTTCCATCTGCCAGTTACCTCTGATCTTGGTCCAAGCAGGAAGTTGTAACATGGCATCAGTTCACTTGGTTGCAGTTGATGAGCATTTCACCAGTTTAGATATAGCAGCCTAAATTTTGTATTGGTCATCCCAGTCTGAAGTGGATATATTTTATAGTCTCAGTCATTAACCCAGTTGGTGTACTTCTTCACCAAGTATACAGGCTGCCATATATAGCCGGTCCTGCATACAAACCACATTATCAAGTAATATCTGTTATGAGGGCATAGTTTTCACATTTTGGGGTTTGTCGTGAGTTTGAGTCTCAGGTACAGTGAACTTGATTCAGATGAGATTAATTTGTTACAATGCTCTTTGTGTATGATTTTCAAATAAAATCATATTTTGTGTTTGTGATGGATAGTCAGGTAATATTGTTACCTCAGACTCTGAAGAAAAGAATGTGTAATGAACAAAAGGCTGACTTAGGAGTGTATATCTGAGACATTGAAAAACCGAGTTGAGATTCAAATTCCCCAGGTCACTGTTGTTTAGTAAATATTGAAAAAAAAAATATTCAAACAGAGAACAAAAGAATCAGCTTTATTTTATTTTCTGATATATCTGGTCCATTAAAGAAAATTAGAAACACCAATGTTAATAAACAATGTAGCAGCTAAATGTTCCAAAATAGCTTTCTTTCCATTCAAGTTTCATTACCTGTATGAATTTGCATATACTAGCTAACATACATGTTACGAAGGTGTGTGATATCAGGTCCATTTGGACCTCTTGATAACATATTTTTGGATAAAGATGCAAAAGTATTGAAAACCAAAACAGCTTTGAGATTGAATGCAAAACTTGAAAGATACAAATCCAAGTGGTGACCAAGTTATGTCATCAGGTCTAATGCATGCAACAGGTTATTTTTAAATAAATCGATCCATTATGGAAACGTATCATTGAAGTGTAGGCAGAGCCTATTCTTTGTAAATCTGAAGTCGCAAGTTTAACATCTGGTACCATTATGGGCAAGTTCTTTTTGTCATCCAATTTTGCTGACCACTCCTTTGGCCTAGTGGTTAGAGCATCCACCTCAGATGCAGGAGGTTGGGGTTTGAACTCTGGCCTAGTCATACCAATTACATGTACTTATAAAAATGTTACTAGTAGCTGCCTTTATTGGCACTCAGCATTAAGAGGTTAGTGTTAGGACTGGTTGGCCTGGTGTCAGGATAATGTGACTGGGTGGGACATAACGCAGCATGTCTGAGGCATGATGCCCCAGTGTTTGAGACATCACTATAAACTGACACACTGCAGACATCATAGCGATATGACTAAAAAATTGTTAAAGCTATGTTAAAAATCCAAATCACTTGCACACACACACACACAATTTTGCTACAGTATTTTTAAACTTTGTTTTCAGTTGTACTTTGAAAAAAGGTAATGTACATGGTTGTATTGACTCCAAGGTTAATAATTAAATCATCATTTTGTAACAGTGATTACTTCTGTGTGCCATATGTGTTTGCTTAGCTAAAAATGCAGTATTTGATAGCATAACACTTTGTACAGGGACATGGTTTCTTGTTGTTGGTTGGTTGGTTTCAACAGATCATTAGCTAATTGAATCATACCCATTCCATTTAAGTTGTAGTCTGAGAATATGTATTTATTCCTTGAAAGAAAATTAGCCTTTATTAAATAAAGAGAGGAAAGTTATCATAAGTAAAATAAATAAATAACTTTGCATGTGAGATCTGGACAGCATTAGTTTGACACCATATTGTCAAACTTTCACTCAAGTTTTCATACGTCATTTACTGAGTATCTAAAAAAAAATCAAACTTTGTGTTTAAGGTTTTCATACAGAGAACTGAATATTGCCATACTGTTATGATTGTGGAAGTATTTGTAGATAAGAATTAGCTGAAAATTATAAATATTTTGGGCCCATAGTGTCTTTAACTCATTGGCTCTGGAAGCTTTTGTCGTTTTTGCCTGAAATGCAAGTAGAAAAGACATTTTGGGAGCTCATTCAGAATACATCCTAATACGTTGACTTTCAACAGGTTTTCCATTAGCCTAATGCCTAGTTGTATTAGGAACATTGTTTTCCATTGGTTATTTAGCTTGCACATGAGCAGAAGGGTAAAAGTTGGATTATTTTCTTTTGCTTAATGGACCCATCATTTTCGCATGGAGACCATGCTTTATTCCAAATGCCCACCTTAATTATCCTAGTTTTGCAAAGGTTCACTTGTCTGTGTGCAGTTCAGACCAGTCTGCGTTAGATCTGAGGCCAAAAGGTCTAAAATCCAGAGACAAAATCTGATTCCAACCACGAGCGAATTTTGGTTGAAAAGAAAATGGGTCCAACAAATTAGGTTTTTCCCTCTGTATTTTGTTGAACGTTCAGATTATTTGGTATCATTGTAGAGCTATATCTGTCTTTTTTTTGTAATACCACCCACTTTGGTCTATCTTAAAGGACCATAATGCTGCAGAGCTCGGAAGTAGGGTACAGTCTCATCACGCTTACAGGCGGGATTGGGGCTGAATGAGTTAATAAATAGTTTGAAGTTCACAAAAAGCAAGGAGGTTCACACAACCTATTAATTCCTCAACCATATGGAATAAATCAGCAAATGCATATTGATCTCAACCATATATATATATATATATATATATATATATATATATATATATATATATATATATATATATATATATATATATCTGTGTGTGTGTGTGTGTGTGTGTGTGTCACATTTGAGAATATGGGTAATCCTCCCTAGCTCCTTGATCTCTCACTTCACAGGTTTTTGTAATACATCATTATAACTTGGTTAATACAGACATGATGTATTATTACTGGCATCTTGACATTTCAACCTCTGCACAGCATCATAATTATGACTTCCTGACATGGAGTCCACTCCACTAGATCCTAATCATGAGGGTTGTATATGTAGCCCATTCAGATAAAAGTTACTCTAACCTCATTGATAGTATGCTGTATACACTTCCTGCAATCAGGCAAATAATCTTTACCTTAAAGTACTATTTATTACACATACCCTTATGCCAGATTATTGATAGAATGGTTATATTTTACCGTTTCATTCTTTGTTTTATCATACCAGTTTTTAAATGCTACACAGGTAAAAAATAAAGATTATCAGTTCTATTGTTCGTGATTTTCTGTAGACTTTTTTCTTTGAATGTAGATATATATTAATATATTAATATACATATTAATTTTCAGCCATGTCTTATGTACATATATTTGCTGCATATTGATAAGAAATGGGGAAAATGGGAAATTTTTAAAGAACAGTTCAGGCAATAAATAATGAATTTTGCTTTCCTCAGGGAACTAGGGGAGAACTATTGTACTATCCCAGGCATCATCCTGGGTGGCTTAGTGGTCTAAAGTGCTTGCCTTTACCGATCACTGTTATCTCATCTATGTCCACGTGGGTTTAAGTCTCAGGCTTGGCCTTTGTGGGTATATAAGAAAGCTTGCCAGTAGCTTCCTGTGGGTGGTGTTTTCCTGGGTTCTTCCTCCGCAAATTTACTGGCTGCCATGCTAAACAATGGCATTAAACCCACAACAACATCAACCCCAGGCATCATTGTCACTGTTCTTCAATATATTTTCTTTGGTGCATCTTTGCAGAATCTCTTTTTTTTCTCCATCCAAGGTGCTAGGCTAGAGTCAGTTTTGTAGCATCTGGGAGAATAAGATAGCTAACTTGCACATACATATACATTATTTGTACATTTATGGTTAAGTTATTTAAGTAACTTGTACATACATGTACATTATTTGTACATTTATGGTTAAGTTATTTAACTCGTGACCACATAGGGTTTAGTTTTGCAAATTGTCTAATACTGGTATATCTATGAAGAGTAGCTTGGTTAGGGGATGAGTAGTACTATACGTATACAGTTTTTTTTATAGAAGATCATCGTGATCCATATCACGTGCTTCACTGACTTTCGTTAAATTTTTTATTTTCACTTTTTCTAGTGCTGTTCATACTAGAATCATCAAGCAAAAGGATTGTATGCATCTCAGATGGCATCACATACGCATTACAAAAGAGTTGCCGCTGTGATCTAAATTTTAAATTTTATTGGCTTGCATGTAGGTTATGTTTTGCATATAACTCATGGGTACATAGGTTGTTTTTGGCGTTTGTTTTGCACTTTGTACACATCCAGATAATTGCATTAAGACTGCACACACTTGCATTCGGACTAATCATGGTAATTATTATTCCATGAATTGATCTTGTAATACTGGTGATTCTGGCTACCACCCCAAAGGCCGCTCAAAGCCAGTGACTTCCAGAGATTAAGTTATGGCTTCAGTAGGTGGGCAATAATAATACCTTCTGAAGCAGATTTATGAACAACGGTTTCAAAAAAAAAATCTTTTTTTTCTTTTAATGTCTTTCATGCCCTATCACATGAGTTAACATTTCATAGATCAATGGAACACATTTTTGTCTGAATGTATTTTCTCATTGATAATGTTTAATATACTGGAGACTATCTGTGCTTAAAGCTTTGCAGAAGTGAGCAATATTGATTACATTTTGGCTATGGACTGATCATGTGCAAAAATAATTAAAGGATACATACATTATAATCCATACATGATGTTCGTCATGTTCTTGAAATAAAAAATGGAGCATTTTTTAACTAGTGAGTTAGATATCCAGATTTTTGGCACAGTTTATGCCAGTGGCCATCGCATTTTAATGAGGTTCACTTAGTGTTAGAACATCTTAATGATACCAAATTTGAATACATGTATGGGATCGGGCTGCAGAGGAAGATGCACTACAGAACACCTTGTTGAGGGAAGTTTGCAAGTCAGATGAAAGAGGCAAGACCAGGCTGGTGAGGAAGGCATGTTACAGAGTGGCAGGTTGAGAGAAGTTTCACCTTCTTGTAAATTTATTTGAAGAAAATGTTGTCATTAATAAATTCAAATGTGAATCAGTGCATGAGCCACAGCTATTTATTTTATACAGCTGCTGTACTATTGATTATGTTGAATTAGTACCATATATACTTGCTTATAAGTTGAATCCACCTGAAAACTGCACATACCCAAATCTGCCATCATATAAAGCACTGGCAGATCTGGGTCCATGTAGTTTGTTAGGAGTAATCAGTACAAGAAACAGTATAGACCCTGATATGCAGGCTCATAATGCAATGTTGGATCAGGGTCTATGTCATTTGTCATTGGACTCAACTTAAAAGTGCTTACAGTTGGTATGTGCATAAGAGAATTGTTATTTGGTATTGATTAGCATTGAAAACTATATATATATATATATATATATATATATATATATATATATATATATATATATATATATATATATAATAAAAATGAGGACTTTGTATAGCGCCTAATCTTTAGAAGCTCTAAGCGCTTTACAACATTACAACACCTATAAGATTAAAAAAACATGTAATAATATTATTACAAAAACAAACACCATGAAATTAGAACAATATTAAAAAATAAAAAAACATGCTGATAATATTTCAGGTAGGAAACATTATTAGGTCTTTAAGTTTGTTCTTACAGTCGAAATAAGTGAGTTTTGAGAGCCCTCTTGAATGTGATCACTGTGTCTTTGTGTCTAAGTTCAGTGGGCAATTCATTCCACGTTGCTGGGCCCTGGTATGCAAAAGAACGCTGTTCATATGACTTTGTTTTCATAGTGGGAATAATGAGTATACGATTGTCAGAAGAGGAGCGTAAGTATCTTGCTGGTGTGTACACACAGGTGAGATCGGATAGGTATGTTGGACTAGAGTCCAACAGTGAAACTTAGCACAGAGAACAAATTTTGTGTTTGATTCTGGCTCGAATGGATAGCCACTGTCGGGTACAGAGCAGCGGGGAGGTGCTCTGATCGGGTACTCTAAGTATGATCCGAGCAGCTGTGTTTTGAACTTTATGAAGTTTCTGGAGTAGATATTGAGATTAACCATATATATATATATATATATATATATATATATATATATATATATATATATATATATATATATATATATTAATTAGGAACACTTATTTTATATTATTAATTACTAGCAATATGAAAGTCACAAGGTAATTTATAATGTAAAGGCAATTCTTTGTTTAATTATCCCACACTTCAGTAGGGACTATATTGTGTGACTCCCCATCTCCATAATAATCAATTTCTAAACTGCTGGCTTCACCTAACTTTATACATAGGATATGATTGTAATAACTGTCAGTGAGATGGGTATGATTTGTGGCCCCTACCTGGTGTCCCTTGAAGGGGGGTCAAAGGTCAGATATAACAGTGACATTTTTATCTCCATACTTTCATGGAGGATATAGTGATGCCCTCCATCTATCAGTATGTTTTTTACCACATATGCAGTGGGGGTAAATAGTGATACCCTCCATCTGTTCTTTGCCACATCTGTTGTGGGGAATATTGTGATACCCTTGATCTGCTTTTTTCCAACATATGTTGTGCAGGATATAGTGAAACCCTCCATCCGTTCTTTCACACAAATGTTGTTGTTTCTGGGGATATAGTGATACCCACTATCTGATCTTTCCCTTCATCTGTTTTGAGGGATATACAGATACCCTCCATCTTTTCTTGACCACATATGTAGTTGGGGATATAGTGATACCCACTATCTGATCTTTACCACATCTGTAGTGGGGGATATAGTGATACCCTCAATCTCTTCTTGTGATACCCTCCATCTGTTCTTTACCACATCTGTAGTGGGGGATATAGTGATATGCTCCATCTGTTCTTTATCACATCTGTTTTGGGGATATAGTGATACCTCTATATCTTCTTTCCCACATCTATTATGGGGGATATAGTAATACCCTCCATCTGTCTATCATTCTGTTCTTTATTGTATCTAAATTCAGTATGGAAATTCCTGAAACGTCGTTTTGATACTGCCTTTGGGTTCACATTAGTAATGTGGGAGGTGTCAGTCTTGACTCCCTTCCCTTGGATTCTGGGATCATTTACAATATTTTTAGATCTTTCCTGAACAAACTTTATATATGCTGTAATAGGATTTGTCATTACAACCACAAGGTCACAGTCAGGGTTGATAGGGGTGGAGTGAGTTGGAGGGTGATTCAGATATGCATTGTATATGGGGTGTGGATGGTGATGGGTTGGCATTGCATGATATGGGTCAGCATGTAATGAAAAATGTGTGAATTTTGAAGTACCCCTACTTAACATTTACAAATGTGTTATTAACATTTAAGTGTTATTATGCTGGCTTAAATAGTTTGGAAAAAAAGATCTTTTGTTATGGGACTGGCTTCAAGGAAATTAATTCAAGCACATGATTTTTTTCCTATAAATTATTAACTGATTTTTCTTTTGTTACGGGGCTGGCATTAAGGAAAATAATTAAATCACACTATTTCTTTCCTTTAAATAATTCTGATTGTGAAGCAAAAGTACATGTACTCATTTATCTCATCACAAAGGGACCATTTCCATATTTAACAACTTGGTTGAATCATGTGAATTTAGTTTGAATATTAATGTATTATTGTGTTGATGGGCAGCATATTTTTGAAGAGGCACATGCCCTTTGGACTTAAAGTTGATATGCCTGACATTTGCAAAAGTAGAATTATTTAGATCACTTGACTTAGCTGCATGTGGCTGCTGATCATCTCAGCTTACAACCTTTAATTTGTAGATTGGTAGGCTGGTTAATTGATTGATGTTAACAGTACATTGGCACATAAAAGACAATATTGTTAAGACAACTGGAATAAATATAACGTGCTGTGCCCAAAGACAGACAAGGGAAGTTTTATCCAGACTGGTGTATATAGAGTCAGTTTAATACAGGCTGTATGTAGGCAGTTTAGTACAGGCTGATGTACACTGCTCCCTCGATAACTCGCGTCCAGATAACTCGCGATCCCGCTTATAACGCGGTGTCCATCTTGGTTCCCGATTTTTTCCAGAGAAAATGTATTTAAAATATCTTTAAAATATGCTGAACATGAAAAAATTACGATAAGAATTGATAAATTAAACCTTGATACATTGCTCGTTTTATCATCGAAAATGGTGATTAATGCCCGTAAAAATGTAATCCATATTTTGAAATTTGCAAGTTCTAAAGAAGAATTAATTTCAGAGATCTCGAAAACGCTTAATTACGCGTATTTGAACACCAATTTTTTATCTGGGACGCAGAAAATCACTGAGGCGGGAGTCCTCTGTACGTATGTAATAGGTGCGCAGAAAAATTCAAAGATTTGCCGGTCCTGTTTCAGCCACCTGCCTTGTGGGAAAATGTGTTGATCATTTAACTGTGCTGATATTTACAATGACAGAATTCAGTGACTGAAAGACTCTTTGATGTACTGTTGCCATTTTATAAGAGTACATTAAAAAATAAAAAGAACATGATGCAACAGCTAGGCGGCTAGTTCAAAGGCTTTGACTAGCGGCCGAGTGAGAAAATGTACTGATGATTAGTGATTGAATTCAGAGGCAGAAAGACCCAGTTTTAAAATCCTAGCGAGACCTCTGTTTAAAGATATCATATATTATGTAAGTTTTTATGATAAATAGTTGTCAGTATACTGTAAATAAACAGTCTGGTGAATGCTAACAGGTGGCAACACAGAATGAAATAAACACCAATTAAACGTCTTCCTGTGTGAAAGTCACGTTCTAATCCTTTAATTCCGTTTCAGTGTAAACATTATAATCACAACATATTCTGTTCATTGAAAACATGAAAAGAGTCAATCGACCATCACATCGAAACCCGTGAGTACTTCTGTGAGAACCTAATTACATGTACATGCCGGCTTTGTTTTGATCAACAACTTGGGGAAGTGTTTGTTGCATTTAAAAAAAAAATCGATTACAAGAGACCTCGGGTGCAGAATTAAGGGTCTTGGAGCTGCCTTTGACGTAAAGCAAAACAGTAACAGAGACAACGACGATGATAGTGACTTCAAATGTTTCAGTGAAACTGATGTCATTAATGCCGAGGCTGTTTGGGAGAAATTTGTACAGACTCATGGTCCTGAGATGGGCGTTTCTCTTGATGATATGGAGGAGTGGATTTGTGCTGACAAGGATTGCCCCACAGCCGAATACATGTCAGATGAAACTATAATTATTTCTATAGCGAACAAATTTGCTGCAGAAGACGATGCTAACTGGAGTAACACAAGTGTTGAAAGTGATGCAGATGCAGATGTTGCACCCCCACCCCTCTGCACAGGAAGCAATCAATTATTTTGATATTGCCATAAGGTGGCTGGAGACTCAAAATGTTGACTACATAAAGCTCATGCAGTTGAGAAATCTGAGGGATTTTGCTCGGCGGCAGAGAAACCAAGAGTAACACACACACACAAAAATAACTGATTTTTTCAAAAAGTGAATTGTCAAGCGTGGCACAAACGGCAAGTATTAACTTGTTCTAATTTACGTTGTTTTAAATTTGTAGACCAATTAAATATGTTAGTACTGATTAACCCTTGTTTTTTTTTTTTGTTTTCCATTTTACTTCTATCACATTCAACTCTATTTATCTATCTATCGTTCGATCGACACTGTTTCTCGAAAAGAGTCGATCTTTTGTATATAAAAAAACGTCTAATTTGGATCAAACAATAAAACCAGAATGTATCCAATTCAACATAAAAATTAGTGACGTAGTACACAATGTGTGAAGTGGTACACATGTTAAGCGAACGGAAACCACGTGGAATAATGTTTTCGATGATCGCCTCAATATACTGTAATTTATCCTGAAATTAATGTTGTCCTATGAGGAAATAATAAAGTACACCGTTATGAAGAGATATTTATTAACAGTTAATCTCAGAACGATTATAAAGTGAGTATTCAACAGTATAATCTGCCTACCCCCCCCCCCATTATTTCTCCGTTATGTCGTCAATCACTTTATTGGTTTTGGGCTTATTTTATAGGTCCCTCGATAACTCACGCCTCACTTATAGTGCGGTCGATGTTTCTGGACCCCGATGTGCGCGAGTTATCGAGGGAGTGGTGTATGTAGACAGTTTAATACAGGCTGGTGTATGTAGACAGTTTAATACAGGCTGATGTATGTAGACAATTTAATACAGGCTGGTGTATGTAGGCAGTTTAATCAAGGTTGGTGGATGTAGTCAGGTCAATACAGGCTGATGTATGTAGGCAGTTTAATACAGGCTTATGTATGTAGACAGTTTAATACAGGCTGGTGTATGTAGGCACTGGCAGTTTAATACAGGCTGATGTATGTAGGCAGTTTAATACAGGCTGATGTATGTAGACAGTTTAATACAGGCTGGTGTATGTAGGCAGTTTAATACAGGCTGATGTATGTAAGCAGTTTAATACAGGCTGGTGTATGTAGGCAGTTTAATACAGGCTGGTGTATGTAGGCACTGGCAGTTTAATACAGGCTGATGTATGTAGGCAGTTTAATACAGGCTGGTGTATGTAGGCACTGGCAGTTTAATACAGGCTGATGTATGTAGGCAGTTTAATACAGGCTGATGTATGTAGACAGTTTAATACAGGCTGGTGTATGTAGGCAGTTTAATACAGGCTGGTGTATGTAGGCACTGGCAGTTTAATACAGGCTGGTGTATGTAGGCAGTTTAATACAGGCTGGTGTATGTAGGCACTGGCAGTTTAATACAGGCTGATGTATGTAGGCAGTTTAATACAGGCTGATGTATGTAGGCACTGGCAGTTTAATACAGGCTGATGTATGTAGGCAGTTTAATACAGGCTGATGTATGTAGGCAGTTTAATACAGGCTGATGTATGTAGGCAGTTTAATACAGGCTGGTGTATGTAGGCACTGGCAGTTTAATACAGGCTGGTGTATGTAGGCACTGGCAGTTTAATACAGGCTGGTGTATGTAGGCACTGGCAGTTTAATACAGGCTGATGAATGTAGACAGTTTAATTCAGGCTGGTGTATATAGGCAGTTTAATACAGGATGATGTATGTAGGCAGTTTAATACAGGCTGGTATATGTAGGCAGTTTAATATAGGCTGATGTATGTAAGCAGTTCAGTACAGACTGGTGTATATAGGCAGTTTAAGGTTGGTGTATGTAGGCAGTTTAATCCAGGTTGGTGAATGTGGGCAGTTTAATACAGGCTGCTATATGTAGGAGTCATGGTACTACTTCAGTTCCCATAGTAAACCAATGCAAACACCATGATAATAAAAATTCAGTAACTTTAAATTTATGAGTGCTTATGATCAAATCTATATTTATCAGTATAGATGCATCCTGTATGATAGCTTCTGTGTAGAGAAAGGATATGAGCCGCAGCATTTTCTGGACCTACATGTATATGAAACATGTACTTTCAGTTCTGCACCAGAGTCAGGTGCTAATTTCAGTAATGAGTGTTCCAAACTCAAGACTGTTAAAGGACTGAAATTCGATCAGTGAAACAGTGTATCTATTTTTTTCAGTTATAACTAGGATAAGTTCTCAAAAGACTCATTTTGACTGCTTCTGTGGCCTAGTGGTTAGAGCATCTGCCTCTGATGCGGGAGGTCGCGGGTTTGAACCCCAGCCGAGTCAAACCAAAGATATATTAAAATGGTACTGTCAGCTGCCTTGCTAGGCGCTCAGCATTAAGAGGTTAGTGTTAGGACTGGTCGGCCCAGTGTCAAGATAATGTGACTGGGTGGGATATCATGCTATATGTCTGTGGCATGATGCCCCAGTGCTAGACATCACTATAAACCGCCACGCTGCAGACATCGGAGCGATATGACTGAAATTTTTTTAAAGCTATGATGAAAATCCATATTACGCGCATGCAAAAGAGATTCATTTTACTAAAATCTAACATTCATTATCAACCAATTCTGACCAGCCACACCCATATATACTCTTATCTTCACCCATTGCTCCCATTTTTCCACACCATTAGTACTGTGTCCATGTGTCCTGTAGGCAGTTTCATAAAGGCTGCTGTATGTAGGCAATTTAATACCGGTAGTTGTATGAGGGCAGTTTAATACAGGTTGGTGTATTTAGGCTGTTTAATACAGATTATGTCTGTAGACAGTTTAATCAAGGCTGGTATATGAAGGCAGTTTAGTACAGGCTGCTGTATGGACAGTAGGCTGTTCAATACAATGTGGTGTGTACAGGGAGTTTAATACAGGCTGGTGAATGGACAGTAGGCAGTTTAATAGTTTGGTTTATATGGGCAGTTTAATAGTTTGGTGTTTGTAGGCAGTTTAATCTAGGCTGTATGTAGTATGCATACAATATGAAGTTTAGTACAGGCAGTTGTGTGTAGGCAGTTAATCAAGGCTGGTGTATAAAGGCAGTTTAGTACAGGTTGGTGTATATAGGCAGTTTAATGCAGGCTGATGTATGTTGGCGGTTTAATACAGGCCGATGTATGTAGGCAGTTTAATCCTGGCTGTATGTAGTATGCATACATTAGGTAGTTTAGTACAGGCTGTTGTGTGTAGACAGTGTAATACAGTTTGGTGTGTGTAAGCAGTTTAATACAATAGAGGATATTTTCTTTTCTTATGTTAATACCAGATAGATTACATGTGGTACCGTAAATGAGTTATTTTAGTGAGTGGCAAAGCCATGAGTTAAAATGTAGAGCTCTTGGTACCACAAGCGGAAATATATCCAGTATTAATGTTGGAAAAGAACATTTTCATTTTGTTACATACCAAACTTGCTCCAGAATATAAATTTAAAAGATTAAACTCACACCTCCCCCACCCTCATTTCATAAATTCATTTTACTTCCATAGGCTGATCATATAAATATGTGTAACTTAAGACAGCAGAGCATTAGGTTGACCTAATCAGTCTCACTAAATTAAATTTTTGTCCTTTTGTAAACTATTGGACATTATCTGAAAACAATATAATTCCAACTAAACAGTTCATTGCAGTGTTTATTGTTGTTGTCAAGGAAGCAACTGGAAGTAGTTATGAGATACATGAGAAGCGTCTGGTCAGATTTCTTTATCAAAGATTAATTTCCCTGTCTGTAATGTATGGCAGTTTTTACCTATTTGTTCTTTTCACAACATACTTGATTTTGTTGCTGCAGAAATACATTAAAGCAGCATATGTCTTATGTTACTTGTTCAGGCTCTAATAAACAGTAACAAAAGAAGGAGTGAAAACAACAAGCTTTGAAAAATTTAACAGATAATTTATTTCCTTGGAGTTACACTGTAAAAATGAAGGGAAAAAAAAGAACTTGTGGTTTTGAGAATCAAATCCAAAAATAATCCGAGAATAATCCACAAATTAAATTTTAGAAGTCCTAGTAATGAAATGTTCTAATGAACTCAAGTCCAGGTGCGGACAAAAAATCCAAAATGGAAGGCGATGACATATACTGTAGCTAGTATTGTGCTGTTGTGTCTACAGTTCTTGGTTATTTCACAAATAATATTCTGGTGTTTGAATTTCTGAATAAAATTTAAACAAATGTCTTTGTCCAAGAATTCTGTTTGAGCACTCAGATATTTCCAGGAATAAGAATTAATCTTTTAGAATCCAAATAATTTGAACAAAAATTAAAATTTAACTCCAAACTGTCACAAGCAGACACTTTCCAGTGTAAAGTAAAAGCCCAGCTGAGAAAAATATTTATAAACAAAGGTTGTAAAGTAACTTGAGATGCAAAACAGATTCCCAGATGAGGGTCACGTGATTACATTCTAGAATGATTTAGAAGGTATCTACAGGTCTAATGGCACAAAGTCCAGTACAGCCTCGAATTCACCATTATCATTCATACATTAAAAATGAATTTAATAAAAGAAGCTGTTTACTTGATTCTCAATCAAAGCCATACCGCTCCGGTGGCCTGGTGGTTAGAGTGTCTGCCTCGGATGTGGGAGGTCGTGGGTTCGCTCCCCGGCCAAGTCATACCAAAGACTTAGAAAAATTGTACTAACAGCTTCCTCGCGTGGCACTCAGCATTAAGAGGTTAGTGTTAGGACTGGTCGGCCTGGTGTCAGGATAATGTGACTGGGTGGGACATCATGCTGCATGATGCCCCAGTGCTAGACATCACTAAAAACTGCCACACTGCAGACATCATAGCTATATGGCTGAAAAATTGTTAAAGCTACATTAAAAATCCAAATCACACATACACAGACATCACTATAAACTGCCACACTGGAGACATCGTAGTGATATGACTGAAAAATTGTTAAAGCTGCGTTAAAAATCCAAATCACACACAAACAATCAAAGCCAGGAACTAGGTCAAAAATAGAAACAGTGTTTCTATTATTAGGCATCCATGAAAAGAGTCTCGTCAAACTGAATTCTCTGGAAAATATCAAAGTCCTAGTAAACAAAATTACATTACTTTGACATGTAATTAAAATAAAAAGATTGTAAAATTTACAGACAATTAAATTAAATCAAATTCAAATCAAATATACATGACACATGGCATGATGGGAAATATATTAAGATATATTTTTCACTTGTGAAAAGCTAGAAATGAAAATAATATGACAATTGTTTCGACAATTAATCTCCATATTTCACACTTAAGTGCATGTACAATATATAGATCGGTGTTGGCTGGCAGTTTAATACAAACTGGTGTATGTAGGAGGTTTAATACAGGATGATGTAGGTAGAAAGTTTAATCCAAGATGTTGTATGTAGGCAGTTTATTATTACAGACTGGTAGACTGGTGTATGTAAACAATTTAATCCAAAATATTGCAAAGTAATTGTTATATTAAAACATGTGCAAGACTGGCTTAAATATATTGCAAAGAGTTCTTTGTATGAAAACATGTAAAAGTTATCTAAAATATATTGCAAAGTGTTCGTTCTCTTAAGACATGTAAATATATTGCAAAGTGTTATTGTATTTAAATGTGAAGGATTGGCTTAAATATATTGCAAAGTGTTCATTTTATTTAAACATGTGAAGGATTGGCTTAAATATATTGCAAAGTGTTCATTGTATTTAAATGTGAAGGACTGACTAAAGTATATTGCAAAGTGTTCATTGTATTTAAATGTGAAGGACTGACTAAAGTATATTGCAAAGTGTTCATTGTATTTAAACATGTGAAGGATTGGCTTAAATATGTTGCAAAGTGTTCATTGTATTTAAATGTGAAGGACTGACTAAAGTATATTGCAAAGTGTTCATTGTATTTAAATGTGAAGGACTGACGAAAGTATATTGCAAAGTGTTCATTGTATTTAAATGTGAAGGACTGACTAAAGTATATTGCAAAGTGTTCATTTTATTTAAACACATGAAAGATGGCTAAATATACTGCAAAGTTGTATTTAAACATGTGAAAGATTGGTATGAATATACTGTGTTCATTGTACTTCAACATGTGAAGGATTAGTTAAAATATATTGCATTGGAATTATATAATAAGCCTATAGTATAAATGTTTGACACTTTTGTTCATTTGATAAATTTGCAGTCCATTTGGATATATGGCATATGCACGTCAAGTATTTAAAGTATTCATACATGTACTCTTATAAATTAAGTTTAAAGGGCTGTTTTGTTTAAAGGAATATAAATGAAATTTATGCATTTATAAGAATGTTTTTAAATTTGGCCTGATCAGTCCTTAACATACTAAAATGCATTGGGTAGTCAGTATTAGGCAGCTGCCTTTATTGGAATAAGTAAACAAAAGATATCTTAATGTGCCTGGCTTCATCTGGCTGGCAGCTTGGGATCCATAATCAAACCTGTCATGAATGTCAAGTAGCAATCACTGTATTTAATAAGCACTTTCTTAGTCTTTTACATGAAATTATTGTGGAAAAGCCTCTATTATGGAACCCCATTTCTTCAGAGACCATATTTCTTACTCCCTTGTTGTAACTGTTCAAGACAGGTTGATTAAAATGAACGCTTAATACAGTATATGTACAGGGTGTGTTTGCATGCATTGAGGCACTTTTGTCACTAATTCATCCTCAAAATAACTCAAATCTTTGCCACTGAGGGTGTGCCTTCAGCATCAAAAAAGTAATACACTTGCGGCCATCAAAGACTTTACAATGCAAGTCGGCAGACTACCAAATACCTTGACTATAATAATTGCCAAAATGTTGTTTAAAACAGATATTAATGCCATCTTTTGGTTTATATCACCTATAGCGATTTTGGCCATTGCTAACATAGATGTGAACGGGCCTGCACCACTGAGAAGCAGTAATGTATATTTCAATCGTTTCCTGAAGAAAAAAAACATGCCCCGGGAGGCACATAGCAGTCAAAGTTTGGTGAGCAGAGGAAAAACAATTGTGTGAAGCACATGATACCATGCTCAGGGTGCAATCCTGCAGAGGGTACATCAGTAGTTTACGACATTTTGATACTTTCTCTTACCTGCCTAAGCAATGATTATTACAGCTGCCTGGCACCAGGATTTTTTTCGTCTTTTCTTTTACATTAAGATAATTATTTTCAACTAATATGATGGTTGTAGTAGGGTCTTTATTTTTTTTTTGTTATTAATTGGAGCAAGAATACTTTTTTCTAGCTTTTTGTTCAACTGGAAATTAAAAATTCCAATCTCCCCCCTTTTCCCACTCCCTTCATTCCATTAATATCTGTATCATATATTACTAAATCAGAACTGTAATTTTACCTTTTTGCTTTCTGGAAGTCATCTTGATTGTATGAAAGCTTGTTTTTGCTTTCAAGTGCATACAAAATTTTTTTTTGATTCTCCATCAATTACGCATCATCAGAGATAAGTGAGCAGACAGCTCCTAAATTTTTATAGCATGGAATATGTATTCTCTTCCTAATTGCACTGCTCCGGTGGCCTAGTGGTTAGAGCATCCGCCTTGGATGTGAGATGTCACAGGTTCAAACCCTGGCCGAGTCATACCAAAGACTTTGAAAAATGATATTAACATCTGCCTCACTAGGCGCTCAGCATTAAGAGGTTATTGTTAGGACTGGTTGGCCTGGTGTCAGGATAATGTAACTGGGTGGGACATCATGCTGTATGCTTTTTTTATTGATAAAAGAATGTAATTTTTAAATGTTCATTGTTAGAGTTTGCTGACTTTTGTTAAATTGTATGTGTTCAGTAATATAGCTTGCTGTCTTGAGCCTACATTGTATGTATGCTTTTAAAGATTCCTGTCCTTTAGAATGAAACAGCACTTCATTTTGATGTGAAATTTGATTATAGTACATTTGTATTCCAATAACACATGTTAAGTGTTACAAAGTTATAATGCAGTCTAACTTTATACTATGTTTGATGAATGAACTGATGCTTTTGTTGCAAGCAGATTCAGTTTCATATTAAGGACTTGTTCTGTAAAAGCTGTTTTTTTATTCCAAAGAACACAGCAGCTGCTACTACTACTGCTGCTACTACCACTGCTAATAGAACAGCATCTTGTCAACAAAATAAGAACAAAATTATATAACTAATTTTGTTTCACACAATACATAGATCCTCTTGTAAATGTTAATTTTTAATATGTTTGAAGTGTATATGAAATCATTTGCAACAAAAATGCTGGAGTGGTCATTGATAGAAAGTGAGAAACGCAAGGAGCCAGTGTGTTAAAATTCCAAGTGATACTTGATTTGTGATTGTACAAAAAT
Organism: Sinohyriopsis cumingii; assembly: GCA_028554795.2. Taxonomy (NCBI): domain Eukaryota; kingdom Metazoa; phylum Mollusca; class Bivalvia; order Unionida; family Unionidae; genus Sinohyriopsis; species Sinohyriopsis cumingii. The sequence goes on along the minus strand of CM068836.1, from coordinate 25,704,199 downwards.
TCCTATTTCTTGGAATGTGGGCCTAACAATTGCATTGTTGGAAATATTCTAGTTTTGATTTTAAAATTTTTCCAATTTTAGGGATTGAGTCCCAGAAATTGTAATCTGGAAGTAAGCTTTTGCCTCATCAGATATCAAGACAACAGCAGCTGCATTGTCAGCACAAATTTGTTTCAGTTGGGAGTAAAAGTGCAGTAAAACGTGTCTTGCCAACAGGTAGTCTCACAAAAGAGGTCATAACGCTATATAAAAAATCAGTTTGTGCATTTTGACCCAGGTTTCTCAAGAGAGGATGTCTTTCAGGTCAGTTTTTGCTGTCACAATTTATCTTACAGATGAGGCCCCTGGGTGGCCTAGTGTTCTAAAGCACTCACCCTTGCTGATTGCTGCCCTGTCACCTCTGTCCATGTGGGTTCGAGTCTCAGGCTTGGCCATTGTGGGTATGTGAGAAAGCTTGCCAGTAGTTTCCTGTGTGTTGCTGGTTCTTACCAGGATTTTCCTGGTTTATTCCTCCACCAGTCATACTGAATGCCATGTATAGCCAATTGTGCACGGAAAAATGGTTTTAAACCCACAACAACATCTTCCAGATACATGACAATTTGTTGATGCAAAATTTCCTGCAAAATTAACAATTTTTCCGTGTTTATTGTCAAAGCTATTTTAAAGTTCTGAAGACCTTCACAGGGGCCCCGAGTGGTCGAGTGGTCTAAAGAACTCACCGTTACAGATCACTGCCATCTCACCTCTGTCTGCGTGAGTTTGAGTCTCAGGCTCGGCTAACGTGAGTACGTGAGAAAGCCTGCCAGTAGCTTCTCGTGGGTCAGTGGTTCTTCCTGGGGTTTTCCAGGGTTCTTCCTCCACCAATTATACTGGCCGCCATGTATAGCCTATCTTGTGCTGAAAAATGGTGTTAAACCATACAACAACCTTCACATAAGTGGACCTTCTAGTGAATTATATCTTTTCATTATCTAAAATATGAAAACCCTACGTAATTTGACAAAATGTTGGTATTGATGAAATGTTGTTTTCAGTGACATGTTTTAAAAAATCAAAACTTTATATACTGTATATACTTGCTTATAAGACAAGTCCAACTGCAAACTGCACAGACCAAGATCTGCCATCACGTAATGCACCAGTATATCTGGGAGTTAGTCAGTGTAATCAGTTGAACAAACAACATAGACCCTGATCTGTAGGTGCATTATGCTATGGAAAATTGGGATCTTTGCTATTTGCAGTTTGACTTATAAGTGAGTACATATGGGAATTTGACAAAATGTCTACAGTGATGATGTGTTGTTTTTAGTGACACGTTTCAGAGACATTTCACATACAACAATATGATACATCTTAGCTTTGTTTGCAGGTAACATGTATGTTTTGGTAAATTGTCTTTAAATTGACTTCATTGATTCTCTGGCATAATATCCTTGCAGTCTTGCAGAGAATTTCTCCTGTCAGTGCTTAAAGCATAGAATTTCCCCTGGATCTTCAGATGGCCTCAAATTGGCTTAATGCTTCCTTGAATGTGATCTATCTAATCTGAGCTGAACTCATTTGCTGCAGAGGGTACTTTGGAATTCAGGAATTCCTTAGACCAGTTGGAAACTACCTGTAAATGGTTCAATTAAGAGGCATGTGCCTTGTTCACCTCAGCTGTTGGGTGTTTATTTTAGTCTAATGTTTATGCTGTCATGCTCCTTGAATTTTGTATATTTGTTACAGATGTACTTCAGATCATGAGGAAGGTTAATATTATATTTCTGGGGGTTTTTTTTGGCTCATAAGTGAGTTATACAGTACATGTATTTCTGTTGGTTTTTTTTGGTCATAAGTGAGTTACTTCAGAATATAAAGGACTTGACAGATTTTCATGGGTAATTTTCATTTCTAAGGATTTTTTGCCCAGTAACGTTGAAATAGCTGTGTCATAGTTACAGTGCTACCTCATTATAATGCCATCCATGTTAAGTCATACTCAAGTGTACTACCCTTTTTAGTGTGACTTCTAAATTGAAGTACTTAATACATGTATGACTACTACCTCATAATGAAATGGGATCCATGGCCATCCTAACCTTACATCATGAACCATTTTATAATGAATTGCTTTATTCTTTGGGTGTGCTGTATGACATTGATGAAGCCAATACATTTATAGCAAAACCTGTCAATAAAGGATGCTCAAAGATACCACAGAATTGGTTGTCCTGATTGGTCAGGTATTGTTTAATGGGTATTTAGTAGAAGAAAGCATAGCCTTTTAAGGATTACAATATCTTTGCACTTGTTTAAAAAATCAAAATTTGAAAGAGATTTATATGAATAGGGGGATGAAAATTTGACTAAAATGTATTTCATTCAAGGAGAGCATCCTAGAAGTGGAATCATTTTAATGTTTGAGCATTGATTGCATAGTTGTTAGAATGCCAGACTCAATCAAAAGAGTGTGGGTTAAAATCCTACCATTGGATTAGCCTAGGTTGGCAGCAATGGCATTTGCTTACGCAAGGCTTTTATTTCAGTTTTACGTCTTTGCTGTAAAGCACCAAAACTAAACCAATCATTTTGGAAAAACGAATCATCTAATGAATTTTATAAAATGAATCTCTAGAATTTTGGTACATAATAGGCTGATAACCTCACTTGGAGACCACCTCACTTAGAGATATTGGAATCAGAATTACGAGCTAATGAGAAGATGTGTCTATGTGTGTGTCTGTGTGTGTATGATTTGGATTTTTAATGTAGCTTTAACAATTTATCAGTCATATCGCTAAAATGTCTGCAGTTTATAGTGATGTCTTGCACTGGGACAGCAGACATGTAGCATGATGTCCCACCAGTCACGTTAACCTGACACCAGGCAGGCCAGTTCTAACATTAACCTCTTAATGCTGAGTGCCTATCAAGGCAACTGTTACTACCATTTTTATGTCTTTGGTATGACTTGGCTAGGATTTGAACCCACAGCCTCTTGCATCTGAGGTGAACACTCTAACCACTAGGTAAGTGGACAGTAGAAGATGGTTATTAATGTAGAGGAGCTGTGCATGTCTTGGTAGTTTGATGTGCAGTTCTTATTCCCAGAGTGTCATATATTGAAAAGATGTGTTTCAGTTAGTTGAATAAATTTCTTAAATTTGCATTTTCATTCTTCCATCATATTGAGGCCCCGATTGTCCGAGTGGTCTAAAGCGCTCTCTGTTATGGATCACTGCCATCTTACCTGTGTCTGTGTGGGTTTGAGTCTTAGATTCGGCCAATGTGGGTATGTGAGAAAGCTTGCCAGTAGCTTCTTGTGGGTCGGTCACGTTCTTTCCAGGATTTTCCCATGTTCTTCCTCCACAGTTAACACTGGCCACCATGTATATCCTATCGTGTGCTGGAAAATGGCACTGAACCCCACATCTTCCATCATATCTATGGAGGGGACATTATAGTGTTTCCCATATGCTCACAAGTCACATCCATGTTAAATTATGTTTCTGCCAAATAACTTTTGAAGAACTTGATGGATTGAATGCAAAGGTTTCACATTTAGAGATATAGGAAAACTTCATCATTTTCTGACAAAATTTTACTGAGATTTGGCTCCTGATTTACTTGGAACTTTGACCTTCAATTACATCATATTGGTGTGAACATGTTTCTAGTTCTTCTTAAGTCTTGGCTGTAGGTCTGAAGCACAAATACACAGGTGTTACAAACTGGAAGAATGTCTGTGTTCATGGAGCAGCTTGTTTTCATTGTAAATACTTGATTCCTGTCCTTAGTAACTACTGTATACTGATTATCTATCTACAGATGTCTCATGTTTGTACAGCATGGAATAAGGCCAATTTTCTTTATCATGTTGAAACTCCCATATTGTTAGGGTACTCTGTAGTTTCAGAAAAATAGTTTTTTTCTTTTTGTATGAAGGTTATATATGATTAGCCATGTTCAGTGATTAAATGGTCCAGATATTTTGTAGGGTTTATATTGTTTATCTGCAAGAGGGGGGGGGGGGAGGGACGGAGGGGGCAGCAAGCAAGTGTAAAAATAAAATATGCAGAGAACCAGGTCATCCATTCAACATTAAAACAAACAAAATAGGTCTGTTCTACCATTGCATTATATTATGGTAGAGCAGGGTCTGTGTTGTATCCAGTTGGACTTGCCCAGAAGTATATATGGTACCTTAGTTCTGAATGAATGGAATACTTTTATTTGAAAGCAAAAGTACATGCTGGCATTAAGCTGTCTGGAGACAACTCTCATTACGGAGTGTAATTAGGGAAGCATCTGTAGATGCCACTCTGTACCACTGCAGTGCATCTTGTATGCAGTAAGAAAAAAATTACATCACCTCTGTGAAGGTTTATACTTTACAATGCTTGATTCAGCTTAATGAAGAAACCAAAAAAAATAAATTGTTTGTTCTGGTAGCAGTTTATTAAATATTTTATCCCATTGGCAATTGCCATAATGTAATTAATTACTAATTTCACGTAATATTAAATACATTGGATTGTTTCAGCTAGGCTCATCTGAAGTTACATGGACAAAAGACATGGTATAATGACCAAAATGTGAACATAAACTGTATGCTTCACAATAAATGTAGTCATACTCATTCATACTTCAAGCTGTTGATGATGAAGCCTTCATACCAGATTTAATCATTTATAACTTATCTTGCTCTCAGAAATGGTACTGGCTTTCGTTTAATTCCATCCAGCAGGTTTAAGATGAGTATATTGTTCTATTATGGCATTATAATTTTGTCTGTCTTTCCACATTGACTTGTCCAGTCCATAACTTTCTAATGGTTAAAGAGATTCACATGAAACTTGTCCAAATGTATATAATGACTTGACAGTGTCCTGCACCGGGGTAAATTTAAAAAAAAAAATTCCCAAAATTAATTTTGTGCATTATATATGCTAATCATTATAATATATATAATGTTTAAAAAAAATACCATCCTATTGTAATTTTAAACCAGTGCAATAGGAAACATATTTTTTTTGGATCTCAGGTCCCTATCTATATCAAAGAATAAGGTCATTAGCAAAGATAAGGTTGCAAGATGGCATAGTATGTGCCATTTGCTGTACTCATGTTGAGTAATTTGATCATAATGTACATAGAGTCCTGAATGACTCCATGAACCCCTTCCCCAGTGATTTGTATAATTAACTAACGTTCTCATTCTCATGTATTTTTCATGTCATTGTTCCCAGTTGACTGCTGTTCTATTTCCTTTGAGCTGGTAACCATTTCACATTTACACAGTGGTGACTTATTATTAATTGATATTGTGGTATATATGGTAAAGCTACTGCTTAGATCAATTGAAACTAAGACTGAACTTGGTCGACATAGATATTGGTGCATGTGGTTTAGTTCCTGCTGCTGAAAGGTTTTCAGGCATTGAGTTCAAAGAAATTAAAATCGTCTGTTCTTTATCAGTTTACAAGGAAGGAACAGGTATGCAGGAGCCGAACGAGACTAATTTGGTAATAAATTCATTAAACTTTTTGTGGCTTGGCTTTAATTTCTTACTTTTAACACGTTGCATATAAACTTATAGTCTCTAACATTTCAAACATTTTTTTTTTTAAATACAGTAAATCCTGATTAGAAAGACCACTTTAATGAGACACCATTTGAGACCAGGTTAATATGAAATAATTATATTGTATGATAATCAATTTTGAAAGACCACATGTGTTCATAGAGCATGTCTTTTAGGATACAGGTGGTCTCTTAAGACAGTTATACTGTATTTATGTTTGGGGAGCACAGACATATTAAGTTTTCAGTCTTTTAGCAAGAACATAGTGTTTACTCACAGACACGAATCCCTTGCCAATAGGAGCACATTTGCAGTAGTTGATAATATACAATCTGGTATTTAATGAAATACCAGAATCACTTAAGACTGATAACGCTGTCACAATGACCTGCTTTTGGTATGGTTCCACAATTCATTTTGCTTGAATGTGGGTGCAATAGATCCTGATAAATTAAAGGTATAATGAACAGATAGCTTGAAAATAAAAAGTAATTTGAACATGAAAATTAGGTTACAGTGATGTAGTTTTTGTGTGGTTGTGGCCAGTTTTTATAAATGTAGGTGAAATAGGGTCCAAGAGATTGAAGGTGTAACAGATTGATAGCTTATTGGTCATTCATGCATGAAAATTAGGGCACATTGTCAGAGATTTTGATTTGGTAGAATTATTCACCTTGATATCGTAGTTCTTTTAAGTGGTAGTAAAATCAGATGTAACGAACATATAGCAGTAAAGAAAAAGGTTACAAGCCTGAATATAATGGTTGCGTTGAGCTTGTATTATTTTCTTTGAGTTACATATTAGGATGTATCCACGAGCCAGTTTTCTTGAGTATGGGTGAAACAGATCCAAGACGTTGAGGGTGTAATGAAAAATAACTGAAAATTCAAAGGTGATTCTGGTGCAGATATTTGGTCACACTAATCTAGTTTGTTTTTATGGCTAAGTTGCTTTGTTGGAGATGCAAACCGATACCAAGTTTTTTCCGTCTTAGCAAAATACATGTATGGTTCATGTTATTGAGTTTGTAACAAACAGAAGACAGAAAATTCTGAAGTCGGTCAGGTGTGAAATTTAGGTCACATTGACCATGTTTTTGTATGGTTGAGTTACTTTTATCACGATGTATCCACATGATAGTTTTCATGAGTGCAGGTGAAATAATGATCCAAAATATTGAGTGTGTAGTGAACAAATAGTGAAAATACAAAAGTTATTACTACTGCTGTGGTAGCGTCTTATCTGATTTAACTGCGCTTGGGGGAAATTAGTCACAAGAGAGGATTTTTCTTTTCAACATTTAAATGAATCCTATTGCTTCCAGTTCTGCGTGCTGACTCACTGCACTATGTTTGACCATAGCTTATAAAGGATATTAGCGGACATCAGAGAAAGCATTCTTTGAAGACCTTTTCTAGAATTAAACTTAAGTTCGAATGTGTTAACTGCAGACCTTTATCTAACCCTAGTCAACATACCAAAATGCACAAAACCTAAATTTTACAACCAAATTATAGCCAAATATCTACTTTGCACACACTCCTTCACAACATATAATGTATATTAGAAATTTCACAAATGTTATACAAAGTGATAAAAATGTAAAATATATCCTTATGTACTAATTAATTCCAAATTAAACTGTAACTAATTAACTCTATTCTAAGCACTTAACATCTACTGAGAGAAGTACTAATTTCACAGCAGATGGTCAAAAATTTAAATGTTTGATTATTAAGGGAAACTTGCTATCATTAATTTATTTTAAGTCTACAAACACAATCCCACCACTATAATGGCTTCTTTGGTTCAGTTGCCTCAGCCAGCACTGTAACGTAAAGCCATTGCCCCTGAGGAACTGCAGATACTACTGTATTTAAAAGGAAACACAGCCCCTAAATTTAACAGAAAATTAAGATGCACTCCTCTATCATAGACATTCAGTTATTAAATTTATAAAGAAAATTTAGAAAATTTATGTACAAATATATCTTTACTTCTAAAACTTATATAAATACCATAGCACCTGAAATAACGATATTTAGCCTAATAATAGGTCCCTTCAGCCTTGCAAAATTTGGTCCCCAAAATTTTATAACCATATACTATTGCTTGGGCTGAATTATTGAATAACCTGGATTAACCATGTATTTAATAATGTTCTACCTGGTAACAGTGTTCATGTGTACATCCTTGCATGCTACAAACCTACAAAATCTACTAAATTAATGTAACTTATATTCCATGTAGCAGTATTGAGATTTATTGCAACCTTTTCAGTTGAACACAGAAATAACTTAATAGTCCTCATATTTCTTATGCGCAGATGCTTTTTTTAGGTAAATATCTTGATAATGTACATTCTGAATAGTTTAAAACTTTCAAATATTAATCACACTAATAGTTTCTATGTGATCTTTGTCTATCCAGAGTCGTATACAGTTCTCTTATGTCTGGCTTTTCACAAATATACATTATATTATTCCATGAACGTTGCATCAGTCAGAAGGTAATATGCAGATTGTCACAAGGACTTAAAGACTTTCATGACCCCAATAGGAGCTGGCACCAACATTGTGTCATTCACTGCTTTAACATTACAAGAAGTTATTTGTTTGCAAAGAATAATCCATTTGGAATGTGCCATAGCGCTGTCCATAGTCCAAGTGTGGGATTAATACACTGCTCTGCAATTGGAAGAAGAAGTGTAGGAAAGATATGGAATAAAAGGTTTATAGGAAAGTATAGCACAGCAAAACAAGTATAATGAGTCCACAATTAATAACCAACTGATCAAGTCAATTTGGAATCTTTACTTTGTAAACCTTTTGCCTTTTCCTTCTTGAATTTATTTATGTGAAATTCTTGGAGTAAAAACTGCAGTAAGGTTTCCTCTGGTTCCCATGTTTTGTGACACAACCCCGCTGCTGTATTATAAATAATGCTGATCCACTATGGTATTATAAATAATACTGCAGAAGGTGTGCATTAAAATTTAATGACTTACGAGCCCCCAGTCAGCAGTTCCGACTCTCTAAATACATATAACAACTCAAGGTTGGATAAATAACAATTTTATCAAATATATGAATGCAAGAATTTCATGGACATAAATCTTCAGCTCAATATATCATAATACAATAATGGCTGGGTTGACCAAATGCACTTTACACTTTACTTTGTCATATAGAATTACTTTCCTATTGTGAGAGAGTCTCTGTTCAGTGAGTTTTCCCAAGTATTCATTTAATTTCACTATTTTCCTCCTTCCTTCCTCTTCCTCCTTCTATGCAATGTGCCTCTTGTGTACACACTGGAAGTCTCCAAGGCATCCTTCTTATTGTCTCGGTGTCGTCACTTTGTACACCCTGGAATATCTCAGCACTGACTCTCACGGCACCCTGGGAGCTTCCTGAAGAAATATAAGGGACGTACACCTTTGCCTCTCTACTCTACTCTTTGAAATTATCCACTCTCTCACAGACCTTCCATCAGACTAATGGGCGAACAATTTTACCAGGCCCTATGTACATATAAATTTCCACTTATTGGATTCATGCCTTGCGCTCTACACACGAATAGCATTACTCAATGAATTTTTGTAACACACACTGTATCTACCCATCATTATTATGTAATCATTCCTATTGCATGTGTCCTAAGAATTACAGAATTGTACATATAAATACATATGCACATGAATCCAACTCCGTCTAATTTCGCATAGTGCTCAATCTACTATCTGATAGATGTTAAGTATGTCATAATTCAATTATTTAATAAATTCAACAGTATGATGCGATTAAATATTCTAATAAATGCAACTATACGTGAGGATTCAATATTCTAATATATTCAGCTATCTACTCAAATCATGCACAAAGACTCGGCCAAGATACCGTCTTACCTTTGAGAAGTTTGTTTACCCAGTTCAATTCCCTTTTTACGAGTTAAGTCTCGGAGTGGCTTTTAGCTAAAATATCTCCTCAACATAAGCTTCCTGCTTTACTAGACAGTACATCTCTCTCCCCTGAGAATTAGCAGCTCACTAACAGGTCTGTGCGCGTTTACGACTAAGAATGAAGCATTTTCCCCGCCTAAAGTATAATTGGCCCCTCCCAGCGGAAGATCTAGCTTCTCTCATCCCTAATTAGTCGACACGCCTACTGTTTGATGTTCTTTCCGCCTGGATCCAGGTTTCTAAACACCATCTTGGCACGCTACGGGGTATCCGGCCCGAATATGCCCTTCGGCAGAAGCCCCGCTTGCACAAGGATTAAATACCTTTGAAGCCAATTTAGAGATCCAAAATTATGTAACTCCTAAAAAGACGTCTGGCCAACATGCTCTGATTCTGCAAAATTCTGCCTTTGGTTTATTACACTTGGGGAAATCTTGCCATTTAAATATGTAAACTTGTTTGCCACAATGCCAACTGCAGGCTAGAATTGCATCAATAATAAATACCCAATTATTTTGGCTTTGATTTTGCAGGTTCCTCTGATGTCAAGCCCTTTGAAGATAAATCTGTTGTAGGTATTGTAGTGCCACTTGTCTTGCTGTGGGCTGGTTTAATTGGGGTTTTGCTACCATATATTGAGGACTTGGTGGGACATGATGCCACATGTCTGCAGCATGATGCCCCAGTGCTAGACATCACTATAAACTGTAGCACTGCTGACATCATGGCGATATGATCGAAAAATTGTTAAAGCTACATTAAAATTCCAAATCACATACACACCCTTTCCCAGTGCATCCTGATAAAGCTGCCATGGCTTTTTATGGAGAAAAACCCTGCCCACCATTTGTTCTCTTAGAGCTGGATCTGACCTGCCACAGCAGAGTGGATGTGGTATTGATAAAATGGGAACGATTTTCATGAGAGAGAGAGAGATCAAGATCTTGGAATTATCTATGTCATTGCCCTATTTTTATTCTTCCAATAACATCAACATCATCAGCTAAATGTCAAATGAAAAGAATATATGAAAATCGTCAAATTCTATTGTGTATGTCCATGTGTGTGTGTGAGAGAGAGAGGTGTTGAAGACTTGTAAATCGACATTCATATTTTTACAATACATGCAATTTCTCCAGAAAGATATAAACAATACCATATATTTGAGGAACAAGTTTCAGAGGTACCAACTATTTTAAAAAATAAAAGTATTATCAAATTGGTGAAATATGGTACACCTTACAAGCATCCCTTTCCGAAGTAGATGCATTGAAAGTTGCATTGGGGGCCTCCGAGTTGCCAAGTGGTGTAAAGCACTTGCCTTTAGCGATCACTTCCATCTCACCTTTGTCCATATGGGTTCGAGTCTCAGGCTTGACCAATTTGGGTATGTGAGAAAGCATGTCAGTAGTTTCCTGTGGGTTGGTGGTTCTTAACAGGGTTTTCCTGTATTCTTCCATCACCAGTTATTCTGGTCATCATGTGTCATGCACCTATAAAAAATGGCATTAAACCCAAAACAATAAAGTCCCATTGTTCTTGAAGATGTTCTGATTATATAAATATTTGCATGAAATGTACCACATTTATTAATGGTGTAGACTTGCCTTTTGATATTCACAGTTCTTCAATTTCAGTATTTATAAGATTTTCATCCATTCATTCATCCATCATTCACACGTTATTTCTGTAGCACAACTCGGAAACTGTTTAAGATATTTCTATTACACTAGTGATGTAAATGTGCCCTTGCAGTAAATTCTTCAGTTTCTTCTGGAGTAAAACTTGTGATGCCTGTCATTTACTAGTTTATAACGCACATACCAGTTGATGTGTGTTATTTATGAAATCCTCGACAAATCATTGTCTCCTGACAGACATTTTGGTTTGGTGAGGGATGTAAGTGAAGATGTTTAAATGTTTTTACAAATAAGGCTGATCCAACATCAAATACAGTAACAATTACTAAAAATAGATGAACCTTTTGACTGACTTCTGCTTGAAAGCAATGGAATGTAATTTGACCAAACTTGACAGAAAATATCCTGGCTTGACGGCGTTTCAGATTTGTATGGTTAGAGCATCCGCCCCGGATGCGGAAGGTCATGGGTTCGAACCCTGGCCGAGTCATACCGAAAAAATGGTACTAATAGCTGCCTTGCTAGGTGCTCAGCATCAAGAGGTTAGTGTTAGGACTGGTTGGCCTGGTGTCAGGATTATAAATGTGACTGGGTGGGACATCATGCTACATGTCTGTGGCATGATGCCCCATTGCTAGGCATCACTTTAAACTGCCACACTGCGATATGACTTAAAAATTGTTAAAAGCTATGTTAAAAATCTAAATCACACACATCACTCAGATTTGTATAAATTATGCTGATCTACCATCATGGCCACCATTACTCAAATAAAAGCCTTTAAACGACTTCTCAGAAACTTCTCAAGTGAATTTGACTAAATCAGACAGAAAACATTCTGGCTTAAAGAGTTCTTTCAAATTTATTTAACTAATGCTGATCTGCCTTTACCAATGGCCAGTGTTACTACAACTAGAGAAAAAAAAGAAAATGATTTTATCTCCAAATCCGCTGAACAGAATTTGATCATATTTAAGAGTAAGCATCCTGTCTGAAGAAATTTGTTCAAATGATGCCTATATAGCTTCAGAGATGACCACTGTTACAAAAAAAAGCAAAATCTTTAAAGAACTTCCTCAAAACTGTTGAATAGAATTTGACAAAGTATCATGGCATGAAGACCTTTTAGATTTTTACAATTGGTGCTGATCAGCCATCAAGTATGGCCAGTGTTAAAGATAGACAAACCTTTACAAAATCTTCTAAAATATCATTGAACAGAATTTGACCAAATTTGGCTGACGTCATCCTGGCAAAGATGGCCTTGAAACTTGCATAAGTGATGCATGTAAAGAGCCACAATTAAATATGGCCACTATTGCTAAAAATAGAAACAAAAACACTTTAATTGATGACTTCTCAAAAACTGTCGAACATAATTTGATGACATTTGACAGAAAGCATCCAGCTATGAAGACTTTTCAAATGTTCACAAATAATGCTGCTCCATAATTGAATATGAAAACCATTACTAAAAGAGACAAATCTTAAAATGACTTCTTCTAGAACTATTAAATGTAACAGGGGCCTTTTCTGTATTGGACAAATGATGCTAATCATGTCTCATCCAATAGGGATAAAAATGAAAAATGAGATGCCTTAAAGTAATTGTTTTCTTAACATGACACATAATTCTTCGCAAACTGCTCTTGGATTTGCCTGTTAAGCAGATGTCAGTCAGTTCCATACGGTGTCTTGTTTTGTAATAGTCACAGAATGTATGGACATCATTAGATTTCTTGCTGCTGTGAACAAGCTTTAAAATAAACAGTATAACCCCAGAGTACACCCCAATTTAAAGGACAGCAGCTCATACAAGATAGTATTTATAAGCTCCATTTCCTAGATTCATTTGCATATTTAATTTCGAGAAAGGACAGCTATCCTTAAAGGTCAGACTTAATATTATTCTTGTGTGTTCTCTATAAACAGGTTTTACATTGCATTTTGAATTACCACTCCGGTGGCCTAGTGGTTAGAGCGTCCGTCTCAGAAGGGGGAGGTTGTGGGTTCGAACCCCGGCCGAGTCATACCAAAGACTTACAAAAATGGTACTAACAGCTGCATCTCTAGATGCTCAGCATTAAGAGGTTAGTGTTAGGACTGGTCGGCCTGGTGTCAGAATAATGTGACTGGGTGGGACATCATACTACATGTCTGCAGCATGATGCCCCAGTCCTAGACATCACTATAAACTGCCACACTGCTGACATCGTAGCAATATGACTGAAAAATTGTTAAAGTTACGTTAAGAATCCTAATCACACACACACACACATTTTGAATTTTGATGTTGATTCCAAATAAATTGAGTAGATATACAGTACTCTGTGCAGAGACTTGTTCTGACTTAGTAGGGTCTCATGTATTACTTACTGTTCCCGTATTAATACCAAACAAGTTGTAGAAACGCCCCCACTCCAATCACCCCTACCAGAAATTCTGTACATGCTTTGGCAATCTCCAAAATCACTAAAGGTAATTTAAAGTTTTCAGTATGAATTAAAACAATGTATTGGATAAGTGAAAGGGGGGAGGAGGCACTTGAGCTGCTATGTGTAAGTATGATGTTGCTGAAATCCATTAGTGTAACATATTTTGGAGGTAGTATTTTAATTCAATGAACTAAATTATTTTGTAACTGAAAGAATGGGGAGAAATGAATTATTGAGCAGTAAATAAAACTATCATTTTGAAGAAAGAAGGCAATTTATAAAAGAAAATATTAGTTAATAATGATGATGACTAAAGTGAAATAGGAGTCAGGTCTGAAATGGTTAATTCTGTTGTACAGTCCTTTTCTGATACCGTGTATAGTTAATGTTAACACATCATTTTTTTTCAGGGCAAAATTTGGCAATTACATAGGAATTTCCAGCACCAGTTTGCTGGTAGTAATAATAATAATCTCAGTGATGATGATTCCCAAATATTTCATCTAAGGAATTTTATGACAGTTTGATAACAAGGTAAACCAAGGATGGGTTTAATATGTCATAACTCCACTGATAAAGGGCAAGTTTGCTTCCTAATAGTATACACACATCTAGACCCCATCGGAATCAATTATTCCTATCTTTGATCTTGTACCACACTTTTCAATTATAAACAGATCTTGCTTTTTCACTATAGAACACGTAGTAACATTAATTTGTAAAGTGCATTGTAGGATATCTGTATGGATGGCTTTGCTGCCATTTATTCCTCAGAAGAAGGGCTGGACAAATCTGAATTTTCTACTTGCCCAGATTGCACAAATGGAATTTTTCCATTCATATTCTGTGCAGAATTGTGGGCAAGTGTCACGGTTTTTGGTTGCCCAGTGAAACATTTCAGATGTTTCTGAGGATTTTACCACCCTTGTTGAAGAAACAAAAATGTCTGATGATTCAAGTGCATGTCTTCCATTCCCACTTCAGTAGATGATTACAGGGCAACATTAAAAGGATGACATTAAATTGTACAGGAACACCCACTTGGGACTCTACGGTATAAAACCACCAATCCCTCAAGGCTGGCCAATTGCCAATAATATAATGGAAAAACTATTAACAACTTTCAAACATAGATCACTGGTAGGATTACACTTCACTGTTTTGTCGTTCTGTTTGATTCCACCACTGACTTGTACTGTAATTTTGAAAAACAGTCACAAATACCTTGGAAGTATTACACTCATTACAACTACAGTTACCCACACAGCATCAATTTGACAAAGTTTCTGGTTACATTGTATTATTTTTCATGACATAAAATTGTTTCCCAGGATAGATCCCCATAATAGTAATTTCCAGGTAATGACATCTCATAAACAATTAGATTTTTCAGTCATACATGTAAATGGTAAAATGTTGATATTGCTTCCCCAGTGGTGACAGTGGAAACCGCATAGTGGATATTAAGGTGCTTTTTTGAAAGTTTCAGATCTTCTCTCCATGGTTGTGTTCAACTTCAACTGTGTTATAATATTACAGATCTGCCCCATTTTAAGACATTCCCTCCTTTCACACCATAATTGGTAGGGGTGAGTATTACAGCTGAAATCATATTGCAATATATTAAAAATGAATGTATCGCAATACATATCGATAAGTAATGCTATCAAACTGTTTTTAAAAACCCATGTGATACAACTTTCAGAATGATCTCTGTGCAAGTTTTTATTATAACATGTTTTGTCAGCTCTGTTTCTCCATAGTTGGGAGAAAAAATTAGAAGGCTATTGACTGCTATTGTGTATGTCTGTTGTAAGGGACAAGAATTTGCAGAGTGAAGATGAGTAGGAACCAGCTTTTACAGATGGATGTGTTGACACATGTCAGGTGATCTAACTTGTAGACCCTCCAGAATAACTAATGCTATCAAAGCATCTATGGCATAATGCAAACAATTCATTAATTCCATCATCTTTCTTGTGTTTAAAGCCAATCTGAGTCAACAGACAGTTCTTTGCCTGCATATTGAACATATGATCTAGCTGTCAGGCTTATTCAACAGTGATTTACCATAAGCCATTACTAAACCATGCATTTGACTGGTTATGGTGTTCTTTCATAATACAGAGTAATAATTTCAGTATACAACTATAGCTTCATAACCCTTCTATCTAATAGACAGATGGGGCTAAAATGTCAATACACAGGTGGGGCTAAAATATTGATATGGAAGAATTTGGAGATATCAGTATATTGTTAAACCGCTAGTACTTGGATTCAAACTGCTGATCACATTATGTACTTACCCCGAGTATAAGGAGAATTATCAAAAACAGTGAATCCTTGTGTATGTCCCATGGGTGGATGGATTAAAGAAAACACAGCCAAACCTGTTGCAACGAATTTAGCATATGTAACCTAAATAAATTTTTTCACTTAATGGTATATGTGCATTTAATTTTGCCAAATAATAATGTTTTAAACAGAAATAAAGTTTTAATGTATGGTTTCACAGAGTTAATTTTAACTCGTATTCAGAAATAGTTGTTTAATCAAATCTTGGTCACAGAGTCCATTGTGTTATTACAATCAATCCAGAAATGCATTATAATGAAGGGTGTTATAGTGGGGGACAGTTGTACTGCACAGTGTCTAAAATGGGTGATATAACAAGGGATAGCTGTATTGTAGTATCTAAAACAGGTGTTGTGAAGTACAGCTGTACTGTACAGTGTCTAAAACAGGTGTTATAATGAAGGACAGCTGTACTTTAGTGTCTAAAATGTTATAACAAGTGACAGCAGTACTGTACATAGTCTGATGACTATACCATGATATGCTGTATAAACAGAATCTGAACAGTTCTTGCATCTAGACACATTTCTGCCCTGAACCCTTTTCATCTTGGCATATGCAGTACAGCCTGAACTGAAAGATCACTGATTAGGGAGACCACCTGTCATAATCAATGATAGTATAGTGACCTTTATTGAGAGTTAACATGGCTTGCTGGTTACTGGACTTCAGTCATATCCCACTCCGTTAAATTATTCATGAATTTACTTATTTCCTGGTATCCTCAGTTGAGTTGGTAAATACCACAACCATTATGTTGAAAGCATTCACTCCACTCTGGTTCTGTCAAGAAGACATAAATGAGAATGAAAATTCCAACTGTAATCAGATTGTTTAATAGACATGGTCATATTCTGCAATTCTTTGGCATGACTCATAGAAAGAGTTTTGTTTCCTGCTTAAACACGTTAGATACTAAGAATTTTGCAGTCTCCTTTTCAATAAATTGTCTCCCTTAGTAATTTTTCGTCAGATTCCACATGTGCCATTTAAAGACCTAAAATGCTTCATGAACAGTTTTCATCAATTATTGAAAAGGAAATTGAGAAGTATTAGGAACATGTGCAGTTGGGAAGGGGACTTGGGTATAGCCTAATGCAGTAGTAGAAGGCTTTTTATTCAGGGACATAAAATCTGGATTCAAGTTGATACAGAAGCAGAATGGGTTAGTTTCACCTCTCTTGAGAACTTTACAGCATGCAAATGATTTTCAATCTAAAGCTTGTAAGATACAGAATTAGGGCAGGTATCTGCACCTTTCTATAACTTTTGAAGATCACATGCATGTGTACACACACACATGCATACATGCACATACACATATCACATGAGTTTAAGGTTACCATTCTGTATTACCAATTGCAAAATGCTACAGGGGTAGTTCTAACATATTCATCTTTACCAATTACTGCCATATCACCTCTGTCTGCATAGGTTCAAGTCTCGGGCTTAGCTAATGTGGGCATGTGGAAAGTTTGCCAGTAGCTTTCCATTCATTGGTGGTTTTCCCTGGGGATTTCCTGGGTTCTTCCACAATCATAAATACTGGCTGCCTTGTATAGCCTATCAAGTGCTGAACAATGGCATTAGACCCAGAAACCAAAACACTTACACTCATTATTACTTTATTTCAATCTTTATGACCAATGCAAAACATTACAAACACATTATTTATTTTACTGTGGTCTGTCTGACCATACAGGAATGAATATCATTTATTTTACTTGTCTTTATGACCCTGCTAGGATGAATATTTTATTTTAATCTGTGTGACCATGCATTGATGAATATTTTATTCCAGTCTGAGTGACTATGCAGGGATGAATATTTTATTCCAGCCTGTGTGACTATGCAGGGATGAATATTTTATTCCAGCCTGTGTGACTATGCAGGGATGAATATTTTATTCCAGCCTGTGTGACCATGCATTGATGAATATTTTATTCCAGCCTGTGTGACTATGCAGGGATGAAAATGTTATTCCTATCAGTGTGACTATGCAGGGATGAATATTTTATTCCAATCAGTGTGACTATACAGGGATGAATATTTTATTCCAGTCAGTGTGACTATACAGGGATGAATATTTTATTCCAGTCAGTGTGACTATGCAGGGATGAATATTTTATTCCAATCAGTGTGACTATACAGGGATGAATATCATCATGCTACTTTTAACCTTTACTTTTGAATTCCAAATTGCATCATGTCATCCAATCACAAAAGACTTTACTTTTGAAAAATATCCTGTTTGATTGGTTGTGAATAGAAACTGACCTCAAAGGGATATTTTGAGTTCAAGGCCATGCACGGATATCATAAAACTCTTAACCTGAGATTTTAATTGAGTTGTCTCCATTGGCCAATCAGAAGCAACTTTTGAAACGTAAAGCAACTTTTATCTACAACTCAGATATCACTTTCTCACCCTGAAACTAAGAAACTTATTAATAGCTTTCTTTAGAGGAAGCAATATATGGTATTAAAAGTCTCGTAATTTTATTCTGAAGAAACGATTGTATTAATACAGAGTCATGTTTGTGCAACACAAAAGATGCTTGATGTGGAACCATGATATATAGATTTTACTTATGCCATTGCATATTTGCATGCTGTTATCCACTATATTTACTTGAATAAGTGAAGGCAATTATCTGCTTTACTAAACCCTAAAACTAAACTTCTGATGTAGGTGCTTGCATTTGCTGTATCTCCTTTTTTTTAGAGCTTGCTGGATTTTATCTGCTATTGATTCTTCAAACATGTGATGACATTGATTTTGCCTTAATACCATAATTCTCAGATATGTACTGATGATACACCTATCTCCACTAAATTTTCATATTGAATTACTAACACCATTGGTAATCCAATGCTCAGCTTTTCAACAAATTTACAAGGCAGGTCCCCAAGACCTGTTATGAGAGAAGTACATTAATGTTTCCTCACTAAAGAACACTTTATTATAAGACTGCCTCTCATATAACCCATTATACTGGTTGAATTGTATTATTCCTTTTAATGTACCTGAATATAAGGTGTCCTTACA
Source organism: Sinohyriopsis cumingii (assembly GCA_028554795.2). Classification (NCBI taxonomy): domain Eukaryota; kingdom Metazoa; phylum Mollusca; class Bivalvia; order Unionida; family Unionidae; genus Sinohyriopsis; species Sinohyriopsis cumingii. The sequence continues at coordinate 25,685,186 of CM068836.1, read as the reverse complement.
CAGTGTATATTAAAGTATACTTCTATGGCCCTCTAAACAGCATTATAGTGAGGGGCTCTAGTTTATTAAGTGGAGAATCTAGTACTACAGTACATTTATTAAGAGCTTAAACATGTATAATCTAACTTAATTTATAATGATGCTTTGTCAGTCATTCTCAACTAACATGTCTTTATCTCATTATCTATAGCAAAAAGAAAGGCATGCCAAGCTGATGACTTGCAAACTAGTAATTATATAATGATACAAAATCAAGTCATTGGCCTGCTCCCATACACTAAATATTTAAAGTGTGTAGTTCTTACTTTCAGCTGTGTATGTATGTATGTGTGTGTGTGTGTTTGTGTGTGTATGTGTGTGTGTGGATGCATGCATGCATGGATGTACGTACATATGTAATATAATTAATGAATGTATGTATGGATGGATGAAAGGGGTTCATTAGTACATCGGCACATTCCAGGCAATATAGTGCCAAGTAAAATGTAATGCAGCAAAGATACAAGATAACAGGTTAAAGTGATGTAAAATATATTATAAAGCTCAAATAATAAAATCTACAAGTACAAAAGCTAACATCTTTAAAAGGAGTCAAAACTTGTAATATAAACCACTTTCTTCAAGAAAATCCAAGATTTTATTGGTGGCACATCATCAAAAAGGTTCTTAATCTAATTGACATGTAAAAAACTTTATAACGAAATGATGGTCTTGATTTTGATCAAACTAAAAGAAGTTTACCTAACTCCTGTGTAAGCAATATAGTTGATGATTTTATGAATCTGACAAATTAGAAAAGAATTTTGTATATTTTATATTAGTGGAAAAGTGAGATAGACATTTCTAAAAAAGTTACCTTTTCTCTTTCTCCCCCCCCACTGTCTGTGGAGGGGACATATAGTGCCATTGTTGTCTATGCCAGTCTGGTCATGTTATGTCCCATCCTATCATGAATTTCATTTCCATTCAGGAACTGTAGGATTGCATCGATTGAAACCAAATGTGGTTTTACAGTAAGAAGATTTATATGATTTTTGATTTTCTTCTTTTTTTGACAAAGTTTAAGGTTATGGTCCTATTTGACTTAGAAATTTGCCCTTCAATTGTATCATTGGACTGGGCATCTGTGTTGTATTGTCAATCTAGTCTGATTGTGGTGGTGGTGGAGTCAGCAATATTGTCAATAAGTTTAAATTAAATTATTAAATGTATTAAACATTCTGTGACACTTAATTGCCCATTTGACCCTGGTGCCATGGTCACAGGGTTAGAAGCTTTGCAGTATGGTTTTGCTTTAAGTTTTTCAGTTGCTTATATTTTATAAACCCCTCAGTTGATTCTGTTCATTCTCATGGTGAATCATTATGAACCAAAGACAATTCATTCTGCAACACTTCTATTTGCCCCTTTGACCTTGAGGTATGATGTCTTTGTCATAAAAGAGTTATATTATGCTTTTGGTTAAAGTTTTTTATTCACTTTTATTTCCTAAACCTTGTGATTAAATGTGTTGATGATTTGGATGCAGACTTATGAAGCAGAGACTGTTCATTATCTCTAACACTTACAAACATATTTGACCTTGGGGTCAAGTTCACAAGGTTAACAGCAATGTGCATAAACTGGACATGCAGGCCATGGCTTTCTTCTTCATGTAGATACTGGAATAAAGCTTAATGCAAACTTGAGAACTACATGGCAGCCAGAATATTTGATGGTGGAAGAACCACTAACCCATGGGAAGCTACTGGCATGTTTTCTCACATACCCACATTAGTTAGGTCAAGACTCTTCACAGACATGGGTGTGATGTGTGAGTGATCTGTAAAGTCCTTAGATGACTTGGCCACATGGAGACTCACATTTTGTGTCAAGTCCTTAGACCACTTAGCCACTCAGAGCCTCACACTTTGTGTAAAGTCCTTTGACCACTTGGTCACTCGGAGCCCCACATTTTGTCTCAAGTCCTTATACTAATTGGCTACTCAGGGACCCACATTTTGTCTATATGTAGCTTTTGCAGTAGACAGTACATTTTCAGTTTTTTTTGGGTCACAAATATGATATATTGCTTATGGCTGCACACAGTAGACAGGAATTTAAATCTAACTACAGGCATGTAATAAATGGATAATTAATGACTTCTGTTTTTTCTCTCTATCTGTTCTTTGACATGGATATTTTTATATAGTTGGTATTTCATGATGGTGTTAGGTTACTCTAAATGTTTGAATTTATACCTACTGTTAATTGATTAGAGGGCATCATGGGAGATGCTTTTACTGAATTTCGTACACTCTCATTTTATTATTATTATTATTATTATTAATAATAATACTATTATTATTATTATTATTGTTATTGTTGTAGTTGTTTGCTTGAAGTACTTCAATACTAAATCATTTAGATCTACCACTGATTGCTTCTTTTGCTGTTATCTAACCATGCTGTAATTTCTGGCCATATATATGAAACAATAGTCACAGCAATTACCCTATGTACTCGCTTATGTGTCAAGTTATACTGCAAACAACAAAGGTACTGATCTGCCATAGCATAATGCGTGTACAGACCAGGGTCTGTGCTGTTTGTTCTGCTGATAACTCCTGCCAAACTGCACTGACCCAGATTTGCTGGCACATTATGTGATTGCAGATCAGGGTCTGTGCAGTTTTGTAGTTGGACTCGTGTTACCTATGGTACCCATTTTAATTGCACTATACCATTGCAGGTACCAATAAGCATATGTGCATGGTGATAGGCTGTAACATAAACAGGGTATAATTTACAACTTCTAAACATTGAAATTAGATAGAAACCTGGTTGGCTTCTAGGAAAATAGCCTTAAATTAAGTAGTTAATAGACAGTAGAAGACCTAGAACTGTAATAATTGTTAGACTTCACTTTTTTTCTTGTAATAAATCATGGTAATTGTTCTTTCTGAAGTGCCTTTCTAGCTCCATGTTTTTGAAAAGAAAGAGCAGTTATTACTTGTACATGTACATGAGGAACCCATTAGATGACCTGAATTCAGATTATGGTAACCCAGAATATTCTTGTTGCTGCTGGGCACTTGACAGATATGTATGCAGACCTTGGCTGCTTTGCTATAGCTGGAAATTTTAGATGAGCACAGAAACTTAGAGATTGACGCAGCTGCTGATTGTACTTGTATATCTGATCTGCTACCATAGTCACTGGAAATGACCTAAAATTGGTTCACCTCCGGGTAAATGTGTACAATTGCTTTGTCTGCTGTTAAATAATTATGTCTTTTCGACTACTGAATACCTAATATTAGTACTTATGTACTTGCTACTGAGTGTAAAGTACAAAAGTGTTTGGGTAGGTTGGTCTGGTTTGCAGACATGATTTTTCTCCGTTTTAAAGCAGAATTCAGCTTTTCTCCTGACTTGAATCAGATTTTTCTTGATATAGTCCGTTTTTTATATCATCTCTAATCTGGTTTTTTTAAAAACGGTTTGTCTGGTCCCATTCCACAACGACCCTTGTAAATTATTTGTTCCATATGTTAACACATGACCCTTGTAAAGAGTATTCTGATTGGTCAAAGGTTTAAATTCATCCAGTGAATTTTCATGTAATGGAAACTGATGGCAATGGAAAGAAGAAGCATGCTTGCAAAAACATGGCATCCCGAGTTGCTGAGAGAGAGCATGACATGAAAAGTTTAAATAAAGTTTCAAAAACATGGAAATTGGAATGGCTGGAGCGAAAAGTTGAAGGAAATTTAGTTGGTCAGTTTTTACGAAAACTGAATGCTAGAGGATTGGTGTTTTGTGACCTCTGCAAGAAAGATCTGAATTAACGGTAATTGCGGTTGGAAGAGTTTGAAATAGCACCTACAAAAGAAGCTGCATACGGAAAAATCGAAGCTCAGAAGGAATCTCTAAAAAGTGAAGTTAATTACTATAAGAAGAAAGATTTCTTGCATGAGAGAACAGATGTAGCCCTCTGTTAGAATATGTGCACTGCATGTCGCCAATACAAGCACCAACTTGAAAGGAAAAAGGCTGCCATTGAGAAGGAAAAGAAACGATTGCACATTGAGCCAAAGGATTTTATTTCCCACAACAAAAAAAAAAAACTCTTATGATCTTATTTCTGTCAAAAGTGTTGTAATAAACTCACCAAGACTTGAGTACAGTGTATGATATCTACAGTGTAATACTACAATTTGTATACAAATCACTGAAGTGGAATGTTTGAGATTTTGGATAAATTTTTGCTAAATTAAAGAATTTGACTACAATTAATGTGCATTTGATGTGCTACCTATATTTGAAATTTTTCGTTTTTGAAGTGAGAAATTGAAAAATAATGACATGTACCTCAAATTGGACCAATATGGTGAACTTCTCAAGTTTGTATCTGTATACATCTCTGATTACATAGACTACAGTAGTACAGAGACCTTTTGAAATACTCTTGGTTTTGGAACACACCCATCTTCACTAGCCAAGATTCCAATAACCCTATCTACAACTTGGCGGATCAAACAGCTATATTGGTGCTTTGTCCTTGCGACATCTGTTAGATTTCATGTGTTGCCTCCCCTTAGTATGTAATGCCAACTAACCAATAGCATGGTGCATTGTACATCAGCCGAAAATGGTGCTGGCAGTTGATCTAAAAAAGATACCTTATAAGTTTAACATCAAAAGTATGACTATGTACAGGTGTATCTGAGTGAAAGGTACTTGTTCAAACAGGGACCGCCACTGGAAATTGCTAATTTATCAGTCCATTCAGGTTGTGTGCTCCACTTGTCTTGATCACATAGGAACAGTGTTCGAATTTGAACAACTTAATTTTGATAGGATGCAGTGGCTTGCCACCACATCCAGTGACATTCACAGACCCGAAGCACAGAAATATCTGCTCGATATGCCAAGGTGTAGATAGGGTTATTGGAACCTTGGCTAGTGAAGATGGGAACACTTTAATATCCAGGATTTCCATTCCATCATGAGATAACATTTTCTCCCACATGGGGATGGCCTTGTTTAGTGTGGTGAATGGCAGTTTTTACCAGTATATATGGGCTCTAGGTGGCCATTTGGTCTAACTCTAAGGCATTCACCATTGCAGGTCACTCACAACTCTCCTTCCCATGGGGTTGAAGTCTTGGCATGGGTATGAGGGAAAGCATGCCAGTAGCTTCCTGTGGGTTGTTAGTTCTTCCTCCACCAAGTGTACTGGCTGGCACATATAGTCATGTGCAGAAAATGGCATTAACCACACTTTTTAAAATATTTTTTGTTACCAATATAAAAAAATTTACAGAAAATTCAAGTTACCATACTTAATCTCCTTGATTATGTGGACATTTTTGATGAAATGACCTTCATCAGTACTGTTATAACATTGTAAAAGTGTATGATCCTGCCAGTACTGCAAAAAAAGGTCCTAAATGAGATGATTGCATGAAGAATAAATATGTTTTCATCCCAGCTGAACAAGGAATCACTTCAAAATACAATTAATGTATAAACTCCCCTTGAAAGAATTTCATTAACTTTTCCCACTTGTGTGCTTTATAGGCATGTTCCTGTGTAATGGTTGAGTTGTGCTATATTTTGTTGTTATTGGTCATTCCTTATTAATAATGATTGCATGTGATGAGCTGACCATCAGTAGGAGAATAAATCAGCCTGAGGAAATGGTCATGCCTATGAAAAAGAGAACTCCTGATTAGGGCTTTGGCAACTTACCATTACCATATATACCAGTTATAATAAACACCCAGCATTACCGTATTTACCAGTTATAATAAACACCCTACTTTACCATATTTACCAGTTATAATAAACACCCAGCATTACCGTATTTACCATTTATAATAAACACCCAACTTTACCATATTTACCAGTTATAATAAACACCCAGCTTTGAAGAGCTTTAACTCCAAAATTTACTGATGCATCAGATTTCTATGTTGTTCATATAAAATCAGAAATAAAACAAAGACTGTACACCATGATCTGCTGGCAGACTTGTGTCAATACTGCTTTGGCATTAAAGCATAGAAATTGCCACAAAAAATATAATTTTCATTGATTGGATCTTGAAGAGGCAATATATCAGTCAGACAGCAGAACACTGACCCTTGCTGGTGGCTGAATTGGAGATAATATTGTACAATTATCATACAAAATAACTGCAGTTCACATATTTAATTTGGATAGTCACGACTCTATTTTCAGATGCCAGTGCCTCACCAGTGAAATGTCATGTTATCTTTGTGACCATCTTTCTATATGTCCATTTGTTTTTCTGACTGCAGTACAACAAACAAGACATCTGACTGACCATCATTCTGTATGTCCATTTGTTTGTCTGCAGTGCAGCAAATAAGACGTATCTGTCTGACGATCTTTCTTTATGTCCATTTGTCATTCTGTTTGCATTGTAACAAGCATGACATATCAAGTGTGAGCCTCTTTCTATATGTCCATTTATCGTTCTGTCTGCAATAAAACAAATAAGACACTGTCTGACCATCTTTCTATATGTCTATGTGTGTGTCTCTCTGTCTCTCTCTCTTGGGGCTCCGAGTGGTCTAAAATGCTCTCTGTTACTGATCACTGCCATCTCACCTCTCTCTGTGTGGGTTCAAGTCTCAGATTCAGCCAATGTGGGTGTGTGAGAAAGCTTGCCAGTAGCTTCTCGTGGGTCAGTGGTTCTTTCTGGGGGTTTTCCCAGGTTCTTTCTCTACCATTATTACTGGCCGTCATGTATGGCCTATCGTGTGCTGAAAAATGGCGTTAAACCCTACAACAACAGCAACAACTCTCTGTCTCTCTCTCTCTGTCTCTCTCTCTTTCTCTGTCTCTCTCTATATATATATATATAGACAAAATATAAAATATTATTTATCTTTGATATTATGTATAGTTATTTGCATAGAAGTTACAGACCCAGAGTAGTTAACCACACATCAGTTGTAAACACTCCAATATGAAGTTATTATCAGTGTTCACTAGTCAAAGGTTAACTGTTGCATAACACATACCAATATATACATATATACAAAAATGTAGCCTGAGGAGGTGGATAGGCCATGTGGTTTTAAATAAGATTTAGATTTCATCCATTTTACATGCCCATATTGAAAAGCAGGCATTCTAGAAGATTCTTTGATCTCTTTTGGAAAATTATCCCATTATTAGTGCAATAGTATCTAAAACTTTTTAAATAATTCTTTGATTTTCGAATTTGAAAGTTTTTGGCTGTCATTGATCTAAGGTTTGGGATGCTTCTGGTTTCTCTGCAGTTTTAAAATTATTTCTCAGGAAAATGAACTTGAACAGAAACATTGTACATCATTTGGGGTTTCTGTCATTCTTGACAAGGTAGCATGTCTGGTATTATTTTACAGGCTGAAATATTTTCTTAATATTAACATCAGAAGTATTTCCCTGTATGATATTACAATAGTCAGAATGAGTCTGAATGTAGCAAAGTGACTACTGTTTTTGAATGAAATACTTTATTTTTCATAACAGCAACAGATAGGAGTTTGTTTTCTTTTTAATGAGCCTTACATGATCCTACCAACCGCTCTGGTGGCCTAGGGGTTAGAGCGACTGCCTCGGATGCAGGAGGTTGCAGGTTTGAACTCAATCTGAGTCATACCAAAGACTTACAAAAATGGTACTAACAGCTGCCTCACTTGGCACTTAGCATTAAGAGGTTAGTATTAGGACCGGTCTGCCTGGTGTCAGGTTAATGTGACTGGGTGGGACATGATGCTACATGTCTGTGGCATGATGCCACAGTGCTAGATATCACTATAAACTGCCACACTGCAGACATCTTAGTGATATGATTGAAAAAAATGTAAAACTACATTTAAAGTTCAAATCAGACAACAGACATACATGACTTAGAGACCAAAGGAAATTATTGTCAACAAGAATACCAAGAATTGTGTACTTGGAAACCACTTTCAGTTTTTCATTATCGAAATGGCTCAAGTCATCAGTCTTTACTTTTGCCATTTTTTTAACAACACTTTTCAGTCTTGTTCTTGGATTTTCCTGCTCCTAATTCATTAAATAATCCAGAAATTTCTTTTAAGGGTTTGTTCTTTTTTCATCAATATTGTTTTGACAATGTGCTTTTTTGCACTCATCATTTTTGTTTTTGTATTTGTACAACTATCGCTGTTCTTCACTGCTTTAAGCTTTCATGTTATCTCTTCTTTTAATGACATCCAATATTTCTGAAGTAATGCAGCCTGGTTGAGGATCATATTTTATTCTTTGTATTTTTAATTGTATATGTTGATTTAATATATTCAAAAAAGAAGTCTTAATATATCTAACGTATCGCCTGTGTCTTCAGATATTGTCACAGTATCCCATGGAATCTATCCGTCAGAAAGTTGGTGTTGTTGTTGTTGTTTTAGTTGTTTGTTGTTTTAGGGTTTAACGCCATTTTTCAGCACACGATAGGCTATACATGGCAACCAATATTAATGGTGGAGGAGGAACCCGGGAAAACCCCTTAAAGAACCACCACCCCACGAGAAGCTACTGGCAAGCTTTCTCACATACCCACATAGGCTGAATCCGAGACTCGAACCCACGCAGACAGAGGTGAGATGGCAGTGATCCGTAATGGAGAGCGCTTTAGACCACTCGGCCACTCGGGGCCCCTTGGTGTTGTTAATGTTGATGCAATATATTTTTTTTGTACAGTAATATTATGTATATAGTGATACGTTATACATTGTGATATTATATAAAAATGATAATATTATACATAGCAAAATTGTATGCATAATACATAGTGATATTATATACATAATACATAGTGATATTATATATGTGCATGTGTGATATCTTTTAACTCCTTTACACTGCTTAACTTAGACAAATAAATTTGAAGTCTGTAATAGCCCTATGGGTGCAGACTGTGTCAAGAATTTGGGAATTTTGGTCACACCCCTTGAGGTAGGGATAGGCATAATGTGGTCATATGTGATCAATGAACTTAGTGTCATCATGTCAGACTGGGACTTTCTGTTGATACCTCCAGGTTTTCGTCTACCTTTAGGAAGGTTGAAGCCTCTTGGGTCACAACAGAGAAACTATTGAGATTCCCACCACATAGCATCATTCCAGCTAGAAATAAATAGAGTAGTATTATGCCCAACTCCCTCAAATGGCTTGCACTTCTGCCCTAATGTGAACACCTATGCACAATTCGAGTCCATAAAAACCCACTGTCATTTTTCACATGTCTTGTTAGTTACATTTTTTGTTTACTTGTTATTCAGACTAGAATCACTTGCTTAATTGATTGCAAATCACATTCTACTTCTAGGCTTAAGGTGGTGGGTGTATATCCTTGCCTGACCTTAACTTTAAGATAGTATTACAGAAGGCAGTGTGGATGGAAATGGCTACCTCAGCAAAGTTCACTGTTACACCAGTGATAAGTTCCCTTGTTTTTTTCTCTCACATTAAATGACAAAGCTGAAATATACCAGGCATAGACCATCTTTTGAAATATAAAAAAACCAAAACCAATGCAGCTAAAAACCTAATATTTCATAATTGTGGTTTAAAGGATTTATGCCTTTGATACAGTGTTGTTGAGTGAAAAGCATCTTTCCATGTTTTAAAATCAGAAGAGAAAAGTTGCACAACATGTCCATTCATTAACTTCATTTAGGCAAAGAACAACTCTGCCAAAAAGAATTTTGTTTTCATTTATTTTCTTTATGAAATCACTGCTGTCAGTGTTTACCATAATCTAGTATATTACTTGATACCCTATGATATTTGTGGCCCCGTGGTTAGCCTTGTTTTAACATAGTATGAATAACTAATGGCAGGCTGTTTATGTACTTAACAATTACAAGATAAAGTATTGCTTTGGTAAATATACAGATGGAACCACAGTCACTGACATTACATCATTTCCTGCAGAAGTGGAGATAAAAATCAACCTGTCATGAAAATGATTCACCTTTCTTACTCCAGTTTAAAACTTTTTATTTTGTGATCATGGTTTACATTTCTGAGTAGAAATACTTCTGTGTGATACTGTACAACTTTTCTCGGTTTTGTCCTCTATAACAACGGTACCATAACAACGCCATTTTTGGGGATTTTGGTGTATCTTCAAATAGGAATAGTATTAGTCTTGCAGGTCTGTTTTATTTTTGGAATAAATGCTGGGGTGAATTGTCAATCTTAAAATTACTACCCACTTTTTTCGTATTTGGATTCAGTCATGAGATTAATAGATGGCATATAGGTTTCACAAAAAGAACTTTTGCTCTACTTGCAACTTAAAGGACAGGGTCACTGCAGGAGAGATGTCAGGGCCATAATTGTTATGAAGAAGACTATTCATGTCTCTTTAAAGCCTTACATAAGACAGCAGGGGCTTCAATTAAGTCTGTAACAATGTGCAAAGCCATATAGTTTGTTAATGGTATTAAGAGAGACAGTAGCATATTCAGCTGTAGTGTGCCTCTCAAGATCCTCCAGGGTTTAGAAATCTCACTGCTAGTAAGCACAGCAGTTGTTTCTAATGAAACACAGCTGAACAATACCTGGAAAGGTTTTCAGCAGCCTTCCAAGCACCATTTGGTAAAGAGGTAAAGTTTAGGGAACCAGGTGAAATGCTGTGCAACACATACACTGGTGCTGAGTTGTTGCCAAGAGTATTATTATCAGTCCTATGAAGCATCTTCCAACATTATCTGTGGAGTAAAAAAAAGAATTGGGAATGAGTACATTGTAATTGGCTCAAACCTTTTCCAAGCATATTTGCATGACTTCTCAATTGAGCTCTTATGCATTTCATTCAAAACCTTGTTCTGGTTATCAAAATCATTTTCACAGTCAGAGGATGTTGGAAACATTGACTGCTGTGTTATACTGTATGTGTAATACTGTAAACAAGATTTTTGCATAAAGTAACTTTTCTTGAAATAAACAGAATAATAAAAAAGGAAGAAATATAAAAAATTTACGATTACAGATTCTTAAATCAAGCTTATAAATACATGCCATTAAATTTATTGCATATTTTGTACTTAAAAGTGTGTAGTTCAATGAATATTCTTCAGAGATTAAATGGAAATATATTGAACAGTGGAAATTCCTCACAGATTAAATGGGAATATATTGTACAATGAATATTCCTAACAAATTAAATGGGGATATATTGTACAATGAATATTCTTAACAAATTAAATGGGAATATATTGTAAAATGACTAATCCTCACAAATTAACTGGGGATATATTGTATAATGAATATTCTGCACAATTTACATGAATAGAGGATATATTGTACAATGAATAATTCCCATATATTACATGAATAGAGGATATATAGTAATATGAATACTTCTCATAAATTACTTGAATAGAGGATATATTGTAATATGAATACTTCTCATAATTACTTGAATTGAGGATATATTGTAATATGAATACTCTGAACAAATGATATGAAATGAGGATATATTGTATTGTGGATAGTTGTAACAAATTACATATGGTATTTGTTATACAATTAATGTTCCTCCCAAATGACACTAAAATGGGAGTTAACTGTACAATATGATGTGATGTGATTTGGATTTTTAACGTAGCTTTAACAATTTTTCAGTCATATCGCTACAATGACTGCAGTGTGGCAGTTTATAGTGATGTCTAGCACAGGGGCATCTTGCCACAAACATGTAGCATGATGTCCCACCCAGTCACATTATCCTGACACTAGGTCGACCAGTCCTAACACTAACTTCCTAATGCTGAGCGCCAAGTAAGGCAGCTGTTAGTACCATTTTTGTAAGTCTTTGATATGGCTCGGCCGGGGATAGAACCCACGACCTCCCACATCCAAGACGGTCGCTCTAACCACTAGGCCACCGGAGTGGTCGAACTGTACAATGAATAATCCTCACTAATTACATTTCATGACTAGGTGATTTAATGTACAATGATTAATACTCACAAATTAAAGGCAGCATATTAAACAATGCATATTCCTCACAAATTACATAAATTGCAGATATATTGTACAATGAATAATCCTCACAAATTAAATGAAATGCAGATATCTTGTGCAGTGAATGATCCTCATTCATTAAATGAACTGAGGATATATTATTCAGTGAATATTCCTCAAACATTGCATGAATAGAGGATATATTTTACAGTGAATAATCCTCATGAAATAAAGTGAAATGGGGATATATTGTATCATGAATATTCCTCAGATATTAAATGAAATGTGGATATATTGTACAATGAACAATCCTCATACATTAAATGAAATGGGGATATATTGTACAATGAATATTGCTCACAAATTAAATAGGGGGTTTATTGTACAAGGAATATTCCTTGCAAATTACATGAAATGGGGATATATAATGCAATGAATATTCTTCACAAATTAAATAGGGGGTTTATTGTACAAGGAATATTCCTTGCAAATTACACGAAATGGGGATATATAATACAATGAATATTCTTCATAAATTAAATAGGGGGTTTATTGTACAGGGAATATTCCTTGCAAATTACATGAAATGGGGATATATAATACAATGAATATTCCTCACAAATGACATGAATAAGGGATATATTATACATTGAATATGCCTCACAAATTACATGAAATGGGGATATATTATACAATGATAATGCATCACAAATTACATGAAATGGGCATATATTATACAGTGAATATTCCTCACAAATTACATGAAATGGGGATTTATTATACAATGAATATTCCTCACAAATTACATGAAATGGGGATATATTATACAGTGAATATTCCTCACAGATTACATGAATAGGAGATATATTATGCAATGAATATTCCTTACAGATTACATGAGGGGCCCCGAGTGGCCGAGTGGTCTAAAGCGCTCTCCGTTATGGATCACTGCCATCTCACCTCTGTCTGCGTGGGTTCGAGTCTCGGATTCGGCTAACGTGGGTATGTGAGAAAGCTTGCCAGTAGCTTCTCGTGGGTCGGTGGTTCTTTCCGGGGTTTTCCCGGGTTCTTCCTCCACCATTAATACTGGCCGCCATGTATAGCCAATCACGTGCTGAAAAATGGCGTTAAGCCCTACTACAACAACAACAACAACAACAGATTACATGAAATGGGGATATACTATACAATGAATATTCCTCACAAATTACATGAAATGAGGATATATTATACAATGAATATTCCTCACAAATTATATGAAATGGGGATATATTATGCAATGATAATGCATCACAAATTACATGAAATGGGGATATATTATACAATGAATAATCCTCACGATTTACATGAAATGGGGATATGCAATGAATATTCCTCGCAAATTAAGGGGATATATTATACAATGAATGTTACTTACAGATTATATAAATGCAGTCAAAGCTTGAATGTTTGCAAAAGTGATTTTTTGGTGGTAGAAACCAGAAACCTCAAACAAATCACTGACATGCATATAGGTCAGACAGCAAACTTACTTTTGTATGTGGTTATACTTAGGTTTGTGTGTGTGTGTATGTATATATATATATATATATATATACACGAATGGCAAAAACTCTGACATCTAGCTTGATTGACAAATTTTGAATGTTGGCACCAATTGATTGATGAAGTTAATACTGTCTGTGTTGACATAGCTTAACATGCAAGCAATACATTGTGGTGGAATAAAATGACCATGTGTAATATTGTCTGAATTGACAGCATGCAAGCAAAACATTTTGTTGGAATAAAACGACCACACTTAATTTTAGTGCTGACATAGTGTAACATGCAAAGCTGATCTTATTTTTCATTTAAGGTCGGTTAAATTACACACAATTTTATAACTTTTGTGCCCCCTGTAAAATTTTCTAAGTTTTGAATGACTCAAAAATCTATAGATTTGCAGTAGATATATTTTAGTTGGTATGTTATACAGTAGAATCTCTATTGAAAGACCACCCCTTCTGCCAAAAAGTAGGGTCTCTTAAGACAGGTGGTCTCTCGTAATAGGTCATACCACTATATTATCAGTAAATCTATGTATTGAGGATATGGTCTTTCAAGACAGGTGGTCTCAGCACTGTATTTTCAAGACAGGTTTTACTGTGTCTTGTCATGCAAGAGAACTGTAAAAATGAAATTTTTGTAAAATGTTTGATACTTGAAAATAGAGAAGTTTTTGGATTTGCAGACATTTAAAAACAAGTGCTATGCCTGTCAGGTATAATTTGTGATGACAAAGATCAAGTACAGATACATTGTAATTAATACTATTCTTCCTACAGATAGTGTGGTACATATTTATACAGATATTTTGATACATAACATATAGGTATATTATGAGACATTATAAATGTTTTTCATATAGTGTCATACATAATGTTTATATAGACACAGTCTTATACTTAACTGTTCATATAGATACATTGTAATACAAAATGTTTATATACTGTTTGCTTTGGTTTGGTGTTTTACGGCACAGCAACACAAGTAGTAGGTTATTTGGTGTTGATGCAATTAGAGTAAAATGCCTTACCATGAACACACTTTGATAACTGACCCAGGCTGGTCTGATCATAAGATTTGAACTCGCACCTTTTCAGTCATTAGTCCGACATACTAATCACTTAGTCACTGCAGCTTCAATATACTGTTTCTACATAATGTGGTACTGTACATAATATTGTTCATATCAACATAATGTAGCAGGATCTCCAATCTTCTGTCGTGATTTACCGATCATATTGCAGCATGATAATGTAAAGTAGCTGAACTTCCTGAGTTTCCATGAAAGTACATGCACGTAGAGGATATTTTCTTTTTATATGTTAATACCGGATATATTTCATCATGTGGTACCAAAAATGTGATATTTTAACAAGTGGCAAAGCCATAAGTTAAAATACATCATTTTTGATACCACAAAATGAAATATATCCATTATTACTGTAGCAAAAGAAAATTTTCTTTTTATTACATACCAAACTTGCTACAGACTCAAAGTTTAGAATGTTAAACTCACTCTTTAGCACAGCACACTCACCCTCATATTTTTGTAAATTCATCTCACTTTTGTAGGCTGATCATATAAATATATGTGACTTAAGAAAGCAGTTGGATTGGGTTGACCTAATCTGTCATGGTAAATTACATTTTTGTCATTCTGTAAACTAAATGACCCTATTGGAACACAATGCATGTCCAGTTCAGCAATTCCTCACAGTGGGTTTGTTATAGTTTTCAAGGAAGTAAAGGGAAACAACTAAAGAGAGAAATGAATGGCATTAGGTCAGATTTCTTTATCAGTGATTAATTTTTCATGTTTTTAAAAGAAGGCAGTTTCTATTTAATTGTTCTAGCTCAAATTTTTGTTGCTGCATGTACAAGTTTTGTAGGCACACACAATCAAGTGTCACCTGGCATGATGGGAAAATTTTATATTTCCACATTGAAAATATAAGGACATATTTTTCACTAGTGGAAATATAAGGATATATTTTTCATGTATGAAAATGTAGGAATGGGAAAAAAAGAAAATCATTTCACCAATAAGTCTCTATATTTCTCACTTAAGTATATAATTAAAAAATACTAAGATCTAAGGAAACAACAAACTCATTGGACTTCTCTCAGATGTTCAGCATGGGTTATTCAGCACCTTGATGTGGAAGGGTCAAATATTTTTAGGACATAATGGTTTGCAACTTTTAAACAAACATTATGAATTTTCAGGTTTTCATGTTTGAAGATTTCATTGTGTATTTCAAGACTTTGGTAACTTTGTTTTGACACTAATTTGATCCTAGCCTTAAAAGTACAGATAAAGCTTTTCTCTTTTAATTAAATTGCCCATTTCCATAAAGCTATGCAAGAGTTAGACTATTTCCCATTTAACTTTTGCTTGCAGTATCATTCTGTATCCCATCAACCAGTTACCAGTCCAGACAAAAGCATGTATAGGAATTCTGTATGATAAGAGATACAGCACAGCTCATCAGATCTGTTTTTGTGTGCTCTAATTGAATCTAATGCCCATTTCCCAAACTACACATCTACACATGTTCAGGATAGTAGTCTATCTCTTCATTATCTAAAATTGTTTTAAGAACACTGCTACTGAGATTCCTAACATCAAATTAACTCATTTTTTCTCTCACCTAGCATTGAGTTAATGGAGTGTTTTTCATACTTGTTTTACCAATGTAATTTGTCATCAGCTTGATGATAGAATTTTTTTGTTTGTGAAGAAATAGTACAAAGGAGGGACTTGTAGGTAATAGCAATGATGCTTCCCAAATTGATAAGTATTTGAGTGATAAATATTGGTCTAGATGAGTGAGGATAAGATCTCATGAATAGTCTGGTTCCCTGCTTAGTATGCTCCCTGCGTTGTGCTCTGCAGGGAGCATACTAATCAGGGAACCAGACTACCTCATGAAAAGATAGGCCATGAAAATAACATTTGATGATGTTTCAACCATTAGTAAAATACCTTCACTTTTCATTTATGTTATTATTCCTGCAACCTTTGAATGAGACGTAAATTTGATAAATCATTAAGTTTCAGAATCCATAATTATTGTTTACATTGCTGTTAGTCATTATACATGTTTTCAAATCATGTTAACATCAATAAAGTTACTAGGACCAAACATCCAGGAGCTTGAGGGCAGATTAAAATGGCCACCGTTTCTATGTTAAGTCCTTTATTTAGCATGTGATAGAAGAGGCCAAGGATGTTTTGACCAAGTATCGACCCTGACCTTCTGGCATATTAGGCTTCAGGGTCCAATAAATATTGTGCCTTAACCTATATAATGCAGGGTTGTGACAACATGTGTCAAATACAGGTTGCCTTGTGGGTCACTACATGTGTAGAGAAGCTACTGGTGGTGGGGTTGTGAGGTTGTACCATCTTACAAGGTGTCCTCTTTATTTGGCTATCGTTATCTAGATGGTGATCACTCTCGGTATTGTTGCCCAGATCGAGTAAATATTAAAATAAAGTGTGAAACTTACAGATGGAATAAATAGAGATCCGAGCAGATATATAGAACAGAATGACATGAGCCCCCGTACATGAAAAAAAACACAATTTAATCAATTACATAAACAACTGTGATAATACATTACATTAGGAAGATACACTTCTTTTTTAAATAAATCTTGCACCAAATTTCAAACACACATATATTTATATAAATAGCCAATCTGTTTTAAATGATAGGATTGGTTCATCATAGAATCAAGTGAACAGTCGAAGTCATTGCCTTGTACTACTTCATAACCTGCTTATTTCCAGTCCACTTCAACTTCACTGTGGTTTTACCTCTAGGTCCTTTTGCTTTTTCCCTTCTCCAACCTCCCTACTGTCTCACCTCTTTTGGCCCTCAAACTTTGTGTGGGTAGGTAGATACGTAAGTACATAGATACATAGATACTTGGATCGGTAGGTATGTGAATATGTCAGTGGAGCTACTTTCCCTTTTAAAATAACAGAAGCGACCTAAATCTTCTGTCAGATATCCTACTGGGAATAGATCACTGCTCCCCTCTCGTTCTGTCAGATATTGTCCTATCAAAATTCAAACAGATACCAAAGGCTATCTGATCGA
This sequence comes from Sinohyriopsis cumingii, assembly GCA_028554795.2. Classification (NCBI taxonomy): domain Eukaryota; kingdom Metazoa; phylum Mollusca; class Bivalvia; order Unionida; family Unionidae; genus Sinohyriopsis; species Sinohyriopsis cumingii. The sequence goes on along the minus strand of CM068836.1, from coordinate 25,667,526 downwards.
GTTAAACATGGCAGACCATAAACAAATCTAGTTTCATAAGATTAATGTACTTCCTAATGGCTATTTAATCACTGACTCGCATTAACATCACGAGACATAACAGTTCCGTCCTCGTCTCAATTACACAAATGAATGAATGAAATTCATTATATGGCTTTACTACATTATTTTCTGTGAATACACACATCCAGGTCTTTATCTTAGGTGAAATCATCTAAGATCAGGGAATTCACACGGATTCTCGTAATTCATTATCAACGACAGTAATGCATGGAATTCTTAGATTCCTATAACAATCAAGATGACAAATTCAAACAATTAGTCGAACTTATATAAAGATCATTGTACGAATTCAGATAGATAAACTCAAACACAGCTATACTCATATCAAGAGAATTGATCTATGGATTTAAACAAATAATTTCATGCAAATATAAGCAAGTAAATTCAACCAAATCATTATATTGGTATCAATGAATTATATGGGATTGACGCAAATACCATGTGCTTTCAAGCTTTGTTCACTTTCTACTGCCAGAATTGTGTCCATCGACTTTTCAGACATCCAGTCCCTTAGATAATGTTTTATGAGAGAATTTCTTCTAAATTCAGTCTCAGAGTCCCTTATATTTTCACTCTTGCAGGAAAAATGCAGACTGACTGGATTCTTTGATGATGGGGGCATATAAAATCCAAGAAATTTGTGTGGGAGCCATGCTCCTTATTTAGTGTAACCAGTCAGAATTAAATATATCTACCACCTTTTAGAACTAGGTGCCAAAGTTGTGGTCAACCTGACTTCTAGATTTCCAAATAACAGATTCTGGTCAATTTCAACTCGGACAGTTCAGATATAAAATTGAAGTTAACCTTCCCTTTTCTATTCATCCGACGGTTAAATAAATGAAGGCTTAATTAAGAATCACTTCCTCTCCTGACACAGACATTAGAAATCATTGCAGTGTAGCGATTTAACAAGCACCTGTCACCATAAATCTAATTAATTGTCCTCTGGCCCAAGTTAATGTGCTCCTCATAGATCGACAGAAATTTGCATCCTTACAGCATGATACACCTACATTTATCGTGGCTTCTACTTTATTTTAAATTTAATAGAGAATGCATGTAGGTACTAATGACTGCAAAAAACAAAAAGGGAACTTTAAAGCTAAGATTTGTAATCAAATTAACCAGTTGTGATGGTTACCTCCGATCAACAGCTATATCTGAATGTCCATTGTAGTGTCTCATTTTCTCTATATCAGCAGCCAAATTGTTGCATCTTTAGTTGGCTGGTATGAAATGTTACACTGTACGATAGAAGCAAAACATGTATAAAATGTATTAACAGCCTCTTATTAGAGTTGAGTTTTTGACTCACTATCGCAGATCTCTATACTTTTGATTACATGCTCTTCCCTACCTAGAACTGCAAGTACCACCCACCCACCCCACAAAACTAGGACTTAGGAGATGTGATAGTGGCCCTCCCCACCACAAACCATGCTTATTATGAATTAATAGACCCAAGCTAGTTATGAAACAAATGGGATCATGATCTGAGATGAGAAGGTAGGCTCAGTAAGACAGGGGGCAGGGTGTGTGGGGGGCAGTTTAGTTTGAGATATAGGTTCATGTTAAGATGCAGAAGATAGATGTGTATTTGTTCAATGTCAGATACCTAACTGTGTAATAGTTAGTGAAAAGTAAACAAAAGAATAAGAATAGACTCTTTGAGTTACTGAAACCACATAGAATAATACAAGTTATTAAATATTGCCCACTTGACAGAGTCCTAACCTATACTATGTGTCATCATTTATAAATTCATGCTTATAGTCTCTAAGACATTGAATATCAAAATTTTCACAGCAATTTTTGTGTATAGTTGAGTTATGACCAACTCCCTGTGACCAAAAATCTACCCCTCTGGTAGATTGTTACCACATGGGCAACCTGTATACCTAATTTGATCAATTTCCACCCATTCGTTTAGGAGGAGATACTGTTGCTGACATAGAGATGGATGCATCTAAAGAGAAAGCAGATGGGGGAGGGAATGGATTTTATGAACTGGAAGGTTGGTTGCAGGATTAGCTCAGTTCATGGTTGACTTTTTTTTCTTATATTTTTCAGGAAGCAATCTAAGCAGTGGTAAAATCCTGCAGCGATTCCCAAAGTGGGACTGGGAGGATTGCCCCCTCTCCATCACACAGGGCATTGACTTGGTAAGTGTATTTTTCACCCATTTGGGCTTTATTTTGGCAGTTAAATTTTAAGGCTTTACAGAGACTTAAATTCTGGCACACTGAATATTGTCTTTACCTTATTTTGTGAATGAACTAAATCATGAGGGTCTTTACCTTATTTTGTGTCTGATTTAAACCATGAGGGTCTACACCTTATTTTGTGTATGAACTAAACCCTGAGGGTCTTTAGCTTATTTTGTGTATGAACTAAATCATGAGGGTCTTTACCTTATTTTGTGTATGAACTAGATCCTGAGGGTCTTTACCTTATTTTGTGTCTGATTTAAACCATGAGGGTCTTTACCTTATTTTGTGTATGAACTAAATCCTGTTGGTCTTTTAACTTATTTTGTGTATGAAATAAATTATAAGGTTTACCTTTTTCTGTGAATCATCAGTGACTTAATTAAGTGAAGGGAAAAGGCAACAGTATCAAATTGCTGCAATTAATCCTTTCCTAATGACACTTGTCACATTACCCAATGGGAATAGATATGGAAGTTGTGAGTAGTGGTTTATGTTTGCATACAGACTATGACTGTGTCAAATTGGAAAGCTTAAGCACCATTTGCATGCATTTGGGTATTGACAAACTTACTACTTTTAGTAAAGATAAAAATAAGCAAATATCTTCCTTCTCAACATGAAGTCTGTGTTGTTCTGCCATCCAGGATATGAAGCAAATAATGATTATAATATTATGCAATACATCAAAGGCCTGATTGGAAAATACAGTGAGATTTGGTTGTCAACTTATGTATATTTCCTTAGATTAGCATAGATTTTGCAAGATTATTGACTGTTCTGCCAGAATACCAAATTCTAAAATCATGTAATTTTTGAAAAGGCTACTTTCTTGCTCAGGATAGTTCATGATTATTAGAACTTTCCCTTGCTCTAAAATATGTATGCTCTGAGTAAGGGAAAATTCTAATATACAATTTCTAGTTTGCATTAACGTGTTTAAGATGCACTCTCAGAAACAGGAAGGTGATCTTTGGAAACATCTGCTCAATAACTTATTAGCCATTATTACGGACAGGTTCTGGTGATTGGTGCCCCATGTTGTTTAGAATCATTAGAATCTTGTGTACAAAGTCCACAACTACAGGGATTGTGTAATCTAGTCAGCAAATGAAACTTTTTATTTCAAGTATGAAAATCCTTATTTAGGGTTCAATCTGCAATTATGATGATACTGTTGTATACTAATTACCTTAATACATTGAGTGTGTGTGTTTTGGATTTTAACTTAGCTTTAAAAAAAATTCAGTCATATCGTTATGATGTCCACAGTGTGGCAGTTTATAGTGATGTCTAGCACTGGGGCATCATGCTGCAGACATGTAGCATGATGTCCCACCCAGTCACATTATCCTGACACCAGGCCAACCAGTCCTAACACTAACCTCTTAATGCTAAGCGCCAAGTGAGGCAGCTGTTAATACCATTTTTGAAAGTCTTTGATATGGCTCTGCCGGGGATCGAACCCACGACCTCCCACATCCGAGGCGGGCGCTCTAACCACTAGACCACCAGAGCGGTAATACATTGAGTGAAACATATTTCACCCAGATAATCGGCTGTTTTGGATCAGATTTTAGTAATAAACTTCGAATAGTTGTATCTGTATTAAATGTCAGATAATCATGTTTGACTGACTATGTATCCCCAATTAGGTGAACACTAATTTTGTAAAGACATTTTACATGATTAAGAGCAGAAAAACTACCCAAAAAATAAAAATATTATGTCGCCTAAACCAAAACTTTTTGTTTCCAGTTGGCTGTCAATCACTGTTTCTCATTGCTGACCCTAGCACTTTTTGCCTCATGGTAAAAATAAAATCGAAAAAATCTCATTAAATATATGTAATGTTTAATTTATAACTATAACATGCCAACCCAAATTTTAAAACCAGTGCAATGGGAAACATTTTTTCATGGCCTAAGATACTTTAGTTAAATAATAAAATTCATTGTCAAAGTTTACATGCAAAACCAACATTTGATCTTGTTAAGACAAGTGTCAAAGGGCTTTGATCAAGCTAAACACATTTGATATGGATTGTGTTCACACTAAGGTGGCAGCATTTATTTGTGTAAATGGTTTACATAATCAGTAAACATGTAAATGAACATGCATATGGATATCACTGATGCAGGAATTTCAAGTTTCAATTAAATTATACAGACATATTCCAACATCTGTGCTTTGGATGATTGTTATGTTGAATATTTTAATTATTTTCCTAAAGTATGTATCTATGATTTTCACATCGAAAGTGCCATTGTAAGGAAAAGAGCAGAAATCAACGAGACTTGTTATAATGCACATTAGACAAAATTAGACATTTGGATAATGCTTATAACAATTTCTTTAAACTAAATTATTTACCTTTGAATGATATTTGGTAATGGAATATTTTATTTTAAAGAAACATTTTTAAAATTTGTAATCCACTACATGTTATTTTAGTCATTGAAGGTCCTACAAAAGCATTACACGCACATGTTTGAACTGTACATTTGGTTACTTTATCAATATCTTTAAGTCTTGGGACACCATGAAAGTTGGGACACCCTTAATTATTTTCGGAAATAATTATTTCATGGTCTATACAATTTGGAACACAAAATCATGGCAGTTTTTTTTCATGTGCTATTTGTCTTGGTGACACCATAGACATTTTTGCATCTTCTTGCCTTGATGAGGTATGTCTTGATCCATCCCTCCCATCACTCAGTGAAAGTTCCTGCATATTGTACATAAAATCACTATTAAAAACATTATGGAACAGACATTTGTCCAATTTTATTGTTAATACCTTACTTGCACTGTAGTTTATTTCCACTATATAGACTTCCTGTGATCATGTGACAGTGAGGGTGACACTTGAATTGTTAATTCAGCAGGTAGCAATCTGATTAAAATAAGATCTCTGCTGTTATACATGAAGATCTGACAGTGACCACCCTGGGGTCATGTTCTGGTAACCTATGTTATTACCATAATCACTAATTTTATCAGCTAATCAGATGAAGTCTTATATCTTCACGTTTGGAGAAAGAGTACTGTGGATGAAGAGCATCAATGTGTACCGAACGATTTGTTGCACTTTCCGATTTTTGAAAGCTGCATTTCCTTTGGCTAATTCAAAGGTCACCAGAACATTACTCTTTAGCAGTCATCATCAGATCTTCATGTAGGACAGTCGAAATCTGATTTTAATCAGATTGAACAGAGAGTAGCCTAAAGTTTATCTTTGAATTATACTATGTGTGACCAGTAGTAATTTGAAAGTATTAAAAGCATTAATAGATTATGTTTGGATTAGACCATTACTAAAGTGCTTGAGTGGTATCAGTATCTGACATTTGACAGTATCTAAGCATGTGTGATCTAACTGTTGTGCGAAAACAAGATAATCTAAGGAACTGAAATATTACACAAAATTCAATAATGGTTTCAAACAGTAATTTCAGTGCTTGGAATAAAGTTCAGAGTAACATAAATATGCATTGTGCCATTGCTATAAGTCAATTTTAAGAGGAACTTCCTATGTTCAGCCCATAGAGCACAGTGCTTGGGAAGTTTTGGGAGGTGGTCAGCAACCTAAATCTCACATTTATGAGATCATTGTAGTCTAGAGATCATAACTTTTTTCAATTACTTTACAGTTGTTATGGCATTAATTGTAATGATTTAATGGATTAAATTGTTATTAATATAAATTGTTGTTGAAAAAATATTATGTATATCTATATTATATGTATTAATTTTCATGATTATAGATTGTAAGGGTCATTTAGGAAAATCATATTAAATACTAATTTTGTTTATAGTTGTAGGTTCGGTATGTAAGATGAGGTCATTTTAGTACATGTTGCATAGTTTTGGGATAGAAGTAACATGTTGATGAGATGAGTTCAGGTCATGGGTTTTCTTTAAAAACCAGACTGATCTAATTCCTGATTGTCTAGCTGCTAAAGTACCTGACTTGGTTGACAAAATTAGATTGATCTAGATTGAATATTAGACTCTCTGTTCTGTATTAAGTCTTGGTTTATATAAGTGGTGAGTTACTGAAAATTAATTATTCCTATCATAAACATTTGTCTTAATGGAGACAAATAGTTGTGATCAATTCAGTTGACGGGATTTAATTTTTTTCTTTAAATTATTCAGTGGAATTACAAAGTGCTCAGACTTTAGGATTTAGTAGCTGTTTTAGAATCTGTGAATTCATGTAAAGATATTTTGGATTATATCACTTTGATACATAAAGACTGTCAGCACATCAGCACAATCAATTTAACTTCATTCAGAAAACCACTGGAACTCATTTGGAAAACAATACTTTTGGACTTGTGATAGAACTTAAGGACTATTAAGGATTTCATTCACTTTGCTGTAAGTTATTTTTAATTTTTCGCATTGTATTTTAGGGAAATAAACTATATTTTGAATTCATACAAAAGATGATGGCTTTTGTTTTTTTCTGTTACTTAGTTAAGACCATAGAGTCTTATCAAGAAAATATTTATATTTCACAGATGTATAATTTCCTCAAACAGTGACAAGCATTTAGCATTGCCACAATTTTGTACCCGTGTTAACAATGGTTTTTCCCTTTCTTGGTCACATCATTTAGCATTACCCTAGTGTTGTAACCATGTTAACAGTGACTTCCCCCTTTCTTGATCATATCAACATGGGGTTTCCATTAAAAGACTTCTGATGTGTAGGTGGTCCTAAATAAAAATGGTGCAAGTCAGATGCTGCAGCACCATTTGAAAATCTTATAACACCACTTGAAGAAGAGAAAGTCATATTGACAAAGGTTTTCACCAAAAAACTTTGTATGATGTCCAGTTGGTCTTAAATGAAAATGGTCCCGATCAGAAGTCCAGAATGGCCACCACAGCATCCATCTTGAAAATCTTTTTATCGCTATTTCTTCTAGATGGATGGTCATATAAACTTGTGGTTTTCATTAAAAGACTTCTTATGATGTCTGGTTGGTTGTAATGAAAATTGTGCTGATCTGACATCCAGTGTGGTCATTTTGAAAATCTTGTTATAGCTGTTCATCCAAAACATGAATGTATATAGTTTTGTGGCACATCGTCATATTCTTGGCTATCAGGGCTGAGTAGGTTTAGATATAAACAAGACATTCAGCCAGGATAAAGCCAGAAGAGGGTAAAATCCTTTAAAGTACAAAATCCATTGTTTGATATAAGCCATGCCCTTTTGGACCTTCTCAAGCAGGAACATCATTATGATAAGCATTTGGGGACAAAAAGGATGCCTTCATTAGTCACCTCTTGTGATATACAGGAGGGCACATTGAGCCTAAAAATCCAAGTCCATAGAGGGTTTCACTAAAAAAACATTTTCTGTGATGTTTGGTTGTTTTAAATGAAAATGGTGGCAATTGGATACCCAATATGGCCAGCATAGAATCCATCTTGAAAATCCATCTCTACTTCTTCAGAACAGTTGTCACTATAAGACCTGTTTTGATGTCTGATTGGTTTTAGATGAAAAGTGTATTGATCTAATAACCAATATGGCCACCATTGTGGCCATCTTAATAATCTTGTTATTGCTACTCCAGTTCTGACCACCAACATACTGCACCTTTTTGTATCTACCTCGGATGTGGGAAGTCTTGGGTTCAAACCTCTGCTGAGGGATACCAAAGACTTACAAAATGGTACTAGCAGCTGCCTTGCTTGACAATCAGTATTAAAAGGTTAGTGTTAGGACTGGTGGGCCTGCTGTCAGGATAATGTGATTGGGTAGGACATGATGGTACTTGACTGCAGCCTGATGTACAACTGCTAGATATCACCTTAAACTGCCACACTGCAGACATGGTAGCAGCTTGACTGAAAAATTGTTAAAAATGCAAATCACACACACACACACACACACACTTTAGTGAAGTAATTTTGATAACCAGACCTAATTGACCTTGAGATCAAGGCAAATGTCATTGCATGTATTTTTGTGCTTCAGTGTACTTAAGAAAACAGCGTCTTGTACATCCACAAGTGAATTTGGCCAGGCTTTTGCATTTCATTGCATTTCACTAGTCATTTCCCTGACATTGACTTTAAAGTCAATGATCTTTACTTAGGATTTTAGCTGATAATGTAGACAAGTATGAATGGATTTCTATCATTCAAACCAGTGAGTGGTTATATCTGAAGAATACCTATGCACTTAAGTAAGTGACTTTGTTGGGTTTTTATGATGACTTTTATAGATTTATTCAGAATTTGCATGTGATTTGGTTTTTGCTGTTTTTTTTCAAGTTTTGAGTCAAACAATTACTGCAAATCAGAACTACTGTACTTGCAGCTCATTTGCTGCATGACACACCAGAAGTATTGACATTCAGACTCGATAGTAATATATAGAAAGCAATAGAGAAAGAGGGTGCAAAAATGGCTATTAGATGATTAGTAAAAGTGCTTAAACCATACATGGGGAACAACCTTGGAATGTCTCCATTTACACTGATATATGTAATCAGAGAATGAAAATGCAAATGGGATAAAAGAAGAAAAAAGCACAGTATTAGCAAGGGGATGGATTCCAAAGCACACAAGTTATGGTCACCTTGTTAATCTGTAGAAGGTAGTGGGTAGTTTTAATAATTAACTTTTTCACTGACAAAAATGAGTGGCTGTCTGGCAGTTGTTTTGCTTCTGCAAGAGGTACAGTGGCTCTTAAGTCATCTCTGCTCCCATATGCGGCCTTTCTTAAAAAGATTTTCCATGAGGAAATTGCATTGTTCTTCTGTTTTGAAGATACAGTAACACTTTAATGCCTTCCAAAGTGAAGAGATGACATGAAATTGGTAATAAATTTAGTTTTGGTTCCCATCAATTCAGTGCCACTGGGTTGTTTATGGACCTAATTTCAGTAGTTTCACACTCTCCTTGATAGCTAAACATAGTTAAAATACTTTTTTAAAGTGTTTTTGAGTGACAACTTCTTTTATTTTCAAACATGCCAACTTAAGAAGGATAGTTGGGTTGAAATGTAACAAGTGATTAACTAAACTAATAATGAAACAATATTTGCTTGAAACTTGGGAACAATATTGCAGTATTTGTCATGTCGACTGAAAAATGATACCAGATGAAAATATATCTGCATCAATTATTAAAAAAAGCATACATGTTAATCTCCCCCCGAAGTTATGATTATGCTTTTCATAACTTTCACTCATCCATTTTGTATTATTATACTCAACCAATGACTAAATCAGCAGTCGTAAGAATATAGCAGCAGCATGTGCTTAACAGAGACTGCATACAAACAGTAGGTCTATCTATGGTAAACATTGCACAGTCTGGTACTTGAGGATAATAATGTCTTGCAGGGACATGTATATTTGGTACAGAAGTACTTCACAGGCTTGATTAGAGGTTGTAATTTGGTATGCACTATTTATATTGCATTGTGTGGGAACATGTTAAATAAGCAATTTAAAAGTGACTGGACGAATGACCACAAAAATGATAACCATATTCCTTCCATTCATTATAGTAACTGAATAATAAGCCCATGCAGTCATTGTATGTGTTGCTTCATTGTCTTTTTTCTTCTCACATGATATGCTAACACTTGCATGTGAGAATCGCTCTTTCTATCTCTCCATTGCAATTATTGAAATCACTGCTACTGGCAAGCTTTCTCACAGACCCACATTAGCCAAGCCTGAGGCTTGAGCCTGCATGGATAGAGGTGAGATTCACGACAATTATCTGTAATGTGCAGAACATTCAGTAATCAGGATTGAATAGACTTTGGTTAAACTATATTAATATTAAATTTCAGAATACATGTAACAGTTAAATTGAAGATGAGTGAATGTGCCTACATTCACTGTATTCTTGAAGTGGACATTCACAATAAAAACTATATCAGGTCTGCGACAGACAATAGTGTGAATGAATTAAAATCCACTGGAAACATGGATTTTCCATAATCATCGATGTATGTACTGTACCATGTTCAGTTCTTTCGTAACTAAATGGACTCTTTGGTAGTTAGATGACCAAACTAGCTTGTACATTACTACTATACTTTAAAAATATTGTGTGTGTTGGGCGAGAAGCAATACTGCACAGACAATTTTGATTTGGATAATACTTGGAATATGGGCTTATATCATCAAAATCTGACATTTGATGAGTTAGATCTGCACATATTAATGAGATAATATTGCATCTGATTGGCTGAGCTTGTTAGCACTTCCTGATCTGATTTTGATCAAACTTGGAATATGGCATGAAGATCTTAGACAAATTTGAAAATGAGGAATTGATGAGGTGGTTTCCACTGAATTGTCTGAGCTTGTTACATGTGAGGAACTCGTGTTCCTGATCAGATTTTGACCATTTGGGATTATACCTTTTGGATCTCCAATGTGTTTAATAATAAATGAGATCCACAGATGTTAAGGATGTGATCTTACATCTGATTTACTTAGCATTGTATCACTATGGAAGCCATATTTCTGATTCAGTTTTGATCAAACTTGGATTATAGGCTTGTATAGTTACAAATCTCACATGAGTTTGATCATGGGAAAGAGACATGTATATTAATGAGGTGCACTTGTATCTTATTCATTGAACTTGTTTCCACTTTATAGACTATTTCTTTGATTTGATTTTGATTAAACTTGATAAATGCGTGTTTTCCTAAATCATCAAAATCTCAGATGAATACAATTAAGAATGAGATCCACACATATTATTGAGGTGATCTTGTAGCTTGTTAGCACCTTCACTTTTTATCAACCTTTTTGTCCAACTTTGTACATAGGCTTAATGTATAAGCATGATGCCCAGTGAGGTTTACTGTGTGTGAGATATTTGCATATTGATTAGGTGGTGAACTTTGTAACTCTTGAAAGATAGTTTCTGATTCAGTTATTAATCAACTTGAAAATGAGCTAATATCACCAAGATGTTGATTGATTATAACATTATTTAGGAAATAATATTTATCAATATTGAACATGTATAATTTATACTTTTCACTACTCTTTTTTTGATGGTCAAATCAGTATCATATATACTTTGATTTCAGTTCTGTCAGCCAACAGGATGGGCACTGTCAACACAGAGGCAACAGCCAACATTCTTTACAGCTGTGCTGACAGATGTCGACCTTGTCAGGCACTACTCTGCATGCCTGACCTTCAGCGAGACTGTCACCATGACAACCTCCCAGCCAGATGATGAAGATATTGAAGACCATGAGCACACTCTGGCCCACCACTCACAAATGTTTGCCCCCAAGAGTCTTGTCATAATGTCCAGGCTGAACTACATAGAGACATTTAGGGTAAGATTAAGCAGTGTCAGGAGATATTATAGACCAAAATGTTTGCAGGATTCTTTTTGAACACATCTATTATCTAGATAGGTTTATGAGTAAAATCTGATCTTTATAGTTGTATAATTATTTTTCACAGAAGATTTTTTTTATATGCTTTAAAACATTGAGAGAACTCAGTCATCATCAGGTAAATGATGCTACATAATCAACTGTAGCTGACCTTGCTCAACCTTGAAATCCACCAGTGATATCTTGATCACTAAATTATCAAAATTTGGCATATTATCAAAGCCTATATATGAGTTATTGAAGCCTTCATAGTTATAATTCTAATCATCCAGATTCAAAGTGCTGAACAAAATCTGTGGCCTCATTTTTGATTGTGGAAAATATGACCCAGCTACTTTAAATAGCAGAGTATGACTGCATCTTACTTAGCGTCCACATGATCTGACATGATGTTTGTTTTACCTAAGTGCTTGTAGTTTCTAAAAAGAGTTTTCCCTGAAAGTGGTGCTATGAAAACTAGCTCAAAATGACTGATGTTTACTGCTGGCAAAGAAACGTGCTAATATGCAGATAGTGTACAGGCATCCAAATGCACTTGTATGCAAATCATACAGAGGCATCAAAATGCCCTTCAAACGTTTGAATGCAGTAGATAACATGCAAAAGAGCTTATGCAAGGTAAACGATTAGGGATCATTTGCATTAAAAATAATAGGCACTTTTCTCTGTTTAACTCTAATGGCCTCTTGTGTTTGTATATTTCAGTCATGTTCTCTTTTATCCTATCTAATATACCATATTACCCCTCCAAGTATTATCAATATTTTGATTTTCAAAGAATGATGGGCCCATGCCCCATAACCATTTACCCAATGATGAGCCTATTCACCATTATCAATCATCTAGCTATGGGCTCAGACCACTTTCCTGGTCACTCAGTGAGGGGCTTATGCTACATTTCCAGTCACCTAGTGATGGTCCGAGGTCCCTATTCCCAAACCTCCAACGATGGGACCATGTCCAAATCCCAATCACTCAAAGATGGGACCATATCTGATTCTCAGTCACTCAATGATTGGCCTATGTTCCATTTCCAATTACCCAGTGATGGTCCCAGGCCCAGTTCCCAGTAATCTAATGATGGGCCCAGGCCCAATTCCCAATCACCTAATGATGGGCCTAGACTCCATTCCCAGTCACCTAGTGATGGGCCTAGGCCCTATTCCCAGTCACTCAACAATGGGCCCAGGTTCCATTCCCAATCATCCAATGATGGACCTAGGCCCCATTCCCAATCTCTTAATGATGGATCTATGTCCCACTCAGTGATATGTGCATTCCCCATTCACAGTTGTCCATTGATGGGCACATGCCCCATTCCTAGTCACCCAGTTATGGGTCCAGGTACCATTCTTAATCACCAAGTGATAGGCTCATACCCCATTCCCAATCACCCATTGTTGGCCCATTCCCAGTCACCCATTGATGGGCCCAGGCCCCATTTCCAATCACTCATTGATATGCCCATACCCCTTCCCAGTCACCCAATGATGGGACTATATCTGATTACCAATCACTAAATAATGGGTCTACGTTCATTCTCAATAACCCAGTGATGGGCCCATGCCCTTCTCAGTAATCCACTGATGGGTCAAGGCATATTCCCAATCACTGAATGATGGATCCTTGCTCTATTCCCAGTAATACACTGATGGGTCCAGGTCCCATTCCCAGTCACTCGAAAATTGGCCCAGGCCCCATTTCCAGTCATCCATTGATGGGCTCAGGTCACATTCCTAATCATCCAGTGATGGGCTCATGCCCCATTCCCAGTCACCCAGTGATGGAACCATGTCCGATTCCTAATCACCCAATGATGGGCAGAGACCCCTTCTGAGTAGTCCACTGATGGGTCCAGGCCCCATTCCCATTCACCCAAATATTAGCACAAGCACCATTCCCAGTCACCCAATGATGGGCCTAAGTCCCATTCCTGATCACCCAGTGATGGGTCCATGCGCCATTCCCAATTGCCCAATGATGGGCTCATGTCCCATTCCCAGTCACCATGCCCGGTTCCCATTTATGAAAAGGATGGGTTCATGTTCCATTCCCAGTCACCCAGTGATGGCCCCTGGCCCCATTCCCAATCACTGAGTGATGGTTCCAGACTACATTCCCAGTCACCCAATGATGGGCCCTGGCCCCAATCCCAATCACTAAGTGATGGTCCCAGGCCCCATTCCCAGTCACCCAATGATGGGCCCTGTCCCCATTCCCAATCACTAAGTGATGGTCCCAGGCCACATTCCCAGTCACCCAGGAAAAATAGGAGATCAGGATCAATTGTGGTTTTTGGTGTACGAGGCAGTGGGCTTGGGTTTGGTAGTTGGGTTTCAACATGTTCCTTTCCAGATTATCTTTTTTTTATGTTGCAAAAATCAATGGATATTTGACTGAAACAAAAGCAATAATGATAACTGGAATTAAAATAACAGCACATTATTTAATACCCATCTTCACAATTATACCATGTTCAGAAAATCAGGACATAGAAACAAGTAAAGACATCATGGTATCAAGCATTACTTTTAAAAAAAATTAATTTATCTTGACATTGCAGCATTTTTGTTTGAATTTCTTGGGTTTTTTATAATAAAGTGGAAATCTTTTTCAGAATTGCTTAGGCATTATTTACACTGCCTACATGGACAACTTGACTGTGGAACTGGAGGGACTGGTTGGGAACCTGCTGGGATTTGTACAGGTTCCTCCTCCAGGTAGGAGACATTCAAGACAGTTTTCTGCATAAGTTTATTTGGTTTCTACAGACCATGAATTTTAGGACCTATGTGACATTGATCAACCACTGAAGATAGTTGAATGGTCATCTGGTGATGCAGTCTGATTAAAATCAGATCCACTGTTCTGGTGACCTATGTTATTACCATAATTGCTAATTTTATCAGCCAATCAGACAAAGTCTTGTATTTTCACCTTTGGGAGACTGCGCAGTATAACTGAAGAGCATTATTGGGTGCTGAACGATTTGATTTGCTTTCAAATTTCTTAAAGCAGCATTCCATTGTCTAACTCAAAGGTCAGTAGAACATGACCCCTAAGCAGTCACTGTCAGATCTTCACCCTGGACAGTGGAAATCTGATTTCAATCAGAATGTCTCATGTTGGGGATTTGACGAAAAGAATTTTATGATATCTGGTTGGTCCTAGATGAAAATGGTGCTGATCTGATGTCCAATATGGCCACCATGGCAGACATATTCAGACTTAGGTTATCACTACTCCCTCTAAATAGAAAGTCATCATCATGTGTTTTCACCAAAATACTTTTTATGATGTCTAGTTGGTACTGAATCATAAAAATGGTGCCATTCTGACATCCAGTATGGTAATCATAGCATCCTTTTGAAAATCTTGTTATTGCTACTCCTCCTGAATGGAAGTTACTGTAGTATCATTTATTTTGTTTGTACTTTTATTTATGGTTTTGCATGTAAAAATTTTAATATTATATGGTATTTAATTTCATGGATGAACCTCTACAAATACCACAAATAAAGAATACAAAACTCTACCAAAATGACAGTCACTTGATTGTAGAAAACAATGTTATCACATGTATGAGCACAAAGCAGAGACCAGTGTTTCCCTTTACACACATTTGTGCATCAGGGACCACACTTGAGAAAATTGACATACACGTTTTGTTGCCGTGCATTTTATTTACACAAAGGATTCGCATAAATCAATCAGGATTTATTTAATATCCAATGCTTTGGATGAGGGATGGCATCATGTATACTTCAAGCATAGGCATTGTCTGGTTCCCTGCTTCGTATGCTCCCTGCATTGCACTCTGCTATTTGTATAGTGGAGTGCAACACTGGGAGCATAAGAAACGGAACCAGACCAGCATAGGCAATGTTATGACAGAGTAGCTTCCCCTTATCTCATGAGCTCTCACATGATTTCCATCGAGCTCATCAAGATCTTGTCCATATGTTTAATGTCAATGCTTGTTGCACTAGAAAGTGATCACCAGATTAAAACGGCTAGGACTAAGAATCATTAGCGAAGAAAGTGAAAGAAGCAGAACACAAAAGAGTAACTGTGGATCTAACTTTAATGAAAAATGGAGAAAATAATTCCCTTGACTGGAATACGGCACATCCATTAGGATTACCAGTGTGACTTCTGATTGCATGATTGTGAAGCCTGCATAAGTGAATAATCCTTTTGTGACAGGGCTTAAGAAGTTTACAGAATCTGTCCTTGTTCGCCATAAGATATCTGGAGAACTCATTATCACCCAAGACATTCTTTCACAACAAAGAAATCAGTAAACTTGCTGAGACAAATGCATTTTTTGGATTACAAAGTCAGGGTATCATTGCAGATTTTTTTTAGTTTTTAACTTGCTGCAATCAAAGAAAGATCTTAAAGTTCAAGTGTAACTTATTAATTATTAGCCTTTTTGATTTTTTGATAAATGTGTTCTAGGAGACAAAGTACAATGAAACTGATGATAGTTGGAGACAAAGTACAATGAAACCGATGATAGTACACATTTTATGACAGGCAATAAATTAACTGCCATTTGGTTAAAAATATTTAATTTGGCTTTTTGTATTGGCTTATATGTAATGTGTTGTCTATAATATTGCTACAAAAAGATAATAAGGAGACTGTTAAAAGTATGACTTTAAACTAAAGGAAAAATGAACTAATAAAATTATTCTTTGAATGGACAATGCATTTGCTTGTTAATTGTGCATTTTTGTTTGTTTGTATTTTTAGAGAGAGAGAGAGAATGTTGTGCAAGTTGCAATATCCTATTTCAAGCTGAAAAAGTATGGGTGAGATGAAAATTTGCCAGTATTTTTTATTTGACCGCCAGTTCTGACACCAAGGTTTTTATTTTAACCTTCAGTTTTACACCCCTGGGGGATATACTGAAAGACCTAACAAATTAAATACTTTACATCATGTTTTCATTCAAGTGAGTAACATCAATGGAAGCCAACACAGTCAGCAAAATTAAACAATCCTACCACCTCAGAGAGCTCAAACAAAACACTTGTAAAGATTAATCATTACACTATGTTATCGTTTGAGTACTCATTTCTCTCTATTCTTATCTCACACATTGATTTAAGGCAGTGAGTGGAAATTATAGCTACCTGAATCCTAATTGCTAGGTGTGCATTGGAGCAATATAAAATGCTTTATAATTCCATTTGCAAAGGTTTAAAATAAAATGAACACATGTACAATCTTGTATATTTTTATTACCAGATTATATTAGTGACCTTGATTTATACTAATAACATTGTTAATCTCTACAAACAAAACACAATAAGAAAGGCATAGGGGTGTTATTGTCACATATGGCTAATTTTTCATTGAGTCATTAAATTCTTGGTTTGAGGCAACAACAAGAACCACAAAAATTGGTTCCCAATGAAACTTTCTGATACTTCAGTATGCCAAAATTTTGTTTTCCCCAAAAGACTTTTTATGTTATCCTATTGGACCTAAATGAAATGATGGTGATCAAGTATAGCTGCCTCTTAAGCTATATTGAAAATCCTGTAGTTATTCCTCAGCAGGAAGCCATATCGATATGGGGTTTTCACATGATTTTTCTTATAATATCTAGTTCAAATTTAAATGATGCTGATCTGACTTGTCAAGGTGAGCATTTTGAAAATATAGTTATTTCTGCTCCAAGATTTACGATCATATTGAAATAGGGTTTTCACAGAAAAATGTCTTATGTTGTTTACTTGGTCCTGAATGAAAATGTTGATCAGACATCGGGTATGGCCATCATGGCAGCCATGTTGAAAATTTCTACTCGGCGAATGGAGATGTTCACATGGAGTTATCAGCAAAATATATCTAAGGATGTCTAGCTTGTTCTAAATGAAATTACCAGAGATGGTTTCAACACTCAACAGGTAAAAAGAAGAAATTTATCTTATCTTGAAACCCTGAACATATCACTGAGTGTCAACCCCTTTCAGGAACCCTTGTTCGGGACAGCTATGAAAATTATTGCCTACAAATGTTATTGAATTCAAAGTATGGTTTGTATGCTTAATGAGCTACAGAAATTTGCTACTGGGATTTGTACATATCCCATTTCTAGATACGAGTTGGCCAGCCCAATTTGACCACCATCGTCAGAATTTCTGGATTTATCCAGGATCCTATTACATCGACTTTTTTTACTCAATACAATGTCTAATTTCTGAAACAGTAAATATGTTTTCAGTATGTCTTATATCTAGACATTGCTCATACAGACTAACAGTGTCCCACAGAAGCACAGTATATTATGATAAATATAGATCATATAGACTAATGGAGTCCACAGAAGCATTAGTGGGGCCTCGAGTGGCCGAGTGGTCTAAAGCGCTCTCTGTTACGGATCACTGCCATCTCACCTCTGTCTGTGTGGGTTCAAGTCTTGGATTCGGCCAATGTGGGTGTGTGAGAAAGCTTGCCAGTAGCTTCTCATGGGTTGGTGGTTCTTCTCGGGGTTTTCCCGGGTTCTTCCTCCACCATTAATACTGGCCACCATGCATAGTCTATCATGTGCTGAAAAATGGCGTTAAATCCCACAACAACAACAACAACAGAAGCATTAGTGTATTGTGATAAATATAGATCATATAGACTAATGGATTCCCACAGAAGCATAGTGTATTATGATAAATATAGATCATATAGACTAATGGAGTCCCACAGAAGCATAGTGTATTGTGATAAATATAGATCATATAGACTAATGGAGTCCCACAGAAGCATAGTGTTTTGTGATAAAAATAGTTCATGCAGAATAAAGGAGTCCAACAAAAGCACAGTGTATTGTGATAAAAATAGATCATATAGACTAATGGAATCCCACAGAAGCACAATGTAAATGTATTGTGAATAATATATATCATACAGAATAATGAATTTCCATAGAAAAATAATGTATTGTGATAAAGAAAGATTATACAGACTAATGGAATGTTCATCACATACACAGTTAAGATAAACTTAATAAATAAGAATTGATAAGAAAAAAAGTAAAAAAGTAAGGATACATATTTATCAAACTATCTCTGCACTCCAAAGTGTGCATATTGGTTTAATACAGAAAAATACTTAGAAAACCTGTTAAACTTGTGCACTGCAGTTGTCGACCTTTCCTGTCTTATGCACATGCTTAATTTTTGTCCTAATTCCTGAAGGCAAGATTCTAGTCTAGCATGTCTGGACAGAAAATTACTTGTTTTTTTAAAATTGAAACTGTGTTGGCACAGATGTGTAAAGTAAATGGCAGAAAGAAGAATATGAAGTGTGAAGTGGAGTTTCTCATGAAAATGAGGAGATTAATTTTAAAATAATATCAGATGCCAGGTTAGGTAACCTGCCAAGAAGAAAACAAAATTTGAGGCAAATTTTTTGATATCTTGGCTGTTACAGTATAGATGGTTACAACACAACACTGGGGTGGAAAGTATGTTATGTAGTATTGCAAATGGTGTGGGGGGGAAAATAACCCTTTTATATTGTGAATCAGCTATTTGAATTAAGATGTTAACTCTTAACACAACTTGCCAAGTCACCAGATCACATGTTTTGGAGCAGAGATATCCATAAGACAGTACCTGTGAACTGGAAAATTGTACAAGACAACCATAAAGAGCAGTTTCTTATTGATATACCCTACAGATGGCAGGCAGTGGAAAGAGTTTCCCAGCATTGAACGATGTTTGTACACAGATAAGGATAAGATTAAACTCAGAAACAGTCCACAGATTAATGCTTATTTAACTAGAGGGGCATCTTGTGAAGATTTTGGCATTAATAAGCCTTTACAGAATGGAGCAGGAAGAAAATGATATGGATATTTAAGTGATGGATAAGGTATGAACTTTGGTGATTTTCTTGCCCCTTCCTTTTTTCGAAAATCTCCCTCCCCCCATGTTTTAGTAGTAAGGTGGGAGATCCACATTAAAGATAAAATCCTGGCAGCATCTCTGCATGTAGGTCATACACACTAATGGGATATCTCTGCATGTAGGTCATACACACTAATGGAATGTCTCTGCATGTAGGTCATACACACTAATGGGCTGTCCCTCAGATCCAAAAATGTACTTCGATATATATAGATTATTCAGGTTAATAGAGTGTTCACTGGATACATAATTTATTGTGATAGATAAAACTATAAGCTGTACAGATAACTATTCATTTGTACAAATTCTCTGTATTTTCACTTTTCAGGTGGACAACAGATAAGGTTCACATTAGGGGCTGGAGATCGTCAGGCAATACAGCCACCTCTTAGTGCCACAATACCAACCACAAACAACAGCACAGCCCTTTTGTTTGAGCAGCTGGGTAGGCGAAAAAAAATATCAGTAGTAATATTTAAGAAATAATATTAATCATAAGTGTGGCATAATTGTTATTAGTTTATAATAGTATAGAAATAACATTATTCGTTAAGCTTGGCCTAATTGTTATTGTTGAGAATATTATGTAAGAAATAATATTTGTCATGTGGTTTAATTGTTTTTATAAGTAGCAGTATAAAAGTAATATTATACATAAGTGTGACAAATCTAGATATATATTAATCCTGTTTTACTTTGGTGATAGTTTAACTGTGTAGTAATATTCATATTTGACAAAGTTTTTGACTTTTCAACTACATACACAGACAATAGAGAAAGCTAACCTGAAGCTTTTCTCTTTATGTTAAGGACATGAGCAGCAGACTGATTTAATCTCTACTGACTGTTAACATCGCTCAATGGAATGGTGAACAGTGTTAACAGATTATCCCAGATATGCGGCAGGATGTAACTGCCCCGGTCCCTGAACATAAATTTTAAATCAGTCTGCTAATGAAGTCCTTAGCATGAGTGTGAAAACTTCAAGTTAGCTTTCTGTATTATTTGTGTATGTTGGAAAGTTAAAATCTTTGTCAAATATAATCCTGTTTTACATATTGGCAACATACAAGATTGTAGTGTTCAAATTGACAAACTAAAATACATTAGAACAATAAGGAGACTGATGAAAAATGACATTTTTATGGAATAATTTACTTTTAAAAATACATTCTCAAATATTTGGGTCACCAGACAATCAGTCAGTTACGCTTTGATTTGTTATTATTTTGCATTCATGATTAATAGCTAAATTACCAAATTAACATACTTGTCTGGAATTAAGTGCGAGGAATATATTTACGTTTATTTTGACTTAACACTGATGCAGTATAATGACAGATCATCATAAATATTCCGGGCATGTGAAAAATTGTTAGGTGAAACATATTATTTCTAGTATGTGAACATATGTTAGATGAAACATAATTTTTCCAGAACAAAAACATTTGTTATTTAAAACATTATTTTCAGTATCTGAGCATTTGTTGGGTGAAACATTTTATTTCCAGTATGTGAATGTGTTAAGTGATACATTATTTCCAATATGTGTACATTTGTTGGGTGAAACATATTTCTAGTATGAGAACATTTGTTAGGTGAAACATATTATTTCCTTTGCAAAAGCAAAGATGGTTTTTCTAAGTTTGGTGTTTATGGCACAGAAAGCAAAGAAAGATATCAATATTTAGACAATTATTGGACTGTACCACTTGCATTGGGTATGAGTTATATCAGTTATTATATCTATTTAGAATGGGTGTGGATACTCATGAAGATGTCAAAATAAAACCCATATATATTGGTTTTGATTTTTATTTAATTGTTTTGACTGCCACCACTTTTTTCTAAGGTAGATCATGCCCCAGATAGTAAAATGACACCGTCTGATGACTGTTGAAGGACTGTAGTTTCTATATAAAAGACTTTGCCACTCTCACATCTGTTGCATTTAGAGTAAATTTCATGATCTTACTCCTGCCATTGTTTTTTTTCAGGTATCTATAACACACTGTCACTGTTTTCGGCAGCTTTGACAGATCACAAGATTTTGTTTCATTCGCAGAGTTTTTCTCGCATTACCAGTGCTTGCCAGGCCCTTTTCGCACTTCAGTATCCTCTCAAATGCAAGTAAGTTTTAAGATTACAGTATTTCTCCAATTGCAATCGCAAGCCCACCATCTTATATAATAAATGTTTTGCCAAGCATGAAAATCATACTTAAAATCAAGAAATGCAGCCTTTTCATTGGCAAGAATATTTCTGACTTTGATTTTGGGGTTGAGGAAAGTTTAATGGCATGAAGACCAGCAGCCTGCCTTTTAAATATGTGAAAAAGTAATAAATGGGCTTGCAGAGAAAGACATAATGAGTAATAATTTGCCCAAAATTTTGTAAAAGTGAAGGATGGGCTTATTATCAAGCATTGGCTTTCATACATGTAACAGAAAAGAGAAGTCACCTTAGGCCAAAGTGGGAGATATGCAAAATTTGGTCTGGAGTTTCAACGTCAAAAGAGGGAGGATTTCAGAGAGAATGGCAAAGCTTGGGCCACTGTGTTGTATTGTTCATTTGCATGAGAACTTTTTTGTACGAGTCACTGAACATTATTTTGACTGGATATAAAATATGATCTGCTACCATAAACACAAGGTTGGCAAACAGTACCTCATCACATACATATTTATTCATATTTGATGCAGATTTTTCGGACATGGATTTTTTGTGATGACATATTTGTTGTTGCGTTTAATATGCTTTCATGAAATGGGGTTTCTTCATGATGCATAATGTCATTGCCTCTTAAGCAGATTCGTAATTAGCTTTACCGAAATGGCTAAATGCATATTCATGTCTTTTGAATTTGATTTCAGCCACTGAAATTCCCAATTCTGTCCATCATTTAAAGTCATGTGACATTTCGGTTGCTTTGATTTTGGTGTTTTATCATGCTTAGACATCTCAACAATTTTAAACACCAAAGCCAAAGTGACCCAGTTTTATGCCATTTGAGCTCTTCAGAAATCAAACAGTAATCATTTCACATCTTTAACCCTGTCTAAATTATGTTTGATCACACATAATATAAAGTTTAAATCCATCTTGACAACTTTAAGCATTGGAGCCGAACTTTCCTGTGGAGAGAATCAAAGTAATGTTAAATTGACCTTAAGCGAGACGATAGATTGCTCAGCCTACCAAATCACATGACATAAGCACCTGTTAACCTCCAAAAAACACGCAGTATTTGGCAAAGAAATATGTTACAGTTTAAGTGATATGTTTATTAAAAATGATTTGTATTATTCTTAAAAATGTAAAACTACAAAGTTCCATAAGTTATACTGCAGTAGACAATATTTATATTTGTTGTTTAGGTTTGTATAGTAATAACCTAAGTGTTGTATTTCAGTAAATAATACAAATCAGTTTTAAAGCTGCTTGAGAACTTATTCATATAAAAGGAAATTAGCTCCAAAAGATGCTTATGTATATAATCTTATCCTTATTAATATTATCTGGCTTATGTTCATGCTGCTTTGGAAGTAAATGAATTAAAAATTAATAACAAAATCCTAAATAATTATTGTTTAGAAGTATAGTGTTGTACATAATAATTGTAAAGATTTACTGTGTTTGTCAAATGGAATTTTGATCAATGATGTATGTTCATGGAAATGTGTAAATGCATGCTTAATGTATCGAACCATAATTGTCTGAAACTATTTTTTTTATATTCCGTTATTATTACATTTTTTGTATCCCCACCAGTCCTTCAGCCCAATGAGACAGTAAAGAGTCTCTCAAGTGTCTGAAAGATCGAGACGATAAATCATTATTTTGAGATGAGCCAGCATTAAAGTCTAAATTTCCAAACTTTAAAATAATGCAGTCTGGTCTTCATTGCTTCTTATACAAGAAAAATAATAAACATCAAAGCCCGAAAGTTATGGGGTTCCCCACCCATATTCTAGAAACGTTTATTTTTACATATATATTTCAATTTCTTTTTCTTTCTTCAAGCCATCGACAGGACATGCTTTTCTACATAATTTTGTGCCAAAGAAATGTTGTAATTGCCATCAGTTGTTTCCATATTCAGCTGATCGTACATCCAACCACAAAAAATGCCTTTATCCATCGAAATCTTGTTTATGTTTTATGAAAGGAAAAAATCTAATTCCACCATTTAGACAATCTGGATATCGACTGTCATAATTACAAGGCTCCTGACTACTTCTCATAATCAATTCATTATTGCCACAAGCAGTTTGTTGGAGGAAAATGGCATACGAAAGCAATACCTGGAGGTGTGTCTGATTTATGCATGCTGATTGGTTAATTGATCAGCATGATTGACAAGTGGCAATAGGTCATTTGCTTTATGCTGATTTAACTTTTTAGTAATTCAACCATAACCAATTAATTTTTTTAATCCTGTAAAAATTACTTGATCCTACATAGCACAATGCATGCTGACAAACTTCAAACACTAAAGTCAGCTGACCCTGCTGACAGAATCAAAGGGATCTTAATAGTTTTATGCTGCTTGAAATTAGTTACTAAGTGGCCTTGCATTGCTTAAGTCAGTTCACAGTTGAGTGATCATGGGCAGTATCACTGTAAAATATACTACACTAGAAGCAGGGTGTGAAAACAAAAATCGAAAAAGTTGAATTTTAAGCAAACAAACTGTAAATCCCAGAAGAATCCAGTACTTGTAATTAATATTAATGCAAAAGATCCTAGGTTTATGAGTGATTAGAATATGTACTGTGAATTCACTATTTATTTTTGGGTACCAGTTTTTGTGGATTTTATGGTTCCTACAATCTGTGAATTTAAAGACCCAAGGAACAGTATCTTTACTGACCCAATCAAAAGTATCTTTACTAACCAAATAAAGAGTATCTTTACTGACTCGATAAAAAGTATTTTTACTGACCCAGTAAATAGTATCTTTACTGGCCCAATAAACAGTATTTTACTAACCAAATAAAGAGTATCTTTACTGACCCAATAAATAGTATTTTTACTGACCCAATAAATAGTATTTTTATGGACCCAATAAACTATATTTTTGATATGAAAACAGACTACTTCCAATAATCCATGAATTGAAGTTGTGATTAAAATGTCATTTTTTGGAAAACCACCAAAATTCATACCCATGAAAATAAATGAATTGACAGGAATTAGTTTTTATTTGTTACTTTAATGGTGTCAGTGTTATTAGGATATGCATCATTTTATGTCCTTGGACATAAGCACAGTGTAAAATTTACTCCACCTTTTTTCCACACAAAAAACTAGCCTATTGTCTATACTTAGAAATGAAATAAAGTAATAAATATGCAATACCTAGTCAGTAAAACAGATTCATTAAGAGACTTGATCTTTCCTATATACATATATGTAAACATTAAGTGCAAATAGCAAAACTAGATTTGTCTGAAACAAATGAAAGGTATGCATGTTTGTATACATATGTAAAGAAGACAAATGAAAGCAAGGCATGTTGCATAGATACATTGAGAAGACAAATGAAGTTTACCCGTATTTGTACACAAATATGGGTAGATGTTTGTACATATACATAGGTAGGCATGTTTGTACTCATATATGGGGACCGCTCCAGTGGCCTAGTGGTTAGAGCATCTGCCTCAGATGTGGGAGGTCGTGGGTTCGATCCCCGGTCGAGTCATACCAAAGACTTATAAAAATGGTACTAATAGCTGACTCACTTGGCACTCAGCTTTAAGAGGTTAGTGTTAGGACTGGTCGGCCTAGTGTCAGGATAATGCGACTGGATGGGACATCATGCTACATGTCTGCGGCATGATGCCCCAGTGCTAGACATCACTATAAACTGCCACACTGCAGATATCATTTGAGTATGACTGAAAAATTGTTAAAGCTGCATTAAAAATCCAAATCACACACACACACATACACACATACATGGGTAGGCATGTTTGTACACATGGGTAAGCATGTTTTTACACACATATCTGTAGGCATGTTTGTACACATATAGGTATGCATGTTTGTACACATAGGTATGCATGTTTATACACATATGGGTAAGCATGCTTGTACACATATATGGGTAGGCATGTTTGTACACATAGGTAGGCATGTTTGTAAACATATAGCTAGGCATGTTTGTACACTTGTATGGGTAGGCATGTTTGTACACATATATTGGTAGGCATGTTTCGATACATATATGGGTAGGCATGTTTGTACACACACAAAGGTAGGCATGTTTGTACACATACAAAGGTAGGTGTGTTTGTACACATATATGGGTAGGCATGTTTGTTCACATATATGGGTAGCCATGTTTGTTCACGTATATGGGTAGGCATGCTTGTACACATATGGGTAGGCATGTTTGTACACATACATAGGTAGGCATGTTTGTACACATATGGGTAGGCATGTTCACATATATGGATAGGCCTGTTTGTACACATACAAAGGTAGGCTTGTTTGTACACATGCATAGGTAGGCATGTTTGTAAATATATATATGCAGGCTTGTTTGTACACATCTAGGTAGGCATTTTTATACACATAAAGGTAAGCATGTTTATACACATATATAGGAAAGCATGTTTGTACATACATAGATAGGTAGACATTTGTACACATAGGTAGGCATATTTGTACACATAGAGGTTGGCATGTTTGTTCACATATAGGTAGGCATGTTTGTACTTTATATTAGTAGACATATATATATATATATATATATATATATATATATATATATATATATATATATATATATATATATATATATATAGGTAGGCATCTTTGTATACATATGTAGTTTGGATTTTCATGCACTTTAAACAATTATTGCATGTTTATTTTAAGTTGTGTAACTTGCAATGAATTCAATTTTTTGCAGTTTGTAAAACAAATTTTTGAGCTTTTAGTGAATTTTACTTTCCATTTTATTGTGTTGGTGGGGTTGGGGTGGTGATATTAGCATGATAAAGGGACATTGATCTTGACATTTGTTGTTTGGTATGCATGTTTATGTGTATATGTAAATTATCTGGTCAGATTTCTTTTGCTTTTAAATCATGTTTGTATATTTTATGAGATTTTTGGACTCACTGGACTTGTTTTTCATCTTCACTTGGGAAGTTATGTCTTTACAACACAAACATGTTGAGAATATTACATTCATTTATTTGTATTTAAATCATACAAAATAATTACTTTGAATGTCCTGCACTCACTGGCCAATATGTTCCATACAAATTTCAAGTGAAATTTTCCACATGATTTTAATGTGTGAATGGTCCTTTAAATTCTTTGATATGAGTACAAGGGAATATATGAACTGATATAAAATTTCAGCATCCACTCAGATTGTACTGAATTTAGAATCCACACATTCACCACATGGTCTAGTATGTGTGTGTGAGATTTAGATTTTTAAAGTAGCTTTAACAATTTTCCAGTCATATCGCTATGATGTCTGCAGTGTGGCTGTTTAAAGTGATGTCTAGCACTGGGGCATCATGCCACAGACATATAGCATGATATCCCACCCAGTCACATTATTCTGACACCAGGCCGACCAGTCCTAACACTAACCTCTTAATGCTGAGTGCCAAGTGAGGCAGCTGTGAGTACCATTTTTAGAAGTCTTTGGTATGACTCGGCCGGCGTTCGAACCCACAACCTGCCGCATCCGGGGTGGACACTCCAACCACAAGGCCACCAGAGCGGTCACACATGGTCTAGTAAGTCCTAAAAGAAAATGATGCTGCCTGGACAACCAATATAGCCACTGTAGTGGCCATCTTTAAAATCTTTTGTATTGCTACTTCTCCAGATTGGATATTCATATCATCGTGGGATTTTCACTGAATGGCTTCTTATGATATCTGGTTAGCCTTAAATGAAATTTGGTGGTGATCTGAAATCCAATATGGCTGCCAATGATGCTGTCTTGAAAGTCTTGTTACTGCTACTCCTGCTGAATGGATGATCACATCAACATGGAGTTTTCACTTAAAAAATTCTTATGAAGTTTAGTTTGTTTCAAAATTGAAAATGGTGATCTGACTTCCAATATGACCACAATACAGTGGCGTTCTTGAAAATTTTGTTATCACTACTTATTCTGAATGGATGGTTGCATGAGCACAAGGTTTTTAAAGATTTCTAGTAGATCCCATATGAAATGTGCCAATAATGGCTACCACATTGGCCAGCTTTAAATTCTTGTTATCACAATTTCTGTATGAATGGTCATATCATTGTGGGATTTTCACTTAATACTTGTTCTAATGTTTTGTTGATTCTAAATTTAAATGGTGCTGATCTGATATTTAATGTATGGGACTGTCTTGAAAATGACTCACCCTCAATATGGCTACAATTGTGTCTATCATGAAAATATTCCTCCCAAATGGACGGCTATATCAGCATGGGATTTTCACCATTAGATGTCACGTGATACCTAGATGGTCCTAAATGATAATGCTGCTAGTTGTTCATCCAATATAGCCACCACAATGGCTGTCTTGAAAATAACATTGTCACTACTCCCACTGAATGGAAGATCATTATCACATTGTGTATTTCTCCAAAAGATTTTTATTGGTGTCTACTTTTTCTTAGATAAAAATGGACCAATCCAACATCCAGTATCTCCACCTCATCAGCAAATTTTAAATTATTTTTGCCCAGTAGATCACTAGTGCCTTCGAGGGACTCTTGGTTGCCTTTCTGATCAGAGGCCAGAAGAGCTTATGGGATGGCTTTTTGACTTTCATCCCTCTGTCTTTTAGTACAAGTTTTTTTAAATCACAACTTCTAAACTATATGGCAGATTTCTATGAAATTTTATTCATACAACCATTCCATTGTCTTGTTAGTTGTAAATTAAAATGGTGATATCCAATATGGCAGCCATCTTGAAATTCTTGTTGTCACTACTCTGCCTAATTGGATGGTCATATCAGCATGGGTTTTTAATTTAAAAACTTCTTATCATGTCTAACTGGTCCTTAATGTGAATGGTACTGATCTGATATCCATTTAAGCCACAACTGCAACAAGCTTGAAAATCTTGGTATGCTTCTTCTGAGCGGAAAGTCATGAGAAGGAGTTTGACCATAAGACTTCTTATGATGTTTAGTTGGTCCTAAATGAAAATTGTTCCACTTGCACATCCTGTTCAGCTGTCATTTTGAATAGCTTGTTGCATCATTGTGTTCGTTTTGCTAAAAGACTTTATGAGGTCAGATTGGTCCTAAAAGAAAATGGTGCAGCTCAGACATCCATTATGGCTACCACAGTGGCCATCTTTAAAATTTTGCTGTCACCACTACTGAATGAATAATTATATCAATATGAGACTGAAAGTCTTCAAATGAGATCACGTTGGTCCTACATGAAAATGCTAACAGTCTGACCTCCAATGTGGCTGTCACAATGTCTCTCTGGAAAATCTAATTGCTACTTCTTGTAGATGGCTGGTCACTTTGGCATTGTGCTTTTACCAGAAGACTTACGACGTCTAGTTGGTCCTAAATGGTAATGGTGAGCATCTGATATCCAGCACTGCCTCCATTGCAGCCATCTTGAAAATATTGTTATCATTATTTTTAAATGGAAAGTCATTTTCATGTGGGATTTTAATCAGAAGAGTTCTTATGGAGCCTAGTTTGTGTTAAAATAATGTTATTGTCATTCAAATTGACCCTCAGTACAGCCCCATTTGTGGCCATCTTCAAAATGTTAGCTCTAATCTTGTCCAGTGGATGGTTATATTTCTTGAGGCTTCACCATTAGACTTCTTATGATACTTATATAAGTTGTGCCAATTTGACATCCAATATGGCTCCCACAATGGATGTCTTGAAAATTTTGCTGTTGCTACTCACCCTGAATGAATGGTCATATTGACATAGGGTTTTCACCAAACAGCATTTAGGATGTCTATTTGATCCTAAATGAAAATGGTTCCAATCTGACATCCAACATGTCCACCACTGCAGCTAATTTGAAAATTCTTGTTATTGCTGAAGAATATCTCGGATGTTTTCAGCACTCAGCAATTAAAAGGAAGAAATGGTCATATCTTGAATTACTGGAATTTCTTCTCCAAATTGCTGCACATGATGGGAGTAAACATATTCTTGCTTATGATACTTTTGACAATATTGGGAGTTTAAGACAGAAAAAGGATGAAAAATATCTTAATGGTTTCTGTTTCATTTTCCAAAACATCTTTTGTTATCAGCGACCAGAAAGTTTAGGAAATCCTCTTTTTTAATGGTATCTGCAAATTTGCTTGTCAAGAAAAAAAAAAAATCATGAAAATTCAAGATATTGTTTAATTATTTGCATCTTGTTTTGCTTCCTGAACATTCTCTGAAAATTCATTGTTGCAAACCAAGCAATAAGAAAATAATTAATAATCTGCGCTGGAAATACACCTGGGGTAGGGAAATCTAATATGTATCTAAGTATAGTAAAGGATAAAATTCCATGCACAGCAGCAATACAACAGTGGGACTGACAGCTTTTGATAATTATTTACTTCAAGTGATTAGATTATTGGTAGGCCTATTAGAGAGCAGTGTAGATAATAGAGACAAGAAACCAATCTAGGTTACAATATGTGAACATATCTAGACTGTTAGACAGGAGACCAGTCTCAATTACAGTGCTGCCCAGTTTAAGACAGTAGATATATATAATTCAGCAATAACTGATTCTTGGCTCAGATTTTATAATTAAGTTGTCAAGAGTTACCTACTATTGCAATATTTCAATATTTGATGGTAGACCCCATATTGCTTGATGTCTTCTTTGAATCTGATAATTCTTGATATGGGAGCTTAAGACACTGTTATAAGTTTTAAAGGCATTCTGATGTTGTGTGATGAGTTCATTGATCAATGGAACATTGCAAGAACTGTGACAGAATAGGAATTTGAGAAAACAATTAAGGAAAAAAATATTTTAAGGCTTAGCTTTGAACTTATTTATTCAGACCTTGCTATTATCCAAGTTAAATACAAAGTTAGTGTCATAATTAAAGGAACATTTTTGTTGGAGAAAGAGGTGAAAATATGCCTTTTAATGACAGCTGAATATAGATAAATAGATAGACAAAATTGATAACTACAAATTCAAAATGGTTTCCAAATGTTTCAAGCTAAACATGCTATTCATCAGGGGGAAAAAACAACTTACATATACAAAGTAAACACTTAAAATTTTCTGGACTCCTACATGTTAGAATCACTTGGGGCTATTTGCAACAGGAGTTATAACAATGCAAAGTTGTGCATAAACAATAGACGAGTTGGTTCTTGTGTCTATCACATAGCAAACCAGTATGTTTTGACCTAATTCTAAGTCATGAACAAAGGACAGAAAGCCATTGTGGCAAGAGATTAATGCCCTCTTCAGGATTTGGTAAAGAAACTTTCCCAGTAGATTTGTGCAGGGAGGTACTGAAGGAAACATGTTAAGATAATTTTGTTTCAAGGTAATCGACAAGAACTGTAATAATAATAATAATAACAACACCACCAGTAATAGCAACAACAACAATAATAACACCAACAACAATATAATAATAGTTGCAATAAAATCATAAACATGTAATTACTTGGTTAGATATTAGTGCAAAATTGTGTCAGGTGTAGAACTGATGACAGGCTGTAATTTTGATAAGTCTGCAACAGAAAGGGTGTTTTTTTTTTTTTCATTTAGGCCAAACTTTACGAGTTTCAATTGTAGTATCCAGTATTTTTCCCTACATACATGTATAATATAAACAAATGGCAATAACTCTTGCCCATTAACTTTGTTTGCCACAGCTAGGTGTCACCAGTTTTTAAGCGTTGCTTCCATAGACAACATAATACTGAATAGGATTCCATTAAATTCAGGTGATTTTGTTCACAATATTGGATTTATTTGGAATAATATTGATTAATAAAGCATTGGTATACATTATTATTTTAATTTGGCAGATATTTTGTGAAAGTTATTACGTTCTCAGACTTAGTCATTTGAGACTTGCTGGTGCAACATGCTTTGGCAATAGCCCAGTTCGGTAAGTGCATCTTGAAATTATGTCCCTTGATGTGCTCTCCATTGCCAACGATAAGAAAAAGTATAAACTGCCACTTCCGGGGAACAATTTCCAACAATGGCTAGGAAACTTATTCAATAGATTGCCATTTCTTTTATGTCCTCTGTGGATAGACGGGCACACAGGAACACATGGCATAGATCACTATTTAAAGAAGAGGGGAGAATATGAGTTGCATGCTTTCTCAGCCGCAACCATGGGTAATAATTATAAATCTCCTGAGCACAAAACTCCAAATCAAGACTAAAATTTTCAGATTGTATAAATTTTATATAAATGGATGCTTACATAAAATATATCAATACTGGTATGAACTTTATGTCAGGTTATTGTGGAAATAATCATGAAAAATTAGAAAAGATATGCACACAACTTTGATTTAATTTGTACGTAAAATGTAGTATTATGAATATCCCACTTTAAATTTATTCAAAAAAAGATGTATTGAAGTAGTACTGTTCATGCAACTTGACAGTAACCACATCTCAAAACAGGTCCTTGTTCTTAATGGTTTTTAATACAATGTACATATTAATTTATTCTAGAAATCACATTTTAAGGGAACATAAATTGAACAGCATAAAAAATCTGAAAATACTATTTCAATTCTTTTTTTCTTTTCTTTTAAAAGTATCCAACTAACACAGACAGTGATTGTTTTAACAATACTGAATTATGCATCACCTAATGGTTTTAAGTCTTTCCCACGTTTAATATTTTTTGTAAAAATTTCAGGGACAATCATCCCAAACTTTGACAAAGTTAATCGACCACTTCTATCAACATTCCATTCTGTACACTTGGACTGTTTTCTCGTTCTCAACTCGATAGCTTTGCAGTCATCTGCACTTACAGAAAGTTTTTAAAGGTAACTTTGAAATGCAACTTTGGTTCATGACTTTTTAAGTTAACACCATCATGGTACATGAACTCTGGTTCTGGTAACCCGATTTGTACTTGTGGCAAGTACTAAGTGGTTTATAGCTCTGTACAAGATTCATTCAAAAACATTTTTATGTTAAGAAAAAGGAAAGGTATAATTAATATATTCGGTTGCATAATTTCTCAAAGTGCAAATATTAAAGTCGTTATCTCGTTTGCCTGTATCTTATTGACTGTGTGCAATTTCATCTATATAGTTGTTGCCGAGATGGCAAAAACCAGTCAAAGTTTGGTATTTCCCCAACAGGTTCATATATATTTTATTTCAATCTTAATATATATTAGTTTTCTTTGATGTATTCACATAAATTCGAACCCCATATTTCTTCACAAGCTTGCTATGTTATTGTTGTTGTTATGGGTAATTTGTATTTTCAAGATTTAGTTATTCATTACCAAAAAGGAAGGATAAGTGCTTTGGCAAATTTATAAATGACTTTTGTTTCTCTATTTCTCCTGCATATTTAAAATTTACAGTCTCTCAAGTTTATGCAAACTTTCCATCATTTGAAACAAAACTAGGGTAAACATTTATGTAAGCAAACAAACTACACGTACAATTCTACTAAAATATGCTTTAAATCAAGTTCAAAGATTCATGTTATATGTATTAAGCATGAAGTCCAAATTGTTTGAACGTGATCCAGTTTGATAGCAATAAATTATGTTTCATTGCAATTGATTCACTTATAAATATTAAAGTAAGAGCAAATGAAACATTATACAATTTATTTCCTGCTGAAAGACGATTTCAAAAGCATCAGAGGTTTTTAAATCAGTTGACGTTTTACGATTCAAGTAAAGAATGGTATTTTTCAGAGCATTTATGTTACGTACTTGTCTGTTTTAATTTGATAGATCGCCTTTTCTTTTGTTAAAATCTATTGTTACAATGCTCTCCAGAAGTACCAAATGTACGCTCATTGCAAGAATGATAACTCTGCAGTTATTCTTTAAGGGAGGTAAATCATGTTATCAAACTGGGCTATTGTTGATGCATGTTGACTTCAAGTGATCATATAAGTTGTTGTTTGTTTGTACACTCTGTTTGCAGTGGGTATTCTTTAGAAAATTATTAACATGCTGATGTGTTAATTTATCTGTTGTTTCTATTATTTTATTGTTTCAAAAACATGTCATCGAAATGAAAGAAATGCAAAGCAAGGGAAGACACATGAGTTTGAAATGTACATCTGCTTACTCTTGTGGTCTGACGACAACTTGTCAACCATTCTGCAAAAATCAACAAATGGTAAAGAAAGCGAGAAAATGCATACAAAACCAGTGTGGGTGTACAGAATGAGTTGTGAGCCTTGTGGGGGATGCTTCTAGACAACAACCCCTTGCTAAAATGAGAAGGATGATTCATTCCACTATGACATCAGCTGATTTGGGGGAGACAAATGCAGATTTAGGGGAGACAAATGCAGATAGGTTGCAGTCTCAGTACTATGCTAGCTTTTTAACAAGTTGGCATCAACTGGAACAGGAGACAGTGATGCAGTTCCTGACTTAGACAAATTTTACTTCTCTTTCCATCTTTTGTTCCTGCAGATAATTTATATACAATAGGGAATTGTCACTCCATTTTTAGGCAGCATAGTGGGTATAAGTCACCCTGCAAGTACAAGCTTGGCCATTGGATCTGTAAAACTGGGCACATGGGATATTTTTCAGATTCAGTGGATCTAGCATGTTGTACCAGCAGTGTGTAGTCTATTGGTTGTCCAGCTAGCCCATCTGTCCTTGCAGCCATGCTTCCAGCATGACTTGTACCAAAGCTGACCAGCCCTCCTTCCGCATGTCTGACATCTAGGCTGACCATCCTCCTGGCTAACCAGAGGTCTGCCAGGGTGTGACAAAATTGCCTGGTAGTGCTGATTTTCTCTGTTTTCATTTCCTGTCCTCAGGGTATTAGCAGTGTTTTATTGCATCGTTGTTACCCTTGGGCATAATTTATCCCCAAACTGAAGCAGACAAGGACCAGATTATTCAGACAGTGCAAGTGTGAAGATACACGTACTTATGATCAACAGCCCTTCTCTGACCCGACCATGGACAGGACAGAGTTTAGTTTTTAGACTGCCATCAAAAAATATGCTAGCAGTACATGTATATTCAGTAAATGGTTTAAAGAAACTAATGAATATATATACTAACTTGTGGTGTTTTCCCACTTTATTATCCATATAACTTCTACTGAAATAATCACGAATAACCAAGAAAAAGATACTCACCATAATTTTGATGATCCTGGCTGGGTACGCTTTTCCACCTTATTTTGCTCTCACCAAATCATTTCCTTCATATTCTTCATAATCACTTCTCTGCACTTCTACTTACTTTAAAAAAATGATATTGAAAATATTCTTATCTGTCCATTCCATGAGAGTCCACGGTTTTTGTTTGAGGTTTTTGTTTGTTGCTAAACTGTTTGTGTGCTCTTTCGTTTGTGGGGAAAAGGAGACTCAGCTGCTGAAATCTCGCATGTATATTAACCAATCATTTCACCTCTTCTTTCACAATCATCCAGTCAGAATAATCGTTGTGTACATATTTTGGTTTTTAGGGCAAATTGGCAACCACTGACCAAGTAAATACAATATGCAGTTTATGACAGTAATGGACAAAAATGTTAGAACAAAGTCATTGAAAGCTTTTATAGCAAATACATTTGGTTCATGCTGGCCAGAAAATATTTTCCCATATTAATCCAGAACTACTCAGGTTAATTACACAAGTATTGAATGAAAGATCTCTCTGAACATTTATACAGTATCGTATCATTTAAAAAAAGAAAAATATTCACCTTTATTTTTATTTCACTAATATTTGTTTTGTTTGATGAATTTTCATGAACATTTTATGAATATAATGATACAGAAATTTCATATACATTTTTTTAAAGAAAAATCTTGGTGGTGCATCAAAGTACTTGAATTGTTCATGAACCAAGTTCATGACATTTCAGGAACTTCAAAGATATTCTAATAGTTCTTAAAAGTTCATCAGTGTGTTCATGAACTTCAAGTACATGATTCATCAAAATTCTTGAAGTGTTCATGAACATAGTTTAGGAACTTTCATGAATATTTGTTCATGAACTCAAATGATGAACTGATTGTGACCATTTCAAGAACGTTCATGAACATTCATGAACAGTTCATGAAGTCATGAATTTGTTTTCGTAGGGGAAGATATATTGATTAAACTATACCTTGGTCCACACCTTATCATATGATAGCCAAAGCCCTGTCTAGATGGTCAAGGTGATTAGCATGGAAAAGGTTACAAGTTGGGCATGTAATGTGTGTGTGATATCTCAGTAGTTTTGCATGTTCACATTTGTACCCACATTATCAAGTTCAAGATCACAAAAATGAGTAATGTAAGTCAGTAACCTGTTTCCATTGCTGATGGTCATGGGCACTTTTCAACCCCTGCATATATTTCAGTTCTACTTGAACTATATCCACACCTTATATCCACACCTTATTATCTACACCTTATTATCTACACCTTATTATCCACACCTTATATCCACACCTTATGATCCATACCTTATATCCATACCTTATCATAAATTTCTCAGGTCCCTAGCTGAGCGGACAAGAGTCACAAGAAGTTCATGTTGTATGCTATTTGCATTACTCTTGTTCTTGTCTTAATTATTTTTGAGGAATGTACATAGAGTGAAAGGTAGAAAATATTTTGTAATATTTATAGAAGTATACAAATATATAGTTTTTGGGAAGAAAAGTTTTTTGTTTGAAAAATTAAGTTACAAAATATTTATGATAAATGATGTACAAACAATGGACAGAATGAAAAGTCAAGGAAGAAAAAGCCAGTTGGATTTTTTGTTTTGAGAGAATCTGTCCATCTTTTATTAATAGGATATGGTTGTATTATGAACTCGTGATTTTTTCTTCTTTTCAGCTCGCCCTTCATCCCTCTTCTGCCATCTGCACTTCTGGAGATTCTTAACACACCCACCCCCTTCATTGCAGGTGTCCATTCTACACATAAAGCTGAAATACAGGATCTGGTAAGTAATAATTATGGAAGGTAAACAGAGCTGATAAAAAAATGTTGTGTCTTATATTGAAATTTGAAAAGTATTACTTTACTTTTATGAATGCTGAGGTATTCCTGTACTGTATACCATATATACTTGCTTATAAATTGAGTCAAACTGCAAACAACAAAGATCCTGCTCTACCACAGCATAATGAGCATGCAGATCAGAGTCTATATTGTTGATTCTCCTGATTGTTCCTAACAAACTGCACAGACCCAGATCTGCCAGCACATGCCTCAGCATATTTTGGTCTGTGCATTTTGCATTTGGACTCATAAGCGAGGATATACTACAAGTTCATTATCTGTTTTCTTAATTTTTCTATCCTGTTAATGAAATTGTGTGAATTAGAGGTTCGTATTTATCAAGACTACATTAAAACCTGATTTGAGTAAACTGAAAGTATTAATCAAAAATGATAATATCAGAAATTATTATAAATATTTTTACATTCTGTCATAAAATTTTCCTTCTGGATACCTGCTCTAGGGTGCATATATAATCAACATATAATTCCATAGTTTAGTGTTGTGTGACTGCTAGCAGCAAGAATTCACTTCATCCACAAGTGCAGGCTATTCGTTATTTGATTAAGTAATCACAGTCCATGCTACCAGACCCTTGGGGTAAACCCTTGATGGAAATTTATGAACAATGTTTGCTATTGGAACTAACTTTAGTAATTTCAGGCACAACCACAGTAATTTACCAGGTGACCTGAAATATCTGCTGAGTAAGCAGAGATGGTTGCCCAGGGACAATCACAGATTTTTAAAAATGTTCTAGCCCAGGCATTCGTGCACCTGTGATAAGTTAATAACTTTGCCAAATGAGTTGATTCTGTTGTCTTTGTAAAGGTTCCTATTACAGTTACTTTATTGATGTTACTTTATTAAAATCTAAACACCAAGTTGAGAATGCCTGTAGCACATTACATTTTTTCTTTGCTTATCAAGTTAATCCAATTTATGTCATGAGTGAACACGAGGGCAGAGATGAAATGTCAGTGATCTGTAAATGTGAGCACCTTAGACCACTCAGCCACCTGGGGCCCAAATCTAAATTGGTACAAACTAGTACATTAGTTGTACATTCTTGGTAATGCTTTTACATTTAACTCTTGGGTTTTTTTTGTACACTGTATGATAGAGTTATGCCTGGAATTTATGAAATTTTGTGACGAGTTCTACATTCTTATTGCAAATGCAAGTTGTTGTGACTTATATTTCATGCCTCACAGACTTTGACTAAATTTGATATTTCATGTTTAATTACCGATCTCTGTTTCTGATATAATCATGTATCTATATTATTGTATGCAGTTCTGCACTTTGGATCCCAGGGGCAGGGGGTCACTGTGACCTTCATCCTCTAAATCTGGGAGACATACAGCATTTTAAAGGGATAAATTAGGATACTACTTAAAGCACTAGTATGAGATAATTTTATTTGCTTTGACAGTTTTTGAGACAAGTTATGCGAAATAAATGGGATAATCTTATTTGTTTTGACAGTTTGGCCAAGGGGCCCCGAGTGGCCGAGTGGTCTAAAGCGCTCTCCGTCACGGATCACTGCCATCTCACTGCTGTCTGCATAGGTTCGAGTCTCGGGTTCGGCCAATGTGGATATGTGAGAAAGCTTGCCAGTAGCTTCTCGTGGGTCAGTGGTTCTTTCCGGGGGTTTCCCGGGTTCTTCCTCCATCATTAATACTGGCCGCCATGTATAGCCTGTCTTGTGCTGAAAAATGGCGTTAAACCCTAAAACAACAACAACAGTTTGGCCACCATAACTTTGTAGATTGCACTATAGTGTACTATCAGCTTTTCCTTGGCAATAAATATGTTGTTAAGTGCTCAAGACACTCATGTTTGAGTATCTGCTTGACGTGAAATGAGCAGCACTGCCAAGCTCTTATTTAATTTTAGTATTCATTTATGAAATACCATCATTTATTATAGTAAATTCAATTATTTTCTGAATTCTTCTTCTTTTCAAGCAAATAATTTATTGATTAAATTATAGATTGTGCATTTGCATAAATTAAGTCCCTTTGTCATTGACTTACCATAACCATGGGATAAGTCATGGTTGCTGTAGGTTTGCCTTCAGCCCTGAGAATATATGTTGCGCTAACAGCTTCAAAAGACTTTACATTGCAGCTGGATAGACTGCCACACAATCTTGAAAATGTTTTGATTGCCAACTATGTTATTTTAAAGCAGATAATAATTGCCATTTTACAGTTTGTATTGCCTTTAGTTGTTGCTAGAAAAAAAACATTTAAAAGGAAAGTAGCAGGTGTATTTTTTTCTTCTTAAGAAATATAGCACGTCTAGGAGGTGCACAGGGTTGGGATTTGGGGGACATCAGAGAAAACATGGTGGGAAATCTGTAATCCCCCACATATGGTGCAACACTATGTATGTATCTATATTACTACCACACCCTCATTATAAGGGAAGGTCACTGTGAGGTACATTTCAAATTTTTATAGCTTAGGTTAAGAAGATTTATGCATCTGGATGAATATAATACCATCATCACAAATTTAGGTCACTGACCTATATACTTTTCTGATTGGTTATATTTTGTATTTTAAGGTTATTTCTCAAGCTCTGTACTAGAATATTGTTTGGATTGCTACTAGTACCATACCTCTACCTGAAGAAAATGTCACTCTGATCTACATTTCATATTTTGCAAGGCTTAGATTAAGTTTTTGCATTTAGCTTATGGCCAGATAAAATTTAATCACCTCTCTGGACTATTTATTTATACTGTTAAACCTAAATTCATGAAAGTTGGTGAAGAGATGCATCTTGATATTCATCACAAATGTAGATCACTGTGAAATGTATTTTATGCCTCATAGACTTTGGTTAAATTGTGAGATTGTCTTTTTTCCTGACTTTGGTTTCTGCAGCTTTACAGTATCAAAGATTATTAGGTTTGAATCAGATTTGGAATGAAGCTTTATATTGATGTGAGTTTGACTACCTGAGTTCCATGAAATAAATTACAGGAGTTATGCCACTTGATGCCCATCCTCCTTAGTTTCGTTTCTGCAGCATAACTTTACTAAGGTTTGTGGGATTTCAACCATATTTGGTATGCAGCTTTAGAGTGATGGAAACTTGAATGAAGGACTCACGGTACTAATTCACTTCCCATAGTAAACCTATGCAAACCCCATGATATTAAAAATTCAATAACTTAAAATTTTTGAGTGCTCATGATCAAACCTATATTTATCAGTATAGATGAAACCTGGATGTCAGCTTCTGTGTAGAGGAAAGGATATGAGCCGTGGCATTTTCTGGACCTGCATGTGTTTGAAACATGTGCTTTCAATTCCGCACCAAAGAGTCAGGTGCTAATTTTAGTAATGAGTGTTCCAAACTCAAGACTGTTAAAGGACTGAAATTCCATCAATAAAACCATGTCTCTTTTTTTTTCACTTACAACTAGGATAAGCTCTCAAAAGGTTCATTTTCCTACAACATAACTTACATTATTAACCAATCCTGGTCAGCCAAACCCATATATACTCTATTTTAGGTTCACCCATTTCCAGGGTGTGTCCTGAAGTCATTCTCCATTGTTCCAAGATGTCATTTACAGGAGTTATGCCCCTGCTTTTCAATAATTCAGACATTGATTTTTGCAATTTTCTTCACTGTGGAAGATTGGATTTCAATCAGAAATGGCATGTAGCTTTATTTTAAAGAGACCTTCAGTAAGCAAAAATTTCCCGCTTTCCACAGCATCATTTACAAGTTATGGACTCTTTTATCCATCTCCCAAACTTGGGGTTTCTGCTGAATAACTTCACTCACAAATGTTGGATTTCAACCTGATTTATTATACAACTTTATTTTGATGAGACCTTTAATGAATTGAATTATTAGCATTCCACATCATACCTAAAGGAGTCTTGGCCTCTAAAAGGCTTATTCCCCTAACTTGTGCTTTCACAACATAAGTAAGTCTGTTTGAAGCCCCTCCAAGCAAACTGTAGTGAATGGGGCCCTTTGAAACTGACTTATCACTAATAGCTCTAGTTTGATTGATGAATCAAAAGATTGACAGAACATAAACTCATATTTGTACCCATCAGATCTACTTTTTGTAAGTAAGTCTCAGTTCAGATCAAATTGTGGCACTGGTAACAGGCGAAACATTATGTTCCATGAACTCCTGTTCTTTCACAGAGATTACTCCTAGACCTTTTCTTTTTGTCTTATTTTTCAGTTTGATGTAATTATAGCAGACCTGGACCAAGGAAATATACGAGTACCAGAGTGTGTAAATATACCTGTGATACCAGAACCAGTACTCTCTAGAACAGTTAAAGCTTTACACAATGTATGTATTTTTCCTACTTAAAGTTTAGACTTTTTTTTCCGTCTTATTATGATATAAATGGATGTTTTTGTATTGCCCATTGTTAAAGGTCCAACAAGAGTCATATTGGTCCATGTCTGGTTTCATTGCCTGCTGTTAATGGTCCAAAAAGAGTCATATTGGTCTAAGACTGGTTTTATTACATGCTGTTAAAGGTCCAACAAGAGTTATATTGGTCTATGTCTGGTTTTATTGCCTGCTGTTAAAGGTCCAGCAAGAGTCATATTGGTCTGAGTCTGGTTTTATTGCCTGCTGTTAAAGGTCCAACAAGAGTCATATTGGTCTAAGTCTGGTTTTATTGCCTGCTGTTAAAGGTCCAACAAGAGTCATATTGGTCTAAGTCTGGTTTTATTGCCTGCTGTTAAAGGTCCAACAAGAGTCATATTGGTCTGAGTCTGGTTTTATTGCCTGCTGTTAAAGGTCCAACAAGAGTCATAATGGTCTAAGTCTGGTTTTATTGCCTGCTGTTAAAGGTCCAACAAGAGTCATATTGGTCTAAGTCTGGTTTTATTGCATAATGTTACAGGTACAAAAAGAGTCATATTTATCAAAGTCTGGTTTTATTGCCTGCTGTTAAATGTCCAACAAGAGTCATATTGGTCCATGTCTGGTTTCATTGCCTGCTGTTAAAGGTCCAGCAAGAGTCATATTGGTCTAAGTCTGGTTTTATTGCCTGCTGTTAAAGGTCCAACAAGAGTCATATTGGTCTAAGTCTGGTTTTATTGCCTGCTGTTAAAGGTCCAACAAGAGTCATATTGGTCTAAGTCTGGTTTTATTGCCTGCTGTTAAAGGTCCAACAAGAGTCATAATGGTCTAAGTCTGGTTTTATTGCCTGCTGTTAAAGGTCCAACAAGAGTCATATTGGTCTAAGTCTGGTTTTATTGCCTGCTGTTAAAGGTCCAACAAGAGTCATATTGGTCTAAGTCTGGTTTTATTGCCCGCTGTTAAAGGTCCAACACGAGTCATATTGGTCTAAGTCTGGTTTTATTGCCTGCTGTTAAAGGTCCAAGAAGAGTCATATTGGTCTGAGTCTGGTTTTATTGCCTGCTGTTACAGGTACAACAAGAGTCATATTGGTCTAAGTCTGGTTTTATTGCATGCTGTTACAGGTACAAAAAGAATCATATTGGTCTAAGACTGGTTTTATTGCCCAAGGCATTACCAAGGGTTTATATAGGCAAGGACCTATACTCTGGACATGAGCCACTACGTCTGACCAAGGAGCTGCAGCAAGGTGAGTTTTATTGCCTGAGGCATTATCTAGGTTCTACATAATCAGGTGTGATCACTATGATGAACGAAGGACCTATATATCTGGACATGAGCCACTACGTCTGACCAAGGATCTATAAGAAGGCCAATGTGAAAATGCATATTTAATATTTAAATATCAACTTCAATCTGTCAATACATGTAACTGTTTAATTCAAGTTTTTGTATGCCTAGTTAGGAAAATGAATAAAAGGTCATAGTTGTAGAATTTGTTTCTTTGAACATCATTATTTCTCTGAAGGGTTTAACTTGCTACATCCATTTAATGAAATCTTATTTCTGAATTTTCTAAAGTGTTACAGAAATCTTTTTTGTCGTATCTACCTTGTAATTCAGGCATCACATGACTTGTGTACTGAATTGAAAAATGGCTACGCTTGACAACACAAGTTTTATTCAGTGCTATATGGCGCCTTGTATGGCAAGACAGGTTTTATTCAGTGGTCTATGGGGCCTTGAACAGGGCCTACATGGCTATATCTATTCTCTGTTTTAGATTCTTATAGTCCCATATAAAGCCCCTTGTTCTGAGATACTGTAGTATGGGTTATTTTTAATGTATTACACCTAATTGGTTAATAGAGCCTCAACTATTAAAGCAGTAGTTATGAAGAGGACCGTTCCAGTGGCCTAGTGGTTAGAGCGTCCGCCTCGGATGCAGGAGGTCGTGGGTTTGATGCCTGGTCGAGTCATACCAAAGACTTATAAAATGGTACTAACAGCTGCCTTGCTTTGTGCTCAGCATTAAGAGGCTAGTGTTAGGACTGGTCGGCCTGGAGTCAGGATAATGTGACTAGGTGGGACATCATGCTACATGTCTGCGACATGATGCCCCGGTGCTAGACATCGCTATAAACTGTCACACTGTAAACATCGTAGCCATATGACTAAAAAAAATTTAAAGCTACGTTAAAAATCCAAAGCACACACACTTATGAAGAGACCGCTACGGTGGCCTAGTGGTTAGAGTGTCTGCCTCAGATGCGGGAGGTCATGTGTTTGATCCCTGGCCAAGTCATACCAAAGACTTACAAAACTTGTACTAGCAGCTGCCTCGCTTGGCACTAAACATTAAGAGGTTAGTGTTAGGACTGGTTGGTCTGGTGTCAGAATAATGTGATTGGGTGGGACTTCAAGCTACATGTCTGCGGCATGATGCCCCAGTGCTAGACATCACTATAAACTGCCACACTGTAGACATCGTAGCATTATGACTGATTTTTTTTTTAAAGCTATGTTAAAAATCACACACACACTTATGAAGAGAGGCAGTATCATTGTATGTGTACTGTCTGAGGTCCATCGATTTGATATGGCCCAATCTAAAGGTGAGGGCCACATGAAGCAGATAGTCCATGCCCAGGCCTGAGTGTAGTCTAGACTCAATAATAGTGCCCTTTTCATAAGTAACAATCACTTTTTGCATTAAATAATCTTTTCCTCCATTATCTCTCATGTCTTGCAACCTGGTGTGTGTGATGTGATATCACCCACTGATATTGACTGATCCATATCTGATATAGACCAGTTACTAATTTAAAATTTGACTTGCAGTGTACAGTAGTTGATACCATGTGATAAACATTTGACAAGTAGGATGAAGTTTTACATTTGTTACATGCCATATGTAATCTTATTGAAATGGATGTTGGCATTGTGTGTTGTTTAAGGAAAAGGAAATTGGAGAACTTGGAGAAATTTTATGTATCACTTGCACATGGTGAAACTAGAGATCAAACCAGGATTCAGAGTAAAAACGTCATCGCTGTACTGTCCACTACCATATTATTTTCAGTCTCTTGATGCTTACTACAAATTTCACAAGTGCCGACAGAGTTGTGATAATGCGTGTTTCTCTTTCTCGCTTCATATTGCATCATGACTCGTTAAAACTTCGGTACACATATACTACCTCTTTGTATCGTTTGCTGATAATTTAATGTTTCTCATCAGGGCCCCTAGGAATCCATTATTGAAAAGAATCAAGTTATTGGACAAGCTAACTGGTATAGGATGTCCACAGCATGCAAAACTATAAATTCAAAATTTCTTATAATACTGTATTAGTCACAGAAGATTTAAAATTGATATTATTGGTACATGCACATTACACTGTATAATGAAAATGAATATATTTAAGTTTGGACTTGACCTAGTTGAAAATATACCTTGTTGCAGATCACAGAAAAGAGTTTGATCGGATATTTACAATTTTACAAATTGTATTATTTTGTTAGACAGTGTTTAAGATATTGGAGCCACTCCCACCTAAACATCAGGAATTTCAGCTAATGGAACTTGCATACAGTAGAGCTTTAAACTCACAATACTGCAGGCTCCAATTTTCAATTAAAGTTTTAATTCAAGTTTTTCAGTTTCTATATAAGAGATTACTTTAAGTGCAAGTCTTTCGTATTATGCAAAGCTGACTGCTGTTTGAATTATGAAAGTTTTACTGTATTATGTATTCAGCTTGTCAAAGAGAATTTTACTGTATAGTGGATAGAGTACGTCAAAGAGAATTTTA
Organism: Sinohyriopsis cumingii; assembly: GCA_028554795.2. Classification (NCBI taxonomy): domain Eukaryota; kingdom Metazoa; phylum Mollusca; class Bivalvia; order Unionida; family Unionidae; genus Sinohyriopsis; species Sinohyriopsis cumingii. Next base: position 25,622,546 of record CM068836.1, on the reverse strand, counting down.
CTGAGTGTATAAGGTTAGTCTAAGAGAATTTTACTGTATAGTGGATACAGTTAGTCAAAGAGAATTTTACTGTATTGTGTATAAAGTTAGTCAAAGAGAATTTTACTGTATAGTGGATACAGTAAGTCAAAGAGAATTTTACTGTATGGTGTATAAAGTTAGTCAAAGAGAATTTTACTGTATGGTGTATAAAGTTAGTCAAAGAGAATTTTACTGTATAGTGGATTCAGTAAGTCAAAGAAAATTTTACTGTATAGTGTATAAAGTTAGTCAAAGAGAATTTTACTGTATTGTGTATAAAGTTAAAGAGAATTCTACTGTATACTGTTTAAAGTTGGACAAAGAGAATTTTACTGTATAGTGTATAAAGTTGGTTTAAGAGAATTTTACTGTATAGTGTATAAAGTTGGTATAAGAGAATTTTACTGTATAGTGTATAAAGTTGGTATAAGAGAATTTTACAGTATAGTGTATAAAGTTGGTATAAGAGAATTTTACTGTATAGTGTATAAAGTAAATCAAAGAGAATTTTACTGTATAGTGTATAAAGTTAGTCAAAGAGAATTTTACTGTGTAGTGTATAAAGTTTAAGATAATTTTACTGTATAGCTGGCGCTCTACAGTTTCGTATTTTGCATAGGGTTAGGATTTTAAAGAAAAAGAATTTTCCCGGCTTTCCTCACTGGTTATACTGGCTATTTAAAAAAAATCTTGTATATCTGAATATAATTCAAAGAACCTTTAATTCCATTTATTTTGGTATATGATTGATGGGTGTAATATGGGTTATAGAGTATACAGCTTGGCCTTACTCCAGATGTGCACCTTTCAAAAAAGTGCTAGCTCCACTTGGTCATTTTCACTTCCTGAACTTCAGAGGTCAATTGTATAAAAAAAGAGCCGATAACTTTTTTTACATTTTATATATTTGGTAATTCATTCATTGCACTTTCAGAAGCTGGTATTGTCTAGTCTGGCAAAATTCATTTTCCCTATTTTAATAGCTGCTATGGATGGTGTACTTTAAGACTAATTCAGGCTGATTTTTTAGCACAAGGGAGCATTCATTTTAATTAGCAGTGTGTTTACATCATGTACAATTTCCAAAAGTACAATATGCAAAGAAATACCATCCACATTACATTAATGTAGCATCAAGGTATGCCACCATTCTCTCCATTGTGCATGTTTTAAATGCAAAAAACTTCACCTTACATATGTCACTCTCTCAAAAGTACATACTAACTGGTGAATGCCCCCATAAAGAGAATATAGTATTATTATTGTATGATTTAATTATGGTTTTATGGCTTATTTAAGTCACAAGTATCAAAACAGTCCTTTTGAATAATTCTCCTGCATTTCCCCCCCATGTCACTCTCTCAAAAGTACATAATAACTGGTGAGCACCCCCATAGTGTATAAAGTTAGTCTAAGAGAATTTTACTGTATATTGTATAAATTTAGTCTAAGAGAATTTTACTGTATAGTGTATAAAGTTGGTATAAGAGAATTTTTGCTGTATATTGTGTTCAGTTAGTCTTAGCAAATGTTACGGTATACTTTATAAAGTTAGTCAAAGAGAATGTTATGGTTTAGTGTATAAAGTTAGAGAGAATTTTAGTGTATGGTGTATAAATTTAGTCTAAGAGAATTTTACTGTATAGTGTATACATTTAGTCTAAGAGAATTTTACTATATAGTGGATAAATTTAGTCTAAGAGAATTTTACTGTATAGTGTATAAATTTAGTCTAAGAGAATTTTACTGTATAGTGTATAAAGTAAGTCAAAGACAATTTTACAGTACTGTGTACACAGTCAAAGAGAATTTTACTGTATGTTGTATTCAGTTAGTCTTAGAGAATGTTACAGTCTAGTTTATATAGTTAGTCAAAGAATTTTACTGTATAGTGTATAAAGTTAGAGAGAATTTTCTGTATAGTGTATAAAGTTAGAGAGAATTTTCTGTATGGTGTATAAAGTTAGTCAAAGAGAATTTTACTGTATAGTGTATAAAGTTAGTCAAAGAGAATTTTACTGTATGGTGTATACAGTTAGTCAAAGAGAATTTTACTGTATAGTGTATAAAGTTAATCAAAGACATTTTTACTGTATAGTGTATAAAGTAAGTCAAAGACAATTTTACTGTATTGTGTACACAAAGAGAATTTTACTGTATGTTGTATACAGTTAGTCAAAGAGAATTTTATTGTATGGTGTATACAGTTAGTCAAAGAGAATTTTACTGTATGGTGTATAAAGTTAGTCAAAGAGAATTTTACTGTATGGTGTATACAGTTAGTCAAAGAGAATTTTACTGTATAGTGTATAAAGTTAGTCAAAGAGAATTTTACTGTATGGTGTATAAAGTTAGTCAAAGAGAATTTTACTGTGTAGTGTATAAAGTTAGTCAAAGAGAGTTTTACTGTATGATGTATAAAGTTAGTCAAAGAGAATTTTACTGTATGGTGTATAAAGTTAGTCAAAGAGAATTTTACTGTATGGTGTATAAAGTTAGTCAAAGAGAGTTTTACTGTATACAGGTAAACCACCGATTTTCTGGCACCCTTGGTTCTAAAGCCTTGCTGGATTACATTTTTGCAGCCAACCAAGGTCATGCATTGCCAATATAATGCAGTTTCATCTGCATTATTCACCTGCTCAGGAATGAGGTGCTCATCAACTACAAGCTTTTGAAATTTGTCCACATACTCGGCAGCTCCTTCTTGGTCTGCAGATCATTTTTCTCCAGACACTTTATGCATGGAAATTTTATGACGTTTCTTGATATTGATTGGTGCTTAAGCTTGACACCACTACTGACACTTGAATTTTTATTAGAAGCCATAGCTATGGTTAAATTAAGTGAAATAAGCAAAGAATCACACAAAATTCAAGTACCACCACCAACAACTGCAGTGTAAACAATCCAAGTGAGTGCGTACCCAGTGAACTAATTTGGTGGTGTCGAGAATTTCAAGTGCCCTCTCTTAATTTTGTCCAGAGTAAAAGAGTTGCCGGAAAATCATTGGTGTACCTGTATTGTATTCAGTTAGTCATAGACAATGTTACGGTATAGTCTATAAAGTTAGTCAAAGATAATTTTACTGTATTGTGTATACAGTTAGTCGAAGAGAATTTTAGTCTTAGAAAAGAAGTTTTATTTCTAGGAATAGACCATGGATTGTTTTATAAGCAATTTCATTACATGAATGGATGATAAAATTTTATGTTCAAATAAGATTTTAGACTGTGTGCGTATTTTTTATTTCATCTGTCCCTTCATGGGTTTGATGGTCTATAATTTTTGCCAATCATTTTCATTTTTCATTTTGAGCTGTATTTAATTGGCCAATTATTTCCTGTTTTAGATTCTTCACCCAGAGTTATTGTCTTCTGACTATGCCTTTCCTCCATCACCTAAGAAACCATTGCCTCCTGAGCAGAAGGTAAGCATTGAAAAACAAGTATACAATGAACAGATCCTGCGTAGCACCTGGTGCCACATTATGGCTGTGTAGCACGTGGTGCCACACTATGGCTGTGTAGCACCTGGTGCCACATTATGGCTGTGTAGCACCTGTAGACAGATTTTGTCCTGATAAAAGGATCACTTAGATAAATAATTTAAAAAAATCCTGAGGACATTCAGCTGATCCAGATGAATGCAGGAGCCACAGTAGCTCAGTTGGCAGAGCACTGAACTTGTAATCCATGGGTTGCAGGTTTGATTTAGTATGTCCTTGCTCAAATTTCCTCTGCATGATGTAGCCAATAATGTGTTTAAATTGTCGTTTGAACTACCAGAAGCAAAACCAGTAGATGAGTGAAACAAATAGATTGATGAAATTTTTCTGGATATTTGGTTTACAACTAACATGGAGTTCACTGTACCAAGCTTCAAACACAGATTTTCAGATGTGTAGAATGCATGTGTTGACTGGAAGTGTTAGGGCAAGCTCTGTGAGGTACTATAATAAAATAGTTGTTGTTGTTGTGGTGGTTTAACTGCCATTTTTAGCACACAATAGGCTGTACATGGTGGCCAGTATAACGTGGAGGAAGAACTGGCCAAAACTTCGGTAAGAACCATTGACCCATGGGGAGTTGTTCAAATGCCTATAGTGGCCAAGCCCAAGACTTGAACCCACATGGACAGAGGCAAGATGACAGTGATAGTTAAAGGCAAGCACTTTAGGCCACTTAGCCACCTGGGATCTAAATGAAATAGCAACCCTTGTTGGACCCAGAAATGGAAATGAATGTAAAGTGAAATGCAGAATGAATGTAAAGTGAAATGCAGAATGAATGTAAAGTAAAATGCAGAATAAATATAAAATGAAATGCAGAATGAATGTAAAGTGAAATGCAAAATAAATGTTAAATGAAATGCAGAATGAATATAAAATAAAATGCAGAATAAATGTAAAATGGAATGCAGAATGAATATAAAATGAAATGCAGAATGAATATAAAATGAAATGCAGAATGAATGTAAAATGAATGTAAAATGAAATGCAGAATGAATATAAAATGAAATGCAGAATGAATGTAAAATGAAATGGAGAATGAATATAAAATGAAATGCAAAATTAATGTAAAATGAAATGCAGAATGAATGTTAAATGAAATGCAGAATGAATATAAAATGAAATGCAGAATGAATATAAAATGAAATGCAGAATGAATGTAAAATGAAATGCAGAATGAATATAAAATGAAATGCAGAATGAATGTTGAATGAAATGCAGAATGAATATAAAATGAAATGCAGAATGAATGTAAAATGAAATGCAGAATGAATATAAAATGAAATGCAGAATGAATGTAAAATGAAATGCAGAATGAATATAAAATGAAATGCAGAATGAATGTAAAATGAAATGCAAAATGCATGTTAAATGAAATGCAGAATGAATATAAAATGAAATGCAGAATGAATGTAAAATGGAATGCAGAATGAATATAAAATGAAATGCAAAATGAATGTAAAATGAAATGCAAAATGAATGTAAAATGAAATGCATAATGAATGCAGATTAAACAGAATGCAAATAATATGGTGTCTGCATTTTGAAAAAAATGGTGAGCAGAGTAGCAAAGCACATATTGAGAAATGATGACAAAAACAGAATGGATTTTGAAATCAGTTATTGTAAAGCTTGCACTAAAGTTATAATTTCAGAATCCCATCTGCCTGATATTAAATCCAGCATCAGATGCTCTGTACAAATGGAGTTTTCACCACTATCATGCTATATTGTTCTTTTCAAGGTAGACTTGAAAAAAAGCCACCATAAATGTGATGACATCAACATCTGTAAAATTTCTAGTGAATGAAATAAAATGTGAAATAAATTGTTTGACAAATACTCTGCAGTTATATTTTTAAACTTCCTCTCCAAAGTTTCCTTGCTAATGTGAGCATCCTGTTAAGGGTTTCACTGAAGCTTTAACTGGTAACATACAGAATATGGGTGGCCAATTCTTAGGAACAGGTTGAGCTCATCTGTAAGAGTTTCTTTGCTGTGTGGGAGCCACATTGGCTCAGTGGTTAGCATGCCAGACTAAAGACTGAAAGAGTGCAGGTTCAAATCTTACCATCACGTCTGCCTGGATCAGCTACTAGGGCATAAGTATGTAAACAAAATGCATATTTGGTAAAATTGCCCAATTCAGTTTTTGCAGATATGCTTTGAAACATCTCAAGACCAAAACCTCTTTAACCAGAATACACTTCATATCGAATCATTTTTCTGGTCTGACACAAATTTTTCTGTTTTGAATTTTAACGGACTTTAAGTGAACCAAGTTCACTCTACTCTAAAAATTGAATGAAATTTGGTCAGAGTGTCTATTTCACTCTGAAATGAAACAAACATAAGTAGAACATGGCCTTTCAGTGGTCTGCAAAAAGCCCACTGGCATGATACTGGAATGGCTAATCGTGATCCTGAAAAGCCTATGCTTTTAAGTGAAAATTACTTCATGTTGTCCTAGCCTTTAGCAGCAAGTTTGAAGAGCAAGAATCAACATTGAGTTTTAAATGCATCTAGTCAAAAAGCAGAACACAATGGCAGCAAATTCATCTTGTTTGCTTTACTTGGCAATACTTAACATCAGAAAGCACACACTGAATCCATGCTTGTGCAGCAGGGAACTAGTAAAGGGAAATAATCTGGTACCATTACTTTATTACATGTACATTCATAGCAAAAAAGCATATGCATTTAAAAATTAAATTAACAGAAAGTTTTTGGGATAACAAGTTAACGTTCATTGGATATCCACATATAGTATATACAGATACTATTTCACTCCAGGTGTTAAATAAATACTCCTTGTAGCAAGCAATAAACTTGTTTGAACTTACTGGCAGGATATCAGATACAAAGGTTATTTTGTTACAAAGCAAGCCAACCCTGGAAGGTGACTTGTAAATTCTTTTAAGTGTGCTGATTTAATTTTTGTATATATACAAAGTCAGTCAACTTAGGAAAGTCACAGGAATTTTGAAAATAAATTTAAACAATTGGTCAGTTTTTAAAACGACACAGTCTAGTGCTTCGTGCACTGGCATCGATGACCCAGCATCTCCCAGAAGATTTGGAGGAGAAAATAAAATCATTTGATGAATTTGTTAAGGCCAGAATAGAAGAGGATGATTTCGCCAACAATATGATCATTAACATGGATGAAACTCTGTTGTACTTTGATCTCATTCCTGGACAGACTGTTGATAACAAGGGGGTTAAAAGTGTGAGAATTTATACCACAGGTGCAGATTTTTTAAAATCTAACTTAAGTCATTGCAGTTTCCATGGAAGGTTATGTGTTGCCTCCAGTGTTAATTTTTCATGATGAGAGGGAGCTAGAAAGATTCAATGTTTGCACCGAAAGGATGGATCATACATGTGCAGAAGGAGGGTTGGGTTGATGAAGTGATGCTGCAGTGGATTAAAGAGTTTTATCTCAAGTACACAGTTTAAAATAAGTTGGAGTGCATTTTTTGACATGTAGTTTTCAAATGATTTAAAAGGTATCCCACAACTTACGACTTGAACAAAAAACAGATACGTCCCAAAACTTAAGTGTACACAGAAATTACTTTAACAGATAATTTTTGGTGTCCCAACACATACCATGCCCCAGTACATATGGTGAATATGGTACATCTCATTGCAGGATAAAGAAATTCGAGCTGTGTTCATTCGTGTATTTGCTGAACTTTTCATGGGGTACCGGTCGTGTTTGACTGTAATCAGAATACATCCAGAACCCTTCATCACTTTTCATAAGGTAAGTAACAAGAAATCATCTCAAGTTCAAACACAGTTGTACATGGGTATTGAGTGCAGGCTGACCATACAGATATTTGTATAAAAAAATCTGCATTTTTTTCTGCATTTAAGGAAAACAATCTGCATTTGAAGAAACTTTTTAAGAAACTTGATAGAAATATCACAGAAAATGAAAATACTTAAAATTTGTATGGTATTTAAATGTAATTCATCTCTAGACTTGTATTATTTTTGATTGCTAAGAAATTTGTTGAAATAAAGTCACATAAAAAATTATCAAATTTAACAGCCCAAATTCTAGCATTGTAAATGATCAAGACTTGTATTATCCCTCCAGATTTCCAAAACTAAGATGATTAATGCATAAAATTCTGTAAATGTTGATAGCCTGTTAGTGTTTTATGGCGATGCCAGCAAGTGCTTTTTTTGGAGAGACTTAAATTCTCAATGAATATTTCTGATTTTACAGTAGTTGAATTAAAATTATCACTCTTCCTGCCCTTGTATATGTGTTGACATATTGGTTGTATTTCCAGTATGCAGATTACAGACAGACAGACAGACATAGACTGATCATCTGTTCGCATGCCTTTGTCATCCTTGACCATATTTTAAAAAAACATTTCCAAACAGATCACTTATTAGGTATCAGTGCTCATTTTAATTCATCCTTTTAGGCCATTTCACACTAATCCATTCATGCGATCAGGTGCAGATCTCATTTTGGCCAGTAAGCGCAGTGTGACTAGGGAAGAAATGCAGACTCAAATTGAAGTTTCATCATTCTTATCACAGAATCATATGGCAGTAAAAATTCAAGACTCAAATATGAGGGGTGAAACCTTAAAACCTTGATTACTTAAGAGTATTAGCTAAGTGTGCATACAACCAATAAATGTCTGAATGATCAAAATTTGTAATACAAAATAATATTTAGCTTTAAAATGGGTGATACAGAAAGCAAACATTGAATGAGAAAACAAGTGTTCCAAATGTGCCAAACCTGGAAACGAAGTTGATACCATGGATACATCAGTTTATGGCATAGCATCATGAATTTAAAGATTTCAGAGGATGAATTTGATCAATTCATATGTGAATATGAAATATAACAGAAAATCAGACTATACCAACCATTGTTTGGTATTGGATAACTGTAGATATTAATGAATAAATTAATCTTGACCGTAAATGTTGACAACACCCACCCACCTAGCTATGAAGTCATATGAAGTAGGGGTACTAATATTAGTATTATGACCCAACCTGCTTTACCGCTGAGACCGTTATAATTAATTATTTAATTTAAAATTACAAAAATAAGAGTTATTTTGAGGCTTGATTTACTACCCATTACATTTTTAACAATTTTTACTTCAGTTTGGAAGGCATGACATATTATCTTCAGAACGGAAGATATAGTGCAATTTCCTCATGCAAGGAAAGTCTTGTCATGAACAAGTCTAAACGTGGGATCAGACAAAACCCTGAACCATTGTACTTCCTTCAGAAGTAAAACAACTGCCATGGCTGCAGGCACTTAATTCTGTCGGTGAAAAAGGAAATTAGTGACAACACACACTCTCCTACAAATTAACAAGGTGGCTAAAACTCATAACTTGTATCATTCGGAATTTCCCCCATGCCAGTTCAGTGCTAATTTATTTTCCCTGTTGGCTCATTCAGTTGCTATCAGTGTAAAAGAAGACATTCCAAACTTGTTCATTTTGTACAATTTAAGTGCTTGATAGATCATTTAAAAGCCACTTGTACACAAAGTTTCTATGTTGCTTTGTGTCAGTTTGGATTGAGTTCAGATGCCAGTATGTGGAGGGTGTCATGCAGTGAACAAGCTACAGTTCTGATGTTCGGTTATTGTTATACCATGGACTTGAACAAACAATAACCACCAATCAGAAATGAATGTAACATATTTCACAGCATGACACATTTAAAGTGTAGCATTCAAATTTGATCCAAGTAGACATGATGTATGAGAAATGTATGAAGCAACGGATAAATTTCACATAATAGTGGTTATTAAATGATCAGTAAAGAACTTGAATGAGGAATAAATCTGGAATGTCTTTTTTATGTTGATACGTGTCATCACTGGCTGAACATGATTCCAGGATAAAATAATTTGCATGGAATTGTTGAGGTAAGGGACAGATTTCAAAGTACACGAGTTAATCACCTTGTGATAATTTGCAGAAGGCGAATGGGTGTCAGTGATATTTTTTTTCTTTTTTTACATTCAGGTACGAGTTTATGTGCTTGCTATTGGTACCACAGATGAATCTCAGTTTAAAGAAAAAAATAGACAAATGACTAATAATTATTCACAACTGTTGAATATTAAAGTAGCTTGTATGGGGTAATTATCATTGTGTATCATTCTTCAGTCTTGTATTGAGATGGAAAAATTATTGATACATAAATATATAAAATAATGGTTTCATCCCTACGTGGTATATAAACAAATCATACATGTGCATATATTTTATAATTTGCAAAACCTCGTCATTTATATGAAACACAGGATATCAGTTTAATTTTGGATATTTTCATCTGTTTCAGGCCAATTTTCTAGGCCATAAAGGCATGGTGGAAAATGATTTTATTGTGCGGGTATTAGATGGAGTTGGTTTTGGTGCATTTATTACGGAGAGGGGTTCTCCTTACAGAGTCTGTGATATTTTCGATGAGGTATAGTACCAATTTCTCATGCATCATGTACCACCAGCTAGGAAAAATATCATCTGAATTCCAGCTGCATGCCTTAATAATAGATTTTAAAGCACATAATGTCAAGACAATTGCTGATTGGTTGAAATTTAATTTGTGTCATGATGTAGAAATGTTCTTAGACTTTTGCCCGATCCACAACCTTCCCAATGTTTGGCTCCCTTGAGTAGCTATCTTGAAATGGAAGTTTGACTAAAGTTAATTATTTGGTATGCAAGTTCAGTGGAAATTGTGGAGACAGTTGTAATTTATCTTTCAGATGCAAGTTGCCAACAGTTTTCTTGCTAAAACTAATTACATATAGTATCAAGTACTGGCATCTTTGCTTTGGTGTGACAATATATTAATAAAGAAGCACAGTCCTGACAATACTGGTGACCTGAGGTGAGTCAGACCAGATGAAAACTCACAGATGTTTGACATTCTCTATGTCCTAACACCTTATGTGTCCAAAATGGTTGTAGTACCAAAATAATACTGCATTCTGGGCCATAAGCGGCATATATTCAAATGTTCATTAATACACCTGGTTGCACTGTTCAAAACAATTTCATATGCAAATCTGTCATCTTTATGCCTTTAATACGGCAATATCTTTTTTTGTGGATAAATTTAGAATTTGCTGAACCTTTCACATTCTTTTGATAAGTTTAGAATTTACTGAAATTTACACATTCTCTCAGATTTGCATTAATTAACCCATTTACAATTTTGTAACATTAACAAATTAATGAGTTTTTCAAACCAATTTATTCTCACAGAATTTTAAGATTTCTCAATCGCATTGGTCATTTCTTCAATTTCCGAAGATGCAAGCTCGAACAGAATGTTGGGGAGAAAACAATAATGTTGGCAACAATCATGAGCTATTTGTGTCAGTAAAGACATAGTTTCACCTCAAAATGATCATTTGAAAGTATGTTTATTTTCAAGAAAGATTTAGTTGTAAAATGTATAAACATTATATGGAAGTAACTAGTTCATACAGAAAAAGATGGTAGTTTCACTGATTTGGGCAGGTGATCGCATAATTCAGGTGCTGCAATTAAAGTGTGTATGTGTGTGATTTATATTTTTTATTGTAGCTTTAACAATTTGTCATATTTCTACAATGTCTGCAGTGTGGCAGCTTATATTTATGTCTTGCACTGGGGCATCATGCTGCAGACATGTAGCATCATGTCCCACCCAGTCACATTATCCTGACACCAGGCTGACCAGTCCTAATACTAACCTCTTAATGCTGAGTGCCATGCGAAGCAGCTGATAGTACCCTTTTTATAAGCCTTTGGCATGACTCGGGTGGGGTTAGAATCTGCAACTTCCTGCATTTGAGATGGTTGCTCTCCTGCATCCTAGATGGTCGCTTTAACCACTTAGGCCACTGGAGTGGTCTGCTGCAGTTAGCAAGATTAGCATTATTGTCAGCGCAAAAAAGATTTGCCTTTACTGAATGGCCTATCCTCTAATAGGAAATTTAATTAGGGTGGCACAGCATTGAATTGTTCTGACTTTCAAACTGCATCCTTGCTAGATTAACAAATAAACAGTTCTTGTCAGTTGAAAATATATATATTTAGTCAGTATCAAAGAGTAAATAGGTCTAAATACTTGTCCATCAAATAACATTCAGCATAACTTAATCTCATATCATTTGTTCAGCTTGCATCTCTTTACAAGTCTGTCCTGTCAGGCTCTTCTGTGCTTGAAACAAACTTTGGCGGCATTGCTGGTAGTGAGCAACCTCTCACAGCTTTTTGCTTTTATCACCTGGAACCACTCACAACATCTTCAGTATCAGACATGAATCAAATTTAGATATGGGTTGTGTCTTTGAAGAAGTGGTTGTTTTCTCAAACCATATATGTACTACTTTTTCTAGGTATACGCTACTATGCAAGACCAGCTGAAGGAGGAAAAGGTATGTCCAGATAAAATGATGACACATATCAAGGAACTGGCCAAGGAACTATACCAAAATGTAAGAAACATCAAGTGTTTGGTTGTAACTCTGTTGAAGTGATATATGCTGAGAATTTATTATTTTGTTATAGCTGAAATACAAAACAAGAAAAATAACTGCATTATTCTATACGACTTTTTCTGTCAAATACAGTACCCAGTGTTAATGTTAGGAATTGATTTCATCTGATCTTCTTTCTCATATATATATATATATATATATATATATATATATATATATATATATATATATATATATATATATATATATATATATGACAATAGAATATGCACAACATTGTATTAATGCGAAGTAATTCTTCTAAGATACTGTAGACTTACCTCCACATGTCACCAGTAGGTGGCTACCTGTATACAAGAAGATTTAAGCTTTCATTTGGTGCAGGTTATATTATGCTGGTTTGTCTCCCAAAATATGTTAGATTTCTTTGGAATTAGCTTCATGCAATGGTGACATTATTTTGCTGGTTTTTTCAGCAAACTTTTCATCTTTTGTTTGTCATTTATGGTCTGCAGTAGGGATCTATCCAGTTCTTTAGTCCATATGCCCATACCACTGCCAGCCCCACCCCCCAGCTCCCTAATTCAAGCTTTGCCAGCTGTCCATTCAGACAATGGGTCTGTATTGTATGGTTATCCTGTGGGCAAGTACCAATACATGCCATTTGCTGATACCTCTTTTTTCCTTCTACCCAATATGATTTTTGTGGAAAACATCACACCAAGTGAATAACCTCAATTAACATATGAAATATGATCCTACTATGAGAGGATTAAGTTTAGCTTTAAAGCTGCCTTTGATGAAATCTATAGGATCTTGACTTTTCAGAGCGCCTGCCACCACTGTCATTGAACCAGTTGTACTTGATCAGGGCCTCAGTGGACATGAATGATGAGATCTGTAGGATCTTGACTCAGTCTGATTGCCTGCCACCACTGCCATTGAACCAGTTGTACTGGATCAGGGCCTCTGTGGACATGGATGATGAGATCTATAAGATCTTGTCTCGGTCTGACTGCCTGCCACCACTGTCATTGAACCAGTTGTACTGGGTCAGGGCCTCTGCGGACATGGATGATGAGATCTATAAGATCTTGTCTCGGTCTGAATGCCTGCTACCACCATCATTGAACCAGTTGTACTGGATCAGGGCCTCTATGGACATGGAAAGATGAGATCTATAGGATCGTATCTCAGTCTGAGTGCCTGCCACCACTGTCATTGAACCAGTTGTACTGGATCAGGGCCTCTGTGGACATGGATGATGAGATCTATAGGATCTTGTCTCGGTCTGAGTGCCTGCCACCACTGTCATTGAACCAGTTGTACTGGATGAGGGCCTCTGTAGACATGGATGATGTGATCTATAGGCTCTTTGTCTTTTCAGAGTGCCTGCCACTACTGTCATTGATCCATTTGTACTGAATCAGAACCTCTGTGGATAAGGATGATGAGATCTGTAGGATCTTGTCTCAGTCTGAATGCCTGCCACCACTGCCATTAAATCCAGTTGTACGGGATCAGAGCCTCTGTGGATGTGGATGATGAGATTTATAGGATCTTGTCTCGGTCTGAATGTCTGCCACCACAGTCATTGAACCAGTTGTACTGATCAAAGCCTCTGTGGATGTGAATGATGAAATTTATAGGATCTTGTCTCTCTCTCTCTGAGTGCCTGCCACCACTGTCATTGAACCAATTGTACTTGATCAGAGCCTCTGAGGACATGGATGATGAGATCTGTAGGATCTTGTCTCGATCTGAATGCCTGCCATCGCTCTCATTGAACCAGTTGTACTGGATTAGAACATGGATGATGAGGATGAACATGCTTCTTTCCGTATGCTCCTGCAATCTTTTAAGATCAAGGAGGCTACTGATTGCCTGTCTCACAAGGTTCAGTAACCAGTTAATACTAAATCCTGTTTTTCTCCTTGCCTACATCAGTTTCATCCCCAAAAAAGACAATTGTACCCAGAGAGCAAATGAATATGCAGCATCAGCCATTTCATCCACAGCAGTAAATTAGATAATTGTCAGGATATTGAAAACAGACTAATAAGTAGGAGATGAAGCCCATTTTCTCAATCCTTCAAGTACCAATAGGTTACTGCTCTTGCTGCCTACAGAAAATATCGTTGTAGGCACCTGGCAGCTCTTTTTTGTCATTTGTTTTTTGGATTGACATATGTCTGGGCATTAAATAGGTGATCAAGTTGTTTTGGAGGGACTGTCGATTTCATTCATTGAGCCCCCTCCCCTTTCACTCACCCTTTAGTGTTCCAAGGGACCAAGTGTCTGATCAATTTTTGGGCACTCCTGTATAGTCTCAATATTGATCCATGTGCCTTCACCAAGACAGTAGTAATATCCCAGCTCATATCAGGATCTGCACACTAAGTGGTATCTCCACTAGTCAAACTTGCATCAAATTTGTGCTGCTTCAGTTCTGTCATGGTTATTCATTTTGTGCCAAGGCAGAACCATAAGCTGCCCACCTTCCAGTGCCATTTCTGGGTCCATAAGCCTGTGGATGCTGTCATTCAGTTTGGATGAGTTTTGGTGGATGCATCTTCCCTCCAAGTCGGATTTAGAATATATATGGGGTCAGACTTCCAGAATGGTTCCAATATTTCCTCTCAGATTTGACAGGTTCTAAATCACTGGTGAACTCGATCTAATGATAGATGTTCCCAGAAAGTTTTAGTCTGCTATCATCCTGCTCAAGCCTCAGAAATTGCAGGTCCCTCATCCATGTTTGGACAGGCATCTCCTTCACACCTGGCTCTTATCAGGAAAGACCTCCATTGAAAGGAGCTCAGTGCATCAGTTATGGAGAGGATTTCATGTGCTCAAAACTTCCTCTTTGAAAGTGTATGAAGGAAAGTGGTGTGCTTTTACTAGCTGGTTCAGGAAGAATATCATCATTCCCTGATTTCACAACTGGTCAGTTTCTTTCTCTGGTTCTTCAAGGAGAAGAGATTGGCACCAGTTACAGTCAAAGACTACTTCTTTTTCATGTTGAACACCTTCAGATATAGGAGAGTGTATATAGGTCATGATAAGGATCTCTGAGATTTGATGGTCAATTGTGATTAGAATCGGCCACTGTAATGCATTGTTCTCCAAGTGGATTTTGTCTTAGTATGCCTTAGTACATGTAATTTTGAGCCAACACTGCAAAAGCTGCTATCATACAAGATGTGGCTTTCTGATAACTTTGGCAAGACCATGCAGAAAGTGAACTGCATCCCATTTTGGCCAAGAACTGGTTGCTATCCACAGGTAATCAGCAAGTGATCATTGACTCTGTCTCCTTACTAGGCTCACTGATAGAGGCTGGATTCCAAGACCAGTTCATTTTCTTAGGTGCTACCTGAAATCTAGCCCAGCAAAGACTTTTCCTCTTGTTGAAAAAGGTTGAGCAAGACATCACTTCCCTGGCTTTGGCCTCTTAGCTAAAGTGGGTGATTCTCTTGGCATATTGAGAGATCCCAAAGGACTAAATACACCTCAATAAAATGTCTGCTCATGAGATTAGAACAATGACTGGGAGTCTTGCATCTGAATGTATGTGTTTGATCTGAGCCATTGTCAGGGTTATCAACTGGCATGCACACTTTACTTTATGTTGCTTTTGTCTTCATGGTTTTGCCTTGCAAGGAAGAGAACTGAATCTGGTGGGTCTTTCGGCTGTTGTCCAGACATCCACCAGACCTTATTAAGGCAGCACAATCCCGTCATGGGCATGGCTTTTAAAGCTTTCACCTGAAATTTTTTTCCCACAAGTATATGTCATACTTAGTTTTCCTTACATGTTGTGTAAGGCTTTGTGGTAATTGCATATCATTAACTATATTCCCTTGGTTGTGCTGCCACTTAAAATGGTATTTATCCTTTGATGAGCATACCATTCCATAATATCCTCCAAGGGACTGCATACCATAACATCAACCAAAAGGTGACTAAGGTAGATATTGGATGCTCATTCATTTCCTAATCCTCTTACCAATTCTCTCAATCTTAATGTGATTGGTAATGTATTCAACTGAGAAAGGAAATTTATATCAGATTGTTTCTCAAAAGAATAGTGATTAAGCCCTGTTTTTCTATGTTTATCTTAATCTTAATTGAGGAACATCCAGTGTATTTGTAGCTACCTAGAAGTGATAAGAGGAGGTAATTATAGTGGTGCCTTGAAAGAGTTATTCCCCATAGATATGTTTTGTATCTCTATTGTATATAAATAGGAAAGGCATTTTTTCATCTTTTGGGGAAGGCTGATTTGTGAAGTAGTGGAAATTAATTCCTAATGTTAATGATATTGTTATCAGGTAAGTATTTTATAATAAAAATATCCATTCTTTTGTTATACACTTGGTCACAGAATTGCAATTACAATACCTGGATGATTCACCCATAGCATTTACAGAGAAGAATCTTAACAAATGGCCAAAGTTATATATGACATCTAATTTTGATCAAACTTTATTGGAATGTTTGTTAGGAAATGTGCTATCAAAACTGCGTCCAATATTGTTACCCTAACATTGGTTTGACTACCATGGCAACCATATATACAACATAATTACAGTATATTCTCCAGAACAGCTGAGACAATTTTAATCCAACTTGGTTAGAATACTTCTTAGGACATGTACTATCCAAATTTTGTCCAAGATGGACAGCAAATGAAGCAGTGTGAAATGGCTAGACAAGCAGCAATTGTGGCTTTTTTTTGCAATGAAGTGGAAACCTATTTTCAACTTTCTCACATGAATGGCTGATCCAGTTTTCATGAAATCTGGTTTGGAATATTTTTTAGAACATGATGTATTAAAATTATTTCCAAAATGGCACCCATAGCATTGGTTTGGTTTCCATAATAAATGTATTGAAAACCTAATTTAGCCTTTTTTTTTTAGAATGTCCAGGCCAAAACTCAGTATGAATATTTCTTATGTCTGTGTTGGTTCCACTGGCAGCTGTGCGATTTGCATAGCATTGGGCAGAAAACCAACAATGATGCTTATCCATCATCAGGTATGGCTATTGGTACTGATATTTCAGGGGCCCCGAGTGGTATAAAGCGCTCTCCATTACAGATCACTGCCATCTCACCTGTCTGCATGGGTTCGAGTCTCGGATTCGGCTAATGTGGATATGTGAGAAAGCTTGCCAGTAGCTTCGCATGGGTCGGTGGTTCTTACTGGGGTTTTCCCGGGTTTTTACTCCACCATTAATACTGGCTGCCATGTATAGCCTATCATGTGCTAAAAAATGGCGTTAAACCCTACAACAACAACTGATATTTCACAATGACATTCTCTCCAGAACTGCCCTTCCATATCAGACCAAATAGGGTAGGTAGAGTCTAGCATGAAAACTTTTCCCAATCATACAGAAGATGCCTATGCTTGATCCAAATTTGCAACAACATTTTCTGTTTGGAAGAGAAGTTGTAAATGAAGTATAACTAAAAGATTTTGCACAATTTGTAGATGAAATCAAAGAAAGAAAGTAAATCTTTCAAGTAGAGGTAAAACAGAACCAGCTGGAGATTTTTTGTGTGCTTATGTTCCAGTGTACAATACTGAACAAGTGGAATTCATTATCTAACACCTGCCACTTAGCAAGTGGAATTAGCAGCCACACAACTGGAATTGAATTAAAATGTAGTCAAATTTTAACTCAGGCTGCAGTGCCTCAAACTTTCCCTACCCATTCCACACCGCTTCATTTCCAGTTTCAGATTCTTTTTTTTGCAGTATTTGCAACATTTAAAGTGAAAATAATTAAATACTTTTGAACCAAGTCTTTAAAGTCATGTTTTTCAAATATTCATAAACTATTCTCTTTTCTGAGAAGATAATCATACATTATATATTATTATTATTTTTCAGTGTTTAATCCCAAACTGTTAATTCTGTCAGCAAAATATGTTGATAATAGGAAATGACCATTTTGGGTTCAACCCACAATGTGTAGGGGTAGCCCAGCATTTATAATTTTATTTATAATTGATTATTTAATGTAAATTTTAGAGCAAGATCTAACAATCTTGATTGTTAGTAGTTGATGGTTTAGATTCTGACATGAAAAGGTTTTTAAGGTGGAGGAAACCACTACCAACATCAACAGCCACTAAACCTTAAACATGCTCATTCTTTGATCAAACCTGGGACTAAAATGTTGCAAAGGCATTTCGCTGCTGTGCTCTCAAGGTTCCTATTATATAACTTTTCCATTTTATCCATGCCTTAATTACAGTAGCTAATGGGTATATACATGGTTACGGCCATCTGGAATGTTTTTAGCACTTACCTCAGGCTCAAGCTAAAGTCTGAAAAACTTCAACAGTTGAAATTGTTTTGGTTTTGTTGCATTTAATGGAATTTTTAACACAATTTTGGTCATATCCTGCCAAGGAAATGGGACCCACGTGTTCTTCTCAAGGACACACCAAGGCAGCTCACTCGGGTAGGCCTGGGCAGGTATTTAACCTGTGATTTTCAGGGACTTTATATTAACTTGCTTCTTTTGCTAAAATACAAAATTATATTTATGTAGGGATACTAAAGTTATCATGTCTGATTATGAGATTTAGCTTACGCTTAAGTTTCTTGTTTAAATTGATTAGAGAATTCAGGCCCTGTTCAACAATAATATAAAAGGGGAATAATTTAACCCAGTGTCCATTTTATTTTAAACTAATTTGATTAATTTTCAACGAATTATTTTTCTTTTTGTTTATTCTTTTTAACAGGAGAACCCAAACCCTCAGCCATATGTCCAGAAGGTGCCAAAACCCACAGAGGGTTCCTATGCACGGATACACCAACCCCCATTTCCTCTTCTAGATGAGGACAAAGTCAACAGCATAATAGAGGATGGAATCTCAAAAGCTATTAAATCCAAGTGAGTCACTTATTAATATTATAGGTAGAATGAATATATTGCGTTTATATAAATCACATAGACCTCATTCATCTGTTGTGTAAAATATTCTTGCTGCAACTTATATAGGTGCTCTCTATGGGACAACTTTTGCTTGGTTTTATTTTCATGATTTTCACATCCGCATTAAGAATGTAGATTCATTAACCTATCACAAATTATTGGAATAAAACGATTTATGTTACAATGAACCAGAATAGTACATTCATGAAAAATTTAAGAGGTGGAAATTTAAATGTTGAATTTGCTTGTTGATCACATAACTCTAGATAGATAAACTCTTGTACATCTTACATCCAGCTATTACAGAAAGATGAAAATTTTGTCTTCCCCATCTATATACCATGTACATACAAGGAAGAAACTCTTGGCATTTGCCACTTGGTTTAATTTTTCAGTCATATTGCTACGATGTCTGCATTGATGTCAAGCACTGGGGCATCATGCCGCAAACATATAGCATGATGTCCCAACCAGTCACATTATTCACCAGGCCAACCAGTCCTAACTTCTTAATGCTGATCGCCAAACAAGGCAGCTGTTAGTACCATTTTTGAAGGTCTTTGGTATGACTCTTCCGGGGGTTCGAACCCATGACCTCCTGCATCTGAGACACGCTCTAACAATTATGCCACCAGAGCGGTCACCAACTGCTTTATACTGCCATGTTCCCTTGACACTGACAAGTGGCTACATAATGTAGTTTATTTACAGACGGAAATGAATATTTGTTGATTTTCGATTTTCAGTACATTGACATTTGTTCCAACATGCCAATAATGTACCTAACTTTAATAATCCATACAAATAAGCAAATAATCTGATTATCCTTGTTGTGGTGTGTTCTTTTGGTGACAAAAACTAACCACTGAGAGCACAGTATTGTTCAGCTCAAGTCAGCATGACATCTGGTCACCATTAAGTAAAAATGGTATCCTAGCCATTGTGGCTTCTCTTTAATTAATAATGAAAATGTTTTTGAAAGCATACCAGACCCAAACCAGTCTATCATGTAATAAGCTCACTTGCTTTGTAAATACACAGCATTTCCTGTAATAAACTTTAACTTTCCATTGATGGAAAAGGTTGTTGCAAAAAGTGCAGAATGTCATCTGACATTCTCAGTTTAATGGCAGTGACACATTACCTGCTACAGTTGTATTGCTTTCTGTTTTGGAGATTCCAAGCCTCCAATCAAAACTAATTATTCCTCCTCCAATTATTAATATATGGACAGAATTGAAAAGAATACAATCCCAATAAGACTTCTTAGTCATAGCCAACATCTGCAATATTTTCATTTCATTTCTGCTCACTTGCGCATGGTACACATTTGCCAAGATTTTGCCTTCATCTTTTCGACCATTTACATACTTTTTATGTTGATGAAGTGTTTATCTCCCTGCTTATTTGTGTTTTCTTTGGAAACAAATATGCAAGATTTTTGACTATGCAAGTCAGTTCTGTTTAGCAATAGAATCTGAAAGAAATAGAAAACAGCACACAGAGATCATAGTTTCACATAAATGGTTTTGTTGTGAATATGTTATCTAATTCTTACATTTTGTGAAATTGCAAAATGAAAGACCACTTATTTTCCAGAGTCCCAGCAGTTCGTCCCCGTATTGTCCCTATGGGACCACCTATTACTGCTGTAGTTGACAGACAGAAGTATGTGGATAACAATGCTAGGCGTCTCGAGGTGCTGAGGAACTGTGTCACCTTCATATTTGAAAACAAGATCTCAGATGCTAGAGTTGTAAGTAATATGTAAAAGGTGTAAAAAGTTTCAGCCTTCTTAAAGATATTCCTAATAAGTAGCTTTCAGTGACATTTAGTTTTAGAATTTCAGATGTAGATTGAAGTGAGCCTAGAACTGGGCATAGTTCCTGGCGTAGTAACCTATTAAACTGCAGTTGCATTGTATCATAAAGAAACATAGTTTGATACAATTACTGTATTTTTAACTCACTTGGCCAGAAAGCCAAATGAGTGTATAATATGGACCCGTGTCTGCTGTACGTTATTTATCATGTGTCATCCAACATCAATCTGTCCACAATATTGTTACAACTCTCGAGTCAATATTCCTGTTTCACTTTCAGTCAAACTTGGAATAAAGGTTTAATCACTGCTATCATTAGAAAATATTTACAGTTTAAATGAAGATACCTTATTTAATGAATTAACCACACCTCCATAAAAGTGTGTCCCGACACTACAACAGCTGTTTGTTTAGTTTTATGGTTCTCAAAACATTGTATATGACTAGATATTTAAATGTATTCAGCTTATCTTATAGATTGATATTATAAAGGGATTATTTTTGCTAAGAAAATTCTCTTGGTTTTTTTGGGGGGTGGGGGTGGGGGAATAAGTAAGCCCTACATTATATCATCCTACTTATAAAAATGCATATTCTGACATTCGGCCTGCAGGAAAATATTTCATACAAGACCTATTTTAATGTGATCTTTGAGGGACTCTTGTTAAACTTCTCAAAAACCACTGGTTTAGTTTGACCAGATTTATCCATAAGTATTATGACGTGAAGGGAATTTATATTAAATTATGCTGATCCCCCTTTCGATATGACCGCCATTACTTAAAGTAGAGGTACCCTGGGTGACTGAGTGGTGTAAAGTGTTCGCCTTTACCGAGCAGTGCCATCTCACCTCTGTCTGCATGGATTCAGGTCTTGGGCTCAGTACATAAGAAAGCTTGCCAGTAGCTTCCCATAGGTCAATGGTTCTTACTGGGTTTTCCTAGGTTCTTCATCTGCCAGTTATACTGGCTACCATGTATAGCCTATTGTATGTTGAAAAATGGTGTTGAATGCACAGTAACAACAACCACAACTTAAAGTTGAAAAACATTGGTAAAACTTAATCTCAAAAAACTACTGAATGGAATTTGACCAACCTTGGCACAAAGTACCATGGCTAAGGGAGCTGTCACTATTAGGCAAGTGATACTGAAGTACTGTTAAATATAGATGTAGATACAAAACAAGAAATCTTGAGGCATTGTTTTCATAATGTGTGTAATCAACAGCACTGAAAAATTTCAAGTGAAAACAATGACCCAGGTTTTTTATGGCCAACCTCTTTTGCATTAGCTATTAGACAGATGTTGGCCATGTGAGTGGTCATAGGGCCCTTTGGGTCTCTTGTTTTATAGATTTTTTGCCAAATTATTTTAGTTGAAGTTATTTCAGCTTTCTGACACAAGTTTTATTCTCAAGGTTTATTTCCCATTACTAACACATCTATACAGTAACTTGTTAGAAATTTTGATAAACAACATGTAGGAAATAAAACTACTGCACCATGTCTGCCTGTATACAATAGAAAATTAACATGTAAATAATTTTAAATCTGAGGTGATTTACATTTGTAGGTTTTATGTTTCTTACTTGCCGTAAAATATTGTAATTAATACACTAAGTTCTTGAAGTTCACAAATGCCAAACAAAACTGGTTAAATGCAAAGACAGAACCTTGCCCTTGCAGCGACATATTGAAGATCAGTGACATAATTTATACCGTTAAAGAAAATGATATTGCAATAATAATTAAATTCTCTAGTTCTGTTAAAGTGTAATGGGCATGCATGACATATTGCAAATTATGCCCTCTATTGCATGTATTCTCACATGGCCTAACACATCACAATCACTTCATTTTGCCTCAGGGAGATCACCTGACCATTCAAGCAAGACATTAGCTGGTTCGTTTAAGTAGTGATTAGGACACAATGGCTTTATGTTTGTTTATGCTATCCTAGTAAGCATTTCATGGGCAAAAACATCAAAAGAGGAGCATGTCACTGGAACATACAGATAAGAACTGAGTATCCCCTGCAGATTTCATGAGCCCCACAGAAAGTATGGCCATCATTATTAAAAATAAAAACTTTTTTTGTCAAAAAACAGAACAATTTGACCAAATTTGACAGAAAGCATCCTATCATTAAGGGCATTTAAGACTCGTTTTACAAACGATACCAATCTGCTTTCAATATGGCTGCAGTTATTACAGTTTGAAATTTTTTAAATAACATCTAAGAAAACCATTTGTGTTCAGTGTCAATTAAATTTATGAATAATTTTAATCATCAGATTGCCAAAACTCCCAGAAGGTAGAAATTATTTAACTTGTTTCTTAAATTTCATTTGAAATGAGAAATCATGCAAGACCTTTATCTTTGATTAAAATGGACATGTACTATTTATAATTTAAGTCCCAATTGGTTTAGACATTGTAATATCACAATATGATACAATGGGATCGGGTACAAGTTCTAACAACTTAGTCCTTTTCCTATATAATAGAAGTATTGCAACATATTTCAACATGACAAGTCTAATAATGAAAAATGTTTGGAGAGATAGAAAAAATGAAAGGGCACAATGACAGTATTTGCAATTTGAGTAAGTTATTGAAATTGTCTGGTATAGGTTATATATTTGCATACATGTTGTAGAATTTGGTATTTTGATTTGCATCACCCTTTCCCAAAGCAGTCAGTCTAAGCTGGATTTGGCACTGAGTAATTTATTTATTTACTTGGCTCATTACTCACTATACTTTGGACAAACCATGAAAAAATGCATGGTGGTTTCAATCCCACTGCAGGAATAAAAAGGGGTGTCAAGAAGTTGGACACAGAAAAAATCAGCTTTTAATGTGCTGAACTTGTGTCATATTCTGGTTTGGATAATATTTAGGGTTCGATGATGAAAGTTGAACACATAAAAAAATCAGTTTAACTTATGTCATAATCTGGTATGGACAATAACTAGGGTTCAGTGACAAAAACTAGGCATTTTACTAGATATGACACTTGGACATAAACACTTTTTCAAATTGCTAATGACAACATATATTTGAGCATAAAAGCTTATAATTTGTTTGTTCAGACATGGGGAGGTAGTAATTCAGAGAGATGGTCTAGAGTTTGGCTCGTTTTAATGTTGTAGGGTGTTAATAATTTTGTCTCTTTCATCTAGACTGCAGACTTTCCCAGACTCTTTCAAAACTGAGAGATTGCCTACTAGTATATTTTTGGAAGTCCTGTAACTACAGCTGCATCAAGCTGTAGCTTTTCCAGTTTTTCTGAATCTATCATTTAATATCCATCCTAGACTACATTGGCATATTCCAAGATGGGCCTGATATAAGTTATATATGGTTTTAATAAAATTTGCCTGCTAAGTTTGTATTTTAGTTTTTGAATCCCATTTGTTGCCTCTAATGAATATTGACTTTGGTTTTGTAGTTGTTATTTTTAATTTTTATGTGTTAGCATAATATTTTTGGGTAAGATAACACACTGATAACAGAAAAGTCATGATTTCAAAATTTAATTTTTCCATCATGCACTTAAGTCCACTATTTCCTAGTTATGTACATGTACTTTCAAAACTTTGATCTTCAGAGTCAATGTTTATATACCATTTCAGATATTCTCAGCAGTACTTAGAGCCTTGAAAAGTAAAGTAGCACGGTTGGCACTGACAGAGGAACTATCACGACACATACAGAGCAACAGAGCTATGTTGGAACATCAGCAGTTTGACTTGATTGTGCGTCTTCTCAATTGTGCATTACAGGTAAACCTTTTTCAAGAAATAAAAGGTGGAAACCATTTATAACAAACCATGATTTTATGAACTTTTGAGATGAAACAGATTTGTAATTATCTCACCAGTGCATGGTGAGACAAATATCACTTTGAGATGTAACAAAGTGATCATTGTTTCACCTGTGCATGAGATGTAACAAAGTGCTACTTGTGTTGCCTTTGGAGAGATATAACAAGGTGCTATTTTTTTTACTTGTGCATGGCAGACAGATATCACTTATTCAGTAGAAACATTAAGATTCTGTGTTTTAAGTTATGAAATTCATACATATTCTACATCATATGTGTTATATTCAAGTGAAACTTTGCCATACCCTATATCTTTGCCATACCTTATATATACCTTAAGTGGTATCTTGATACACTAGGTTATCCTGTCTTGACTGCAACAGGAGCATTGGTAATGCAGATGTTAAGAGTCAGTGTTAAAGGTTTGAAAGCAGTGTTTTCTACATCATTCACAGTAATCAGATGGAACTTTGGTACAATATTAGTTCTCCTTTGTTATAAAATGGTAGTTGGGGTCCAATACCAGTGACCACATTATATTGAGAATTGTGATATTTGTGAAACTGTGTTGTATTGAGAATAGCATAATATACAGAACTGTGTTATAGTGGGCAGTATGAAAATTTGTTCAGTGATGGTGTTTTGAAAAGAAATGTAGACTAAGTGCCACCTTGTTTTATTTTAACACAACTTATTATACATTGGTATGATTTTGGCTATATGGTCCATAGTAGAACAGGACCACTCCGGTGACCTAGTGGTTAGAGTGTCCACCTCGGATGCCGGAGGTTGTGGGTTCGATCCCCAGACGAGTCATACCAAAGACTTACAAAAATGTTACTAACAGCTGCCTCGCTTGGCTCTCAACATTAAAAGGCTAGTGTTAGGGCTGGTCAACCTGGTGTCAGGATAATGTGACTGGGTGGGACATGATGCTACATGTCTGCGGCATGATGCCCCAGTGCTAGACATCATGATAAACGGCCACACTGCAGACATCTTAGCGATATGACTGAAAATTGTTAAAGCTACATTAAAATTCCAAATCACACACACACACACACCCATAGTAGTACAGCATCACAGCTGTAATTGCATTATAACTGTACATTTTTAATATAATACATACCTTGCTTTATACACTTTCAGAATGATTCTAGTATGGATGAAAATGGGGTTGCAGCAGCAGTTCTTCCATTAGCTACCTCGTTCTGCCGAGTAAGTACGTGTGAGTGTGTTGTGTGTATGTGTATGCATATACATATATATATATATATATATATATATATATATATATATATATATATATATATATATATATATATATATACATACACACACACACACTTTAGTACCCATTTATCTCAACATCCTCAGGTGCTAGAGGTAATATTGTCAACATAAGTGGGGGGGGTGCTGAACAAAATCTAATTTCACATACAAGTGATATTTGTGAAGGGTGACCAGTTGTCAGAAAAGAGGATTAAAAATAAAATAAAATCAACAATGCACTTTTAGATTCAGTGAAGACAAAAGTAGTTGAAATACACTTGTATATTGACAACTAAATTACATTTGTGTTACCTTTGTGTAATACAATCCTTAATGTGTTAAGTACTGTACATGTATATGAAAAATGCATGAATTCTAGTATAGGTCACATGTTAGAAAATTCATACAATTTAATCATGTATCAGTCACATCCCATTAGAAAATACTTTTGGAATACAAATGGTAATCCTTGTTTGATCTTTACCCATTGTCAACAAACATGTCACTAAAAAATTCACAATGATATTCCCCTATCATGAGTAGCATGTGAAAGTATCGTCATCTTTTACACGCTACATGTTTTTAAATTGGCCTTGACTGTGGTTTGCTTGAGGCAACAAACATCTTGCTGATCTTACCAAGGGGAAGAGGCTATTCATACGTAATGAAAACCTGTCGACAATTTAAAAAGTTTCACAAAAATCTTTATGAGATGCCCCACCTTCAAGTTCATTAATGGCTAGTTATTTTGTTTCAAGAGTCTGTAAATTTAATTTCCATTTAACGCTACCATTAGTAGCCACTGTAAGGATAAAGTTCTTTTTCTCCTGCAAAAAAATGGATATTTTCATGGCATAAAAATATATTACAATCACTGATCAGTGTGGAAAATGCATCAGTGGATTAGAAATTTTTTACTTGTATTCAGATTTAGTGCTGCTTGTTTTGATGAATGGTGTGTTGTTTTTATAGAAAATTGTAGCTGGCTTGCTTTGATGAAGGGTGCGTAGTATTGAAGCTGATGTGAAAGACCACCTTTTGGAGAACAAAACAAATGCTCCTTTGTTAATGCGACAGCAGCATTAAAGCCTGGCAGCAAAATTATATAACTCTAGAACAAAATATGGGTCGAAAGTGGCAGGTTGTTGACATAAATGATTGGAAAACAAAGGACCTAGGACTTCTATTGACATATACATTTATTTTTTTTTATCTTGACATAGACATAAACATGATAGGTGTGTAGTAACAATAGACCATGGACCCAGGACTTTCGTCAACAACGGCAGCTTGTCAACTTTCAACTTAAGTGATGTTGATATTAGTGTGTAGGACTGTATCTGTTTTGCATATACTTCTCAGTTTGTGCCTTTGACTTGTTACTAATATAAAAATGTACCAAGCAAATTTGACTTGTTACTAATATAAAAATGTACCAAGTAAATTGTATCTTACTTCAGATAGGTGTTACTTGGTGCTTGAAGGTAAATGATAAGAAACCATGGGCTACTCTAATTCCTTTCTGTATTTATCTTGATATCCCATCTCTTTCAGGTGGTCATTTGAAGACCTAATTAATTAGCCACTACTCTAGAACAGGTTGCACAATTTTATAGTCCAAGTGCATGTATACAGTTTAATTGCGATGCGAATGAAAGTGAATGTGAAATCATATATTATCACAATATTTGTATTGGAACATTGTATAATAAACAAAGTATGTTACACTGACATAATATATAGCAACATTTCATAGTAATGTCTTTTAGTAATGCAGTGTCCTGGGTTGGGTATGATACAATTTCTGAAACAAATTTAATAGTCATTTCACTTGGGTAAAAACTTAAATGGCAATAAGGTCAGCATTCTGCCTATTAAATGTCACTATCCCATTTTTCTGTTTGATTGGAACACCTGTAAGAGGAAATCAATGGATGCTGATAGCTCCTAATGAGGTAGTCAGTGGGTGTTGACACCTATTCACCTAATTTTATACAAAAGATTGGTGTCTATCAGTTGACATTTTATCAAATAAATTTAGCAGAGGTAGACACTTTTCTTGAAGCTTTTCAGCTCAAGCAACATTGCTTTCATAAAACAGTTGAACAGTAAAAACATTTTGTTATTTATTGTAGAAATTATGCACTGGCGTTATCCAGTTTTCATATACACTGGTACAAGACCATGCTGTTTGGGGAACTCTTCAGTTCTGGGAGGCTGCATTCTACCAGGATGTTCAGAAACAGATTCGGCAGCTATACGCCCCGCAGTATGAGGAGATTCTTGTGACTGAGATGGCTGTAAATGTATCCAAGAGTCCAGAAGGACATAGAAATGTAAATGTTACAAGTGTTCTTGTTTTCTCATGTTTTTTATTTTGCGCTTATTGCAGAACAAATTATAACAACTTTTACACCTGTTTTCAGAGGCTCAGATTATATTATTAAACGTACCATCAATCTGATGTGCATACATCCTCCCTTAGAGTGAAGAATTGTCAGTATGATGCAATTCTTTGTACAGCTCATTTGTCCCTGCTATATTGTGTACAAAACAAGCACAGCTAGCTCATCCTTTTCAAGGATGTTGATGTGATCAGATGTGTGCTAAACACCACAGAAATTTATTTTTGCCTGTTACAGTGCTTTTCTAACTGCATTTGCGGCCTGGCCTCTTCAATAACACTGGTCAACAGTGAAATCATTACTGACTTGAAAAGGCCCTAATCTGTAGTATTTTGGTGTGCCGAACACGAATATAACCGTGAAAAATTTGTATTGGCTCTCGTTTTGAAGATATTCATATATCTCATTTTCTATGTTTCACTGTGTAAATTTCTCCAGTAGGACTGCAGCAACATCCGGAATAATGATGTAACATTGCATAATACCATCATGCTCACATCATCCACAGTTGATTGCATCATTTTCTGATGCAATGCAATACTAATGCCATGCGGCTGCTGAAGTAAGTTGACGTCAGCAGTGTACTATACATGTGTAGGCCTATTATACTAATGCCAGGCGGCTGCTGAAGCTGACGTAAGCAGTGTACTATATAAAGCCCAATCAGATAGGTTCAGCATTTAAAATATTTTAGACGTTGTGCGAGACAGTTCAAGCTACTGTTACATAAAACTTATTATTTTATCCATTTACGTACAATAAAGAACAGTAATGCCTCGAAAGTGTGTTAATACCGCGGACAATTTTTGCTATATTTGTGGGGAAGTGACATTTGCCAACCAGAAGAAAAGTATCAATTCTCAAGTGCAGAAGGCATATCATCTTTACTTCGGATGCAAGGTTGGTGACCAAGACAAGCCTTGGGCTCCGCATATATGCTGTGCTACATGTACAACACAGCTTTCACAGTGGTTGAATTGCAAAAGGTCATCAATGCCGTTTGCAGTCCCAATGGTGTGGAGAGAGCCAAGCAACCACCTAAATGACTGTTACTTCTGCTTGGTTCCTCCTCTTTCCGGCGGAATAACGAAGCGAAAGAAGTCGAGAATAGTCTACCCAAACATTCCGTCTGCATTGAGACCAGTTCCACATGGTGAGGGACTTCCTATTCCAGAACCTCCAGCAGAATATTCTCTTGATTCATCTGACGAAGACAAAGGTGAGTCGACCTGTTCTTCTCCTGGTCCATCAGCATGCAGTGATCCAGATTTTCACTGTGGTGCATCATCAACCCCACACAGAATAACACAGGAAGAACTAAATGACCTGATTCGTGATTTGGACTTATCAAAGAACAAGGCAGAATTGCTAGGATCAAGACTCCAACAATGGAATCTTCTAGAAGAAGATGTCACAATTACTGCATATCGAAAGCGCCACCAGCAATTGGAGCCTTTCTTCAGAAAGGAAAGTAATCTGATATTCTGGTCCGATATTGAGGGCCTCATGAATGCTTTAAAAATCACTCATGACCCACAAGAATGGAGACTATTTGTGGACTCTTCGAAACTGAGTCTCAAGGCTGTGCTTTTGCACAATGGAAACATTCTTCCATCTATTCCAGTAGCGTATGCTGTCCACATGAAAGAGACATATGATAACTTAAGGCAGCTACTGAATTCCATTGAGTATAACAAGTACAGCTGGCACCTCTGTGGTGATTTGAAGGTAGTTGCCCTTTTAATGGGACTGCAGCAAGGATATACAAAATACATGTGTTTCTTATGCGAGTGGGATAGCCGAGCAAGGGAAATGCACTACATGAGGAAGGAATGGACTCACAGGCAGAATGTAGCCATTGGAGAGAAGAATATCCAACACCCAGCTCTGGTTGAGGCTCAGAAAATCTTGCTACCACCCCTTCACATCAAACTAGGTTTGATGAAGAACTTCGTGAAAGCCATTGACCGGACTTTGCCAGCATTCCGATACCTGCATGAAAAATTCCCTCGACTCAGCGAAGCAAAGATTAAAGAGGGAGTTTTTGTGGGTCCTCAGATTCGAGAGCTTTTCAAAGATGACCGGTTCAACAACTTGCTGGAAGGTGACGCGAAACAAGTATGGAATGTTTTTCGCCTAGTTTCTACAAACTTCCTCGGAAATGTTAGGGCAGAAAACTATAAGGAACTAGTAGAAGACATGTTGATGAAGTATAAGAAACTTGGCTGCAATATGTCTCTAAAGATTCACTTCCTTCATTCCCATTTGGATTTCTTTCCTAGCAACTGTGGTATTGTTAGTGATGAACACGGCGAACGTTTTCATCAAGATATCGCAACAATGGAACAAAGATACCAGGGAAAATGGTCCACTACAATGCTGGCTGACTACTGCTGGACACTCCTCAGAGATGCTCCCGAACAGCTGTACAAGAGACAGGCGAAGAAATCTAAGATGTAGTCAATGACTTGATTTTTTATAGGTAGGCTATTACAGTTGACCTTTTACTATTGGAATGCATTTCGTTATGTAAACATTAATTTCTTGCAGATTACAAAAAAACTAGAGCCAATTTTGCAATTTGACTGTCATATTCGTGTTCAGCACATAAAAATTGATAAGAATTGACTAATTTTATTTCAGTAACATGACTTTTGTAAAAATTTGTTGTCCAGTGTAATTATATCTATGGTATTAGTTATCCATTCATTTCTATTCCCAAGTATAATTGTGGTAACCTTTTCCCTGCAGTTTCGGTTCCTCCAGGGAGTTGGGGTTACTTCGTGTACTCCCGCATTGGTCAAATACACTTTTGTCGAAATCACTTTTTTATCTAGGTACTGTTAAGTCATTTATGCAAGGAATAATGACAGCATGCTCACTAGACACTGCGTGTTCAGTTTAGATTGACACCAAAAAAACCTTGTCGTATATGGTATCTATACTAGATACTTAATTCAATGTGTTGAATTTTGTTCGCATTGTTATTGTTTGTATGTATACTTATTTTTCTCAAAATAAATTGTATAAAACTCTCTTTCTTGCACAGAAAAAGCCTGGTAAATTTATGCTACAATTTACTGTCAATAAAGATCACAGGGGTGTACTCTGTACATGTTACATGCAAACAAGATGAGTTCTACGTGACATAAATATTTTAAGTTATTTACTGTATTAAGGAATAATGTCAACACAGTCTGTGGGAACGTGTGGCAACAAGAAGTCTTCCTGGTGCACTTATCCAGACTCTATTAAATGTTCCAAATGTACAAGAAAAAATCATGCATTTTGTAAATCATGGTCAGCAGAAAGCTGGAATTTTGCAGACTCCAGCTGCAATTATCAAAGAAAGAAGAAACTTCATTCTCCTTCTTCCTCAGAATTTTCTGGCTTCTCTGTTACGGAAAATAAGAGGTCTTCTGACCAGAATACCTCTCCCAGCATGTCGCTACATCCCAATAAGGAAATACCATAACCATGTAGCAGCATCGCTGCCTTCTATGGAGGAGATGCACCACTCATCCCATGGCGTTTTATTGTCTCCATTGTGGAGGAGATGCACTGCTCACCTCTTGGTGTGTCGCTGCCTCCAACTATGGAGGAGATGCACCACTCACCTCTTAGTGTGTTGCTACCTCCCATTGTGGAGGAGATGCACCACTCACCTCTTGGTGTGTTGCTGCCTCCCATTGTGGAGGAGATGCACCACTCATCTCATGGTGTGTCGCTGCCTCCCCTTGAAGAGGAGATGCACTGCCTGTGCCATAGCATGTCACTACCTCCCTTGAAGGAGGAGATACACTGCTCTTTTCATAGCATGTTGCTGCCTCCGATCAAGGAGGAGATCACTGCTACCACCCTGTCAGAAGTAGTGTGTCACACCCTCTCACTGGGAAGTGTCAGCAACACACCTTCATTACTGATGCATCAGTTGACAATCCTGTATCCTCTGATCATCGTGCTAAGGCATCACAGTGTGTGGATAGGATTCAGAGTGAATTCCCCCCTCTCCACCCTCTACCACCTCATTATGAACATTGGGAGTCCAACCAGCAAGCTCGGACTAGGATAATGGATCAAATCGGTATTCCTCCCTTTCCTTTTATCCTAATGAATCCCTATGGGATATGGGGCCATCCACCTCAGGGGCCTTGGTCATGTATGCCCCCTTTGGCTTTTGGATCTTGCCCTAGTAACAGAGGCAGTGCTGTGGCTCGTGTCCCACCATCATATCATCAGGTGGAAACCATTTGGAAGGCTAGAGTCATCACTTCTTCCAGGACCAACAGATGTTCTCATATCTATCCAGCTCTTGCCACTCCTTCAGCCCCTACTCACCGTGTTGCAGTACAGGACATAGCACAGAGTATTCCTATACCCTCTTCACCTCCTAGGGAATTAGTCATTCCTCACACTTTCCAGCTCGGTGTCCTTGATGATGCTATCTCCATTATGGTAGACTCTAATGAGTTTGACATGGAGGTAGTACACGTGATGCCTGCTCCCTCATCTTTGTTAGATATGGAAGAGGAGGTATGGTCTTTTGACAAGACAATAAATGAAGTCTGTCGCCTCTTACCCCCTTACTTGTGCCCAAAACCCACTGCACAATCCAAATAGATCCTTTCCAGTCTGGAAAAAATCTTGGGGGCTGAACCTCATGCAGACCTCATTCCACATTCTTCTATGATTGAGGCAGTTGCGGAGAGGTTTTCAACAGACCAGAATGTTAATCGAGGGTGGACCGTGCCCTCCTCAACATTTTTACCCTTGGTCTCTTCTGCCAGCTATTGGGTACATTCCCCAAAGTGGCCCATGAAACCTCCCCAACTTGATGCCTGTGTGACCAAGGTGGGTATTTCAAATGGAGGATGGGCAACAAGTGCTGCAAGCTGTGGTCAAGTCATCTTGGCATGCACTTTCTGTATATTTGGCTTTGTTGGTAGAACTTCTTCACATCCACTGTGATGTTGCTTTGGACTCTTCAAAGGTACTTCTTGATCACTTTAAAGACTTCCTTAGGGCTGCTCTGCTTGAAGCCAAGAGTCTGTTTGGAGGCCTCATTCCTTCTTGGCATCTCAGGACTTGTTGGCTCATCAACATAGATCCTTCACATCCATTCTTTGCCCATCACAATCGGCCAGGAAGCATGTCAATGTGAATTGCCCTCAAGGGCCTTCTCCTAAGTTCTTCAAGCAGACACAGCCTCAGTCCAACAAGCAACCTCAAAATAGCTGCCTCCTCCTCAGTCTGGTTCCCTGAAACCGAATAAACAGACGTGGCCAACAAGCCTGGAAAAGAACAAGGCAGTTTCCACAGCCCCCTTCTTTTCCCAAAGGGAACAGCCCTAGAGACTTGAACCCTCTCCTGCCGTACATCCCTCTCCCAGGCATTCCTGTAGGTGCTCGCCTTGGCCTTTTTTCCTAGGCCTGGTCAAGCATCACAGATGTTGGTTGGGTCCTTTCTATAGTGAATGAGGGGTGCCACCAATTTTGGGAACTACCTCCTCTATCCAAGGCCCCCATCTTTCTTCACCAATCCAATCTGGTGAAACTGATGGAGGAAGTGCACATCCTTTTACAAAAAGGGGCAGTCAAGAGGATTATGATTGATCAGTCACCCGCCTTCTATTCCCATATCTTCCTGGTCACCAAGAAAAGTGAAAAGTTTAGCATTATAATCGATCTCTACCCTTTAAACCAGTTTCTTCTGGAAGAACCTTTAATGCTCAAGACCACCACCTCCTCAATCTGAAATGCACTTTGGCCGTCCAATTGGGCAGTCTCCATCGACCTTTTGGATGCCTATCTACACATCCCCATATTTCCTCCTCATCATAAATGTCTCTGGTTTGGCTTAGAGCAGGAAGTATTTAAATTCTGGGTCCTACTGTTTGGAATTTCTTCTGTACCCAGAGTTTTTTACCCACTCCGTTACAGAGTCCCTATTCCTGCTATGGGGAAGGCCCCTAGTGGATCTGTTTGCAACCAGGCTCAACAGATTCCCATTTTACATTTCTCCTGTCCCGGATCAAGGAGCTTGGGCAGTGGATGCATTCGTTCACCAGTGGGATCGGCTGTTTGCTTATGCCTTCCCACCATTCTGACTGATTCCTCAAGTCTGAACTTCCACTGCTCAGATCATTCTCATAGCCCCTCTGTGGCCTCAGCGCTTGTGGTTCAACAGTCTTCTAGACCTGTTGATCACTCATCCCAGGTCTCTTCCTTGCAGGAGGGATCTTCTGTCACAACACCGGGGATCCCTCCTCCATAACAAACCACAAATTCTCTACTTTCGTGCTTGGCTCATCTCGAGCAATCTCTCCACCAGAACAACTTTTTGGGCCAAATTGCCAGTTGCATCATTCAGGCCAGGAGAGCTTCTACATCCAAGGTCTATGATGCCAGGTGGAGAATCTTCTGTGATTGGTGTAGTAGGAAACATGTTGATCCTAGCTGCCCCTTTATAACTTCTGTGGCTGATTTCCTTTTGTTTCTCTTTGAGAACAAAAAATGCTCAGTATCCACAATCAAAGGCTATAGAACTGCCATTTCTAAAACACTTAAATTTTCTCAATGCATGGTAAATGGTTTGGATTCACACCTTGCCAATCTTATTAAGTATTTTGAGCTACAGAGACCTGTCTCGTGCTCTCTTACACCTCAATGGAATCTTTATTGTGTTTTATGGTCATTAACCAAAACCACCTATGAACCAATGAGTGAGGCTTCTTTTCAGGACCTCACTCTCAAAACTGTTTCTACTTGCCTTCGCCTCAGCGTAATGATGATGTGAGATTCATGCCTTATCTATTGACACTGGCTGTTTCTGGTTTAATGGGAATTATGATTCGGTTTCTCTCCTTTGTCAGTTAGGATTTTTAGCCAAAAATCAATTACCTTCTATAGCTCCATTAGCAATAGAAATCCCCCGTCTCAGTCGAATCTGTGCTGCAGATGATACAGATAGGTTTTTATGTCCCATGAGGGCACTTTGTTTCTATCTTAAGGCATCCAAAGGAAAAAGAAAGGCTATGAAGTGTCTTTTCCTCCCTCTCAAGGCTCTGTAGACATTTCAGCTGCCACTGTTTCATAATGGATTGTCACCACAATCAAAAGAGTGTACCAATCTCTTACTGATCAAGACCTGTCCTTTATGAAACTTAAAGTCCTTGGGGTTCGAGCCATTGCTACCTCATGGGCCTACCTTAATCACTCCTCCTTGGAGGACATCATGAAGGCAGCATTTTGCTGTTCCCAACAGGACCAGAAGCATTTACTTTTGAACCTCAATTTTTTGTATACCAGGAAAAATAATTAGGCAGTAGATGGCAGTTGAAACTACAACTAACCCCATGTGACAGATCACATGGCTCTGGCATCTCTGCCAAATGTGTCTATGTATTTGAAGTTTGCTGAAGTCTGCACCATCAGTATAACTAGGGACTTGGCTAAATCCTGATCTGCTG
Organism: Sinohyriopsis cumingii; assembly: GCA_028554795.2. Taxonomy (NCBI): domain Eukaryota; kingdom Metazoa; phylum Mollusca; class Bivalvia; order Unionida; family Unionidae; genus Sinohyriopsis; species Sinohyriopsis cumingii. Next base: position 25,586,754 of record CM068836.1, on the reverse strand, counting down.
AGACATCATACCAGACCTGTTTTTATCTTATTTTAATACGTATAATGTACACTAATGAGTAACATGTGCTCCAATGTTTGACTTGGCATAAGGTGAAAAACTTGGTTGTGCTGTATGAACATGCCTGTGATATTCTATATTTGAAGATCTAGATGATTTTACTCTGTTTTCATGTGAAATAACTTTCTGCTGCTTTGGATAGTGCATTGATCAACATTTGTTACATGACGTTTGATTGGTTTACTGTACAACAGGGCTTGACCATTTTTCTGTCAGTGTTTAAAACTTGTATGCGTCTGTGAAGTTTCAGTGTTCAAGTTTCAGTATTTTGTTTCTATTCATTCGGATTTAAATTATACTTATTTGGATTAGCATGAAATGATTGTAATATGACTCCTACTCCAATCTAGAATTTACCCAGATAGTGGGTCATAATTAGGTTTCGCACATCAAAGCTTTAGCTACCTTTGAAAATACCATGTTAAGTCAATGAAGCATTGATCACTGATCAGTCAAAAAGAAGTTATCAGAATACTGTGATTTAAGATAAGAAATGAAACAATGAATCATTTATTTTCCAAGGAAAAGTCTGTAATTTTCAAGTTTAATACATTGTAGTTTTTCAGTATACGTCTTTGTTACTGTAATGTGGTAATATGAACAGATTTTTTAAAGTATTCAAGGTGTTCATAATTACCCTGGTAATAAAATTAGCTACACTTAGTTCATGTAGAAACAAAACAAAAACAAATTAAAAAAAAGTGTTTCCATGTTCAGATCTAAGATTATATGTGGCGACATCAGGCGCATGCTAGACAACAAAGTAAAGAGTACATTTCAAGGCTCATGTCATGTGATATTGATCCATTGTAGACCTACTTGAACTGATCTTATATTTTAGACATGTCCAACCATTTGGCTATGTATGTCAAACCGTTTACTGATTTTCTATTTATAGTAACTGTACGTAACATGTTTCAAAGAAAACATAGATTCTTGAAATTTAAACAATTTGTATCAGGGTCAGTATATTTTAATACACACTTAAGTAGCAGACTAGTATATTTTGGAAAGAAATATGGCACCAAATATTCACTGAATCAGGCTTTATCGAGTGACTCGAGGATTGTATATGACTAAAAAATGGTAGAGGGGAGGGATTTTGTTAAATTGAGGAAATGTTGCATCAGGAAAAAGAAATCAATTTCACCTTACAAATTTTGAAAGAGGAATTCTTAAGTGATGTAATACAACATTCAGAATTTGAGGCCTTGGCTTTACTTCTTTTAGTGAAAGTTAAACATGATGTAGACTAGTTAAAGTGAATGTTGTTTATAAATAATTTATCATTTTGTTTTATGTCTGTATTCTTGTACTAATCCATACATAACGGAGTAAACCAATTTGTGACAAGAATTTAAACTGCAGAAACAGGTAAGTAGCAAAAGTAAATGTACATTTTTCATACAGTTTTCTGTAATTATGTAATATATAGATTACTCTTTTTATGCTCAGCTTGCACATTTTTGCCACTTATATTAATAATAATTACGTTTTTACCTCTCAGAGGATTGACATGTATGAACTTACAACAAACCAGTTCAGGTTCACATTTGATATAATTTCATTTTAATCGGGGACTTGGGTAACTAGTCATTGGGATTGACATCATTATTCATGACCTGGTAAATAAACAAGTTGCCAGTCTCACATGACATAGTAAACGAACAAGTTACCAGTCTCACATGACAGAGTAAATGAACAAGTTACCAGTCTCACATGACATAGCTAATGAACAAGCTACCAGTCTTACATGACAGAGTAAATGAACAAGTTAAGAGTCTCATGAAATGAACAAGTTACCAGTCTCACATGAAAGTATATGAATAAGTTACCAGTCTCACATGACAGAGTAAATAAAAAAGTTACCAGTCTCATATAACAGAGTAAATAAGTTACCAGTCTCAAATGACAGAGTAAATGAATGAGTTACCAGTGCCAATTGTACTTCTGGTTGAGACACAGTACACACTATGAAATAATGTGAAATGAAATCAGTTTATTAACATAAGCAATAAAAACAGGACTATCATGGTTTTGTAAGCATTATTATTTATTAAATAAGACATGTAAACAGTGTGGTGTGATGTATATTTAATTTGCATTGTGTGTTGGCTTTTGTTCTGACATGATTATATGTTATATATTTCATTTGTATTATGTGATTGACCTTCATCTATAATTGACAATAGGAGTTTGGCAGTCATGTCTAATATCATGTAGAATAAACATGTTTACTAAGTTTAAGTTCTGGATACAGCCTTGATTTTAACCTTAGAATATTCTAGAAATGAATTATGTTTACAGTTTGATGGAAATTCCATTAAGATGACAGTGTAGTTGGGATCAATATAAGATTGTTTAGAACTTAGAAATGAACTTTTGACCCTCATCTTGATTCTTAGATTGCATCAGAGGTTTTTATATTAAGGTTGATTATTTTAGAATTACTCATTCCTTCCTTAAATCTGACTAATGGACTCAACTTATGGTTATGTTTACTTTTAATTTGAGAGGATTTATTTATTTAAATTATTCACTGGAATTACAGAGTGTTCATTGATTGTTTTTGGACTAGATCACTATTTTTGTAATATTGTGAATTCATTCAAGGTCATTTTGGATTATATCCTTGGGAAAAATCAAGACTGCTAGCACATCAACACTATTTCAGGCTTTTGGTACATCAGCACTTTCAAGATTGGAATTCATTCTGAATAATCAATACTTTTGGATTTGTGATAGAACTTTAAGGACTGCTTGGGATTTAATTAACAAATATTGTAAGTTTATTTCAAATTTTCACTTTGTATTCTTGGGAAATAAATTATTTGTTGAATTTTATGAAGCTTGTTGGTTTTTGTTCTTTTTCTGTTCAATAGTTTAATACCATAGAGTCATAAAGTAGTTACTATGCACAAATTCAATATTTTACCTGGATTGAATGTGGCATGAGTAGGCATATTGCTATGATCCTTTTGTCAAATTGATCTGGAATTTTTTTTTGTTTGTTCTGCAATAAAATGCACAGACCCATCTTAAAATATGAAAAATAGGTATTCAACGTACATATTATACAAGCTTGATACATCATATGTTTAGTTTTATATGGTTGTTTTGTTTTGTAGAGTTTGAAAGTACATGGGAATGGCTCTAGTAGAGGCTCATCTATGACCCCAGAGGGACAGAGGCGGTCCATTAATCCTACCTATAAACCCAGACAGATTGGCGCTTTGGAAATAGCTGCTGAACAGGTATCATAACAAAGAAGATCTTAAGGGTCATAATCATCTTTGATTAGCATCATTCCGCATATCTCTTTAAATTGTTTGTACTGATATTCATTTTGTTTGGAAGGAAATAAATATTTTTAATCTTTAATTTTAAAGTAAAAGCTAGTTTTTAGCTTTGCTGAGAATAGTCTATGAGAACTTTTGGGATGGCCTGTTGTCCATTGTCCCTCTGCTAGCACAAGTTTGTTATAAATACTCCTAAACAACTTAAAGACTTGCACGAAACTTTACACACACATTTATCCAAAGGTTTAATTGATCCTAAATGAAAATGCTTCTGCTTGTGCTTTCAATTCGGCCACCACAGCAGCCATCTTGAAAATCGTATTAATTCTGATCATATCAACATTGTGTTTTCACTGAAAGGCTTTTTATGATGTCTGGTTGGTTCTGAATAAAAATGTTGGTGATCTGACATCCAATATGGCTGCCACAGTGGCCATTTTAAAAATCTTATTGCTTCTTCTCCTGAATGGATTGTGATATTGACATAGAATTTTCACCAAAAGACTTCTTATGATTTCTAGTTAATCATAAATGAAAACAGTGCAGCTTGCACAACTAATATGGCCATCTTAACTTTCTTGTTATGACTACACCTAAATGCGTGATCACATCAACATGGGGGTACACATGATGTCTAGTTGATCCTGCATGAAAGTGGTGCAGCTCACTCTTAAAGATGACTATCACAGTGACCATCTTGAAAATCTTTTTATCATCAGTACTTCTGAATGGATTGTCATATCACCTAGGGTTTCACTAGAAGACTTCTTGTGGCATCTATGGTCCAAAATAAATGGTCCATTGACATCAAATATGTCCACCACAGCAGCTAATTTAAAAATCATGTTATCATTGAAAAATATCAGAGATGGTTTCAATGCTTGGCTGTTAAAAGGATGAAATGGTCTTATTATGAATTCCTCCAAGTTCTTTTTGTCCAGTATAGCATCAGTCAATTCAAGGCACTCTTGTTTGCTTCTTGAAATGTATGGACATATATAAAACAGTGTTATTTTGAATCGGAAAGAATACAAACTACCTCATTATAAAAAAATACAGATTACTTCTTCCACTGGAATATAAATCTAACTGTGAAACAGGAATCCTCTTCCAACAGTATGAACCTTCCATATCATTATATACTTTACAGTTTTAGAAAATTTGAAAAGTAAAGGGAAAACACAAAAACAAATTTTTCAAATTTATTAGCTCCAGTATTTGGATAAAGGGAGACACCTTCAGAATTGGTGAGGGTCTTCATTTATTGTTTGGCTCAGTTTTCATGTCTCTACTACGTGATATTGTGCATAAGTCATGACTATTTTTGTTGTTGTAATCATAAATTTGTCATATTTTATTGACCATTTTATCATCAGTACCGGTAATGTTGTGGTAAAGGTCTGACATTGATCACAGTGTCATAAGTACAGGTAATGTTCCTCAAATGGTCTGACATAATAGACATAGTGTCATAGAATTGTAAACTTTTGAAGGACTTTTTTGATATATCATTTTGCCTGCTTCAGTGGTGTCATCAGTGTATAGGTCAGCATATGAATGTAGAATATTGCCAATCAGTTTTGTATCCAAAAGCCATTGGTCGCTATCAGGATTAGAGAGGCGGCTGTGTTTGCAAACCATGCTCGGTTTCATTACTTCTTAAAGTGTGGCCTGATTATTTATTTTTCTCTAACTAGAGACCCATGGTGTATTTGTCTTTGCTTATAGATTGATGGCTTATTTTTAGTGAATCATAGACTGATGGTTTATTTTTGTTGAAACTTTGACTCATGGTTTATTTTCATTTAAATATAGACTCATGTCTTTTTATTCTTTACCTAGACACTCAAGGTTTATTTTTCTTTAATTATAGACTTATGGTTTGTTTTTATTTAATCATTGACATGGTTTATTTTTATTTAATTATAGACTTGTGGTTTATTTCTATTTAATCATAGACTCGTGGTTAATTTTTTTAAATTATAGACTTGTTTTTTTGTGTAAATTACAGACTCATGCTTTATTTTTTTAAATTATAGACTCATGTTTTTTTTTATTATACTCATGTGATTTATTTTTTTTAAATTAAAGACTCATGCTTTATTTTTTTGAATTATCAACTTGTGGTTTATTTTGTTAAATTACAGACTCATGCTTTATTTTTTTAAATTATAAACTCGTGTTTTTTAAAAAAATTATAGACTTGTGCTGTATTTTTTTTAAATTATAGACTCATTCTGTATTTTTTTAAATTATAGACTATGCCATATTTTTTTAAATTATAGACTCATGCTGTATTTTTTTTTAATTACATGCTCATGCTTTATTTTTTTAAATTATAGACTCTACGTTTATTTTTTTAAATTATAGACTCTAGGTTTATTTTTTTTAAATTACAGACTCATGGTTTATTTTTGTAAATTATAGACTCGTGTTTTTTTTGTAAATTACAGACTCATGCTTTATTTTTTAAAATTATAGACTCGGTTTTTTTTTAATTATAGACTCATGTGGTTTAATTTTTTTAAATTACAGACTCGTGCGTTATTTTTTTTAAATTATAGACTCGTGGTTTATTTTGTTAAATGACATACTCATGCTTTATTTTTTTAAATTATAGACTCATTCTGTATTTTTTTTAAATTATAGACTCATGCCATATTTTTTTTAAATATAGACTCATACTGCATTTTTAAAAAATTACATGCTCATGCTTTATTTTTTAAATTATAGGCTCTAGGTTTCTTTTTTTAAATTATAGACTCGTGGTTTTTTTTTTTAAAATTACAGACTCATGGTTTATTTTTTTAAATTATAGACTCTTGGTTTATTTTTGCTATAACTAGAGACTCATGGTGTATTATTATTTTTGTCTAGTTAAGGATATGGAATACCCTAAGTGAGGAACAGCAGAAGGAGATGATGAGTAATGAAGAATCAACAGTGTACAGCCAAGCTATTCACTATGCAAACAGGATTGTGTACCTCCGTGTACCTTTGGACTGTAACAAGAGTGCCAAGAACACAAATATGGGATATGATGATGAGAGCAAAAGTAACAGCAACATCACAGCTAGGTAACTTTGAAATATTTTTGTCAGTAATTTGTTATTTTTTGCAATGTCAAAAAGTTGTACAGTGATCAGTTGCCATAAATCCCTTCAGTATACAACCACCAATCTTTCATATGGTTCTTACAACCTTGAATTTGAACAAAGAAAATCCAGAACTTTATAAGCTATGTTATAATGTAGATATGGTCTGACATGCCAGCTATTACAAGCATGGTGGCATTTTCAGAAATTTTTAGTGAAAATCCTGATTTCTAAATAGGCAACATTTTGCAAACTCAAAATTGTATGTGATAGAATCTTATGAATTATAATTTTCTGTGTGTATACAGCTAGGAGAAAAATCTGTGCTTGACACAGTAATAGACTGGTATACAGAATGTTGTTTCTCAGTATGAGAAACCAATCACTTAGACTGTAAATATTTGTAACATAGTGGCAGAGATGAGGAAAAGAGAGTTGCACATTATTCAAGACGAGAACTAATGTTTATTGTTTTATTTGAGGTTTTTTTTGCCAAAAATGTTGAGATAATTCTTGTTTCTGTAAGTAGAGGAATACATCCATTGTTTATTATCACTGAACTTTACTGTTTACAGGCATTCATAGGCTTATAAGATGCAATATGATTGTGTAGATGTTTGTACCTTTTAACAAACATGTTATACATTCTCAGCTGGCTGCCAGATTCTGAAAATTTTAATGCCAGGATCCCTGATAAACATTATGATGGGTTGACAACACTGTATGGTTTTGAATCCCCAGAAAAATTGTTTTAATTTTATTCAGGCTTTTTCTTGTCACTTAATTTACTTCTTGGTTAATTAATGCAAACTAATATGTTTTCATATTGTTCATTGCACTGTATGTTTGTGTTTTTATTCACTGTTATTACACATTGCACTTGTGACATTGTTCAGTATAAGATGGCCTGATTTCTGGAGCTAGGTCACTTGATGGCTCCCGTGCCATGCATTATAAAGAATTGGCTCTAAATTTCACTAAGGCCAACACAAACATTTTGAACTGAGGTAAGAAAATTAACTGGAATGTAACAGAAAGTTAATAAAATATTTGTGTATACTTTAATCAATGTGCAACATAAAGTATGTTCGGGGTTGGTTTTTGAGGGTACTTTCAACACATTATACATGCAGGGTTGGCGCTAGCTTTAAAAAAGTTGTTGTCAAAAACATGCCAACGTCAATATTTTGTTGCCAATTTTCAAGAGCTGTCACCATTTTTATAGTACAGTACTATCCGTTTATCTCAACACCCTAAGGACCAGGGTAATATTGTTGACATGAGTAGATGTTGGGGGCGGGGTTACTGAAAATAATTGAAATTTCACATACAAGTGAAATTTTTTCGGGGACCTGTCATTAGTGACTAGGATTTACACAGAGAAAACAAACAAAACAAAAAACAAATGGAAATGCACTTGAATACTGACAACTTATATTTGTGTAGTACACTCCACAATGTGTTAAATAATGTACATTTATATACAAAAAATCCACAAATTTGAGTCTTAGATCATATGTTAGAAAATTCATTTATCAGTCAAATCCTGTTAGAAAATACAACTAACCTGTATGTATACAAAAATGGTTGTCCTCGTTTGATCTATATCCCATTGTCAGCAACCACATTTCACGAAACAATTCACACTGATATTCATTATCGTAGTTATCATAGTTGCATGTGGCTGTATAGTTGTTTATATGCTACATGTACATGAGCTTAATTTGGCCTTGATTTTGGACAGCTCAAGACAACTTCCATGATGCTGAGGCTACCAAGGGGGATGAGGCTATTCATAGGGAAATGAAAACGAGAACAAGAAAGATTTAGCAAACATTCTTGCGATATGTTCCACCTTCATTTAATCCGACAACCAGATATTTATTGTTTCGAAAGATTGGAACAATAATTTGGGTTTTACACTGCCATTGGTAGCGATCTCAGCATGAACTTTTTCGTTGCAAACAGAAAACTATAGCACAATAAATATGTTCCAATCACTATGAAAAATGAAACTGTGCTTTTATTTAAGTTTCTTGATGACTTCCCTTGATCAAAGGCCTTCGGCTTCTTTGATGAAGGTGCATGTGTTATTGAAGGTGCCGCTAAAGGCCCACTTTGAAGGACCAAATGAATACCCATTTGTTATTACTGTGGCAACATCAAATAATTGTAGAACACGGAGATATAATTTTTTTTCTTTCTTTCATTTGCTTAGTATATATACAGAATAGTCGGTGATTCAGAATTAATCAGTTTTCTTTGAAGTTTCAGCAAAACTATTTTTTGGGTACATTTTTCAAAAAGAAACATATTGCCATCGTCTTGTCAATTGTAGTCATTCCCATTCCTGCCTTCAGAGGTGGTCGATTGTAGCTAATCAGGTAGCACAAATATTTTGGTTATATTACAGCATATAGTAATAAGGTCAGACCTACAACACTGTTAGGGTGGTTTGTCAATATGACCAAAGGATTTGTTTATGTAACAACAGATTCCAGTGCAATTTTATATCCAAGTTTGCAGCTTCCTGTCATGGTGCCTTTGAACTTCTCCAACACCCAAAAATATTGTCACCAAAAAACATCACCAGATCAAATATTTTATTGCCAAAAATTAAAACAAATTGCAGTTTGTGATATTGGTAAAGCCCAACGCGATCCCTTTACATGTGCTCAGAGAGATGTAAATCCAAAATTTATGGAATTATTGAGATTTTCAAAGAGAGTGAACTACATCACATTTGTTGCTTCCAAAGTAGAGTGGCCCAAGTAGATATGGTGACCGTGTTTGCTAAAGAAACTCCCATTTGAAACAAAATGCCAACCGGTTGACAGTTTTTGGGATATCCTGGCAACAATCAGGTTAGAACTTATAAATCATTGAATGAAATAGCTAAGTTTTGTTCATTTTTTAATATCCTTGATGCCTTTTGTTTTTAAAATTAGTTGGAGGGTACAAATAAATGGGATGGTATGATAATAATGTAGTGAATACATATAGGACTATTAAATATGGGGTGGGTGTCTAATGTGCCATTAATTATGCCCTACTAGAGCCTACATATAGGACTATTAAATATGGGGTGGGTGTCTAATGTGTCATTCACGAAGCCCTACTAGTGTCTACATTATGACTATTAAATATGTGGTGAGTGTCTAATGTGCCATTCATTATGTCCTACTAGAGCCTACATATAGGACTATTAAATATGGGTTGGGTGTCTAATGTGTCATTCACCAAGCCCTACTAGTGTCTACATTATGACTACAGTAGTCCCCCTCTTGAATGGCCCCCCTGACCAGCGGCCACCCACTCCTTATGGCCAGAATCCGTTGGCACCGACGAGTTTGTGTTCAAAAGTACCCCTCGCAAAAGGTCACCCGGCTAACGCGACCAGCGACCAGCATATTAGTGTAATAATATAAAATTTACCCCTCACAAGCGGCCGCATTTTATTTGAGTATGTATCCAGAACCAGTATTTTATTCATAACGTGTGTTAAGTAATCCGGTTTCTGTTTCCCCGATGTCAGGTTTTCGTTACTGAAAGAAGTACTGAGTAAAGTACATTTACCACTAAGGTTAATATTTAATCATTTATGCCTCACGAGAAGCCAAATTTATTCTATAAAAACTGAGAAAGACTCAAATTTTAATCCATACAAAAGGGTACGTACATGTAATCCAATTAGCCTTACTGCTGTGTTATCATAAGATGTCCGATTTAGTCACTGATAATTGTTAAGATTACAATTATTGAACAGTAGTAACGGCTGAGAAGTGGCAGCATCGATGTACAATACCCAAGTCAGCAGGAAAATGGTTTGATAGCCTTTATGGCTTCCCTTAGTAAGATGTTGAGCTTGTTCACTTTGATAATCAGTGGCTATTACTACTGACAATAATTGTCAAAATTACGAATCCTAATGGCCGCGAGGTCAAATCTGTGTGATGTTAATGGTACATATCGAAGCCGTTTTGGCTTCTCTCACTTAGTGTAAAGAAATGTATAAAAACAATAGGGTACCAGACTGCGACTAGCGAATTACGTGACAATATCACTCCTTTAAAAACATGGCAATTTGTTTAGATGCATACAAAATTGTTTTATCAGTATTGTAGTTGGCAACATGAATAACTTACTGCAAAAAGATCAACATGTCATCGAGGAAAAGAAAAATTCTCAGTTTAGAAGAGAAAGTGAAAGTAATTCAACTGACAGGGGTGGGGATCGTTGAGGATCCTTGCAGAAAACTAATGTCGGGAAGACTCAGATAAACAATATCATGAAAGATAATGAAACAATTCTGCAGAAGTGGGAAGGTGAAATGGACGGAGAAAGGAAGATTGTTTGAGCCAGGAGACATTTGAATCCTGATTTGAATGACAAGAAAAGGCAACAGTTTTGTCAGTTGAAATGGGATATGACGACTTTACCGCAAGTAACAGATGGTTGCAAAGATTTCAAGTGCGACTCAATATTAGGTCTTCTGTCCTTAGTGGAGAATCAGCTGATGTTAATAATGAAGTTGTCGAAGATTGGAACAAAAGACTAAACAATATATGCAGGGGATATGACAGCAAGGATATTTTTAATGTGACGAGACTGGTTTGTTTTTTAGACTGTTACCAACAAAGTGACAGATGATGTGATCTGTAACATAATTATAAAGACAGTTTTAAAACTATATCAGTGGTTATTCATATCATTCTTTTGAAAATGATGACAGTTTGTTTTACATTTATTTCACATCATGCATGTGATTTTTTAATTAAAATATTAAATATTTAAAATTAAATGTACTTGTGACTTTCTTCATATGTATTTACTATTCGCATTTGTCATCCCCCTCTAAAAAGGCCACCCGCATTATAAGGCCACTTCCCTGTTGCATTAGGGGTGGCCTTATAAGAGGGGGACTACTGTATTAAATATCGGGTGGGTGTCTACTGTGCCATTCACCAAGCCCTACTAGAGTCTACATTATGACTATTAAATATGGGGTGGGTGTCTAATGTGTCATTCATGGTACTCTTGTTTGCCTTTAATTTGTGTGACTTTTTTATGGTTTGTAACATCTTTACCCTTATTTTTGGGGGCCCCGAGTGGCCGAGTGGTCTAAAGTGCTCTCCGTTACGGATCACTGCCATCTCATCTCTGTCTGCATGGGTTCGAGTCTCGGATTCGGCCAATGTGGGTATGTAAGAAAGCTTGCCAGTAGCTTCTCAAGGGTCGGTGGTTCTTTCCGGGGATTTACCAGGTTCTTCCTCCACCATTAATACTGGCCGCCATGTATAGCTTATCGTGTGCTGAAAAATGGCGTTAAACCCTACAACAACAACAACAACAACAACAACCCTTATTTTTTGTTTAATGTTATGTATTTACTTTTGTTTGAAGGGATTTGAATTCCTGGAAGTTTGGCCAAGGTTTTTGGTTGAAAGGGTTAGAATCCCGGGAAGTTTGGCCATGGTTTTTGGTTTTAAAGGTTTGAATTTCATGGAAGTTTGGCCAAGGTTTTTGTTTGAAGGCATTTGAATTCCTGGATATTTGGCCACGGTTTTTGGTTTTAAAGGTTTGAATTCCTAGAAGTTTGGCCAAGGTTTTTGGTTGGTAGGGTTTGAATTCCTGGAAGTTTGGCCATGTTTTTTGGTTGGTAGGATTTGAATTCCTGGAAGTTTGGCCGAAGTTTTTGGTTGGAATGGTTTGAATTCCTGGAAGTTTGGTCATGGTTTTTGGTTGGAATGGTTTGAATTCCTGGAAGTTTGGCCAAGGTTTTTGGTTGAAAGGGTTTTAATTCCTGGAAGTTTGGTCAAGGTTTTTGGTTGAAAGGGTTTGAATTCCTGGATGTTTGGCCAATGTTTTTGCTTGGAAATGTTTGAATTCCTGGAAGTTCGTCCAAGGTTTTTGGTTGAAAGGGTTTTAATTCCTGGAAGTTCGGCCAAGGTTTTCGGATGGAAGGGTTTGAATTCCTGGAAGTTTGGCTAAGGTTTTTGTTTGAAGGCATTTGAATTCCTGGAAATTTGGCCACAGCTTTTGGTTTTAAAGGTTTGAAGTTTTGGAAGTTTGGCCAAGGTTTTTGGTTGGTAGGGTTTGAATTTCTGGAAGTTTGGCTGAGGTTTTTGTTTGAAGGGGTTTGTATTCCTGGAAGTTTGGTCAAGGTTTTTGGTTGGAAGGGTTTAATGAGATATGTGATCATATTCTCTTTATAGGAAAGGCAGTGCTAAATTCAAGGGTTTTATACTGAGGGAACACCATATTTTAAAAGGTTTCTCTTTCAGCCTGGCAGAGAGTGATAGCCTTGGAGGTGAGAGTGGTTTTGATGAAACAGCAGAAGAGTCAGACATAGCTACCACTGTGATACGCTTTGTAACTAAGTTCGTGGACAAGGTTTGTGAGGAGAGTCATGTGACAGAGGAACATATCAAGGCTCTCCATCAGATGATTCCAGGTAAGGAACAAAGGTCAGGGTCAGAGTATCGGGTAGTAGCAAAGGTCAGGGTCAGAGAATCAGTAGTAGCAAAGGTCATGGTCAGAGTATCAGGTAGTAGCAAAGGTCAGCATTGTAGTAATGCGAGATGCTTGACATTTCTTATCATGAGTTTTTCGTTGTTTGCTGGCATGAGAATTTTCCAGTTAATTTTGGAATTACAGATTCACAGGTTAGGTTCATATAGTAGGTAATCACAAGAAATTCCTGATAATTATCTTATGTTCACAATCAACTATTTTACTGTTGCAGAGACATGTCTTTAGCGCTTTAATTGAAAATCAAAAGTATAGTAATTTGCAGTGAAGAATGTTTTGGGTATATTCTGCAACATTCATATAGAAGTTTGCGTTATTAATATAAGTGTTAGAAATAAACAGGTTTAAAATGACCCGATTCTCTTCTTGCCTTCATTTTGTACATGATCATTTAGTTTCACAGCAGTATGCAACTAAATCTGTATTGCTTTTTACGACCATGACAGCAGCAACAGCTTCAAAATTAAAGCATTTTCAAAAAAGGTAAAGATTCAGGGAAAGAGAGGAGCTACATTATTGTCCAGATCCTGATAAGACACATTGTTACTGGGACAACTCGTTTACAATAATCTCATCATGTCCAGCCTTATTTTTGGAGGTGAAATAGAAACCACTCCTTTAACCTCAGTTGGTGTTGAGAACTAGTAAGCATTGTATGATTCAGGTGAGGCCATGAACACAATTTCACTTATTTTAACAAATTGGGATGCAGACAATGCATACACACAATACACACACATATTCATAAACTTGTACACATTCACTCTCACACACCCATTGATGGTGCTGTTACTTACTGAATTCCTTTTCTTCCACAGGTGTGGTAGCAATGCATGTTGAGACACTGGAAGCTGTAAACAGAGAAGCCAGGAGACTACCACCCATACAAAAGGTTTGCATCACATTGCTTCCGCTTGTTTGATATCCTGTTGTCCATTGTCCATCATCCATCCAGTCATTAGATCACGTTTGTTATCGCTAAACTACTTGGAGTATTGCCATACATACACATTCATCCCATGGTCTGTTTGGTGTTATAAATGAAATTGGTAACTCTCAGACATGAAAAGTGACTGCCACAGTGACCAGCTTGAAAATTTTATTATCACTGTTCCTCCTGGTCATATCATTCATTTCATTTAAAGACTTTTTATGATGTTTATTTGATCCAGAATTAAAATTTTGCTCATCAAATATCCCATATGGTTGCTATGGCAGCCAGTTACAATTTCTTGTTATCACTACATCTCCTAAATGAATGGTCATACTAACATGAGGTTTTACCAGAAGACTTCTTATGATATTTTGTTGGTCATAAATGAAAATGGGGTTGATCTTACATTTGGTCATCTTGAAAATATTGTTATAACTACCTCTGATGAATTGATGGTCATATCGATATAGGATTTTCACTAAAAGACTTCTTATGGTGTCTTGTTATTCTAAATGAAAATGGTGCCAATAATACTTCCATTATGACCAACATGATGGCCCTCTTGAAAATCTTGTTATTGCTCAAGATTTTCCGATGGTGTCAGCACTTAGCAGTTAAAACAATAAACTTTTTTCAGTGGATGCCTATAAATTCTATTTATTTAGTAAAACTCCTTTGTTATCATTCATCATTTATAAATTTTCATCTTATACAGCTCTTTGTTATTATGACAGTAGTTGGGATTTGTAACTTCCAACTGTATTATATACAGAACTGTGTTATAGTGAGAACCACATTTTATATCAGAATGCAATATAATGAGAATTGCAGATGCACTGAAATCTGGTACAACAGGAATGATCAAAATTTGTAAGGTAATGTTTTAAAAAGGAAATCAACCTATAATTTTAAGTTTCTTGTTGTTTTTCAACCCATGTTGGCACATGTTTAATTGATCGATTAAAATACACTTGTTTAATGGTGGTCATGATGTCCACGTCTATCTAGAATCTTGTCGTAATGTGGGAAAGGTGTATCAATTTTCATGGAATACCGATTTGCATAGATTTTGTGATTTTATAGATTTCAGGACCAAACAAAACAATGGTCCTTCTTTGAAAATGATTGCTCCCTTCACCAATCCACAAAATTAATTACCATATATACTTTCTTATAAGTTGAGGTAAACTTCAGAAAGCAAAGATCCTGATCTGCCATAGCATAATGTGCCTTCAGATCAGGGTCTGTTGTTGTTTTTCTTCTGATTACTTCTAACAAAGTATACAGACCCAGATCTGGGTCTGTGCAGTTTGCAGTTGATCTCGACTTATTTCAATTTAAACTTGATTACTTCATCATTGCAAGATATTTTAAATTAAGGAACAAGTTTTTCTGTGTGCATGTTTAATGGTAGAGTGGCTTTTGAAAACTTCTCAACAGCCACATAATGGCATAATGGATGGAAGCATGGTCCCATGCTCCTTAAGATCAGAGAGTTCATTGAAATGAGACCTTTTGTTTAAAGTACAAATCACATTGTAATTATTGAGCTTATCTGAGAAAATATCATTTAAGGTTACTAATTTTTTTCAAATCTTTTTTTTGGATTCTCTCTTCATATTGATCAGCTACTGGGGACCTACTGTTGGGTTCCATCATCCAATTATAATCATTAATGACAGAAACATCACAACCATATTTCAAGCTCTCTTTTAGTAATGGACATTCCAGTTGTTAGCATTGCATAATATGTGTTATGTTTTCATTGTGACATATGCCACTTCTTTGACGTGTTTATTGTACATGTTGTATGGTAATGTACTAGAATGCAATGATGGACAGTTACATCCATGTCTATATTCTTGTGGCACAGTTGCCAGTGGCCATCTCTCCTGTTGGTGCCAAAATACATTGTATTGTTTATTTTAGGAATCGTATTTTGTTACATTAGGAATCGTGTTGTTATCTTAAGAATCGTTATGTTAGGAATCGTATTGTTTAGGTTAGGAATGGTGTTGTTACTTTAGAAATCGTATTGCTATGTTCATTCAAGACTTTGCACAGTTTTGAGGTAATGTGATTTTTAAACACTAATCAGATCAAGCCCCAAATGCTGTAAGCTAATATTAGTCCGATAGGTAATGTATCAAGGTAAAAAATGTTAATCATAACATCAAAACCAATACTGTTGATTCTAACTGATTGAACCACAGATTTATTTGAAATGCATGCTCAGGAACAAGTTTGAGAACAAGAGGGCAATAAAATATATAAAAATTATATGTTATTGTTTGGGTCCCTGAGTGGCTGAGTGGTCTAAAGAATTCATCTTTAATGATCACTGCAATCTCACCTCTTTCTATATGGGTTCAAATCTCGGGCTTGGCCTTTGTGGGTATGTGAGAAAAGCTGATGTAGGTAAGTGGTTCTTAACAAGGGTTTCACGAATTCTTCCTCTCATAGTTATACTGGTTGCTAATGTATAGCCTATCATTTGCTGAAAAATGGCATTGAACCTTAAACCACAACAAAAACATTCCATTTAATTCACATTTATTAATTAATAATATTTCACAAGCAGTTTTGGAGTGTTTGAAGTGCCTTTCAAAAGTCGCTTGTAATTTAGAGAGCCATGTTGGCTCAGTAGTTAGCATGACAGACTGGGTCAGCAACCATGGTGTGTCCTTGGTCAAGGCACTTTACTCCAATTGCCTTGGCACTTAATAACCTAAATGTGTTACTGTGCTGTGAAACACCAAACCAAACAATACTTGTAATTTGGATAAGTAATTTTTTTAAAAAATGGAAACAGACCACTCAGTTACTGAACTCAGCCATTAAGTTATCAGGATATTTTCAAAAACAAAATTTACAGTTCTCTCATTCTCACAAACTTGTCTGTCAGCAATCCTGTTTCTTCTAACAAATTTCCATTTTGCATTGCATAAATGTTAGACACGGAATTTGTAATTTTAGGGGAGCTACTTTACTTTTTTTCTAAAACAATGCAATTGCACCAGTCTAATCCTCTCTTTAGTAAGAAAATCAAAAAGGCTGTATGTTTTCTAAAACAATGCCATTGCACCAGTTAATCCCCTTGTAAGTTAAAAGATCATAAAGGCTGTATGTTTTTGGAAACATTACCATTGTACCAGTCTAATCCCCCCTTTAGTAAAAAGATCAGAAAGGCTGTATGTTTTCTAAAACAATGCCATCGCACCAGTTTAATTCCCAACTGAGTTAAAAGATAAAAAAATGGCTGTTTTTTTTTTAACAATGCCATTGTACCAGTCTAAGCCCCTCATAAGTAAATAATGTCAGAGAGCTCGTATGCAGATGATCTGCAAAATAAAGATGCTATTTAATAATATACACCTGGATTTTTCAGCCAAAGATTTTGACACCAACCTTTCTACCTGGAGAAGAGATTGTGATGGAGGGACTCAGAGCATACCTTTTGCCAGATGGACGAGAGGAAGGATGTGGTGGGAATATGGGTGGCCCGAGTCTTTTGCCAGCAGAGGGTGCTATTTTTCTCACAACATACAGAATTTTGTTCAAAGGAACCCCTTGTGATCCACTTGGTAATGTATCTTTCTTGTTGAGTAATATGTACATTGTTGTTGTTGAGTTTAATTATAGTGGCGTGCACACAATTGTGCATGTGCCACTTTTTTCTGACTGCACCGCAGTCTGCTAGTTGTTCCTGGGGAAGGGGATGGTGCCACCCCCCCCCCCAGGCTTTTATGGATTCAAGGAACCCTGATAGTTTGGCCTCAATCTGTGGGTCCATAAAGGTCCCTACGGTTGAATGATTGGCTGTCATTAGTGGGAAGGAGAGCTCGGGAACGGTCCTGCTTGCTTTACATCGCTAGTTTCTTGTTGCATTTGCCTGGTGTTTCTTGCGATTTTATTTTATTTTTATTTTTTTTTGATATTTTTTTTTCTTCTTCAAAATGTTCTAAAAGGAGGGGGGGATGTTCTATGCTGTTTATAGAGTTTCTTAGTAGAAATCATGTATGATGATAAATTACACACATACATATTTTATGAATACCTATTAGTCATTTCATATGTTTGAAAGGAATAGAAAGTTTCTGACAGAATTGTTTTTTTCATTTTCTTGCAATGATAACTTAATCCTTAACACCATTAATGTTTGTCATAGTCATCATTATTTATTTGTAAATATACTTTAAGGCTGTTGAATTGATTTAAATCAGGCCTTTGAAGATGAAAATTTAAATAAACAGTTCTGTCCTGTCCCTGAATATTCATTATAATGTGAAGCAAATTTAATGCAGGGAGACAACTTCTCCAAGATTGTACTGATTTGTTCTGTTGGTTAATAATAATGACCCATCAGTTTCAAACTGTTTATGGTCCAAGAAATGATATTAATGTCCAGTGTCCGTGCAAAGAGAATTAAAGATACAAAATGAATTTCATGCAAGATGAGATATATAATAATCCTAGTATTTGCCCATCCATCCATCCATCCATCCGTCATTTGCAAATCTAGTCCTTCATTGCTTGTTGGATGACCTTGGAACATGTTAAATAATAGTTATCACTTTAAGATGCACATCAATTTGCTTCTTCAGTTGTTTTTAGAGTTGTTGCCCATTTTATCTTGTAACATTGTTGGTTATAATCACTTTAGTGGAGGTAGACAGCCGGTTTTTAATGGACTTGAATCTAGATGCAGTTTACGATTCTTTGAAAGTACATATTATTGTCATCATCAGAAGATATGTTCACCATTTGTTGTACTCACACTATTTTTAAGAGAATTTTGTACTTTTTTTAATTTCAGATTTATCTTGATCATGGGGTAGGGTTAGGTGCATGGAATATGGGGATATATTTATGTGAGCAAATTTCCTAGCATTCCTGTAATTTTTAGAATGTTGTTTGTTCAGTGAATCACTTTTCTTTCCCAGTGTTAAGATTTGAAAGAACAGGACCTACTGGAATAATCCACCAAACAAAACAAATTCTGTCAAGTCTGTCAACTTGTTGGCCACTGAATCAGAAAGCATGTCACTGTGGCCTACATTAACCAATAGTAAAGATAACAAAAAAATGTCAGGGTTCTTTAATTATCTCTGTTCTTTTCTTTTTATAGCATGTGAGCTGGTAATTACAAGAGCCTTTCCAATCTCCACGTTGACTCGGGATAAGAAACTTAATGTGCAATATATTCAGCATTTGGATCAGTGGCTTCAAGAGGGTGTTCAGCTACGATCGAACATCTTTCAGGTAATACAGCAAACATAGTTACAAGCAGCTTGTGCCATTTTATATTCAGGTAGGTTCTGAAAATTAATTTCTAATGAAACTGAGTCAAAGATATGAAACTTGTATAAGTACGTAAACTTGACACTGGTCATTGCTATCGTCAGTTTGGGGATTCTCATAGGTATGAGGGGGATTTAAAAAGTCCTGAATATTATTTTGCTGTACTAAAAAGTTCTTTATCAGTGTACAGTAGATCAGTGCATTCTATGTACCTCTCCTCACTTTCTCTGATTATCCAATTAGTAAATGCCATTTTATATTCACTTTTTGGTATGTTGTTCAAACACTGGAAAGCTTTTCTTCTGACACATGGTGGCTTTCAGATCGTGTGCACTTCGTTAAACCTGTCATAATGTGATTCAACCAAAAATTGCTGGTCCTAAATCAGGGCTGTATAGAAGTTGTCGCAGTTTGGATTGTGTGCTTTTCCAGGTAGACTGTCACAATTTTGGATTTAAACACTGGTGTGTTGTGATGGAGTAGGTGGTACCTTGGGTTCTGTTCAGCAGATGAGTGGTTTAATAGTGTTTAAGAACTTTTGGCAACACTTAAAAGGCATAAAAATGTCTAGTGACACTAACACAGTCAGGCAGAGGTACATGGACAACCAGTAATTTTGCATCAAAAAATGATATGTATAAAACTTTCTTGACAGTCTGACAACATAGAGTGATTTTTGACCTCTACTCATTTTCTCTGATCTATCATTATTATTTTCTCTTGAGTAAGATAATCTGGCATCTGCTACTTTGAAGCCATATTTCTGATCAGATGTTGATCAAACTATGGGCTTACATCATCAAGATCATGGAATGTTTCGATTCAGAGCAAGATTCTTGCAGATCAATGAGGTCCTGTTACATCTGATTGAGTGAGCTTTATTAACACTCCTGAAGCCACAATTCTGAGTAAGTTTTGAGCAAACATGGAATCTGGGCTCATATTTTCGAGATATTGGATGAATTTAGTAATAAGCCAGATCCATGAATATTAATGAGGTGCTGTTGCATCAGTTTGGTTGGGCTCGTTACAACTCCAGAAGCAATAATATCTGATCCAGTTTTGATGAACTTAGAATATATACTTACTGTTTATACTAGCATATAAATTTATCTTTTCTAATGAAAATTCTATTCATGCAGAGTAGGGGCTATCTGATAAGCATGACATCCAACAATTTTTTTATAAACTTAAAAGTAATATTATTAAGATGTTTGCAGTGCAAACAAGTACTGTCAGTTCAAATATTTTTACGTTTTCATGCCACTATTCCCATTCGTATATGGTATACACTATTTTTTCCATTTTGTGATAGTGTTACAACTCGTCTTAAGTATGTAACGGAAAAGAAGCAAAACAAAAATATTTTGTAAAATGCAACAAACAATTTATTTCCACAGAATACAAAGTGAAAATTCAAAAGACACTTACAATATTGTGAATTGAATACCAAATACAGAAACCTATTTTCATTTTGATTATAAAGTTGCACTTATGTTTATGTTGATTACTGACTACTGACTTGCCTGTCAAAATATTAACCAGAATCATTACAAAAAGGACAACTGATGTCTGTCTTAATCATTTTCTTCACAAAATGACATGCAAATATTTTGTACAATAATAATAACCAGATACTAAATGAAGAACTTGTACTGAACAAAACTGCTCTTCTCAGATTAGCAGTAATAATTGGTAATTATCAGTGACAAAAGTTGATCAAAGGAACCCAGATGTAAGGATGATTGAATTACCTACCACTTTGTATGGATTAAAGTTAGTACTTTATTAGAATGTTAAAACAGATGTCATTGTTTATAATTTAGAATCAATATATATTGATGAGATTTTCATCCAGAAAATCTGGTATGTGTTTGCTAATAACAGGTAAAGTTGACAAGTTTTGCACTAATGTGCTGGCAAGAGTAGAGGGATGGCCATCTGGGGGGGGGGGTACTTTTGACACTGGTGAGAGGGCTGATCAAGAGAGTGTTCACTGTGCTTTTCAAATTGTGTAGTTAAAGTTTAGGTAAAAATGCCATAGTTTATATTCAGGTTGCTTATCATGCGTAAAATTTAATGGGGTTTTTTTCCCATTAAAGTTCACAACCTGTTTGATTTGAAGAAACTTTTTGAAATATAATATTATAAATTTATGAAAAAATAACAGCTGATGGAAAATCATACCAAGTTAGTAAAATAAGATATCCCATTTATACAGATTAAGAACAAAAAGACAGCATCATACAGGTTAACAACTAGAAGCACAACATCACAGATTAACAGCAAAGACAACAAAACAGATTAACAGCAACAAAAACCAACATATTAAGATCAAAAAGCTGCACAGATTAACAGCTTATTAAAAAACACACAGCACAAAGAACTGACAGATTAACAGCATTAAAATGTTACACAGATTAAGAGCAAAACAAAACATAAACAATTAACAACAAAAACATAATACAGATTAACAGCAAAAAAAACAAACAATTGCATTAATCGGAACCTGTAGAAAGTACTTTCACCAAGTTTCTGTGCAAGATAATCATTTGTGAAAGTAGCCATACCAAATACCATCACATAATGGACACAACAGCAGCATTTATTTTTTAGCCTTTTTCTTGGCTTACTAAATGTTTACTCTGTATAAATGACATCTTTCCTTTCAATGACACAATTTTGTGGTCCACAGAATGGCCTATATTGAGAAATTTACCAAGATCTGAATGAGAATGCTTGATGACCTACCTTCAGCTACATTGTAGAATGCTAATGTTCAATAAGTAGCACCCACTCACTATAGGACCCATTGCTATATTGCTGAGTTTCATTAATAGCACCCACTCACTATAAGACCCATTGCTATATTGCTGAGTTTCATTAATAGCACCCACTCACTATAAGACCCATTGCTATATTGCTGAGTTTCATTAATAGCACCCACTCACTATAAGACCCATCACTATCATGCTGATGATCAATAAATAACACCCACTCACTAAAGACCCATCACTATAATGCTGATGTTCAATAAATAGCACCCACTCACTGTAAGACCTATCACTATAATGCTTATGTTTAATAAATAGCACCCACTCACTATAAGACCCATCACTATAATACTATTCATGTTATAAAGATAGGTATGGACAGTAACTGGTAATACAATTATATGTATCATGTACTTCATTATAAGGTGGTCTCATTATAAGGCAGTTTACTCTAGCTCCCATTAACATTTATAATGAAGGAGTACTGTATCATGTAATTCATTATAAGGCAGTCTCACTGTAAATCAGTATATTATATGGTTCCCATGGTCAGCATGATAATGAGAGCATTATTGTATCATGTAATTCATTATAAGGCAGTCTCACTGTAAAGTGGTATATTCATGGTCCCCATGGTCAGCATTATATTAAGTAGTACTGTATTTGTATAATTTTTATAATTTTAAGGGGTCTCACTATATGGCTGTATAATCTGTATATAATTTTAAGGGTTCTTCCTATAATGCTGTATAATCTGTATTTAGTTATAAGGGGTCTCACTATAAGCTGTATAATGTCTCCCATGGACAGCATAATATTGAGGGAGTACTCTCTTTCTCTCCCTCCCTCCCTATATACCTATTAAAACCTTTTGTATGTTGCATCTTCCAGTCCTTATAGACAATTACACAGCCACAGCAATTGTGACGATTATCAGCTATCATATACTAGCCACTCCATCACAAGATAAGCCTAAACTGACATTGTGACACAAGTAATCATTCTGCTTTTCAACTTCTTAATTTAGTTGATGAAAGTTGCATTTGATGAGGAGGTCAGCTCAGAAAGCGTAGAAACCTTCAGAAAATTAGCAAACAAGTGCCGAAATCCACCCACAGTCTTCAACACTTTTGCATTAACTGGTCACCAGATTATTCAACCAGCACCACTTAACAAGAATAAAGAGAAAAACAGAACACTCAGGTAAGTTTTATATCGGTACATTTAATTCTAGTATTCATAGAGTACTAGTATTTAAAATTTTATGTGAACTTTGGTATTGCATTTTTAAAATTTCTTGGGAGGTTGCATGGAATTAATATGGCATAGTTAAATTATGGAAATGAACATATATGAGGCAGAATAACATTAAAACTATTGAGTTCAACACTTTTTGTAAACTTTATATGATAAAAAATGAAATTTAAAAAAAAATGCATTGATGAATGTATTAAAACTAATCATTCCCCAGAAAGCAGGATTAGAAAGGGAAATAAAAGGTCTTAACGATTCACGGTACACTGTATACAACTATGCATTTGAAATGTTGCTGCAAGTGCAGATGAAAACTATTGGATACATTGTATTAAACAATTGCAACATTTGAAATAATCCAGCACATTATTATTATGAAAATATGTATATTTCAAATAATGATTCACATTCCAGATACCGCTGAAATAATGCTTGCAAGCTTTCCAAGAGGTATTGAAATGTAAAAAAACAGTGATGGCAACATGGTTTCAGATTATAAATTTATGTTTGCTGCAGTATATACTCGCTTATAACACGAGTCCAGAAATAAAATGCTAAGACCGATATCTGCCATCTCTTAGTGCACTGGCAGATCTGGATCTGTGAACCTTTTTAGGAGTTACCAGTAGAACAGACATCATAGACCCTGATCTGCAGGCACTTTATGCTACAGCAGATCAGTTTGCCATGACTTCTGAGTATATATGCTATTTGAAAGAGGTATTGTACAAATATTTCCAAAGATTTATAAATCAGAATGATGACTTAGATTAAAGTGTGATATGATCTGTTGTAAATCTGTGTTTTAGACTTGTACTGAATTGCTGACATAAATTATCCTTAAATTACTGACTTGCAGAATAATAATAAAAAAATATGAAAATATAATCATTACAGTCAAATTTTGACTATTGGCTTGTCAGCAATGGCTCTGGATTCAGGTTTTTGTATTAGATTTTCATCGAAATTGGTCAGGGAACCAGACTAACTTTACATGACTACCTTTTACACTTTTATCTTACCATGATTTTTCGTGCTAAATGCCTGCATGATAAAATTTATTTTTGCATAATTGCTTTATCCAGAAGTGTCCAGCAAATTAAAATATGTTGAAGGTTAAGGGGAAAGTCGGCCTGTTAGTTAGTTCAAACAATCAGCTGAGAAGTATAAAAAGGAATGTTCATTTTCTTGGCCATGTTTGGAAACAAGCAGGAAAGGCAAAAGTTACATTTTTTGAACATCTTGTCATGTCAATCCGAGCATTGCTCATGCAGAAAGAAATTACTTATGCTGCCACAAGAGATTTAAAATAAACCTCAAAAAAATGTCAAGATGGATAATCTGGTAAAGAGCCATTGACTTCTGTGGCACTTGGAACTGCCATTTGCAAAACTGAACCAGAGGTCATTAAGGTCTAATTGTAGTTTATGAATTTGTTGATTGAACATTATGTTTCCTTTGGTGCATCAGATCACACCACTGAACTTTTCAAAGGCATGTTTTGCAAGTCAACAATTGTAGTTCATGATATTTCCTTACACCTTACAGGATATTGGTCTGACTTACGAAAAAGTATTGACTGCTGTACAGAGAAGGTATTATTAGGATTGGCAGGTCTGCTTATAAAATTTATGTGAACATTAGTAGATTTGGGATATATGCCATTTACAATGTTTGGAATATGCTTGTAGACAATTTGCAAAGAAAACACTGTTAAAGACAGCCAAGAAAGCAAGATTAAAGCCAAAGGATCCCTCTAGAAAACAGAAATACACACTGCCAACTCCACCCATGCCGAGACGGAGTCTGTCACCACGCTCTTCTGACAGTGATTCTGAGAGGCCAAACAGTGAAATATTTGATGAAGTATCACGTAGGTGAAAGTTAATTTTCTAAAAAAAATGTTCCTTTTCAACAATCATAAAATGCCTTAAAGAAATAAATATGCCCAATCTTCTTCAGCCAGATGATGTTGGATATTTTCACACTTTTCCACATTCTTCTTTTACTCCATTAATTTTCTTGATTCTTTTTTATTGTGATATAATGCATTCTTTGATAAGTATGATATACAGAATGCTCTTTAGTAGATCTGAAAACTTAAAATTGAAGAATACACAGAATCAGGGGGACCAGGGTGTATGCAGTACATACTTTCTAATGATGACAAAAATAACAATGCAAACAATAAATTTCTATATTTGAAAATGTATGTAAGTGATGGTTAGCTGAAGAAATTAACAACAGTTATGAATCTCAATATACATTGTTAAATTTTAAGACCATCTCTGTAAACATGAAATTAACCATTATAATATCTTTCTTCTGTAGTTGCCAGTGAGAGTGAATATACAACAAACTTGGCTGCTGATCCCAAGAATCTGGAAAAGTTGATGGAGCGTCCTGGCTATCAAGACTTCATTCGACTTGGTCTCGGTCATTTGTCAACATCAGGTCAGAGGTCAAGCAGCGAGCTGTTTAGGATAACCACTGTCAATGCAAATTTTTCTGTGTGTCGAAGGTAGGTTTGGGCAAAAACATGTTTTTTGTCATGCCTTTTTCCAAATATGGAGGATCTTGTTTGCTCATCACTAGATCTGTTGTATGTGTTGAATAAATCCTCTACTTGCTTGCATTTGCCAGCAAAGCTTTGAAGTTTTTGAGTGTATTAATTTTCTATTAAATGATAATGAACGTAAAATTTTGTTTATTACATGATTAAATATATAACACAAGCATAAGATAACAAATTAGTCTGTGTTTTGTCATGCCCCCTCCTTCCATCTATCCATGTGTCTTTCCATTGGTCAAACAGTATTATCAACACAACTGATCCCACATTTTTTATACACCATATGCACCAGCCAATTCTGTCCATCCATTATCTGTCAGCTACTAGTTGTGTTTCCACCCATCTGTCCATCCATACATATCTACCAATTTCATTTGCACGCATCTGTCCATCTATGCATCTCAGCTACCAATTTCATTTGCACCCACCTATCCATCCATACATCCTTCAGCTACTAATTTCATTTCCACACATTAACTCAAGATGTCCACCAATTACAGTTGCCAAACTTGTGGATGACTTGCACTTGGAGTAAGGAAAAATCAAATCAATTTTGGAATGAAAAGGTCAAATATCAGGGTAACTGTATTTTGTTGACACTTTTGAGTATTCTACTCTGGGCCCCTTTGTGGGGAGTGGTTCATACACAGTGGCAATGAAATGTGCTTAATGCAAGAAGTTTAAAGACATCCATGACAGTCTTGATACTTTCCTCATCTACACAAAATGCACATCAACACTACCTTGCTGTGTTTCTGATTTTTGTTCAGAAGTAACACTGTCCACAGTGCTGTAGACAAAGTTTGAGAGAGAGATTGATGAAATTGAATTCATCAGATAGTGTAATTGGGTTGGTTCAGAAATGTCCATGCTGCAGCTGTCCCAGCTATTCTCCAGTCATAGGTGAGAAGACCTGTACAGGAGACATTTCCATATTTGTTAACTTCGGGTGAGTTTCTGTCCCACCTTTCGTCACAATATTTGGGTAGCCCAGTGGTTATAATTGTTTCTGCACACCCAAGCATAGCCTTAGTGCTGTTAAGTCAGGGTGCCTGAGGTTTCATGTTGACCGTACTGACATATTTTATTGTCTGTTGTCTCTGCCACAGCTGTTCCAGGTTAGCCATACATATAAAATAGCTGCCATAGTTTAGTTGTATTGATGAGCCATACCACATACTGACCAACCTCTCATTGTATGAGAGACTGTGGGGACTGACCAACTATTAAACTGGCTTCCAGCCATTTATCCAGCCAGACAGCCTCAAAACACATATGTTGTCAGTTGCCTGACCACTGGTCCAGCTGGCTTGCCAGATGTTTTTGTAGCTGGTGCATTAAGTCCATGTTACACCAGGTATGATGGCTCTACCTCATCCGTGTTGTTGGATTGGTTTTATACAGACATGGAAGTGATGCCTGATGAGGACAACATGAGTGGAGGAAAACCTCAATATGTTGCCTCCCTCTGATTCAGTGATAGGACGGACAGAGTGTGGTTTTAAATCTATGGTTGAGGGAATTTATCAGCACCTGGTACCATTTTTGTGCCTACTGCTGCCATCTGCGAGTCAGGCTTATAAAGTTATGGCCTCTGTAGACATTGCAGATGAAGCACAATACCCATCCTTTCATCCAGTTTCACATTTGACAAAGATTAAGTAAGTCATTTGGATAAAATTCAGGATCATGTTAATTCTAAGGCTTTCTTTTCAAAGAGCCTGACACCAGTGTCTTTCTCATCATATGGGTACTACATACACTTGGGATACATACAGTGCAAAGATACTGAGCATTAAAAAAGAACATTGTGGCAGTAAACATGTCAACCCCAAAGATCTGTAAGGTTTATTGCCATGTTTTTGATTTGACTTTCAATCTAGTGTAGTAATATAGTAGCCACATCATCAATACTTAACTTGGCTTCATTTGAAATTTTTCATCTGGCTGAAAATCAGATGGTGAGCATGTGTGGAAATCTATGTCCCACATAACCAAATAGATTAATAGGGTGGCATGTTAATGTATGGCCAATGCCTTTATAACTTCTTGCAACCTGGTTTTAGTGTGACAAGATGCTTTTTCCTGCATAATGTCATGAAAGCTGAACCACTCATTGGCTCTATCCTTGTTGTCTTTTGGTTCATCACTGCTGTGATGCAGCCATATTGAGGATGTGCAGAAGCAGCCAGTGCAAAGACTGTTCAAGCTCTCCTTACCCCAACCATTGGGTTTTTCCCTACATCAGTTCCAGTTCTCCTTACCCCAACCATTGAGTTTTTTCCCTACATCAGTTCCAGCTCTCCTTACCCCAACCATTGGGTTTTTGCCTACATCAGTTTCATTGGAGAGATGATCACATGTAGGAGTGACAATGTATCCCACTCAACTACAGTAGTCTCAACTACCGCCTGATTTAGGACATCAGTAGGGTCTTAAGTATCTGAGGCATTGTAATAAAAGGGGAACAGGTAGCCCAGTTTGTCTTTCTGCAAGTCTCCCAACAGTAACCTGTAACTTACCACCCCAACACCATGCAAACAATCTACCTGTAGGTACCAGACTCCTACATTCTCGTAATGTAAGGCAGAAATTTTACTGAAGGTGATCAATTCTTTACTCATGAAGCTGGGAGTAGAGAGAGTTCACGAAATGAACTTGGGGTGGGGTGGGAGGTTATTAAAAGCTTTTTCAGATGCCAAAAGCCAATGGAAAACTTGAACTGGAGATGGAACTCGTCCAGATCAACAAATACATGGCCAACTGAAGTTCAAGATGGAAACAGCACAGTCAGTACAAAATTTCATCAAAAGAAAAGAATTTGTTAACAGTCTTGATCTGACTGATAATACTTCTGTATCCCTATCCATACAGCTTCACAAAAGTTTCTTTAATTTTCATTGTAAGGAACAGTTACCAATTTCACGTTCAGGCATTTGGAATCGATTTCACCCATGAATGCATCATCACCCTGTTCAGGTTGTCCTCGCCGATAGTGACTGCAGCATACTAGGAAGACATTTCATCTAAATTTTGTTGATGGACATGAACAGTCTTGTATCAAGTCAAGTCAAACTGCAAACAGCAGAGATCCTGATCAGGGTATATGTTGCTTGTTCTACTGAATAAGCAACAGCAGATCTAGTTCTTTGCAGTTGGACTCATGAATATATATGGTTTCTATCCAATCACATTTCCATATAGCCCTCCCACACATCCCCTCAAGGCAGATGTCTTCATTAGTGTTTCACTCAAGCTTTTCTTCCCATTGTCCATATGTTATATAGATGGTTTATTTCTGAGTATTATTCTCAGAGAAATATGATTTTTTGAGAGAGAAAAATCCTTAATTATTGGAGTTCACTGCAAGACAGACATTAAAGGAAGTTAAGCTGCACAAATTTCATTTGCAAGAATTTACATTGATTGAAGAAATATTCTTTTATATGACAAGAATAGTAATAATCATGTTTACTCTTGCATATGAACTGTACATTTAAAACATCTTTATAAAAATATACTTTTGTCTATATATATTTAACCCTTTACCTCATACAACCGTCTTTGGACGCCTCTACAAAAGTCGCATCAAAACGACTTTTGACGCTTTTACAAAAGTCCCATAGAAGCGCCTTTTGACGTCTGCTGTAAACATCAGCCATTTTAAGCCGGTTTTCGTAGCGCCACCTTCAGGGAAAACCCCTTATTAGATACTACATTCATTTCTGTGAATGACAATTATGTCAGATCACGTGGTCACTGTTTATGTATTGGTAGATATCTGCTATTTAAAGTAACTGGGTCGTAATCTCCACTCTCCAAAATGGCGGTTGCGGATTTCATTCAGTACTTACGAAGTTTTCATGATTAGAATCACAACTATGAAAGATTCAATAACCTCGGTAAAGGTCTGATATTGATATAGGCTGCAATTAGTTTTTATAAATTATCAAATTTAGATGACTTAGTGATGTAGACACAGACGAAAAACTTGTAAATTTCAAGTATGAGAAATGGCAGCTACGGTTGGTCACACGGCCTCACTGACATGACGGTGAACGAGTTCTCTCCAGATTTTAAAGCACATAACAAACTCTTCCGTGATAAATAATTACACAGCTATAACAATCAGACTTTACTCTTAAATTGTTCCACATATAATAGATGTGTACCAAGAATGTAAAATGGTTAAAATTGCTGTTAAACGTAACATACACTACATTGCTTAATAGTTCACAGGCAAGCTATGCGTATGCGGTCGACTAGGTAGCATGTGTTTTATTTTGTAGCGAGCTGCACTTTGTCACTATGCTCTATGAGGTAAAGGGTTAAGGTAAAAATATTTTCTTCTACTAGCTTTGAAGTAATCGGGTAGAGTTGGAATTCCTTAGTAACTTTGAAAAATAATTGCTGATCTTGACTAGTCATATTGACTTAAACAAAGACCTGAGCATCAATGTTGATAATTTGTTGTGCAATATAATTTCAGTTATCCAGCACTTTTGGTTGTGCCACAGTCCGTCTCAGATGAAAGTATACGCAAATTTGCTCGCTCACATAGGCAGTCCAGGTATCTATAATTCCATGTCATCCATCTCTCTTTCTCTCTATCTCTCTCTTGTCGTGTGGCATTTTAATTTTTTCTTGTTCCCTATTTCTTTTCTTTCGTCTCATTATCTCCTGTATATGTGTAAATTTCTTTTCAGGGACTTTTAGGTATATACTTTTGCCAATCTAGCCTTGCATAAATTCAATAACAGTGAAAATATTAAAAATATTATTGAAGCTCATATGCAATGGTATGATGTCTGGTTGATATCTATGAAATATTTGTTTACATTGATTCAAAAATTGTTGAATTGTAATATTTGGTATTGACATATTTGGGCTGTGAAAAAAAGTCTACTCAGTTTTTAAAGATCTATATAAATAAAATAATTTTGTATGTTTCTTGTTACATTTTGGGCTCATTTACCATATCGTGTTTCATTTTGTATATGAAATCGCATATTTCAGGTTTCCTGTGATAACCTGGAAACATCCCAGAACGAAAGCTTTACTTCTGCGAGCCAGTAGTTTTCACAGTCGTGGCCTCATGGGAATGCTGAAACACAACACAACATCAAGTAAGTAGTCACTTTCGTATGAAGCTTAAGAAGGAGAAACGATTTTCATTTATACAAAGAGGACAGCAGTAGTTCAGTTGGTAAAGTGTTGGACTCGTAAGGGTTGTTGGTTTGATATCCTCCCAGATCAGCTACCTTGGTGAGTCCCTGGGAAAGGCACTAAGCTTGCATTTCTTCAAGATGATATATCCAATAATGTGTGAAAAGTGCTGTTAACCAAATCCAAGAAATAATCTTGAGTCATAGGGAAATAAAGTATTTTCCTAATGATAAATAGAAACAGTTAAAGTTCACAGGAAATATTGATGTATGTTAAGGCACCAGCAGTAATGATAATATAATTAGTACTTTTTTTGACTTATGGACTTAATCTTGGACCATGCCATTTTCATTTAATCATATCTTTGGGGCAGGTTTTGTTTGAACCTTTGCCATACATTAATTTGCTATAGTTTTCCCATTTGTCTTTTTGTTTTACATTGTTGTCATAGGTACACAGTGATGACTGGGTGGACAAAATGTTTAAGGTGTAAGAGAACATATCTGATACTTGTCTTTAGTGTACAAATTGTCTTCTACAATAACCCTACAGTTGAAAATTGGGATAACCTGAACCAGATGCAAAGCCCAGATGCAACCAAAGAAAAGACTGAGTTCAGTTTTAAGGTGGTAATTGAATAGATTTATAGACTCTTGTCTCCGGTTGAATGCCCTCCTGTCATCTTTGTGGCATACCATGTCAGAGCATTAGTAGATGTTGGTAATGAAGACAATTATCCTGCCTTCCATTTACTGTTGTAGTCCCTAAAGATTGACAAAAGTGTAAAACATTTGCTGAAAAAAATACAGGATCCTGGTAATTCCACTTTTTTCACAAAAAGCCTGCTTCTGCCCACTCCCTGGTATTAGACACATTCAAATTCCCCAGGGAGTCAGACCTAGATACGGTTATACTGTCAGTCAACATGTCAGCCCTGCTTTTCAGATGTGTTGATATCAACATTCTTTCCAGCACAGAAAGTCTTCTAATAATGGAAGAGGGATCCAAGATTCTCCTTCTTTCCTACTAAGCCTCTAACAAATGATAATGACTGCTCACCGATGACATTTCAGTAGGTACCAGACACCTTCATTTTTTGACAGGTTTAGATCAATATGTTTCCAGGTAAACAATAGGTGTTTCGAGCTGTTTTACCATGGTTAGAAATCTTGTTAATTCATCCCCCTTCCCTTTCGTCAACTTGATCAATAAAGGAGGTCCCAACCAACCCCAAGAAAGTGTTATTTTTGTAGGAGGTTTGTACTTCCCTCACCATGTAGTGGAGGAGATTGTTGACAACCTGGAATATGAAAGCAAAAATACAAAGACCAGCTGTTAATTGACCTGAACTAACTCAACAAGTTCATAGTTGTGCCCAAGTTCATAATGGAGACAGCACATTGTTTTGACTTTCACAAGAAAGATCTTGCTCATTGTCAACTTCGATTTGATGGATGCGTACATGGCTATTCTAATTCAACTTTTGCCATGCAAGTTTGTTCATTTTGCTTTGCAAAGCATACAGTTTCTGACTCACTACATGTAATATATCTTCCTTACTGCATAGATTGTCAAAGTAATTGAGTAGGTTTCCATGAAGACTTAGATTTCTGTGAGAGGGCATTTATAGCTCAGAATAATGTTCAATCAATTCTGACTGCAGACCTCCTCCATCTTATCCAGCTATTGATCAAAGTAGCACTTTTATCACAGTGGTGCCCAATTTCTGGTCACACAGATGACCATATCCATATAAAGACGCTTGCAAATTTAGTGGCAGAATCATATTTGCCAATCTGTAGGAGTTCATCTGAAAAAAAACCCAAGCTGTAGTCTGTATGGACATCAGCATGCAAGGATGGGGCACCCACCTTTACAAAAATTGCTTCTCTACAAACAACACCAACTGGAGGTCAGAGTAAATGGCCCTTCACGTAAGTATCCTTAAAATAAAGGCCATAATAAATGTCTTTCATGACAAAACCGGCTTTGTGGAACATTTTCATTATGAACTCAGACCATTCATCGGTGATCATTTACCCCTGCGTACAAGAGGAAATGAGATCGTTGAATCTTCATGTTTTGGTTTGAGATTTTCTTATTTGGTGCTCACTGCATCCAATCATAGTCCAGATAATGCAAATCCCAGGCAAACTTAATGCATCAGCTGTTTAAGGAGAGGTCAGACACTGCACACAGTGATCTAAACTTTTTTCATTCCCCCATCAGATTTATGCCTTTTGAAGTTGTCCAATGGTCAGTGGAAATGCAAGCTACAGACTTTTGTTTTCCAATACTAGACCAGAAGCCTGGGCAGTGGATGCACTTTCATTAAGCTCCAATGATATCTAGTGGAAGGCCTTCCTATCCAACTTGCATATGAGGGACAGTGACATGTCTTTTTGTTCCGGAACAAAGACAGCAACATCATTCCCTTATGGGTGTCCATGCAGTGGGTTAATTTCATTCTCTGGCTCTTGAGAACAAATTACCATAGCATGGATTATTATTAAAGGCTGTCATACCTTGATTTATGATTCCTTCAGACATCACAAGATAGGGGCCATGACAAAGATTTATCCTTATCCTACTTGTTTGCCTGTCTTGATCTGAGCCTGCTCCAGGCATCCATGTTGATTCTGAGGTGGATTATCTCGCAGGATGTTACCTGTCTCAATTCTGATAAATTTGAACCTTTGTCCAAGACCTTGCCAAAGCTTTTATCATAAACAGGTGCTTCCTGATAGCTTTGACTTCAGTTGCATGGTGAGTGAGTGGCATTCCCATTCTTTAGACCCAAATTATCTGCAGTTCCACTTTAATGGTTTGGTCATTTCATTGACACAACAGGGATTTGTTGCCAAGAACCACTTTGCTGTCTATATGTATTCATGCTTGCTGTCATCACTAGATCCTTCTCGGATGCAGAATTCCAAGACTTAGTTTGTGCTCTAAGTGCCATATTAAATGCAGTAAAAGCAGTCATTGGAGCCAACAGTTTCTTCCTCTTGGATTGATTGTGATGTTTTTTATTCATTATATGCTATGGATAATTGTTTTTTGGACTTGACCTGGTCCAAAATCAAGTTCATTTTCTACCTGACTTGAATCATTGAAATTTTGGGCTATCTTTTGTTCATCACATTTTATATTATAATTTTAGTAACAGACCTTTTAATCATAACTTAGAGTTTATCTTGTAAACATTTGGAACCTTCCATAATGAAATTTTTCATTAGGTAGTATTTTTTTATAGAAAGTGCTAATTGTGACCTGGGGTCAAGTTGAGGACTATATAATCTTGTTTAATCTTGAAATTATTCATTCATGCTGTAAGATCTGAGCAGAATTAATTGCATTCTTGTTGTGTTTGAGCTGAACATTCTTGGAAATGGAGACTTGGATTGATAGTGAAATTTGAATAAGGATATATTCTTGGATTGTATTATTGTGATTCAACAAAAGACTTGGCACATGACTATAACACAGGCCATTACAGGCACATAAACACTTCCAGCATTGGATTTATTTTTTAATACCGTTTAAGTTTTTTTCAGAACTTCAATCATTAGACTTGTGTTAGAAATTTTAGGATTAATTGGAATTTAATTCACAATACCATAATTTTTTAAATATATTTTTTCACTTTTTATTCTAGGAAAATAAATTATTTGTTGAATTTTTAAAAACTTGTTGGTTAATGCACTTTTCTATTACTTAGTTGATGTGGGTATGTGAGAAAACCAGTAGCTTCTTGTGGGTCGATGGTTCTTTCCAGGGTTTTCCCGGGTTCTTCCTCCACCATTAATACTGGTCTCATGTATAGCCTATCATTTGCTGAAAAATGGCATTAAACCCCACAACAACAACTATTACTTAGTTTAAGACCATAGAGTCGTAATCATATTCAGAGATCTCACATGGTCAGCATTTGAGTTTTGAACAGTCTTTGCAAGCCTTGTATTCTAATACAGATGTTTAAACGAGAGAGTTTTGAGGCACTTGGCTAGCATGCACAGTCATCTTTCTCCAGCTTTTTCCTTTTGGATTTGGCATCACAGAAAAGAAAACTGATTGGTGGACCCAGTGGCAGTGGCCCAAATGTCCACCAGATGTTGATGCCAGCACAGTCTCCTGATGGGCATTAACTTCTAACGTTTTGCTGGATTCGCTCAAAATTTTCTTCATACCCTTCATATGAGGATCTTTACCATTACTCAGATCGGTTACCATGGAAAAGTTTGGATGCTCTTGTATTTCTTCCTCCTTTTACCTTTTCAAATGTTAATGTGATCAGGTAATATATTCAACAAAGAAAGGAAATATTTTATCATAAATTATGTTTCTCTGGGAACACTTATCTATCGCATTATGAATAAGACCTTTCACACATCTTTGCAAATGTGACCAGCTTTGTTAATGTTTCTGTTAAGCTTAAACTGATGAAAATCCAGTATATGGATAACCATCTAGTGAGATTCCGGGGAATAATTACAATGGTATTTGAGTACAGCTTATTTCTATAGATACAACTGTAATACTCTATTGTAGGAAGACATAATAGAAGAATTACTTTTTTTCTTTATGGGAGGGCTGGATTTAGGAGATAGTGTCTGATATCTCCTAATATTAATGCAATTCAGTAAGTATTATTGGAGAAACATAATGTTTCCTTTCCATCACACAAAAACTTATAATTTTTATGGACAACAGCTCTTGCACATTTCAAGGTTTTACCATATAGAGGTCCCACAATACTTTGGGATACTTGCATTCAGATTTAAATGCAATCCAAAATAATGATGTAAACATGTTATTCAATTATTCAAGCAGTAAGAATGGTAATGTCTTCTCCAACATACAGGAAATTGTGGAATTTAAGTTTAAAAGATACTGATTTGGCCATTGTAATGAATTCTGAATATTTTAACCTAATCATTACTCTTTCCAAAATGAATGAATGTAATAATGAGCTGATTTCCTTTAATCACTCAACAGAATTTGACCAAATTTGACAAAATGCATCAAGGCATTAAGGGACTTAAAATTATACAGATGATGCAGATCCACAATCAAATATGGCTGCTGTTACTAAAAATAGAAAAACCTTTAAATGGCTTCTTAAAATTCTCTCAACAGAATTTGACCTAATTTGTTTGAAAACATACTGGCATGAATTTGACCAGATCTGTTGGAGAACATCCTGACATGATCTTTACCAAGTTTGTTGGAAATTATCCTGGCATGAATTTGACCTGATTTTATGGAAAGCATCCTGGCATGAATTTGACCAAATTTGTTGGAAAGCATCCTCGCATGAAGGACTTTAAGCTTTTACAAATGATTCTTTTCTGCCAACAAATACAGCTGTTGTTAGTAAAATTATAAAAACATTAAAGAGTTTCCAAATTTTCACAACGAAACTTACCAAAATGACAGAATGCATCATAGCCTGAAGGCCTTGAATGCATCATAGCTTGAAGGCCTTTCACATTTGTATAAATTGTGTTCCTATGTCATCAGATGTGGCTGCCTTTATCTCAAAAAACACTCAATAGACTTTGACCAGTGTTGACTGGAAGAATTCTGGCATTAAAGGCCTTTCAGTATTGGACAAGCATTCTGGCATTAAAGGCCTTTAAATATTGGACAAGCATTCTGGCATTAAAGGCCTTTAAATATTGGACAAGCAATCTGGCATTAAAGGCCTTTCAGTGTTGGACAAGCATTCTGGCATTAAAGGCCTTTCAGTATTGGTGTGTGTGTGTGTGATTTGGATTTTTAACATATATTTTAAAAAATTTCAGTCATATCACTACGATGTCTGCAGTGTGGCAATTTATAGTGATGTCTAGCACTGGGGCATCATGCCGCAGACATGTAGCATGATGTCCCACCCAGTCACATTATCCTGACACCAGGCTGACCAGTCCTAACACTAACCTCTTAATGCTGAGTGCCAAGCAAGACAGCTGTTAGTACCATTTTTGTAAGTCTTTGGTATGACTTGGCCAGGGATCGAACCCACAACCTCCCGCATCCAACCTTTCAATATTGGACAAGCATTCTGGCATTAAAGGCCTTTCACTATTGGACAAGCATTCTGGCATTAAAGGCCTTTCAGTATTGGTGTGTGTGTGTGTGTGATTTGGATTTTTAACATATATTTTAAAAAATTTCAGTCATATCACTACGATGTCTGCAGTGTGGCAATTTATAGTGATGTCTAGCACTGGGGCATCATGCCGCAGACATGTAGCATGATGTCCCACCCAGTCACATTATCCTGACACCAGGCTGACCAGTCCTAACACTAACCTCTTAATGCTGAGTGCCAAGCAAGACAGCTGTTAGTACCATTTTTGTAAGTCTTTGGTATGACTTGGCCAGGGATTGAACCCACGACCTTCTGCATCCAACCTTTCAATATTGGACAAGCATTCTGACATCATAGGCATCACCAAGCATTCTTGCTTTAAAGGCCTTTCAGTATTTTACAAGTATGCTGGCATAAAAGGCCTTTCAGTATTGGACAAGCATTCTGGCATTAAAGGCCTTTCACTATTGGACAAGCATTCTGGCATTAAAGGCCTTTCAGTGTTGGACAAGCATTCTGGCATTAAAGGCATTTTCAATATTGGACAATCATTCTGGCATTAAAGGCCTTTCAATGGTGGACAATCATTCTGGCATTAAAGGCCTTTCAGTATTGGACAGGCATTATGGCATTAATGGCCTTTCAGTATTGGACAAGCATTGTGGCATTAAAGGCCTTTCAGTAATTGACAAATGATGCTGATGTATCATCAAATATGGACAATGATTCAAACAATATATAAATCATGATTGAAACAGCTGTTTTCATTACATATGTAATCAACAGCATTGGAAGAAATTTCTCAGAATGGATCCAGCAGACTTAGATTTCTCATCAAAGCATCCAACTGATTGTTTTACCATCTGCTCTAGGAGTTTGCTATTGAACAGATGTCTTGACTGGTCCTGTTGTACTTAGAGATATAATTATGGGCAGTAACTACATAGGGACCAGAAACCAGGCTAGACAGGCTTTGGTTGTTCTTTTTTGCAGTGGTTAATGTTGATCAATCTTTTGTTCATCTTGTGCTTCATCAGCATTTTTGTTTCATACTAGTTATACATGGTATGATTTTATTCTAGGTACGTCAAGCGGTGAAACTACAGTCAGCTTAGAACAGGAGAAATACTTCAGTGCCCTGGTTAAACTGTCACGAGGTGTATCTCGGACAGGTGACTCTGTGACATCTTATAGTGACTCACTATCCAGTCTGGATTCCTTAATGATGGCAGGAGCCACTGCAGACTCACTTAATGTCCCAGAGGCACCTGATCAGCTCAAAAGGTCACCTTTCAGGTAATTTTTTTTATTCTTGCAACAATAACAAATTTCTTACCAGCATTATGAATTGATTCCTAAGTATTTTAATGAGATTTTTCATAATTTGCACAACAGTTGGTAACGGTATAATTAGTAACACAGAACATAAGCAATTATAAGGACAAGTAGAGGAATAGATGATAGGCTGGAATCGAGTTAACCATGTCTATACATTACACAGCATTTTCTTTAGACTACTATTTTTCCACTGAAAATGTGTGTGTGTGTGTGTAATGTGTAACCTAGCTTGAACAATTTTAGTCATATTGCTATGATGTCTGCAGTTTGGCAGTTTATAGTGATGTCTAGCACTGGGGCATCATGCTGCAGACATGTGGCATCATGTTCCCAGTCACATTATCCTGACACCAAGACGACCAGTCCTAACACTATCCTCTTAATGCTGAGCACCAAGCAAGACAGCTGCACCCACAGCCTCACACGTCCAAGACAGATGCTCTAAACCTTCGGTGACCAGAGTGGTCCCATTATAAATTTCACCACTTGATCATAGAAATATGTTTAATTGATAATGAACCTTTTCACACAGATTAGATGATAAATAGTCACGTCTACAGACATAACTACTGCCTCCTGCATTGCACAGGAGCCCATTAAAGAAGGGTCCCAGAATCCCAAGTTCTACGTTGGGGGGAGGGCCCAATTTTTTAATTTTTGAAGGGAGGCCCAACATTTAAAGTTATGACACTTCTGATGCCTTTTCTAATCATGAAGGGCCTAACCATTACGATAGCATGCTCCCCGCCCATTGTCAAACAAACTTTGCACAACTGGGATAATTAAGTAATGGTTCAGTTTGCTTGGAACAAGCTTGAATAGCTTGCCTGTTAGAATTTGAAATGAACATCATTTGAAATGAACATCATTTAACTGATAGTATGTGATAAACAGCGTGAGTCTGGTCTCCTCAGTTTAAGCTATCATCTACTGTCATATCCTTCCTGTCATTTCTTTATCTTTTTATATGTGTTTACATGATGTGTGCCATAATGGTTTTAATTGTTGGGACACGAAGAAATAATTTTTGTTCAGGTCCTAAGACTTAAATGCATGTAAAAAAAAACATGACATTTTCCGCAGCCCAACACTTGTAGACAAAAAATATCAAGACAAAATTGGCAAGATCAACATATGTTACACAGCAGCGACCGGCTCTTTCCGTAACCACATTAATAAATTGTTGTAAACTAATTTGATTTATTTTACATGTAGATGTTTTCTGATTTCTCCAATATGAAAGTGAAAAAAGGTAGATAAAGACTTCATAATTCATGGGCTGGTAAGTGTTTACCCAGGAGACCAGGCTGTACAGTACTTACACTGCAAATCATGCTTGTGACATTTAGAACCTTGTCAATCCAAAAAAAAATTTAGAGGCAGATTTTGCTTCATTTATTGTCTTTACCAATCAAATTCTTCCAGATTACAATTCAGCTAGACATGCATAGTTGTATCATTTATTTTGATCCGCATGCTCACAAGTTACTCTTTTTCAGTGATTGAAGCAATCCTACAAAGTGATGTAATCTTTATGGAAAGGTACCTACATTTGATTGTATAGAACACATGACCAGCATATAGTCACATAACTGTCACATGTTCATGAAAGAATAAAGGCTAAAATTCTGAATATAGATCGACTAAGATCATCATCAATCTATTTTAGTTTTGTGTTTTGCCTTAACAAAATCCTAATTTTTTATTCATTGGCAAGCTGGTTGTTTTTGCATCTCTGTAGTTTATTATCGGTGGATTTGTCTTTTGTTTTCTGACAGAAATCTAGCCCAGTTAATTTTTTAAACTCTGAAACTGCCTTGGGTAAAGAGGAAATATTGTCTGGTGGCTATGTCACTACTTTGATGTGTAAAGACTTACAAAATGGTACTAACAGTTGCCTCACTTGGCGCTCAGCATTAAGAGGTTAGTGTTAGGACTGGTCAGCCTGGTATCAGGATAATGTGACTGGGTGGGACATCTTGCTACATGTCTGCGGCATGATGCCCCAGTGCTAGACATCACTATAAACTGTCACAAAGCAGACATCGTAGTGATATGGCTGAAAAATTGTTAAAGCTATGTTAAAAATCCAAATCACACACACACAAATTAGTTTTTACTGTATTACAAGTATTTTAGAAGCAGTATTTCTTAAACTTGTTTACTGTATTTTTAAGATATTATGTAAGCTTAGTACAGTGGTGCCCATGATTTGAATCCGAGGGATAAACTTATTCAGCACATGATAAAATCTTCAATGTACATGCAGCGACACTTGAATAAATATTCTCACTAAATGTGAGTGTTGATCACATTTTAAAGAGTTCAGTATTTACACTTTCAAGGCAAAATAAAAACATATTTACTGGTGCATTGTTACAAATGCATAACACAAACAATAAAATAAACTCCATGTCAGAAAGGAAAAGTTACTGTTATAAATATGTACAACAGTCATCTAATGCTTAATTCTTATCATCATCCAGTCAAATTATACAAATCTAAATCAGAGAGAAATATTAAGAAAATGGAGGAAGATTAAATAAATTTATTGAGTTTTCAAACAAATTATATTAGCTCATAACATTTCCACGATTCATGACGATGGTCCCTTAACAACTATAAGTGTAGTCATATTTTTTTGCTTCATTACAATCAATAAACTACATAGATCAATAAGTAGAAACAAAATTAGAAGGTGTTCGAAGACTTTTTATATGTATTTCAGTGATATGTAGTATTTTTATATTGTGTTTCTACGATGTGTAGTCTTTTTGTATTTCTATGATGTGTGGTCTTTTTATGTGTGTTTCTATGGTGTGTGGTCTTTTTGTATGTGTTTCTATGATGTGTGGTCTTTCTGTATGTGTTTCTACATTGTGTGGTCTTTTTATATGTATTTCTATGATGTGTAGTCTTTTTATATGTATTTTTATGATGTGCAGTCTTTTTATATGTGTTTCTATGATGTGTGGTCTTTTTATATGTATTTCTATGATGTGTAGTCTTTTTATATGTATTTTTATGATGTGCAGTCTTTTTATATGTGTTTCTATGATGTGTGGTCTTTTTATATGTATTTCTATGATGTGTAGTCTTTTTATATGTGTTTCTATGATGTGTAGTCTTTTTATATGTGTTTCTATGATGTGTGGTCTTTTTATATGTATTTCTATGATGTGTGGTCTTTTTATATGTGTTTCTATGATGTGTGGTCTTTTTATATGTATTTCTATGATGTGTAGTCTCTTTATATGTGTTTCTATGATGTGTGGTCTTTTTGTATGTGTTTCTATGATGTGTGGTCTTTTTATATGTATTTCTATGATGTGTAGTCTTTTTATATGTGTTTCTATGATGTGTAGTCTTTTTATATGTGTTTCTATGATGTGTGGTCTTTTTATATGTGTTTCTATGATGTGTGATCTTTTTGTATGTGTTTCTATGATGTGAAGATGTTGTGACATCTTTTATTTTCATCTAATGTGATTGATTCTGGCTATCGTCTATATGACATTCCATGATCATTTTCTTCTTTCAGTGTAAAATCAACTACAGGTGCTGAAAAAGCAAGTTTCAAGACAAAAACAGGATGTAAGTATATTTTTGATGTGCTGTAACTATTCATGCATTGTCAGTACCATGATATTGTCTGTAATTTTTACTATACTAAACATTTTTACACTTTGAGTCTATTGAAATCATAATTTTTGGGGCCTCAGATGTTTGTCTGTAGAACATTTTAGTTTTATATCATTATATATCCTTTGTACTTAATAATTAGTTGCAAAATTAGTACAAACATCTTTTAACTAGTAATTATTCATAAACCCACCAAAATGATTAAAAGTGTACCTAAAAATCCAGACAATATGCTATGGTATATTTTCATTTGAAAAGCACATGCATGGATCAGAGACAATCAACAAATCTTTAGAAAGATTAGATCAGATGAATGAATCTTGAATGCCTTAGTGTTTTAAAGCAAACTTAAATATGGTGCAAACAACCAATGTCAAATGCAGTCAAATATTGAAGTGCTGTTAATAGATGCCCATTCACAGAATGATTAAATACTGTATACAATTATTACAGACTCTAAATCTTGTTAAGAACACGTTAAGCCTTCTGAAGATAATGGGGCATGGAATTAATTATAATATTAATAAAAATCTATATTTTCATAAATTATAAACATTGATATGAAGAATTAAGTGGTATATTGTCAAAGACCAGTATTATATAAAAGACAAGTAACCTGTCACAATTAGTCTGAAACAGACTATTGTCTGTACCAGCATAGTGTCACAGTTAGTCTGACACAGACAATACTGTACCAGCATTGTGTCACAGTTAGTCTGCAACAGACAATACTGTACCAGCATTGTGTCACAGTTAGTCTGAAACAGACTAAACTGTACCAGCATTGTGTCACAATTAGTCTGACACAGACAATACTGTACCAGCATTGTCACAATTAGCCTGAAACAGACAATACTGTACCAGCATTGTGTCACAATTAGTCTGACAGAGACAATCCTGTACCAACATTATCACAATTAGTCTGAAACACTAGTCTGTACCAGCATTGTCACAATTAGTCTGACACAGACAATACTGTACCAGCATTGTCACAATTTGTCTGAAACAGACTATACTGTACCATCATTGTGTCACAGCCTGACACAGACAATACTGTACCAGCATTGTGTTACAATTAGTCTGCAACAGACAATACTGTATCCGCATTGTGGACAAATTTTCTGTTGTCAGCCTGTGTCGGGATATGTTTGAGTGCATAAAGCATTGGTTTGCACTATTTCCACTTTATCTATGTGCTTGACATACAAAAAATTTTGAGTTCACTTAATGTTCATACTGAGCATTAGAACCATTTCAGTATTTTTGTCTTGCCTACATGTGCAGATAAACATATATAGGCATCATATTTTTATGGCAATGGTGGTGACATCAGCTATGTTCAGTTAGTGTGTTTAAGTTTAGTGTTTAAGTCAGTTGTTTAACTCATGTGTTTATGTCTTATGGTTAAGTCTTGCATTTAAGTCTTTGTTTAAGTCTTATGTTTAAGCCTTGTGTTACGTCTTGTGTTTTTGTCTTGTCTTTAAGAAGTATGTTTAAGCCAGACATTTATGTCTTGTACTTATGACTTGTATTTAAGTCTTGTGTTAAGTCTCATGTTTAAGCCTTGTGCATATGTCTTGTGTTTAAGAACTGTTTAAGCCATGTGTTTATGTCTTGTATTTAAGTCCAGTGCTTATATCTTGTGTTTAAGCCATGTGTTTATGTCTTTTGTTATGTCTTGTGCTTGTGTCTTTTGTTAGGTCTTATGTTTAGGCTGCATGCATACATCATGTGTTCATGTCTTGTGTATAAGAACT
Organism: Sinohyriopsis cumingii; assembly: GCA_028554795.2. NCBI lineage: Eukaryota > Metazoa > Mollusca > Bivalvia > Unionida > Unionidae > Sinohyriopsis > Sinohyriopsis cumingii. Next base: position 25,542,934 of record CM068836.1, on the reverse strand, counting down.
ATATTAAGCCAGGTGTTTATGTCTTGTGCATATGTCTTGTGTTTAAGTCCTGTGCTTATGTCATGTGTTCAAGTCTTGTGTTTATGTCCTGTGTATTGTCAAATACAGATGAGTTACATCATAACCGAGTTTGCAGTCAAAACACCTTATTCGTTGTAGTCCTTGTTATTATCCCCATGCTTCATCTATCCATATATCCATTTCTCCATAATTCTATCTCCTATAAAATGCTGGGTGAAAACATACTAAACTTGTTGATTGTTCATTTGGAAGCTATGTGAGGCAAAGTCGGTATAAATTTTGGCTACCTCTTTATGGGTTACTGGGAGATCAAATGTAAACTTTATTGACATGATCAAGTATCTTGGACAAAATATTTTGTATGTTGAGAATGCATGTAATGTTTTTCATATAAATACATGCGTCACAGTTCAGGGATGGGGGATGGTGGAATGGGGTATCAAAAATTAAATGCTGTATCAAATTAGGAATATTGTAATTAAAAAATCACAGGTCTTCGTAAGCAGTCATCTAATTTTCATTTCATCAGGGAAATAAGTAGATTTGTCAATTTTAATATGGATTACACATTTTTGGTGATTCACAAAAATTCTTCTAGATGTAACAAGACTGTATCCTCAAAAATGACTTTTCTATTTTACTACTATCTTTAAATTCTTTGCAACAGGGACAAAAGGTTAGATAACTTCTATATATGAAAACTTTCTATTACTTCGTTGTTTTTTTGTGTCAAATTGCAGTTACCTTGTAAGATTTGCTCGAAAGACCAATTTTAGCTATACTGGTTTTAGACAAGAACTTATGGATGGAATCTTTTCTGTTGTCTAATGTCCGTCTGCCCATTAGGAAGAGTTTCTTGTTTTTACTCCTTCTAAACTACATGGAAAATTGCTATGAAGCCTTCCACACACATTCGTCCCAAGGTCTAGTTGGTCCCAAATGAAAATGTTGCCACAAGGACATGACCACCACAGCAACCATCTTTCAAATTTTTTTGTCACTAGCTTTTCTGAATAGATGGTCATATCAACATGGGGTTTTCATCAAAAGACTTATTACGATGTCTAGTTGGTACAGAATGAAAAGAGCCAATCTGATGTTCAGAAAATGTTATGACTAGTATCATGAATGGTAAGTTAGGCTGACACTGGGAGACTTCATAAAGTATCTAGTTGGTTCTCAATGAAAATTATGTTAATCCGGCATAAAATATTTGCCCTGATCACGATCACCTTGAAAATCTTCTTATTGCTACCCTCCCAAAGAAAATAAAAAATAATTGTTGGTTATACCAGCATAGAGTTCTCACCAAAAGATCTTTTATGCTATCTAGTTGGTCCGAAATGAAAATTATGCCCCAGAGATTTACAATATGGCCAGCACAATGAAAACGTTGAAAATCTTGTCACATATTCTCCAGAAAGGATAACAGTTTGGCATGGGGTTTACACCTATAGTTTCCCAATGTCTAGTTTGTTCTAATGGTGTCTAGCTTGCCACAGCAGCTGATTTGAAACTCTTTAGTTGCTAAAAAATAACCAGAGATGGTTTAAACACTGAGCAGTTCAAAAAAATTTAATAGTTCAAATCTTGAATACCTGGAATAAACATTTTTGAACAATAGAGCATCAGTCCATTTCAGGGACTCTTGTTTTGAGTATGTGTCATGAATTTATCAAACTTTATAACATTAATTATTACTGATACTGCACTCTAATTATATCACCCTCATTATTATGCAATGCTCTTTATAATGCGGTACTGCTATGGAAATTGTGGCCAAATTAAATCAGTGTACTGGTACCTTAACTGGTCAATAAAACATATATGAATATGGGTTGAAAGAAAAAGACTATGAAACATAGTATTACCAATTTACCATGTATACTCGCTTGTAAGTCGAGTCCAACTGCAAACTGCACAGGCCCAGATCTGCCATCACAGATTGCACCAGCCCATCTGCCTGTGCAGTTTGTTAGGAATAATTAGTAGAACAAACAACATGGACCCTGATCTGCAGGCACATTATGCTACAGCAAATAAAGATCATTGTTGTTTACAGTTTGACTCGACTTAAAAGGGAGTACATGTGGTGTAATTCCGTTTTAAAATCTATTTTTTGACAAAATCACAGTATGTTACATAATACAAACAGCATCTAGGGACCCCAGCTGCCATGTTGTATGTCATCTTACAAACACAAGACAGGCTCACAGACCATGGCTTATGCAGGAATTATTCTTGTACCAAGGAATGTGGATCAAAAGAGACAAAGTTAGAAACTCTATGGCTGCCTTACTACTTCGTGTTCAAGGTTGAAAACAAAGCAGCAAAGATTTCCTCTGCTTAACATCAGTGTCGTTCACTTTCATCTACATTGATACTTTGTGATCAAGTTCAAAAACAAAGTAATGTAGATTGCTAATGCTCTATATCAGTGTTCACTTTCATCTACATTGGTACTCAGTGTTGTTCACTTTCATCTACATTGCTACTCAGTGTTGTTCACTTTCATCTACATCATTGTTGTTCACTTTCATCTACACTGATACTTTGTAATCAAGGTAAAAAACAAAGCAATGTAGATTGCTTCTGCTTTATATCAGTGTTGTTCACTTTCATCTACTTTGTGTGCTAGGTCAGATAAAACAGTGAAGATTTCATCTGCTTTTCATGAGTGTCAGTCTGGACATTTTTTTCTTGAGCACAGATAATACCTAATAATTTTTGGGAGTCTTAATATTTTGTAATGAAAAATAGACAAAATGACTGAATTAAATGAACTAACAATCTCCTGAATTTAGAGAAAACAAATATTAGTTTATAGTCGGTGTCTGCAACCAAGAAAAGGTAACTGCAAAATGACTTATCAAAGTTTATGTTTGTTAAGGTGTTGTTCAATTATCAGTTCATTGTTCTATGTTTTAAAATTCAAATTTGCTGAAATTTTATTAAGCGGGTGTAAATAGTTAGTTTTCCTAGACAATATTTTTCATCAATTAATGATACAGTGAATTTGTTTATTTTTGTGGGTATAAATTTTCGTAGTTTTCCAAAAATCCAGATTCAGTTGGTAATCATAGTAAAATGGGTCATAATATTTGTGGTTTTTAGCAACCATAATATTCACAACAGTTCATACCAAATGATAAAGGTGAATTCACTGTATTTAAATTGTTTGAAGAGCATTGCGATAATGGTGCATGGAATTTCATTGTTGTATTGTCAAGGTGTAAGGTTATGTTTCAATGTTCATTTTTATTATAGTTTTTTTTAATAATTTTTTTTATGGAATGTAACTTGTAATTTTCTTACCTGTTACTCAGCTGATACTCGAGATGTTGGTGTTGCCGAAGCTACTCCCAACACCTTGCGACGTAATATGTTCACTCGTGCTGTTAACACCCTGCGTTCCAGTGGGGGCAAGGGCGGTGCATGTATGTCCACTTTGTGTTTTTCTTGTCTTCTTCATGCTGCTTAAGCATGCATAGCAAAAATGTGATGCACATGCAACTTACGCATAACTAATAGAATTAATACACACTACTGACACTTTATGACGAGAAAGATAATTAATCATTCTTTTTTGTTTCTTGCGGAAATTTGAGTTTAATGATTTTAAAAATTGAGTCCACATTAGACACAAGATTGAATATTTGCATTTGCATTGTTTTTAGTTTTTAAGCATGGAAAAAATTTGCATATGTATTTAAACTTCATATCTCTACAGTAAACAATGCACGGCATTAGTATTTTAACTTCATATCACTACAGTAAACAATGCATTGTTCACTCATTAACCCCTGGAGATTTTTGTCATTTTTGCCTGAAATGCAAGTAGGAAACACATTTTGGGGTCTACTCTGAATACATCCCAATAAATCAGCTTGCAAGAGATTTTAGTTTAGCCTGCAGCCTAGTTGTGTTGGAAACATTATTTTTCATTGGCTGTTTTGCTCGCACATGTGCAAAAGGGTACAAGTTGGAATTTTTTGGGGTGCTTATTGTACCCATCATTTTCATGTCCTGGCCTCTTTTTACTCCAAATCCCCATATTATCCCACTTTTGGGTGTAAAGAAATTGGGTCTCAAAAAATATGTTTTTCCCTCTGTATTTCGTAATGCAGCTTGAAAGTCCAGATTATTTGGTATCATTGTAGAGCTACATCTGTCTACTTTTCTGTAATATCACCCACTTTAGTGTGTCTTAAATGACCATGATGCTACTGAACTCAAAAGTAGAGTACTACTTCCTGATGCTTAAACGGGTGCCAGTGGTTAATGAGTTAAAAGCTTGAATGATTTTAATTTGCAAATGGTTGTACTAACTGTTGGATTAGTTTAAAAAAATGCTTTCCATTGAAATCAGAATAATAAAGATTCCAATTTATAGCTCTAGTAATTTAAGACCAAAATGATAAAGATTCCAGTGTATAGCTATACTAGTCAATGATTCCAATTTATTGCTCTGGTGGTCAAAGATCAGAATTATAAATATTCCAATTTTTGCTGTACTAGTCAAAGACCCAAATAATAAATATTCCAATTTATAGCTGTACTAGTCAGTGATTCCAATTTATAGCTCTTATGTCAAAGATCAGAATTATAAATATTCCAATTTATAGCTGTACTAGTCAAAGACCCAAAAAATAAATTTTCCAGTTTCTAACTATACTAGTAAATGATTCCAATTTATAGCTTGGGTAGTCAAAGACTAAAATAGTCTAGATTCCAATTATAACTCTACAAGTCAATGACCAGGATAATAAAGATTCCACTTTATAGCTGTACTAGTCAGAGATTCCATCTTACAGCTCTACCAGTCAAGGACAAGAATAAGAAGGATTCCAATTTATAATTCTGCTAGTCATAGATTAAAATTTAAGATCAAAGACCAAAATAATAATGATTCCAATTTATAACTCCCCTAATCAAAGACCAAAATAATAATGATTCCAATTTATAACTCTGCTAAGCAAAGACCAAAATAATAATGATTCCAGTTTATAACTCTCCTAATTAAAGACCAAAATAATAATGATTACAGTTTATAACTCGACTAATCAAAGACCAAAATAATAATGATTACAGTTTATAACTCTCCTAATCAAAGACCAAAATAATAATGATTCCATTTGTAACTATGCTAATCAAAGGCCAAAATAATAATGGTTCCAATTGATAGCTCTCCTAGTCAGAGACCAAAATAATAATAATTTCAGTTTATAGCTCTCCTAATCAAAGACCAAAATAATAAAAATGATTCCAGTTTATAACTGGACTTATCAAAGACCAAAATAATAACAATTCCAAAATAATAATGATTCTAGTTTATAACTCTACTAATCCAAGACCAAAATAAAAATAATTCCAATTTATAACTCTACTAATCCAAGACCAAAATAAAAATAATTCCAATTTGTAACTATACTAATCAAAGACCAAAATAATAATGATTACAGTTTATAACTCGACTAATCAAAGACCAAAATAATAATGATAATTCCAGTTTATAACTCTCCTAATCCAAGACCAAAATAAATATAATTCCTATTTATAACTCTACTAATCCAAGACCAAAATAAAAATAATTCCAATTTGTAACTATACTAATCAAAGACCAAAATAATAATGATTACAGTTTATAACTCGACTAATCAAAGACCAAAATAATAATGATAATTCCAGTTTATAACTCTCCTAATCCAAGACCAAAATAATAACGATTCCAATTTGTAACTATGCTAATCAAAGACCAAAATAATAATGGTTCCAATTGATAGCTCTCCTAGTCAGAAACCAAAATAATAACAATAATTCCAGTTTATAGCTCTCCTAGGGGCCCCGAGTGGCCGTGTGGTCCAAAGTGCTCTCCGTTACGGATCACTGCCATCTCATCTCTGTCTGCGGCGGTTCGAGTCTCGGATTCAGCCACTGTGGGTATGTGAGAAAGCTTGCCAGTCGCTTTTCGTGGGTCAGTGGTTCTTTCCGGGGTTTTCCCAGTTCTTCCTGCACCATTAATACTGGACGCCATGTATAGCCTATCGTGTGCTGAAAAATGGCGTTAAACCCCACAACAACAACAACAACATAGCTCTCCTAATCAAAGACCAAAATGATAAAAATGATTCTAGTTTATAACTGGACTTATCAAAGACCAAAATAATAACGATTCCAAAATAATAACGATTCCAAAATAATAATGATTCTAGTTTATAACTCTACTAATCCAAGAACAAAATAAAAATAATTCCAGTTTGTAACTATACTAATCAAAGACCAAAATAATAATGATTCCAATTTATAACTCTCCTAATCAAAGACCAAAATAATAATGATTACAATTTATAACTTGACTAATCAAAGACCAAAATAATAATGATAATTCCAGTTTATAACTCTCCTAATCCAAGACCAAAATAATAACGATTCCAATTTGTAACTATACTGATCAAAGACCAAAATATTAATGGTTCCATTTGATAGGTCTCCTAGTCAGAGACCAAAATAATAACAATAATTCCAGTTTATAGCTCTCCTAATCAAAGACCAAAATAATAAAAATGATTCCAGTTTATAACTGGACTTATCAAAGACCAAAATAATAACGATTCCAAAATAATAATGATTCTAGTTTATAACTCTACTAATCCAAGACCAAAATAAAAATAATTCCAATTTGTAACTATACTAATCAAAGACCAAAATAATAATGGTTCCAATTGATAGCTTTCCTAGTCAGTGACCAGAATAATAACTAATAAATGACCAGAAGAACTTATGCAATGGTCCTGTATCCAATGTCTGTTAGCAGTTATTTGTTATTGTAACTCTTCCTACTGTGATGAAGGTTATGAAACTTGGCACGGTTTCCTCCTAATTTTCAATTGGTTCTAAATTAAAATGGTGCCTCTTGGATATCAATTATGGCTGCCATCTTAAAACTATTTTTTTTTGTTCTGCTTTCATCTTATAGCTGTCCCATCCCTCGTGAGTGGATGACCAGACTGACATTGGGTTTTATTGACTTATAATATGTAGCATGTAAATTAAAAAGGTGACACTCTGACTTCAAACATGGCCACCATTGTGGCCATTTTGTTATTGTAACTCCTTCTGAACACATACATACTCTTGTATGGGTTTTCATTACAATAATTTGACAGTATGTAGTTGGGCCTCAGTGAAATATAGTGCTAATCTGACTTCCAAAATGATTCATCAGATAGCATGCCAGACTTGCAGCCAAAAAGCATTCGGTTTGAATATGTACTAGAATCTGATCAACCCAGGTCAGCAACCATGGCATATCCTTGGGCAAGGCACCTTACTCCAATTGCTTCTGCACGAAATAACCTAATTGTGTTGCTTTGCCGTAAAACACCAAACCATTGCAACATAGTACTATAGTGGCTAATTTAAAAATCTTAACACTACCTCTCTTGGACAGATGGTAGTATTGATATACACTTTGCATTGAAGCTTATCATTTGAGATGTAGTTGGCCCTATATGAATATGGAGCTGATCTTACTTCAAACATGGCATACATGACTGCCTTCTTGAAGTCTTGATATTGCTTCTTCATACATTCATACTAACATAGGACCTTCACTAAAGTATTCCCTGCTGTATGTAGGTGGTGATCTAACATTCAAGATGGCTACCACAGTTGAAAACCCTTGTTATCACTACTCCTTCTGAAAAGATGGTCATATCAGATCAGGATTTTCACTGTAACAATTGTTGGAAGATGTGGATGATCCTAAATTAAAAATGATGTTGAATTAACACCATGGACACCATGGTGATCAGATTAAAACACATGTTATTGCTATTCATTCAGGATGGATGATTTTGTCATTGTTGAATTTCAACTTAAATGCATCTTACAATAAGTAGTTCATACTGAATGAAATTCATATTGATTTGACCTCCATTATGGTAAACATGGGGACCATCTTAAAAGTTTTGTTATCAGTATTAGCCTTGAATGTATTAACATGAGATTTGTCCAAAATAGTTATTTTCGTACTTTCACAGAATTATGGGGATATTGTGGTACAGTCTGTCAGTTCATACCTATGTTAATGTGTGTGTAATGTCCTTGAATTCCTATCAGTTAAGCTAGACACATGAAACTTTGGACAGTGATATTCCTGTGAGTGTAGATCATGCAAGTACCTGTGGAATTATGATCTCAAACCTGTACATGTGGTTACAAGAGTAGGAATGATTTTACATACATTTTAGATGTCCAGAGTTGTTTGTCTGACATCTTTGAGAATTAACATAGGTCTTGAGCAATCCAAGTGTCCATTCATGACAAACTGAGACTCCTCAGCCATGCCCTGAATACTGTTTCCACTAACTCCATGGTACTTAGTTCCTGAGTCCTAACAAAGTAACTATTGAGCACCACACCATATAACCTTATGTACATTTACTGGGCATGAAAAGATGAATTTATACATGCAACTGACATCGACTCCAAAATCTATCCCCAATGTTTGGTACTTGGCCTAGAAGCCATAATCGTGAAACTGTCAAGACCTCAATCCATTAGCCATGTATTTTCAAGCACAGGATTCTAATTAAATGCGTAGTTGGTCCAAAATGAAAATGGTGCAAACATGACCATCATTTGTGTACTGCTCGTGTGAACATGTCATTGTTTTGCAACTTTACATGGAGATTCTCAAGAATGTCAGAGATGGTTTTTTGCACATCAGTGAAAATGGACATGTCATGGATTTATATAATGTTTGGGGACCCTTTCGAGTATCTGTCAAAATGAGAATTGAAAGAAATTTAAATGTACATTACATTACCAGTGATGTTCATTCATAATACACAAGGGAAGAAAAGTCAGAAATTTTCTTTCATTTTTTTTTTAATGCTCATCTGGTCATAAAGCATAGTGAGCATTAGCAGAGAGCATCCTGGCAACAAAAGCTTCAAAATATTTTTTTTAATTATGCCAATCTGTTTTTTGAAATATGGCTACCATTGCTAAAAATAGAAAAACCTTTAAACCACAGTCATTGGAGCTTCCACCTCAGATGTGAGAGGTTGTGGGTTCAAACCCCGGCCAAGTCATACCAAAGGCTATTCAAAATGGTACTGGCAGCTGCCTTGCTAGGCATTCAGCATTAAGAGGTTAGTGGTAGGACTGGTTGGCCTGGTGTCAGGATAATGTGACTGGGTGGGACATCATGCTACATGTCTGCAGCATGATGCCCCAGTGCTAAATATCACTATAAACTGCCACACTGCAGACATCGTATTGATATGACTGAACAGTTGTTGTTATAGCTATGTTAAAAATCCAAACCACACACACACACTTCAAACTACGTCCACAGAATTTGACCAAGCAATTTCAGATTTGTACATTAGATGTCGATGTGCTGTCAGATATGGCTGCCATTGCTAAATGTAGAAAAATCTGTAAGCAACTCAATAACTGCTCAGCAGAGTTTGATCAATTTGACAAAAGAATCCTGGCATAAAGAGTTTACAGTTTTTTTACAATCCAACTTCCAATATGAATACCATTACTAAAAATATAAAAACCTTTAAATAACTTTTCTCAGAACCCATTAACAAGATCTGACCAAATTAAAAATAAAGCATCCTGGTATGGAAGGGTCTTTCATTATTGTACAAATGATTCTGATCTGCTGTAAAATAATGTCACTGGTTTAAAATAAAAAATGTGAAAAACTTTTATATAAAAAAAACGAACAGGAATTTTCAAGATTGAACAAAAACATCCTGTCATGAAGGGCTTTCAAGTTTCACAAATGTTGCTGTTCTACCATCAAATATGACCATGTTAATAACAATTTTTAAAAAAATTCAGCAACTTTATCACAAATAAATGTTTAAAGGAATTTGACAAACTTTGAAGGAAGGCATCATGGCATAAAGACCTTTCAGTATTGGACAGTGATGTTGATATGCCACAATATATGTTTGAAGAATGAGAGACCTTGAAACAGATATTATCATAGCATATGCAGTCAACAGTATTATAAGAGATTTCTGCAGAGCACGTCCTACTGACCCTATTTTCTTGGCCAAGTGCTCTTGAAGTGGCTTCTAGACTGATATCAACCAGGTGAGCAATCTCAGGCTCACTTTGGCCTCTTCTTTTTTATTGATGTTTCATACAATGGCTTGCTTTGATATTAGATTTAGTGATTTATCTGTTTCATACAGTGGCTTGCTTTGATATTAGATTTAGTGGGGTTGTTGGGCCACTTGCATTAATTATATCTCTTAAGAAAAATGCAACTTGGTACCTTAGCCTCATCTCAGTTTCAAATAGCCATATCTTAGATAAATTGCTTCATACTAACTATATTCTGCATAGAAAATAAGCAAACTTAGATATCTTTGGTTCCAAAATATGTGCTTGTATTCACTCATTTAACAGAATAACTCATTTTTGTAGAAATTATTTAATTAATACCATAAATTGCTGCTTTTCACATGTAAACTCAGCAATTAGAAATGAAAATATTTTCTGTCTATGTGAGATAAAAAGAAATGTACCTATGTTAGATTAAAATATTTGCAGCTGTTACATACAGAGAACTAATTATCAAAGTGATACACAAAATGTTTAAACTATGTGACAAATTAAATGCAAGGACATGTAGTTGCAGTGAGCAAAGTCACACAGCTGTGTGTCATGTAAATACATGTAGTTCTAAGGAATTTGGTCATTAATCATGTGACATACCCAGTAGTTTTGTAACATATCAATACTTTAAGCAGTGTGAAATGCAGAGACTTGTAGCTATGTGAAAGGCACAGACCTGTAGCTGCGTAATATGCACAGACCTGTAGTTTTGTGACATGCATAGACCTGTAGTTGCATTACATGCACACACCTGTAGTTGTGTCAGATGTACAGACCTGTATCTGTGTGACATGCACAGACGTGTAGTTTTGTAACATACACAGACCTGTAGTTTTGTAACATGCACAGACCTGTAGTTTTGTAACATGCACAGACCTGTAGTTGTATTACATGCACACACCTGTAGCTGTGTCAGATGTACAGACCTGTATCTGTGTGACATGCACAGACCTGTAGCTTTGTGAAATGCACATACTTTTTTATATGTGAAATACACAGACCTGTAGCAGTGTCATACACAGACCCATAGCTTTGTGACATGCATAGACCTGTAGGTGTGTGACATGCACAGACTTTAAGCTGTCTGACATGCTAGAATTTATAGCTATGTGGCATGGGAAGATTGTAGCTCTAGTATATGCATGGTTATAGGCATACAGTATGTGTCATGCAAAGTCACATAGTTTCTTGACATGCAAAGCCATGTAGCTACATGATGTGCACAGATAATTGCAGACTAGCTTTGTGACACACATGTTTGCAATAATGTGACATGAAAAGACTTGTAACTATATTACAATTCATATGCAAAGACATGTAGCTAAGTTTTCATGCAAAAGACTTGTCGCTATGCATCATTATCATATTCTGTTCAGCATGATTTTACACTTGGATGAAATTATTACATTGCTAACACACTTCACTGTTTTGATTTAACAATTATTTTGATTTTTGTTCAATATATCTCTGTTTCAGTTATTTACTTTACGTTGACATTTTTGTTTAGAGCTATTTTCAAGATGGTTTAAGAATTGTGACTGGCATTGTGATGCAGGTTTAATGTATTTTACTTTATATGTCACAGTGTGTTATTTGTGGTCATTTGTGTCAGAATATGTGATTCCTGTACTTTCATCTTTTATCTGTATGCTTGAATAAATTATTAATATTATATATATATATATATATATATATATATATATATATATATATATATATATATATATATATATATATATATATATATATATATATATATATATATTAGGCACAGAATTATATGTATTAACTGCTGATATCAGGCTAATGGTGATTTAGGTTTATTGAGCCTGAAAATGTGATAACACATTTCTCCCTCTCCCTCTCCCTCTCTCTCAAATGTTATGCTACATTAACTTCTATGTTACAGCATGTCGATGAATGAGTCTGGCCAGATTGCATTGTATTCCTTGTAAATGAATTCTAGATGTGTCCCTATATTTTTTTGCATCTTTTTATATTCCAGTGAGCAGGAAAAAATTGATGGCCAATCTAGATGGTAGTTAATCTGTGATTACATTTTGTAAACATCCTCTCCTGCTTACAGAAATTAAAGGCAGACAAGATGCTTCTTTTTCTTATTCCATGCAGAATGTTTGTATCCTGTTTGATACAAGTGTTTTGTTGAAAAAAGGGAATCTGATTACATGAAGTCCTATCTTAAAGTTTTCATTATTTAGACTGAAGTCTTACTGTAATTATTGTCATGAAAATTTAAGATTTTGGATATTAAATATCTCAAGAGGAAGACCAAGCAAGCTAAATTTGTTGTACCCACCTTGACCATGTTAGAAGTATATAGTGTTATCATTGTCGATACATCCATTCCTTTGTCCAGTTAAATTTGCCTTTAGGTCAGGTTTTTTTGTTGCATTTTGGTGGGTCATTCATGTTTCAAAAATACATTTCTGGCTTTTGATCCCCAGCTTTAAAAGGCACAATGTCTTAAACCCCCCTCCCCCACCATAGAAATGGATTAAAAATAATATGCATGTTAACAGATGAAAAATAGTTGTAAAAAGTGTTGAATATAAAATCTTGTTTGCCTTTAGTTCTTTGAGGATGGTGCTGCAGTTATCTTTCCCTTGTTTCTGGCTACATGTTCCAATGCTAAAAGCAGTGTGATTCCCATTAGCTTGAAAGACATCAACTTTTTTATAATCTTATGTTCACATTATCAAGAATAGAATGTAACTTTATTCTACCAAACACATTCAATTTTTCTTCCTCCCAAAACAGTCTTAAATTATTTTGCCATCAAATACACTAGGATGAACTGATCATAAGGGGATTATGACTTTGCATTTTTCAAATGTAATCAGGACAAGACAAACTATTAGGTATAAGATTGTCTCAGCGAATATTACACTTTATCAGAATAGAAGTTGTCTCAATTAATATCACACTTATCAGAATAGAAGTTGTCTCAGTTAATATTTTTATGAGAATAGAAGTCTCAGTTAATGTTACACTTCTCAGAATAGAAGTTGTCTGAATTAATATTACACTTTATCAGAATAGAAGTTATCTCAATTAATATCACACTTATCAGAATAGAAGTTGTCTCAGTTAATATTTTTATCCGAATAGAAGTCTCAGTTACTGTTACATTTTATCATAATAAACATCTCAATTAATATTACACTTTATCAGAATAGAAGTTATCTCAATTAATATTACACTTTATCAGAATAGAAGTCTCAGTTAATGTTACATTTTATCATAATAAACGTCTCAATTAATATTACAGTTTCTCAGAATAGAAGTTATCTCAATTAATATTACACTTTATCAGAATAGAAGTCTCAGTTAATGTTACATTTTATCATAATAAATGTCTCAATTAATATTAACATTTTCTCAGAATAGAAGTTGCCGCGATTAATATTACACTTTCTCAGAATAGAAGTTGCCGCAATTAATATTACACTTTTTCAGAATAGAAATTGCCGCAATTAATATTACACTTGATCAGAATAGAAGTTATCTCAATATTACACTATATCAGAATAGAAGTTATCTCAATTAATATTACACTTGATCAGAATCGACAAGATTTCTATAAGAAAGTGAAAGCAATAACTGCCATTAAATTGTTGCAATTTCACATCTACATTCACCTACATAGAGGAGTACAGTTATGGAAAATTTAGTTTTTGACAAGGAAATAAAGAGTTGCTTCAAATATTTTGGTAACCTATTTCTAAATTGACTTTTGACTCAAAGAGTCTACAGAATTTAAAAGAGAATTTGAATTCTCTTATATAGAGTTTACATAGGATGTGAAATTGAGAAAAAATAAAAGAATTCAGAATAGCATAGCTTATGTATGGTTGAAATTCACTTCCTCTTGGGTGTTTTCACCTACTTGTATTTGTTTTGCATAACTGTGCCACACTTTTGGTTCCCTGACTCACTGCACTGCTTTTCTTTTTGACCAGAATCTTCTATCAATAGACAAACATGTTTATAATAACATCCTGTAATAGATTTGATTCATTCTGTCCATCACTGTCAGCCAGATGCTTTTGTTTTCACTCTGGTTTGATTCCTTTACCTGAATTCCTAATGCTAGGTTGTTTGTTATGCATATGTTGTATGTACAGTTTTGCTTTATATTCACACATAATAACAACAACAGTCATGATAATAATGCTTTAAATAAAATAACCATTTGAATGTGGCATTTGACTATGGGTTATGCTCTTCTCACATCCATTTTAGAACTAAAAAAGGTGGGGATTCATCTCTCCATTTGAAAAAGAAAAATAAATATATGAGAAATTTAGTGAATACATCAAGGTAGAGATTTTGACAGTGTTACAGTATTATGCACTCTTTTTAATGCATTCAGTTGTTTATAGATCCGGTGTTCTATAAATCAGGGTGAATCCTGCATTCGTGTATCATATTGTGTAGAATAGACCTAGTATAGTTATTTATGATTTCTGCAACTTTAACTTTAAAAGATTCACTTTTTTCCCCATTTTCTTTCCTTCATACTATGTGATAAATTTTGTTACAGAATTTATTATTAGGGAAATAAATTGCTTTATCTTTAAATGGATCTGTCAGCGAAAGATTCTTTTATTTACATGTATAAATAAATCTCTATGTCTGTATGTGTGTGTCTATATATATATATATATATATATATATATATATATATATTTATTTATATAGTCTTGACAATCTCAACATATTCTTGCTATACTCTCAGATCTGGTGGAAGTCACATATTACATATTACATATTTTTTGTGTAGATGCAATTATGTTAATTTATTGTGAAATAATTTGTGACTTTCATTCTCAAGTCATAGGTACTTAGAGGGCAGTGGGAGTAACACCAGCTGTTTACATTAATTCCAATTTTTAGTTTGTTTTTGGTTTATATTTTTTTATTCTGGTGATTTCTTCCAGTTCTGACCCTGCCCAGACGACCTAGAAGAGGCTACTTTCAAAGTATATTTCTCTATAGTCAGTTTCAGAATTTTGCATGTGGACATGCATCACTGTATGACTGTGTAGACTATCTCTCTGATGATATGCTTGATTTGGAGTAGTTCGTATACTAATTAGGAAGAGCTTGCTAATTATCTCTGTTAACATTTAAATTCTTCCTTATTTCTCATTCAAGGTCTCATTTCTTGCAACGTGTCAAACATTTTAAGTCAGGACTCTGGAAGTTTTTTGATTGTTTGAAATTAAGTCAGACTTAAATTTCAGCCAATCAGATTGCTGGATTCTAGACATTTGCCATCTTTGATGTTCACAGTATAATTCAAATTGTCTTATTGTTCAAGAGCATTGTGTTTTCATGCCATTATTATAGATGGATTTCAAGTATACACTGCTCATATCCATAGATACATGACGTCTCAAATAGGTTGACTTTGTGTCAGCAAAGCATAAAAGGTTGCAAGTTACAGTTTTCGGGTTCCATGTGATCCTCATGGGTTTTATGTGATCCAGGTTACAGTTTGCATTTTCATGTATAACTGTTCTAAGAAAGGGTTCAAGAATGTGTTATTTTCCATCTTTTTCTCAATTATTGAAAACCATAATCAATCAGACTCAACGCACACAAATTGTATGTTGGAAGTTGGTTTTACAGATCTTTGTTATCACTTTCAAGCCTGTCTTTAAAGTCATGCCTATTAAACAGTCTGTTGTCTTCTGTCTTAGGCATCAATTTTTCATAGTTTAATACACAAAATTACTGTGGAAATAAACCTCTTTTAAGGGGACCATTGTCTTATTTTCCAGAGGAGGCCATTGAAGATGGGGTTGGTGTGCTTTTTTGCTAATGAAGTCATATATGTTTCACTTGTGTTTTAGATAAACTTCACTGTTTCTAGGGGGGAGAAAAGCATGATGTCCTACTTGACTGAGCAAAAAGAAAATGAGGATATTATTTTCTTAGGATCCATGCCATAGTATGTTTAGTGTAGGGAAAAGAAAGATCTTTTAATCCATTTCTGTCAAGATAAAGAAAGACACAAAACAAGAAGTTCTCTAACACAAATTGGAATAAATAAAAAAGAAATACATATTTTTGATGTTGGAATTTTCATTTCAGACCAGTGTTTTCTAAATATAGAGCAGAGAGGTTACTTTAAAAAATTTCAGACCTAAATATGATACATGAATAGATTGTACTCATGTCAATTTTAATTTAGCCTTTGGCTGTCAAGATTAAAGTCAGCATTTTAAAAAGATAGATCTAGCTCATACTGTTGAACACTTGAGCTGTGCTATATAGATCATTTCCTTGTATAATGAAATTTCAAGTCTTCACATGATTTGTTTGGTCAGAATTCCCCTTTTTAGCTCACCTGTGTAAAGTACAGAAGAATTTTTATTATATCCTGATTATTCTCAGTTGTGGCTACCAAGTGTCATTGGAGTTATCTGCAGTAGGGTTAACCGCATTGCAAAGGTTTCTGTCATTGTAGTCCAAGTTTCAGTCATTGTTGTCATCAGATGTCAAATTACACTAAATGCAAACATTTGTCATTGGATTCATCTGCAATCGAGGTAAACTAAATGCAAATGTTTGTGTTATTGAGTTATCTGCAGTTGGGTAACCTCAGCACAAAAGTTTGTCATTGGAGTCATCTGCAGTTGAGTTAAACTCAGTGCAAATCTTTGTGTCATTGTGGTCATCTGCAGTTGGGTTAAACTCAATGCAAATGTTTGTGTCATTGGAGTCATCTGCAGTTGGGTTAAACTCAGTGCAGAAGTTTGTTTTACTGTAACTCCAGTGCTGTCATGGAACCTGTTTAAGGTTTTTCCTTGCATCATTTTGAACCACAACAGTTGAAAGTGGGTCACAATGACCTGCATTTTGTACACAGATAATTTTTAAAGGTTAACTCCATTGCAAAAGTTTTGTCTTCCTGGCAAAGCTCCTGCTGTGGAAATGGTGTTTATTGAACTTGGTCCAAATGTTTACAACCGCTCCGGTGGTCTAGTGGTTAGAGCATCCGCCTCAGGTGCAGGAAGTCACGTGTTCGAACCCCGGCTGAGTCATACCAATGACTTATAAAAATGGTACTAACAGCTGCCTCACTAGGTGCTCAGCATTAAGAGGTTAGTATTAGAACGGGTCTGCCTGATGTCAGGATAATGTAACTGGGTGGGACATCATGCTATGTGTCTGCAGTATGATGCCTCTGTACTAGACATCACTATAAACTGCCACAATGCAGACATCATAGTGATATGACTGAAAAATTGTTAAAGCTACATTAAAATCCAATTCACACACACACACACACCAAATGTTTTCACATGTACACAGCTTATTTTTTATTAATTGCCTGTAAATATTTACAAAATCTGCAATCATGTAAACAAGCATATTTGTGGATGTTGGTAATATAGGAACTGCTATTCAGATTAAATTATAAATTTCTACATCTCCACTTAAGAGGACCTTTTTGTAAGATTTTCATAATAATTCTTTTTAAAGTTTGAATAGGTTTCATGTCAAATATGGCATCCATTGGAATAAAACCTAAGTTGACAGGAATTGGTTGGACCATACATTACACATTAGGTTTGATTGGCTGATAATGATGGGATAAAGGTCTTTAAACAGCATTATTTACTTTAGAAAACATATTTAACCAAACCTTTAATGAATAACATTTTATTTTAAAGAAACAATATTTTAAGTTTGTAGTTTCTTGGGCATTGTTGATCTTTCAAAAATATCCATTGCACATGTCCAGGCAGTTCATGTGGGTGCATTATTGATTTTTTCATGAAGTACATGTGTCAGCATGAAATAGTCTCAACAATCCTAAGGATGTTATAATAAAAAGAAATAAGATGTACAGTAAATAAAGCAACTGAAAGTTGAGCAAGGTGTGGCAAGGATATTACCAGTGTCTTACATATAAATATCAAGGTGTGGCATGCACATTATCAGTGTCTTACCTATAAATATCAAGGTGTGGCATGCACATTATCAGTGTCTTACATATAAATAGTTGTCAGCTGTAAGCTTAACATGCTTTACAGGAGGAAGTTTGAGTTCCAAACTGGTTCAATTAAACAGTATAATTTTGTTTTTTAACTAGTCACTGTGACCTACTTTTCCCATCGGGATCGACAATATGATGCCAAAAAGAAGCTCCATGTAGATACCAAACCTATGGCTTTAAATTTCTGAGAGAACACCTTGCTATTACTGTTAATTGGGAGGAACAAATATGAATGTTTAATACTTACCTACTGCTATTGCAAAGATTCCTTCTTAATCCACTCTGATGTCCTCCATTCTTGTTCCAAGTCAGAAGAGGAAGATATTCCATATGTTGGCCATGACTAAAGAATTAGACTGTGATCATGTTCTTTTTCTATTCTTGGCTTGCATTTACTAACTGGAGAGAATATTTAGGGTGGACTGGGGCCTTGGTTCCCTTGGAAAGGAAATTAAAGCAGTAGTAGCATGGAAATATTACATAATATAAATTGTTACTCCTCACCCAATATCCCCCTACATTATTATATACTGTATACATGTTCAAAACTATTGGTAAACATTGCAGCCTCAGGTTACAGTGAGCTACTTTTCTGCCACTATTAAATGTTGTTTGTAGGTTAATCCCATTGTAAAAGTTTTATATTACTGGCAGCTCTAGGCATGTTGTGTTAAAGGAACATTTTTATGTAAAACATTCTACACCTTTTTACTTTTCCAATGACCATATTTTGAAGTATTGGGTATTGGATGTAAAGTGTCTTCACTTCCAGACCTGTACCTAACTGAAATAATTTCAAAACTAAATGAGTGTGTTAAAGGAACTTGGTCAAGTTATTGCTTGTATCCTTCTTCCCCCCACTCCCACCCTGGATCTTCCACCTCCTCTGAGGTGAAAGTTGACCACAGGTTACTTTTCTTTCACTAATTACTTTGTTAGTTACCAATTAATCCCCATTATAAATTTGTTCTCTCAGAAATTGGAACTTGAGGTATTTTTGGCATCATATTGTCCATCCCGATGGGAAAGTAGGTCATAGTGACTTACTTTTCATACACTAATAATTTTCCTGTATAATGGTTATCCCCAGTGACAAACATTTGTGCATGTGAGATTAGTTGTCTTGCCAACAGAGCATATTATACCAGGGCTGTAAACTCGGGTACCACAACACAAGTCCTGGTTGTGCTTTCTTTGTGATAATGTTTCAGTCAAGGGTTCAGAAAGCTAAGAGACAGACCTAATTTCTCCAAAACAGTACCCCTGCACCTTCCTAACAATAACTGTTTTAGAGGGGGCTTATTAGCAAACATGATATTTAACAGGAAGAAAAAATCTACATACAAAATTGAATGGCATGATATTAATGTTTTTAGAAAAGTTAAAGTTAATTTAAATAATAAAATAGATGCTTAAAATCAGAAATTAATTCAGGAGCCAATAATAAGATAATTTAAAACAATCACTTCATATTTTTAAAAAGCAATGTTATTTATGTCTTTAACTTTTAACACAGGAAACATTATGAAAAAGTGTTTTCTAGGAGTTAAATATGTCAAAGGTTTTTTTAGTATGATGTTGTTAGAATAGAAATACCATAATTTACATATCTCAGTGTGCATAAGCTTGACTCATTTGAATTGACAGTTCCCTTATCAGTGTGAAATTTTATTGAAAAAGTTAATGGCCTATTTTGATTAGACACAAGACAGAGTGTACTTGGTTTTCTTTTACTCCAGTGATTGCATCATTAATAAGCTTACTCATTCATAAATACCAGTATTTCATACACAATTATTTGATTTAGGCTTTGATAAATGAAAGAAATTTATCATAAATCTGACATGGTTCCATTTTCATGCATCAGTTTGCAACTGCCTCATCAAAAAGTTCACTGTTATCTTTGATTTTTTCAGATGAATTAATAATTTTATCAGGCCACAAGGCCAGTCAACTTATGATATGTCCCTTCATCAATGTAGGTCATTCACCTTCCATCCAGCAGCAACATTTTCCATTTTAAACTTCTTAAAAACCACTGTACCAATTTAAAGCTAATTTGGCTTCCTGGGTAGAAGAACATTCACTTTATACAGGTGATGCCAGTCTGTTATAAAATTATGGCTGCTGTTCTAAAAATGGACAAAATATTTTTGACTACTTCTCCCATATGCTCAGCAGAATTTAACCAAAGTTTGACTGGAAGCATCTTGGCATAAAGGAATTTTAAGTCTGTACAAATGATTCCAATCCATCATTAAATATGGTTACCATTATTATAAATTTCAAAAGCTTTTCAGTGACTTCTCGAAATCTGCTCTTCAGAATTTGACAAGATTTGACAATAAGGAGCTTGACACTAAGGCGTTTCAAGTTCTTGCAAATAATTTTTATTTGCCTTCAGATATGCCACAGTGACTGTTACTAAATATAGAAAAGTCTTTAAACGATTCTCACAAATGATATAATATGACATACAGTTAAAAAAAGATGGATAAACCTTTAATGGTCTACTTCTAAATAACTGAACAGTATCACTTTGACAGATATATATGGCTGAAAGCATCCTTGCATATTTCGGGTTTGTATAAATAGTTCCAGTTCACCATTAAAAATGGCAGCCATTGAAAAAATGTAACAACATTTAAATGACTTCTATTTTAAACCATTAGCCAAGTTTCACCAGATTTGACAGAAAGCATGCTGGCAAAGATTTTAAATGACATCTGTAAAAGTGAAAAACAGAATTTTGACCAAATTTTACTTTTTTGGTTCAGAGTTTGTACAAATGATGCCTGTCTGTCAATGAATATAACTGCCCTTACTAACAATATTTTTTTAATGTCTTCTCAAAACCCACTTTAAAGAATTTGACCACATTTGTCAGAAATGACACTGGCATGAAGTCTTTAGGTATGAACATGTGGTGCCTAATTATTATCAAATGTGACCACTTTTAAGTAAAATTATGTAAACCTTTTAACAAATGATTCTGAAAAACTGCTCCAGAGAATTTTACTGAAGTTTTCAATAAGCATCCTGCCGGGAAGGCATTGCAAATTTTTTGCCAATTGGATGTGGAGCCTCCTTCCAATATGGACACATTATAACCAGTACAAAAACATTACAGCAATGTTACCTAAAAAAACTGCTGAACAGAATTTGACCAACTTTGACAGAAAGCATCATGGCACAGGGGCCTTGCAGTGTTTAATCGGATGTGGAACCTCCTTCCAATATGGACACATTATAACCAGTACAAAAACATTACAGCAATGTTATCTAAAAAAAACTGCTGAACAGAATTTGACCAACTTTGACAGAAAGCATCATGGCACAGGGGCTTGCAGTTAATTAAGGATAGATGAAGGTATAGAACAGAGGGAATCATTGAGACAGTAGGTTTCATTAGATGTGATGTTAATGGCATCGGAAGAAATTTCCACAGAAAGCCTCCTTCTGATCATGATTTCCGTCCCAACTGCTCTTGGATTTGGCTCTAAGGTAGATTTCAGCCAGGCGAGTGATTTAAAGCCAACTTATCATTTTCCTCTTTTTTTTGCCTTTTTTTTGGCTCACTTCATGTCTGGAAACACAAATTATTGTACTATCAGTCCATGGTGACAACAGTCACGTAAAGATATCTGTTCATTTTCTTTTCTTCAATGTCAAGTCTGTGGTGTGAATAAAAGTTGTTACTTTTACTATAGTCATTCAAATGCCTTATGCCTTACTTGATGGTCCCCCTAAGAATAAATAAATTTTGTTGAAATTATTTATATGCACTTGCCAGCAGGTTTACATTTATTCTATTCTTGCTACCTGAATTCTTTCTTTAATAGCAAAGTGCTTTAATCATGTAATTATTGGGCATGCAGGTTCTGTCATTATTGCTGTCATACTGTCTAAATTTAATTCTGTAACTATTGGGGATGCAGATTCTGTCATTATTGCTCTCATACTTCTAAATTTAATTCTGTAACCATTGGGCATGCAGGTTCTTTCATTATTGCTGATGTACTGTCTAATTCTCATTACTCGGGTCATATGTTTAATGTTCTATTACATAAAAAAAGATGCACTTGATCCTATGCTTTTGGTCAAAGTTGATCTCACTATGGCCAGATTTTGCATTCTGTTATAATCCTACTTAACACTTGAATCATTAGACACCCTTTGCCAACAGGAATAGTTGTGGTTGTGAGGTCAGAGTTCATTAGGGATAAGAGTCAGAATTGTTACAGATGTTTTGGTGATAACTGTTGGAAATAGATTTTGACTGTTTTGTATATGTATATGTTTCCTGTAAAGGACAAACACATTCATAAATATTCAGTGTATTTTTTGTTTTTCTAACACATTCAAATGAACATCCAGTTAGGGAAATTATTGTTTATCCCAATGACCTCTGACCCAATGTAAAGGGATGCAAGTTGTATTTCTTTTTCAGGAGTTTTTAGATTGGTGGTTCTTGTTTAGTCATGTTGTTTCTAGATGGACTGATTATCTCAAATCTCTTTTGTATTTGCATCCACTGTCATCTTTGTTATCTTGTCTTATGTATGATTATATTTATTTGCAATGTTGCTAGTATTGAATTATTAAATCCATCAATTAAGTAATTATTACTTGAAATGTAAAATTGAAATTCTAATCAGTTCCTGCAAAATAAAGTAATCAGTAATCATAATGTATTACAAATTCTGGAAAAGTAATGCAAAGTTATAATTACTTTTAAGTTATGATTACTGTTTGTCATTCTTTCAGTTAGCAACATACAACATAACAGCATGATTAGAATAATGGAATTTTTTTAAAAAGAGGACAGAAAAAGAACTTTACAAATTTTTTAAAATTAGTTCTACATTATTGTGTTCAGTGTGTTATATTTAAAGAACATTGTTTGTGCAAAACGTGAATTAACCAAAGAGAACTACGAATTGTGATAGAATCAACAGAAGTAATGTAATTGTACTCTAATTACCTGGATAATTACATAATTGTAATTGATTGCTTCAGTGTGACAGTTATTGTAATTGCAATTAACTACTACAACTTTTTTGTAGTAAACGTAATTTTAAATCTTACCTTTATGACAGTAAGTTTGTTTTCACTTTGTGATGTGTATAGACTAAATGTGGTTGATAGTGCATATGGTATGTTGAAGTCATGTGTGAATGAAATATGGCATGTTGAAGTCATGTGTGAATGAAATATGGCATGTTGAAGTCATGTGTGAATGAAATATGGCATGTTGAAGTCATGTGTGAATGAAATATGGCATGTTGAAGTCATGTGTGAATGAAATATGGCATGTTGAAGTCATGTGTGAATGAAATATGGCATGTTGAAGTCGTGTATGAATGAAATATGGCATGTTGAAGTCGTGTATGATTGAAATATGGTATGTTGAAGTCATGTGTGAATGAAAATATGGCATGTTGAAGTCATGTGTGAATGAAATATGGCATGTTGAAGTCATGTATGAATGAAATATGGCATGTTGAAGTCATGTATGATTGAAATATGGTATGTTGAAGTCATGTGTGAATGAAATATGGCATGTTGAAGTCATGTGTGAAATAAATATGGTATGTTGAAGTCATGT
Source organism: Sinohyriopsis cumingii (assembly GCA_028554795.2). Classification (NCBI taxonomy): domain Eukaryota; kingdom Metazoa; phylum Mollusca; class Bivalvia; order Unionida; family Unionidae; genus Sinohyriopsis; species Sinohyriopsis cumingii. Next base: position 25,519,124 of record CM068836.1, on the reverse strand, counting down.
GTGAATGAAATATGGCATGTTGAAGTCATGTGTGAATGAAATATGGCATGTTGAAGTCATGTATGAATGAAATATGGCATGTTGAAGTCATGTGTGAATGAAATATGGCATGTTGAAGTCATGTGTGAATGAAATATGGTATGTTGAAGTCAAGTGTGAATGAAATATGGCATGTTGAAGTCATGTGTGAATGAAATATGGTATGTTGAAGTCGTGTATGAATGAAATATGGCATGTTGAAGTCGTGTATGAATGAAATATGGCATGTTGAAGTCATGTGTGAATGAAATATGGCATGTTGAAGTCATATGTGAATGAAATATGGCATGTTGAAGTCGTGTATGAATGAAATATGGCATGTTGAAGTCATGTGTGAATGAAATATGGCATGTTGAAGTCGTGTATGAATGAAATATGGCATGTTGAAGTCATGTACGAATGAAATATGGCATGTTGAAGTCATGTGTGAATGAAATATGGCATGTTGAAGTCATGTGAATGAAATATGGCATGTTGAAGTCATGTGTGAATGAAATATGGCATGTTGAAGTCATGTGTGAATGAAATATGGCATGTTGAAGTCGTGTATGAATGAAATATGGCATGTTGAAGTCGTGTATGATTGAAATATGGTATGTTGAAGTCATGTGTGAATGAAATATGGCATGTTGAAGTCATGTGTGAATGAAATATGGCATGTTGAAGTCATGTGTGAATGAAATATGGTATGTTGAAGTCAAGTGTGAATGAAATATGGCATGTTGAAGTCATGTGTGAATGAAATATGGTATGTTGAAGTCGTGTATGAATGAAATATGGCATGTTGAAGTCGTGTATGAATGAAATATGGCATGTTGAAGTCATGTGTGAATGAAATATGGCATGTTGAAGTTGTGTATGAATGAAATATGGCATGTTGAAGTCATGTATGAATGAAATATGGCATGTTGAAGTCATGTGTGAATGAAATATGGCATGTTGAAGTCATGTGAATGAAATATGGCATGTTGAAGTCATGTGTGATTGAAATATGGCATGTTGAAGTCAAGTGTGAATGAAATATGGCATGTTGAAGTCGTGTATGAATGAAATATGGCATGTTGAAGTCATGTATGAATGAAATATGGCATGTTGAAGTCATGTATGAATGAAATATGGTAACAATTTGCAGCAGTAGATTACTAAAGAAGTGATTTTGTATTGAAGTGTTTCTATATTGACTCATCCAAGGTAATGGGTTATAGTTCAAGGGTCAGCTGCATTAAGTTTTAAATGTGTCATTTGTTTGCCTCTAGATCAAAAGTGTTAAAGTAAAATTGTAATGTTCGTACATTATATTTGATTAGTCCCAGTAAGGGTAATGCAGCTTGAAGAAGTTGATTGCTTTCTAGGAGTTATTGTGAACAAAGCATAGACATAAGGAATGCAGACGACATAGGGAATGCAGACAACCTCCAATTTACAATATTAGTAATTGCAACAGAATAAATACTATTAATGAATATATATAGTCTGCCTTGAATTAATAAGAAATGGAAGTAGTTATGTTATGAAAAAATACTGAAAAGTGTACTTATGTCATTTTTGTCAACATTTACATGTATCTAAGGTTAATAGACCACTTATGGAAACTGTTACAAATTTGCATTCATTTTTTACTGTCTTATATTTGCATATTTGCCATCAATAAGCAGTGCATATTTATGACACAGATTTTTATAATAAATCAAGTGTTTAAAGGATTTATATTTAACATGTAGTATTAAATATTTTATACATGTAACTAGAAAAACATTTTCTTCTTGCTAATAGCAGATTTTAAATATACAACAAGAGAGAATATGTAAGAGCAGTGGTTTAAAAAAATCAACTTTGACATATGTTGTGGATATTTCCAGCTCTCACCAGAATAGGAAGTCTAAAGGAAAAACACAAGCAATCAACCCTGGATTCCAGGGGCTATTTGCATCCAAATGGTAATCTGGATGGCCGAGGGGACTTGATCAACAGTTCTGTACAAGGTCTGAGAAAAGTGTCTGTTTACATTCTTGGAGAGAAGACACAAATGAAGGTATGTCTATAACAGAGATATATTTTTACTCCTACTGGTCAATGATCAGAAGAGCTTCTATAATTGCATGTTCTCTGTTGTCCGTCTTCCAATGTCCATCATTGTTGTCATTGTGTCAGCTCAAGTTTGTCATTGCTTATTTTGCAAAACCACCTAAAGGATTGCCCTGCAAGTTTTATAAACACCTTCTAGCTGACTCAGTGGCCATCTTGAAAATCTTCTCATCACTATTCTTCCTGAATGGAAAGTTATACTGACATGGGGTTTTCACCAAAAGATGTCAAATAATATCTGGTTGGACATCTAAATGAAAATGTTGTCACTCAGACATCCAACATGGTTGACAGTGACCAACTTTAAAATGTTGTCACTCAGACATCCAACATGGTTGACAGTGACCAACTTTAAAATGTTGTTATTGCTAGACCTGCTGAATGGATAATCATATTAGCATGGGCTTTTCACCACAAGACTTCTTATGATATATAAGAAGTGCTGATCTGCTGTCCAGTATGGGTGCCAAAGCAGCCATCTTGAAAATCTTGTTTTTTGGTACTCCTTCTGAATAGAAAGCTATATCAAATGGGAATTTCACCAGAAGAGTTAATATGATGTATTGATGGTTTTTAATTAAAATGGTGATGATCTGACACCCAGTATGGCCACCATGGCAGCTATCTTGAACGTCTTATCACTATTCCCCTGAAGGAAAGTCATGTTGACAGATGGTTTTCACTAGAAGACTTCTTACCATTATCTAGTTAGTCCCAAATAAAAATGGTGCTGATATGATCTAAATAGCGACCATTGTCCATCTTGAAAATCTTGTTATAGCTATTCCTCCATGGTAGATGGTTATATCAACATGGTTTACACCAAAATACTTCTTGTGATCTCTGGTAGGACCTACATGAAAATGGTTCCAATCTGACATCCAGTATTTCTACCATTTATGCCATCTTGAAACTCTTGCTGTTGCTACTCCTCCTGATTGGAAAGTCACATGGGGTTTCAACCAGAAGACTGAGTGAAAATGGTGCCAATCTGACCTCCAGTATGGCTGCCACAGTGACCATCATAAAACTCTTCTAGACTTCTTGTGATAAATGAAAATGATGCTCAGCTTACAAGTTACTGACCTGATGGACGTGTTATGCATATCAGCTCATGAAGTTAGAGCAGTCACCATCAGCTTACTCCTTAACTGACATAATCTAGCCATGCAATGGAGGTTTGAAATTAATTTTGTAACTGTTACCTTTGAAACTTCATTCCAAAGACCTCAGTTAGATTTAGTGGGGCCTGCATCAGCAGTACAAATGGATGCCTTCCAAGGTCATTCAGCACAGGTTACTCTAAATCTGATGATTTGCAATATGAAAAATGTTCCTTTAAACAGTTGCCATTCACTGACCTTTGCAGATTTAAAGTTGTTTTGCATACATTAGGAGACCAGAGCAATGGCCTCATGGCTAAGGGGATGTAACTCCCCCACCACTTAACTGTTTTCTTAATGCATTATGAGCAGATAATGTATTTATAGAAGAACACAATTTTGTATCAAATAAAGCTTAGGCAAGACCTAGGGATCGCTTCATTTTTGTCCTAGTCTTAGGCTTTATTGTGAAGTTCTTCATTTAGTCTAGTTTCTCTGATACCGTTTTATGTTCAATCATGAGACCTTATGAGTCTATTCATCTTGGAGTGTACCACTCAATGCAGACAAAAGTAGGCCATGGTGACCAACCTTTCATGTTTCACTGATTCTGTTAAGGTTTAAATTAAGCTCAGTTTCTCTTACACTGTTGTATGTAGAGTCATAAAACATGATTGGTTTATTTATGTAGCTGTATACAGGCAAAATTAGGTCACAGTGCCCAATTTGTCATGCTCCAGTGATAACATTAAGTTTCTGCATTTACCTCAGTTTCTCTTGACACATTTGTATGTACAGTCATGAAATCTTATGGTTGTGTTCATTTTGTTAGGTATTATTTCCTCACAGGAAAAAGTAGTCATATTGACCTAGTAACTTTTCAAGGTCACTGGATTATGCCACAGAGGATCATGTGAGACAAATCAATTTTGCAGACTTTTTGTAAAGTAAATTATTTTTCTTCAATAATACTTTCCTGGCAGTGGTCCAGAAAATGCAGCAGTGCTTTATACAGTCTCTACACCATTTTCTCTTGCAAATTAAGATGAAATCATTATATAGCTATGGAGTTACCAATATGCCAGAATGGGGTTGCTATCTTTAAGGTCAAGGTCGCAGTTCAGTATTTAATATTTTAAGTCACACTTTCCCTTCCTTTTTTTCTTAGTTCGATATATGTATTGGGACACTTGTTGGAGACAGGGATTAAACCAAGGATTACAAAGATACTGTGCAAGTGTCTTAGCTCTAAACCATTTGGGCTTACAGGATAATTAGCTCGGTCATAGGTTGGCTTTGTGCAGTTATGCCCAGATTTAAAAATTATATATTGAACTCCCTTAAATTTGTATCCTTAAAATCACAAGTTAAAGAATATTTTCTTGCAGCAAGTTGCAATGAAGCAGTTGATGATAGATACTTTATATTGATTGATTCATTTTTGGATGGATTTTAGAATAGATAGATAAATTGATTGATAGATCAGTCAGTAAAATAATGGATAGATGGATAGGCAAAAGAATTTGATGGATAGATTGATAAAGAGGTAGATATATTTTAGCCCATCTTTTCATCCAGCCACACAGCTAATTAGCAATAAATCTGTCCATCATACATCCAAGTATACATAAAGAGTTTTAGAGGTTAAAATAAATAGATAAATTAAAGAGAGAACAAACTTCTTTTTAGGGAATTAAGCTGGAGTCATTTCCCAAGTGTGATTTTATCCCAGTGGATTTTTACGAAGTGCGGCATGTTAAAGCAAGTTTTAAGAAGCTGATGCGTGCTTGTGTACCAAGTTCTCCGCCAGGCCTGGATGCTGGATTCTTGAAGACTGTTGAGGACACAGAATGGCTACTACAGGTATGTGTACTACATTTGCTCACCCACTTACAGAATTAACCAAAATGTTACCCATAGCTAGACAATTCTTATATGGGGATAAACAGAATCTTCCACAAGGGTATGGGATGGATAGAAAAACTTGAAGAAATAAGATTTGTGTTAAGGACAAGGCCTGCTGAATCTGTGTTACAAGTCTTATTCTCGGTTAAACCTCCAAATCCTGGCTATGTGTGTAAGGAAGATTCTTTTTCTCACCCACCATAAGCAATGATTTTTGCAAAAACAATGCAGAATGTAAACAGTTTGTGTGAAATTTATGCATTGCAGTATGTACATTTCTGATGTCATAATGGTGGTTAACTTATCGGATCTGTAGGGTAAAATCAGGATCAAGATAAACTGCAAGATAAATACTGTCTGGTAGGTGGAATAACAGAATTGTGTGGTGTTATGAAATCTCACCCAAGGAATTAGGCGAGTTTCAACACTTATGATTTGGAGGGTGGAATTTCTCTATACCTCTCCAAGGCATATGATGGATTAGGGAAAAAATGATGGCTGATTATAATTGGACATAGAAGTTCAGAGTATTTTATAATAGAATTTATGTCATCAGATAGAGCTTAAAATGTTTAGTGTACAATATAGAATTTGTAGTCAAGATATCATTCACATGAGATCAATATGCATATTTTGAAATAATATTGTGTGCAGATATTTCTGTTGCTAAAAACGATTACAAGTGTTTGGTAATATCAAAACTTTCCCAATGTCTGCTATCATCGTACAGAAATTTAAACCTTGGAAAATAAAATCCAGTTATGAGTCTTTGTCTGTTTTTATCATTTTACCAAATAGCTCCCATTAATATCATATTGTTCTACACACAGTAAAAAATTGTGACTTGTTTTGAATGCATAGATATATGCCTGTTACACACAAGCCACATAGTACACATGCACATATACCGTATGTACTCACTTATAGGTCAAGTCAAACAGCCAAAGAAGCCCCGAGTGGCTGAGTGGTCTAAAGCGCTCTCCGTTATGGATCACTGCCATCTCACCTCTGTCTGTGTCGGTTCGAGTCTCGAATTCAGCCAATATGGGTATGTGAGAAAGCTTGCCAGTAGCTTCTTGTGGGTCGGTGGTTCTTTCCAGGGCTTTCCCGGGTTCTTCCTCCACCATTAATACTGGCTGCCGTGTATAGCCTATCGTGTGCTGAAAAATGGCGTTAAACCCAACAACAACAACAACAAACAGCCAAAAACAAAGATCCTGATAGGCCATATAATAATGTGCAGATCAGGGTCTATGTTGTTTGTTCGACTGATTAATCCAAATAAACTGCACAGACCTAGATCTGATGGTGGATTATGCAACAGCAGATCTGGGTCTGTGCAGTTTGCAGTAGGACTCATCTAATAAGCAAGTATATACAGTATCATCCAAATGGCAGCTCAGCCAGTCACATACAGTAGACAGGCACTTGTCACAGACATGGCAGTTCCACCAGTTAAACATAGTCCATAAAGTAGATATCATACACATGTCAGTTTTACACATCCTACACATTCAGCTATTATCAGCAACATGGCAGCTCACCCTGGCTCACATGGCACACATGTATCTTTATCATTCAAATAGAAGCTGTCAGACACATAGTACACAGGCACATATATCATACACACATGGCAGCTTGGTCAGTCAAACATAACGTTACAACTCTATGGTCTTAAACTTAATAACAGAAAGAAGCAAAGCCAACAAGTTTAATTAAGTCCACAATAATTTAATTCGAAGTTACAAAATGAAAATTTGAGAGGAACTTACTGTATTGTGAATGATATTGCAGATAATCCCAAATGTTCTGTCACAAGTCCAATAGAATAGAATATTCCTAATGAATTCCAATCTTGAATGTGCTGATGTACCAACATTCTTGATGTATCTTGGTGTTAATCCAGTCATTGAGCACTTTAATAATTCCAGTGAATGATTTAAATAACGATTCCTCTCAAATTATATCTCAACACAACTAATAGTCATACCACCTGACTGATATTAAAAAAGGCATGATAAAATAGACATGAATAATTTTGTTTATCAGAACCTTATATAATAAAAACCTAGGACACAATAAGATGACCAGGATGTTGGTCATAAATTTACTTCCAGAACTTTCTAAGGTCAAAAGGTTATATTAGCATGTTTGCACATATTATCTTAAAGTACAACACACAACCATGAACAAGAGTTGGCTTACTAAACATTTGTTTATAAATGACTATTAGCTTAAACTACAAACTACAATCATAGATAAAATTAAAGCAGACAGATTAGATAAACATGAACATAAACATGGCAGCTGGGTCAATCACACATGGTACACAGAGTTATACACATGGCAGCTGGGTCAATCACACATAGTACACAGAGTTATACACATGGCAGCTCTGTCAATCACACATAGTACACAGATGTATACACATGGCAGCTGGGTCAATCACACATGGTACACAGAGTTATACACATGGCAGCTCTGTCGATCACATGTAGTACACAGATGTATACACATGGCAGCTGGGTCAATCACACATGGTACACGGAGTTATACACATGGCAGCTGGGTCAATCACACATAGTACACAGAGTTATACACATGGCAGCTCTGTCGATCACATGTAGTACACAGATGTATACACATGGCAGCTCTGTCGATCACATGTAGTACACAGATGTATACACATGGCAGCTGGGTCAATCACACATGGTACACAGAGTTATACACATGGCAGCTCTGTCGATCACATGTAGTACACAGATGTATACACATGGCAGCTGGGTCAATCACACATGGTACACAGAGTTATACACATGGCAGCTCTGTCGATCACATATAGTACACAGATGTATACACATGGCAGCTCGGTCATTTACACATAGTGCAAAGATGTATACACATAGCAGCTCAGTCAGTTACATGTAGTAAACATGTTTAGACATGGCAGCTCAGTCATTCACACAGTATACATGTATACACATGGCAGCTTAGTCAATCGGCATGTTTGCAAATATTATCTTACAGTACAACCCACAACCATGAACAAGAGTTGGCTTACTAAACAATCACACAGTATACATGTATACACATGGCAGCTCAGTTAAACACATGTAGTACACAGATGTTTACACATGGCAGCCCAGTCAATCAGACATAGTAAACATGTATATGCATGGCAGCTTAGAAAATCACAAAGTACACAGATGTATAAACATGGCAGCTCAGTCACACACAGCACACATATGTATGCACATGGCATCTCAGTCAATCACACATAGTACTCAGATATATACACCTGGCAGCTCAGTCAGTCACACAGTACACATGTATACACATGGCAGCTCAGTCACTCAGACATAGTACACAGATGTATACACATGGCTCAATCACATGTACTACACAGAGATATACACATGGCAGCATAGTCAATTACACATAGTACAAAGATGTATACATCACACAAGATTTTATCTTTGCTAAAAATGTTTTAACTTAAAAAAACAATCTTTTTTGGGGACATCTGTCCAGCAAGTTCATCCTTGTCCACTACCCTCAAAATTAGCAATATAAATATTGGCAAAAAGAACAAGACAAACTCAAATAGTAAAAGTACCACTTACAAAAAAGAATAAGTAAACCATATTCTTCCAGAGATTTGAAAAAAAAGTAATGAGTCTGTTTTTACTCTGCTGCTAATTCACAGTACAATAAGGTAAGGAATATAAGGACTGGTCACCTTATTTTTTTTAAATACTGGTATTACTGCTACTTCACTATGCAATAAGGTATGGAATATAGGGACTGGTCACCTTACTTTCTTTTTAAAATACTGGTATTACTGCTAATTCACTATGCAATAAGGTATGGAATATAGGGACTGGTCACCTTACTTTCTTTTTAAAATACTGGTATTACTGCTAATTCACTATGCAATAAGGTATGGAATATAGGGACTGGTCACCTTACTTTCTTTTTAAAATACTGGTATTACTGCTAATTCACTATGCAATAAGGTATGGAATATAGGGACTGGTCACCTTACTTTCTTTTTAAAATACTGGTATTACTGCTAATTCACTATGCAATAAGGTATGGAATATAGGGACTGGTCACCTTACTTTCTTTTTAAAATACTGGTATTACTGCTAATTCACTATACAATAAGGTATGGAATATAGGGACAGGTCACCTTACTTTCTTTTTAAAATACTGGTATTACTGCTAATTCACTATGCAGTAAGGTATGGAATATAGGGACTGGTCACTTTACTTTCTTTTTACAATACTGTTATTACTGTATTAATTCATAGGGTATCATATACCATTCTCTCAGACAAGTTTTTTTCTCTCCTAGATTGCCCACTGTATGTTGGTTGTTTAATTGCCATGAAAACATAATCATCTGACCTCATACAGGATTAGTGTTGCATTTATTTACAGAAACTTTAAAATAGGATTTGAATAATTTTAGCCAGCTTTTTTCTGTTGGAAAGATCTGACAGTATTAAAAACCACTTAAAGATAAGTGATTATTTCAAGAATTCTTCTTTACACCCCATTTGTATTTGTTTTATAAAAGGTGTTCTGATTAGGTAACAGAGATGTAAAAATGAGGCTGTTAAGCAGCCAGTCATCCCTCTGTGGGAGCTATTTGGCAAACTGATTCTGATTTATTGCTCATTTCATATGAAATATATGCAACTCATTTCAAAAATTAAATGTTTTATTGCAAAGGTAGGAATTCTAGCAATATTAAAGGTGCTTTGTTAGTTTATATATGACATGTCAGCACCTGTAATAAGATCTGTTTACATCACAGGTTCAAAACATCATGCAACTAGCTGGGGCCACAGTTGACTTGCTGGATGTACAGGGATCATCAGTGATGATCTGTCTTGAGGATGGCTGGGATGTCACCACACAGGTATACTTATCTCTTTTTTTGAAAAATAAATACTTTTGACTTTTGTTTTAGATCCACAATTTTGCAGATTTGTTTTGATTGTTCCTGATTCTGGATTAAAATGTATTGTTTTGGTGGGGGAAAACTAATTTTAATGATGCAATACGTATCAATTGATATTGCCAGATTTTCTTCTCCTACCCTGTACCTAATTCCCACTAAATTAGGTTCCTTCTCTTAAAGAACAATGGGCAGTGTGTCTGTGGGGTGTTCCGTTGTTCTGGAATCTTCTGGTTCACCCAGATGGAAGGACAAATTCTCATCACACTGTCTGGGTATTTTCCACCCAGAAAACTATGCAGTAGCAACAGGTAAGTTTTACATCATTAAAATTAGTCCCCCACCCAAACAATAAAAAATCCCATATGTTACAGAAAGCATCTAGGCAGAGCAGTCTTTCGTGTTTGTACAAACAATAACAACCCACTGCTAAAAGTTCAAAATCATTTACACAAATTTATCTAAAACAAAATACTAAATGTTGTGGCATATTGGACAGATGAGGTTCATGTGCCATCAGATATGGATGGAAAACTAGAGAGATATTGAAGAATTTTTTTTAATAACGTGCAGTCAACCAAATTGCAAATTACTGAAACAGAGGGCAACTGCATGAGCCAGATTTTTTGGCCAACAACTTCTTGCAGTTGGCTGTTAGGCAGATGTCAAAGTGCATGTTAGGTGCAAGTTCAGTCCAACTAGTAATAAACCGAAATGCATAAACACATGGTTCAGATGAACTGAAACCCAAATTTTAGCATGGAGAACTTAAAACAAGGAGCTATAAGGTACTGAAAGTGAAGAGTTTGCTATAAAAGTTAGAATTAACCTGTCTTGTCCTAAACAACACTCGGCATGTGTGTGGTATAAATGAACCACTGTTTAAAATGATAATAAAAAAATCAGGTTTAATGATTCTGTCTTCTTACTTTGACTACTCATTTTCAGAACACAGCAAATAACTACTTTAACTACTCATTTTCAGAACATGGCAAGTGACTACTTTGACTACTCATTTTCAGAACACAGCAAGTGACTACTTTGACTAGTCAATAGCAGTAGACAGCAAGAGACTACTTTGACTACTCATTTTCAGAACACAGCAAGTGACTACTTTGACTAGTCAATAGCAGTAGACAGCAAGAGACTACTTTGACTACTCATTTTCAGAACACAGCAAGTGACTACTTTGACTAGTCAATAGCAGTAGACAGCAAGAGACTACTTTGACTACTCATTTTCAGAACACAGCAAGTGACTACTTTGACTAGTCAATAGCAGTAGACAGCAAGAGACTACTTTGACTACTCATTTTCAGAACACAGCAAGTGACTACTTTGACTAGTCAATAGCAGTAGACAGCAAGAGACTACTTTGACTACTCATTTTCAGAACACTTCAAGTGACTATTTTTGACTACTCATTTTCAGAACACAGCAGGTGACTACTTTTTGACTACTCATTTTCAGAAGGGGCCCCGAGTGGCCGAGTGGTTTAAAGCACTCGCTGTTACGGATCACTGTCATTTCACCTCTGTCTGCATGGTTTTGAGTCTCAGATTCAGGCCAATGTGGGTATGTGAGAAAGCTTGCCAGTAGCTTCTCGTTGGTTGGTGGTTTTTTACGTGGTTTTCCCCAGTTCTTCCTCCACCATTTATACTGGCCGCCATATATAGCCTATATTGTGCTGAAAAATGGCATTAAACCCTACAACAACAACAAAAATATTGTTTTCACAACACAACAAGTGACTACTTTGACTTCATTTTCAGAACACTTCAAGTGACTCCTTTTGACTACTCATTTTCAGAACACTTCAAGTGAACACATTTGACTATTTCAGAACACAGCAAGTGACTACTTTGACTACTCATTTTCAGAACACAGCAAGTGACTACTTTTGACTACTCATTTTCAGAACACAGCAAATGCCTACTTTGACTATTCATTTTCATAAACACAACAAGAGATATGTTGCAATAAACATTACACTAACCTCATTCCAAAAAAAAAACCTACAAGAAACCACAAGTGTTTTAATGTGATCTGCCTGTGAATGTGTGTCAGATTTGCATGAATACCTTCTTGTTTGTATTATAATGTTCCATATTAAAATTATAAAGTGAAGAAACAAGATTGTTTTGTTATCACACCTCAACCATACTATACAGTGTTTATTCTCAGTGTTGGAATATCTAGTTTGGCATATAAATTATCCAAGTGGCCACCAGATTTGTTCCCATTAAAGTCATTTACATGTTTATTTGGTTTACCAGAAAATGGTTACACTGTGGAATTTTCCATTTCAGATCTTGATCTTAGTTAACTTTAGTCTTTACTTGTTTAACTTTTGTCTGTAATCATCATTTATCAGCATTTTTATCTTTATATATTCATCTGTCTCTAGTATTTTTCCCTCGTGTAAAAATCCAACCTAAAAAATATGACACTAGTAGTCAGCTATTTAATTCGGCTAACAAGTGGTGCAACCTTGAACTGTTAAACTTTTGTATAACAAACTTTTTGTTTAAACTGATACAAGTCGCTCTCTGAAACATTTGAAACCATTTGGCTATTTTGTTGATCACTAAAACAGTGTGAAATATGTAACATATGCTATATTGGAAATAGGAATTTCTGAAATTACTTTTTTTAAGTTTTATTATCAGACTGATATATGATTTACTGTTATTTTATAACTTTGTGCAGTTACATGGTTCAAAAATCTTCTTATAGGTTTGTCATATGTCACTATTCTTTGACAATATAAATAGCTGATTCCTGTCCAATAACAAACATTTTGTGCATATGACAAAAATTTATGCAACTTTGGTACTCCTGTCCTGTGTTTGTGTCCATGTAGAAAAATATGTTGTTGTTGTTGTGGGGTTTAACACCATTTTTCAGCACACGATAGGCTATGCATGGTGGCCAGTATTAATGGTGGAGGATGAACCCGGGAAAACCCTGAGAAGAACCACTGACCCACGAGAAGCTACTGGCAAGCTTTCTCACATACCCACATTGGCCGAATTGTGGACTCTAACCCACACTTACAGAGGTGAGATGGCAGTGATCCGTAACGGAGAGCGCCTTAGACCACTTGGCCACTCGGGGCCCCCAGGAAAAATATGTATTTCTATGCCAATTTGGGCATAATTTACAACCTTGGATGAATCCCAAGTCTGATTTTATTATTCATTTATGAATATGTCATAAAATTTAACTAATCAACATTTTTGTTTTTCAGGTAGTGTCAGTGGCCCAGATATTGCTAGACCCCTACTTCAGGACCCTGGAGGGGTTCAAGGCCCTCGTGGAGAAGGAATGGCTCTCATTTGGTCATCGATTTACACACCGAAGCAATCAGACCCAAGCTAATCAAGCGAGTGGCTTTGCCCCCATTTTCTTGCAGTTTCTAGATGTTGTTCATCAGGTACAAAATAATTGCAAAGAGAGTATGTCAGGATAGTGTGAATAGCAAGACATGGTGTTCTTTTTTGTCAGCATAGCATACTTATGTTGCCCATGAATAGCAAGAAATGGCGTGTGCTTTTCTGTCTGCATAGCATGCTTATGTTGCCATGAAACGCAAGACATGGTGTTCTTTTCTCAGCATAGCATGCTTATGTTGCCTATGAATAGCAAGACATGGTGTGCTTTTCTCTCAGCATAGCATGCTTATGTTTCCATGAAAAGCAAGACATGGTGTGCTTTTCTCTCAGCATAGCATGCTTATGTTGCCAGTGAATAGCAAGACATGTTCTTTTCTCTCAGCATAGTGTGCTTATGTTTCCATGAAAAGCAAGACATGGTTTGCTTTTCTCTCAGCATATCATGCTTATGTTTCCATGAAAAGCAAGACATGGTTTGCTTTTCTCTCAGCACAGCATGTTTATGTTGCCATGAATAGCAAGACATATGGTGTTTGCTTTTCTCTCAGCATAGCATTCTTATGTTGCCATGAAAAGCAAGACATGGTGTTTTCTTTTCTCTCAGCATAGTGTGCTTATGTTGCCATGAAAAGCAAGACATGGATGTTCTTTTCTCTCAGCATAGTGTGCTTATGTTGCCCATGAATAGCAAGATATGGTGTGCTTTCTCAGCATAGTGTGCTTATGTTGCCTATCAATAGCAAGACATGGGGTGCTTTCTCTCAGCATTGTGTGCTCATGTTTCCCGTGGATAGAAAAACAAGGGTTTGCTTTTCTGTCTGCATCAGCATCAACAATGGTAAGTTAGGGGTTCTTAATCTTTGGTACAATATTTCTATAGCTGTCTGTCAATATAATGTGGTAAGTGTGGTCCATAGTCTTTGGGACAATATTCCTATGGCTGTCTGTCATTGTAATGCAGTAGGTCAGGAGACCATAATCTGGTACAGAATTCCAATAGCTGTCTGTCATTATAATGCGGTAAGTGGGGTCCATAATCTTTGGCACAATAATCCTATAGCTGTCTGATTTTAATGTGGTAAGTTGGGTCCGTAACTGTTCAATGCATATTAAACTGTGGTCTAGTTAGAACTGTCTTTTGTATCAAATCATGGTATTGCAAGAACTGTGTTATGAACCAAACCACAATGTAGCTTAGATAATTGAAAATTCCATTAATACATGTATATGTGTTGTGGGGGGGGGTGACGGCTGACAGAACGGAATAAATAACCAGCCAGACTAATAGTAATCAGTTTTTGTAAATTTTATCTTCATGGAAATTGTGCCTTTAATTTTTGTCTATTATTTATTACTTAAGAAGAATATAATACTAAGCTTCATGCTGTTTTCTTTCAAATCTTATTGTTGTACATTTGATAGACCGTATCAACTATGTTTTAATTTTGGTTATGTGATCCTTAGCTAGAATATATTGAGGGAGTCCTGTAAATGCCAAAAGATACATCAGGATTACACAGAAATTTTACAAAATTTGCATACTTTGAAAGCAATGGTGCATGAAAACTTCCAGAAATTAGTTGTAAGTTTTGCATAAGATACAGTTATTATTCAGCTGTTAAGATTAATGGGTAAATAAAGAATTATAGCATTTTATTCCCCACAACCCAATTTTGTTCAAACCCATCCACCCCTTGTTTTGATAACAAGGAGAGAGATGAAGCAACATTTATGGTATTCTCAATGTCTCACCTGTGTTCACAGTTGGCACAATGCATTCTGCAGAACTTGGCACCTTGAAAGTATTACCACATAATTTTTAAAAACTTGCATTACTGACATATTGCTTCTGTTTGTGTGGGTTTGAGTGGGCGTGTAAGTTTAACAGTAACTTCCCGTGGATTGGTGGTTCTTTCCAGGATTTTCCAGGGTTCTTCCTACACCACATATACTGGCTGCCATGTACAGCCTATCTTGTGCTGAAAAATGGCATTAAGTGCACAAAACCAAACCAATCATTTGAAAGGAATTTTTTTTTGTCAGAAATGGGTGTGAGATTGTAAACTTTAAACCTTTTGAATTCATATATTCTTTAGAATATAACCTACATACTTCTCCAACCATGTTGCCCCTAGGTTTTGACTAGCTTAACACCACAGTTTTAATGGCCTATAATGATTCATGCATATTGGCAAATGGGATTTTTAATTAATTCTTTGGAATTTTCAGTCCTCAATGATTAACTAACAAATAATGGCTGATCATTGGAGCCTATGAACATAACTGTATTGTATCATTTACCGTGCATGTGTGTGTGTTTGTGATGACCTAGTAGAATTTTTTTCAGATGCTTGCTTTACACTTTATTTCAGATTCACCATCAGTTTCCATTGTCATTTGAATTCAACCAGTACTACCTGAAATTCTTGGCCTACCATTACGTGTCCAATCGATTTCGCACCTTCATGCTTGATAATGAGTTTGAGAGAATGGAGGCTGGTTGGGTATTGGAGGAGAAAAAACCACCACGATTGGATGAAATGGATGAGGAGTCAGGTTTTGCCCCAAAGCATGCTCAGCAGTCCAGCATGGGAATGTCAATATGGGACTTTATTGACAAGCATCATCGAAAGTCCCCAATTTTCTACAATTTTCTGTATAGTCCAGTGGATCAAGAGGCAGTAAGTCCACATGAGATTTGTTTTTTATTAGTCTTTTGTGCATAGCCCACAGTAAGGAGAATTATGCCATAGTGTGTGATGTAAAGCAAATTACTAGACCAATTAAAATAAAGTGATACATTTCCCATGATAAATTATCATCTGCATTTTATAAAATTATCATCTGCATTTTATATTTTTCATCACACTTGTAGTGAAACTGTAGCTTAAAGTTACCATATTCTGGTACATAAATTTACTTTACTGGCAATCCTTTATTGGTGGGAAAATCAAGACACATCACTTTTCCACTTGCAGAAGCAGTTAATTTTTTGGTTAACAATGTTCAGCAATGTTTTCATCATGGGCTTGACATGCAGAATGCGGCCAATATGGCCACCATCTTGAAATCATAATGCTACTCCTTCTGAATGGAAAGGAACCCTGGGTGTTTGAAGAATATCAGAGATAAGAAAGAATTGGTTTATCTTGAATGCTTGGAAATTCTTTTCAGTCAACAGAGCATCAGTTCCTTCATGGGACTCTTGTTCACTTAATAGTATGGTTTGTTGGGCATGCAGAAAAAGTGGAATCGCTTGGATACCTTGAAGCAAATGCCAGGCAATGTCTGTCAAGGATCTACATCAGTAGTTTCGAACCTCAAACAGTACGAATACAAGAGTTTGACAGTGGCCGCATGAGTACATAAATATCGTGTTTTCAGAGCAACATTTGCAAAAGTAATTTCTTCACAGTAATTATCGTTCAGCATAACATCAGCACCAAAATTTTGTGGTTGACTTTCACTTAGAGTAAAAAAGAAACCTGTTGATTTGGCAGTAAAAAGGATCAAGGACAAGGTCACAGTGCCTGAAAGAAATATGTGATTTCTGCTCATAAATTTCAGTTGTCTGTATAGAGAACTATTGAATACAGGGTGGGCATGTAAAGTGTTGTTTGCTATACTCTTGTTTTGTAAATAAATTGAACTTTTTATATATAGAACCTTCAGGCTGCATCAAGAGCATATGCGTTTTACTAACTTAAATCTAGGGTTTTTTATATCAGGATTTTTTGAAAATTTCACTAATTTTGTGGATATCTTAGAGCTGAACAACTTTGGCCAAACTGTGGATGTGTGTGTTCAGCAGACAGGAATCTAATTTTTTAATTGGTTCATCAACACTCTCCATTCAGTTTTCAAGAGTCATAATGTGAAGATGTTTTGGACGAAAATAGAAAGTTTCAATCATATTTTTGTTCTATCTTATAGGTACTGAGGCCGTATTCAAACCTGTCAAACCTAAAGATCTGGGATTACTATACCACAGAGGACCTGTCCCATGGTCCGTCCTATGACCTTGATGTAGTTCAAAAAGAGATAAGGCTGTCCGATGAACAGGAAGTTATTGACGCACAAGGTCACGAGGCAGAACATCGCAGAACTATTAATGGGTGTTATGACAGTGTGCTATTTCTCCAGCCAGATAGCTTTAGGTGTCAATTTATGGTATGTTAAATATTAATTATGGTGGGCAATGGAATTATTGTATTCAGAGGTGTTTTACTGAATGGCATACATGTAGGTTGTTTCATGGCAGGGCAAGTGGAGTGAAGTGCTTTGCCCAAGGACATATGCGTAGTCTGGCAGCCATCTCAGGCGAATCAAAACAGTTGAATTTTAAACAAGACTGTTTTACTGACAAATCCAGCACACTAGCTGCTGCATTACATTGGGCGCTCTTTAGCCACCTTTTACAACACAAAGACCATCAGGCCTGTTCCCTTTAGGGCCATTGTTGATCCCTTCATGTTTAGACAAAAGAATAGTACGGACAGTAACAAGTCTAAACATTTTTCTTATATATGCTATTTCCCAGTGAAGTTAGTATTGAACCTGTGAATGACCATGACCGACGTATAAAATTAAATGACCATTAGCTGACTTGACATGCTGGACATTAGATACAAGGTTCCCATAATTATCTCTTGCATTTGCTTGGTATTTATGTTTTTCCAATTGTTTGAGAGATTATTTTGCAACTTATAAAACTCCTATAATTAACACATTAACCCCTGGCGACAAGTTTACATGGCAGAGGTAGTAGCCTACTGCCGAGCTCTGTAGCATCAAGGTCATGCACGATACACTAAAGTGGGTGGTATTATAGAAAGGTAGACATATGTAGCTCTACAATGATACCAAATAATCTGGAAGTTCTAGTTGCACTACAAATTACAGAGGGAAAAACCTCATTTTTTGGACCTGATTTTTTTTCCACCCAAAATTTGTCCATGGTCGGAATCTGATATTGTGTCCGGATTTTAGACTTTTTGATCTCAGATCTAAGGCAGACCAGTACGAACTGCAAACAGACAGATAAACCTTTGCAAAAAGTAGGATAAGATGGGCATTTGGAATAAAGAGTGGTCTCGATATGAAAATAATGGGTCTGTTAAGCAAAAAAAAAAGAAGAAAAACAAAATCCAACTTTTACCCTTCTGCTCATGTGCGAGCCAAATAGCCAATGAAAAACGATGTTTCTAGCACAAATAGGCATTAAGTTACTTGAAAATCACCTGGAAGTTGATGTATTAGGATGTATTCAGAAATAGCTTTCAAAATGTGTTTCCTACTCGATTTTCAAGTGAAAAAGACAAAAACCTCCAGGGGTTAATGTGTTAATGGTTGCAAAAAGGTCTATACAAAAGACATTAGATCAGTTTCTTATACGGTATGTTTTTTAAGTTGTGTGGCATTGTTGCAGTACATAACAGACCTTTTATATAATCTATGTTTGGTTTTGACCTTAATTAAAAAGATAGCATCTACAACCCATTTCTATTATAATCCAGTATTTGTATGAGGACCTGATCAAATTAAAATTTAGTCACTCAACCAGCCTTTTAGCATACATGCCATCCATTATGCTTTTGGCTTAATCATCTCGCTTTTTTCCACTAAATTAGTAATTTTCTCATTTTTATTAACACCCCATTAATCCCACAGACTGTATTGAAGAAAGGACGGCTTCTATGTAACTATGTTGTTGTTGTTGTTGTTGTGTGGTTTAACGCCATTTTTCAGCACACGATAGGCTATACATGGCGGCCAATATTAATGGTGGAGGAAGAACCCGGGAAAACCCCGGAAAGAACCACCGACCCACGAGAAGCTACTGGCAAGCTTTCTGACACAGCCACATTGGCCGAATCCAAGACTCAAACCCACACAGACAGAGGTGAGATGGCAGTGATCCATAATGGAGAGCGCTGTAGACCACTCGGCCACTCGGGGCACTATGTAACTATGACATAAGAGTATGCTTGTCCATAGACTTGCATGCACTTTCCTAGCAGTATGTGTTCTATTTATAGCAGCTGCCCTATTTCCAAGAAACAACTTTAAAACTTTTGACCTCAGTTTCTATCTATAGCAGTTTTATGGCTTAGTTAAGAGAGAACAGACTGGTTTTCTAACTTTTAATCTTGCAGATTCTTTGTTCTGATTCATATCTTGTTCAGTACCAGTCTGTAGGTATTTTTGGCAATAACAGTCAAGTCAGATTTATTCTAGTTGATGCATGTATTAGAGCAAAAATGTTTTTCAAATAATTTCACAGATAGATTAGGAATAGACAAAAAAAAAAACAATTCAGAGATGAATACATGAATTATGCATACAGCATTCCATTCTATGGCAGCTTCACGCCCCTTGCAGGCTGTATGGAAAGGATTTTAATATTAGTCATGGTGATAAAAGAAAGAAACCATGAATTAGCTTATTTTACTAACTCCAATTCTAAGGTAACTTCTTTTTTTTACAGCAGAACTAAACTGTGGTCACGAATTTTATAAATGCAGAGGTGTTATGTACTGAGTTCTTAATAGAACATGGACTACCCCTAGCAGTAGAAGACTACATTGGTCCTTTGTTCAGATCTTGTATCCTGATTCCAAAATTGCAGAAAATATGCATGTGCAAGAACAAAATCATCTAATATTGTTAGGTGTTTAGCAGAAGATACTTCATGTAAAATTGCAGAAGCCATGAAAATTGGGCCGTTTAGTATTGCAACAGACAGGAGTAGTGATTATGATGACAAAACGTTGTACCCAGTCTATGTAAAAGACTTTGACAACAGAAACGGCAAAGTCACAGTGCTCTTCTTCGTTACCAGAACTAACAGTAGATTCCACTGGAGAAAACTTTTTTTTATTTGCTTGATAATGCATTGAATAAACATAAGTTGGCAGAACTGTATGGGTTTTTCAGCTGATACTTCATCAGTCATGACTTCAATTCATAAAGGAGTTGCATTCTGTATTTTGAAAAATGTCTTCATCATTGTATATACTAGGTTGTCTTTGTCATATGATGCATCATGCTGCAGGAAGGGCTGCTGATAAATTTGAATGAGAACTCTGAAGTATCAAGTTGGCATTCTACCTGATAATGTACTTCATGTGGACAGAGTTGATTTTTTAAATCTTATTTCCCAGCTAAAATACCCAGTAACTGGAAGATATAAATTTCCTCTTCTTTGTCAGATTGTGAAAGGAATATTGGTTCTTTACCATTTTAATGCTGACTGTGAGAGAGTGTTCAGTATTGTTAACAAAAATAAAACTGAATTCAGATCCAGGCTCTGTAACCCAGCACTTAGTGCTCTACTGGTGTGCAAAACATTCATAATCTCAGCTGGTACAAAGTATTTTGAAATGCAGTATGAGAGTCTCTTGCTTTTTAAAGCTCAAAGTGTTATATACGAAACCTTGAAGCAGTAATTGGTATTAAAAGTCCAGAGGGATAAATAAATCATTTTGTACATATGCTCACTGAATTTTTATTATGTTATATGTGGTTTACTCATTTTCTCCTTGGATTACTCTTTTTGTCCACTTGGATTACACTTTTTCCTCACCAGGGGTTGGCAATCTATGTTTCAGTCAAGTGTTTCCTTTTCATTATTCAAAAATGTCAGTTAATAATAAATTTTTCAAAACAGTACATTTTCATAAGTACTTTTGTTGAATGAAATTCTATTGTATACTGTAAAGACTTGTTTGTAACTCAACTCAACTATAAGTAGCACCCCACCCCTTTTTTTAAGGCTACGACAATCCAATTTCTCTTTGATCCTCCTATAAGTTGGGATGTATTTTGCAAGTCACAGCTGTCAGAAGGGGCGACTTTTTATTGAGTCAAGAGTTGTGCTCTGGAAAAATAAACACGCCAAACAAATAGATATATAGGAAAAATAAAGCCAAAACCAGTGCAAAGTACAGTAATTATTTATTATATGGAATATATCAGAAATAAATTGACAACTTACAATTTTTCCATCTTCATGTAATAAAATTCATTTAAACCCATAATGCTTTACATTGTATATCTGTTAATTCAGTTATAGGTCACATACCAGTATAAAAATATTACTTCAAAATGATCTGACTAACAACATCCCATAATATGTTAATTCCATATGTCTTCCAAATCAACAATGAAAGTTGGGTGCAGATTCACATTCTCCTATTAATGTCACTCTGATTTCATCTCATACCAGTTCCAAAAATTCATCCTCATTGTCTGATAAAGTTCTGAAATCCTCCATTGTTGTCTAGTCATTGTAAATTGTCATCATCTATCATCATACATATTGTCTGACTCCACTTCCTTGGCTGCACTGTCATATGCAGTTTAATGTCATACATGAGGGAAGTTGTAGAACTCTACTTGGCACTGAACAAGTATTAGGTTTTGGCTCAATCAGAAGGATTGTCAACATGAAAACAAAGCGAGTGCTGCCTTTAGAAGCCTAGGTCTTATTGAGTCATGTGCACTGGCAGAGAACTTGGGGAAATATCACATGTGAATCGAATCTTACATATGGAAAAGGAAAAGGCAAATTAAATCAAAACTTTTATTGCTTAGTGTTTATACAGCAAAACACAAATATGAATACAAATACAAATTGTTCAGACTTGCACAAATAATTGAAGCAATATACATGCTGGTAAGCAGCATTGATGGACACCACTTTGCGGTGGGTAGATGTTAATTTACAGGCAATATTTTATAATTATTCAAATCCAGATAACTAGATACAGGTATTGTGTAATGAATACCATCATGAACTGGATCAATACAGTTCATACAGTTGTATGTTTTTAATGGAAGTAGTGGCATGAAGACATAAAAATGTTTGAATTATTTGTATGCACTACAAACATCTTGAATTTTCACCATTGCCACATGATTTATTGATTTTAGTAATGTCACAATTAACCCCTAGTCTGCATGAATTAAATTTTGAGTGAACAGTGTTGACTTTTAAGCAGTATATATTGTAGTTTGTGACAGAAACAAAGAATCATATTTATAAATTTATAGAGTGATAGAAAACTAGTGAAGCATGGAAAGATAACCCTTAAACTGAAGCAGCAGCAAATCCAGAACCAGAAAGAAAATTTTCAAGTACATTCAATAATTTAATATACATTTTAAATTTCGCAACTACCTAGCCATCTTGATAATTTAGGGAAAAAAAATGTCTGCAAGTGCCATTAGAATTTCAGGATCCCAGAATTGCATGTTTACATTTCTTTCTCATTTGCACCAGTCGGCTAGTTAAGACTTAGATTTTATTGTATTCTATTTCATAATTATACATAGTATGCGTTTTTCACATTCGGTGAATTAAGAATTCATGACTGAATTATCTCCCTTTGTACCTACATGACCTTGATCGTGTTGCAGGAGATTCATAAGCTAACATTTCCACACTGAATTGTCTCCCATTGTACTACCCTAACATTTTCCTTGTTGCAGGAGATACATAATCTTGAGAATTGCTTGGGACATTTGCCCAGAAAGTGGAAAATATTTTGGGACAAGCTAGAGTCTCCCAACTTACGTTACAGTGTCCAAAGACAGATTTCCTTCAACATGCAGCTTTTACGTAGTCATGGTAGATCCATCCACAAACGATCCACTTTGGAAATACTGGTTAAGGGAAAGATGCTTGGTGAAGCAGCACGCATGTTTAGTCAACCCCACAGATTCGAGGAAACAACATACACTACCCCTGTGTACTGTGACTTTTGTTCACAGCTGCTTTGGGGATTTGTTAAAACAGGTAACTGAAATAAGAAAGAGTTTTGCCATTTCTAATAAAAAATAAACCAAATTAGTGGACACCACTGCCACCCAGTTGACCCGGCACTACAGCACATGAATATCTTGCTCAACCACTAGTAGTACATTTCTGTGATATTTCACTATTACAAAAAAGATATCTATTGTGATAGAAAAATATTTCTAATTCTCCACATATTTTATAGAAAGAGGGAATGGGTTCATTGTGGTAGATAAATATTTCTCTTTCTCCACATATTTTATGGGAAGAGGGAATGGGCTTATTGTGCTAGATAAATATTTCTCTATTTATCTTTCTCCACATCTTTTGGGAAGATGGAATGAGTTCATTATGCTTGTTAGAATATAACTCTAATGAAATAACTTTGTGCTCAGTTTTTCTGTGACATTTTTATGGGATTCTTTATGCAGGTAAAGGTGAATTTCTTATTTAAATTACACCTAAATGGTTGCAATAATCATACATACAAGTTAGAGCTCATCTGTCACTAAATAGCATTACCCTCATAATGGGCTTGATTGGAATTATGCTTGAGTCATTTTGTGATGAAAAATGTTGAGTAATATACCAGACATACACCATTTGTTTGGTAATGTTGAGTAATAAACCAGACATACATTGATTGTATGGTGATGTTGTGTAATAAACCAGACATACACCAATTGTTTGGTAATGTTGAGTAATATGCCAGACATACATTGATTGTATGGTGATGTTGTGTAATAAACCAGATATACACCAATTGTATGGTAATGTTCAGAACAAAACGTTCACCAGTTGTATGGTAATATTGAGTAATAAACCAGACATACACTAATTGTATATTAATGTACAAGTAATAAACCAGACATACACTAATTGTATGGTAATGTACAAGTAATAAACCAGACATACACTAATTGTATGGTAATGTACAAGTAATAAACCAGACATACACCAACTGTATGGTAATGTACAAGTAATAAACCAGACATACACCAATTGTATGGTAATGTTCAGAACAAGACATACATTAATTGTATGGTAATGTACAAGTAATAAACCAGACATACACTAATTGTATGGTAATGTACAAGTAATAAACCAGACATACACCAATTGTATGGTAATGTACAAGTAATAAACCAGACACACCAGTTGTAAAGTAATGTTCAGAACAAGACATGCACCAATTGTATGGTAATGTAAAAGTAATAAACCAGACATAACTAGTTGTAAAGTAATGCTCAGAAGAAGACATTCACCAATTGTATTGTAATGGAAAAATAATAAACCAGACATACACCATTTGTATGGTAATGTTCTGAACAAGACATACATTAATTGTATGGTAATGTTGAGTAATATACCAGACATACACCAATTGTTTGGTAATGTTGAGTAATAAACCAGATATACATTGATTGTATGGTATATATGGTGATGTTGAGTAATAAACCAGGCATGCACCATTTGTATGGTAATGTTGTGTAATAAACCAGACATACACCAATTGTATGGTAATGCTGAATAATATACCAGACATACACCAATTGTATGGTAATGCTGAGTAATATACCAGACATACACCAATTGTATGGTAATGTACAAGTAATAAACCAGACATACACCAGTTGTATGGTATTGCTGAATAATATACCAGACATACACCAATTGTATGGTAATGCTGAGTAATATACCAGACATACACCAATTGTATGGTAATGTACAAGTAATAAACCAGACATACACCAATTGTATGGTAATGCTGAATAATATACCAGACATACACCAATTGTATGGTAATGCTGAGTAATATACCAGACATACACCAATTGTATGGTAATGTACAAGTAATAAACCAGACATACACCAGTTGTATGGTATTGCTGAGTAATAAAACAGAATTCACCAATTGTTTGGTAATGTTGAGTAATATACCAGACATACATTGATTATATGGTGATGTTGAATAATATACCAGACATACACCAATTGTATGGTAATGTTCAGAACAAGACATACATTAATTGTATGGTAATGTTGAGTAATATACCAGACATACATTGATTATATGGTGGTGTTGAGTAATATACCAGACATACACCAATTGTATGGTAATGTACAAGTAATAAACCAGACACACCAGTTGTAAAGTAATGTTGAGTAATATGCCAGACATACATTGATTATATGGTGATGTTGAGTAATATACCAGACATACACCAGTTGTATGGTAATGTACAAGTAATAAACCAGACATACACCAATTGTTTGGTAATGTTGAGTAATATGCCAGACATACATTGGTTGTATGGTGATGTTGAGTAATAAACCAGACATACACCAATTGTATGGTAATGTTCAGAACAAGACATACATTAATTGTATGGTAACGTTGAGTAATATACCAGACATACATTGATTATATGGTGATGTTGAGTAATAAACCAGACATACACCAGTTGTACAGTAACTAAGCAAATGTACTCATGTTTAGATTAGTTTCTTGTACACAATAGATTATACAGTCATGAAACTTTACATGTGCATACTTCCTGAGGCATGCCACACTGTCATATCAATAGTGGACCACTGTGACCTGCTTTTCCTACACCACTGATCATGTACACTTTGTATATGTAGAGCAGTTCTAGGGATACTGTTGCTTGTAAGTACCATCATGAAACTTTACCTGTGCGTAATCTCTGGTAAGTACTACACCTTTATATCAAAAGTAGGTCAGTATGACCTTTGACGCTCAAGTGATCATGTAAACTCTTTATGTTTAGGTCAGTTTTGGGGACTCCCTTGCTTGTGAAGCTTGAATTGGAATATGAAATTGTATCATCAAGATCTTGTATGTGTTTGATGATCAGCAAGTGACATGCATATTAATGAGGTGATCTTGCATCTAATTGGCTGAATGTTACCTTCTGAAAACCATGATTATAACCCAAGTTTCGTCATGAATTTCAACTTGTCAGTATTAGTCGAACTGTAAAGTACAGTATTAACCTGCAGATACAGTCATTGCTGTTGTCAGTAGTTTTTGGAAGGTTTGAAGGTGACATAGGTTTGTTTAATGTTCATCTTTGCGCACAGTAAAGGTTGGATGATAGCCTATTGATTTTCATACTTCCCAGAAGATCTTGTTGCTATTTTTCTGAAAAATGAAATGATCTTTCTGCATTAGTATTGATTTGACAGAGTGGCCACACTAGTTATCAGTCACATCTTGGTATTTCTGACAGTAAGATGGCAGATACATTTAGAAATTTGCCTTCAAAAAGGAATCTTACTTCCATGCTGCTCCATTCCAACTACCAAAATGTCACACTTTGCTTTTTCATGATTACTTGAACAGAGAAAATCCAACTCAAAATACCTTTGCCACTGTAACGTTCCCATAATCTTTAACAATGATGACTTCCTCAGTCTCTTGCAAGGCCACAAAATGCAGTGTCAGCTGTCCTGTGGTAATATAATTCCTTGAGCAATAACTATCAGCTGTCCTGGGGAATCGTATTCTATGAACATTAGCTATATCAGCTGTACTGGGGTAATAGTGTTCCATGAGCATTAACTGTATCAATTGTCCTGGGGTAATAGTATTCTGTGAGCATAAATTGTAACAAGTGTCCTGGGTTAATATTGTTCCAAGAGCATTAACTGTATCATCTGTCCATGGGTTATAGTATTCCATGAGCATTAACTGTATCAACTTTTCTGAGGTCATGGTGTTCCAGTGTCATATGTCCTTGGGTTATAGTATTCCATGAGCATTAACTGTATCAACTTTTCTGAGGTCATGGTGTTCCAGTATCATATGTCCTTGGGTTATAGTATTCCATAAGCATTAACTGTATCAGCTGTCCTGGGGTGATATTATTCTAGGAGCATTAAGAGTGAAGCAGTATGAATGACAGCTGTGTACTGTATATACAGGTTACTGGTATCACAGTGTCAAAAAGGTCTCTGTCTCTTCTTTTTGGAAATCATGTTTCTAATCAACATGACCATGTCAGAAAGTTTGTGAATCATTGTGTTTTTCATGAGATGTTGCTTATATGTATTGTCCAACATGATTGTCTATTAATTGTCAGTGCATTCTACATCTCCATCAGGTTCCTCTAATAATTAAACTGTTCTACACAGTACAGGGACAGATACATGATTTTCTTGTACAAGAGTGAAAAGGATGGTCTGTTTTGTTTAAAATATAAAAACCTTTTCTTTTATTAACACACTTTCCATCAGGCAGAGCATGTTATATTTTGATGTTACCAGTTTAGTTTCAGCAAAATTACTTCATTTGTCCATCATCTTCAGTTAACAAACTTTGTTGATGGCTCGCACTTGGGGTAAGGAGGATGCCAGTTGGTTTCAGGATCTAAAGCTGACAAGGTTTTAAAAATATATTTCCACTCTAACTAAAATGGGGCTATCAGCTATCTACACAGCATATGCTTTCCAATTTACCAAAAATAGTAGTTTTCAACTGTTTTATACAAAATACAGTCAGTGGCAGCAACCTATGTAATATTTATTCAAAGAGCAAATTACATGTAGCTTCACCAATGAACTGCTTAATAAAATTGGTCTTCAGCCCAGTTTTGTTGTTAAAGAAAGGAATTTATCCATGTTGTTTGGTTAAAGCTGAATTTATTGTTTTGTCATAAGTTCCCCAGATGTATTATATGAAATACACGGAAATTTTATTGCCAAAGAAGCAAACATTGGGAAGGAGTTATGTTTCTGCCAGTTCAGTGTATCAGTTTTATGTAGTTTTACATGTGCACCAGTGGAATCAGTTACAGATACTCTTGACTACTCTTTATGTTTTATGTAGTTTTACATGTGCACCAGTGGAATCAGTTACAGATACTCTTGACTACTCTTTCTAGTTTTATGTAGTTTTACATGTGCACCAGTGGAATCAGTTACAGATACTCTTGACTACTCTTTCTGTCCAGCTCCAGCTTTGCACTCTCAGATTTGTTGCCCTCAACCTTTAAGATTACTATATCAAATAACCAATCACACTTAAGATCTGAAGAACCGTTGTTTTTTTAGCACATTTGGGGTTGGGAACTTATCACTTTTCTCTGGATTATAACTTACAGCATCCGACTTTGATTGACAGTCAAACAGGGTGCTTATTAGCAGATAGTTGTGAACCCATCTTCCTCCTTGTCCATTGTTTCCATTC
Organism: Sinohyriopsis cumingii; assembly: GCA_028554795.2. Classification (NCBI taxonomy): domain Eukaryota; kingdom Metazoa; phylum Mollusca; class Bivalvia; order Unionida; family Unionidae; genus Sinohyriopsis; species Sinohyriopsis cumingii. Next base: position 25,490,621 of record CM068836.1, on the reverse strand, counting down.
TGGCATTTATTTTCTGTTTATTTTTTTAATTTTATTTTTGTTGTCATGGGTTCACCATTCTCAAAGACAGCTTGTCCCTCAGTTTCATGAAAAGAGGCAATGCCAGTCTAATTGAGGTGCATGTGACATACAGCAACTGATTCAGTTTTGAGGTCTTTGATAATGCCAGGAATTGGCTATACAACCTTGCCATCTTTTTAATCAAGTAGCCAGGATCTAGCCTCTCTTCAAATGAGGGTCAAGTACAGCTGCACTAATTGCAGGTTCTTGTTGAATATATCTCCCCAGCATGTCAAATGTTGAGTTCCACCTGGTTTCACAGCCAAGATCGTACTTTGCATTATTCAGGGATTTTTTCTTCTTTTCTAGGACACAAGAAGCTTATGGACTTTTCCAAAAGTACTTTACAGTTGCATGAATAAATTGTATTGGTTGTACTCTTGGATATTGTTGTCTGTCCCAAATGTATTTTGTTCTTGCCCATGGTATCAACAGCACAAGCGCTATATAGTCAACGATTATTCAATATCCTATTATTCTTTTCAGGAATGCATTGTGCTGATTGTGGTTATAATTGCCATGAAAAGTGTAAGCCCTCTGTGCCAAAGAATTGCACCAAGCTGAAGACGGTGCCAGACAGCAGCACAAGCAGTTCCAGCATTTCCAGAACAGTAGGCTCAGAGGGGAGCTCAATCAGTGGAAGTAAAATACACATACCGTCTTTCAATCTTGAAAACAAAAACAATAATAATTGTAGTAATAATAACAACAACAAAACAATAATTCTGATTTGTTAATACATTTTATTATTCCTCTTTCCTGAATAATTATTTTAAAACTTGATTTTTCCATTTGTCAGAAGTTAAGGAATCCAGTATATTTATGCTCTTTGAAACTATTTTCTTGATGAGGAATTAAGTAACTTACAGTAAACTCTGGATAAAGTTAAGTCCAGGGTATACCCGGCTTATAATGAAGCCTTGATTATCCCACATGTCATTTGCATATCCAAAGTTCATTGTAACAGGAAGCTAAAGGTACCCAAATTACCATCTTATATCCAGATCTTATTGTAACAAAAAAAGTATAAAGTACCCCAAATTACCATCTTAATATCCAGATCTTATTGTAACAAAAAAGGTCTAAAGTACCCCAAATATCATCTTTGTATCTAAATGTAATTATAACCAGGGAAACATATTAAGTGAAACACTGGAAGGGACCTTGAAATAAGGTTTATATTCATTATTTTGTTATTTCAGATTTTGTTATAAACACAGTTTATTGTATATGAAAGTAAGGTAATGTTACTGTACTATTTAATGGATGTTATTGTACTATTCAATAATGTTACTGTACTATTTCTTAGGAACCATTTTGTGATATTTAAAGTAATACCATTTAAACAGCTCTTCACAATGTCAAAAATATAAGGGCTGTTCATTCAAACATACAGGGTACCCAGGGATTGTCTAAACTTCTAAATTGCATATGCAGGTGACTTCATGTTGACATACCTTTCCTGGGTCCTGTATATGTTTTAATGGAACAGCCCTAAGGTTGACTTTTGTCTATTCCAGTGGCTACTCTGCCAGCGGGCACCCATGCATATGAACACTACGCGCCCAGTTCGGGCGAGCACAGAACCCATGAGGGGTACTTGTTTAAGAGAGGTGCATTGTTGAAGAATTGGAAACAGAGATGGTTTGTCCTTGATTCCATGAAGCACCAGGTAGGAATCAAAATATTTATGGAATCACTGAAGATGCTGATGACACAAATAAAATCAATTTTTTGAGAACCATCCTTTTTTCCGAGTACAAATTTTCTTTCAAGACTGTGGTTCTTTATAGAGTCATCACAATATATAATAAAACTGACTAGAACATGAGGAATATGGTCAGGAATAACAGTTCAGGACCAGGGTCAGAAGTGAGTACATGCATACGTTGATGTCACAGGAAGAAAACAAACATTGCTATTTTTAAAGAATTTTCTGAGAAAAATATGAAAGAAATTAGTACTTGCACATCTAATAGTTGTAACTAATCATATAGCTCTTACCGTAACTTGTAATCACTTAAGTCTGGAGTCACAAGGTCATCAGGTTACAATTGACTGAGACAGTCCCAAATGTTAAGAACATATGTAATCAGAGATGTACCTTTGGTTTATGTAGCTGCTTTCAAGCTTGGATGAATTGTTTTCTCTATGTTCTTAATAATATTAAGTTCCAGAGTCTATATTGTCCGGGGTAGTTATTCACTGGGCGATTTTTTAAAAATTTGGCCATTGTTTTGTGCTTCTAGAACCATGGAGCAGATAATTTTCTTGCTTGGAAGTCAGTTCCTCATTTGGAAACATTTGAAATAACTGGCCACATATACTTGTGAGAGTAAGTTTTTCCCACTGAAACCAGATTTTGAACACTGTCCCAGCATAACATTTTGATCATTGCCCAAACATCTTTAGCTTCATCTAAAAAAATTACTCATTGCTACTGGCTGAGAATAAAATTAAGACACTGAGAGTTTCTAAAATGAAACCTGTATACATACAGTTGTGTTTTCATAGTAGCCATCTTTCAACCAAAAAAATTCCCAAAATTGATATGTGCATCTAATTTATCTGGTTTAGCCCAGTGCTTGAAGTGTGTTGTACATTATATATACTAATCATAATATATATATATATATATATATTTATTTATTTATATATATCACTGACTTTAGATTTACCTGATTAAATTGTACCTGTATAAGTTACATGGTAGCATGTGCAGTTGTTAAAAAGGACCATTTGATGATTTGTAAAGTATAGTTATTCCTTTATTATTTTAGCTTCGATGGTATGATGCCATGGAAGACTCACACTATAAGGGATTCATCGATCTGTCAGAAGTGGAATCTGTAAAGTCGATCAGTGTCAAGTCAATCCAGGGGGTTCCCAAAAAGGCTGATGAAAATGCTTTCTTCGAGGTACTTAATATCTTTTGTGCCTTTCACACTTGAAATTTAAAAAAAGAAACATACCATATATAGTCCATTAGAAGTCCAGTCCAACTGGAAACTGCACAGATTCAGATCTGTCATCGCAAAATGCACTGGCAGATCTGAGTGTACGCAGTTTGTTAGAAGTAATCAGTGCATAGGCACCCGCACATAGGGGCATGGGGCAGGTATTCCCTTCTAGACATGTTTAGGCCTACATCTGCAGGCTCCCCTAGATCAGTGGAACAAAGAACATAGACCCTGATGTGCTAAAGTATTATGCAATGGCAGATCAGGGTCTATGTTTTTTACAGTGGGACTCAACTTAGGAGCGTGAATATATGGTTTTTATCTGTGTGTCTCATCAACATTAATCACAGAGTTTTCATTAGCAAAACAGTTTGCTAATGTTACAATAAATTGGAAGGCAAAAAAGTGTTTTTCTTTAAAAATGTGTGCATGATGGTAAGTATTTAGTTGATAATTAATTCATTAAAATTTTATGTATTAAATATGGTATAATATAGCTAATAAATTTTCATAAAATATATTGTAAATTCATTTCCTTTCATAGAATATGATTTCTCCTTCGAATATATTCCCTGATCACATCAGTGTTAGGAAAAAACTTGCTACTTCCCAAATCCAGCTCTCTCAAAAAAGATAAAATAGTCTTTTCTGTCTGCATCATGTTGACAAAGGGCAGTAACTCTTTCCCATTAACTCCCCTTGTTGTTTGATGCACAAGACACTTGCCTCACCTGTGCAAAATGTACTTCATCTGGGACTTGTGGTGTTTGTGCGATCTGGTTAGAGGATGTTTGGTTAACTGTCAATTGGAAGAGCATTAAAGATGAGATAGAACAGGGTCAAGACTTGCACTGAACAGTTGGATTTTTCGAGTATCCACCTGAAGACAGAATTAATTGTGAACATAGTGGGGGACATTTTTTGGGCTCCCCACCCACCAGCTCCTTCACCCACTGAAAATGATATGTACAACATTATCTATAGATACAGATGTGTCACATTCTGAAGGAGACAATGATGCAGTAACTTAATTTTGGGCAGTTTCTGCCTGTAAATCCATCTCATACCTTAATTAATAATTTTGACTGTATTGGGGAGTTTCCCCCATTTTTAGGCAGAAAATCCCTGCTTGTGTCTGAGCATGGCCTTCAAACCAGTAAACATAGGCACATTGGGTTTTAGCTAAATCTTTGTGATACATTCTATCACTGTAATACCATACACTGCCAATCTGACTACAGACCAACCAATCCAGTACTCCATACTTAATGCCCAGTGACATTAGATCGGTCATGTCGGTAGCCTATACCACATACAGATCTATGGGACCAATGAATGCGTACACTTATGGGAGTTATATAGATAGATCAACCCATTTCCCAATGCCTGTGGCAAGGTCAGTAACAGACCCATCCGTACCAGTACAACATTTTCAACCTTTGGATCTGGCTAGCAATATGTTAACAGCATATCCATTGGGATGGCACCATAACACATACAGAGGAGATGGAAGTTCCTCATCCATGCTGCCAAACATATATTATATGACATGGAAGTAGAGCTGGACCAGGATAACCCACCCAGTGAGTGCGAGGTTACACCTGAAGATCTAATGTACTCGGATCCAACAAATGAGAGTTCAGTTTAAGACTGTGGTGGAAGAAATTTACAAATGCTCTCCTCCCCCAAATGGCCATGCAGATCTAGACTTCAGTACATTTACACAAGGACTTCTACTGCAGTTGTCAATAACCTTTCACTGGTACATAACTCACAGGGACACCTTTCATACTGAGCTTCTGACTTTAGACAGGAAATGTTCAGCCATAAATACAACTGCTCCAATATTCTATAAAGTTGACAAAAATGTTTTTCATAATACATCATAACTGTTGCTTAATATTGTAGCCTCATGATGTTGGACTTGGCATCCTTAGCAATTTTCTGGCATGCCCTAAAAGTAAGTAATGAACATACCAAGGAATCAATGGCCTGCATTGCAAAGGTCATCATTAGATCAGCACATCATTCTTCAGTGAATGCTTTGACTGTCTGTGCTAACGTGGACTTGTAGTGAGACGTGTGTTTATGTGTGCTGCATCATGCCCTGACAATGAGGACAACACCTTTTGGATCACTAAGACCAGCAGCTCAGAAACTATCCAACTTGCTCTTCAGTCTCTTCAGTTGTTTGCTGCCCAACTACAGAAATTCCTTGTGCAAAAGATCAACAGCAAGATCTGGCTAATAATTAAGCAAAGCTGCCTCAGCCATTACATAGTTCCACTGAAATTCAAGACAGAGAGCATGGTCCATCAGACTCTTCATCAGAAAGGACAAGTTTGCCATTAGTCTTCATTGACCAATGAATACTTTCAGGCTATTATTCACCTAGCATCATGGAAATTCCTTGGATTTGCATATTGAGTAAATATGTACCTATTTTGAGCTCTTCCATTTTGTCTCAAAAGTCTGCCCATGTGTGTTTACAAATATTGTGAACTTAATGTCATCAGCTTCATCCACAGTGATGGTGACATATTTGGATGACATCCTTCAGAAACATATGGTAAGTTGTGATGGGCAGGAACAATCTCCTATCCCTTCTGAGTTGCCAGTGACTGGGAAATGTCTGACCTTCATCCCTGTCAGTCGTTTATCCATCTGGGTATGGAGTTTTTCACCAATCTCAATCTTGTACAGCAGATTGATTCTGCTGTTCTATCTTTACATGCACTCCTTACTGATAACCTTTACTTGCTCAATGGCTCTCCTTTTCCAGTCCATTCAATCCAAAGGTTAGGATCACAAATGAGGTGGTAGCATTTCTGCATCAATGGCACAACTACAATTGGCAAACAACGGTTATTCCTCTACAGCCACATCCAGAAGTTACAGTAAGTGTTGATGCTAGTACCTATTGTTAGGGATCCCACCTGTTGCCAGTCTTTTTTATTGATGGCAGCAGTTGGGTGCCAGAGGAAACGCCTCTTCACATCAACCATATGGAAAAGAAGACTATAATCAGCACATTGTTTTTCAGAAGGACCACATCATTGGGGCAATAGTCATAATCATGTAAGCCAGCTTGGTGGAGGTGACTTACCTCCCAGACAGGGAAACCAAATCACCCAACCAGTGCAATCTGGTTTTTTCTTGGTTGGCAGTCCCTGCGTAGGTACTATAAACTCAGTGTCAGTGTACAAATGAGACTCATTCCCAGAGATTTCTGGATGCAGAAGATTGGGCACTAGACACATCTTCAAACAGTTAGAAGCCGCTCTCAGATGGGGCAAGTCCTGGATCAATAATCGACTCACAGAGGCAAAAAGTTGATCCCAATAGCCATCAGTGTTACTGCTCATGATATCTTGACACTTTCAGGCATTATGGCAGAGGTGTTAGCCAGTTTTGATCTGAATAAACCAAAATCCCCAACCCTGTTTCTGAAATGAAAATCTCATGGGTTTTGACATTGCCCAATTCAAATAAAAAGCCCTTAGTCAGAATTTCACTGCAGCTACTATCATACAAAACATGTTTCCAGATAGCTTTGGCTTCAGCATGCAGGGAGAGTGAATTACATGCCTTTTCTACCCAAGCTCTCTTCAGTTTGTTTGAGATGGATTCCTCAGTCCTGATGACTCAAACAGGCAAAGAATAAACTGTCAACAGAGGACAGTCAGAGAGTCTTATACACTCCCTGTCTTCACTATTTATATCAAGAGAAGCAACCATGCAAGATCATGTTCATGTCAACTGGAACTACCTTAAGTGCACAGAGACAAGTCGTGGAACAAGAAACTCTTTCCCAATTTATACAATTCCATGACAATCATTCCATGACTTCGGCATAGTGTCAGTTCTTTTTTTACCAAATATAGTTTGTAGTACTAATAATTCTAACAAATTAGTGTTAGGACTGGTCGGCCTGGTGTCAGGATAATGTTAAAATGTTAAAGCTACGTTAAAAATCCAAATCACACACACACAGACATGCACAATTTTTCAGTCATTTGGTGTGGCAGTCTATAGTGATGTCAAGCACTGGAGCATCATGCCGCAGGCATGTAGCATGATGTCCCACCCAGACACATTATCCTGTCACCTGGCCGACCAGTGCTAACACTAACCTCTTAATGCTGAGTGCCAAGCGAGGCAGCTGTTAGTACCATTTTTGTAAGTTTTTTCTATGACTCAGCCAAGGATCAACCCACAACCTCCCACATCCAAGGCAGACACTCTAACCACTAGGCCACCAGAGCGGTATCAACTCGACTTAAAACTGACTAGACATATTAATAGTTATCTGCCTTGGACATCGTTTCCTTGGATGGTAAAACTTGAAACAGTGTATTAAAAATGCAGCACAAATAATCCTGGTAAATCCAATTTTTTTTAAAAATTGACTTTATTTAAAAAGGTTTAAAAGTATTTTATTTTTATAGTTCACATTTATTTTTACTTTCAAATATGCATATCAAGAGGTATTACCCAGGATTACAGTGGTGCAAAACAATCAAGTACTTTACTACCTTGTGTTCCAGGTCCTCTTTCTGTATATTCAAATCCCTGTCACTCAGTAAATCCATTGATGTCACTCAGTGAATCCACATAAATAACTTTTTTAAAAAAATTCAAAGACTCTGATAATTGAATATCTTTTGTTCCATTTTTTATTGGACAGTTCAGCTTGAAACAGACCTCCATGGCATCCAGTATCCTTGTTTGATATTTTGGACATTATCCTTGATTGACTTTATTGGGCAGTTAAGCTGGGAACAGATACCACCAGCATCCTTGTTTGACTTCATTGTGTAGTTAAGCTTTGAACAGATCCCCACAGCATCCTAGTTTGACTTTATTGGGCAGTTAAACTTCAAACACATCTGCACAATATCCTTGTTTGACATTATTGAGTAGTTAAGCTTGGAACAGATCTTCATGGCATCCAGTATCCTTGTTTGATTTTATTGGGCAGTTCAGCTTCGAACAGATACCCACAGTATCCTTGTTTGACTTTATTGAGCAGTTAAGTTTTGAACAGATCCCCACAGCATCCTTGTTTGACTTTAAGGGCAGTTTAACTTCAAACACATCTGCACAATATCCTTGTTTGACATTATTGAGTAGTTAAGCTTGGAACAGATCTTCATGGCATCCAGTATCCTTGTTTGATTTTATTGGGCAGTTAAGCTTTGAACAGATCCCCACAGTACCCTTGTTTGACTTTATTGAGCAGTTAAGTTTTGAACAGATCCCCACAGCATCCTTGTTTGACTTTAATAGGGCAGTTTAACTTCAAACACATCTGCACAATATCCTTGTTTGACATTATTGAGTAGTTAAGCTTGGAACAGATCTTCATGGCATCCAGTATCCTTATTTGATTTTATTGGGCAGTTCAGCTTCGAACAGATACCCACAGTATCCTTGTTTGACTTTATTGAGCAGTTAAGTTTTGAACAGATCCCCACAGCATCCTTGTTTGACTTTAATAGGGCAGTTTAACTTCAAACACATCTGCACAATATCCTTGTTTGACATTATTGAGTAGTTAAGCTTGGAACAGAGCTCCATGGCATCCAGCATCCTTGTTTGATTTTATTGAGCAGTTAAACTTGTAACAGATCCCCACAGCTTCCTTGTTTGACTTTATTGGGCAGTTAAGCTTCAGACACATCTGCACAATATCTTTTTTGACGATATTGAGTTTTTGAGTAGTTAAGCTTCGAACAGATATCCATGGCATTCTTGTTTGACTTGATTGGGCAGTTAAGCTCTGAACAGATTTCCACAGTATCCTTTTGTTTGATGTTATTGGACAGTTAAGCTTGGAACAGAACATATATTCACAGCATCCATGTGTTTGATTTTAATTTGGTAGTTAAACTTATAACAGATCTTCACAGTATCCTTATGTTTTAACTTTATTGGGTAATATAGCTTGGAACAGATCTCCACAACATCTTTATGTTTGACATTATTGTGTGGTTAAGTTTGGAACAGATCTCTACAGCATCTTTATGTTTGACTTTATTGATCAGTTAAGCTTGGAACGGATCTTCACAGCATCTGATGAAATACAATACTTGATTATTACATTTTTTCTTTACCATGTGTGTTTATATATCTTTCTTCCTTCCAGTTGAAAACAACAAGAAGGTTTTACCATTTCCTTGCATCAGATGCCAAGGCAGCTCAGGAATGGATAGACAAGATTCAGGGCTGTATACAGTGATCATTGAACTAGCTGATACTTTTTCACCCCTGGGTCCTGCCTCTCACCCGACCGATACCCATACATCCCCTTGGGCATCTGTGATCTACATTAACAGTCTTCCGCCTAGTATGCTGTCCATGTGAGGCAACAAGAGTGAAAACTGCTAGATGAACTCAACGTCAAAGATTTAAAATCTTTCGTCATCTATTTGCAAAGACTTTGTTATTGAGACTATCTCACTCTTGTCCTGTATGTTCGATGGACCCGAAAAGGACCAATTAAATTACCCATATGCCAACATGAGAATTTCTATATTGCTCTGCATTTTTGTTATTCATCTTATGGTAACCTGTTACATGTTAACTTTAAAATAATTGTATGGGCCATTTCAAGCAATGTGCATTTTCTTGATTCTTCAAAATCATAACGCAGTGACTGAAGTGACCATCAAGAGTGTTCAAACAAGATGTGATTGTGCATTGTTTGTGTAATAGAGGATGTAATGTCAGTATTTTATCCAGAACAATCTGGACTCAGAATCAGATTCTACATTCTCAGTTCAGGGTTTCAGTGAAATCTCATACATAATCATGTTGGTATATTAAATGTGTATGGTATTTTGTTGTTGTTTGTAGATAGAAATCTTTGCCTTGAATTAGCTCATAAGGCAGTATCTTTCTATTGACTTCCAGCTGCTGAGAAGTTTTTCAAACTACTCTTACCTTTTAGAAAGTGCTCTAGCTAAATTGATAGTAACAGTGGGGTATCCCTTCCTACCACCCATGTGGGTCTTCAACAAGGTACCCCTTTTTCACACCCTATTGCAGAGATGCTGCCACAGTGCTTGAATCTTGCAATCTTTGTACAATTCCATGCACTTGGAGACCAATGATACATGAGAATTCATACAGTATACAAGTTTTATTCAGCCATTCACCCTTAAAGTGTTTGTTACATCATGAGTCATGCAGTAGAGTTATCTTAGGCAACTGTTTACACATTACGGTTCTTCGGCTTGACATAAATGGTTCTTAATCTAAATTTGATTAGCACATGGAACAGTCTGCTGTAGTTTGAACGTTTCATCAAGGAAATTATTCAAATGCACATTTATAATATGGGCTACCTAGAAAACCCCAAATTGCTGATTCCCCATATCGTTCATTTTTAGATGACAATTTCATTCAGAAAATACTGGCAGATGATGGTGATGATTACAATAACTTTTAAAGTTAGAAAGTATGTCAGATTATTGGAGCTGGGAAAGTGTTCATGGAAATACCAGTGAGTGACTTTAAGTCCAAAAATGGTGTTAAATATGAGTTCAGTGAACATGCTTGATGGACAAACACAAATGGCATGATGGTCAAATCCAGCCTGTCCCTTTCAGCAGAATTTCAAAATTAAATTTAGAAAAGGCAAAATAACGAGCCAGATTGAAGTACAGGCAATTTAAAAGTAGAGTCCAATTTTCAGTTCTTTTCTCAAAATATTTAACCATGCAGAATCTTGTGCCTTAAAACCATATAGCCCATTGTATAAGAGTTGAAATAAATTAGTAAATAAGAATCTAAAACTGAAATTAATAAGTGAAGATATTTATTTGGTCAAAAATACCCCTGTCTGAAGAAGCAGACTATGGCATTAATGGACTTAAGATCCTAATAAAGCATTATTGAACAGATAGTAAATCAGGCATAGTAGTCAGTAAAGCACAGTTCCAGGAACTTGTATTAGTGTTAGTAAAAAATCTTATTTTTAAGCAGAAGTATACTAAAGACATTACCTGTGAGCCATGTAAAATTGTACATAACAACCATAAAGAACAGTGTCCAAACTTATTAGCTATGCACACTCCCTTCAGGTTGCAGACTGTGAAAGAGTTTTATCAGCACAGAAGAATGCTCATACGCAGGTAAGGAACAGATTAAGCTCAGAAACAATCAACAGATTAATGCTTCTACAACTAGAGGTGACATCTTTTAAAGATTTTGATTTCAGTAGAGCTCTAAGAAAATGAAGCAAGAAGGAGAGATCGATAAGTGAGAGATCGATATTGTTAGGTAAATATTAAACTGTATACATTTCCTTCTCTGTCTGTCTGGTTCTACTGACCCCTTTATTTTTGTGACAAGGGGGAGCTCTCCTCTTTAAATAAAATCCTGGAAGCATCTCCAGGTTACCCTTTCTACCACACTTTTGGGTCTTCCTGCAAATTATAGAATTATAACATCGGAACTGTGTCATTCTTCATAAATTTCCTAGATTGTTAGCTCATCAGACTGTATTTACAACTTCTGATTTTCCAGGGAGCATACTGGTGTCAGGCCCTTCAAATTTGTTTAGAAGATGCCAACTAGCCATCCAATATATCCACCATGTACTAAAAATAGAAAAACATTTAAGCTGTTTCTCAGATTATTCTCATCAGAATACGAAAGAAAACTTTCTGGCATTAACAGATTAAGGGGTTTCAGAATTGTTATAAAAGGCACCAAGTTTGCATCAAATATGGTCACTACTAAAAACCAAAAATCCTGTATATGGCTTTCTCTCAAAATCCACCTCAATGAATTTGAGCAGATTTGTCAGATAACATCCTTGCATGAAATGTTTTTAAATTTTTGTACAAAATATTACAAAACTGACTTCCAGTGTAGCTGCTGTTACAAAAAATAATAAAAATTTAATTTGTTCTAAATGGTTGCTGAGCAGAATTTAACCCAATTTAACATTAAACATACTAGCTTGAGGACCTCTCAGATTTATAAAAATGATGCCAGTCCACCATGAAATAAGTCTGCATGACTAAAAATAGAAAAAATACACAACTTTATCTCCAAAAACATGCCAAAAACACTTTGACCAACTTTGACAGAAAGCGTCCAGTCCAGGCATAGAGACCTTTCAGTATTGGAAAGGTGTTGATGTGCCTTGAAATAAGTTTAAGGATATAGAAACTAAAGAAACATGCAATCAGCAGCAATAGAAGGCCTATATTTCTTACCCAACGTCTGATGCTTTGGCAGTGAGGCACATGTCAGCCAAATCAGTTGTGTTAGGCCCACTTGAGCCTCAAGTTTGTTTATTTTTCTCCCAATACTTTTTTTTTTTTTTTAAACTAGTGAAACTTCCGTAAACTGGTAATGACTCTAACAGGACCATTGTACAAAGAATAAATTCATTTTAACTGGCCACCTCTGTAAAACAGCCAGAATGTAAGATGACACATTTCTCATTCTAGCAGTCAATATCTTTTGCTGGTCACCTCTATAAAACGGTCAAAATGTTAGACTATATGTTTGTACAGATCACTTCTATAAATTACCAGAATTTTAGATCCTACATTTCTCATTGTCACAGATGAACTGAAGCTATTATGGGTGTTCTTCCTATGGTTTATTAGAAAGAAAACCTTATAAATTTATTTCAGCAATAATTACTCCCCTTGGGTACTTTTGAAGAAGAAAATAAAGAAAGAATCATTTTCATATTTTAAAAACAGATTACTGTCCAAAAATGTTTTCCATGTTACAATCTTTTTTTTTTCCTTCTCATTGTACTGAACTTTGAATATAGTGATTTAATTTATTTTCTTTAAAATCAGTTGAACCTAATACATTGTTGCTATGTTGTTATATGTTGATAAGTTTTTCACTACCTATTTTATGCTCAAAATATGCTGTGTATAAACTTTATGATGTCACAAAATAATTTTTTTTTTTGCATCAGTGCTGTCAGAGCAACATGTATAATAGTTGTAGTAGCCATACCTAGTTGTCCATACACAGTCTATCAAAATGTTGAACCTAACTCTGTCTGATTTCAAAGAGTGTTACTCTGAAGTGTAACGGTTGGAATAAGATACCAGTGTATGATCAGTAATGCAGTGATCAGTAATGCAGTATAATGCTTGGAATAAGATACCAGTGTATGATCAGTAATGCAGTATAATGCTTGGAATAAGATACCAGTGTATGATCAGTAATGCAGTATAATGGTTGGAATAAGATACCAGTGTATGATCAGTAATGCAGTATAATGCTTGGAATAAGATACCAGTGTATGATCAGTAATGCAGTATAATGGTTGGAATAAGGTACCAGTGTATGATCAGTAATGCAGTATAATGGTTGGAATAAGATACCAGTGTATGATCAGTAATGCAGTATAATGGTTGGAATAAGATACCAGTGTATGATCAGTAATGCAGTATAATGGTTGGAATAAGATACCAGTGTATGATCAGTAATACCCCTAAGCGGAGAAAGGCCCAATTATTTTCCTGTTCAACACTCCAGATTTCTAGCAAAATATTAAATATAGTGGTGGAAATGTGAACTTGGGTACCAACAGCACAGAATGTGTTGTTTGATTTCCATATTTGTGATTGGTGTCAGTCCCTGGATTGATTCCAAACTGAATTTTATGGGGAAAATGACCTTAAATTGAAGAAAAGGGGAATTGTTGAAGTATAACAGAAGAAATAAATATACAGCTTGCAAATATTATGCTCAATTTTCTTGCATTTAAATTGAACTTTCAGTGCAATTTTTGTTTAAATTGGTGCTGATTCTACAGTCACATCATAAAATAGACCCTGCAGACCATATGGTGGGCAGATAGAGACAAACCGTCATGTGGGCAAAGCATTCATTAGAATATTAATTTTAACCTATTTTGGTTAATCTAGAAACCGATTCTCCATGGATTTCTTATGAGCATATCTATCCCCCCCCCCCCCAAAGAAACTGTTGAAAAGAGCTGTTTGAATAACTTTCTTGGTTTTTTAGGGTACGAAATGCTTAAAAAGCATGTTATTTTAGTATTTGTAATTTTGTGTGCCAGTTGTTGTAAGTGTTATTTATTTTTAATAATCTTAAATTTGTGAGTTTATATAACTGACGTCCTCATTTTAAAAAGTCATCCATTATTTAATTTTGTGAAGTTTACATGTGCCGTGATCATAATAGATTTATTTAGATTTTAAAGTTTTGAGGTCTGCCTATGCATCTATATTTTATAAAGTTTGTATTACACTCAGTTATTATATGGTGGCATTAAAAGGTAAATGGAGATTTTGTCCAGCATAGAAAACAATTGAAAAAAACGGTAATGTTAGGAGTGTCACACCCTTTGTTTAGTGCATACATACTTTGACACATTTCAGGAAATTGACGTTGAGAGCTTTGAATCTGAATAGTGTTACTAAAATGAACTGAAGCATGAAGTTAAGGAAAGAAAATTTACATATGAAATGATGGCTACATATCATGTACTCACAAGTCAAGTCCAACTGCAATCAACATAGATCCTGATCTGCCATCATATAATGTGCCAGCAGATTAGAGTCTATGTTATCTGTTCTACTAATTATTCTAACAAACTGCATGGACCCAGATCTGCCAGTCCATCATGCAGTAGCAGATCTCAGTGTATGCATTTTGCAGTTCAACTGGAATGGTAAGGGACTATACAGGGTATGTTGGACTTGTAAGAGAGTATATACGGTATATATCTGATACTGCAAATTTAACATTTTACCAACCCCAAGTTCAAAGACCCAGTGAACTGTAAAGCTTTTAGTGAAAACAATTGAACCCAAGTCTAGTATTAAGTACTCTTATAAATAAAAATTGAGACCCATAAGAATAAATTTATTCCCAATAATAATTCATTTTGTCAGCCATGGTTTTTGGTTTAGTACCTTTAAAGAGCAAGATCTTGGAATAAATGCAGTTTACTCTTAATTTGCTTGCATGCATATAAGACACAACCTTCCATTTACAAATAGGTTAGTCCCTGAACTGCTGTCTATTAGTATCATGGTAGGTAAGGGTCTGAATTGTCTGTTAGCATAATGGCAGGTAAGGGTCTGAGCTGTTGTCTGTTAGTACAACAGCAGGTAAGGGTCTGAGTTGTTGTCTATTAGTACCATGGTAGGTAAGGGCCTGAATTGTTGTCTATTAGCATAATAGCAGGTAAGGGTCTGAGCTTTTGTCTGTTAGTATAATGGCAGGTAATGGTCTGTGGTGTTGTCTATTAGTATCACGGTAGGTAAGGGTCTGAATTGTTGTCTGTTAGTATAATGGCAGGTAAGGTATCTGAGCTGTTGTCTGTTAGTATAATGGTAGGTAAGGGTCTGAGCTGTTGTTTGTTAGTACAACAGCAGGTAAGGGTCTGAGTTGTTGTCTATTAGTATACTGGCAGGTAAGGGTCTGAGTTGTTGTCTATTAGTATACTGGCAGGTAAGGGTCTGAATTTGTGTCTGTTAGTATAATGGCAGGTAAGGGTCTGAGCTGTTTTGTTCTTTTCATGGTTCTTATTATACAACATAGACCCAAGCAGAAAAACCCCATCACTATACTAGTTGAATAACTTAACTTGCTGAAAGAGATTCAGATGTAGTCATTCCCCAGATTCATACATATTTGGCAGACAAACATCCAGCCTGATGTGGGAAGAATATATCTTAATAAAAATGATTGACGCAGACAATAACACTTGAGACCATTTCAAATGTCAGTAAAATGACAACTTTTAATTTGTAAAGTTATTCCTGTAACTTTTTAATGAAACAATGTAAGAAGCTCCTCACACTATTGCCTACATAGCTGTTAGTCATTGTGACATCAATAAAGTTAATACACTATAATAACATGATTGGTTTTAAGGGCAGATCAGAATGACCGCTATTTACATCTGCAGTATTTTTCTAGCATTTGAGGGAAAAGACAGATTGGGGGTAGACTCTGATAGGCTAGTACATTATGTGATCCTTTTAACAGTTGGATTCATGCTATATTCAATAAAATATGAGTATATTGTCTAGTAATTAAGTTGTCCCCTTTCACTGTTATACTTGTTTCTCTGCTTTGAAAGGGCCATAATGGCTCATTGGTTAGCTCGTGACTAAATGGATACAGGTTCAAATTCTACCACTGTACCTGCCCAGATTGTCTACTGTGATGTGCTTGGGCAAAGCACTTTACTCCAGTCGATAATCTACTTGTATTGCTATGCTGTTTTTCCCTTTGAGCATTCAAAGTAATTTGCCCATCGAGTATTTAAAGTAATTTTCAATTTGACCCTCGAGTATTCAAAGTAATTTTCAGTTTTGCCCCACAAGTTTTCAAAGTAATCTTCATTTTCACCCCTCAAGTTTTCACAGTAATTTTCAGGTTTGCCCCTCTACTATCCAAAAGTAATAATCTGTTTTTTCCACTCAAGTATTCAGAGTAATTTTCTGTTTTTCCCTTAAAATATTAAAAGTAATTTTAGCTTTGCTCCTTGAATATTGAAAGTAATTTTTAATTTGCCCCATGAGTATTGAAAGTAATTTTCAATATGCCCCTGAGTATTGAAGGTAATTTTCAATTTGCCCCTTGAGTATTTAAAGTAATTTTCAATTTGCCACTTGAGTATTGAAAGTAATTTTCAATTTGTCCCTTGAGAATTGAAAGTAATTTTCAATTTGCCACTTGAGTATTGAAGGTAATTTTCAATTTGCCACTTGAGTATTTAAAGTAATTTTCAATTTGCCCCTTGAGTATTTAAAGTAATTTTCAATTTGCCCCTTGAGTATTTAAAGTAATTTTCAATTTGCCACTTGAGTATTTAAAGTAATTTTCAATTTGCCACTTGAGTATTGAAGGTAATTTTCAATTTGCCCCTTGAGTATTTAAAGTAATTTTCAATTTGCCACTTGAGTATTTAAAGTAATTTTCAATTTGCCACTTGAGTATTGAAGGTAATTTTCAATTTGCCCCTTGAGTATTTAAAGTAATTTTCAATTTGCCCCTTGAGTATTTAAAGTAATTTTCAATTTGCCACTTGAGTATTTAAAGTAATTTTCAATTTGCCACTTGAGTATTTAAAGTAATTTTCAATTTGCCCCTTGAGTATTTAAAGTAATTTTCAATTTGCCCCTTGAGTATTTAAAGTAATTTTCAATTTGTCCCTTGAGTATTTAAAGTAATTTTCAATTTGCCACTTGAGTATTTAAAGTAATTTTCAATTTGCCACTTGAGTATTTAAAGTAATTTTCAATTTGTCCCTTGAGTATTTAAAGTAATTGTCCATTTGCCTTTTGAGTAGTGAAAGAAATTTTCAATTTTCCCCTTGAGTATTGAAAGTAATTTTTGGTTTTGCATATAGTCTCTGGTTGTTGTAAATAAAGCAGATTAATGTTCAGGTACCTTGTATACTGGAGCTTATTGTCCTTGTTTTAAATAAAATTAGATTTTTTATTGGTTGTCCATTAGTATCAGAGTTTAGTTTTATGAGCAATGCAATCTTGCTTTATGTATTTCATCTCGCATTCTTTGTGTACAGTCTTTGCACCAGCAATTTTCTATTATTAAAATTTATATTTTATGCAACTGCTTGAAAAGCAAATAGTTTTTACCCACTGACAACCATGCCACAAGACCAAGCAACTTTATTGTATGACTCTGTGTTTAGTATGTATTTTTAAATGTCTGCTGTTCATCGACTGTCAACATTTTCTATTTAAAACGCTCGGCCACGTATGTAGATTTAAAATTCATACAGATGATGTTTATCCAGAATCAGACATGATCACTGTTGCTAAAAATTGTGAAACCTTTAAATAAATAAGACATAAAGCATTATCTCTTGATATCTGAATCATAATGATCTGCTATCACATATGGTCATGGTAAGTAATAATAGAACAATCATTTAAACAACTTTATTTCAAGAAATTGCGCAACAGAATTTGACCAGCTTTGACAGGAAGCATCCTGTCATAATAGCATTTCAGTTTTGGACAAATTTTGTGATGTGCCTTCGAACCTGAAGCGGAGAAACCTTGAAACAATTTGTTCGTAAGGTGTGCAGTCAGTAGCACAGGAAGAAATTTCTACAGAAATAATCCTACAGAGATTACTTGGCCAGCTTCACTCAGATTTGTCTGCAGATATTAGATGTTAGCTTGGTGTGGAATCTCAGACCCACTTGGGGCTCTGTCATTATACTCACTGTGAATTAAAATTTTTTAAATAAGTTATAAATATCATGTGAAATTGATTTCCTATGCCTGGAATATGAAGAAATATGGAAGAAATTTTTACATGCTTATGGAAAGAAATACCTGAAGCTACTTTTCATTTTCCATCTATTATGTTGAAAATAGAAAATTCCTTGATGCATATATGAAGAAATACATGTATTAACATATACTATCATTTTATGTAGCTTACAGTTCACGATTGTAAATAAAAGAAAAAATGAACATATCTTTTTAAGGGTTTTGTGCTTGTACTTAAGTCAGTTACCAAAATTGTTGAGATTTATTAAAACAATTACCTGTGTTGTGAATATAAATGTTTTCTGTGAATAAATATGTATATATGGCTTCTGTACAATTAATAAGTAACCTGACATTAATACAAAGATCACTTACTACAACACTCAAGGAAGCCACACAATTGTGCAGCGGTATAGGTGAGATAGCCTTATAACAGGGTACATATGGCATTACTATCACATAATGCATAGACCACACCCACCTTATAAAGGTGGCTGACACCATATAGTGGGGGGACCACTGTACCTCATTACAAGGCACATGTGAAATTAAAAATCTGTTGTGCCTTCTTTTTACTCGTTATAGCCAGCATTAAGATTTCCTCAAATCTCCTGAAATGTATAAACAACATACATCATCAAGGAGATAATGGAATAAGCTCTTGATATAACTGGAAGCAACCTCTTATCAGTCGATAAGTGACTTTTTTGGAAAGAGAAAATCTAACTTCTGACTCGATCAGTTGGTAAGTGAATGTGTTTAGAAGATCAAATCTGACTCAATCACCACCGTTGCTAATGTCGGGTCAACTTTCGTGAAATTTTAATCAGTCTTACAGTGATTGGTTAAGCAGGTTTATGCATGTTCATGAGAAATTAGGAAATCATATTGCAGACAGCCCAGGTTAAGATAGCATAGTGGATTTGAACCCTTGGCTTGCAGCAATGACTGTACATAGAATATTGTCTCAGATGTACAGTTTATCATATATGTTAGTGTATGATGCATACATAACTTCAAACACCACAGATCTATAAACCCAAATAAACCATGATATCATGCTCTGGCATATGAGACCAGTCTGTCTACAGTTGGGTATGCATTATAGACTGGTTAATTTGTATGTTTATTTTTGTTGATAAGTTTGTATGATGTTGGAAAATATCACACTTAATGTAATTTGTTTTAAAATATGTAGACATTGCTGTACAATACTAGTCAATATTGCTACACTTGTTTGTGAATTCATATTTATAAATATGGTCCATGGTTAATACAAAGCATACACACAAACAAGATCTTTGCTTGCCTAAGCTGAATCATTTTACCTCATTCTTGGAGTTTATGTAGCCCCATGAAAAGCAGTGTATTATAAAGTACATCACTGAGATTTCTTACTTATCTTAATATCAAGCAGACATTGTCCTTATTGTAATTTTTGTCATACACCATCAGAGCTGCGTTTGTTCTATGGATAAAGCATCTGAATCCTGACATAAAGAGTGGGGGTTCGAATCCCAGCATCCATTCAACATGAGTCATTTACTGTGGTGTGTCCTCGGGCAAGGCCTTTTACTCCAATTGCCTCAGCACTGAATAGCCTACATGTGTTGCTGTGCTGTAAAACACCAGACCAAACCAAGCAATAAAATCCTAGTTATGTGTTGCCCTTTAATTTTTTATTCTACAGAAGACATTGTATTTAATTGAGCAAAATTATGATTATTATTTTTCAGCCTGTAATTATATTCAGTATATAATGAATAAAATGTGTTACAAAAGAATTAAAAAAATGGAATGATCAATTTTAACTTAATTTAGTCAGTATACTAATAGGAAACAAAAATTTTTTAAAGTCACTCATTAACAATAGATTCATAAGTGCCTGTTTCATTACAGGGTCAGTTTGATTTAGGGCCCCAACATAAATTTTATTTGCCCTTATTTCCTGACCATTTTCATTTTCTATAGTAAGCAGAAAGATTAATTTCAAATCACTCATTTGAGTACTTCACAACAATGGACAAATCTCTGATAAGGAAACAATTACTTGTACCAGTTTTCCATAATTTACTTTGTAATTCAGAAAAACTTTACAAAATTGAACAGTAAATCTAAGTGAAATTTTGATGGCATTAACGATCATTTTATTCCCTCTTTCCATTTCTATTAAGAAAAAGATGGGGGTTTTTTTTAAGTGCTCTGGTACAGTCATTATAAAAACTTGTTATACTCTATACTGTACTATCCCGTTTTTCATCTACTTTTCTTGAATTATGTGGAAATATTATTTTCTTAATTTTCTTAAGACTTACATTTTGTAGATTTTTAATAATACAAATGTTTTAGGTATAATAATTGGAGGACAAAATATAATTATGAATTTTATGCTTGATGGTGTGTATAAAATGATTGGGTACATAAAATTACAATCAGTATGATAATTGTTGAGTTTTCCATAGATCACAGTACTTTAATGTTTTATTTACAGTCATTCATGAGTATGTTGTAGATTTTAATACCATATTTAATCACATATACGCTCCATCCAGCTGCTTGCTGTATAGACAACATAGACACTGACCTGCCAGCACATGTGACAACCAGTCAGTGTTTATGTTGTGTGCAGTTTGACTTGTATGTGAGTAGATACGGTATGGATTTCACATGTATTTAATTCACTGTATAAACAGTGTCATTGCAGTGTCATGTAAATTCATTTACTCTACCATTCATCAACCGTAGTGACATATTTGTTACTTACACTCTGATCATGACTGCTGAAAATTATTGAATGCCACATGTTTATATGCTGTACAGTATGTATGTTTATTTATCTTTTTAAATTCTGTATCTCTGGTAGGGATCTCCCTGGCTTAGGATAGCAGTTGTCCCTTGGGATGGACCATTGGTCCACTTTCTTATATAAGGCAATATAAAATTATTAAAAACAATGGACTATCTGAAAATTGACATGGCCACCAAGAAATGATGATGCGAAGGATGTCTTAATTTCTTTTGGAGTAAAACAAATGCTGTATTTCAATTTGTCATAAAGGGTTCCCATTCAAAATGAATTCAGTTTATCTATTATCAAAGCATATCTGTGTACAGTAGAAGTTCGATTATCCGTCAGGGTGCGGGATCGAGACCATGACAGATATGAGAATAGACGGATAGTAGAATATGTACATTAAAAGTATTATACAGTAGACCGGGTCATCAAAAAATCATAATATCTACACATGTACATGTACCTGTTTTTAATATTTTGATGTACAGTGCCCTGACGGTTAACAGAGACTGACGGTTATTCAGGTGCCAGACAATCAAAGTTTTACTGTACTGACATTATCAAGGCAGATCTGTGTATTGGCATTACCAAGGCATATATGTGTATTGGTATTGTCATGGCATATTGGTGCTGTATGCAAGTAATCTCCCCTTGTTGCATTGTCAAGTGCTAGTAATGGAAGTAATGCATATATGACTTTTATCATCACCAAGCCTGGTTTGTCAGTACACTTTGCTGAGCATCGACCCTTGGTATACATAACTTGCTGAACCAGTATCTATTGCAGTACTCTCTAATTTGGAACAGTTCAGATCACCCATCAATGGACCTAGCAAGATAGTTTCATAGGTGGGAATAATCATGGAGGAATCAGTAAAGAAAGACTTGTATGTATGTTTCTCCAATTTAAACCATTATTGCACATCTTCCTTTCAAGTTAAGGCTGGTGCACATAAGTGTAGCGATCATTCTGAATACCCAGTAGGTTTTGTAACAAGCCTTTTCATTGGTGAGTTGATTTTGCTTGCAGTAACTTTATCATCCACAAGAGGGCACTTCTAGCTTTAAAAAATGCTTGGTTAGTTCCATATGCCAAGTATCAGTGTTGACTGAAGTAGATCAACAACCCAAGCAAACATGGCATGCTGCCTACATGAATAATGTGTGGGAGAGTTCTATTTATAAATAACAATATATTCATAACATAGGATGAGAGAAATGTCTGGAGCATTGACATTGATAATTGAAATTTTTAACAAATGAATGATTGAAGTGCTGTTGGTAATCACAAAAAGAACAACATATTTCATTTACAAAATATTATCAAATTATTGAATATTCTGATGAGAAATGCATCATCTTGAATTTAATTAATATAAAATTACTCATTGTGTATTTATAGTTGTGTTTTTTAAAAAAGACATTAATCAATTTTATTCTGGAAAGAAATTTTGCAAACCGGAGATTATAAATTTAAAACTCATTCATACTCACTGAATTTACCACATATGAAATACAAATAACAGAAAATGGACACTTGTCATTTAAGGTGTGCTTTTCTGGTCAGCTTAATATTTGTGAAAGCATACTAATTTTCAGCCATCAAAAAGTATTATTTCATCCAGTAAAATTTCTGATCTCTTACATATTAATGATTTTTCTTGTTAAAAAAAAAATACTCATGGTAGATCAACATAATTATGCTTTATGGATTGTACAATCTATATTAAATGTATTGGATAACTGACATGTATACCAGACTTTGCATAATACACCTCCAAGGGAATTCCAATTTTTAATTTATCATGCATATGTCAATTGCAGTTGCTCAAATAAAGGTAAAACAAATAATAATTCTATCACCACTTGTTTGCTTGTAAATACAATCATTTTAATACATGTTTTGGAGACAGTAAATTGAGGATCCTTGAAATGCGTGTAAACAGGAACCAGCATTTCAACACTCCATATGAATGATTATTTTAATACTTAAGTAAATATCTTTTTCATCTATGTATCTTTTGCATACAGTTTCAAATTCAGTAGAAAGTTACTGAGTAGATACACAGATTTCAGGAAAAGCAGTTATAATGTATTTCAGTTTCCACTTTCTGTGTGCTCATCAGATTAGGGCAGCTAGAATTCAGTTGTCCATGTGTAGTTATGGGTATGCCCTTGGACAGCTATGGTTAAAAATTTTAGCTTGCATTTCTGTGTCCATAACCCCTTGTCTGATTCACTTCCTATTTTAAATATAATATCATCACATATGCCCCATATCTCAGTGCACTTCTGCTCCTGCATCCTGCCCCAAGGGTGGAGTCATGGGTTTAATATAATGGAGTTAAATTTTGATTTTAGAAAACTTTCCATCACTTGTATTTCCATAACTCTTTGTAATACCAGTATTTACATTTCACCCTATCTTTCAGTATCACTACTGCCCTTGGATCAGGAATTATAATTGTTTAAAAATTGTATTGCTTATATTTGAATAATCACCCCGTCACCAGTTCAACTCAAATACATCATCATCATATATTCCACTTTTTAATACCACTCCTGTCCTACATTCTTCCCCTGGGTGGAGCCTTGGAATCAAAATTTATAACAGAAGTATTTTAGTTACAGTTTTTGGATAAAATGTTTTCTTTACTTCTATTTCCATCACCAGTTCACTTCTTGTTTGGAATATCAATCATCACACATTGGCCTTAGGGATTTTACTACTCCTACCACAGGGTCAAGTTACTATATGGGGTCATTGGCCTTATCAATGTCACTATGCCATCTCTTGGGTCAAGTTCCAAGATGGTGTAATTGGCCTTGAGGATTTCACTACTCCTATACCAGAGTCAAGTTCCTAGATACAGTAAGGGGATGAATGGGTAGACCTTCCCTTGGTTACAGTTTTGATTCTTCTCACATTTTAATTTTTATCCATTACGCTATAAATCTGCAATAGTGCATGATCTCAAACTGTCCCTTTTCCCGATACTGCTGTTATCTACTGGGTTATGTTCCTGCAATGGGATCAAGAAATGGGACGCTTTTTAAATGCCAACCAAATTGCAGAGCATTTATTATGATACTTGTCTGAATGTATGCATATGTCCATTTGTTACCTTTTTCAATTGTGCACTGTATAACTTGGAGTGTCCTGCAAATGCAGTTGACTGTTAAACAAGGGTTGGTTGTATAATGTATAATGATAATCTATATGATGACAAAGGTCTTGTCATGAAGGTAAAATGCTGATCCACTGTCAAATGTTGCCACCATTACTAAAATACAAGCTTATCGTGGGTCAGTGGTTCTTTCTAGGGTTTTCCTGGCTTCTTCCTCCAACATTTATACTGGCCACCATGTATAGCCTATCTTGTGCTGAGTAATAGCATTAAACCCTACAACAACAACAACTAAACTATACATATCTCAAAAGCCACATAACAGAATCTGACACAATTCCACAGATAGCATCATGGCGTAAAGAACTTTCCAGTTGACACAAAAACAATATCGGTTCACCTTCAGATATGGCCCCTAATACTAAAAATGGACAAATCCATTAAATGACTTATCAGCTGCTCAACAGAATATAACCAAATTTGATAGAAAGCATCCTGCCTTAAAAGGCTTTCAAACTGGTAAAATGATGCAGATATGGTATCAAATATGTCTCTTGTTAGTAAATTTGGGGGGAAAAAACATTACATATAAAAAAAAATAATAAACAGAATATAACCAAATTTAACAGATTGCATCCTAGCTTCAATGCCTTTCAAATTTATACACGTGATGCAGATGTGCTGTCAGATATGGCTGCTGTTACTATAAATAGCAAAACATGTAATCAATTTCTTCTCATAAAAGTATTAAGTAGAATTAGACCAGCTTTGATGAAAACATCCTGGCCTTAAGGCCTTAAGATATTGGACCAAGTGATGCTGATGTAGCATCAAATACCAATGAATATACTAGAAGAAGAAAAAAGCTTGAAACAGTGATTCACATTGTATATGTAATGTACAGCTTTGGAAGCAATTTCTACAGAAAGCATCATACTGACCCAGATTTCTTGGCCAGCTTCACTTGCATTCTGTTATGAAGGATGTTTAAGCCAGATGAGGCTATCCTTAGGCTCACTTGTGCCTCTTGTCATTATTATTTCAATGTATATTTGAAATGTAACATGATTACATTCTTACCCCTCACCTTCTTGCACTCCTGTTCTTGGATTGTCTTTTGATGGAACCTTTGGGCCAAATAGTGTGATACTTTCCTTTGGCATCTTCTCTGGAATACATAAGAACTATGCCATTTATACTGGCTTACAAGTCGAATTAAGTTGCAATCAACATAGACCCTAATCTGCTGTCACATAATACACTGGCAGATCAGCGTCTATAGTGTTTGATTTACTGATTATTCCTAGCAAACTACAATGATCCAGATCTAGTGTCATATTATGCAATAGCAAATCTGAGTCTTTGTAAATTGAACTCGGCTTGTAAGTTTGGACAGTACTTCCCTTTCTTCCTGTAGCAATCCTTCACTTGGTTTAAGCCCATGGTTAGGACCTGAGATTCATGGGGTTAAACTATTTTATATATCAACAGCTTCACTTGAGGGCAAGTGTTTCGTTAAAAATAATTTTTTTTTTAAAAATCACAACTTTTTATCAATCATGGTGTTGATAAGAAATATTACATATTGAAAATAAAGCATACTTTTCATTTGCAATTTTAATTTGCTATGCTCTTCTCAGAACCAGATTAAACATTTGCTACTAGCCATGCACTTGTTTAGAATTTTGCTTTAAAATGTTTCCATTATGAATCGCACATATGGATACAATTTTATCATCTCATTAACTCAAGAGTATTTATTTTTCTTATGACAGATATCCCGGTCTCAGAGTTTGTAGTAATAAATTTTTGCTCACTTCTCTCTTTTTTGAAACTTATTTAATTATTTTGCATAAAGCAGTTCGAAAATATGATTGGTGAGTATGTTTTCTTGAGAAAGAAAGAGATTTAAATTTTACACATTCTTAAGAAGTGCAACATCCTTTCATGTGAGAATCCTTTCTGTCTAGTTAATTTATCTCTTGACACATTACCAGAAAGAAAAAAAAAAGCTGTATTAAATAATGCAATAAAAACTATTTTTCTGGGCACCAATATGATCAGAAATGGCATTAATTGGCATTGATTTCATGACATATTTTTGTTTCATTGTATCTATTTACATTCACATTTAAAATTTCGTTGATTACCAGATTACCACTTGGAAGAAATCTATATTTGTTTCATCAGAGTGTCATTATGCATATGTGAGTTGTCAGACAACAGTAATCAAACCAAAGACAAGATTGTACAAATATATATATATATATATATATATATATATATATATATATATATATATATATATATATATATATATATATATATATAATGTTATGGATATAACATATTGAGTAATGTATTGCATAAAGATACCATATATAGACAAATCCAGTCCAAGATGAAAACTGCACACACCCATATCTGCTGTCACATAATGCATTGGCAGATATAGGTCTCTGTAGTTTGTTAGGAGTAATCAGTAGAACAAACAGCATAGATCCTAATCTGCCAGTGAATTATGCAATGGCAGATCAGTGTCTATGCTGTTTGCAACTGGGTTCAATTTTTAAGTTAGTGTATACAATAATTCTGGAAGGATTTTTATTATTATTGCTTATTTATCATTATACCAGTATTCAGACCTTAAATCTTTTAAGTATAAAAATTAAATACTTTGGGGATTTCGAAGGAAAAAATTTTTGGAACATGCACTTCTGACAAATGTATTCATACCTTTAATAATGAAGTTTAAAATAAACTTCTCGTTCATTTTCTTTTAGGGCAGGTACTATTTTATACCTGGTGAATGTTTGAAAACTTTTTTGTCTTGGGTGAATTATTTGTTTGTGGTATCTAAACATATATGTCAATATGCGGTTCAACAACCATCATATTCATTTAGTGTGTCATGCATTTTAATGTGTAATATGTTTTCAAATGTCATGCTGTTACTAGCATAAAAAGCCTAATAAATTCATGCTAAGTATGACATAATGTTGTGTCTCTTGTTTTCTTCACCTGCAATATGTTTTGGTCATTATCTCTATCCATCCATCCATCCATCCATCCATCCACATTGGTTTTTGTGCACGAGTCTGCTATACACAACTTCACGAAGCTTTGCAGATGGCTGCCCATTATGGGGTAAAAGGAAAATGTCAGTGTGACAACCCATTATAAGCAAAATGGTTTCTGCACAATGAAAAAAAATTATGTTTCATATAACTTCAACAAAGATTACACGTGTGTTTCCCAATAGGAGACCAAGAACTATGTTATTTATCGGTAAAAAATGAAGGTCATAATTAGCTGACAAAATGCACTGGTTTACAAGCAATATCGAGTTCTAATATACATTTTCACCAAATACACAAATGCACTGTCTTTGATGATAATATGAAACCCGTGAAGTTTACATCTAAAGGTTAAAGGTCACTACATGATTCAAAGGACGTAAATCTTTTGCATTATATCGTTTCCAGTTTATCCATTTTTGGTTACCCTGGACATCAAAGATTGATTTTTGAGCCATCGGCCTCCATACATAGTACATCGACACTCGCTGGTTAGGAATCGTTCCTAACCCTGTAATTTTAAACGAATAACTGGTACACGAGCATATTTTAAACTGTATAGAAGTTTGTAACGTCTATTGTTCTGAGAGTAAAATTTCGCAGAATGCGAACATTTTATTCCATTTGTATCACACTTCTAATTAAACAAAAAAATGCTTTGCTATCCTTTGGACCAAAATATATCGTGTTATGACGAATGTGAAATATGCTCTTGTCCCAGATATCCATTTAAAACTCTAAAATCCTCTGTTACGGTCATTTAACTGTTTACTGTCATGATGATAGTGGTAGTAGTGCTGGTGGTGGCGGCGACGGTTGATTACGATGTATGCGAATTTTTTTTAAAACCTGATTGCATACATTTATGGTTATAATGAATACCTCGGATAGAATTGACGTCATCATACTTTCTTAACTATGTTATCGGCACTGACGGAAATTGCACTAAAATCTTCTATGAACAGGAAGAGTGCTTTACTGGAATTTTGTCTTGATATTTGTATATGACAGAATTAAACATGTCAATCATTTGCTTTTCTCATTTCGCAGATTCTATAATTATCACTGAAGGATGTGTATTATTATTATTATTATTATTATTATTATTGCTGTTCTTGTTGGAAGTGATGGTGACATCAGATTGGTAAATTTGATAAATACGCCTCGCTGATACTTCTCAGGATAGAAACAAAATTGCGTATAGAACCTGATAATCAACTGCGGTCTTCTTCATATGACAAGAAATATGCTTTCCAAATTATATGGTGGTATACGACAGAAGTGATCGACCTAAAACACAAAAAGATGCACCCGCACGTATGTAAACACGTGTTAAAACCAGTGTATATATCACTGCTTCCACTGGACCGAGACCTCAGAAATCACTCTATATTTTCCAGTCAGCAGATGGATGAAAAACTTTCGTCGAGATCTCTAAATGTGCCGTCAAGGCCCTTTATCTGGAATTTCTTTGAAGGACTGTGGTGCTACAAGTACTGTCTATAAAGAAATCAATATTCTTAAATTATTTTTTCTTTTTGTCGAATATATTAATTTCGAAAGGTATTGCAGCCTTGTGATGAAAAATGTAATTGAAATCCGCATAAGAAAATATTATACTACATGCAGAATCTGAATGATTCACTCTGTGGAGCCTTTTAACTGTATGTACTTAAATTATGCTGACATAACTAAAGCCTGGCAATTGTATGTACTTGTATAAAGTTGACACGGTCCTAGTATACAGTTATAAATTTGGAACTACATCCCTTTCTTTCTCCAACCCCCCCCCCCCAGATGGAACCCTCCCCAAAGCCGATAAATCAGCTCCACATCTATCATATTGACTGGTTTTAGGGGCTGATATCGCCATTTGACGACTCAGGGTACTCGGATAGACAAAGAAGTGGTCGTTTCAGGAGAAGCAAATAGTATCGAATTCCTGACAAATGACGTGAAACATATATTCATGGTATTGTTCTTGTTCTAATTGCCAGAAGATCAAAAAACTAACAAAATTTGAGATCTTTTCATGATGAGTCGGCATAACCAAAAAATAAAACAACAATAAAAAGAAACAAAGTCTGCGCATAGAAAACCGACATTTTTTTAATACAAATTACCAAATAACCACTTTTTTTAATTAAAAAGCTAATATAAACTAATCCAATTAAAATCTGATAAAACTATTCCACAAAGAGAATTTTGACATCATGTCATCGTCATTTCATTCTTAAATGAGTTATCACTGTAGGTGGGAGAAAAATAAAAAATCAAGAGGGTAAAACATTAGCAAAATCAACTTATTAAATGATTCGTGAACAGAAGAAAAAATATTTCAGTATTTGTATCCTTAAGAGCAAAGCAATGAGAGACAAATTACCCCAGATGATAGAACGTCGGACTCGCAATACATGGATAGGGATTTCAATACCCTCTTCGGCCAGCTGCCAGTTTATGTCCTTTGGAAAGGCTCCCAGCTCATTCTTCCTCTGCATGCCAATGCCAATAGTCTGTTAAAATTGCTATTAAAACCAATATAAAAAAATGAAAAAATGTCCTTACCAATACACGGATTAATTCTGACAAGGAATTTTTGAATTCATTTTTGAATGGAAAACATGTTTCAATACGCAAAGGATGTACTCGAACACCTCAAAGTTTACAGCATCGGGTGATCTTACTTGATGAAGAGCACTTTAATGTCAGTAGTACGGTGGGGCACATTAGAGTCAGTGGGAATACTGAGCTTGTATACCGACCAGGGAAAGTTAGGTTGTTGTATAGGGTAGCTGGGTAGCGGGCACGTTCAGCGGGTAGTGGGTATGTTCAGCTAATTCATAAACTATACCAATAAAACAACCCTTGGCGTGGGCGCGACTGACGGGATATAGACAGAGACATATAAATATATAACACATAGACATGGATTGATGAACATCAATCTATCACACAAACAACTATACAACCGACTAAAAAAAATTTAGGCGAGAAAGCAAGTCATTTCGAGGCATATGAGTGGTCCTTAAAAAAGGCCTTTGGGTCTCTTCTAAGTTCATACAAACCCCAAATATACTATCCACTCACAGGAAGGAGAAAAACAAACCACAAATATACTATCCACACAAACGTACGTGAATGCATACAAACACACACTCTACTTTCCACACAAACGTATGCACAGGCATACAAACCCCATATATACTATCCACTCAAGCGTACGCGAACGCATACACACACTTTACTAACCACACAAACATAAGTGAACGCATGCAAACACATACTCTACTATCCACACAAATGTACGCGAAAGCATAAAACCCCAAAACATACTATCCACACAAAGGTACGCGAACGAATGCAAACCCAAAATATACTATATAAAAAAAACAATATCTACTATCCACACACGAGAAGGTGAAAAAAGAACACAATATCTGCTATCCACAAAAACGTACACGAACGCATTCAAACCCCAAAATTTACTATCCACACAAACATACGCGCTCTCATACAAACACCCACTCCACTATCCACACAAACGTACGCGAGCGCATACACACACACACATACACACACATACAATCACATCAGTAAAGGAGTGAGTGTTTATAATCGTACTAATCCACACTCACTCAAATTGGCAACTTGAACAGTCTCTTTTCTAGAGATTTGGTTAGCCCTGAGGAGGGGTGTGTTTTTTTTTATCTTTATATAACTTCAAATACACATGGATAATTCTGGCATCTCCCAGGCCCGGCCCCACACACGCAACGTTTACTCCAGTCCTGCTCCCAATTTACATTTGTTCTTGGGAGCACAAAGGTGGGTTGAGTGGCCTCGTCATCCCAGTCTTCACTTTGTGGGATAGTGAAGACTTCCCTCTGTCTTCTATTTTGCAGTCGTGGATGATGAGGTCTCCTTTTCTCTGGCACTGGTACGGGTGGCTGTAGCTGACGTTGTTGTGGTTGTGGTGCTGGTTATCGTGCTGAGTGCAGTGGTGGAGGCGTCCTCACCTCAGGCTTGACCTTACACAGAGGTATCTGCATGAGATGAGGCAGGATTATTTCTTCCTTCTCTTTCTTTTTTTTCCTCCCCTTCTCTTCCTTTTCTATTCTTTCACTTTCTGCAATTGCTTTCATTGCCAGTTTGTCCAGGAGGCGTTTACATACCACAGGTGCATTTGGAGTTCCAAGAGTTTTGTGATTCCGCTGCTCAAGTTTTCACTGTTGAGTAACCAACGATAGGTAGCCAGACTAACGAGCGCTCCCCTTTATATTTGTCAAGCACGGACGTGAAGAAAAACATCCTTTGATACCAAAACATATAAGACCCTTTTCGTCACCCAAAACAAACATGGAACGCGCGGACCTAAAAGAAACACTCACTTTTTACCTACAAATGCGAACTACAAACTACAAACACAAACACAGTCTATTTGACAAGCTACGGAAACGACGTGTGGATAGACACACTTCTATTTTGTTTATACAAAAAACAAAGAAACTAAGTGCTTATAGACAAACATTTTACAAACTTACTAACATACAATTGGCAATTGTATTAGTATCTCTTTTCTAGAGTATTGGGGCTGTTTTGGTAAACGGGGAGTTATGGCAATTTTTTATCGTCTAAGATTGCGCCCCCGTCTGGCGGCAGGCTTTCCCACAGGATAGTGTCTGCTTCTTCGGAAAGAGAAGGAAAACTCTTTCGTGTCTACACGACAGTCTACAAATCCTCTGTCTGGTTCCTCTTGCTGCTGTTGCTGCTGATGCTGTCTCTGCTTCTGAAGTCTGTACTTCTCTGTCACTCTTCTTGTTCTTTCTTGATTTCCTCTCTGAAAACCTTTCCTATCACGTCTTCGACCACTTTCAGCATTCTGACGACACTCTCTATCTCTTCAGGCTTGGGTATCAGGCTTTGCCTGACACGATGCAAATGCACGTATGCTTCATTTAGTTTAGCTTAATTAGAAGGCATTGCATAATGTTTCTCTTTATATGGTTCAAGCGCAGACGCAATAGAAAACATCCCATCAATTTTTGTTGGGTCGTAACGCTATGATTTAAGGGTAAGAGATAGAGAGAAGTCAAAGAGCATGTATAATCATATAATGATAAAAACTGAAAACAAACGACAGACACGTTTTTTAAAACAACATTTTAAAAAAAAAAAAACTAACAACCAACATTTAATCATAAAACATATTTTCAAACGAATAAACAAACATTTTTTAAATAACATGCTATTTTTGACAAGGTTGAGAAATAAGTCACTAAATGTTCTAAAGAATATCCAAGACTGCGTTGATGAAGAAAATACACACTATTTTCCACACACAATGGAATCTGTGCCTTATAATTTCACATTATTGAATCGTGTTGTCTGGGCATTTCTTCTCATAAAGGCGATGATACCATCTACCAAAGGTGGTAATCCATACGAATCAAAATACTCCACACACAATCATCACGAGGAAAGTATATGGCTACCCAATGGGTTCCTGGGAAATGACTGTCGTCTGTGTGACATAAGCTTGATGGTCATGAGGTTTGCGATGAGGCAGTTCATCTTTATTACACACGACAGGATTCCAAGAAGCAGTGTGCGAACTGTTATTCAAATGGTAATAATGTTCTCAGGTATCCATTTTTGTTGTTGTTGTTGTTTTCTCTGTTATTTTTTTCTTTTCACAGGTAATGTTAAGTCATCAATTCAGTCCTGACTTTTTGTTTGAAAATGTCTGACAAGTAACCGTTTCTTCGCTTCGTCTCTGCACTCTGAGACAAGAGAGCTTTGATGTGATGGATATCTAGAGCCATCAATGGAGGAGAGGAATCATCACGCAAGTCTTTATACTACTGATGCAACACTGCTTCTTCCGAGATGAGACTCTAAGCTGTTTCTTCTTGACTCAGCATCAGACATTTATCAGACATTTATCGTGTTGAATTTGACTGGAATGATCATTTTGACATCCATAGCAATCTTTCTTGATCAATTCCGTATTTTTTGTTCTGTCAGGTGTTCGGCAAAACAGAAGGCTTAATATTGTTCTTGTTCTGGCCATCTGGACGTCATCACTATATCCTCTTTCTTTTGTGTCTTTCAGTTCTACTTCGACGTTATCCTCCAATTCTATTTCTATAGATTCTCCACCATTCAAAGAGGGATAAAAGTCTTACATAATTTCTAATAATCTAGAATGGCTTCTCTCAAAGTGTTGATTTCTATCGTATTGTCGAATTCGGCATACAAGACGACGTTCAGCGTTTTGTTCACAATATTTGGCTTGGCAAACTGAAATTCCACACGAATTTGGATAGATTTTATAGGGTGGAAATGTCCCTCGTTGCTGCCTTGGTCTGGAGTGAAAGCAAAGGCCCACAACGTGTAACCTTCTGCATAATCTTCGTATGTAATGCCGTGACTGGTTTTGGTTCCTAAATGTCCCGTGGCTTCGTACAGGGACAAGTACGATCTCAAGTAATTTTTCTTCTCGTCACTAAAGTCAAGTTCGAAGGGCCTGGTACACAAAGTTTTTCCATCTCAACTTACTTAGATTTTGGACGCGTTATAGTGCTGAAACTCAAAAGGATTTTCCTCGAAGACTCCATTGAAGGCTGTATTTTTGACGATACTGATGATCACACGTCTGGGTAACTGTCCTTGGAACAGATGATTTTCGATCAAGGATTGATGTCCAGCGGGAACGGTAAAGGTTTTCACTTCCACGCGTCGTATCGGATACTTGACGGTCGTTTTGCTCAAAGTGTGACTGATGTCCTTTCCCACTTTAGGCAACACTTCCACCCGTCGTACGTAGAGTCTG
The DNA here is from genome assembly GCA_028554795.2 of Sinohyriopsis cumingii. Classification (NCBI taxonomy): domain Eukaryota; kingdom Metazoa; phylum Mollusca; class Bivalvia; order Unionida; family Unionidae; genus Sinohyriopsis; species Sinohyriopsis cumingii. Next base: position 25,456,495 of record CM068836.1, on the reverse strand, counting down.
GCTTCTTGAATGACTGTTTTGAAATAAGCAGACGCAGCTATCAAATGGAAAGCGGCACTGCTTCGATTTAGTCTCAGGCAGACATCCACTCCGTTCAGCAAATACTTCTCTTGCAACCACATGTACAAATGCAAACGATCCATCTGTTTTAATATTTTGTTAGGTCCTTTGATTTTGTTTCGTCGACTGTTGAATCGCACATTGTGGTTTGGTTCTTTATCTGTAATCGGATCGGTATCGTTGAATTTGCCTGCTGTACCAGGTTTCCATACCACACAAACATCCAGATGAGTGTTCTTGGCTTCTTTTCCGTACGTCAAGAGATTTTCGAGGTAAGCTCGGTAAGGGTAAGTGTCCATACTGCTACCGACCAGTTTGTTATTCAAGTGCAAATCCACTCCACTGAACAAGGAATGCATGAATTTGTTGACGGGGGCTACTTTATCTTTGTCCTTTATATTGGGACCGTCAGTCGATGTATCTATCACTTTCACTTTCAAGTACAAATAACTGCTATTCAGATCAATGTAATCATCGGGCTGTCCTTTAATTTCAAACTCGATGGGAGCTGATCCTGAGTCCTTGACTCAGGACACGGGATAAAATTCGACCCATTGGGATTCTTGCATCGGCATCATGGTGGGTGGCATGGCTAATGAGATCCAGTTCTGACATAATTTTCTTTCTTTCTTTTTTCTATGTACTTTTTAATAATCAAAAACGTCTAAGTCTCGGACGGTTCATCTTTTCTTGGTCTTTCTAGCTCAAGGGGTGTGAAGTCCTCTAGAAAGGTGTCTTCGTCGTCTCTTTCTGCCTTGTCCTTGCTGTAGCGTCTGGAAAGCACGAATGCCTGACTCGGCAGCGTCCATGGCATTTATAGGAGGTTCTCGTCGGCCCAAAATCTCTTTGCCCGGTTGAAGCAAGACATTTTTGCTTTCTTTCAAGAAAGCTTCTTTTGGGTTTTCATTGACGATGATCACATTTTGGAAAAATTCTTTGCCTTGCGTCAATGCGGCATCTTTCAAAGCGTGCAATCCTCGTGTGTCACCATCGATTTCAAAAATGGGGCCACCGAACGAAAAGCCTATTTCAGCACATATCTTAAACAATGTCCTCGCTGTCGAGCAACTCCTTGGTACACGGGACACATGACTTACAACTCGTTAGAGAATCGTTTTCACCGTGACTTTCCCTTTGAAGAATGAAATATTTTGTCCCAGATCTCCCTTTATAGTAATGTTGACAGTCTAAAACACGACTTACTGACAGGTAAATAGTGAGGAAATACAAATTCGTGGTGAACGTGATAGGTTTTTCCACCTTCCTTGTCGTTGGTCGTGGTAGAATCCCCTTTGAAAGGAATGACACGTAGTAACTGTGCGGAGGTGTGTCACCCAACGTTGTACTCCACCACATCGGAATACACAAAGGTCAAATTGAGTCATTGGTTCAGTTCTACAGGGGGATCCAAAAGCCCTGTTAAGATCCATAATACTGTTGATCTTCGGTCTCAGAATCTGTGCTACCATCTGTGGATGTCCACCCAGAATTTCAAACAAACTACCATTAAACCTGATGAATAACGTTTCGGTATTATGCAATTTCATCAGTAGGCGACGAGCCACTTTACGCTACTCAATCTTAACACGTTTTTTTTTACTCTGTTCCGGGCTTTGCCAAACGCTGCCTCGAACCTGTCAGTGATTGTATCCACCAAAAGTTCACCGCTCAAAAACAGTCACTTCGTTGTCGGGAGTCACTTCGGGGGAGGGGGGAGCACATCCGATGATCCATAGTTAAGTTTGGTTGTACGCTTGGACTAGGTGCGATAAGACGTCGATGTACTTGAGAGCGTGTTGTTGTGTAAAATAGTTCGACATACGTTCTTTCAAGGTGCGTTGAAAACGTTCCACAGTGTTGGCTTTGGTTTCGGGATTCTCCGTGGTGAAAAATAAATGTCTCGTTTCTTTAATTCTGTTTCGAAAGCTTAGTTCAGAAATTCGGTGCCTTTGTTGGTTTTCTGTCAAGGAGGGTGACGGCCACTTTGTTTCAACACCAGCTTGAGGGCACGCACTAACTCAGTGCTCGATTTGGAAGTCAATGATACGACCCACGCAAATTTGGAAAAGACGTCCTGGACACAAAACAAATATTTGTAGCCATGATTGTGGGTGGTCAAATGAGACACATCGGCTAAATTGGCTTAACATTGATGATCGATGCCCTCCACACGGGTGCGACGTCTGGAAAGTTTTTGTCGAATGGGTTTGTGTAAAGTGTACGTGGCTTGTTCTTGTAACCATCGTTTCACTTGAGGAAAACGGAGACTTTTCAGACTGGTTTTGGCAGCACGATACAATTTCTGAACTCCTCCGTAACCTGCAGGATGATTTGGATCGTAGTAAATGCTGGCTAACACCTTCTTCATTTTTTTAATAAGCCACCCACTCTTCGCAGATGCTAATTTGGATGGAGAGAAATGGTCGTTTGGAAACGGCTTTACATGTCTAATGTGCCACGGGAGTAGAAATCAAGGGTAGTGGTGGCAGTGGCTGACGGTGGAAATGGGATGGCTTTGGTCTTCTTTTCCTTTTTCACTTCTGGTTTTCATTCTTTCTTTGTGACTTCTATCGAAGGAGGAGTGGACATTATCTTTTTAACCCAAGATTAAGTTCTTCTAGTTTGGGAGTGGGGAAAAAGGGTGAAAAAGGACGCTGCAATTTACTAGGAATGGGAGCTGCTGACGGTGTTTGAAAGACTTCTCATGCCTCTTGTTCCTCAGACATTCGTGGAACAGCCTCTATCTCGACCGCTTGGGGTGGTGGTGACGGTGGTGGTGATGGTGATGGACTTTTCATTAGGGTCTTAAAATCTTTAGAGTCGGCAGAGCTGTTTCGTCTACAGCTTTCTGGTGAAAGAGTTGCAGTCATTGCAATAGATGACCGTACTTTTGCGATTTTTGTTTCAGACAAATCGTTCAGATCCATAAACGATTGTAATTCGTGTTGTAACTGGGACATCTCGGTCAAATGAGGATTGGGAGGCAAATTCGGGGTCCGTTGTTCTTGCCAACGATGGTGTTCCATGCATCGTTTGTAAGGCGCTAAAGCAAGTTTTCGTCCTTCTATTCGATTTCAATGGTTACGTCTGAGACGTTATGACTCCAGAGGTCCCTTTTATCTTCTTGGTCCTTTTTTGTCTTGCTTCTATGAGTCCTCCCAGCATTGTTCCCAATGCTCCTTTCAGCAAGGGTCCTAACAACATGGGTACAAAACCTCCACGTTGTACCAACATCTTCTTCTTTTGACGGATGGGTATTTTCTTTTGGACTATTTAGCGAAGAACGTGTCAATGCTTGGCTAAGCATTCTTTCTGATGTGGAGACAAAGGTATCGTACCTGTCAAGACATTCGGGCAACATTCACACAAGGTATCGACAACGTCTTTGGAGGCTGTTTGGATGAGTTGTTTTCGCATGGGTGGAGGGGGTTTGGACAGGACGGACAACACGTCCCAATGTTTAGCTAAACGAGGAGGAAGTCCTTTCCTGTTCTTTCATTTGGGGTTAGAAGAAGGCTGGCTTCTCGGGGGGGTGGGGGGGTGGGCATCTTTGGGCATTCAGGATCACAAAAACACTGAGCCCCATCCTTTACCGCAAGTTTTTTTAAGACTGGAATGCGTCGCCACTTATTGTCTGAAGACGTATCAGCTTGATGACAGGCAGAAGTTCTTGGAAACGAGAGTTTCCAGTGTTTCATCAAATGAGGAAGAACAGGTGTCAAATTGGGCTTCGCTGGCATCACCAGCAACGGAGATGATGAAGAACCTGAGGTTACTGGAGACGCAGCCACCGTCGCTGTAGGTCGTGGCCTCTTGAGGAAAGAAGCTGTATTCTGGTGGCTTTTCTTTTTCTGGGGACTTTTCTTTTTCGGGGGCTGTGATCTGGTCTTGACTCTGTTGCTCTTGTTCTTCTTTCAGATCGGTTTGGCTTTTTTTTTTGGAAGTGGCTTTTTCGTGGGGAGGACTTTGGGGGCAGTGGGATCCCATTTTAAGAGGTAGCGAATGATGACACCTCCTAGAGAACCACTACCTCCCGGATTCAAAATGATTTGCTTTTTGGTTTGAGTATCAAAGCGGGGATCGGCCAGCTTCGTCAAGGCTACTTTCTTTCACTCAAAAAAGCGTTTGGTTTGATGTGAAATGTGAATGATGCCTTTCAGTAATTCACGTGCTGTCACCATAAACCATCCTAAAACTTCTTTGAGACTGGCTTCTAAGACACGAGCATGTATTTGTGGATTTTTTTTTCGCGACTCATGCCGTGCAAGGCACGAATCAATTGGACGGGAAGATGAGACTGAAGGGATTCGTGTTGACGCTGTGTGAGACAGACCCAAAGTGTCCGAGGTTTTTATAGATTTTTGCTGTTGTTGTTGTTAAGTTGACGACGGGAACGTGTACACGACAGACCCTCCATCTTGGTACCAGTGGTGAAACAAATGGGTAAGAAAATCGCAAATAATCGGGGGTAGTAGGTTTTAAATCCACGAGTAAATAGGCGTATGGGGTTTGAGTGGCATCGTCGTATGCGTGAGTCAGCCAAGGTGTTCCTAACTGTTTGGCTAAGACTTGCACTTGCGATTTATCTCTAGGGCTTTTAAACAATACCACGTAATGAGCATTAAGACTGATGGTGCGATGAGCTATGCTTTGTTGAAACACATTTTGAGAAATGTAATTAACACTGGCATTACCATGATGCCATTTGCGCGTAAACCACAGTTTAATTTCTTCTTCGTCTTCTCCTAACATGTCGTCGAAGATGACCAGATGGGTTTGACTGGGATCAGACACGATTCCATCGTCTTCGCCAGGAATGCCTTCCACAAACACGATGGAATCGCCTTGACTTTCTCGCAAGAGGCCGTACGCCAATTGCCACTCTTTGTAACACCACACGATTCGTTGAGGTAGACGATCGATCAAATGATGTTTATGTTTGATCAAACGTTTGACAAATTCTGTTTTTCCTGAACTGCTGTGTCCGGCAATTAGCATGTTAAAGGGATGGCGAAGATACGAGGCCTCCCAACTGGCACGATCTAAGTGTTCGTCGATGACTTTGAAAGTGGAGGAAGAGGGAGCACACACAGCAGAGGTAGCCATAGTGCAGGGAATGTCACTTTTGACACGAAGACAGACAAGAGTTTTTTATACTTTTTCAGGACACGTTTATTTCAACACATGTTTAAAATGGGACAACATGAAATACAAAAATACATAAAAGCCAAATGGTTAAGTACAGCGATAAAATACACATCACAAGGATCAAAGTGGAATATAAACAAGTCACTGTACAACATGGTTTGGTAACAAAGGTGTCGTAGGGACAGTGTGTAATGTTCTTACAGTTTCTACACTAGGTATAGTCACAAAGGTGTTCTCCCAAAATGGTCTTTCAGGAATGTCCATGACAGTCCTGTCCAGAAGGGAGTGGTTTTCCTCGGGGACGGGTTCTTCTTCTTCTGGCACTGTCACTAACACAGGTTTAAAGGTTACTGTTTTCACTGGACGTTTGAATGAGGATCACAGCTCTTGGACATAATTGGCCACATGCACTGGTCCAAGCCTCGAAACCCCAACGTTTCCAGTCACGTACATCTGTCCAGTGAGGGTGTAAGTCACAAGCTATACACACATCTCCGTACACATCTTCAGTACCTAGAAGATGACGAATCGTTTTTCCCGTAGAAGTCGAGAAGTAACCAGATGAAAGCGCAAGGCCTTTAAAAGAATTAGTCTCTCGTGGACATTTAAAGGGAGCACTTTCATGTTTTATTTGGTGGTAAGTACTGTTCGTATAGGGCCCACAAGGAATCGGCTGGTAAACGAAATCCCAGAAAACAAGTCACTAAGACACACACCACACGTCAACCCCAATTCAATCGGCACAGTTCAAGTAAAAAGTGTTTGTAATCTTCCACCGTCTGAATACTTTCATTAATTTCCTTCCACGGAATCTGTTGTATCACGAATGATAAAGGTCGTGGCATGGTAATATGTTTTTATACTCTCTTTTTCGGAAGCAATAACTGTACTTTCTGCACAGAGATGGCCGTACTCCAGTAGCGAATCTAAATGGTTCAGTCATTAACGTGCACATCACATGCCGTTCAGAAGTTTCCCACTGAACTAAGTTTACATCGTGTAAAAGAATTTGGTAATCCTCTAAAAATAGTCAGTCTGTTCATCCATCAATTTTTGTCTTGACCTTTTCTAAAATCACACACTGACGCCATAGAATATCGGGTTAAATGGGTTTTGGAGTGTCTGTGTCGGTGTGGGTGTTTGGTAGAGTTGGTCATTGTAGCTGAGGGCTTAGGTGCTTTCAATAAAATAAAAATAAAAACTTTATCTTCTTGTGTTGATAGTATATAATGGTTTAATTTTTTTCACTCTGTGTTCATATTATATATAATGGGTTATTTCTTCACTCTGCGTTGATAATAAATAATTGTTTCTTTTTTCCCTTTCTGTGGTTAGCATTATGGTTTGTATCCGTTCACGTACGTTGTGTGGATAGTATATTTGGGTTTGTTTTTTCTTCTTCCCGTGTGTTTGTTTGTTTGGGGGGAGGGTGCTCGCGTACGTTTGTGTGGATAGTAGAGTGTGTATTTGCATGAGTGCTCGTACGTTTGTGTGGATAGTAGATTTTGGGGTTTGTATGCGTTCGTGTACGTTTGTGTGGATAGTAGATAGTGTGGGTTTTTTCTCCTTCCGGTGTGTGGATAGTAGATATTGGGGTTTTTGATAGTATATTTTGGGTTTGCATGCGTTCGTGTACGTTTATGTGGATAGTATATTTGGATTTACTTTCTTTCCCGTGTGTGCATAGTAGATTTGGGGTTTGTTTCTTTTTTTTTTCCCGTGCGTGGATAGTAGAGTATGTGTTTGTATGAGTTCGTGTACGTTTGTGTGGATAGTATATTTGTGGGGTTTTTTTTTTTTCTTTCTCCTTCCCGTGTGTGGATAGTATATTTGGGGTTCGAATGAAAATAGTCGGTTGTATATTTGTTTGTGTGATAGATTGATGTCAGTGTGTTATATATGTCTATGTCTCTGTTGATATCCCGTCAGTCCCGCCCCCGCCAAACGTTGTTTTATTGGTTGTTTATGAACTAGCTGAACTTACCCGCCACCTGCTACAACAACCCAACTTTCCCTTGTTGGTATACAAACCCAATATTCCCCATGTTCAATTCCTCTTGACGCTAAATGTGCCTATGGTGATCGGAAAAGTCTTGACGCTAAACGTGCCCAAGTTGGGGGGGGGCGGTCTGTAATGTATTTTTCCACTTACGATAAAGTGCCCCACTATACTACTAATGTTGCTCAATATTTTAGATGAGTACAGTGCGTGAGCTATGAAAAACTTTGACGGGTTAGATGTGAGCTATTAATACACTGCTCGAGGATAAATGTGTGATACATGCCTGCAGATAACAGAAACCTTGTTAGATAATACGGGATATGTATATCTACTTGGTGACTGAAAGAGGAATCAGGCATCAGAATGGCTTGTTCATAATCCCTAAAGGATGATACCAATACATTAACCGTGGTGATACAAGTTATAAGAATCAAGAATCTAGTCACAAGAATCAGTATGTTTGGGCACTTTACAAAGATTTTTGATGGTTAACTGAAGAAGATATTTAAGCATACATCGTTCACCAAAAATACAAGATTACCTAATAATTGTGAAAAGCGATTTATTTTGAATGTTGATTTGGATATACCTGTAGACTTACATGGATAATTTCAGGACCATAGCTTACACCTGTACAAATGGTACCATCTTATGAAGAAATGTCGTTTACACAGTCTGCACCTGTAAAAATGGTACTGTCTCACGAAGAAATGTCATTTACACAAGAGCAGTTAACAGAAGAAAGGAAAGAAAAGCTATCAAAGGTAAAACAAATTTAAGAAGCACTTTACAAGAAAAATTATGTTATTAACTATATGAATCTCAAATATTGTATGAATTTAGGTGTAAAGTAGTCCTTTAAAATGCTTAGAAGAAGTACATTACTTTGATTAATAACTCAGCCAATAGGCGACCAATAACTTTCAGGAACACCTTTGAAGTTGATGAACAATGCGACATTATGTCGATTATCTTTGGGGTGGGAGTGTTTGTTATCTTTTGGAGGTGGGAGGTGGGGTTGTTTAGCATTTTACGGCACATAAATAAAAGAAGGTTTTTAGTGCATACGCATATATAGAGTAAAATGTCTTGCCAAAGGACATACTCGTAGCTGACTCTGGCTAATTTGAATGTTACCCGCATCATTCCGGTTGCCAGTCTCGAACGCAAACCACTGTGTCTTGAATTCTAGGAAATGAGCTATTAATAAGTTGAAGCGATTTGAGAGGTATGGGGAATATTCTGATAGAAAAATAGTCTAGCGTATTAATGAAAATATTTATAGCTTCTATAGAAACGATGATATTTTTAAAATCATATGTTTAATTAATTTTACATCAAGCATTTCTTTTACTGGTGTCTTTTTTTCCCAGTTATATCCTCTCTCTCTCTCTCTCTCTCTCTCTCTCTCTCTCAGATGAATTCTGCAAACTCATTTCTCAATCGCTAGTTTTCTCTTTCATTATTTGTCTTCAAAACATAACTAAAGGATACAATCATGGATCGTGTTTTTTGTGAAGTAAAAATGATGAATACCATACACAGGAAACCGTTTGCTGGTGGGGCAAGGGTTGAAGTTCGTTTATACGGGGAACGAAATTTTAATCGTATATCAATGCACGGCTTATCATATCGAATAGCCAATGCGCTGCTTTATCATTCTGAAAGTTAACTCTATACCCTTTTGTTGTATGAGTAATCTAATAATTGGTTGAAAGTACTTTCTTCTGATAAGGTCTAAAGAAAAGATATCTTTTCCCGATGTAGAGATAAATATTACATTACCTTTTTGGTAGACAGTCAAGTTACAAAAATATTGAAACATACTAGAGATGTGAATTGGGTTGCGACTTCATGGTTTACTTGTATTCCAGTAGTTGCAGATACGTCGCTATTCTATTACCCAAAAAAATAACATGTATATACACTATCTTTACCAAAAAAAAGGAGAGATCCCAGAAGGGAATTTCCATAATTTAGACACTAAATAAATGGTTGTCTTTTGTTTGTTTGTTTGTTTTGTTTTGTTTTCAATGATCCACACAAGTTCCTCGAAAACTCTAATATTGGAGTTCGCTGCAAGTCAGTTCAATGTCAAATATCTTTATCTGATAAATTTATGCGGCCAGAAAATATGGCGAGGGATATGGAAATATAAAAATAATCATTTGAGTTAGCCTGAATAGGTAAATAATATAAAATGCTGTATCTTTGATCTATATAAATTGGATGAATAGGAAAATTTAGTCACCTCAGTTTGTTTGTTTTTGTTTTGTATTGTTTTTCTTTTTGTTCGCTTGTTTTGTTTTAATTGAAAATCAGTCATTCTGGAAAACGGAGAATATCGATACGTAGAAAAACTATATCTTATACAGATTATAAATTATGACAAATTATCAAGACCCTGCTTTAAGATGTTTATAAAGAAATATAATGAATTAACTCATAACGAAAAAAAATAAACTTGAAATGTCGTACCTAAATCAGAATTACCAATACGATTAAAGACGATACATGGCTCCAGAATTTTAAGTTCAAAATCATCCATCAATTAGTCTGTACAAATGCTATATTTTTAAATGAATATGTCAGCAGCATGTCTTTGCACGTTCTGTAATGAGCAGTCAGAAACATTCATGCATCTAATTGTCGATGGTCCTATTGTAAGAAAAATAAGATTTAATTGGATATGACCACTGCGTGCGTGCGTGTGTGCGTGTGTGTGTGTGTATGTGTGTTTATGCCTCCTGTATATTTGTCTCATTGATCAATTATAATAGTAATCTTTATTCTTAAGATGGACCATCGGTCCAGCTACATGTATGTATTAAAATATGGTACTACCACAAAACATAATTCTACGATTAACAAACTGATTCTCTTAATTTTTAAAGATTTTGCAAGATAAATAGCAAAATTATGTAGGTTATTAATATTGGTATTGATTCTCTGGATAAACTTATAGAGCTTTATGTCATCTGCATTACAATGAACATACCAAGGTACATAGGTGGCCAAAGTGGTTAGAGCGTCCGCCTCGGATGCGGGCGGTCGCGGGTTCGAACTCCGTCCGAGTCAAACCAAAGACTTATAAATATGTACTAGCAACTGCCTCGCTTGGCGTTCAGCATTAAGATGTTAGTGTTAGGACTGCTCGGCCTGGTGTCAGGGTAAGGTGACTGGATGGGACATGATGTTACATGTCTGCGGCATCATGCCACAGTGCTAGACATCAATATACACTGCAGAGGCGTAGCTGGGGGGGGGGGAGGGGGTACATATGTCCCCGGGCGCCAAGGTACAGGGGCGCCAAAATGAGGCTTACAACGTTACATTATAATAAGTAAACAAGGGTAATATTCAAAAATGTGATTAAACGGGGAGGGGGCTGGGGCGCCAATTTTATAGTTCGTCCCCGGGCGCAAAATATCATAACTACGCCTCTGATACACTGCCACTCTGCAGACATCTTAGCGATATGACTGAAATTTTTTTAAACACACACACACACACAAGAAGGTACATCGGTCTTTCTCAAATTATCATGCATGGAACATTTTACAGCAAAGTGAAACTCGTTTTCTATATCTGCACAAAAAGGCACAATATTTCAACATGGGGAATGTCTTTAATACCTAACTATATTTGCCATTGTGGGAAAGGTTCCATTTCTGAACGTGCATAGCAAGTCAGCACTGTGTGAAGAGTTAAAATAATATACATAGATTATAGACAACTCAGAGTATTTCTGATAATATTATAAAATAGTAATCTATCTATTAGGTTTACCTCTCCATTTAATTCTTGTCGACAAATATCTTTACAACGTTGTTTAAATATAAAGAAAACGAGTTTCCCATCACCCATCCCTTGGTTAACACAAACTTTTCCCATTCCACATGAAAACTGTAGATTCCGTTATTTTATTTACCCAACAGTCACAGTGTTCGCCCTTTGTCAATTGTAGCTTATGCCATTCTTTTGGGAATCTATCATCAGTCATCTGTAATAATTTTAACCTGTACGTAAGAATTATTCAATATCTTACTACCTGCATTGGCATTCTACCCAACTCATAGATAAAAGCGTCTGGTGTGTGCTTTGTAATACCAATGATATATTTGCAAACTGGCATTATGTACAGCTTCAATGTAAATTGCTTAGTGGAAACCCCGGACTTCCCACACATAATTCAATATTGGTGCTATGAAACATTTGGAATCGAGTTTTTGTAAACAGTTTACCAAACCGATTAATTCTAGTCCTCAAACCCTAAAATGACTTCCCTGCCTGTGCTGCTAGTTGTTTTTGTTTTGTTGTGGGGGGGGGGGGGTTACACATATACCATGAGTTTTAGAAAAGAATATACAGCCAAGATATCTGTAATAAGATACTATTTCCATCATGCAATCAACAAAATACCAACGTTCATATCGTCTCAAATAACTCCCTTTTTGAAAGACTATAATATTGCTGTTTTTTTTTTCTTTAGATTTATCTTTAATTTCCAGATGTTGCAGTATTCTTTTAGTTCATTTAGAATTCTTTGAAGTTGAGTAGCACTTTCGGCAAAGGCAACCAAGTCATCTGCATACAACAGTGCAAACAGGTTAGCAAATTCTAGAGTTACACAGTTATTTTTGTAGGAAATATGTGTCTTTAATCTTTAGAAACAAAATAAAAGTATTGGTACCATCCGGTGATATTAATTATTATATGCCTGGTGCTTGGACATTTTAAAAGTCTCCAGAATCGTCACGAGCTTTTATCTGAAAGTGCTGTTTCAAGACTTTCCTTTTCCTTTTCTCTGTCTTGGTTTCGTGTGTGATTTTTTTTCACTACATATTTTTATAGTATTTATATAAGGCCAAATTATCAGCCATATTATTATTTTTAAAGTTTCTAAGTGCATCAAGTGCGTGATACTTTGCTATTTACAGTCTTCATCATACCAGGGTCACCGAAAATCGATACGAGAATTTCTTTTATTGACATCATTTTGATCTACTTTCATTGTCTGTGCTGATTCAGATATGCCATCCATAAAAGAATTCAGAGCAATAATGAGTTGATTTTGTTATTCATTGTAAAGTATGTTATTAGATCTTTGTGATAGTGCAGAACTGCCATTTGGACAAATATATTCATCTGTGTTTCATTCCATATCTATATCTCTCTCTCTTGGAGTAATACTTTCGTTTCGTGGGTCAGTGGTTCTTTCTAGGGTTTTCCCGGGTTCTTCCTCCACCATTAATACTGGCTGCCATGTATAGCCTATCGTGTGCTGAAAAATGGCGTTAAACCCTACAACAACAACAACAACAAATACTTTCGTTATTATCAATTGTGAAGGTAATGGGCTCAGATCCAAGTGAAATATTATTGGTTGATGAATAGATTCAGTTCTGTAATTAATCCTGATTGATCGAAACAGTAAAGTCTTTAGTTGTAGCCGAGTTGCCATGTATACATTAAAGTTTCTAGTATCTTTATAATCCCCATATCTACCATCTGCAAGCCTCATTCCTGATAACTGACAAAAATTTCAGTAAATTTTCGCCATAGTGACATAGTGATTTAGCTCATTTACGCTTACATAAATTTACATAAAATAACAGATGTAGTTATGGCTCATCGATTTCTAGGTCAATAAAAAAATATTTTTCAGCATCCGCAACAAGCTGAAATAAACTAGTTGAAACACAATACATTTAAAGGTGTAATTCTTGTCGAAACAGCCATGTAAAGTTTTGCAAACACAGCGGTTTTTCTATTTTATTTGTTTGTCTTGTTTATGTTTTGTATTTGCCTTTGAAAAAGACTCGTTAAGAGTCGAAAGCGCTCAGGCTAATTAGATACTAGTTTCGCACTGTTCGTTGTCAGTTTATTGCATTTATCTTAATAAATCCCTGACACACGTAATCCCTTGCTGGATCCATATATATATATATATATATATATATATATATATATATATATATATATATATATATATATATATATATATATATATATATATATATATGTGTGTGTGTGTGTGTGTGTGTGTGTGTGTGTGTGTGTGTGTGTAGAGAGAGAGACAGAGGGAGAGAGAGAGATGGATGGATGGATAGATACATAGATAACCACAATTCTCCCGAAACACTTATTATGAATTTTAATTCTCTCTATCACATAATGTATACCCATACGATTTTTAATTAAGTTTGAAAATGAGCTGTGTATGAGTTGTGAGGGTCACTTTGGACACAAGCATTTAATATATGACATACAGCAAGCATGATAATTTTCGCAGCCAACAATTACTGAGCATTATTCCAGGGGAAGTAGGTGTTAAAGAAGCTAAAACCGTATCTTTATAAGAGTTGTTTCCCTTGGGTCTTATTTGCATATTTCGCCCTAACCGCAGACAGGACATATTAACCCATTTAATCGTACCTATTACTGTCGTTCATTTAATTTTGCTTACTCACGTTTACACATCTGATTGCTTGCTCATGCTTGCACATTTGACTGTATAAATTTGTTACTTTGTGAAATCTTTTGGATCGATGTGTTTTTATATCCTAAAAATAACTTCTTTTAAACCAATGCCGAATTCTTTTTATAGCTGTAATTATTGGTTTGACTTTGCAAAAACACGGCTTCTCCAACTGAAAATAATTTGTTTTTGAACAAATATTAATCGCACAGCAAGTCGAAGCTGTTATAGGTTTATACCTTAAATTCCATATAACTACCAACCTTCATATCCATTTATTCCTCCCCCACCCCATTCACACCCCCATTGATGAAATCAATATTTCCACTAGATTTTGCACCTGTATTACAGATGTGTAGGGTAGGTTTTCTCATTAAAACATAATAATATTATTTTATCGATCTTGCTTTAAATAAAAAATTGTATTGATTCCGAGAAAGGATTAATTTTTCCTCAGATACCATGATGCCACGCTTTTATTCGAATTTTCAATCAGAATTCGAGGTTTATATATATATATATATATATATATATATATATATATATATATATATATATATATATATATATATACTCTCAGCATTGATAAATGATTACGATGCAGAGACCGTACGTATATTATCATTTCATTATGCACAGCCTATAGACACACGCGTATAAGTGTCGGTAAAATTTAACAAGTTTTGTAAAAATCGCTTTAACAATTGTATGGAATAACTACATAGAAAATTCGATCGATCGAGAGACAGAGAGAGAGAGAGACATTTATGGTAAAAAAAAATGTTCAGGTGTCGGATTTCAGTCAGCGAGGTCTATAACAAGCAAACTATACCGACATTTGCGTAACAACATGTATATGGCTAGCTGTCGTACTGGTCAAGTGGTCAGCTGGAGTTCCCGATAATCAGTATATGATTGACAATTGTCGATAAACCATCTTCAGCAATAATGATTGGTCACTGCAGAGGAGCGCAAGCAAAACTAAAACTCTCTCTCTCTCTCTCTCTCTCTCGTCTAACGACACAGATGAACTCTGACAGACTTCTGTACGAATATTAGTATTTATGTAGCTGTTTATGAGTGTAGACATAACAGAGACGTAATAGAAGAAAAGACTACCACGTAAACGTTGATTACAATATTTATATGAAAATTAACGAATATTAGTTTTGAAACGTATAGTTATTACCATAATCAGTAATATCTACGGAAGAAAGGACGGGAAACAAGTTCAAAAGAAGTTACTTAAAAGGTAACACGGTAATGTCAAGGTTGAATTGAGAGAATGATTAATCGAGCAAGTTACATACGCATTATTCAAGCAATGTAGAAAAAGATTTCCCTATTAGACCATGTTAGTCGCGTTGAGTATCACTGACAAGCAATCACTGTGGAAATACAAGAGTACCAATCCTGTAGTTATGGATACAAATATACCCTGACAGGTATGGATACAAATGTATCCTGACAGGTATGTATACAAATGTATCCTGACAGTGATGGATACAAATGTATCCTGACAGGTATTTATACAAATGTATCCTGACAATGATGGATACAAATATATCCTGACAGTGATGGATACAAACGTATCCTGGCAGTGAGGGATAAAAAAAATGTATCCTGACAGTGATGGATATTGTTTCCCAAATTAACATAGACTCATAGAGTAAAAACAAACTTAAACAACCACACGTTTTCAAAAGATACCTTCAAGAAGGGAAAGCCTGGCAATATACAGTTTTACGAAGGGAAAAAGTTGTACAATAAAAGATTCAATATTTGTTTAGCAATGAAAACACTGAGTACTTTTAAATGTAATCAGACAAATAAAAACCATATGTAATGGAAAGGTTTAAAAGAACACTCAAAATTAAACTGTTAAAGTATTTCATACATAATAAAACCAGAAAATGGGTTGGCGTTTTGCCCAAGCTAATTCAATTATATATTAATGATAACCACACATCAATAGATATAACTCCAGAGGAAACGAGCAAGGAAAATATCGTAAATGAATGGACCAGTTTATTCGGTTAGTTGTCAAATGATACACGTGGAGCTCCAATATTCAAATGTGGTCAGAATTTTGAAATGCAAACGTTTTTCAAATCGATACCACCCCACCCCTCCGGTTGTTTATTAACTGAAAGACTTGAATGGAGCGGAAAATAAGCAAGCAAGAGTGACCACTATACAACAAACAAATTGATGTTTTCAACTTTAAAAAATGCCGAAGGCCAAAGGACTGAAAACCACAAAGTACATACTAGTGAAATGGAAAGGACATGATGAATCATTTAACGTTGGGAACTAATGTAAAACATTGCTACATTACCACAGTAAATAGTAAATGCTCAGTACATATACAGCAGGACCAAGCAGCGCTAAGATGTGTATCATATAAATGTAAGAAGTTTTCTGAATGTGACAGAAATGGTAAAACAACGAATTGCAGTATGAGAAAGTTCAAACGCACGTCATGCAAATTTGTGGTGGTCACGTGACCAGAGATGAAAAATAAACTACGTCTCAAAACAAAGCAGTTATACAACAAACTGGAGCATATACAAAAGCTGATAAGGCGACTGCGTTGTAGGATATGCCCTGTAAAGTTGATAAAGGACAAGAAAGAAGAAAAGAATTCAAGCTACATCACAAAAAGCTGAAAACAAATGAACGCCAAAGATTACAAGTGCTCTGGAATTCGATTAGACGTTGGTGTAGTAGTCAGGATATTTCAACGTCTTTCAGAGTCACTGAAAGAACGTCCAACACAGACTCAAACAACTATTCATCGAACTAGTCCATGGACAAAGTTGAGGTTGAATAATTTAAGAAGACTCGCCAAACCCTGAATCAGAAAGAACTACCACAAAATTAAGCAAAACTAGTTTATTTGGAAAGTTTTCACATCTTCTCTTCGGGGTGGGATGCCAGAATTTGTCCTAGTTGTCCTTCCCTGTCCGCGGCCCTGTTTCTTGAGCATTATATTTCTCTCTGGTTATCGTTCTATGTTGTTTTGAACGCATCGCGTATTAAAAATTTTGTTTTTATTTTTGGTTTGGTATGATGGTGGAAATATATACAGATAAATATCATACCATATACTACAAATGTGTGTGTGTGTGTGTGTGTGTGTGTAATCATAAAACTCTGCAAGGATGTAAACAAAATACGATTTTGAGTTTCATCAGGCTGTACGCTAAATTAGCAGTCTCTGTGTCGTTGATATCGAATTTTCATGATTTCCATCTTGATTGGTGATTTTGAAGTACCGCAAGTGTAGAAGTTTATTAATGCCATTTATTTCAATAGCAATATTCTAATATCACATAAATATGGTAGTGTTCCTTTACTAAAGTGTATGAAAGTTCTGCTGCACATTCTTTTAAAAACAAAATCTAGAAATTGAGGATATAACCTGGAACTCAATTCTTATTTTATTTGCTGTGCGTGGAGAAACCATGCATATGAGATAACATTAATTTATTGTACGTGGATAGTCCGTGCATATAAGATGAAACAAGTTTTCTCTGCGTGGACAGCTCATTCATATGACATCAAACTATTTTCACTTTACTTAGTACTCGTGTGGTATCAATATTACCTACATACTCCAATGACTAGATAACCATACAAGTGTTACACCCACGAAAAAAAACAAAAAAAAAAACAAGTCAACAAACAAACACAATTCAACAACACCAGGAACAAACGAAGAAACCTTTCTGTTATCCGCAGTTCGTGAATACAATTCCGCATTTAAAGGAAAGCACTAAGAAAATTGATAAAAGTACCATAAAAATCTTGTAATTTGTTATTTTATGGTAAATTTCTTGTAACGTATCTCACCAGCTTGTAATATTTTTAAATATGTCAAAGAGATATTTTTTTTAAAAAAAAGAACGTTAGTTTTACAATGTCATTTCGATTATGGAAAAAGCATTGTGTATTGGATTATCCTTCCATATATTTGAATATATTAGAACAAACGTTGGCTAAAAATCCATTTAAGGCGGGGGGGGGGGGGAGGGTGTCCTAGGATGTGGACAGCGATTTAAGTTGATGAAAAAGTCCTTAGATGTGGCCAACCATTTAAAGTGGGAGAAAAGTTCTTAGACGTGTCAAACCATTTAAGGTGAAAAAAGGTCCTTAGACGTGGCCAACCATTTGAGGTGGGGAAAAAGTCCTTAGACATGTAGACATACCCAACCATTTAAGGTAGGGGAAAAAGTCCTTAGATGTGCCAACCATTTAAGGTGTGGGAAAAGGCCTTAAACGTGGCCAACCATTTAAGGTGGAGAAAAAAGTCATTAGATATGTCCAACCAGCTATGGTGTATATCCCTGCTCCCATGTTTCTAGATTGATAATTTTCTTGTAAGCAGCTAATTTTTGTCTTTGATTTTCAAAGTGCATTAAATGAAAATAATTTGAAAGTTTTAATGAATATTTATGTTCCCTTTCTAAAATCTAGAAATGATGTAACAGCAGCATTACATTTTTCTGATGATCGACTGTTATTTTATGATATATTATATTTTAGTTTATTCATCGAATTTGAGAAATTTATACTCTTTAAAAAAACAAAAACAACGTATGATTAATAATAAACCTTCATGTAAAATATACACATTTGCAGAATTTCTGCTCCTGTTATTCCTATTGAAGTGAATGACCGGTACTGTTTCGGTCCTGTTAGGGCTTATTACACCCATCGTTATGTGCATCTGCGAGCGGTCTGTAGATAAATTAAAAAATTGCAATATTATTGTTTCATTAGGAAATTATTGTTTTAAATGTCACGAGCTTTCAGGTGCACTGATGACGATAAACTCATCCATTCTTGGTAGCTGAGGATTGTTTGATAATATTAACACAGAATAACGGGAGCGTTTCAGGATAATTCCAATTCCATCGGCTATTTCTTCCATCCCGTTTTAGAGATTTTGACAGTTATGTTGGGGTGGAGCTACTATCCAACGCCATTTTAGAGATGTCGACACTTATGTTGTGATGGAACAACAATCAAACGCCGTTTTAAAGATCTGGACAGTTATGGGCCGTCCCATCTTCGCTAGCCACGGTTTCGATGTGATAACCCAATCTACACCATGGCGTATCGAGCAGATATTTCTGTGCTTCGTGACTGAATTTCATTGGATGCGGTGCATCCAATGCAAATTAAGTTGTTCATATTTGAACAATGTACCTACATGATCGAGACAAGTACAGGGATTCGTTACAAAGAATAGTAGGAGTATCCGTCCATGAATCGGGGGGGGGGGGGGGAGGGGCTTAACCTGTTATATTGTTACGGGTTAGACTCCCCATCCCAAGATTCATGGACGGATACTCCAAATTTTCTTTGTAATGAAACCCTGTGGAGGCAAGGGGAGCACATAACTTGAATGGACGGATAAATAAGCAATTTTCCACTGCCGGTCCATGTTTACATAAATACCTTTCACTCAATACACCTGTAAAATGGCCTACCTCTGGTACATAGTCATACTTTCGATGTTAAACTTACAAAGTATCCTTTTTAGGTCAATTGCCTCCTCCATTTTTGGCCAATGTACAATGCACCATGCTATTGATTAGTTGGCATTACATACTAAGAGAGGCAACTCATCAAACCCAATAGATGTTGATAGGACAAAGCACCAATATATCTGTCAATCTGACAAGATAGGGTTATCATATTGGAACCTTGGCTAGCAAAGATGGGGGCCTTCCGTATATGATGTTACAACTTTGGCAAATTTTTATCCCCTTCCCCCCATCACATAAACAAAGACCCCCCCTTATATATGATGTCACAATGCTTTGACCCACCCTCATTAAAAAGTTAAAAAAATAAAATTGGTTTGATATTTTTTAAAATATTAAACCATTCAGAATGCACTGTTGAATTGTATTTATCTATACTGATTTGATTGTTGGCTTATTTTTGGGGTTTCTATAAATCGGTGCAGACTTTTTAAAAACTATTCAAGACTTCCACTCTCACTTAAGAGGTCAGGTCCAAACTGTCCAGATAGCGATAATGTGATGGGAAAGTCCAGAAGAATCTCAGAAATTCAGTTTAGAGTTTTGTAGACTTTGAGGATGCTTTGCTAAACTAAAAAACTAAAAAAAATGACGGGCATCCATATTGTCTGGATTAAGTTGATACTTTTTTTATGTCATTTATTTCTTCAAATTTTTCTAAATTACATTTTCCCTCATGCTATATAAGAAAAAGATCAAAGTTGGCAAGAAGGTTCTATTATGAACAGAAATGGAGAACTCTTATATTTTGAAATTAAGGAGATATAGTGAAACATGAAATCAAACAACATGACAGTAATATTTGTAGTCAGTAAGATTTGATTTGCCTTGAATTATTATTTTATAGCTACAGTGAACATTCGCTTTTTTCATGAGGACCCCAAGTTGTTCTATATGGACCCCCACTTCCTGGAGAGTGAGGCTTCAGGAATGCAAGTGTTCAATGTATACGTAAAACTCTGAATGGAAATACCAAAATGCATGTAGACTGATATGGCCACCAGATTAAACAAATGTTTTGCAAATAGCACTAAATGTAATTGTAAAAAATAAATTCATTAATTACTGTATTACTGGTAATCTGGTGTCCATGTGCATGCCATGTCCATAGAAATATTTATTTATTATTTTCTCCCATTGTGCAGGTCTCAAATCAAGATGACAACACAGTCATTACTGTCGTGGATAGTGGTCCTTGTATAAATGCAGGCTACTGATTTGCATCAAAAGCTAATGGAAGAGTTGCATAGGGAATGCAACTCTTTTGTTTTGAATCTAGTGATAACAGTATTTTTAAAACTATATTTTATTCACGTAGTAGTGCTACCACCCTCATATTGGCATTGTACAGAATTGCTGCATGTGTGTACACTACTAATGTATGTAGGGACTTAAGTTGGAAATAATGTTGTTTATCTTGTCATTACTGTACAAACAAAACCTATTTGAAAACGATTTGGGCATCTCATGATCCCATGCTTAAGTTGCAGCACTGTAAAAGTATGTATGTATGAACAGCCTCACTGTATCACACATTTTTTTCTTCCTAGACAACAGTTTGGAGTGGGTTAACTTAATGCATACATGAAACTTGTTGAGTGGATGCATCTTAAATTCGCACTACTCCATCATTGCAGAAGTAGGTCAGTATAACCCATATTTTATACCTCATTCACTTGGGTTAGATTTTGTATTTAGTGTTTAGTTTTCAGGTACTGCTTATACTAGAATCATGAAATTGATGATGATACATATCTCTGTACCATACCCTTGCAACAAAAGAAGCTCATGGTGACCTATATTTCATATTTTTGCTGGCTTTGAATAATTTATTGCATTTAGCTCATGACTGCATGAGCTTTTGACATATTTTGTGTATATCATCCTATCATACTATCCTTCCTAAAATCATTAATCATTAAACTTAGTGAGGTGATACATATTGATAATTACTAACCCATATTGCAAAATTGGATCTCTCTAACCTGTATTTCATGCTGCAGTGACTTTGTTGAAACTGTATCTAAATTTCTTTAATTGGGTGTTGCTTATATTCAAATCAAGCAGTACATCCATACAGTGAATGAAGGTCACTGAAACCTACATTTTGATGCTTTATTAACAGAGGCTAAATATTTGTGTTTGGCTCATGACCACATAGATTTTTCATTGCCATAAACCCTAGCATATACATTAATCACTTAATGACCTTGCAGTAGGAAGTAGGAATAAATGCTTATTGACTGGTATACATGTCTGGGCAGTATTTTGCATTATCCTATGTACTCATAAGTCAAGACAAACTGCAAACAATAAAGATCCTGATCTGCTGTAGCATAATGCACCAGTTATCTGGGTCTGTGTTGTTTGTTCTACTGATTACTTAGACTGCATGGACCCAGTTTCACTAATCTGCTGGTGCATTATGCAACTGCAGATCTGGGTCTGTAGTTTGCAGTTGGACTTGTCTATTAAGTGAATGTATAGGGTATCTGGATCAAATTTTCACTTGTTGTAATGAATCAGTAATAATAATCTTGCCATTGTAAAAAGTGGTAGGTTACCAGAGTAGGTTTCACAAATTTTTATACATTTGAACCCAGGCCAAGTCATACAGATGTGGTAGGTCGCGGATGCGATCCTCGGGTGAGTCATACCAAAAACTATAAAACTAGGACTGGCAGTTGCCTTGCTTGGCACTCAGAGGTCAGTGTTAGGACTGGTTGGCCTGATGTCAGGATAATGTGACTGGGTGGGACATGATGCTGCATGAATGCAGCAATATGCACCAGTGCTAGACATCACTGTAAACTGCCACATTGCTGACATCTTAGCAATATGACTCAAATTGTTAAAACTATGTTAAAAATCCAAAACACAGATGCACGCTTATAGTAACTATTCATGGCACAGATGAAAATTAGAGTTCATTTTCATTCACCGGCTGTGCATTAAAATTGTGATAGGTTACCCTCAACAGGTTAACTGTGTTTTGGGTTTAATGCTGTTTCTTAGCGCAAGAAAAGCTGTACATGGCAGCCAGTGTAACTGGTAGAGGAAGAACCCAGGGAAAAGCACAGTAAAAACCACTGAGCCACAAAAAGCTACTGGCAAGCTTTCTCACATACCCACATTGGCTAATCCTGAGACTTGAACTCATGCTGACAGGTGAGATGGCAATGATCCATAAAGGAAAGCACTTTAGACCACTCAGCCACCAGGGTCCCCAACTTTTTATTGCTCACATAAATGAGTAAAAGAATTAGAAGCTGGACTGCATGCATTTCATATGATGTACAGGTAGGTCAAGGTAATTACTGAGGCATGAACTGCACTCTTATTATTGGTCATACTGGTAGTTAATCCATGTGTCACTGAATTACAGTGATGTAGAGAAAGAATAGCTAGAGATAGAGGGAAAGAAGGGAATTTGAGGAAAGAAAAATAGCTTTGGAGAAGAAGATATAATTAGATAAGCAAGCTGAGGAAAGAAAGAGAACATTTTGAAAAGTGTGAATCGTAATGATAAATGTTGTTACACATGTAAGGAACATGGTATCATCCCATCCAAGTTCTAAAATGAAAGAGAGTTGTCCAGAGAGTAGTGGTTGCTATTGAAACCAGGGGTTGGTCAGAAGACAATTGTGATGATTTTCTGTTTGATAATTCACAAACAAACTAAATAAGTATTGTATACAAGTCTGCAGCACATGTACAGATTGGTTCAGCTGTTATTCATTTGCTCTGTGCATCTTTTCCCTGAGGCAGGGGTACCACCATCTAGTGGTACCATCAAAGGTCAAAAACTAGTGGTTTCATGCAACAACAGGTGTACAAGCATTATGGTAAGGTGGTGTCTTGTTAGGGATGAAAATGCTTGGTTGCAATTCCCCTTGTAACATACAGCAGATGAGACGATTGATTGTTTGACCTGTTACAAGAATATAAATCATGGTGTGTTTCCTTACTGGAACTGTTTAAGCACTGAATGTTGAAAACTTCATTTATTATTTAACAATTGAAATTGTCAAGGGTTCCAGACTCATTTCCCACTGTTCAGGTGGTTGAAACTAGATCGCATGCACATATGGGAAATGGCCAAAGTACAAATTGAAAGTCCAGAATCTGTGACCATTATCATGAGCAATGCATTTGTACAAGAACAGTGACAGGATTTGTCTTTGTTTCCAGTTCTGAGAAATATTGCAAAGATGAGGTAAGTTTGAAACTTTTATGCAGGAATGAATTATCGTGCAGGGAATCCACCACACTGGATGGTAGAATCTTCATCCAGGTGGTTGTTCCCCAGAAATTCAGGTCCCTTATGTTCAGAGTGGAGTATGAGTTGAGTATGGTATGTCACTTAGGCATGAAAAAAAAATAGCCAATCAAGTAATCACCAAATTTTATTGGCCTGGTATGAATGGTGGCATAGCATGAATCTGTCAGTCGTGCAATGTCTGTCAGAAGACTATGTCAAAGGGAAGAATAACCAGAGTACCATTAGGCCAAACAGAGTACCATTAGGCCAGAGTATTGTACAATTAGGCCAGACAGGGTACAGTTAGACCAAACAGAGTACCATTAGGCCAAACAGTACTGTACCATTAGGCCAAACAGTACAGTTAGGCTAAACAGTGTACCATGAGGCCAAAGAGTGTACTGTACCATTAGGCTGAACATAGTATAATTAGGCCAAAAAGAGTACCATGAGTCTAGACAGAGTACAGTTAGGCCAGAGTAATATTAGGCCAAACAGAGTACCATTAGGCAAACAGATTGCAGTTAGGCTAAACAGAGTACCATGAGGCCAAACAGATTACCATTAGGCGAAACATAGTACAATTAGGCCAGAAAGAGTACCATGAGGCTAGACAGAGTACAGTTAGGCCAGAGTACTATTAGGCCAAACAGAGTACCATTAGGCAAACAGATTGCAGTTAGGCTAAACAGAGTACCGTGAGGCCAAACAGATTACGATTGGGCTAAGCACAGTACTGTTAGTCCAAACAGAGTACCATGAGGCCAGACAGTACAGTTGGGCCAAACAGAGTATCATTAGGCCAAACAGAGTACCATTATGCTAAACAGAGTACAATTAGGCCAAATGCGTTTAATAGATACCTCATTTAAAAGAGTTGCCATTTATTTTGTGGGACCCATATTTCCTGTTACAGACTTTTATAGCCGATATATCCTTATCCTTGTAGATTATACAGCTTTCTACCCAGAAGTCATATTGTTGATAGCTACTGAAACGCAACGTGTGGTAGAGTCTCATGTTGACGTGTTCAGCAGGGCTGAGATGCCTAAGGGTTGGGTAGGTTAAAATGTAGATGGATTGAAACCAAAATATAAAAGAAGGGCTTGTGAAAATGATTCACTATTATATTTCATTTGGTTCATTTCTTTGGTGTGATTTTGTTTAGAAGTGAACATAAATCCTGGAATTGCATAAAATCCTGCAGTCACATCAATCCTGCAATCAAACATTCTAGATTAGACCATAGTAAACAGTGTTAATTAAATGTTAAATTCTTAAAATGTAAAGGTGAAAAATTGCAAGAAAACTTTAGTTAGGAAAGGAGTCAACATTTCATTGTCAAGATCACTTTATTTTTTATTTTTTTTCCTTAATAATTATTGTTTACAATGCTCCTGGAGACAGTTAAAGGCTTCCTAGAGGTTACCTGTCTAAACATTGATTTTATTCTAGTTTCATTTTCAGGCACCTAACAAAGGTCATAGGTCATGTGATACATCCTTATGCAAACACTTTAAAGGAATCGGATGTAGGTAAAATGTATGTATTATTCCTTTTCTTCAATTTGTCTTTACAACGAGATTTGGTGCTCATTATTCATCCATTTTCTTTTATTGACTGGACTGGAGATCTATCTTTAGGGGAGAAATAATCAGTAATTTGGGAATACCATATTCATATTCTAATTCAGTGATTTCTTTATTAAGTCTGTAAGGGGGACCTGTTTACTTTGGGTTTAGAATCCACGTACTGACTGTTTAGACATGTAAATAAATTATGTCCTATTTCCTGTTTTGTAAATATATTTTAAGTAATTGGCTTTTAAATAAATTTACATATGATTAGTCTTTATGTTAAGATAGGAAGCAGAGTTGAAAATTTGTGTAGTTTTAATCTTGGTGGCAGGAAAGATAAACCTGTTTTGGTTTGTCAAAATTTCTCAAAACTTCACAAAATGAATTTTTATTTTATCATCTGAGAGATTACAACAAGACTTCAGGAGATTTCAGGATAAAGTAACAAATTCATCGTTGCCAGCCATGCAGTGACAAAAATATTTATTTAAAAAAAACTAACTTTGATGAAGAAATATGAGATTATAATGAAACTGGGACAAAATGATTTGGTAGAATGGGAATATCTTTTTTAGGGATCTAATATGCTATTAGTGCTGAATCTTATATCTTTTACCAGGATTTGCTGTAGCACCCTTTTTTGTGACACGTTTCCTGTTATACTGTGGTGTGGTCATGGATCTCATTTTAAGGTGGTATCATTTTATTTCAGTATACTCCATGCCACCCAAGAATAATGCTATATTGAGGGAGTGCTGTATTGTATACTTCATTATAAGGTGATATCTCTGTAAGACAGTATACTTCATGCCACCTAAGAATAATGCTATATTGAGGGAGTACTGTGTTGTATACTTCATTATAAGGTGATATCTCTATAAGGCAGTATACTCCATGCCACCCAAGAATAATGCTATATTGAGGGAGTGCTGTGTTGTATACTTCATTATAAGGTGATATCTCTATAAGGCAGTATACTCCATGCCACCCAAGAATAATGCTATATTGAGGGAGTGCTGTGTTGTATACTTCATTATAAGGTGATATCTCTAAAAGGCAGTATACTCCATGCCACCCAAGAATAATGCTATATTGAGGGAGTGCTGTGTTGTATATTTCATTATACGGTGATATCTCTATAAGGCAGTATACTCCGTGCCACCTAAGAATAATGCTATATTGAGGAAGTGCTGTATTGTATACTTCATTATAAGGTGATATCTCTATAAGGCAGTATACTCCATGCTACCCAAGAATAATGCTATATTGAGGGAGTACTGTATTGTATACTTCTTTATAAAGTAGTATCATTATATGGCAGTATACTCCTGCCATGAATAATGCTATAATGAGGGAGTACTGTGTTTGTATACTTCATTAAAAGGTGATAGCACCCTTTTTTGTAACACATTTCCTGTTATATGGTGGGTGTGGTTGTGGATCTCATTTTATTCTATAGTATTGGGGTAGTAATAATTTTAATGTATTTTATTTTAAGGTGGTATCATTATATGGCAGTATACTCCATGCCTTCCATGAATAATTATATAATGAGGGAGTACTGTATTGTATGCTTCATTTTTAAATGATATCACTATACGGCAGTATACTCTATGCCTTCCATGAATAATGCTATGAAGGAATGCTGTATTGTATACTTCTTTATAACTTGGTATAACTATAAGGCATTATACTCCATCTATGAACAATGCTATAATGAGGGAGTACTGTATACTTTGTATATAAGTGGTGTCACAATAAGGCAGTATACTCCTTTCATGAACAATGCTCTAATGAGGGAGTAGTGTATACTTTGTATAAAGTGGTGTCACACTAAGGCAGTATACTCCTTCCATGAACAATGCTGTAATGAGAGAGTACTGTATACTTTGTATAAACTGGTATCACAGTAAGGTAGTATACTCCTTCCATGAACAATGCTATAATGAGGGAGTACTGTATACTTTATATAAAGTGGTGTCACAATAAGGCAGTATACTTCTTCCATGAACAATGCTATAATGAGGGAGTACTGTATACTTTGTATAAAGTGGTGTCACAATAAGGCAGAATACTCCTTCCAAGAACAATGCTATAGTGAGGGGGTACTGTATTTCAGAAAACCTGTACATGAATTAGTTTGAGCAAAAATGGATTTATTAAATGTATTGATGCCATATGCTAGAATAATACAGTATCATTGATTATCTCAGGGATTACTTTTTATCAGAAGAATTAGTTGACCTCTTTGATGGGCCAGTGGCCTCTTTGGTAGGCCGGTGACCTCTTTGATGGGCCAGTGGCCAATTTTCCCTAATGAAGCAATAGAAAATTGAGAAAAATTATGGATCATATAAAATTTGCAGGTGTCTGCGAGAAAATTGGATGAGCTGAGCAAACTTTAATGTTTCATTTGGAGCAAAACAAATGTCATATTCTGATGGGTCATTTGGGCATACTTGACAAAACAGGTCTCTTATCTTGTAGATTGTACATGTGTCCAGACATTTCAACCAGCTAGACATAAAATGTCCACTTGGAGCTGCTAATTTTTCCTTGTATATATATATAATTTGGAGAGGGAGTCCATATAACATAATTGACTTTTGGCTATAAAAAAAATGAGGAAAAAAAGGAAATGTGTATGCTTTATATTTATTGACTGATTTTAATGGTAAAACAAGGTTATATATTTAAAGATTGGATAAAATACATTGGTTATACTGTATATAGTTTACAGTAGGTCATATTTATATGTTGGTCATATATATTGTGGGACAAATCTATGCTTTAGTCATATATATTGTGGGACAATTCTATACTTTATTCAATATATTATGGGATAACTATACTTTAGTCGATATATTATAGGATACATCTATACTTTGGTCAATATTTTATGTGATAAAGCTATACTTTGGTCATATATATTGTGGGACAAATCTATACTTTGGTTAATATTTTATGGGATAAATCTATACTTTGGTCATATTGTTACATGTCTAGGCTCTTTCAAAACATAGCAGAAAAGAGTGAAAACAACAAGCTTTGTAAAATTTAACAAATAATTTATTTCCCTGGGAAAACAAGGTAAAAATAGGAAGAAGAAGTTACGGTTTTACAAATCAAAGCCAAAATTAATCCAAGAATTAAAAAAATAGAGGTCCTATTATTAAAAAGTCCTAAATGAATCTGCGTTCAAGCCTCTATGAAATCCAAAATAGAAGCGATGATGTCTGCTGCAACTTTCAAAGTGCTGTTGTGTCAACAGTTCCTTGTTGAAACACAGAAAATTAATCCAGTTTTCAATTCCGAATAAATTTCAATTAATGTCTTTGTCCAAGAATTCTGTATGAGCACTTATATATTTCCAAGGAAAAGAATCACTTGTATTCCATAAAATAAAATTTCAATTCAAACTGGTCACAACAAAACACCTTTAAGTGTCAATGGTTTAGAGCCTGAATGTCCAAATTCTATCCAGAAAACAGTTATACACTAATTTAAGACGCAAGACAGATTCCTGTATGAGGGTCACATGACAAAATAGAAGCTTTTTGCATGCCTAACGTCACATACTCCCAGTATGGCCTTAACTGACATTAGTGGTTCTTATTTTGGGAAAGAATAATAAAATTATTTTTTTTTAAATTGTTTACTAGAAGTGCCACTGTTTTTAAATCAAGGTCAGGAACTAGGTCAGCATTAGAGACAGTGTCTCTATTATTAGCTGTTTACGTAAATAAAATTTAAAAAATCAGTCAGAACTGAACTCTATTCTAGACAATATCAAATCCAGTAAACAAACTTACATTACAATAGCGTGTAATAGAATTTTAAAAAATTAAAAACTAACAAACAAATAATTAAATTAAATATACGTAACATTATATATTGTGGGATAAATCTATACTTTGTTTATATATATTGTGGGACAAATTTATGCTTGGATCATATCGGTTCATGCTGAAATTATAGTAGTGGGGCAGTGAGAACAATTTATGCTAACCTTGAGAATGGTTAACAAAAAGACCCCTTCCAAATAAGGGTCATGGTTAGGTTCTTATTATTATTCCATTTTTAAATTGCCATACACCTTACGATTACCTACCTACCCTAATGGTGACCTCACAGAAATTATTCACGCTGATAAAAATGATATTGTCAGCTTTCATTGTGAGCAATGTTGTCTACAGGCCCTTGTTTGTCTGCCTTTTTATATTTCATGATAGAAAGAAATCAGTTCAAATACCTCATATTTTCCTTGCCAAGGAGCCAGGTTTTTCTTTTATCTCAGATGGGAATTGTTAGCCGATGTTTACATTGCTTGGGTTAACAGGGTCTACTCTTAAAATCTTTTGTTTTGTTGAAGAAATGTGGGCTAAGAGAACTGTTTGTTTTTCAGCTATCAGTTGCTGATAAGAACTATTGTGACCTATTGTTGTATATGTTTGTAATAAAATAATGAATCACTACAATTGTGATTTTGGACATTGGGGTATTGTAAGTGAGATTAAATTTCTTTATTCAGCCTTGGTTTTGTCTCCACAATGTGTGAATTGTATTGGACCATGTTGTCTGCAATGAACTTGATCAAACAGATGGCCATGGTAGCAAAAACAGCGATGATGTGTCCATATTAGACAGGTGTGTATTTTAATGTAGATTTGTTTTATCACCTTAGTAACTGTGAATTTTTCAATATTACTTTCATTTAGTGATAATATTTCACTTGGGTCTTTGACTGTAGTGTTCAAGTTCTACAATTTCATCATTGGGTCTAGGTTGTATACCTTTGAAATAAATTTATTTATAGCTGAATTCCAGGAATTTCATGCAGATGCCACTATAGTGGACAGGACAAAGTATTATTTATTGTTCTTGCATGATGTTACTCTTTGCAGTTGTCATCTAAAACAATTCCATTAGCTTTCCTACGGGCTTGTAATTTATGAATATCAGTATTATTTCCTATGGGCTTGTAATTTATGAATATTAGTATTATTTCCTATGGGCTTGTAATTTAATATCAGTATTATTTCCTATGGGCTTGTAATTTATGAATATCAGTATTATTTCCTATGGGCTTGTAATTTATGAATATCAGTATTATTTCCTATGGGCTTGTAATTTAATAATATCAGTATTATTTCCTATGGGCTTGTAATTTAATATCAGCTTTCCTACAGGTTCGTGGTTTGATAATATCGGTAGTATTTCCTATACATTTGTAATTTAATGATATCATTTGCTTTCCTACAGGCTTATAATTTAATATCAATAGCTTTCCTACAACATAATAATATCAGTAGTATTTCCTGAAGGTTTGTAATTTAATAATATCATCAGTGATATCAGTAGCTTTCCTATGGGCTTGTAATTTAATGATATCAGTAGTATTTCCTACAGGCTTATAATTTAATAATATCATTAGTATTTCGTATGGGCTTCTAATTTAATGATATCAGTAGTATTTCATACAGGCTTATACTTTAGTAATATCAGTAGTATTTCCAACAAACTTGTAATTTAATAACATCATCAATGATATCTGTAGCTTTATTATGGGCTTGTAATTTAATGATATCGGTAGCTTTCTGACAGGCTTGTAATTTAATGTCAGTAGCTTTCTGACAGGCTTGTAATTTAATATCAGTAGTATTTCCTACAGGCTTTTAGTAATATCAGTAGTATTTCCTACAAACTTGTAATTTAATAATATCATCAATGATATCTGTAGCTTTATTATGAACTTGTAATTTAATGATATCAGTAGCTTTCTGACAGGCTTGTAATTTAATGATATCAGTAGCTTTCTGACAGGCTTGTAATTTAATGTCAGTAGCTTTCTGACAGGCTTGTAATTTAATGATGTCAGTAGTATTTCCTACAGGCTTTTAGTAATATCAGTAGTATTTCCTACAAACTTGTAATTTAATAATATCTTCAATGATATCTGTAGCTTTATTATGGGCTTGTTATTTAATGATATCAGTAGCTTTCTGACAGGCTTGTAATTTAATGATATCAGTAGCTTTCTGACAGGACTATACTTTAATGGTATCAGTAGCTTTTTGTCAGACTCATAACTTAATAATATCATCAATGATATCAGTTGCTTTCCTACAGGCTTGTAATTTAATATCAGTTGCTTTCCTACAGGCTTGTAATTTAATAATATCAGTAGCTTTCGTATAGGCATATAATTTAATGATTTCCATAGCTTTCCTACAGGCTTGTAATTTAATGATATCAGTAGCTTTTCTACAGGCTTGTAATTTTATATCAGTAGCTATCCAACAGGCTTGTAGTTTAATAATATCAATAATTCCTACAGACATATGATTTAATAATATCATTTGCTTTCCGAAAGGCTTGTAATTTAATATTGGTCACTTTCCTACAGACTTGCAATTTAATAGGATCATTAGTATTTCCTACAGGCTTCTGATTTAATAATATCAGTATGATTTCCTACAGGCATGTAATTTAATATCAGTAGTATTTTTATTTTAATTACATTCATTATTTTGACATGATTGTGAAAGTTACAGATTTATTATCAGAACAGCAATGATGTTTCAAATGTTCACCTAAAGCAAGATTTGTGATTTTATGAAGAAAATTATATCATCAAAAAAGATGATACTGTTAAACTTCATCAAATAGTTTACGTGAGACTTACGTTTTTTTATTACTATGTTGGTAAATATTGAATCTTTATCTTTGTCAAGTCTCAGATCAAGAATTGCAAGGAAATACTGGTTATGTCTTAATGTTTTTATCCATGTTTGATTTTTATTCATTTGTATCACACTCCAGTATTTGTATCATCATATTATGATAATACTAGTTTCATAAAAAGTGTTTCAGTATTGTATTATGTCAATATAATAAATTAATATTGCAACATTTGTATTGTCATGTTCATATGCAATATTTGATAGTATCATGTACCTCTAGTCTTTGCTGTATCACACAGTATCTTGATTTAGTTTTGAGTGAATGCAAGAAACTTGAGTTTACGTTGTGAATCATTTGTAATTATTTTGCATTTTTCAGATGATGTAAGAATAACTCAGTTTTTTTTGCTTTAGTAACCTCTCTTGAAATAACACCTTTTCAGCCAACATATTATGGTCTTTCAAGACAGGTGGTATCTCATAACAGGTCATAGCACTATATAATCACCAAATTGATATCTTAAGAATCTGGTTTCTCAAAACAGGTGGTCTCTCTTGGCAGTAGTCTTTCAAGACAGGTTTTACTGTATTAACTATTTTTGATGGTAGCTGGTGTAAATTAAAATTTTAGATTTGATTATGGTCACATGTCTTGGACTCAATTAACAACACAGTGTGTGTTAATAAGGGATTGATTCAGCTGAAGAATATTGACTTGCTGAAGTCAGAAAGAGGGCATAATGATCCTTTTTTCATGCTCATGAGACTGCTTGACATTTTTAGATCACCATGCCGGACATGGCATTTGCTGAAATTTGTTTGGTCCAGAGGGAATCTTGTGCAGCTTTGATTTTCATGTGTTGAAATGGTGCACTTTATTTTCACCAAACATACATGTTTTAAATTTTGCAACATATACATGCATTATAAAATATGGGCTTCAAATCTAGTGCTTGGTATGCAGATCAAGACATACAGGTGTAGGTGGTCCATAACTGCTGACCACATTATGTATCAAATGCAGTAATGTGAGAGTGATCGCAAATTTGATGGACATGTTTCAGGTGGGTGGGGGTGACAAAATGCCAGTCAGTTGTATATTAATAATTATATTTCTTCCTTTCATAGTATATATATGCATTTAATTTGTCAGATGATAATGTTTTCAAAAGGAAATAAAGATATTATACCAAGCTTCATATTGTGTTTAACTGATCTTTTCCCACATGTTTTGGACCAGTTAAAGTATGGTGGTTTAATTTTTGTCATGGGGTCCATAGAAGTTTTATAGTTGCATTACTGTATATACTCAGTTATAAGTTGAGTCAAACTCCAACAACAGAGATCTAGATCTGCCATAGCATAATGTGCCTGCAGATCAGGATATATGTTGTTTGTTATACTGGTTACTCCTAACAAACTGAACAGACCCAAATCTGCCAGCGCATTATGCAACGGCAGATCTGGGTCTGTGTAGTTTTCAGTTGGACTTGCCTTTAAAGTGAACATATATGGTACAATGATTATTATGAAGGACTTTATAATGAGGGGAGCTCTATTCAGAATAGTTGTACAGTGTACAGGTTAAAAGGTTAAAGCTGCAATTTTCTTTGCAGATCTAGTGTCAAACAAATGAAAGATATAATTTAATGGGTGCCTAGGTTGGTCAGTGGTTAATTCTCAAGTTTTACTTCAAGATGGTTTTGGGTTTGAATCCTGCTAGATCAAGCTGTGTCAGACACTGCAGTTTCCCTGGCCGAGACAGTTACAACTCAGATTGCCTTGGCACTAAATAACTTTTCATGTGTTGATTTGCCATTCAACACCAGCTTAATGAACAAAAACTAACAGCTGATCTCACACTTGCTTGATAGCATGTTTCATAATTCGTTCATGTTCTACTAGACTTGATGTTTAATAGCACGTTTCTTATTTCAGCCTTGTTTTGCTGGACTTAATGTGCAAAGTTATATTTGACAATAATTCTTGTCTGTTTAAAGGAAAATTGAATCAAAGTTATATTTGACAACAATTCTAGCCTGTTTAAAGGGAAAATGAATTTAAGTTCTAATATATTCAAGTAAAGCCATTTTTCAGAACTCTACAGAAGTACTTATATATGTATCAGCATGGGAAATCGTATCTCCATTGTATTGTACTAGCAGAGAATGTTGTGTTTGGAAAGTTTCACATTGACCATGAAAATATTTTGTTAAACTTGGGATTAAAAGGGTTGATTTCAGGTACTTGCACAGTCAATCATAGGCTGCTTTCAGCTTATGATCATCTGTCAAAAGAAGAGGAAGTTTGAGGGATACACTTAATGTTCACAGTTTGTTCTTATGTATGGCATTCCATTGAGCATAAAAAACTGTCCTACTTAAAAAATTCTTTGACATAATTGGCCAGTAGCTTTAATTTTCATAAATAATATTCCTTATTTTGATTCTGAATTTATATTAGATATGAGAGCCTATTATAAGACAAACATTTCAAAAATCATACATTTATTATGTATTTATAATACATTTTTCACATGAACAAATACGGGTTACGAATACCTGTTGAGGCACTTTGACAGGTTATAATAGGATTTAAAAAGCGTATCCCATCCTCTTGTAAAGAAAGCCATCTTCTTAAGGAGAGTCCCATGCTATACTTAAATTTAGCCCCAAAATACATCTTGAAAGTGAAGAAAAGAATAATTGAATTTTGATGGAGGGTTTTATTATTGACTAGTCTCAAACTTGAAAGAGGACCAAAGATGTCTGTGACAATAGGAGGTATTGTAATTTATTTTACATTGTTGATGGTGAATTAGCTTTGTACTTGTGGCTCAGCCAGACAGGTGAAATGGATTATATTAAAGTATACCATATTGCAAGTATTAGTGGTACTGCCCTGCTAGAGTCTACCATATTCCATTCAATAGTGGTATTCCCTGATAAAGCATACCATATTCCCTTCATTAGTTATACTGCCATGATACCATATTCCATTCAGTAGTGGTATTGCCCTGATACCATATTCAATTTAGTAGTAGTACTGTCCTAATAGAGTGTACCAAATTCCATTCTGTAGTATTCTCAGATACAGCATACCATATTCTCTTAAGTTGTGGTACTGCCTTGATACCATATGCCATTCAATAGTATTCCCTGATACAGCATACCATCTTCCCTTCAGTAGTGGTACTGCCCTGATACCATATTCGATTTAGTTGTGGTACTGCCCTGATACAGCATACAATATTCCCTTAAGTAGTGGTACTGTCCTGATACCGTATTCCATTTAGTAGTGATACTGCCCTGATACAGAACCATATTCCCTTTGGTAGTGGTACTGCCCTGATACAGTGTGCCATATCACCTTCAGTAGTGGTACTGCCCTGATACCATATTCCATTCAGCAGTGGTACTGCCCTGATACCATATTCCATTCAGCGTGGTACTGCCCTGATACCATATTCCATTCAGCAGTGGTACTGCCCTGATACATCATTCCATATTTTCTTCAGTAGTGTTACTGTCCTGATACAGTGTGCCATATCCCATTCAGTAGTGGTACTGCTCTGATTCCATATTCCATTCAGCAGTGATACTGCCCTGATACATCATACCATATTCCCTTCAGTAGTGGTGCTGCCCTGATACAGTGTGCTATATCCCATTCAGTAGTGGTACTACCCATATGCAGCTTACCATATTCCATTCACTAGTGGTACTGCCCTGATACAGTAGACCATATTAATTTCAGTAGTGGTACTGCCCATATGCAGTGTACCATATTGTATGCAGTAGTAGTACCACCCCAGAAAATACAGGGAATCATATTGCATACAGTAGCTGCACTACCTAGATACAGTGTGCCATATTGTATTCAGTAGTTGTATTGCCCATTTACATTCTACAGTATTACATACAGTAGTTGTATTGCCAATGTAAACTGTACCATGTTGCATACTGTAGTTGTATTGCTCATATACATTGTACTATACTGTATGCAGTTGTTTTATTAACATATACATTGTAGAGTGTTGAATACAGTTGTTTTATTGCCCATATAAATTGTACCATATTGCATTTAGTAATTGTATGGTCACATTGTACCATATTACATACAGTAATTTCAATGCCTATATTCTTTGTACCATATTGCATATAGTAATCATATTGACTATATATATTGTACTATATTGCATGTAGTATTTGTATTTCCTATATTCATTGTACCGTATTGCATACAGTAGTTGTATTGACCATATACATTTTACCATATTGTATGCAATATTCATACTGACCATATACATTTTACCATATTGCATGTGGTCATTGTATTGATCATATTCATTGTACCATATTGCATGCAGTAGTTATCATTACAGTTGCCCATATTCATTAGGCCATATTGCATACAGTAGTGGTAGTGGGTGTGTCCTAATTATGGCAGGGTTGTACAGTTTCCTTTTTCATTGCAATAGATGAGGTGGTGGGATGTGTGGAATGGTGTGGGCACAATCATGTCCCTTAACTCTTTCCTGAGATCACTTATGTAAAGGCATAAATGGCAAATTATCTGCAGAAAAAAAAGTTGCAGACAATTTTGGAGGGTGTTGTCAAAATTTAACTTTTCATACTTCATGTGGAAAAGTTGTCTGTAAATGAAGAAAGTTTTGTTTGCACCTATATGAAATATTTCTGGGCATATTCAACTAGGCCCTTTTAATAAAATTTTGTCCAAATTTTTAAGAGTATACACTCCACCTCAGATATCCAGTTGTGGTACTGATTCTCTACAGTCTTGCTTTATCTGTACCATACCTTCATTTCAGTCCAACAGACATTTATAATGATCCCTAGAGCATCATCCGATGTTGATGAAGATTTTTAATGTCTTATAATCAATTATTAGCTTCTGTGCATTTTTATTTCTTGCTATATTTTTCTGTAGGGTACTCTATATAAAGTTACCTCTATCTTTTTTCTTACATCTTTCCAGTCATTGGTGATTCTTTCCATCCATCCATCCATCCATTGTATAACATGAGAAGGACTTGATGGAATTTAATTAGATTTTATCATCATAATGATACAGTTGTCCCTTTCTAGAGAGCACCCTGTCAAGAAAGGCCACCCCTTTTATAAGGCTGCATGATTTATGAGGCCACCTTTTAACAAAGATAGGGTGGCCTCAAAAGACAAGGACCACAGGATCACTGTACAAGTGCAATGAAGCCCTTTCTTGAGCAACCACTTCTGGGATGTAAGGAAAATAATAAAGCTTGTGGGACAGATGGTTGGTAAATAGAGGTTGATTTTGCTGCAGTAATTTGGATTCTGGGGTCATAAAAGAAAGAGAGGTCATTTGCACAGTAGAAGTGAATTTTCAGGCAGGTTGAATTATCTGTTTAATTTTATTATCTCAGGTTAAAAGATAAAATCAGTAAAGAGAAATTTATAGGTTCAACTTGAATTCTTGTTTAAATGGATTGACATAGATTTATATGTACATGTATGCATGTATATATGTATGCACACAGGTATAGGGTTTAACAGCAGATCTGCACAAACCTGTTGACAGAAGAGATATTATAATCACTTACTTGCTTCATTGTATATTTAACACGGATGTATATTTTTTACATTTTCTCACCTTTGTGACAGAAATCCCACTGATTTGTCTTCCAGTTTTGTCTCCATCTGGATGTCAAGTGTTGATTGTCTTAGGTCATATGATAGTTTGGTGACTTTATGATATGGTAAAACATACTTAAATGTTTTCACATTTCAATATGATATTCATGGTTGCAATTGATGCAGATTATTGATGTGATGGATTAGGATAATTTATTCCCCTTGTTGTAAGTACAAATGGGTGGATAATCGCTGTTGTGGAGTTTGAATCAGTCTTCTGCCCTGTAGCATCCTTGCATTTCATTAAGAGACAATAATGTAATCATTAAAATATGAATGAGAAGAAGTCCTGCCATCCCATTAGCATGTCAACTTCCTTTGGAAAATTTGTATGTTTCAACAGCACTGCTGAGTCTGTTCTGAAGACGTTTTCAACATGGTGCCAAAAATTTAAAAAAAGTTACAGCAAGGCAAATTGTGTTACAGAGGCAAAAAATTTCCAGGCATTCCAAGTTTGATGAGTTCAGTCAGTGTACAGGACTTGGACAAACAAACATACCATACGATGCAAACATCACCGACCCAGATCTGCTAATGCATATTGCACCAGGAGACCTGGGTCTATGCAGTTTGTTAGGAGTGATCAGTAGAATAAACAACATAGACTCTGATATGCAGATCTGGATCTTTGTTGTTTGCAGAGTGACTCAACCTATGAGTACATAGGGTACATGGTTAATTGCATGACAGCTGTCATTTGGGTTGATTTATAATTGATCAACTGGTATGGGCTATAGACATTATGTAATTAACAGTAGTCGATAGTTCAATTTCCTGGTCTTGTTGCCCACCATAGAATAGATATTACAGTAAGACTGGGGAGAGGGAGGGTCAGTCTAATACATTTATCAAAATGTCGGGGTGGATATATTATCAGACAATGATAGCCTCTATAAATATTTACCAAAATTCTGTAAAATGGAGAGGTGGGCTTGTCACCTGATAAATATGGTAATGACAGACAGGGTTAACTTGGTGTCTCCTGATTTGTTGGGTTTCCTATACCTTTTAAAACCACTTCATGCTGGATTCTGTGCTGTCAAGAAAGAGCTTCTAATATAAGTTTTCATAATAGGTTTCAAAATAGGTAAAATGTTGATGATTCCTAATGAAAAATAATTTCATCAGCCTATTTGATAAGATTTTTTTAATTTATTTATTGTTTGAATAAATATCACTAATTGCCAAGATAAATTCTCTTTTGCCAGTGTTTATATATCTCTCAGGATTAAGTAAGCTCAAATACACACACAGTACCGATTGTGAGATTGTACATTTCAGTTCCATTGGTAAATATGTAATTCTTGCAAACAAACAATTGAAAGAAATAAAATGTCTTGTTTGGTTTTGTTAAAAGTACAATATCAAATGATATATGTGTAAGATTACTTAAATATTTACTTTGTAAATATATATTCCAAAGTGAGCTAAAGGAATAATATTTGGGTGGCATGTTTTTAATGTGTTTACCCAGAATAAGATGGTACCATGCCTTTCAGGGATTTATCTCATCTTTATACTTTGGTGGTTTCCCTCTCACTGGTCAGAGTTGTTTCCTCTTTATGTTGGATTTGTTTCATGTTTCAATTGGCAATTTTCCATTCTGATTGAAAGTATCAAAGTTTTCTTCACATTGGAAATGGGACATCTTTATTA
This sequence comes from Sinohyriopsis cumingii, assembly GCA_028554795.2. Classification (NCBI taxonomy): domain Eukaryota; kingdom Metazoa; phylum Mollusca; class Bivalvia; order Unionida; family Unionidae; genus Sinohyriopsis; species Sinohyriopsis cumingii. The sequence goes on along the minus strand of CM068836.1, from coordinate 25,417,379 downwards.
ATACATGAATTATTTCTCTTCAGATTTGCATTGTCTCCCTTTAATTTTGGGTTCAGTACCCTATGTCCCTTGTAGAAGGTGCACTTGCTTTCTTCAGTTGATGCTGATGGCTGTGGTAGTGATCACTTTCCACTATGCTTCAAAAAATAATACACCCAGACCTCAAGGGTTAGTGCATGTCTAAAAATGTAACGACTGCTCCGGTGGCCTAGTGGTTAGAGTGTCTGCCTTGGATGTGAGAGGTTGCGGGTTCGAACCCCAGCTGAGTCATGTGGTATTAGCAATTGCCTTGCTGGGCACTCAGCATTCAAAGGTTAGTGCTAGGACTGGTCAGCCTGGTGTCAGGATAATGTGACTGGGTGGGACATGATGCTACCAGTACATAGCTGCAGCATGATGCCCCAGTGCTAGGCATGACTATAAACTGTCGCACTGCAGACATCATAGCAATATGACTGAATTTTTTTTAAAGCTACGTTAAAAATCCAAATCACACACACATACAGACACAGAAAGTAACACACACAAACCACAAGGGTTTGAGCAGACATGGAAATGTTTCAGTCCTTTTTTCTGGAATGAGATTTGACACTTGATCATTTGACAATTTAATGGATCCAATGCCTCTTTTTACAAAGATACTCTAGGATGATGCTGGGGATAGAGTTTTTTAAACATCTGTCTTTTTTTTAAACATGTCAATAAACCATTGTTTGATGATGCATGCAAAGATGTATTCAGGGAATGGAAAACATTCCTTTGAAAGTTCACTGCCAATCCATCAACTGAAATCAGAATAAATTCTGTATATATTGAACTAAATATTTATTAAATAAGTATGGAATATGGTGCAAGAAATCACTGGCAAAATTAAAAGCAGCTAAATCAAACACTTGGCAAAATCTGACAAAATTGTGACAACCATACGAGAAATTGTCAGATACATTGGTCAAAACATTCTTGAAAAATTAAACACAAGAGACTTATTCTGTAAACGTTTTCCATTTGAAAAACCTTAGAGAAAAGGTTCTTTGAAATTTCTAATCTGCTGATGCTGATTACAGGATTCCTCAATCAGACCCAGAACACCTTGGTAGAACCACTATCAACTTCTAAAACACTTGCCTGGTACAGCTCTCAATACACTACTAAATGTTTTTAAAAAAAATGACAGAATTGAATAAAAGCTGTTTTATGAAAAAAATTAATAGAATTATTGATAAACTTCATAATTCTTTGTCTTAGTGTCTTATAGATGATACATTATGTATATTGATTCATATTGATACATTATGTTTATTGATTCATATTGATACAGGGGCCCTGAGTGGCCGAGTGGTCTAAAGCACTCACCGTTCCAGATCACTGCCATCTCACCTCTGTCTGTGTGGGTTCGAGTCCAAGGCTCGGCTAGCGTGGGTACGTGGGAAAGCCTGCCAATAGCTTCTTGTGGGTCGGTGATTCTTCACTGGAATTTCCAGGGTTCTTCCTCCATCAGTTATACTGGCTGCCATGTATAGCCTATCTTGTGCTGAAAAATGGCGTTAAACCCTAAAACAACAACAACAACATATTGATACATTATGTTTTTTATTTACATTTCATACCCAAATAAATTTTTTAAAATTGGCTTGTGTTGGAAATTGCAATAACATTTCTCTGTTTACTGACTTAAGATTTTAAGAGGCTGTTTATTTCTTGTGAACAAATTTGTGTTCAGATTATTGTCATGGAGCATTATGGTGCTGGGATCTAAATAATAACAGATTCGCAAGTTTTATTGTCTGTGTGGCATTTAAGTCTTTTGTTGCTATTGCATTGTTTCTACTTAAGTTTTTATGGCACGTAACAAATTTTCGCAAATAAAACTGCAGATCCTATCATATTTTGTTTCATTCCTAATTGTATTCCTAAATTTCAGAAGAAACAACAAAAAGAATTTTAAAACAATTTCACTAATTTATTTCTTATATATATTTTTTTTTATTCTTTCTTTCTTAATCCTTTAAAAATTTTAAATGATCTTGCATGTATTGTTCAATCTTTTGAGAAGATGCCAGCAGGGGATTTAAAAAAATTAAACAGATGGAAATAAGTATGTTAAGTAGCATTTTGTTGATTAATGTGCCTGAACATTGCCAGTTTATCCAATAATGGACACCACAAACTAATCAGAATATAAAAAGAGGTAGATGTGTTGTTGGTTGCAAATAAAGTATTACAAAAGGGTTTCATGTTTTGTATCTAATTCTTATATGAGACAATAAGAAATTAAAGAAGCTACTATCAGTAAAGTAATGCAGGGTTCATTTTAAAAGATTTTACTTAGTTGCTTTTTCTACCAATTGTAAGAATATCAACTTAAGAAAGTGGGGCCTGAGCTGTACGATAGTACAATGGAATACACAGCAAAAAAGATTGTCTTCAACTGTGCTATCAAATATGTTACATGTCCATAGAAGATAGAAAATGTGTCTACTTCATTTTCCAAAATGATTGAAAACTAAACATCAGCCTGAAGCTAGACAGTTTAAGTCAATGTATGTGTGTGTGTGTATATATATATGTATGTTGAACTTAGCAGTATCTATACCAGTATACTGCTTCCTTAAGTGGTAGAGGGGTCATCAATCAGACTGTAGAATGCCGTTTGAGTCTCATGAGTGGATCTTTGCTTCTTTATCATTGAGTCATTTTCATGGGACAGATACCTCCAATCTCTATCATTGCCAATTAACAGGTTAGAAAGTAAGTTTAACCAAATGCTGAATTTTCACAATAAAGTTTCATCATATATAGTACTTGAATAAAAACATGTAGATAATCACCTGCCATAAAGTGTAAAGTAATTTATGCAAGTGCAGATTTTGAATTTGTTTGCAAACAACAGGATTTTCACTGGTGACGGTTAATAATCAGTTGGGGTATTCTTGTAATGGAAAGATGTGTGGATAGGTTCAGAATTGATGTCTGCCCAGCAGCTACTTCCAGAATGGACAAGAACAAAAATGGTCTCTCCATAATAATGTAAATTTTCCACCATCTACAGTTACTAGACTTTGTGGATGCCTTACACTTCTGATAATGAAGCAATCTGTCAATTTTGTGCTCACAGTGTCAAAGGTCATGGTCATAGCTGAAAAAAAAGTTTCTAGATAATTACTGGAGTGATCCATCATCTCTAGATGCTAAACTTTGTGGATGGAATGCAGTTGGTGTAAGGTAAAACCCTATTGGTTGTGGAATCAGATCAAAGGTCAGGGTCAGTATGATTGAAATAATAAAAAACTGTAACATTAGTTCTACATGACTTGCCTCAAGTAAACATTGTGGATGGCATACATATTTGATAATGAAGGTTATTGATTTTGTGGGTAAAGAGGTTAAATGCCAAGGTCGATGGCAAGAAAAATGTTTTTGACATTATCAATAGTTCTACATCAGAGACCTGTCTCAGAATTTGTGGATGGTTTGCCTTAGGGTAAGGAAGAAGCAAATTGATTTTAGGATCAAAGTGGCAAATGTCAAGGTGAATCAGCAAAAATAAAAATGGTTTATGTACAAAAAATATCAGATACATAGAGAAATATTAAATATTTGGCAGGTGTGTAATATGACATTCACTGTACTCTTGTTCAAAGATATCAATTTTTAGAGTATGTACCACCATTGCTGAAAGTCATTTTGAGAGGATATGGATGTAAGTCAGGGCAGTGTATTGTTAGTCACACTACTCAACTGCAAAATTAACAGTATTACGAAATGTCTATGGCTTTTTGATCCACTATTCATAACAGTTTGCATTCTAGTGAATGTCAAGTACAGAAAAGCTTAAATAGATTTCAGAAATAAGCAGAAGAAGATGGATTTGAATTTTTGGAATCTAAAACTGTTTGGATGGTCATCATAACAGTTATAAAAAATTCATGACAACCCCAGACTATATCTTGATAGTTTTTTTATCCCTGTATTAGCGAAGACCAAATTGATATGGCTTGTTTTTATCTGTAAGCTAGCTAATCTATCACATTATTATATATCTTGGGGACAAATGTAAAAAGCCCTGGTGGCAAACGAAAATTGGGGGAACAGATTGGAAGCTCTTGCTCATGTTGTAGAGGTCTTTGAACTTGTCTATGACTCAGTTAAGTATGGATCAGTATGTAAGTCCTCATTTCAGATGCTTGATCCAATAGACAGTCACTGCATATGCTTGATCCAATAGTCTCCGCAGAAACTTGATCCAATAGACAGTCTCTTCAGATGCTTGATCTAGTAGTCTCTGCAGATGCTTGATCCAGTAGACAATCACTGCATATGTTTGATCCAATAATCTCTGCAGATGCTTGAGCCAAGAGACAGTCTCTGCATATGCTTGGTCTAATAGTCTCTGCAGATGCTTGATCCAAGAGACAATCTCTGCAGATGCTTGATCTAATAGACAATCTCTGCAGATGCTTGATCTAATAGTCTCTGCAGATGCTTGATCCAATAGATAATCTCTACAGATGCTTGATCCAAAAGATAATCTCTGCAAATGCTTGATCCAATAGTCTCTGTAGATGCTTGATCCAAGAGACAGTCTCTGCAGATGCTTGATCTAATAGTCTCTGCGGATGCTTGATCCAATAGACAGTCCCTGCAGATGCTTGATCTAGTAGTCTCTGCAGCTGCTTGATCCAATAGAGAATCTTGGCAGATGCTTGATCCAATAGATAATCTCTGCAGATGTTTGATCCAATAGACAATCTCTGCATATGCTTGATCTAATAGACAATCTTGGCAGATGCTTGATCCAAGAGACAATCTCTGCAGATGCTTGATTCTATAGACAATCTCTGCAGATGTTTGATCCAATAGACAATCTCTGCAGATGCTTGATCCAATAGACAATATCTGCAGAAGCTTGATCTAATAGACAATCTCTGCTGATGCTTGATCAAATACATTATCTACAGATGCTTGATCAAATACACAATCAGGGACTTGGGCTTTTCAAGAACCATTTAGAACTCTGAAAGCCCTAGATTTGAGGCAAATGGACCATCTTTCTCAGATGAATGAATTTGGTTCTTCAGTATACTACCAAACAATCTTCTAATCCATCTAAACCTGCATGTGGTGTCATTTTTAGGCTAAAATAACAAACTTTATATGCTCAGAAACGAAATTTCAATTCACCTTTTAATATGCAAATTTGACTTCACCTAGAGAAAGCGAAAAATCAGTATACTGCAAAATTTTATACTCCAGAATGACCACTGTGGGTATCAAAACATCTGCAAATAGTATTTGATCTTTGCCAATTCAAATATGTCCTCAGCATTCTTTCCATTTTAAGACTAATATAAATGAATTCATAGCCTCCTATCTTGGCCATATGTCCCTGTATACAGATGGTTTGAAAGATGCAGACAAGGATGGAGCTGTCATCGCACCACTTTATGGTAGCATCTTGAGCTGTTTCTTGGATGAAGCCTCCATTTTAACCATATAAGTTACAGCTATGCTCAAATCTTTGAGCTGCACATGGAAACCTCTCAAAAAGCAAAACTTTATCATCTCTTTAGATACCCTTTCTGAAATCCTTTCAAAACGTTCTGTGTGATGACCTGGTAATATCTCATTTCTCACAGAAATATATTTTGCTTATACAGTCAGGGAAAGGCTTCTGTACCTTAGGCAGTATAGTCACATTGGTCTTAAGGATATTGAATGGGAAGATAAAGTGGTTGGTGCTGCCCTACCCAATTCTGAATGGAATATTCCACATACTGACTTAAGACATTATAGAAATCTGCATGTTCCTTGTACATGTACTTGGAAAAATATGAAAATTCCACAATCTTCATAACTTCAGACCAATCAGTGGAGAGTGGCATTACTCATAAATAATTCAGAGTGGTACTGTGCCAATCTTGTACAGGGGACACATACTGATCCCTGTATACTTGTTGAATGGCTTTCTTTGGTTTGGTACAATAATATATGAAATTCTAATTTTATTGCCATTTGCCAGATTTAATAAATTTTCAGGATACATACATACATACATACATACATACATACATACATACATACATACATACATACATACATTCATACATACATGCATGCATGCATGCATACATTCTTCAGTTTCCTTTATACTTGGTATTATTTTCTACCTTACAAAGCTAAAATTAGTTCTATTTAATATTTGAATGGTTATATTTTTCTGGAAAACAGATTATGTGATTTGAATGTATGATGTTGTGTTTAAAACTGCAAAATAAATTGAAAAACTCATTCTGCTATTGACTCATGGAGAAAATCTTAATTCAGTTCCGATGAATACCAAACAGTATGCTATTTATACTGTATAGAACAAATGTATTTTGTCACCATGATACATCGAAAGTCCAATTGTCATTATTCATCGAGGGATCTCTTTGAGTAGCTTAGTTAATTGAATGCTTTGTGCTTCTTTATGTAAGCGATGCAGATTGATTAAATATTTTGAAGCATTTTGGTCATTTGTATTCTGCAGACGTCACTCATGGCACAATGTGTATTCTCCTTTTGAGCTTTGTCACTATGGTCAAAATCTATACATTGCTAAAGCATACTTTTGGGATTCAAATGAACCGTATCTCCCATTACATAAAATACTTTATTCTTTCTTATTATGCCAAGCAATTCCTTGCTTTGATAAATGATGATTTCTATTTAACTTGTTTAAAATTAAAGATTCAGGTTTAAACGATTGTTGTAGATTGCAGATGTGCATTTGGGCACAGCAACAAAAAGGAAGAGTTAGGAAGGAAGTTTTACTGTATTAGAGGTAAGGCATCAAATAACATGAAATTTCCCCAAACCATGCACTAATTGGACTAAATAATATGTCTGTTTTATAGAGGTGGCCAGTTTAAAGAGGATAAATTTACTAAGATGGTTCAATTGAGGCCATAATACGTGACCAGTCTGTAGAACATGCTACTTTATGGAGAGCTGGTTGATAAAGATTACCCTTTAATGTTGTTGTTATTGTAGGGTTTAATGCCATTTTTCAGCACACGATAGGCTCAACATGGCGGCCAGTATTAATGGTGGAGGAAGAACCTGGGAAATCGCTGGAAAGAACCACCAACCCTCAAGAAGCTACTGGCAAGCTTTCTCACATACCCACATTGACTGAATCCGAGACTCGAACCTACACAGACAGAGGTGAGATGGCAGTGATCCATAACGTAGAGCGCTTTAGACCACTCGGTCACTCGGGGCCCCCTACCCATTAATGGACTTTCAACATAGGTTTATTGAACCACTAACTGGCTTTTCTACAAATTGTATAATTTTGGTAAAGTAGAAAAGTAGGGCATACTTTTTCTACACTTGTAGAATTTTGGTTAAGTAGAAAAGTGAGACATACTGTTCACTTTTCTAATGGTTACAATGGTGTCATGATCAGTTTAATTAATTTTTCTTTGATATTTTATTAACTGGTTAGACTACCAAAGACATGCTTGTTCACACAGCACACCAAGAACCATTCCAACTTAAGTAACAGTGGAATTTTAGAGGTCACCAAGCCTTTATATTTTGTGCAGCTGGGAACATATATCATTGAATGATGAATTAACGGGATAAGAGGAATAAAAGTGGAGTTTTTAGTTAAGGCAAATTAAAGATTAGTTAATGAAAAAGTATATGGATACTTTTAACAATTATATCTGTTAGACAGAATGATCAATGTTTACCATTGGTTTCAGCCTTATATCAGTTACTGAAGTTAACCATGTATGGATTTCTTAACCATTTGTGTACATTTTGCCTGGTTACAGATTCACTGATCAAAGGTCTATCGCCTTCATTTTCTTCTTTTCACAGGATGGATCTCACATTGAGACGTGGAAACCCTATGTATAATAATCACCTTTTCTGTTCATGCATCTGCCTCTTTTCTTTTTACTCACATCTTTATAACCAACATAGCACAACCTTTGCTCATAATTGGATGCTATGTGGCAGGTAAATTGCATATTGCTTGCTGAGGTGCCTATTTCAAGTCTTTTCAGGCTATGGTATACTAAGGGTAAATAGCACCGGGGCATATGGCATAAATGGTGTTTTTGGTGGTGATGATGGCCAAATGAGCCAGAAAATGAGGCCCAAAGGACCGAAGCTGGGGGAGCATTCATGGGAGGAGGCACCTTCTTCCCTTCCACCAGCTAGTAGGTTTGGGGGAGCACTGTGGCAATTTTGGCCATTTTTGAAAATATTTTATCAGCTGTTTTGGCACCCCAAGACATTTGGCATCCAGGGCAACTGCCACCCCCCCCCCCCATTAGTATGCTGCTGTTTTCAGTTCCTAGGCTGACTAAGTTACTGCCCATATTTGATTAGTATTACATCTACAGTGCAGCAGATTCTTGTAAACAGCATAGATTAGGTACCATTGTAGTACTTATTTTTTGATGTAGTTTGGTGTGTGCGGTATCTCATGGACCTAATATTGCCTTTGAAAAGTTTTGTCTAGTGAGCCATTTTGGATAGGTGTCATATCTAATCACATGGGATGTTGCTTTTAAATGGCGTAGCTCTGTAGCCATTGGGGGCCCTGGGTGGCAAGTGGTCTAAAGTGCTAGCCTCTACCTATCACTGCCATCTCACCTCTTTCCACATGGGTTTGAATCTCAGGCTCAGCCAATGTGGACATGTAAGAAAGCTGCCATTAGCTTCCCATGAGTTAGTGGTTCTTACTGGGGTTTCCAGGGTTCTTCCTCCACCACAGTTATACTGGCAGCCATGCTTAGCCTCTCTTGCGCTGAGAAATATGGCTGACTTTGGTTTTTGTAGCTTAATTTTCCTAAGCTTTGTTATATTTCAGCTAAAAACTGAGCATGCAGCTTTAAATTGATTAGACTTTGAATGAGTTTAATTTCCAGTTTCACAACATTATTTACAGGAAATTCTGGCTTTTAATTGCCAGTCTTTAGTTTTATGAGTTTAATTTCAAATGTTTAACATCATATAGAAGAGTTATGGCCCCTTATTGTTCATCTTTCTAATTTTGTTTTTTGCTATGCAACTTCACTAAAGAATATTGGCTTTCAACCTGAGTTATTTTTCAGTATTCTGTGTTGTCATGCCTATCTTCTCAAAGTGTTTGTTTTCTGTTTAAGGTCTAGTCAAGCAAATCTTAAACATGGTCTTTTTTGATGCACCCATTGCCAATAGCTCTTGTTTATACTAAGAAAAACCTAGCTATATTTGTATTACTGGTATCCAGACTGATATTAACTTTACTGATGAGAATAATTTTTGTTACATTTGTTTTCATGTCCATGTTGTTTTGAATCTGTACCATCAGTTCAGGTTAAATGCACATGTAAAAGATTAGACTGGTTGCTGTTTTGTATATTTCAATAACTACGGTAATTTTGTTTTTGTAGGTTTTGAACCAGACTTGTCATAATGGCCATTTAAGGCAAGAATCATCAGCCTTGTAGTTGAAAAGGAATTATGTTGTGTATTAAATTTCTTATATTAATCTTGTTAGCAAAAAATGTGGCAATTAGAATATGTTCATATCATTTTCGAGTTGCTGCATTACAGTTGATATGTTTCACCAATGTTAGTCAGAGATGATTTAAACCTGGATCACTCTCTCTCCTTTGCATCTGGGGTCATCTGCTTTAGGGTTTTGGTTAAATTTCTTGTTTGCTTAACACTTGCATTGTTTCTTTTCGTAACAGGGATATTTCATTATGAAGCAAAACGAACTCAATCTGGAACACACTCATACTGCTTTGGGCCCAAGGTCTCAGATACAGAAAGTTTGAATTATGGTTTTTGATTTGCTTATAAATATTTTCTCAACCTCAAGAAAATATTGGACCTTTTAAGGGATTGCAGTTTTTGTGCAATAAATTTTACTGTTGTATGGTATTTGCATTAGTTACCTTTATCTCTTAATTTTCATATATTTTTCAGAATTCATACATGTTTGATAGAATTTAAATACATTTGTGTGTAGATATTTTATCTTTTCCTTAATGTTTCCATTTATTTGGCAGGATTTGTGCAATACATTTTATGAAGTTTTCCAACTTTACCTTTCTGTTGACCTTCATGGCCACTTTTGTTCTGATGTACCATAAAACACAATTACATACATACCTATCAGCAGTGTAATTTTTAGTGTGTTCATATCTTTAATAAAATTAAGCTTTCAGGAAAGCTTTGAAGATTGGCTTTGTTCTGGACATTACCTTATTTTCATTGGTTTTGCAGTTTGAAGCAGGAAGGTATGTTTTCTGGAAGATGTATGCAAACCTGCTTGCCATTTTCTTCAACTTGTTGAAATGTTTTATTCTGTCCCTATTGTGAATGGACAAAAAAATGTTAAATAAAAGTTAGATGAAAGACATACCTAAAAAAAATACAGTTTACACAAGAGACATTCTGAAAGTTTGAATCACTGTCAAACACTCTTGTCTTTGGGGTGGGTGGGGTGGAGGGTGGAAAGTTTTTATAAACTCAAACGGTGATTTATATATTCTGAAAATGTACAGAATAGTATTTATCTTTTGAATGGTGATGTATGAAGTCAACAGAATCCACCAGAATAATATACTAACCCTTTGGTCTCTTGTGTATTTTATATATATCTGTGTGGAAGGTTGGCAGCTATGTATATGAGGTGTTTGGGCATCAGATTGGTTGAGCTTGTGAACACTCTAGAGGTCATATCAGATTTAGATGAGTCAGTATTTCCTTTTGAATGGATACAGAATCTTACCCAGTTGTATAACTGACACAGCAAGCACACAGGTAAAATGTTCAATGCAGTCAATGCCTGCACTTATTTTGCACCCAACAACTGCTTGACAGCCATGACTTTTTATGTTGTGGAATTAGTACCCCCAAAAAAACCCAACATGCGATAATGCCAGAACCTGGTGAAAAAACATTTTACAGCAGTGCAATGAAAATGAAAGTATCCTATGTTGATGTATGTGGACTTTGAATACCTCATTATTATTATTATTATGTGGACTTTGAAAACCTCATTATTGTTATTACTATGTGGACTTTGAATACCTCATTATTATTATTATTATTATTATTATTATTATTATTATTATTATTATGTGGACTTTGAATACCTCATTATTCCTGTGAGTGATCAGGTCCAAATAAATACAACAAAATTTCTGAACAAGTCCCATGCATGTTCTGTTACACTGTAGATGTTACAGGTAAACTGAGTCACCAGTGCTGTATCATGGTATGGATTCAGTTGATGTGTTGAGTAAATTGCAATGAAATGGATTTGATAACATCTCTATCCACTTGACAACATCTCTTTTCACTTGACAACATCTCTATTTACTTGACAACATATATATTCCCTTGACAATATCTCTATTCACTTGACAAAATCTCTATTCACTTGACAACATCTCTATTCACTTGCTGACCTGATTATAACTAGTGATGATATGAAATGGATATGATAACATCTCTGTTCACTTGACAACATATCTATTCACTTACTGACCTGATTATAACCAGTGATGATATGAAATGGATTTGATAACATCTCTATTCACTTGCTGACCTGATTATAACCAGTGATGATATGAAATGGATATGATAACATCTCTATTCACTTGACAACATATCTATTCACTTACTCACCTGATTATAACCAGTGATGATATGAAATGGATTTGATAACATCTCTATTCACTTGACAACATCTCTATTCACTTGCTGACCTGATTATAACCAGTGATGATATGAAATGGATTTGACGTTTCTATTCACTTCCTGACCTGATTATAACCAGTGATGATATGAAATGGATTTGATAACATCTCTATTCACTTGACAACATCTCTATTCACTTGATGACCTGATTATAACCAGTGATGATATAAAATGGATATGACAACATCTCTGTTTACTTGACAACATCTCTATTCAATTGCTGACCTGATTATAACCAGAGATGATATAAAATGGATTTGATAACATCTCTATTCACTTGACAACATCTCTATTCACTTGCTGACCTGATTATAATCAGTAATGATATAAAATGGATTTGGTAACATTTCTATTCACTTGACAACATCTCTATTCACTTGCTGACCAGATTATAACCAGTGATGATGTGAAATGAATTTGACAACATCTCTATTCACTTGCTGACCTGATTATAACCAGTGATGATATGAAATGGATTTGACAACATCTCTATTTACTTGACAAGATCTCTATTCACTTGCTGACCTGATTATAACCAGTGATGATACTAATTAGTTTTATATGGCAACTCGTTCTTGGATCTGTGAATGTCCTTTCAATGGAAGGGAAAGTTCCAAAGTTCATGATCACTATCACATCATTCAATGCATGCTATTGCGAATTAAACCATTACACACAAATTCCTGTAGTACTTCATAACCCACATTGATATAATGGCTTTTTAATAATGTAAATATGGTGGCTGTTGAGGATAAAATAATTAGCATGGCTGAGTTTGGGGCTATGTTGGCAAGAATGGAGCATCACAAACAACTCCAAGCATAGATAAGGAATTGTGGGGTAGCAGAATTGCAGATGATAAAAGTTGAATAATTTCCTTAAAAAATAATAAATAAATACCGTAAATAATTTGTCACATCACAGTCTCAAAGATGCTTAACATAGTGGTGTAAAATAGTATGTTTTTCGGTTACTGACATATGGTTGATATGGATTGCCACCTTCCATCCCCCATGACTATCCTCTTGTTTGGTCGCATATTGTATTGGTCACCTTTCACTGATTACAATCTGTGGGTTGCACATACACAATGGCTTTTTACCAGTATAAGCAGAAGTTCTGGGAAATAGAAGGTCATGACCTATTATCAACCATTTATCAATAACCTCAGTCTAAAACATACATTCTCACACTTCTTGGCCTTTGGGACCCTGGCCACATGTTAGAGAGGTCAGTGCTGTGGGCCATGGACCTACATCTTCCTCATATGACCTTGGACCTACATCTTCCTCGTATGACCTTGGACCTACATCTTCCTCATATGACCTTGGACCTACATCTTCCTTTTATAACCTTGGGATGGGCCTGCTTTCCTCAAATGTTCATTTAGGGTGGAGAGTCACTTTCCCCCACATACTTTGCCTGATACTTGGGACGGTCCATTAGCTCCACATCCGGAGTTATGGATTCAAGTCCCTCTTACCCCCAAATGTACTCTGCAACTGAACGATATTTGGTTGCATTGTCCTGCCTCCCAAAAGTGAGAATAGGATGTTTTGCATGAGTTTGATACAGAACAGACATGCCCTTCATTTGGGTCACCTGACTACTCTGATCCATCAGTAAAGGTGTCAGAGCAGGACAAGATCTGATCTTTCAGTAGAACGGTAAATGAGGTTTATCATCTTTTATCCAGTGATCTGTATCCCAAGCTTCAGACTCTGGTGACACTAAAATTCATTCCAGCATGGAGAATTTTTCTGGTTCTAACTCTCAACCAGATTCTTGTTGCTCCTCACTTGCTTAGGATTCAAGTGCTTTCCCAAACGTTTAGTAAGGGCTAGAACAGCAATATAAGGAATGGTCTCTGCATCAAGCTATATGGTTCATACTCATTCTTGGCCAATTAAACTCCCTCTCAGGATGTCAAAGTGACTCAAGTTGGTATTTCCATGGGGACCTGAGCCTGCTTCCCAGTTTAAACACTAAAAACATTAGGACAAAAGACTAGGTTTCTAGTAACCTTATCCTCACATGCTGACCACTTTTCAGCAGCATTGTTTGACCTGCTGAGGGTGGAATCTATGTTGCCAATTTCCCTTCATTTGTTGGAAGCAGCAAGAAAATATATCTTGTCATGTGTTGATATGTGTTATCTTTGGCCACACCTTCTCAGTGGAGTTTCTCCATCTCTACAGGGATGTTGCTCTGGACAAGGTCTTACTAGAACACAGTAAGAACCTTCTGAGAGTTGCTCCTTTTGAAGCAGAGGACAAATTCTTGTCCATATGGTTGGGGTATTTTCTGCCTGGAAAAGTAACAGCTATGCAATAGCAACAGGTAAATATTATACCCTTAAAATTAGTGTTTACTCCCCAAAACATTACATATACATGCCGGGGCCCCGAGTGGCCGAGTGGTCTAAAGTGCTCTTCGTTACGGATCACTGCCATCTCACCTCTGTCTGCGGCGGTTCGAGTCTAGGATTCAGCCAATGTGGGTATGTGAGAAAGCTTGCCAGTAGCTTCTCGTGGGTCGGTGGTTCTTTCCGGGGTTTTCCCGGGTTCTTCCTCCACCATTAATACTGGCCACCATGTATGGCCTATCGCGTGCTGAAAAATGGCGTTAAACCCCACAACAACATATACATGTACTTGAGGGAACAGTTTCTAAGTTATGAGTAGGGCCCTGTTTGCTGGGAGAGATTCAGGGGACACTGCTGGCTGTATAAACAACTTGTCCTTTCTACAGAGAGAAAGTGATTATATATATATATATATATATATATATATATATATATATATATATATATATATATATATATATATATATATATATATATATATAGTTTGTAAAAGAAAATAAATGACACCAAGATCATGAAACAATGTAGCAACTATTTGCTGCAAGCGTTCTCTCTATATATTATTAATATGCATGTGAATTTGAATTCATATGCTGACATACATCAACTACTTGGTTGAGTGGTGTCAACCCCACTTGGGTCTCTTGTTATATGCTTGTCATAAGGTGTAAGATATCTGTTATGATGTTGTCCATCTGTTTGTCCATTTGTTTGTTACCAATTTAATTTCTGCACAATAACCCAATTCTCCACTATCTACAGTTAACAAACTTTGTGCATGACTTGCAAATGGGATAAGGAAGAACTCTATCAATTCAGGGGTGAAAAGAAGTGAAACATTAAGGTTGCTATGACTGAAAGAAGAAAAATAGTATATATTTACCTAACTCTTTGGATGGCTTGTACTTGGGATAAGGAAGAATCCTATTCGACTGTGAGAAGAAAACATTTATTTCTGCATAATAACTTGAGTTATTCATGTCTAGTTACCAAACTTTGTGGATGGCTTGCACTTGGAGCAAGGGAGAAGACCAATAATTATGGGATAAACCAATGAAAGGTGAGGGTCAAAGAAAGTATATAGATTGTTTCTGCACAATGACATTAGTTCTGCATCATAATATCGTGACTAAAGTTTGTTAATGTCTTACACTAAGAAAGAAGCCTGTAAATTTGGGGATGAAAAGAAGGAAAATGGTTTCTGCACATACCATTGACTTTACATCTCAAACCTGAACCAGACTTTGTGAACAGTTTGCACTAGGGATAAGGAAGAGGGCTGTTGATTTGGGGCATCAAAAGTTCAAAGGTCTGGGTCATTGTGGTCAAAGAAAAATGGATAAAATAACTTTTATTTTAGTGACAGTTCCTTAGTCAAATTAAGTACATTCAATTAATAAAGAAACCTATAGATTCTTTGTCTAAAGGTCATAGGTCATGGTCATGATAAGTCATGATAAGCCTAATACAAAATGATGGTATCTACACATCAAGATTAGTTGAAGACTGGAGCCATGGTATATCAGCTGGTTGAGTCTAGGACTTGTAATCATAGGTTGGATGATCAATACCCACCAAGGCCAATATGATTGGCTGCCGTGGTGTGTCTTTTAGAAAGGCACTCGAGCTCCCATTTCCTCAACATGATGTAGCTAATAATGTGTTAAAAGTTCCGTTAGAACCTAGACTCCGCCACAACAAAATCCCAACAACAATGTACTTCAAGACTGCATACATTGCCCAAATGGTGCAGTCATTGAAACCCATTAATCAATAATCGCAACCACACCCTATTAGTGTCTACATCGTGGACTATTAAACATGGGTTAGATATGTAATAGAACATTCAAGTTACTCTTATTCGCATGTTTGGTTAGTTTACACACTATTTATGTCCTTTTTTGTGAAGATTTTGACAGTACTAACTAAAAAAGATGTGTTTCTCATGAAAAAAGGACTTTTTCACAAAAAGCACTTTTGTCACAAAAATATGACTTTTTTAAATGAAAAAGGTGAGGGTTGGGTTTTGAAAGCTTTTGAAACCACCATGTTAATGACATGAATGGCCAATGAACATTAGTTGAGATTTTAATTGGATGTTGTACAGAGCTCTAAGGATTGTATTTTTCTTGTTTTTGGGTCAAGGACATAGGATAATATGGAAGGATACCTGAATACTGATTTAGATAATGCTTTTTATTTATTGCTTTTTTTCTCAAATGACACTGGATTTCTTCAAGACAAGACTTAAGTGTATTTCTAACTGCGAGATAAATATGATATAATGTATCATGCATTCGAGGGATGACCATTTATAATTCAAGGTAAAATAAACTTAAAGTTGATGGGTCTAACAAGTAAAAATGAATATTTTTACACGTTTTATATATTCCATTATCAGGGTAAATTAGTTTACCATGGTCCTTGGTATTTCTCTTTGTATTGATGAGATTTCAGTGAGTTCATTTTCCAGAGTTCCATTACATCATTTAGAGGAGATTTCCTATTGAATGATGACATCATTTAGAGGAGACTCCCTTTTCAATGATGACATCATTTAGAGGTGATTTCCTATTCAGTGATGACATCATTTAGAGGTTTCCTATTTAATGATGACATCATTTAGAGGCAATTTCCTATTCAGTAATGACATCATTTAGAGGCAATTTTTGATTCAGTGATGACATTATTTAGAGAAGATTTCCCATTCAATGACGACATTATTTAGAGAAGATTTCCCATTCAATGATATCATTTAGAGGATATTTCCCATTCAGTGATGACATCATTTAGAGGAGATTTCCTATTCAATGATGACATCATTTAGAGGAGATTTCCCATTCAATGATGACATCATTTAGAGATTTCCTATTCAGTGATGACATCATTCAGAGGTGATTTCCCATTCAATGATGACATCATTTAGGGGAGATTTCCCATTCAGTGATGACATCATTTAGAGATTTCCTATTCAATGATGACATCATTTAGAGGAGATTTGCCATTCAATGATGACATCATTTAGAGGAGACTTCCTATATTGATGAGACCTTCAGTTTTGTTCACAAGCCAAGAACTGATAAAGATATTTCTGAAATTTTTTGCACATATTTGACCAGTGACACGGATGTTTCTTTTACTAATTAAAATTTTTCAATTTAAGTATTTGTAATGTTTTGTTTATTGGCCTATCCATCCATCCATTATCAAGTCTTGTTTCTGGGGCAAAACTTTAACTGTTTAATATGTTTCTTTGAATCTTTTTAAAATTGTGCCTTTTGCTGTTCACTCTCCTTCATTCCAGTATTTCTAGAGTTTCATCCATTTATCAGTTCATCCATCTGTCCATAGATTCAATTTTGTTTCGGATTTTAACTCCAAAATTATCTCATTTAAGCTTGGTGGATATATTAGACTAATGGTGTAGATGTGCCTTTTTCTATTCATAATTCTTTGGTTTCAGAATCAATGTTTTCATCCATTTATCTACCCATTCTTTATTTGCAATTACATTTCATAATCATTGTTTTCATCTAGTAATCTATCCATTCATTATTCACAATTACATTTCCAGAGCAATAACTCCAGAACTATTAAAGATATCTTCATGAAACTTGGTACAGATAATAAACTAGTGGTTCACATGTGCACATGGATTTCAACAATTCTTCAGTTCAGTATTTTTAAAAATCTATTTATCTATGTGTCCATCCATCAATCCATTATGTACACCTTTCTGGGACAAAACTCCAGTATCTCTGTGAAAGCTGGTACAGTTATGAGACTAGTAGTACTGATGTTTCTTTTGGTATTTGCAGTTCTTCAGTTTCATTATTGTTAATGTTTTCATCCACTTGTCTATTATCCATTCGTTGAACAATTACACTGTCATTCTAGAGCAAAACTTGAGATGCCTATCACTTCCCTTATATTTCCTATGCATTGAATCTTTCAAAAATCCTTTCATCTCCAAGCAGCCATTTTCTCGGAGTGGGGGTGGGGGACCATGATATATCATATATACTCACTTATAAGTCAAGGCAAACTGTAAGCAACAAAGATCATTATCTGCTGCAGCAAATTGCACCTGCTGATCAGGGTCTTTTAGATTTGGGTCTGTGCAGTTTGCAGTTGGACTTGTGTTATATACAGGAAATGACTCCATTGCTTTCTTATGCACATGAAAGAGTGCAAACATTTGCTACCGATTTCTCGTTAAATTTACAAAGTTTTCAAAATCATTATGACTAAACAATTTGAACAGTGAAATAAGTATAACAATATTTCTGGTCATGAGTGGCAGTATGCATCAATGATTAAGCAGTGGTTTGATGGAATGTTTGCTATACTAAAGTTGATTGCCTTTGTCCAAACAAGAGGTCATGTCATATATAGTACCTAACAAAATGGCTGCTTAAGGCTGGTGATTGCTTAAGGTGACCTTTAAGTCATGTTGTTTGTATTTCTGCATTTAAAAAATGTCAGTTACTGTAGCAGTTCATTGGAATTTTCAAAGTGAGAAATTACTAATGGTCACATTTTCTGTATAGATTTAATATTTATTTGATCGAGATGGTAGCACGTTTTTGACTGAATTGATATATATAGTATTACAGTTGTGCAGTGATGGTAAGCATGATGCAAGCCTTAGATTAAGACCATTAGTGGAACACTGTGTTGTGAGCTGAATGTTGTATAACACAAACTGTTGTTGGATTATTTTGATGTAGCACAGTTGAATGTTATTCAGCTGTTACCGTCTTGGCTGAGTGCAAAAATTGCAGATTTTTATTTACTCTGTGGGGTAATTGACAAATGCGATTACAGATATAGCAGACTGGTCCAGGTTAATTTTGGGTTCTCCTGCACTCGATCATCTATCCCCAAGAAAGTAAATCTTTTAATTTTTAATAGATTTGAAGAAAAGGACTATGCAAATTAGACCACCAGTGAGATGGATACATGGTTGCCAAATTGTACTTTTTGCTAAACCTTTTGTAGCAATATAATTGGTAACCAGTCACAATATACATTTATACTGATAAATTAGCATACATTGGATGGGAAAATTAGTTTTTCCTTTCATTGATGTGAGAATAACTGTACAGGAAAGGAAATTTTTTATGGATGAAGTCAAGCAAGAGATGAAATCAAATATAATCTGTATTTTTGTATAGATTCACAATTGAATGACTTTTGGAATTAAGTTAAAATGCTGACAAGACCTTTTTTCATCTTAATAGACTCAACACAGTAATGCTCTGCTGATTCTTTGACAAGTATTGTCATCTAGTGTGGATAATAGAGTCATTTTATGAGAAGATCACCAAGTTTGTGTACTTCTGGTTGCCTAACTCTATATTATTCATTTTGGGCACATAAAATGTATTATCTGGCAGAAACGCAGGAGACTTTTAATGGTTGATATTATTATTCCAATTGTAGTCTAGACACGAATAGTTTATTTTGCGGGTTTATAAAAGTTGTATTATAGAATCAGTGGACTTCAAACATTGACAATAAAGAACTCAATTTTAGAGCTACCACTGGAAGGGTATATTTTAGTGTGAATAAAAAGCTGTTTTGTTGTTTGCAGTCATTGAAATAAAATTGATAAAACTGATTTAATTTTATAGTCTTGAAGAAATGCATTATTTTGATATGGGTGTGAATCTCTTAATTTTCAAATGGACAAAAACTTGTCAATTACGTCTACAAACTGTATTTCTATATAAAAAAACAGGACTCAAAGGCAGAAATAAGAATTGTAATATTGTAACATAATAAATTTTCAAATTCATTACAAGCTAGTGTTTAGATTTAATTTGAAATGTCTTTTGTATGATTTTCAACAAGTTCTTGCAAAAAATTTGATCAAGTTTGATTCTTAGTAGATATACTTTATTCCATGTTTTTGTCTGCAGAACACTGTAAATGGACCAGCACGAGGTGGAAAACAGTGCAACAAACGAAGTACTGGTTGGTGAATACTATAACTAGGCAACACTTGATGGACCCCACTAACTAGGTAAGCACTAGGTGGAGACACTAACTAGGTAAGCACTTGGTGGAGACACTAACTAGGTAAGCACTTGGTGGAAACCATAAACTAGGCAAGCCCCTGGTGGAGACCACTAACTAGGTAAGCACTTGGTGGAGACACTAACTAGGGAAGCACCTTTTGGAGACCATTAACTAGGTAAGCACTAGGTGGAGACACTAACTCGGTAAGCACTTGGTGGAGACCACTAAATGTGTAAACATTAGGTGGAGAACACTATAGCTCAGCAAGCACTAGATGGAGAACACTGTAAATGGCAAGCAAAAGGTGGAGACACTAACTAGGTAAGCACTAGGTGGAGGCCACTAACTAGGCAAGCACTTGGTGGAGGCCACTAACTAAGCAAGTTCTAGGTGGAGACACTAAGTAAGCACTAGGTGGAGACACTAACTAGGTAAGCACTAGGTGGAGACCAGTAACTTGGCAAGCACTTGGTGGAGGCCACTAACTAGGCAAGTACTTGGTAGAGGCCACTAAATTAGCAAGTTCTAGGTGGAGACAGCTAACTAGGCAAGTTCTAGGTGGAGACCACTAACTAGGCAAGCACTTGGTGGAGACCACTAACTGTGTAAACATTAGGTGGAGAACACTATAACTCAGCAGGCACTAGATGGAGAACACTGTAAATGGCAAGCAAAAGGTGGAGACCACTAACTATGCAAACACTAGTTGGAGAATACTAGGTAATCAGTAGGTCAAGAACACTGTAACCAGGCAAGCACTAGGTGGAGACAACTAACTAGGCAAGCACCAGGTGGAGACAACTAACTAGGCAAGCACTGCAAAAGGTGGTGATCTGTGATTCTTGTACATGCAAGGACAGTGGTGCTGCCATGAATGCAACAACTAACAACAACAACAATAATATTCCATTGTTTAACTTTACTGAGCATAATGACACGTCATTAATATTGTTTGAAACATCGTGGTGTAACTTGTCAATGCTGCAGAGTACCATTGTGTATTGATGATACAGAGTCCTTAATGTTGCATTATAGATCAGATATCAAACTCATGTTATCTTTGATATGAATTGAATAAAATGAAATTTATTAATACATTATGACAGTTATTGCAGGCAGAATAATATAATTCTTTTAATAAATTTAATATCAGTTAACAGGGCCAGAATTAAACCTTTTTTACTTCTTGAACATTTATTGGGGTTCTGGTTTATATATGGGTTTAAATTTGTTGTTTTCAACAATAGAAGGTTCATGAACAGTCATATTGTTCCACAATCTATTAGGGACAACCATTTTGTTTTTAGAGGATAGTCCAAATCGTATGTGACACAAATATTTATGATGAGCCTTCTGTAAAAAAATATACTAGAACAGCATTTTTTGGAGGATTTAATGAAGATAATATTGGAGAAATATATCTATATTTGTGAATAAAATGAATGGGTATCGAAGAGATAACCTGCTTTCTCTTGAAAACATAATAATTGTAAACTAATATGCTATGTATTATCACTATGTACATGTAAGGTCACAATATTAGGCTACATGCTAAACAGCAGATGCCACTGGAAAGGAATCAATGCCAAAACAAGCTCTTTTTTTACATTGTGGAATTATGCATGATTTATTTGATTTTTATATTTTTTACAAACTTTAAAGAGTCTTATTTATCTTTTGCTTTATATATCATTTGATAGTTTAACTCTTGCAAGAAGATAACAAGAGCTTGAAATCTCAGCTTGCATTTTTCACATATAACTTACATTAAATTGTAGCCCTTCATAGCACTTGTTGATAATTGTATATATATAATTAGAAACAGTACAGTTTCTTATGTTATTTGTTTAGGCTTTAATAAACAGTAACAAAAGAAAGAGTGAAAACAACAAGCTTTGAAAAATTTAACAAATAATTTATTTCCCTGAAAAAACACTTGTAAAAATGGAAAAAAAAATGAAATTATGGTTGAATCAAATCCAAAAATAATCCAAGAATAATCCATGAATTAAATTTTAGAAGTCCTAGTAATGAAATGTTCTAATGAATTCAAGTCTAAGTCCTGATGAAAAATCCAAAATGGAGGGCGATTTCATATACTGTAGCCTTTGTGGTGTTGTATCATCTACAGTTCTTTTTTATTCCACAGCCAATAATATTCCGGTGTTTGAATTTCTGAATAAAATTTAAATAAATGTCTTTGTCCAAGAACTCTGTATGAGCACTCAAGTATTTCCAGGAAAAAGAATTAATCTTTTAGAATCCAAATAATTTGAATAAAAATTATAACTTGAAACTGTCACAACAAAATGAACATCTTTACGTCCCAGTGTTTAGAAGCCCAACTGAGAAAAATCTCTATAAACAAAGGTTACACAGAAACTTGAGATGTAAAACAGAGTCCCTGATGAGGGTCACGTGATCACATTCTAGAAAGGCTTGGAAGGAATCTACAAGTCTAATGGCATGTAAACCAGTACAGCTTCGATTCTATGATTATCATTAAAAATGAATAAAAAAAAGTTGTTTACTTAACCCTCCATCAAGGCCAGGAGCTAGGTCAGCATAAGATACAAAGTTTGGTGTTTACAACTAACAGTCAGGTGAAACTAATTTCTGGAAAATGTCAAATTCCTAGTAAACAAAATTACATTATTATGACATATAATGAAATTAAAAAATAAAAGGATTTAAAAACTTACAGTCAATTAAATTAAATCAAATATAAATTAGATCAAATATACATAACAAATATAACTTTGAATATTTTTATATGTTTATCATAACACAGTGTATCAAACATTATTTATGACATATCATTTAATTATGTGGGGAAAAATTATTTAATGAAGAAAAGATTATCCTCATTGTTTACAGCTAGAGAATTAGTACAAGAAAATTACCTCTGAAATGATATGACAGATGAAGTGGGGGATATTTGTTTATCTCTCAGATAGACTATACATGGGGCCAGTGTATTTGTTGTAGGAACAACCTGGGAAAACACCCAGTAAGAACCACTGACCCATGGGAATCTACTGGCAAGTGTTCTCTCATACTCACTTTGGCTGTGCCTGAGACAGATTAACAGCACAAGAAATGGACCATGGAATTTTAGCACTGTTCATGTGCTACTATTCTTTTGCTACATTCAGAGCAAAAAATTTGGATGTTGTTTGTGATACTGGCATCCATCAAGTTTTCATCACCGATCAGTACTTGTCTTGTTCTCAAAATGTACACAATTTAGAATTTAACTTAATTATACTTTTTCTTGTGCTTCAGTACCTTTCAGAAAAGGTTTGAAGAGTAATAATCACCATTAGCTTGTAAATTCATTTATTTTGAAAGTGGAACTGAATCACAATTAATTCATTTTGTGTACATAGCTATGGAAACCACATGCTCATTTTGTACCTTTGCATTAGAGGACACAAGGGAAAATACTTTTTTTATTACATGGACATGTCATTGATAGTGAAATAAAGGTATAAAGTTAAGGACTTTATTTTGTGATATATCATGCATTGAAATGACTTTTAAACTTTTTAAAAATTATTATGAGTTCCAATAGTGTATTACAATGCAGAGAGAGTATTACAATGCAGATGAGTATTACAATGCAGACAGAGTATTACAATGCAGACAGTATTACAATGCAAGCAGAGTATTACAATGCAGACAGTGTATTACAATGCAGACAGTATTACAATGCAAGCAGAGTATTACAATGCAGACAGTGTATTACAATGCAGACAGACTGATGTAAGTCATTTATACGGAATGCTGTATCTTTACATAATTATCACTACTATGATAATTAAGTATAAAAACAAGGATATGTACTCAATGAAATAAAACATGTACTTGAACAAATATATTACAGTGCTCAAAATGATGATAACTTTTTTTTTTGTTTTGGTATATTAACTTAGCTTTAACAATTTTGCAGTCATATCGCTATGATGTCTGCATTGTGGCAGTTTATAGTGATGTCTTGCACTGGGGCATCATGCCGCCAACATGTGACATCATGTCCCACCCAGTCACATTATCCTGATACATGTACCAGGCTGACCACTCCTAACACTAACCTCATAATGCTGAGCACCAAGCAAGGCAACTGTCAGTAATAATAATAATAATGAAGACTTTATTTAGAGAAGGTAACTCAGTTACAGAACTAATCTACCTTGAGGCCTTCTGTTATGTACAATATATGCAGTATATACAACATGATGTGAAGAATCTGGCTTGACACTAATTAAGTGATCTTAAAAATCAAAGTATCAAGCCTGGAACATATGCACAGGCATCTATGAACATATAAACATATATAAAATATAAAATATCATCCTGCACTGAAGAATTCAACTGTGAAAATGATGCAAACTAAAAGAAAAGCAGGCAGTATTTATTGTACTAAACTGTTCAATTGTCCAAAGATTTCTTCCATTTGAGACATTGATTATGAAAAGAAGAAATGCTAGGAGCCTGCCTTATGTCACTGGGAATGTTGTTCCATACCAGTGGACCACTATACTGAAAACTTTTTTTAAACATTTCCTTCTTTGGCCTTGGTATAATGTAATTTTTACTTCTTATGGACCTTAAATTTTGGTGAAAGATATTGCTTAGATAGACAGGAAAGGCTTTTCTGGATACTTTATACATCAGTTTGGCCTTTCTAAAAAATATTCTTTCATGTATTGTTAAAATCTTTATATTATTCATTGCATCCTGGAAATTGTCTTTACATTGATCTAGAATTAAATGGCAAGCCCTCTTTTGGAGTCTTAAAAGTTTTGTTATGTTTGAATTAGAGGTATCCAAAGTTACATTACAATAGTCCAGATATGGCTGAATATAATTTTTATAAAAGATGACCCCATAGTGAAGAGGAATGTGTGTTTTGATTTTCCTCAGTAGCCAAAGATAAGAATTAACCTTTTTTGAAACATGTTTAATGTGAATAGACCAAGTAAGATTGTTATCTATGAATATACAAAGAACTTTGTCATGCGAGGTCATATTAAGGCTCACATTGTCAAATAGAACCTGGACTTTGTTGCTATCTAGACTTGTTCATTTTTGTTGCATTGTAACTAGTAGGGCTTTTGTTTTTTCTGTATTTATGATTATACTGTTTTCCACCATTTTTATGTCTATGGTATAATTCGGCCAGGATTTGAACCTGTGACCTCCCACACCTGAGGTATATGCTCTAATCTCTTAGGCCACTGGAGTGGTCAGATGATGAGAACTGTTTCTGTATGTGAGGATATCTGATCCAATTTAAGCTTTTATTAGTAATTGCCTAAATGGCAAGATATTTGCAATGGAGTAATTTGTGCATTAGCTTGTTTTTTTTAAATAGAATAATTGCAGTTAGATTTGTATTATTGAAGAGAACTGGTTGGACCACACAGTGGACAATAATGCCAGGGCCCATGAAAAACATTTTGAAATTTACTTTGGTGCAATGAAAAATGTGTGTCACATATGTAATGTACATGGATTTTAAATGTTTAAACATTCTGCTGGATGCTCCTGAGATTTCGCCAAGTACATTCCATGTTGTTGAACAAGTCCCATGTGGATTTTGCCACACTGTAGTCAGATGCAACAGTCCAGCTGAATGACCAATGCTGACCATGGTAGAGACACAGTAAAAGTGTTTATAAAATCCCTCAGTGTCACAGCAAAACAAAATTTCAGTTGTGTTTCATAACCTTCATGGGTATGTTGGCCAATTAATAATGCAAGCAGTAGCAACAGTATTAAATGCACAAATAAGCATCATTCCAAACATGATGGAAATATATTGGACATTTTGGTTGGACCAGCTGTAATGAATTGACGTGCTTCATTTTGTCAATTTCAGCCTGGATAAGCTCATAGACAACCTTACAGCCAATGGTAATGAGTGATTCAAAATCACTTGATGGGGGTGCCATTGATGGAAAATTCAATTTAATCATCCCTAAAGAAATCCATCCTTACAAGGATATGATCAATTAGAACAGGTTTGCTGAAACACATTTACCACAAATTGAGGCATTCCATTCATTTTTGTCTTGCGAAGGTATTTCTGCCAACAACTACACATATACAAGCAATGTCTGGTCCCTGTTTGGTTGTCAGAATCTTGGTGGTTATCTTGATATGTTTTGGCATATTGATGTGTTGTTATACATGAAGTATTTGATATGTTTCATGATACACCCAAGTATGAATACAATTTTGATCCTGCATGCTACTTTTACTGAGAATGGCTTGGGATGTGCAGCTCTCAAAAACCAAGGTTGAGTTGGAATTACTCTCTGATATTGACCAGCATCTGTTTGTGGAACGTGGCATATCAATGACAAGCCACCAATACACTCCCACAAACAATCCAAATGGTTATGACGACATTGTCCCAAACAGTGGCACCATGTATCTTATCACAAACAATCCAAATGGTTATGACGACATTGTCCCAAACAGTTGCATCATGTATCTTTACACAAACAATCCAAATGGTTATGACCACACTGTCCCAAACAGTTGCATCTTGTATCTTTACACAAACAATCCAAATGGTTATGACCACACTGTCCCAAACAGTTGCATCTTGTATCTTTACACAAACAATCCAAATGGTTATGACCACACTGTCCCAAACAGTTGCATCTTGTATCTTTACACAAACAATCCAAATGGTTATGACCACACTGTCCCAAGCATTTGCATCTTGTATCTTTACACAGACAATCCAAATGGTTATGACCACATTGTCCCAAACAGTTGCATCTTGTATCTTTACACAAACGATCCAAATGGTTATGACCACACTGTCCCAAACAGTTGCATCTTGTATCTTTACACAAACAATCCAAATGGTTATGACCACACTGTCCCAAACAGTTACATCTTGTATCTTTACACAAACAATCCAAATGGTTATGACCACACTGTCCCAAACAGTTGCATCTTGTATCTTTACACAAACGATCCAAATGGTTATGACCACATTGTCCCAAGCAGTTGCATCATGTATCTTTACACAAACAATCCAAATGGTTATGACCACACTGTCCCAAACAGTTGCATCTTGTATCTTTACACAAACAATCCAAATGGTTATGACCACACTGTCCCAAACAGTTGCATCATGTATCTTTATACAAACAATCCAAATGGTTATGACCACATTGTCCCAAGCAGTTGCATCTTGTATCTTTACACAAACAATCCAAATGGTTATGACCACACTGTCCCAAACAGTTGCATCTTGTATCTT
Source organism: Sinohyriopsis cumingii (assembly GCA_028554795.2). Taxonomy (NCBI): domain Eukaryota; kingdom Metazoa; phylum Mollusca; class Bivalvia; order Unionida; family Unionidae; genus Sinohyriopsis; species Sinohyriopsis cumingii. The sequence goes on along the minus strand of CM068836.1, from coordinate 25,389,948 downwards.
TACACAAACGATCCAAATGGTTATGACCACATTGTCCCAAACAGTTGCATCTTGTATCTTTACACAAACAATCCAAATGGTTATGACCACATTGTGCAAGCAGTTGCATCATGTATCTTTACAAAGACAATCCAAATGGTTATGACCACACTGTCCCAAACAGTTGCATCTTGTATCTTAGCGCAAACAATCCAAATGGTTATGACCACATTGTCCCAAACAGTTGCATCTTGTATCTTTACACAAACAATCCAGATGGTTATGACCACACTGTCCCAAACAGTTGCATCTTGTATCTTTACACGTACAAACTTTATAGTTGGGCAGTGATGTCACCCAGGCATATCAGTGGGTTTGAAATTTATTGATCCTACACACATAGACATTCACAAACATGTACACGAGTACAGAAGCAACAACACTAATGGATACCTCGTAGAAGTTTATCTGAGTATCCTGATTTGCTTCACCACACACATGATGATTATCTGCTGGCTCCAGAAGTTTTGGTGGTAGCTTGCAAGTGGTTGTGCCGTTGTCAGTTTGCAATCATGAATGAATCCAAACTGATCCCAAATCTTACGACAAAAAACAAATTTGTAATCCATGTATAAAATCTGTATTTAGGATTAGGAATGAGTGTCAGCAAAGTACACAGGGTGCCTGGATTTTTCCCAGCATGACTAGACAGCACCATATATACAAATACATTTTAATCTGCACGCAAAGGCCACAAATGACCTTGAGAATGATTTTCCACCTGATGAATAATAATGTGTTTGGCAAACCTATGGAGAACCTCTGCAAATAAAAATGTGTTGATCTTGTATGTGACAGTGAAGAAGACAAACTAAATAAATTAATTGTGGACCCGGCATTCAGTCATGAAAAATATTTGATGGCATTCACAGCAAGAAAGTCATGCTGAAATTGGCAAAACCCATCTCTGTTGGCTTGTCTCTGTTGGACTTAACTGAGTTGCTCATGTACAGGTTTTACTATGACAAGATCAAACCACGATATGGTGACAGCATCAGGATGCTATATATAGACAGAGACTCGCTTTTGATGCACATCACAACCAATAACTTGTATATGACGTGGCCGAACCAGGTTTAGTAAATGAGTTTAACACCAGTGAGTATCCAAGGGATCATTTAGATTAGTAACACCGAAAAAAAGGTTGTTGGTAATTTCAGTAATGATTGCTTGGGAAAGCCAATTGAAGAATACCAAAAATGTACTTGATTGTGGTTGGACCACAAAGCTGTAAGAACATCAAATAGGTAAAAGTAGTTGGTGGGGTTGATGTTGCAAATAATCTAAAACATGACATGTGTGAAATGTTTGCACAAGTGTTGTGAATTGACACATTCATTTTTTTGGGTTGCTCAACAGTGATGTCATGGAGCAGGAGCTTGTTGATAAACAAACTTGAAGCCATCGATGACGTTTGCAAGGAATGATATTTGTACATGAATGATGAAATCTGAGGCAACTTTTCATGAACTCGTTGCTGAATTGCAACTCAGAGCATTATCTTGATGATTACAATATCATCAACAAAACCAGAATTCTATGTGACTTTCTATACACTAAGAACTACAAGGGAACCCTGCACACTTGAGATTGCACTGGCTGGCGTTGATGCACATTTATTACAGTTGGCCTAGTAACTGATCAAGAACATTTGGTGTCGACGCACATTTATTACAGTTTGTCTGGTATCCAATAATGAACATTTCATGATCATTTGGTGTCGATGCACGTTTATTACAGTTTGTCTGGTATCCAATAATCAACATTTCATGATCATTTGGTGTTGATGCACGTTTATTACAGTTTGTTTAATATCCGATAATGAACATTTGGTGGTCTTCCTGCTAATAACTAATGTTGATCACATGATTTATCATGGTCACATGATATGAGAAGACTGATGTAGATGAATGGTAATTCAAGCCCCATGTCCCTGTTTAGTGTTGGCCTCTGCTGATGTATTTTGATAGCCTCCTTCACGTTTCTTTTCCATATATTGTCCTCTAATGTGATCACTTTGGTTTGATTGGGGACCATGATAGGTCACATGATCAACACTAGTCGCTGATGAAGGCAGTGTGATATTACAGAAAAATTCAAACTCTTAAGATATTTATGCTCAGAGCATGAGAAGTAAATAATGATGATGAATCATCCTGAGGAAGGAAGCAACTTTTTCAGCTGCTACTTGAATTGTACTTTGAAATATATAACAATATGAACTGAATGACAATAACACAAAGCTTAGTATTATTTTTGATTAACCTTTCCAAACCTTTTATATGACAAAATTAAATGTACACATTCTGTGAAGTGAAAAAATATATTTCTTTTACAAAAGTTAAAGTTATTACTATACATATATACACCTCTCCCTCGATAACTTTTTGGGGTATTTTCTGGTTTAAAAAATGGGATCCACGCCTGACCCCACATTATAAGCAGGTTCGCAAGTTATCAGGGCGTGAGTTATCAAGGGATTGGTGTAATTGTTTTTATCCTATGCCTTTGACACACATTCAGGTAATAGAAGCAGTCTTGTTTTACCATAGTTCAGTACATTATGCATTATGGACCCCTACTAGCATGTAATTACTCAATATTTTATTGGCGGTGTTTTTATCCCTCCCTTACCCAGAGTGTTTCTTCCTCCTCTCATCCCAGTGACATGTATATGCAATTATTCAATTTTTAATCTTTCTCGCTGTACTTTGCCAGGTTTGATACATAATACAATTGGCAGTTATGGCTCCCAGCTGCCATGTTATAATGAGGGTTATATGTTTATGGACAATTTTTTGTGACATCTCTTTCATTACTCAGTGAAAGCTGGTATTAAAATTTAGTTAAAATATTTCACATGATGTTTCTTTTAACTTTTAGCTTTCGATGGCAAGATTGAACTTTTCCGCTGTTGTACACACTTTGAAGTATTTGAAGGTGTGCTTCCACCTTTACATTAGGAATTAAAGTGTTGAATCGGATGTTATATGTTTTACAAAAGAATTTCATCTCATTCTTCACTCATTTTTGAGAAAATTCAAAAGGTAGCAACTCATTTGGATTATATATCATCTGGAACCAAATTGTTTGTGAGCACAAATTTCTTCCAAGATTTTCTTATTTCCTTTCTGTATTTTCCTTTAATATCGGTTATTTGCTTTCTACATTTTTCTTTTAACTTCTGTTTTACCTCATATTAACATAAATACATCAAAAGGCAAATGTTCAGTGAAGAACTGACAATATTTTTGTGTGACTTAACATTTAACCATGCAGAAGAATGCCTTTCTAACAGTAGGTACCTGATTTAGAATTGTTCCCAAACACAGGTGTTTGTACACGAAATTAAAATGTAATTTGGGAACAAAAGTAATAATTTGGACCATTCCTTATGTGAATTTGTGGTTAACACCTTATTTTTGCTCAGTCATTCCTCCACCCCACCCCGACCCTGTGATGAATGTTGTACTTTACTATTTTGGATTGATATTGTTGTGAATTATTCTTAGTGGAAAAAGTTTTTGTTATCAAGAATTGGTTATTTAAATTCATTCAGATCTCAGGAAATATAATTAACGATGGATGGGCTCTAAAGTGTAAGGTCAAATTTGCAGGGGTCAGTTGATCAAAATTGTCAGATTGGATTTCGTTTAAACTTTAGTCACAAAAATCTCCAGTGTTCCATAACTAATACTTTTCAGAAAATGTTTTTTCAACAGTTTCCATCAGTGTGATCATACTTTTAAGTCGCTTCATTAGTGAATTTGTCCATATCTGGTGTTTAAAGTGCCAAAAGTTAAATAAAAACAAAGGTCACAGGGATAACACAACCATAGGAAAAACCTCTACCTCTTATTGTTGTTATAACCTTTGGAAAAACTTTAACCTCCTATTGCTGTCATAACCTTTGGAAATGTGTCTCTCTCCTGTTGTGTGAAGAGTATCATTAAAATCTGGTCACCTGATGCTATGCATATATTACATGGTTTCCATTTGTTTGGAGGGCAAAGGTCAGCAGTCAAGGACACTTTAACCTTAACTCATATGTGTGAAGTATTGGAAATGACTACATCTACTTGTAAAGATGCAAATTTCTGTCAATCTATGAAGAGCACATTAATTTAGGCCAGAGAACAATTAATTATATTTATGGGGACAGGTGCTTGTTTAATCACTATACTGCAATGATTTCTAATGTCTGTGTTGGGAGAGGAAGTGATTCTTAATTAAGCCTTCATTTACTTAACTGTTAGACAACTAGAATAGGGAAGGTTACCTTTGATTTTATATCAGAACTGTCAGAAGCCGAGTTTTTCCAGATCTGTTGTTTGAAATTCTATAACTCATGCTGAATGCACATTTGGTGCCTAGTTATAAAAGGCGGTGAATATATTTAATCCTGATTGGTTATGCTAAAAAGGGGTGTGGTTCCCACACGAAAATTCTTGGGGTTAAATTGCCCTCATCAAAAAAATCTAGTCATTCTGCAATTTTCCTGCAAGAGTGAGAATATAATGGATTTCATGAGTGAATTTGGAAGAAATTCTCTCATAAAACATTGGTCAAAGGGACTGGCTGTCTGGCAAGTCAATGGACACAATTTTGGCAGTAGATGTGAACAAAGTTTGAAAGCACAAGGTATTTATGTCAGTTTCATGTAATTCATTGATACCAATATAATATGATTTGCTTGAATTTAATTCTTTATATTTGCATGAATTTATTTGTTTAAATCCGTAGATCAATTTTTGTATAAGTGTAACTGTGTTGAGTTCATATATCTGAATTCGTACAATGATCTTTAAATAAGCTGATGAATTGTTTGAATTTGTCATCTTGATTACTATAGGAATCGAAGAATTTCATACATTAGTTGATATGAGTTACGAGAATCAGTTTTAGTTCACCGATCTTAGATGATTTCATGTATGCTAAAGACTTGAATGTGTGTATTCGCTGAAAATAATGTAGTTAAGACATATAATGAATTTCATTCATTCATTTGTATAATTGAGACGAGATTGGAACTGTTATGTCTCGTGTAATGCCAATCGGAATCACTGATGAAATAGTCATTAGGAAGTACATTAATCTTGTGAAACTAGGTTTGTTTATGGTCTGCCATGTTTAGCTTGACCAGATAGCCTTTGGTCTGTTTGAATTCTGATAGAATGATATTTGACATAAAAAAGGGAAGTAATGATATGTTCCCAGTAGGACCAATGACAGAAGATTTAGGTTGCTTCTCTGTTTATTTGAAAGGTGAAATAGCTCCACAGATGTATCCACTGAAGTTGTTGTTGTGGGGTTTAACGCCATTTTTCAGCACACGATAGGCTATACATAGTGGCCAGTATTAATGGTGGAGGAATAACCCAGGAAAGAACCACCTACCCATGAGAAGCTACCGGCAAGCTTTCTCACTTGCCCACACTGGCTGAATCTGAGACTCATCCGGTGCAGACAGAGGTGAGATGGCAGTGATCCATAACGGAGAACGCTTGAGACCACTTGGCCACTCTGAGCCCCTTATCCACTGAAGTATCCACTGACATATCCACATACCTACTTATCCAAGTATCTATGTATCTAAGTACTTATGTATCCACCTACCCACACAAAGTTTGAGGGCTGAAAAGAGGTGAGACAGTAGGGAGGTTGAAAAAGGGAATAAGCAAAAGGGCCTAGAGGAAACACCACAGTGAAGTTGGAGTGGACGGAATAAGCACGTTAAAGCAGGTTATGAAGTTGTACAAGGCAATGACTTTGATCATTTGCTCGATTATATGATGAACTAATTCTGTCATTTAAAACAGATCGGCTATTTATATAAATATATTTGTGTTTGAAATTAGGTGAAAGATTTATTCCAGAAAGAAGTGTATCTTCCTAATGTAATGTATTATCCCAGTTGTTTATGTAATTGATTAAATTTTTGTTTTTTTCCATGTATGGGGGCTTGTCTCATTCTGTTAAATATATCTGCTCAGATCTCTATTTATTCCATCTATAATTTCACACTTTATTTTAATATTTGCTCAGTCTGGGCAACAATACTGAGGGCGATCACCCTCTAGAAAACGATAGCCATATAAAGCAGACACTTTGTAAGAAGGTACAGCCTCACAACACCATCAGCAGTAGCAACTTCTACACTACTATTGTAATGAAAAGGTTATTATCAGACTTAGCATAAGCTGGAGTTTTCTTATGGGTTATGAACATTTTTAATGCTCTAAGAGGTTTGATGGTGAAGGTGAAGGGTCATGGTCATAGCAAGTGAAGGTGAAGGGTCAAGTTAGTAGCAGCTGATGGTGACGGTGAAGGGCCAAGGTTGTAGCAGCTGATGAAGGTGAATGGTCAAGGTAGTAGCAGCTGATGAAGGTGAAGGGTCAAGGTAGTAGCAGGTGAAGTTGAAAGGTCAAAGTAGTAGCAGCTGACATTTGTTGCATTGGATATGAAAGAGATAGAAATAATCTTTACATTGATACATTGACTGTCACCGTGATTTAATTCATTCCTGACATCATTACCACTTATCTTCATCTTCTAGGTAAACAGTTAAACAAAATCTAATGTCTCAAACAAACCTCAATAATCAATTTGATTCCATAATTGTACCTGGAAGAAGAAAAAGAGATTATTTTAATAGGGTCAGATGTGAGTGCTAATATTCATCTATTATAAAACATGCAGCATGTTTATTATAAGTTTCTGTGCAAGGAATCTATTGTCACACCTGTTATTGTACTGCAGATAAATTGAGGTACAAAAAAATCATCTTTTTGTAGATAGATGCTAATGTCCTTATTAAAGATAGAGTGATAAACATCAGCGTCCATTACATTTTCTTTGTTAAGATGTCACTGCCTTTCCTGATGGAACTTTAAAAGTCAAACCATTGACAATATAAGCCTTGTTAACAGGGGGCTATTATTGGAAAATTTTGAATAATTTACATCACTACGTGTTTATCTTGACGGCCTATTATATTGTTCATTGTTGTGCGGTTTACACACCCAGACATGAAGAAGAGAACATTAAAATAGCTTTACGCTCTTTGCTCCTCAAGGATGGTGATAATAATAGAATATTAATGGAATCTATCAAATGTTTTCTTTGGTGCTGTGATGCAACATCTGTTTTTGCCACGAATATGATGATAACATTACAAAGAACACAATAGGCTCCATATTGCATAGAGTGATGGTACAATAGAAAAGTGTACTGCGCAAAAGACAGTTTACTGCTGGTACTGTGATAGATTGTGTTTCATTACATGTAAAATGTGCACTTAGAATGACACCAGTTAAAGTTGGTATGCTTATAAATATATACATAATAGCTACAATAGATATATGAAGCTCAACTTTTGAGAAAATAATATTTACAGAATAAAAAGGAAATCCTTTGTGGTTCTGTCCCAGACGTAGTGAGGTAATTGGATTTCTTTAGTGTTTTTGTAGATTTTTAAGAAAAGAATTAACTAAAAATGGTGTTATTTACATGCCCCATGCTGGGTTTCAGCTGTCACAGTCTGTAATTTAGTCTATAATTATACTATATGTCATTGAGCTGCACATGAGGGTGCATGCACAATATACTTACACATAGTGTTTATGAATTTGACAAGGAGCATCCTAGACAGTACAAACTGTGTTGGTTTGGTGTAATTGTTACATGTAATTAGTGTATATTTAGAGCTTCTGTTAAAGGTCATATCTACATAGGTTGATGATCATAAGTGTATGGTGTCTTAATCAAGAATCTTGGTCTTTTCTGGCATTGAAAGTTTTATTTTTTTAATTCATCTTTACATTTGAATTAAAAGGTAATTTTCTGAACATGAGAGATGTAATGAAGAAATAGAGGTATGATTTGAACATATGATGCATGATTTTTGCAATTTGGTTGATTGTTTTTGTCAAAATATTCAGAAATTAGAGTGAATCCTACATTGATGTGTCATAGACACAGGAATGATATTTTGTTGTTATAAAAATTAAAATCCATGTACCATTCAACTTGATGATTGCCAAGTACCTGTATTTCAGTCTTCATTTACTTTGTTCAGACATTTTGCAGAAGTTTATATTGCCAGTACTGTGCATGCTACATTAAAATTCATTGATTGGGGTTTAATTGTCTACTGCCTACTGTTATGGTGAGAAATATAAAAATAATTTTTGTCTCTCTCTCAATTCATAAGCTTGTGAACACCCTAGCGTCAACATTTTTATTGTTGCCCACTTTTCATAGACAATGGGAAACATTAAATCTTTACCTGTCCATCCATCCAACCTTCTGTCCCTCCCAATTTTAGTTTTTTAACAATAACACCGATAATTATTATTTAAACCAAATTGGTAAGCAGCTTGATATTAACAATACCTTAGCAGAGTCTGATTGTCAGCATTCTGTGTGTCATTTAGCGCGGTTATAGCCCCTAATTGTTAGACCCACCCACCTTTGTTTCAGCACTATAATTATTATTACATATTAATCAAAATTTGATATTCTGCTAGATGTGGATGTAATCTTGGCTGATTCAGTTGTCTGCATTTCATGTCATCATATTGCAGAGTTATGTCCCCTGATTGTTGAACTCCCACTTTTATTTCTACTCAATAAAACCCCGTAATTATTGTTTGATTTGAACCAAATGTAGATTGCAGATTGATATTGACGAGATCTTTGCTGAGTTTGATCAGCACTGTACTGTGTTGTCACTTAGTTAAGTTGTAGCCACTGTTTCTTAGACCCACCCATTTTTGTTTCTGCATAATAACTCCCTTTGTTATTGAATTTCATCCAAGTTTGATTTGCATTTTGATATTGATGAGGCCTTGAGTTCATTTGTTAGCATTCTGCATCATCAATTAGCAGAGTGAAAGCCCATGAATATCGGACCCACCTACTTTCATTTTTGCACAGTAAATCCTTTAACTATTTAGATTTCAACCAAATTTGGAAGGCAGCTTGATATTAATATCAAAACCATGACTAAATTATACATCATTGTTTATTGGAGTTATAGCCCATTATTATCAAGCCCAACCACATTTGTCTCATACATATATCTCTCATCCAAACTTAACATGCAGCTTGATTTTTGTGAGACCCAGTTGAACTCAGTTAGTAGAAGCTTGGTAAAGTCATTGAGAAGTGGGAAAATTCAGTTCAAAGAATCATCTTGTTTGATTTCAACCAAATTTGCTGTAAAGCTTAATTCACAACACTGGTTTAGATTAGTTGGATTATGATTAATTTGGTTAACAGTTACTGCCCATCATTGACCGAGAGTAGTCATCTCTATTGCTTGTGAACATTGTAGCAGTCATATTTTTCTTTGATTTCAACACAGTTGGTTTTAAATCAGTGTGTAAACTAAGATGAGTTTGGTGATGACCTGACTTTCACTATTTTTGGCTCACCTGGCCATAAGGTCATGTCAGCTTTTCATACGGCCTTTGCTCATCATACATTGTCTGTTAAATATGGACTGTGTGCATCATATGTTGTCTGTTAAATATGGCCTATGTGCATCGTCAGTTGCCTGTTAAATATGGCCTGTTTGCATCATAAGTTGCCAGCTAAATATGGCCTGTGCAGATCATAAGTTGCCAGTTAAATATGGCCTGTGTGCATCATAAGTTGCCTGTTAAATATGGCCTGTGTGCATCATACGTTGCCTGTTAAATATGGCCTGTGCAGATCATAAGTTGCCAGCTAAATATGGCCTGTGTGCATCATAAGTTTCCAGTATAATATGGCCTGTGCAGATCATAAGTTGCCATTTAAATATGGCCTGTGTGCATCATAAGTTGCCAGTATAATATGGCCTGTGTGCATCTTAAATTGCCAGTATAATATGGCCTGTGCGGATCATAAGTTGCCAGCTAAATATGGCCTGTGTGGATCATAAGTTGCCAGTTAAATATGGCCTGTGTGGATCATAAGTTGCCTGTTAAATATGGTCTGTGTGGATCATAAGTTGCCAGCTAAACATGGCCTGTGTGGATCATAGTTGCCAGTTAAATATGGCCTGTGCGGATCATAAGTTGCCAGTTAAATATGGCCTGTGTGCGTCATAAGTTGCCTGTTAAATATGGCCTGTGTGGATCATAAGTTGCCAGCTAAATATGGCCTGTGTGGATCATAAGTTGCCAGTTAAATATGGTCTGTGTGGATCATAAGTTGCCAGTTAAATATGGTCTGTGCTAGTCCTAAATGGTCTATTAACATTCATTGTTTTCACCTTCTCAAGAACTAAGAGATCTGAACCGAATTTGGCAGAGTGTACAAATGGTGATGATGATCTGCTATCAGATATGGCCAGTGTCCTAAAAAATCCCAACCAAATCCTTTAAACAACTTCTTAAAAAGTGCACATCAGAATTTAACCAAAGTTAACAGATCATACCATTTGCATAGAAGCCTTTCAGATTTGTATAATTGGTTTTGATTTGCCATCAAAATGGTTTCCTATAGTAAAACAACACAACTTCACAAAAAGCAACTGGACATTTCATGATTTGTACAAACAATGCTCATCAGTCATTAAATATTGATGAAGATATGTATTTTTAAAAATGTTAAAACCTTGAAATTATTGTTTTTTGAGTTTACACGACTAAAGGCTGTATGAGCTTATGGCATGGCTCTGTGTCCATCCATATTTGCTGTTTTTTAACTTCTTCTAAAAATCTGTCTGGTTATTTGTATCAAAACTTAGCAATAATGTTACTTAGGACTTGCCACACCAAAAGTATGTTCAGGATGGTTCCCTTAGTGGTGATGTTGCTTCCATAGCAACCATTTGCAAAAACTGTTTTGCATCTTACCTAGAGCAGCTGAGCCATTTTTGATCAAACTTAATGGGAATGTTTCTTTGGACATTCTCTGTCAGTATTTTGTGTTGGGTGTCACCCCTAACATTGTTTCTTAGCAGTCAAGTGGAAAACCTATTTTCAACTTCATCTCTTTAATGGCTTCAGCCATTTTTGATCAAACTTAATGGGAATGTTTCTTTGGACATTCTCTGTCAGTATTTTTGGTTGGGTGTCTCAACTACCATTGTTTCTTAGCAGTCGAGTGGAGAACCTATTTTCAACTTCATCTGAGCCAGTTTTAATCAATGTTAATCAGGAATGTTTCTTAGTGTTTTGTTAAAATTGTGCCTTGAATGACTCCCCTGATAATGATGTGACTTCCAAAGCATCTATATGGAAGGCCTTTATTAACTCCTTTTCCACAATGACCAAACTAATTATGAATGTTTCTTAGGATATGCTATGAGAAAATTGTGTCCCAAGCAGTATTGTAGCTACTTTATGAACTATGTGAAAAAATTAATTTTCAATTGATTAAATGTAGTTTAAGTACTACACGATGCATCCTTCTCTGATCCCTTGCTGGGCCCCTCTTAGTCTGCTATGGTGTCTCTGCCCAGTCATGATGTCATTGCAGCCAATATATGTTCATAAGCTAGTAACTAAATTTAGATATGTTGTCATGTTGAATCAATCAGACCACTGAGTTGGAGCATGTGATCAAACATTGTCAGTTAAGACCACATTTTTCATACAGCAACTAGGGCACAAGTAGATGCTGCATTTAACTTAACAGTATTTGTGGAAAGAACAACCAGCCTCCCCTCCTTCCACCATGTTGTTTATTTGGGACATTTCTTACATAGCATACCATTCCAGCTCTGCTCTACGGGGCCATTGCCAAGTCGGCTGATGTTTGGTATAATAGCAATCCTCAGGATCAGACTAATCAAGTTTTGGTTATCAGTGTCCCTATATAACTTATATCAGCCTTTTAAGACTCCCCATACAAGTGTTAGACACTCCTCACAACCCTACAAACTCTTCTGGACTGCTCCGGTGGCCTAGTGGTTAGAGCATCTCCCTCAGATGCAGGAGGTCATAGGTTTGATCCCTGGCCAAGTCATACCAAAGACTTATACAATTTTTACTAACAGCTGCCTTGCTTGACGCTCAGCATTAAGAGGTTAGTGTTAGGACTGGTCGGCCTGGTGTCAGGATAATGTGACTGGGTGTGACATCATGCTACATGTCTGTGGTATGATGTCCCAGTGCTAGATTTCACTATAAACTGCCATACTGTAGACATTGTAGCAATATGACTGAAAAATTGTTAAAGCTATGTTAAAAATCCAAATCACCCCCCCCCACACACACACACACACAAACTCACCTAAGTCTCTTGCTCAGGTATTCCTATAGAAATTGCCAAGCTGGGCCATTGCCAGGTTTCATGCATTCACATCTTTGCTTTTGACCCCCAATTTGTGTTAGTACTTAAATGTACTCAACTATTATGCCCATATACTTCATACCCACTTCCTACGGTGCATGTATGGAGTATTAGCTGAATTTTGTTATTGTAGCAATCAATAGGATCAGACTTATCAAGTTTTGGTTATCTGTGTCCCTATATACCTAGTATCAGCCCCGTGCAGCTCCACATAAACATGTTGGACACTCTTCACAAACCTACAAACTCCCCTAAGTCTCTTTCTGAGGTACCTTTATTCCTATATAAAAAATTCAGAGCTCAGCTGGTGCACTGTGCTTTGTCAGGATTTGCCCCTGTTATGTGAAAGATTTTATATGTACAATAAAGTTTCTATTGAACCTTTGTATTGTGTGTTATTTAAACCTATTTTTGTCATCTGCTGCCGAATGACTGTGCCAGTTTTAATTAGACCAGATAGGAATATCTCTAAGGACATGCTCTAAAAAAATTGTGTTCAGGTTGTTTCCCTTAGCACTACTGTGGCTTCTTTAGCAGCCATGTGGAAAATCTATTTTCAACTTGTTCTCCACAATGGCTCTTTCTGTTCTGATTAAACTCATTTAGAATATTTCTTATAACATGCATTATTTTAATTTGTCTGGGTTATCTCCCCTAGCAACATTGTAATTTCATCAGCAGCTAGATGGAAGAACCTGTTTTTACCTCTTGCAGAACTGTTAGACAGTTTTATTTATATCACATGCTTTATCCAAATTTTGTCATGGGTAGCTCCCCTTGTGATGGTGTGGCTTCTATAGAAAGATATAACAAAACCTATTATAGTTTTTGTCTTCTTGAGAATGGCCAAGCCAGTATTGATTAAATTCTATAGGAATGTTTCTCAAGACATTCTCTATCAAACATAAATGCATGGTTCCCAAACAACAACATAGCTTCCTTAGCTGCCAGATGACAACCTGATTTTAATGGAGAACCTGTGTTTTAGATTTTTTTTCTGCAACAACTGGGTCAATTTGAATGAAATATTAGGTTATGGCTTATCAGAGTTCTGTATGGAGTGGCTTTCATAACACTGGATAGAATACCTATCTTAAGCTACTTCACAAAGGCTCAGACAAATTTGATCAAATTTGGTAGAAATGTTTCATAAAACATGTTCTGCCAGAATTATATTCAAGGTGGTTTCTCTTGCAACAAAGCAGCTTTCACTGAAAACAGGTGGATAAGCCTATTTTAGATTTGTTTTCCTCTGGATGAATGAGCTAATATTGATAAAACTTTGTTAGAAAAAATCTGTCTTGGGTGGAGCCCCTAGCAACAGTATGCTTAGCATAGCAACCAGGTAGAAAACCTGTTGTCAGTTTCTTTAGAATTTTGATTAAATTTGGTAGAAATGTTCCTCAGGATGTGCCCAGGACAGAATTGTGTTTGAGGTGACCACCATAACAACAATGTGGCTTCTATAGCAACTAGATGGAAAACCTGCTAATGATGCTCATTTTCATCAAGTACATCTTTTGTTGCAATGTGTATGTTTGTGTGTCTCTGTGTTCATATGCATGCATGTATGTGATCATCTAAAAATGTCTTTCTTTATAAAAATGCCTGACTAGGACCAAATTTGATAGGTACAGGCCTAGCATGAACACCCATCAGTTTCATACATTGCAAGATGCCTATGCAGCACATACTTTAGCTGATGTGTTACTCAAGATTACACCAATTTCAATGAAATTGCAGGAAATTATCCTTTTAACCAGGATACATGTATCTGTCTTATTACTACAGTTTACTTTTATATAAATTTATTTGCCAGGTGAGTGATATCAGGCCCACTTGGACCTCCTATTATAACAAATGCAATAAACAAACTTTGAAGAAAGCATGGCGAACAGCTGTTGCATATAGCTGTTTGAATGTATCAGCAGGCGAGTGATTTTAGGCCCACATGGTCTTCTTGGCCACAGATTTATGGCAGTTGATCAGCGTGACAACTATAGACATCTCAGTGATGTATGAAGACTCAAGCATTCACTTTCTTTGTCTCCAGGTAGATTTGCTGTGAAACTTTACCTCCATAAACAAATCTTATATGGGTTTGTTGATTACTGGAACTAGAGGAAATTTTCCAAAGTATTGGTCCTGGGATCAACATTGAATAGACATCCCACTGGTGAATGAGCAGTTATCTTTTGAATTTTTATATGCTTTCATCTGAATTTGTTGTGAAACTTTAGTTTAAAAGATCTCAGACAAGTTATTACCAAGTTGGCAGATAGGTATTTATCATAGGACAGATCATATGGCAGAACCTAGATTCAGACTTTTTACTAAAATATTACCAATCTACTGTCTTTACACCCCAAATTCATGTGGGCAATTTATCTCTGTGACAATTAGTCAAAATTGTGTTGGCTACTTACAGTAAACAGAAATCATATGAATTCATCTTCTGTATTATTTTTATGTCTTGAGTTGTATTTCTTTTGCCCTCTTCCATTATTCCATTATCAATATTTATGTTAATGAATTCTTCCATTATTAATGAAAGTGATAATCACCATAATAGGAAAAAATTAAATTTTTCTTTTTATCGTCTTGAATATATTGTTTATCTTAAGTAAGATAATAAAATTCAAGATTAACTCCATTTATGGGAACCCTGATGTGCACTGGTGACAGGTACCAAAATACTTTAGTATTAGTTTGACAAAAGTTTGCAGTGCTTTGTAATGCATCTCAAAAGCAAATGGATTTGATTTGGAGAAATCCATTTAGGTGTGCAAGATATTAAAGTAAATGAGCTATGACCTATTTTATAAGATTGGAAAGTAATAAGGCTGTTGGTTATCATATGAATTAAAAAAAATATAGAATGTGGTCATGCATAAAGCAATATGACGGATTTCCGAATAACTTGCTTTGTCAGGCATGCCCCTTATGTTTGACTTTCTATTGTGCTGTGATATTGCTGGGTAGATCAAAGTCTCCTGTTGATTATAACTTGGGAGTTAGGAGAGCATAAAATGGGTGGTGATTTAAATGTTTTTCATAGCCCCCGCATTTCTATTGTTATGGGAAAAACATAAACAGATGGAATGATAGGTCAGAGTTGAAAATGACTGGCACATATTCTGCAATCCATTGTAATACTTCAAACAGGCTTGAGAGCATGGGTGAGTGTGTAGTTTATTACTTTCTTTAAAACTTATTTTTATTCCCTTACTGGGGATATTATGAGGACCCTCCATTTGTTCATCTATCCATCCATCCATCAATAACTACATTTCCTCTGAACACACTGGGTGGAAATTCATAAAACTTTGTACATCAGTTGCAGTGTGATAGTTCTCTTCGAAAGGGGTTCAGTATTTTGCATTTCTTTGGAGTTCCCTGAGTTATTGTTATTATTATATTCATTTGAAATCTGTCAAAAGTAACTCTCAAGCTGCGTCATTAATATAATCTCTGGGCAATATGTCATTTACAAATTTTACAAAAAAAATCATTGTAACATTAATACAGTTTCTTATCATGCTCCAATTATCATTTGGAGTTTCTAGATTAGCTTGTGAACCAAGTGTGCACAACTGTGAGCAGCATTATAGTCCAGATTATCTGCAGTTTCATTAAAGCACCGGCAGATAAAGGTCTGCTTTTTTATGCTATTCATTTGATTTTATGCAAGGAATGTGGACCCTGATCTAGTGGCATGTAATAAGAGAGCAGATCTGCATTCATGCTGTTTGAAAGTATCAGATTAACTATTTTCTGAAGTTTCTAATCCTTTACTGTCAAGTAGTTCATGGGAAAAATAGAAGTATAGTTGGGATTATAAGTGAGGTGACCTTTATAGTGAGGTATGATACAACCAAGACTGTCCCATTAATAGATAAAACTTCATAAATGTTTTATTGTGAGTCAGAAGAAAAATTTAATTTTATATGCGGAATAGGGACCGGTCTAGTGGCGTAAGTGGTTCGAGTGCATGTCTCAGATGCAGGAGGTTGCGGATTTAAACTTCAGCTGAGTCATACCAAAGACTTTGAAAAATGGTCCTTGCAGCTGCCTCTAGGCACTCAGCATGAAGAGGTTAGTTTAATTACTGTTTGACCAGTGCCAGGATAATGTGACTGGGTGGGACATGATGCTACATGTCTACAGCATGATGCCTCAGTGCTAGACATCACTATAAACTGCCACACTGCAAACATCGTAGCAGTATGGTTGAAAAATTGTTAAAGAAATGTTAAAAATCTAACTCACACACACACACACAGAGATGCACACACACAAGAGAAATATGCTGAGTCCATCAGGCAGAGATATATTCATGTGCCATATTAAATAGGTCCCCCTTCCCCCCCCCCCCAATTCAGGATATACATTTTTCTCTATATTATTATCATTCAACAAGATAATCATTTAAGAGGCCAAATATTCATGTCTTCTAGTGCGTACTACTAACTGACATTGAACTGATGAGTTAAATAGAAGTCAAAATAATTAATATTGTAATTCAATAGCACATGTATTTTACTTCTTTCTTTGATGGAAAAACAAAGCTCAAGAAAATGCTTGTTAAAAATCCTTTTGAATAACACTGCCTGGCATGTGGCACTGCCCTTGCATATGCAACTTCAGAAAGTTGTAGTAACTGAAAACTGGAAAGAATTATTTGTATACACTGTTAGTAAAGATATTGAATTCACATTGGTGCATTTTTAAAGTCACTTCTATTTCCAATTAATTTTCTATAAATCCTACTCTGCTAAACACTTTGCTTAATTGTTTGTGTCCTTAAGAACAGAACATTTATTTGGCACTGATATTTAATGATAATGATATAGTGCCATTATAATATATTTGGTTATGAGTGTCAAGAACTTGATTATGGTAGATACTTGCTTATAAGTCACTGCAAACTGCAAACAACAGAGATCATGATCTGCCCTAGCATAATATGCCTGCAGATCAGTTTCTACTGATTACTCCTTACAAACTGCAGAGACCAAGATCTGCCATAGCACAGTGTGTTGGCATGTCAGGATCAATGCAGTTAGACTTGATTTATAAGCAAGGATATACAGTAGTCTGTACAGATGTTTGCTTGTCATGCAGTTCTTGAGGTGGATTATTATTACCAGAATATATACGGTGCAAATTAGAGTACAGTTGTGTCGTGATCATTACCAAACAGGTAAAGGGGCATTTGAAATTGTTTAATAACATTTGATTTACTGAAAATAGGCATAGCATTATGTCTTTCTAATTTTCTTCAATCTCTCAAGGTTTTTCAACAAAGCGATTGCATTAGATAAAAGGATTATGGGAATAGAGGACTTTGGTAATTGTCTCCCAGTCACAAAGACAGATTGTTTGCGTGTCTGTGACAGAACCCTCCACACTTTTGTTGCCTGGTTAGTAACAATTGTTTAGATCCCTGTATTATAGGTATGAACTTGACTATATTCAGACACTTTTATTCAGCGAAACTTGGGCTATCTTTATAATTGAAATTTACTGATTATGTTTGGGATGTTTAGTTCCTTGTCTGGTTTACTAGTGGATTTGAGACACACATTAAAGGCATTTTTTTCTCAAACATTTTTTAATACAAACTTGTCATCTTATCGATGGTTTTTCAAGTGCAGACTTTTTCATTTTGACCTCTCCTATATTACAATGCACAATACATATTAAACTGCAATTGATTTTAAAGTACACCACTGATTCATGAGAATTGAATTTTCATCTCAACATAAAAGGCAACATGTGAAATGTAGATTTCAAGACTAGAGTGAATTTGACTCATTACTTTTTATCTGCTTTATAGGATGCTCAGCATTATTGTTAAGGTACATGATGTTAAATTTTGTTGTAGGATTCCAGATTGCTCACATTTAGAAGTTACAATACAATAGAATCATTAAAATATGATGTTTTATGGAGAAATTATACAGCTAAGTTTACAATTATTTCTTTACACATCAGTGTTAAGAGGGAAGTTTGTAGTTTCTTCCACTGTCAAACGTATAACAGCTGAATGGTATAAAAGAATACAAGATTTTACTGGTTTAATTTAAAAAAAGCTCAATTTGCTGGTTTACAAATAAATGCAAAATCAAAACCAGTGTTTTACACCAGACTGTACTGTGTAAATTTTAGCAGTGTAAAATTCAAAAGGGTGCATGCAAACATTGGCTGTGTGTGTCATGAATTGACAGTCTATTTAACATTTTCAAGCTTGTGCCTTGTGTCTAGACTATTAAGCATGTCCATTAAGTTATCAAGATGTTTGATGTTGTTTTTTGGCTATAGGGTAAGCTTCTCATTGATCAAGATTATGTGTACATTGATAGAGCTCTAAGCACACAAAATGGTCAAGAATTAAAAAGTGCCTGACATATTCATGACTAATTCTAAGTCAGTGAAGACAATAACCATTAATGGTCAAATACAGGGTGGTTCAACATCTTTAACACTGGGCCACATGGATCAAAAATGTTTGTGGGATGCACATATGCGCGTGCACACACACACACACACAGAGTTATCCTATGGTTATTTAACTTATTTTCTGTAATAGTGCAGGCCACAAAAATTACCCTCAGGACATAGCTGGACTACTCTAGACTAATACAAGGTCTATGTATTTAGTGACTATAAGAAACCACTGAATTAAAACCTTCACTGAGAGTGAAAGTTTGTTGATAAAGAGTAAATAGTGCACAAAAAATGACAGTGACACTGCAAATGATCCCCATTTAAAATGTTGGCTTTAAAATGATCTGTCAATGATGAAAAATAAGATGTCATTTTTATAACTGTGCAAGAAGTCAAAGAAAAGACCATTGTAAGAGATACTTATAGGTAGCCTGTTATGACAGTTCATATTCTCACATGTTCCTATATTTAATATGGACATGTGAAAATAATGTCACAATTTAATATCAAAGACACCTACAAGTAAAAAATGAATTTGGTGTTCAAAGGAATCTAAATGTTCTTAATAATGGACATTAACCTGCATACATAGGATATAGCACGGACTCATTATGCTCTCCTCCATGTCTTTAAGAGGTGACTGATGGATTAAGGACCTATGGTGTCTCCTGCTGGACTCAAAACCAAAAGGGTGTGGGTGTTAGATCCATCCATTTGATCAGCCCAGGTTGGCTACTTTGGTGTGTTGTACTTTACTCCAATTGCTTTAGCACTAAATCTAATCTACTATGCCATAAAACACCAAAAACTGCTTGTGTTGCTGTTTTATAAAATACCCAAACAACTTTTATTGCTTTGCAATAAGACACAAAATTAATTTTGTCGCTATGGTATAAACAACCAAACTACTTGTGCTACAGTGACATAAAACACCCAACCTACTTGTGTTGCTATGCGGTAAAACACTCAGACTACTTGTGTTGTTATGCCATAAAACACCAAACACACTTATGTTGCTGTGTTATGCTATAAAACACCCAGATTTCTTGATTTGCTCTGCTATAAAATATCTAAACTACTTGTGTTGCTATGCCATAAAACACCCAAACTATTTGTGTTGCTATGCCATGAAACACCCAAACTACTTGTGTTGCTATGCCATAAAACACCCAAACTACTTGTGTTGCTATGCCATAAAACACCCAAACTACTTGTGTTGTTATGCCATAAAACAGCCAAACTACTTGTGTTGCAATGCCATAAAACATCCAAACTACTTGTGTTGCTATGTCATAAAACACCCAAACTACTTGTGTTGCTATGCCATAAAACACCCAACTACTTGTGTTGCTATGCCATAAAACACCCAAACTACTTGTGTTGCAATGCCATAAAACATCCATTGTTCCTGTGTTATTCTTTACAACACCCAGAGTACTCTTTGTGTTGCAGTGCCATCTAACTACTCGTGTTGCTATGCTATAAAACACTCAGAATGGAATGCTTGGCAATAACCCCCCACTCCCAAATACATGTATTTCTATACCATGAAACACCCAAACCAAACTCGGCAATAAGTTTGTATGCCTTAAGATTATATTAAATTATAGAATAAAAGGCAGAATTCATGAAAGTGAAATGGGCCCCATAAATTTAACCCTTGGAAGTCTCCAGAAACACTGCAAAATATCTTTATACCATGGAAACGCTAAAATATGGTTGGAGAAAATAATGAGACCTTAGCATTGCATTTAATTTAGATGATTGCATTGCCTTGGAGTTGTTTGATCTAAGTGATCTTGATTTATTGGAAAGAAAAAAAAAGTCGGCATGGTTAATCCCAGAAAAATATTTGTATGCTTCATTGTGTTAATATTTTTTTCATTATCAACTCAGTCTCGCAGTTTGTGAAAGAATGAAATAAGTCTCACTGATGTTACCCTTTCCCTATTATGTTAATTTCTGAAGGACATTCAATACAGTGGTGTATTGTTATTACATCAAGAATAATGCAACATCTTGAATCAAATGAGTACATTGTACATTTCTTTATGAAGCAGAGAAGCAGATGGTTTCTTAACTATTATGCCACATTTATTGATAATTATTCATTTAAAAATGGATTTTTTTTTGCATGAGGTCTTTCAGTGGATTGTTTCAGGATTGCTGTCTGGATTACAAATGTGATTACATATATATTTATTATACAGTGAATATCTTTCCATTCTGTGCCATATATGAAACAATCCATTGCTCATTCATCAGTCACTTGATCTCTTTATTGACCTCATCATATTTTGATATTCTGCTTTGTGAGCTAATCACTTTAGCTACCAACCACCTTAGCCACAAACCACCTTAGCTATATTTATCTTGTAGGTTACCTACCTGATGATATATATATATATATATGTGTGTGTGTGTCTGTTTGTTTACATACATATCTGTCTGGAGGTAGGTAGCCAAGTTGATACGTGTGTCTGTATATTTGTGGTCCCAGGTGACCGAGTGTTTTTACCGATTGCTGCCATCTCACATCTGGCAGTCCAAGGCTCGGCTAGCATGGGTACATGGGACAGCCTGCCAGTAGCTTCTCATGGGTCAGTGGTTCTTCCCTGGGTTTTCCAGGGTTCTTCCTCCACCAGTTATACTGGCCACCATGTATAGCCTATTTTGTGCTGAAAAATGGCATTAAACCCTAGAACAACAGCAACAACAACTCACATCTGGCCATGTGGGTTAAAGTCACAGGCTCGTCCAATGAATGTGTATGTGAGAAAGCTTGCTAGTAGCTTCCTATGGGTTGTCGGTTCTTAATGGGGCTTTCCTGGGTTCTTCCTCCACCAGTTATAATGGTTGCCATTTAAAGCTTTTCTTGTGCTGAAAAATGGTGTTAAACCCCAAAACAACAGCAACAACATCATGTCTGTGTGTTTCTGTCTCATTCAGTCTGTGTATCTCTTTCTACCTGACCATGTATCTAAGTAGGAATTAATTTCCACCCAGGAGTTTTAATGAAAGATAAAATTATCATGATAGTTTAATATCTCATTAAGAGATGCTAATCATATTTTGTATATCCTCCACTGGCATATTTCTCATGGTTAACATTTTACGCTGTTTCATGCTCCAGGTGTTGACTGTGCACAGTATGCTGACTCGATTGTCTGGTGTGACAGAGTGACAACACGGGGATGGAAGATAAAGCCTATGTAGCTATTTTATATAGTTTCACTCCGATTCAATCATTCAGATTAGGCCCAAAAATAACTGCAGTCAGAGTTTAAGAAAATTAAATGAGGCAGTGAAAATTAGCAGCGGTTGACAAGAGGGTGTTGGAAACTACCCTTCTCCAATTTCAAATGAAGACTTCATCAGAGGGTGAATTGTCCTTGTATGTATTGCGGGTTGGGATCGCAAACACCCAACCGCTTTAATAGGTGTCGTATTTCAAACAATTGAAATGAGGCCATATTTTAGGATGCCAATTAAATTTCACAGCTTGTTTATTCATTTTCTGGGCCAACCACTTTATTAGCTAGGATATTATTAGCATGTTTACAGAATTACAACAAGACCCTGCTGTTAAGGAACATTTTCGTTCAGTTTAAAGGTATAATGATTTTCAAATACTTTTATAGATTTCAGTTTCTTAATGATTGTGTTATACTCAGCTGAAAATTTAAACCACCTGTTTGTCTGTCTATTTATCTTTGGATCCATTGATGAATCAGATGTTCAGTGGATTAATTTGAAGTTTTGTTTTAGATGTATCAATTTATATGTCAACTCTTACAAACTGAAGACAAGATCAAGTCTGGGATGTAATTTTACTGGATATACACACGTTGTATAGAAGTGTCATGTCATTTTTCAAATGACATAAATTCTTTTAAAAGTGTTTTTCTTTATTTGTATGCCACTGCCTTATTATAGAGTTACCCATGTCACACTCATTGTCATCACAGAACATCTATAAAGAATTTTGTTTCTATTCAACAACATTTAGTGTTTTAGAGTACAGCAACACAAGCAAATTTTTAGTAACAAGGCAGTTGTAGTAAATTATCTTGCCCAGGACACTTGATGGTAGCCCATCCATACAGATCGAGTGGTACAGCTTGAACTTGCAAACCTTTTGGTTGCGAATGTCACACCAACCACCAATTCACGATTGTTATTGCAACTCTAAATTGGCTTTATTTTATTAAAAAGATCTTGTTTAGATTTCAATTTTATTTTTTCTGACAATATTTCAATAAGTAATGGTATTGTCTGACTTCACACTTTGTCGTTGTTTGACAAACCACAATATGTACAGGTACATTTCTGTTTTATGGACCCATTTCTATTTATCTTGAATAGTTATCATTATCATTATACTTACTGTTATTAATAAATAAAAATGAGTAATGATATTTTGAGAGTTAATTTCTTTAGATGTTATTATAGCCAAGCAAATGTTGATTTGATCTTTATCATTTCTGCTAAGTTTTTGTACCTTTCTAATGTCTTCACTATATGATTGTATTTTGTTAAAACACCATAAAGAGGTAATGGACCAGTGACCAAATTGCCATCTTTACGTTTCCTTTGATGGCCAAATGTACAACAATGAAGCCATCACAAAAAAATATTTAAGAAGTATTTACTGTTCAGAGTACTGACTCACTGTATTATCACAAGCTTGTTTTGCAGTGTATAGCGTTTATCTATGTATGAAACATGACCAAATTCAGGATGTAGTAGATGACTTAATACGCTGCACTGTTGCTGCTAATTAATTGTGTCTTCGCGCTCTGGCAATTTTTAGTTTTGAATATTACTGGACTGCAGTAGAATGGTGGACATGTAATCCAAGTGTTGAATGTTTAATACCTTCCCCACCCACAAGGCCAGCCAGGGTCGACTGAGTCGGAATGTCCTCAGGAAGTGCACTTAGCTCACATTTCCTTGGCATGATATAGCCAGTAATGTGCTAAAATTGGTATTTGAACCAGCACAAAGAAATCTACACCAATGAGCTCTGTGTGTGTGTGTGTGTGTGTGTGTGTGTGTGTTACTTTATTTAGTTTCATGACTTGCTAGGAGCAAACAAATATATGTCTTGACTATAATTTGAGTTAAGTAAAATTCTTCATAAAATTGTCCCTGCTCATTGAGGCACTTTTCTGTCAGATCTTCAGTTTCAGATATATGTAGCTTTTACTGTTTGTCAGGCTCCTAAATTTTGTCAGTAACTAAATCGTGTGTGTAGTCTGCAATCCCATAATGCCCAAATGGAAGGTATTGGTTATGGGTATTAGTTATGAAAATGCCAAAACTTATGTGGTTTGGATGATTTCATGATTTTACATCTGCACCATATCTTGTTTTAAAATCCCCACCATATCTATGGAGGGGATATATTGCATAACCAATGTTCAGACATTGTACCATATAATTTCCCATGTCCAGCCATGACACAGGTCCCATGTCCTACATATCATGTCCCATGTCCAGCCAAGACATATCCTGTCCCATGTCCAGCCTTAACATATGTCCTGTGTCCAGCCATCACATCATGTTCCATCTGAAAATATTGTTTTTGCTTGTTAAATTTTGTTGAATTTAAATAAAATTTGTGATGATGTTTTATGTTAAGAAGATGTTCAGATTTGTTTCTCACACTTTTGCAAGATTTTATGGAGTTATAGTCCCAGTGTAACTTAGAACTTTTCCCTTCAATTTTATTTCAAATAACTTTTGGAAGTGTTGATGGATTGAAATCAAACTTGGTATGATGCTTTACATTATGAAGAATTGTGTCTTTTCCATTTTGCCAATTTACAGGCAGCACTATACTTTTAGAAAGTTTTATTCTTCTACCTTTAATTTTATATACATTTAAAACATTTTATCATTGTCGCCCTGTATCTTTTATCATGTAGACCTTTATGTTAATATTTATTTTTTTCCTAAAGTATTTTGCAATTTTTTTTGTCATTACATTTTTAAAACTCAACTTTAAATTGGTACTTTATAACCATTATTGCCAAAATTGAATCTTAAATCTATCTTAGGCAATCCAGTCATATGCAGGAAAGTTGAAGGTTAAATAATGTCATCTCTACCTGAGTTGAATATGGGGGAAAATGATATAATATTAAGAAATCCATATAAAGAGGCACATTTATTATCACATTTATATATAATCATTTTATTTGTAATTTATAATCAATTTATTTATGATTTATAATCAATTTATTTATAATTTATAACCAATTTATTTATAATTTATGATCAATTTATTTATAATTTATAACCAATTTATTTATAATTTATAACCAATTTATTTATAATTTATGATCAATTTATTTACCATGAAAGGATTAAAAAGCCTATGCATTAACCCACTGACTGGTCAAACTCATCAGTACTTTAAAATTGTTTTAGAATACATATATGCATCTCTGACAGTTTATATTATTCTTTTATTTTTAAAAATTAAAAAATTCTATTGAAATTAGTTTTGTATTTCATATATAATGTTTCTTTGTTGAATACATGTGTCTTTGGTTTAAAAAATCAGATATCACGGAACTTCAAGAAACTACCGTATGCATCCAATTAAGTCCAGAGTAGCTTTGTTGAAAATAGGCCTTATATTTATACATTAGTCTCACCATATAATGAGAACCATACATTGTTTTATAGCATACAGTAAAAATGGCTCCCAACCTTTTTGGCTTCAACCATTTTACCACCACAAAAAAATCCTCTTGACCCTCGGTGACTCTCCAGAATTATGTCATGACCTGGGAGCTGGGAACCACTGTAGTAAAACATGATGCCACATCTTGCAGAATTGGTTAAAATGTATACTTCACTACTGAATCAAGAAATCCATAATGATTAGCAATGATTAGCAAAAAGTATATATGTCAGAACATCTCATTAAAATTAAAGTTTACTTGAAAAATTATCACTTAACATGACATAAACTGGATTTTGCTTTGCTATTGTTTCAACAAAGATATAAAAACTGCCTCTGTATGTGCCCTGCCTTTTCAGGTTTGTGCCTACGCTCCTTGGGAGCTGCACTGTCTTAAATCCTCAGAAACAAAGATATCAAAAACTGTCTTGGCAGTTTGTTCCCTGCCCTAGCTGGTTTCTGCCTACCCTCCTTGCATTCTTCAGTCTTAAATCCCCAGAGGCAGAGATATCAAAAACTGCTTATGTAGGTGGTGCATTTTGGCCATCAACTTGATATAATTTGCCCCTGTGTTTCGCTTGCAGGACCAATATTATCATAAGTGTGTTGTGTATAAAATGTCCTTTCTTTCAGAAGCAATGCCCTTAGGAGTAACAACGCTGATTATCCAAAAATAATTTATGTACACTCTCTCAAGACACACCAAAATATTAGACAAATTAATTTACAGTTTTGGATTTAAAATATTCATTTCCAAAATTGAGAACAATATTGAATTTTTCGATAAATAAAAATAATAGGTTAATGCATTTAGTGTTTTGTGGTCTACTAGAAATGTGGAATAAATAAAGTATTTTCAATGATGTTATGTGTTTCAACTAAAATCTTATTTTTTTTTGTTTTTAACTCTAATGGTCATGGAACAGATGAGCTTATGGGATGGCCTGTTGTCAGTCATCTGTCCATTAGCGCAAGTTACTGCTGCTACTAAACTAAATGTACTTCTTGGATTGCCGTGAAAATTTATGCACAGATTCATCCCAAGGTCTGGTTGATTCTAAATGAAAATGGTGCTGCTTGGACAATCTTGCCTCTTCTTATGATGTCTGATTGGTCCTAAAATGATTTTGGTGGTGATCTGAGTTCCAGTATGGTTACTATGGCAACCATATTGAAATCTTGTTACAGCTCCTCCTCCTCCTAAACAAAAAGTCATATAGATATGTGATATTCACAATAACAAAAAATTATGATACCTAGTTGGTCCTAAATGAAAATGGTGCCACTCTGACATTTAATCTGGCTGACATCTTGAAAATCATATAACTATACCTCCTAAATGGAAAATCATATAGACATAGTTTTTCAACAGAAGACTTCTTATAATATCTAGTATTTTCCTAATTAAAATTGTGCTAATCTTACAACCAATATGGCCACCACTGCAGCCATCTTGAAAACCTTGTTCCTGCTTCTGCTGAATAGATGGCCATATTGAAATGGAATTTTCACTAACTTCTTATAATGTTTGGTACTGTGTCCTAAATGCACACAGAGATTATGCATATTGTTATAGCTCAACAGTATCAAAGATGGTTTCAACACTCACCAGTAAAAAATAATGATCTTATCTTACTTCATGGTTGGGGGGGGGGGGGCAGTACAACATTAGCTCTTCATTTGCCTATTGTTTAATATGCATTTAAGGAAAACAAAATTCTTAAAACTCATGTAAAGTTTGTAGACTGTGAAAATGGCTATGATCAGCTCTTTTTGAAAATAGTATATAATAGTTTCAGAAGTTATTTTATGATTTAAAAATTTATTTTTGAATGTAAATAAAACTGATAACAAATAGAAATTATGGAACAGAGCATTTAATCTTTTTATGCAATTACTATTTTTCCAAATTGTCAGTATGATTTCATTGCACTAACATGTCAGTTAGTTTCTGGCAGCTAACTTGGCCCTAAATATGCAGATAAATTACTTTGCATTTGCCTGCCATAATGCTGAGCATATGATGTTACGATGTCTGTCTGCCCTTCTGTTAGCAAACTTTGTCGAACACTTGCACATGGGGTAAGGAAGAGCCCTGTTGATTTTGGAATCAAAAGGTGAATGGTCAATGTTACTGACTTAAACAAGAAGAAAGGTTTCTGCACAATAACTAGTTTCTACAATCTACATTTACACTTTGTGGATAACTTGCAAATTGCAACAAGGAAGAAACCTGTTGATTTCACTTGAAAGGTCAAAGGTCACTGCCATCTGCAGCTACTATACTTTATGTATGACTTGCAAGTTGGGTAAGAATAAAGCTTGTTGAATTTTGAGTCAAAAGGTTAAGTTTGGTCTGATTGCAAGAAGAATGATGGTCTTTGCATAATAACTTGAACTTTTCACCATCTGCAGGTACCAAACGTTGTGAATAGCTTGCACTTGGGGTAAGGAAGAAGCCTATTGATTTCTGGGTCAAAAGGTCAGAGGTTAAAAAAGATACTGTGATGGAAAGAACAAAATGGTTTTTGCACAATAACTTGACTTCTGCATTATCTACAGTTACCAAACTTTGTGTATGGATTTCACTAACAGTGTGTTAAGAGTCCTATTGATATTGGGGTCAAAGGTCATGGTCATTGTTGCTCAGAGAAAAATGGGTTTTAGAGCAACTTCTTGACCAAACTTTTTGATGACTTACACTCAGAGTAATAAAAGAAACCTACAATAAAGAAACCTACAAGTTCTATGATCTTAAAGGTCAGAGATCAAGGTCATGGTAAATCTGAGAATAAAATGAGAGTTTCTGCATAGCATGTTTGGTTCAAGACCACATGTATTGACCAAAGGCCAAGGTCATTGAGATCCATGGCTCAGTAATCTACAGAGTGAACCATACCTTTCTGGTGCCTTCATATCAGACCATTGTTTTCCCCAAAATAGGTTACTGGAGCTTCTGTAGTATACACCTGCAATTAATGTAAAGTCTGGCACATTTGATTTTACATCCTCTGACCATATTGCTAATTGGTTGATTTTAATGGTACATTCAGCACTTTCCTGACAATATCATTCCAAGATAATGGGAGGTAAGTGCCTATCCCAAAGACTCGGCCAGCCCAAGCTGATTTGGGCTTTTATTGAACCCATAATCCTTGGATTACAAATACAACACTCTAACATACCAACTGAGCTACTGTGGCTCCCCTGTTGATATTGTAGAGTGGATATGATGATGATAATAATAATAATAATAATAATAATAATATAATAATAATAATTATTATTATTTTTTAAAATTATTATTATTATCATCATTATTATTATTTATTATTATTATTATTATTATCATTATTATTATTATTATTGTTATTATTATTATTATTATTATTTCCACTCTACAATTATTATTATTATTATTATTATTACAAAAGTTGAAGACTGCTCCAGTGGCCTAGTGGTTAGAGCGTCCGCCTTGGATGCGGGAGGTCGTGGGTTCAATTACCAGCTGAGTCATACTAAAGACTTACAAAAATGGTACTAACAGCTGCCTCGCTTGGTACTCAGCATTAAGAGGTTAATGTTAGGACTGGTCGGCCTGATGTCAGGATAATGTGACTTGGTGGGACATCATTCTACATTTCAGCGGCATGATGCCCCACTGCTAGACATCACTATAAACTGTCACACTGCAGACATCGTAGCAATGTGATTGAAATTTTTTTACAGCTACGTTAAAAATCCAAACCACGCACACAAAAGTTGAATATTCTGTTTGGTATTCTGCATAAATTTGTTCAGCAATATTATGATGATGAATTGTGGGATGTTTGAAGTACATGTACTAATGATTTGATACAAAAGTAGGCAATTCACTTAATATGTGCATATGAGAAAAAAGTATGAAAGACAAATTTTTAAACCTTAAAATTTCATGCAAGAATATGCTTGTAACTCTCCTTGTATTACTAGCAAAGTATCAATGGAATGAAAAAAAAAGTCTATTAAATAATCCAGGACTTATCTAGGTGTGAAAGGAAGATATTTTGTTACTTTTTCTATGCATGTTCAATGTCTGGGCTATGATAATTATCAAAACTTGGCTACAGGTAAGTATTTTCACTGACAGCATGCAGACTGGATCTTTCTCACTCCATCTTACTTTAAGTTTATATTAATCCTAGGTTTTGTGCCATTTCGTTTATGGGATTTATAGAATCCATTAAACTCCAAACCTTTTTATTTCACAGTTTTGAAAATCTAAAGATATCTAGGTTTTCTGACTCCAAAATCATCCCAAGTCTTCAGACTGAAATATGAGCCAGTACTATCTTCAGATATCATAGGATTAATTAAGATTGTGAAAAACTATGATTATTTCTGTAATGGTACTTTCTTGTTATCTGAAGAGGTACATCAAGGAGACAAAGAGATCTGATTAACCAGGTATTTTGGTACCTCTCAAGTTAGACCATTTATAACAATAAAATAAATGAAAAGTGTTCCAAAGGAACTGATTAGACCAGCAATTCCAACATGCATCAAGTAATCCATGATAAGAACCAGAATTCCTTCTTTGCTCTTTGTTAAATTATTTTGTTCTACTAATTTCCATGAAACATCATCTTAGACAATTTGAAAACATTAAACACTTTCAGTAGCCATAGATACTATAAAGCACCTTACAGGAAAGTGTACAAATCACCATCTCTCATAGGGATAACATTTCAAGTCAGAAACAATGTGGCATTCTCCTAGGATAGGCCCTTTATCATCCATCTATAATACTCATCTGATCATTATCATCCAACAGATTTAAACTTCCCAAGTGACTTAAAATTGTTTGGTGTAAGCCAACAATACTGGTAAAAGGTTTGCCATCATTTAGAAATTAAGCCAATGCCTAAAGAGGTAAATTTATACTCCAGGTGGTGTGGCACCATCAAAGCAACAAAAGATGCAGGGGTTCGTAAGCTTTTAAATGCCAAAACTTCCTGTCATCCAGAATTTATTCCTAAAAACAACAATTAATAAGCTTGCCAAAATTGTTTTCCTCATTGCCAGTTTTCAGGGGAGATTTTAAAGTATAGTTTGGAGAGGGGAGATATTTTCATAATAGCATATCAAGGGGCAAATAATTACAGAATAGTGCTTTTGTAATGTTTCTGTGTGTATTAATGGCATATTTCAGTGAAGCCCCAAAATCTAATATTCCCGAAGGTGAAAACATTTTAGAAATTTACAGCATTGTTGTTAAAGAGTAAAATTTTACAATTTCTATTTTAAAAACACTCAGATTTGCACTGAAATTTAAACTGGTGTTGAAAACTTTGAAGACAGTTTTAAAATTTGAGCAAATTACACAAAATATGAAGAAATACAAAACATATCCTGTTTTATTATATTTGAGAATATAGAGCATAAGAGAATCTCCTATATTATAAAAAAAATTCAATTGTTCACATGGATCATTCCTGCACTCATGGATCCTGGTTCAAGTAACTGAGAGAATGTTAGTGACACTTTTATTGAAAGAGATATTTGTAATGCCCCCACTTCTTGCAGCAGTGCAGCTTGATTTGGTCCTGTCCACCTGTCCCAACAAGATTGCACAGTCACCATCTGATGTATGAAATTTAAATTTGGCAGCTGTATTTGAATACATTTGTAGATGACTTAATCATATTTTTGTACTTTGGGATTTCGATTTTGTGATGAAAACCATCTTAGTAGGACTGAGGAAAAACTATTTGAGGTCAACAAATGAAATTTTATAGGCATGCATGTGTAACTGATCTGATTTGATTTTTATGCCAATTTTGAACCTTTTCTTTCCCTAATTTTTTAGACTTGTTAGAATCAGACCTTTAGGTATCTAGTTGTGTGCATGTACATTGGGGGTGGGGGAAGAATGTACTTTTTAAAAAAAATTATTATGCCCCAGCTGTTTGCACTGGGGCATATTGATTTGGTTATGTGTATCTTTTCATCCATCTTTCTATCCTTTTATCCATATCAAGAGGTTTGTTGGTCTTGTTGCGTAACAAACAAAACAATTCTACATGGACAAACGAAAATTTGCTGGCCATTTTAGCATAGATTTGAGGCCAATGTTGCAAATTTTATGCATTTTCTGCCAATATGGCTATTTTGTACCTTTTCCCCTTAATTTGTTGGACATATTGGACTCAGACCTTTTGGCATGTAGTTATGTGCATGTGTGAGTGTGGGTGTGTGTGGGGGGGAATGACCTACATACATTTTAGGTCATTATAGCAGATTTTATACTTATCCTATGGCAGAATCTATTGCTTTAATATCTGTCTCCATCCAGCATTCCATCCGTCTATCTGTCTGTTACCAATTTTGTTTCTGCACAATAACTCAACTTGTCCACCATCTACAGTTACCAAATGGATGGCTTGTACTTGTGGTGACAAAGAACCCTATTGATTGTAGGGCCAAATGATCAAAGGTGAAGGTAATTGTGAGTGAAATAAACTTGACCTCTGAACCAGAACTCCAGTTCTCCAGCATCTACAGTTACCAGACTTTGTGGATAGCTTGCACTTTGTGGAAAGAAGAGCATGCTGGTTGAATTTGCCATAGTGTATATACGTTTTCAGTGTTCAGTATCAATTTTAACTTGTTCATTTTATGTTTGAAATATTACATCATCATAATCATTTTTATGTATGTGTGTCTATATATATATATATATATATATATATATATATATATATATATATATATATATATATATATATATACATGTATATATATATATATGCATATATATATATATATATATATATATATATATATATATATATATATATATTATATTATATTATATATATATATATATATATATATATATATATATATATATATATATATATATATATATATATATATATATATATACAACCTTATGGGGGTATAAGTGGTCATCTTGGCTCCCAACAACAGTGTTATAAAGAGTCCTAAGTATAACAGTTCCAAATTACTGATATAGTACTCTTAATATTGGTTACTTTCCTTTTGACCAAGATGTCTTGCTTCAGTTTATGTGATCATTTGGGTAAAATAACTGATTCCTTTGAATTCACACATGAACATGTTTCCTGTTTCCTTAAAAAACACCCCCCCCCCAAAAAAAAAACAACTTAGTTTTCTTGAAAATAAGATTTTATGTCTTTCATATCCTTCATGCCACAAAAATATGGACTAAATGATGGAGGAAAGCAGAGAAAAAAATCGTGAGGTGGTGAAACCACACACACACACACACACACATGTTAGCTGAAATAATGAGGCACTTTGGAAAGCAGTTATTATTTGTTAATAATCTTACAATTACTGAATATCATTTTAATGTAGCTTTTAAGCCAAAGAAAAGATCAAAGCCAGTTCTCTTTAATGTGATAAGATACTGGAGTGATACACATGTTTGCTAAGGAGAGGTAGTCATGAGTGCCTGTATGTATAAAGTCCTTCACCTTGTATTCTACTAATGAAGTACTATTCTGTTTATTGTAGTTGGTGTCTCAACAATATAAATGTAATTTGACATTTAGTTCTCCAATTTTATGCATTAGGTTGACAAAATTCTGCTTTTTTTTACCTTGTGACAGATTTTAAAATTTGAGACACTAATGGAAGTATAAATAGGAAAATAAAGGGAAAAAATAACTTGAAAACTTATGATTACACCATATCTTTCATCTTTAAGGTGTGTTATGCAGAAAGTGCCTTTAATGTATCAGGCAATTTAAGAAAATGATGGATGGCCCATTGTGATGTTCCATGTTGTAGACACTGATCATTATCAGATGAATATGCAATTATGAGAATGGAGACTGCTTGTCATATAAATCTTTTTGTTCACACTGCATAAATATTGCAACTTCAACTCTGATATACTGGGGAAATTATTGCTTCATTACTTTTCACATTGTCAAATTTTTGTTGTGTTGACATGTTTGACCTGGGTGATTATGTTTTAGATTGTTGCCCATAATTTTCCACATCCGAGTACATCGTAGTATTATTGAATACAGTTTTATTTCTCTCATGTGAGTATTTCATTGTATATTTTAATTCATTTTTATTTTTCTCATGCGAGTATTTCATAGTATTATTGAATTTGTTTTTATTTTTCTCATTTGAGTATGTCATAGTATTATTGAATTCAGTTCTGGTGCTAAGATGTAAAATTGTGTTAATGGATGTGATTATGGGGAATCAAGCTTAAAATACAAGGGCATGTATTCTTACCCAAAACTGTTAATTCTGAGTTAAATGTTGGTCTTGTATTTTTTGCCTTGGGTTGTTATATCTATGTACCCAGTATGGTCACCAAGGTTTCCACCTTGAAAATCTTGTTATTGCAATTCCTCCTGAATGGATTGTCATATCCTCATGGGGTTTTCTTCACAATACTTGTTATCTGCCAGTAGTTGTTCCTAATGAAAATGATATGGATATGACACGCAATTAGACCACTATGATGGTTACCTTGTAACTCTTGTTATTGCTACTCCATGGGAATGGATGGTCATATCAACATGGGACTAATATTTTGATGTCTAATTAGACTCCAATTAAAATGATGCTGTTCTCATATTCAATATGGCCATCTTGGTTAATGGCCATATTGAAAATCTAATAATCAGAGATATTTTCAACATGCAGTAGTTGTAAAGAAGTAATAGTTCTTAGATTCCTGGACATTCTATTTGGCCTTTAGAGTTAAATTCCCTTCAGGGGACTCTTTACTTTCATTTTGGATTGAAATGATTGTAAGTGTATGTTTGTATATATATATATATATATATATATATATATATATATATATATATATATATATATATGATTGAACAGTTGCTGGAATATTGAATATGGTTATGCTACTGCCCTCTTACTTTCCCCTGCCTCCCAATTATTGATATAAAAGGCCATTTTGGACAAAGGGTAATATGTTCAGTCTTTTAGTACTTAAAACTCCTACTTTTTAACCTGGTCATCTAAAAAAAATTTAAAAAATATTCAGTGTCTTCTTTCAGTGATCTGCAGTATTAACATTTTGTTAGTTGTTCAGTTGGTTAGTTGGTTTCTAACACACTGGCCATATCCCTTTTAACACAATGGCTACATTATGTGGAGAAAAGGGGAGACACCTGAGGCAGGTGACATGGATTCGCTTAAGCAGATATGAAACTTTCAAACTCAGATTATGAGTTCGCTACTTTGCCATGGATTCCTGAAATATTATAAGAGAAAAACATATGTAACAAATTATTTGTAATAATACTTCAACATATGACACAGTTTATGTTCCAAATAAAGTTTTGAAGTTTCAATTGTCAAAAAGATTTTGAGTACTCCCCTCCCTGAAGTTATTTTCATCACAAAATACTATATTCACATGTTTAAAAATGCATTACCAACTCTGATTAGACCCTGATCTACCATAATATAGTCCTCTGACAGATTTTTATCTGAGCTTTTGTTTACATCAATCATAGAATGAACAGTTAATAGATCAACAATTTGTGTGATGGCAGATCTTAGTGTATTCTTCTCATTTGAATCAGTTGTTGAAGATGTGCATGTGATTTGGATTTTTAATGTAGCTTTAACAGTTTTTCAGTCATATCACTATGATGTCTGCAGTGTGGCAGCTTATAGTGATGTCTTGTACTGGGGCATCATGCTGCAGACATGTAGCATAATGTCCCACCCAGGCACATTATCCTGACACCAGGCCATCCAGTCCTAAGACTAACCTCTTAATTCTGAGCACCTAGCAAGGCAGCTGTTTGTACTGTTTTTATAAATCTTTATTATGACTCAACTGGGATTTGAACCTGCATCTGAGGTGTATGCTTTAACCATTTAGGCCATGAGAGTGGTCTAGTGGTTGCATAGACATTTAATGGGTAAACAACTTAAGCAGTGGCAGATTTGTTTGCATGAAATCAGCCATTGAATGAAAAAACAATAGATGAACAAATTAGGTGGTAGCAGATCTTGGTCTACTGTGGTTGCTTGATGTCAGTTGCCGAATGAACAACTAAGCAATGGCAGATCTTGGTATACTCAGTTCGCTTGAAATCACTTAATTTACTAACTAACAGATTAACAACTTGAGCAATGGCAGATCTTGGTTTGTTCACTGCACTTGAAATCACTTAAATTAATAACTGATTAACAATTTGAGCAATGGCAGATCTTGGCTTGCTCACGTCACTTGAAATCACTTAAATTAATAACTAACAGATTAACAACTTGAGCAATGGCTGATCTTGGTTTGCTCACTTCACTTAAATCACGTAAATTAATAACTGATTAACAACTTGAGCAATTTCAGATCTTGGTTTGTTCACTTCACTTGAAATCACTTAAATTAATAACTAACAGATTAACATCTTAAGCAATCGCAGATCTTGGTTTGTTCACTTCACTTGAAATCACTTAAATTAATAACTAACAGATTAACAACTTGAACAATGGCAGATCTTGGTTTGCTCACTTCACTTGAAATCACTTAAATTAATAACTGATTAACAACTTGAGCAATTTCAGATCTTGGTTTGTTCACTTCACTTGAAATCACTTAAATTAATAACTAACAGATTAACATCTTAAGCAATGGCAGATCTTGGTTTGTTCACTTCACTTGAAATCACTTAAATTAATAACTAACAGATTAACAACTTGAACAATGGCAGATCTTGGTTTGCTCACTTCACTTGAAATCACTTAAATTAATAACTAACAGATTAACAACTTGAGCAATGGCAGATCTTGGTTTGCTCACTTCACTTGAAATCACTTAAATTAATAACTAACAGATTAACAACTTGAGCAATGGCAGATCTTGGTTTGTTCACTTCACTTGAAATATCTTAAATTATTAACTAACAGATTAACAACTTGAACAATGGCAGATCTTGGTTAGGTAACTTCACTTGAAATCACTTAAATTAATAACTAACAGATTAACAACTTGAACAATGGCAGATCTTGGTTTGCTCACTTCACTTGACATCACTTAAATTAATAACTAACAGATTAACAACTTAAGCAATGGCAAATCTGGTTCTATTAACTAATATATTCAAAGTTAAAGTGATGGCAGATCTTGATGTACTTTGCTAGCAATCAGCAGTTATTAAACAACAGATCTAACAACTAATAAATGTAGAAACTAAAAGATTTAACAGTTAATATATTTAACAACTTAAAGGACTGATGATCTAGGTCTAGCTTTAAATAAGTCCTAGAATTAATAACTAGTAGTGATGTCCATCCAATCTTGCTCTACCCTGTTTGCATTCTGACTGATATTGGGATAAATATGGTATGATATTGGGATAAATATGGTAGGCAGGTTATGGTGTTTTGACTACTGGTTTAGCCTCAGTGTGGGTGGTGGTGATTGAGATCACTTGTACACTGTTTATATACTATTGTTGTAGGTCTATTATGCTGGGTCAAGATTCACTTTCAGTGCCAAAGGGTGTGACTGTGATTCAAAAATCCTTTGAAGTGACAACAATTACACAGAAGGACATAAAATGGAACAGAATACTTATGTGATTTGTAATTTTGCAAGGTGTGTCAATGCTAGGAATCAATTATTGATCCTTCTGAATTACCAATTAAAAACAATTCTGCATGAAACAATCAAGAACAACAAAAGAACTTCATCAATTTTATGTTGAGGAATATTTTGAATCAGATATATATATATATATATATATATATATATATATATATATATATATATATATATATATATATTTTTTTTTTTTCAGTGGATGGATGGATACAATTAATTATAAGTGATATAATTATAACTTTCAGCAGATTCTGACTGTAAATATACCTTTTAAAAACTTATAAGATTACAAAGAATTCAAGGAAAATATATTTTTCAATTTGTATGGAATGTTGATGTATAAAATAAGTGGTATGGAAAATTACAGACAGCAGCTTATTTTGACTTTGAAACTTTTGGATTAGAAATAATTTTCTATCAATCCATCTTGCATGGTTCCAAAGCAAGATTAAAACTTTTACATGCTCTCTAACAAAAGCTGCCTTTTTCTGCATGGTTTAGCTTTTGTGAAAAGGCATAAATTGATAATAGATTGTCAAATTATTGTCTCTCTTGGGAGATTAACAGGAAAAAGAATAATAATGCCCCCTGCTTGTCAAAAATTGACAAATAATTTGCCATAACAAATGGAAAGAAATCAAAACAGTGTGCGAACAAAGCAAGATGATTATGAAAATTGCATATGATTTTGTTGGTATTTATCAAAATTAAAATTAGGGTCAATCCCATTTCTGTTTTCAACAAAGTGATAATTATCCTCTCGGATGAGATATTTCCAGTGATATAGATAAAAGGCAGAAACTATCCATGACAAAGAACACTATAGAATATGATTTTAAAATTGGATATTATTTTGGCTCACAAATTGATGTTAATAGATTTTTATGCATGTAGGTGGTCAACAATACAGAAATAATTCTGTAATAATTGCCTGAAGCTAATCCTTTTTGTTCAGTCTGCCTAAGATTATGGTGATTTTAGTGGATTTAGGTAATGAAAAAAATGGCTAAAAGGATCTAATTTTCTCCATCAATTTATCTTAAATCTTCCATTTTTTCATACCAGGCTGTCCTAATGTACTTCTTTATTCAGTAAGATATCAGACCTGCCCCCTTACAGATAAGAAACTTTTAGAGTACTCTTTACTTGCTTATTTATCAAAAAAAGGCACTTGTGTAGTGTTTATTGTATATTTAATTTGCAACCATGCATTTAATAGTGGTATTGCATTTTCTTCCGTTATTTTGCCTCTCCCTTGATAAGTTGCTCACAGTGGGTTCAGAAACATAGAGTACAGCATAAACGAGGGCATGACTTTCCAAGGTACCTCTCGAAGAATCAAGAAAGGTATCAAGTTTGACAGGGAGAAGAGAGAGTTGTGCAAAGTAAAAAGGTTGAATGCTCATTTTGTAATTGCGTTTTTATTATTTATCAATTAGTAACATTCTTCTAATGAAGTTTTTCATTTTACTTTATAAATTACCTTTATTTTGAAGATAACCAATCACTGATTAATCTTTACAAACATTACTCCAAGAGATTTCATTACAAAAACACATGTACCAGTGAAAATAATAGGTATTATGACATCTGCTTTTTGCATGTAAATTTGGATATATTCTAGTTTTATTGTTGATTCAGATCAGAACAAGATTCTTTTTTTTATATATAAAAAGGTGCACATTTATTCTGACAAATATTAATGTCATAGCTTAATTCTTTGATTTATTTTTAGTGTTATTAATAAATGTTGTAACTGATTTCATTGCAAGTAATCACAAAATATCTGCTTATCTCTGAGTGAATCTCTGATTGCCAATTCAGGAATTTTAAGTTCACTACAAACTTGGATCATGCCTCTCCATAACAAACCCTATTTATGATACTAAACTTTTTATGCACTGATTATACCATTTGCTTAATTCCCATACTATCCTTGATCACATCTGAGAGTGATTAGGATAAACACTGATTGAAGTTATACACCTTAATGAAGTTTTAAAAAATATTGAAAACAGTAGACGATTGGTCAATTTAAATGTCGACTTTGCACAAGACCATGACTCCAAGCTCTTTCACAAACTGGATTTGCAAGCAGTTTAGCTGTTTGTATTCTACCTCTTTACTTGATTTGATACAAAAGACATAATTGATGTGATAATGCAATGCAATTTTTCTTTCAATTGATTATAACAATGCAACAAACCCTTCTGCAAGGTGCAGATAAGAAACAGTACTTAATTAGGTTGTCATGGAAATACTGTTAGGCATTGCTTGGACAGTTGTCATGGAAATGCTATTTGGCATTGCTGGACAGTTGTCATGGAAATGCTTTTAGGCATTGCTTTGACAGTTATCAAGAAAATGATATTAGGCATTGCTTGGACAGTTGTCATGGGTATGCTGTTAGGCATTGCTTGGACAGTTGTCATGAAAATGCTATTAGGCATTGCTTGGACAGTTGATTGACACATCACAATTGATTGATGAGAAGGCATACCACACTGATGATTGTCATGGAAATGCTATTAGGCATTGCTTGGACAGTTGAATGACACATCACAATTGATTGATGAGAAGGCATACCACACTGATGATTGTCATGGAAATGCTATTAGGCATTGCTTGGACAGTTGAATGACACATCACAATTGATTGATGAGAAGGCATACCACACTGATGATTGTCATGGAAATGCTATTAGGCATTGCTTGGACAGTTGTCATGGAAATGCTATTAGGCATTGCTTGGACAGTTGAATGACACATCACAATTGATTGATGAGAAGGCATACCACACTGATGATGACTACACTGAAAATGAATAAAAGAGAAAACTTCAAGATGAATTTCACTTTATTAAGGATTGGAAATTTCATGACAACGATTCCAAATTTTCATGCACTAATCACCATTTTAAATGATCTGAGCAATATATATATTATCTACTCCAAAGTGAATTCCCTCCTTCAATTAGTAATTGGAGGTCTTTAAACAAAAATAAGCATGGTTTTAATCTGATGCCTAGCTACTTCTGTTATTTGGTATATGCTCCTCCTTTGTCTTGAATTTCATGTGGTTGTCCTGTCTGTGCATGCTCAAAGATTTCACTATTTCAAATGTTTTTTGGTATAACAGAAGTTATTTTTATCCATTTCTATATTCCATTTTCCTACCAGTCCTTGAATATTTAACATTTGTTTGTGTCCCACTTTGATAATATTTCTTTGTTTTTATGTAGACAACAAGTTAAGCTTTCTACGTTATCCCTAATTGGTAGGTAGTGCTAGTAATAACTGTTCAGTATTTTTCCATTCTTGTGTTTATTTGAACCTTTCAGCATGCCACAAAAGTGAACAAATGCAGCCATAAGAAAGCTGCTTCAGACACACACCTCACCCGCTTGGCATACACTAGTAAGTCCTTTGAGCATGGCATACACCAGTAAGTTCTTTATGCTTGTCATACACTAGTAAATCCTTTGTGTGCATTATGACCAAGCAAGGTATGAGATCTGGAAGAATGTCACTGTGCTGAAAGAGGCATGCAGAAGGAAGATACATCTTCCTCTTATTCTCTGGTAGTGTCTCCATCTGACTCATCTGGTCCCTTCAAAATAACGGGACAGTTGATCAGGTTATAAACACTCTAAGACCATGATTCTTTACCCATATTTTCCTGGTTTCAAACATTACTAATCTCTCCATGTTAAACAAATTTAATCAGGAAGAACTCTTTAAGGTGGAGATGTTAGCGTCGGTTAGAGATGCCATGTGGACAAATGACTGGGCAGTCTCCATAGACCTCCAGGAAACTTACATACAAATCTTCCATTTATTTGCCCTACAGGAATTTGTTTTTG
The DNA here is from genome assembly GCA_028554795.2 of Sinohyriopsis cumingii. Taxonomy (NCBI): domain Eukaryota; kingdom Metazoa; phylum Mollusca; class Bivalvia; order Unionida; family Unionidae; genus Sinohyriopsis; species Sinohyriopsis cumingii. The sequence continues at coordinate 25,348,987 of CM068836.1, read as the reverse complement.
TCAGAGTGAAGAGATCTTTAAATTGTTAGTCTTTTTGTTCCTTCTTAGCTTCTATACAAAGAACCTTTAACAGGGTGATGGGAGTAATAGCAACACACCTGGTCTGACTCTTCAAACATTTGTTTAGATGGAGATACATTTCCTCATCCATCAACAGAAAGTTCATGTCTCTCAGAGTGGATCACAGAGATACTATCTTTTATTACAAGAGAAGGCTCCATTGTCCCTCTCTCATGGAGACCCTGCATGGTGGCAGCAGATCTAGTTCCCCCAGGGAAAAAATTCATATGAGGCTCTCCAGTTTCTGCTGCAAGTAAACTGGGGACCTCATAGTGACCTCCTTTTTGATCAGATTCTTTTGGGATCCAATTTCATCAGCATCTGAGTTGTTGGCTAAATAAGGACAAGTTTCTGGACAGGGTTCCAATGCAAGTGGCAGAACCTCACTCTTTTCTGTATACCAACATCTCAGATTCAATCTGGGGTGTTTGCTTAGAGCCTGAGGGTATAGTCCTTCAGGGTTTGTGGTCTTAGGAAGAATCTTGCCTTCATATCAACAACCTTGAAGTGTGGACAGTTTTCCTATCGCTAAAGTCATATGAGTTACATAACACATTGCTATATTACAGTTGACATGAATATGTTAGTCATGGCAACCTATGATATAATGGAGGCACTCATGCCCCTTCTCTTAGCTTGAAAGTCTTGGGACTCGTCAGATGGACAGCTTATTTTGAGCATTCATTTAGAGTCCACAACATTCCATGCAAGATAAATTCTAGTGGACATCTTGTCCAGACATGTATACACGTTTTTTTTGGAATTGTCTCCTCACCAGTAGGTAGTAAAGAGACTTTTTTCTCAGGGGGTGGGGTGGATGGTTGACAACCTGTTTGCTTTGAGGCTGAAAAACAAGCTACCACTTATGTTTCTCCATTTCCAGTGCATGGGTGGTGTATGTTTGATCAGATGTATGCCTTTGCCTTTCTACCTTTAAGAATAATTCCTTATGGTCATCCACAGAGTCAGGACTTCTATGTCACAGATGGTCCTGATAGCCTACCACTACCATCCTGGCTGCAGTTGTTGTGGTTCAGCAATATCCTTTTCCTGTTGGTAGATGCCCCTCAGAGAATGTCCACTTAAGAGGGGTGCATTGTTGCAGCACAAGTTACCCCCCTGAACAAGAACCCACAGATTCTCCACATTCATGCCTTCAAGATCAGTTCTTTTAGGAGAGTTTCAGACTGCATTGCCCATTTTGATCATTAAAGGCTAAACAGCAGCCACATCCAATAGCTTTAGAGTTGGACCCTTAATTGATCAAGTACTTTTGAGCTTCCTTGACCAGTGAAACCTTTCATTTGTTTTTGGTTGCTGTCTAAATGACCTTACACACCCATGAGCAGGGTTTCATTTTAGAATTTAGTTTAAGGACATTTTTCCTTCACTTTTGTGTCAGCGAGAATGAGTGAACTTCATATATATATACTGTGGAAGAAAGATGCCTATAATACAGTGGCAGCTTTTCAGTCTCCCATTGCTTATATCCAAGAATTAGCTTCCTTTTTTTTAGCCTCTGAAGCAACTGAAATCCAAAGTTTAGCCATACATTCTTGTTTGGCTAAATCAAAAGCAGTAAGAAACACTTGCGGTTGCCCCATTTTCCCTCTCGATGGTACCTTTAAGATTTCTGCAGCCACCCTCTTGAGGTGGATTATTCTACCAAAGAGTTTATCGTTCTCTCACTGAGAAAGAGATCTTTCATTTCCCTTTGGCCAAAATCCTACTAATGTATAACACTAATGGTTGAAAGAAAACACTATTTAAAAACATTTTACAGTCCCCACTATACCACAGTTCCATATATTTAGCTATTCTCAGTATATCATGGTTCTGTATATACATACATCTTGGTACTCTGTATAATGCGGTTGTATACACAATGCGGTAGCTGTTCTTCAGTGGGCTGAATTTGTTGCATGAGCTACATGATATTCTTCTTAGCAACTTCATAGATTTGTTTATTAATATTAAGACTGGCTAAAAGCCAAAACTTCTCAGCATTACAGTGTTCTCTTTCAGCAGTGTGAAGCTGGTCCCTTGAACTAATACATCATGGAGAACACTTCTGAAGGGACACTGTACTTTGTTACTACTGCATGTTTGTCAAGCAGTGAACACAAGCACTTGTCAAATTGTTCAGCTGTGGCATGTAGCAGTGAAAGTTAGGTTTGCCTGGATGTCATGCATCAGTTTGGTTCTATTTAACCTATGAAAATTTCTCTTAGTAGCAAACAAAGATGGATGATTAGGGACTGACATTAGTTTTGTTTTCATTTCATCCAAAGTTGGTATGCAGCTTCGTATTGATTAGACTCTGAGTAAAATTTCAAGTGTTCATTATCATTTAAAATAGTTATAGCCCCTAATTATCCATTGTTTTGATTTTGCAATACAGACAATAAATTTATGAAAAGATATTGCATTTCAACCAAATTGAGTGTGCACCTTTATATTGACTAGACATTGAATGAGTTGGAACTTTCCATGTCATCATTTAGAAGAATTAGTAGAGTTATGGCCCCTAATTGCCTTTCTCCAAACATTGGTTTTCCATTTGTTTTTTGTTGATTTTTTTCTTCTTCCTTAAGACCTACTATATAAATAATTAAGAGCAGGGACCTTTACAGTGCACCCATTTCTACTTGTTTGAGAATGCATGCTCTATGATGAACCCATTGCTACTAGTTTGAGAGCACAGTGTTTTATGATGTACCCATTGCTACTAGTTGAGACCACAGTGCTTTATGATGTACCCTTTGCTACTAGTTTGAGAGCATGGTGCTTTATGATATACCCATTGCTACTAGTTTGAGACCATGGTGTTTTATGATGCACCCATTGCTACTAGTTTGAGAGCACAGTGCTTTATGATGTACCCATTGCTACTAGTTTGAGAGCACAGTGTTTTATGATGTACCCATTGCTACTAGTTTGAGAGCACAGTGCTTTATGATGTACCCATTGCTACTAGTTTGAGAGCACAGTGTTTTATGATGTACCCATTGCTACTAGTTTGAGAGCACAGCACTTTATGATGCACCCATTGCTACTAGTTTGAGAGCATGGTGCTTTATGATGTACCCATTGCTACTAGTTTGAGACCACAGTGCTTTATGATGTAACCATTGCTACTAATTTGAGAGCACAGTGTTTTATGATGTACCCATTGCTACTAGTTTGAGAGCATGGTGATTTATAATGTACCCAGTGGTACTAGTTCAAAGCTGAACCCTTTAAAATGCATCCATTGGTGCTAGTTTGACAGAAAGGCCTTTAACAATGGGCCAGTTGCTATTAGATGGAAAGCAGGTCCTTTATGATGGAACCATTGCTACTTATTTGAGAGTAGGGTCCTTTCCAATGTACCCATTGCTGTTTGAGAGCATGGCCCTTTACAATGCAGCCATTGCAACTAATTTGATAGCAGGGACCTTAACAATAGACCCATTGCAACTAATTTGATAGCAGGGACCTTAACAATAGATCCATTGCAACTAATTTGATAGCAGGGACCTTAACAATAGACCCATTGCAACTGATTTGATAGCAGGGACCTTAACAATAGGCCATTTCAACTAATTTGATAGCAGGGACCTTTACAATAGACCCATTTCAACTAATTTGATTGCAGGGACTTTAACAATAGACCCATTGCAACTAATTTGATAGCAGGGACCTTTACAATAGACCCGTTGTGACTAATTTGATAGCAGGGACCTTTACAATAGACCCATTTCAACTAATTTGATAGCAGGGACCTTTACAATAGACCCATTGCAACTAATTTGATAGCAGGGACCTTTACAATAGACCCATTTCAACTAATTTGATTGCAGGGACTTTAACAATAGACCCATTGCAACTAATTTGATAGCAAGGACCTTTACAATAGACCCATTGCAACTAATTTGATAGCAGGACCTTAACAATAGACCCATTTCAACTAATTTGATAGCAGGGACCTTTACAATAGACCCATTTCAACTAATTTGATTGCAGGGACTTTAACAATAGACCCATTGCAACTAATTTGATAGCAGGGACCTTTACAATAGACCCATTGCAACTAATTTGATAGCAGGACCTTAATAATAGACCCATTGCAACTAATTTGATAGCAAGGACCTTTACAATAGACCCATTGCAACTAATTTGATAGCAGGGACCTTTACAATAGACCCATTGCAACTAATTTGATAGCAAGGACCTTTACAATAGACCCATTGCAACTAATTTGACCCCTTGCTCCTAGTTCCAGTTATTCTAATCAGACCCAGTATGTGCATTACTCTTTACTCTTACATCTGATATCAAGTCAATGTGGTCATCATTAAGAAATCAAAGATTATGATACACATCAGAATACATAGTCAGTGAAAGATACATATGCAGTGAAAGATACATATTCAATGGAAGATACATATCATATGAAACTACATAGTCAATGGAAGAAACATCATCAATGAAAGACACATAGTCAATGAAAGACATATTCAGTGAAAGATACATAATCAATGACAGACATAGTGAAAGACACGTAGTCAATGAAAGATACATAGTCAATGAAAGATACATAGTGAAAGATACATAGTCAATGAAAGATACATATCATGTTACTTTATTTTAAAGACATGAGACATATTGCAGTATGGAATTTTGCAATGTGAGATGCATCAACATGCAGCAAGCACGAGGTCTTGAGGATGAAGTCTGCAGAAAATTTCCAGACACTAGACTGCTACACAGTCTTGAGGCTCAGGCTGTGCTCACAACATGCTATATTCTTGTAACACGTTAACATTATTTGGATATATTTGCTGTTTATCTAAGATAAATTCTAGATTTCTTGAAAAAGAGATAAAGTTATGCTTTATTTGTTTGGTAATTTCATTTCTATTTCATATTTCTTGTATGCATCATAGTGCATCATATTGTATGAGTTGCATACATACATCATGTCATTTCCATTGTATTGAATTTTGATGAATTGGGAGAAATGAATTATGCTAATACATGCAGTGGTAGAAAGAAATATTGTGATATGGAAAATATGCTACTATGGAAGCATTGCTATTTTAGTAACTTCATGTTTGCATGATTGGAGTAGTGTATGAAAATTGCATTATAGTTCATGTATGTTCACCTGATTAGTTTAGTGTATTAACAGTGCTATATTTCCTTCATGTTTGACTGATTGGTGTAGTGTAATAACAGTGTTATTGTTCCTTCATGTTTGCCTGATTGGTGTAGTGTATTAACAGTGCTATAGTTCCTTCATGTTTGTCTCATTGGCACAGTGTATTAACAGTGTTATTGTTCCTTCATGTTTCTCTGATTGGCATAGTGGATTAACAGTGCTATTATTCCATCATGTTTGTCTGATTGGTGTAGTGTATTAACAGTGCTATAGTTCCTTCATGTTTGTCTGATTGGTGTAGTGTAATAACAGTTCTATAGTTCCTTCATTTTTGTCTGATTAGTGTATTGTAATAACAGTGCTATAGTTCCTTCATGTTTGTCTCATTGGCACAGTGTAATAACAGTGCTATAGTTCCTTCATGTTTGACTGATTGGTGTAGTGTAATAACAGTGTTATTGTTCCTTCATGTTTGCCTGATTGGTGTAGTGTATTAACAGTGCTATAGTTCCTTCATGTTTGTCTCATTGGCACAGTGTATTAACAGTGTTATTGTTCCTTCATGTTTCTCTGATTGGCATAGTGGATTAACAGTGCTATTATTCCATCATGTTTGTCTGATTGGTGTAGTGTATTAACAGTGCTATAGTTCCTTCATGTTTGTCTGATTGGTGTAGTGTAATAACAGTTCTATAGTTCCTTCATTTTTGTCTGATTATTGTATTGTAATAACGGTGCTATAGTTCCTTCATGTTTGTCTGATTGGTGCAGTGTATTAACAGTGCTATAGTTCCTCCACATTTGTCTAATTGGTGTAGTGTAATAACAGTGCTATAGTTCTTCATGTTTGTCTGATTGGTGTAGTGTAACACCAGTGCTATAGTTCCTTCATGTTTGTATGATTGGTGTAGTGTAACAAAAGTCCTATAGTTCCTTCATGTTTGATTGGTGTAGTATAATAACAGTGCTATAGTTCCGTCATGTTTGTCTGATTGGTGTAGTGTAATAACAATGCTATAGTTCCTTCATGTTTGTCTGATTGGTGTGGTGTCTTAACAGTGCTATAGTTCCTTCACATTTGTCTGATTGGAATAGTATAATAACAGTGCTAAGGTTTTTTCATATTTGCCTGATTTTTATGGTGTATTAACAGTGCTATTGTTCCTTCATATATGTCTGATTGGTGTAGTGTAATAATAGTGCTATACTTCCTTCATGTTTGTCTCACTGGTGCGGTGTATTAACAGTGCCATTGTTCCTTCACGTTTGCCTGATTGGTGCTATGTATTTACAACGATATTGTTCCTTCATGTTTGTCTGATTGGTATTGTATAATAACAGCGCTATAGTTCCTTCATGTTTGCCTCATTGGTGTAGTGTAATAACAGTGTTATTGTTCCTTCATGTTTGTGTGATTGGTGTAGTGTTATAACAGTGCTATAGTTCCTTCATGTTTGCTTGATTGGTGTAGTGTAATAACAGTGCTATAGTTCCTTCATGTTTGTCTCATTGGCACAGTGTATTAACAGTGTTATTGTTCCTTCATGTTTCTCTGATTGGCATAGTGGATTAACAGTGCTATTATTCCATCATGTTTGTCTGATTGGTGTAGTGTATTAACAGTGCTATAGTTCCTTCATGTTTGTCTGATTGGTGTAGTGTAATAACAGTTCTATAGTTCCTTCATTTTTGTCTGATTAGTGTATTGTAATAACAGTGCTATAGTTCCTTCATGTTTGTCTGATTGGTGCAGTGTATTAACAGTGCTATAGTTCCTCCACATTTGTCTAATTGGTGTAGTGTAATAACAGTGCTATAGTTCTTCATGTTTGTCTGATTGGTGTAGTGTAACACCAGTGCTATAGTTCCTTCATGTTTGTATGATTGGTGTAGTGTAACAAAAGTCCTATAGTTCCTTCATGTTTGATTGGTGTAGTATAATAACAGTGCTATAGTTCCGTCATGTTTGTCTGATTGGTGTAGTGTAATAACAATGCTATAGTTCCTTCATGTTTGTCTGATTGGTGTGGTGTCTTAACAGTGCTATAGTTCCTTCACATTTGTCTGATTGGAATAGTATAATAACAGTGCTAAGGTTTTTTCATATTTGCCTGATTTTTATGGTGTATTAACAGTGCTATTGTTCCTTCATATATGTCTGATTGGTGTAGTGTAATAATAGTGCTATACTTCCTTCATGTTTGTCTCACTGGTGCGGTGTATTAACAGTGCCATTGTTCCTTCACATTTGCCTGATTGGTGCTATGTATTTACAACGATATTGTTCCTTCATGTTTGTCTGATTGGTATTGTATAATAACAGCGCTATAGTTCCTTCATGTTTGCCTCATTGGTGTAGTGTAATAACAGTGTTATTGTTCCTTCATGTTTGTGTGATTGGTGTAGTGTTATAACAGTGCTATAGTTCCTTCATGTTTGTCTGATTGGTATAGTGTAATAACAATGCTGTAGTTCCTTTATGTTTGTCTGATTGATGTAGTGTAATAAAAGTGCTATAATTCCTTCTTTTTTGTCTGATTACACTGGACAACAAATTTTTACAAAAGTCATGTTACTGAAATAAAATTAGTCAATTCTTATCAATTTTTATGTGCTGAACACGAATATGACAGTCAAATTGCAAAATTGGCTCTAGTTTTTTTGTAATCTGCAAGAAATTAATGTTTACATAACGAAATGCATTCCAATAGTAAAAGGTCAACTGTAATAGCCTACCTATAAAAAATCAAGTCATTGACTACATCTTAGATTTCTTCGCCTGTCTCTTGTACAGCTGTTCCGGAGCATCTCTGAGGAGTGTCCAGCAGTAGTCAGCCAGCATTGTAGTGGACCATTTTCCCTGGTATCTTTGTTCCATTGTTGCGATATCTTGATGAAAACGTTCGCCGTGTTCATCACTAACAATACCACAGTTGCTAGGAAAGAAATCCAAATGGGAATGAAGGAAGTGAATCTTTAGAGACATATTGCAGCCAAGTTTCTTATACTTCATCAACATGTCTTCTACTAGTTCCTTATAGTTTTCTGCCCTAACATTTCCGAGGAAGTTTGTAGAAACTAGGCGAAAAGCATTCCATGCTTGTTTCGCGTCACCTTCCAGCAAGTTGTTGAACCGGTCATCTTTGAAAAGCTCTCGAATCTGAGGACCCACAAAAACTCCCTCTTTAATCTTTGCTTCGCTGAGTCGAGGGAATTTTTCATGCAGGTATCGGAATGCTGGCAAAGTCCGGTCAATGGCTTTCACGAAGTTCTTCATCAAACCTAGTTTGATGTGAAGGGGTGGTAGCAAGATTTTCTGAGCCTCAACCAGAGCTGGGTGTTGGATATTCTTCTCTCCAATGGCTACATTCTGCCTGTGAGTCCATTCCTTCCTCATGTAGTGCATTTCCCTTGCTCGGCTATCCCACTCGCATAAGAAACACATGTATTTTGTATATCCTTGCTGCAGTCCCATTAAAAGGGCAACTACCTTCAAATCACCACAGAGGTGCCAGCTGTACTTGTTATACTCAATGGAATTCAGTAGCTGCCTTAAGTTATCGTATGTCTCTTTCATGTGGACAGCATACGCTACTGGAATAGATGGAAGAATGTTTCCATTGTGCAAAAGCACAGCCTTGAGACTCAGTTTCGAAGAGTCCACAAATAGTCTCCATTCTTGTGGGTCATGAGTGATTTTTAAAGCATTCATGAGGCCCTCAATATCGGAACAGAATATCAGATTACTTTCCTTTCTGAAGAAAGGCTCCAATTGCTGGTGGCGCTTTCGATATGCAGTAATTGTGACATCTTCTTCTAGAAGATTCCATTGTTGGAGTCTTGATCCTAGCAATTCTGCCTTGTTCTTTGATAAGTCCAAATCACGAATCAGGTCATTTAGTTCTTCCTGTGTTATTCTGTGTGGGGTTGATGATGCACCACAGTGAAAATCTGGATCACTGCATGCTGATGGACCAGGAGAAGAACAGGTCGACTCACCTTTGTCTTCGTCAGATGAATCAAGAGAATATTCTGCTGGAGGTTCTGGAATAGGAAGTCCCTCACCATGTGGAACTGGTCTCAATGCAGACGGAATGTTTGGGTAGACTATTCTCGACTTCTTTCGCTTCGTTATTCCGCCGGAAAGAGGAGGAACCAAGCAGAAGTAACAGTCATTTAGGTGGTTGCTTGGCTCTCTCCACACCATTGGGACTGCAAACGGCATTGATGACCTTTTGCAATTCAACCACTGTGAAAGCTGTGTTGTACATGTAGCACAGCATATATGCGGAGCCCAAGGCTTGTCTTGGTCACCAACCTTGCATCCGAAGTAAAGATGATATGCCTTCTTCACTTGAGAATTGATACTTTTCTTCTGGTTGGCAAATGTCACTTCCCCACAAATATAGCAAAAATTGTCCGCGGTATTAACACACTTTCGAGGCATTACTGTTCTTTATTGTACGTAAATGGATAAAATAATAAGTTTTATGTAACAGTAGCTTGAACTGTCTCGCACAACGTCTAAAATATTTTAAATGCTGAACCTATCTGATTGGGCTTTATATAGTACACTGCTTACGTCAGCTTCAGCAGCCGCCTGGCATTAGTATAATAGGCCTACACATGTATAGTACACTGCTGACGTCAACTTACTTCAGCAGCCGCATGGCATTAGTATTGCATTGCATCAGAAAATGATGCAATCAACTGTGGATGATGTGAGCATGATGGTATTATGCAATGTTACATCATTATTCCGGATGTTGCTGCAGTCCTACTGGAGAAATTTACACAGTGAAACATAGAAAATGAGGTATATTAATATCTTCAAAACGAGAGCCAATACAAATTTTTCACGGTTATATTCGTGTTCGGCACACCAAAATACTACAGATTAGGGCCTTTTCAAGTCAGTAATGATTTCACTGTTGACCAGTGTTAGTGTATTGTAATAACAGTGCTATAGTTCCTTCATGTTTGCCTGATTGGTGTCGTGTGTTAACAGCACTGTAGTTCCTTCATGTTTGTCTGATTGGTGTAATGTAATAACAGTGCTATAGTCCCATCATGTTTGTCTGATTGGTGTAGTCTAATAACAGTGCAATAGTTCCTTCATGTTTGCCTGATTGGTGTAGTGTGTTAACAGGACTGTAGTTCCTTCATGTTTGTCTGATTGGTGTAGTGTAATAACAGTGCTATAGTTCCTTCATGTTTGTCTGATTGGTATAGTGTAATAACAATGCTGTAGTTCCTTTATGTCTGATTGGTGTTGTATAATAAGTGTTATCGTTCCTTCATGTTTGTCTGATTGATGTACTGTATTAACAGTGCTATTGTTCCTTCATGTTTGTCTGAATGGTGTAGTGTATTAACAGTGCTATTGTTCCTTCATGTTTGTCTGATTGGTGTTGTATAATAACAGTGATTTTGAATTCCTTCATGTTTAATAACAGTGTTATCGTTCCTTCGTGTTTGTCTGATTGGTGTAGTGTATTAACAGTTCATTCATGTTTGTTTGATTGGTGTAGTATAATAACAGTGCTATTGTTCCTTCATGTTTGTCTGACTGGAATAGTATGATAACAGTGATATTGTTCCTTCATGTTTGTCTGATTGGTGCAGTGTATTAACAGTGTTATTGTTCCTTCATGTTGGTCTGATTGGAATAGTATGATAACAGTGCTATAGTTCCTTCATGTTTCTCTGATTGGTGTAGTGCAATAACAGTGCTATAGTTCTTCATGTTTGCCTGAATGGTGTAGTATAATAACAGTATTGTTCCTTCATGTTTGTCTGATTGGTTTAGTATAAAAATAGTGCTATCGTTCCTTCATGTTTGTCTGATTGATGTAGTGTATTCACAGTGCTATTGTTCTTTCATGTTTTTGTGATTGGTGTAGTCTAATAACAGTGCAATAGTTCCTTGATGTTTGCCTGATTGGTGTAGTGTATTAACAGGACTATAGTTCCTTCATGTTTGTCTGATTTGTGTAGTGTAATAACAGTGCTATAGTTCCTTCATGTTTGTCTGATTTGTGTAGTCTAATAACAGTGCAGTATTTCCTTCATGTTTGCCTGATTGGTATAGTGTATTAACAGGACTATAGTTCCTTCATGTTTGTCTGATTGGTGTAGTGTAATAACAGTGCTATAGTTCCTTCATGTTTGTCTTATTGGTGTAGTTACTGCATATGTTGGGACACTGTATTTGTTGGGAGACCATAAATTAATTTTAAAAGTAATTTTTTTGTGCACTGTATGTTCTGGGACACATCGTTTTTTTCGAGTCATAAGTTGTGGGACACCTTTTAAATCATTCGAAAATTACATGTCGGAAATTGCAATCCAACTGAAATTTTATTTTCTAAATATAAAACTGTACTTGAGATAAAACTCTTTAATCCACTGCAGCAGCATCTCATCAACACAACCCTTCTCCTGCACACGTACGGTCTATTATTTTGGTACATGAATACTTTTTTAACTTTCTCATGCCGTGAAAAATTGTTGGAGGCAACACACCACCTGAAATGGAAACTGCAAGAAAAAAAGGAAGATTTTTTTTCAAATCTGCACTAGTCTTGCTAATTCTCACACTTTTGATGCCCATCTTATCATCAGTCCATCCAGAAATGCGATCAAAGTACACTAGAGTTTCATCCATGTTAATGATCATATTGTCGGCAAAATGATCTGTTTCTCTTCTGGCCATCACGAATTCATCACGTGATTTTATTTTCTCCAAATCTTCTGGATGATGCTGGGTCATCGATGTTCACGCACGAAGCACTATATTGTGCAACTTTAAAAACTGTTCCATTGTTTTACTTTATTGTCAAACTTTTTGTGAATACTGTTGGAAAGGAACCAAAGTTATCTTCCATATCTCAGCCGTCTTTGTATATTCAAAGCTAAAAAAATAAAGCGGCACACTTAAAAGAATCCAGTAGTCAGCATCTGAGGTCAGCTTGCTTTGCAATAAAATAACCTTTGTGTCGATATCCTTTAAAAAAATTTGGCTTCCGAGTCCAAAGTCGGCTTCCAACGTCTGCTTGCTTTGTAATAAAAATAACCTTTGTCTTTGATGTCCTGTCGGCAAGTTCAAAGAAGTTTACTGCTGGCTACCAGTTGTGTTTATTTACCACCAGGGCTTATATGTGCTTGGCATCTTTAGTAATAATTAATACAAAGGTGCACTGATGTCTGTGGGTAAATATTAATGATACTTATGTAACCCGCGCTGGCGAAAAGATTGTCACTTGCACTCAAGTGAATGTGTTTTAAAATAATGATTTTTATTTGCGAGATACTGGCATACAGTATAGTTCTCTTCTGGCATTAATGAATTCATCACATGATTTTATTTTCTCCAAATATTCTGGGTGATGCTGGGTCATCGACATCGGTGCACAAAGCACTATATTGTGTCACTTTAAAATTTGTTCCATTGTTTCAATTTATTTTCAAAATTCCCATGAATACAGTTGAAAAGGAACCCAAGTATGCTTCCATATCTCAGCCATCTTTGTATATTCAAAAAATAAAAATCTGCTCACTTCACAAAATCCGTAGTCAACTCCGATGTCGGCTTGCTTTGCAATAAAATAACCTTTGTATTGATATCCTTTACAAAATAAAGTAACTGTAGTCGGCTTCTGAGATCGCCTGCTTTGTAATAAAAATAACCTTTTGTCTTTGATGTCCTGTGGGTAGGTTCAAAGAAGGAGTTAACTGCTTGCTGCCAGTCATGTTTATTCACCACCAGGGCTTATATGTGCTTGGTAGCATAATAAAAGTGTTATTGTTCCTTCATGTTTGCCTGATTGGTGTAGTGCATTAACAGTGCTATTGTTCCTTCATGTTTGTCTGATTGGTGAAGTATAATAGCAATGCTATAGTTCCTTTATGTCTGATTGGTGTAGTATAATAACAGTGCTATAGTTCATTCATGTTTGCCTGATTGTTGTAGTATAAAGACAGTACTATAGTTCATTCATGTTTGCCTGATTGGTGTAGTGTAATAACAGTGCTATAGTGCCTTGATGTTTGTGTGACTGATGTTGTGTAATAACAGTGCTATAGTTCCTTCATTTTTGCCTGATTGGTGTAGTATATTAACAGTGCTATAGTTCCTTCGTGTTTGTCTGATTGGTATAGTATAATAATAGTGTTATAGTTCCTTCATGTTTGACCGATAGGTGTAGTATAATAACAGTGTTATTGTTCCTTTATGTTTTAACCTTATTAGTGTATTTTATTAACAGTGCTATTGTTCCTTCATGTTTGTCTGATTGGTGTAGTATAATAACAGTGCTATAGTTCTTTCGTGTTTGATAGGTATAGTATAATAACAGTGCTATTGTTCCTTCATGTTAGTCTGATTGGTGCAGTATATTAACAATGTTATTGTTCCTTCATGTTTGCCTGACTGGTGTATTGTATAAACAGTGCTATTGTTCCTTCATGTTTGTCTGATTGGTGTAGTGTATTAACAGTGTTATCATTCCTTCATGTTTGCCTGATTGGTGTAGTATAATAACAGTGCTATAGTTCGTTCATGTTTGACCGATAGGTGTAGTATAATAACAGTGTTATTGTTCCTTTATGTTTTAACCTTATTAGTGTATTTTATTAACAGTGCTGTTGTTTCTTCATGTTTGTCTGTTTGGTGTAGAATAATAACAGTGCTATTGTTCCTTCATGTTTGCCTAATTGGTGTAATGTATTAACAGTGCTATAGATCCTTCATGTTTGCCTGACTGGTGTATTGTATAAACAGTGCTATTGTTCCTTGATGTTTGCCTGATTGGTGTAGTATAATAACAGTGCTATAGTTTCTTCATGTTTGTCTGATAGGTGTAGTGTAATTAAAGTGATATAGTTCCTTCATGTTTGCCTGACTGATGTAGTATAATAACATTGCTATAGTTCCTTCATGTTTGTCTGATAGGTGTGGTATAATAACAGTGCTATTGTTCCTTCACGTTTGCGTTATTGGTGTAGTGTATTAACAGTGCTATTGTTCCTTCATGTTTGTCTAATTCGTGTAGTGTAATAATGGTGCTATATTCCTTCATGTTTGATTGATTGGTGTGGTGTAATAATAGTGCTATTGTCCTTCATGTTTGCCTGATCGGCGTAGTGTAATAACAGTGTTATAGCTCCTTCATGTTTGTCTGATTTTGTATAGTGTAATAACAGTGCTATAGTCTGTCATGTTCATCTGATTGGTGTAGTGTAATAACAGTGATATAGTCTGTCATGTTCATCTGATTGGTGTAGTGTAATAACAGTGCTATAGTTCCTTCATGTTTGTCTGATTGGTGTAGTGTTTTAACAGTGCTATTGTTCCTTCATGTTTGCCTGATTGGTGAAGTATAATAACAGTGCCATAGTCCATCATGTTCATCTGAATGGTGTTGTGTATTAATGGCTTCTACATGAAAAGGGGCATTTGAATAGTTATTGCTTCTATCTAGAAATTGGATTAGATAAATTTATTTGCATGATGATAATTGAGTTGATCTTTTGGGACATTTTTATATAAATAAGTGGATTATTTTAGAGAAAGATTTTACATTTTTTCGACATGATTTTAGTAACTTGGACCATTTTGTGTCTCATGCCAACAGTGTGATGTAGTGGATCACAGATTTTCTCATCAACTTGGGTTTTTTAATGTGACCATCAATACATGTCCTTTTTGCCTAATTTTAGGACAAACAGACTGCTAAATCATATGGACGCTTCTTTCATGTTCTTGAAGATATAATGCATTCAGCTGACAAATCGTACAATCATTTGTCTCGAGAAATAAAAAGACTTAAATTTACAAAATATTTTGTAGGTTTGAATTAGCTGTCAGATCCAATATTAGTAACCGGTACATTAAAATGATTCATATTTCAGATTATTAAGTGATTTTTGCTTTGAAGAAGGTACTCCCTGTTTTTAAATATGCTATTATTCAGCCATGTCTATTGTTCATTTGATTGTTGAGTTCAAGAAATATTTATTACCAGTGACAGCCATTAATTTTAATCGGAATGCAAGCTGTTGTGGTTGATACTTGAGCTGTTTGTTCAGGACTTAAAAATAAAATGTTTTTGCACATGTTGAATCATATTTTTTTGGCATTTGCATACATTTAAAAACTATGTGCATAACAGGGGAATTGATTGAATAAATTGGGTTAAAGAAGATCTCATACGTATTGGAGAAATTAATTAATTTGATTTTATATAGGAAGCCGAGTAAGGATCAGAATGGAAGCTTTGAAATATTTAATATTTTATTGTACAAAATAAATTTGTTATCCTAACAGCCATTACCACTGGCAGGTACAATTAAATGCATGATTATATCACTGCTGTATTTGCATAATTTTGAATAAACAAAAAGGACAGGTTTGTGCTTATCCATTTGTTCTTTTCAAGCAGCGGTTGTGTGGCATAATACTACAATTGATGGGTAGTCTGAATAACTGGAAAACAGCAGCAGCAAAACTATTATTATTGTTGTTGTTGTTGTTGCTGTTGTTGATCATAAAGATGATGATGATAATGATGACTTTTTTGTCAAAAAAGAAAAGAGGAAAATTGTTAAGTTCTCTATCCGAAAATGTTATGTAAACCTCAGCAAAGTTCGTTTATAATGGCAGATGATGATGATGATGATGATGACAATGATGATGAACACTTTCTTTGACATTTGTTGTGTTAATTCATCATTTGTTATTAAAAGTATTCTATCCATGTTCTTTAGATTAAAACTTAAATTAAGAAAAACTCTACTAAGCTAGAATGATGTATGCTCAGTTCCTATGAAATGGGTTTGTAGATAAAAATTCCATTGGTTTTATTTAAATAAGTAAACCCCATCATCCCTGTATATATTTATAGTCATGTTCTTATAACATTAAGCCAACAAAGGAGAAAACTTATTTGTTGTAAAGACTGCTGCCTTTCAAGGTGCACTTGTCTGTCTTGTGGAAAAACTCTTTCAGTTTGACAAGATTCTCTCAATGGAACAGGTGAATATTGTCCATTTCATGGCATTATTATTGTATGCCAACTCTCTTCTGAGGTCTCACTGGACAGTTTATCTGGTGAATTTTCATCGGACAATGACCTATTGTAGAAAAATGAGAATAATTTTACACTGAAGATACAAATAAAAACAAACTAATGATTTTTGCAGAAAGCATACATATGAGATTTTGACTGCAGCAATCAGGTTAATTCCTAATGCAACTGGTGGCTTTTATACTGAGCCAACACGGCCACCAACCCCTCTTTTTTACATTCATTTTTGACAGCAAAGAGCTATTTCGAATATTTTCCTGTGACAAGGCAGCTAAAAGAATCAGTATGTACCTTATGCATGAATAAAGTTCACTAGTACTATAACAAATTAGCATACTTTTCATCACCCTTCAACCATCTAGATTTTTAGATATTTACCTCAGTAGTAGACACATGTAAATATGTAAGCCAAGTCTGTTGCTCCTTTGCAGCCCAAGTTACAGCATTTGATCTCCAATGCTTGTCTAACTATGACAGGCAGTCACCAACAAGCCAACCCATTTCCATGCCTGACTCAAAGTAAATCTAAACCACACTACAGATTTAGCTTCTGTGTGAATTTATAATTGCTAAGCTTGTGATAATTAGGTTCATGCTTTCTACCTTAAAAATTAGGGAGGTGTCAAAATATCCAGTGAGACCTGATGATGGAATAGTCTTGGCACTCATGCCTCCATTGAATGAAAATAGAGAACTCTTGCTTGGTCTATTCCTGGATGCAGACTTGATGTTATAGAGGATCTCAAATGAATTATGTTTATTTGATAGAGATATTTACTAAGTGTCGATTTAATACAATTTCTGCATCTAGTAATCATTATCCATTTGAAATCCTCTGCTAGATATAATACAGTTTCTTCATCCAGTAATCATTTCCCATTTGAGATCATCTACTAGATTTAATACAATTTCTGCATCCAGTAATCATTTCCTAATTGAGATCCTCTATTACACCTCTACATGTAGACTAGAGGTGTTATAGAGGATCTCAGATGGGTAATGATATCTTCATGCAGTAATTTTTTTTACTAAATGCTGATGAGAGGTGTTATACAGGATCTCAAATGGGTAATGAATAGTGGATGCAGAAATTGTACTAAATGTAGAATAGAGATGTTACTGAGGATCTCAACTGAGTAATGATTACTTAATGCAGAATTTGTTCTAAATTTAGTCTATGTGTGATATAGAGGATCTCAAATGGGTAATTACTACTAGATGCAGAGACTAGTAGACTTGAGGTGTTATGGAGGATCCCAGACGGGTAATGATTAGTGGATGCAGAAATTGTAAACTAGAGGTATTGTAGACGATCTAAAATGGGTAATGTTTACTGGTTACAGAACTTGAACTAAATATAGAATAGAGGTGTTACACAGGATCTCAAATTTTTAATGATTACTGGATGCAGAAATTGTACTAAATGTAGATCTGAGGTGTTGCCATGTTTAGTGATTCCAGATTTAACGTTTTTGTGACTGGATATTTTTATTATATAGTTTGGAAAAAGCTGTGGTTAGAAAATGTTCTGTTTGATGGAGACCTTTATTTCCTGACATTTTCTTGATGTGTTTACATTTATTGGTCGACATTTAAACTACATTTATCCTGGCATTAGGTGCAAATCTCTAGTGCATGGTAGCATCCTTGTACTCTTGTTCTGCTTTTAGTTTAGCATTCTGAGAATTCTACGCTTGACAAATTGGCCATATTACATCATACATAACTGCTAATGTGTATTTTTGTGATAGTCATATGTTTTCCCAATATCCATTTGACTACTGATTGGAAAGATGGCCACCATATTTTTTTATAGTAATAGTAAAACATTCCAGAAGGCAAGACAAGGAAAATTTCCATTGCCACAGCCAATCAGTGATGAGAATGCTGAGTAAGAATGTCATGGACTTATTTGAATCAATCAGATACACAGAAGGTGATACGTTAACATGTTGATGCATCAGAAACTGCAAACACTGCATCTAATGTGTGCCAACTATGTGATAAATATAATTATGAGCACCACACATTTTAAAATTGGAAAACACACTAAATTTGCTATTGTGATGGTTTAGTCAAATTAAGAAATATACGATTTTCACTTGTGTCTAATTTTCTGCATTGCAGTAAGTAAGAAAACGTTCTAAAATCTCCATTATCTTGAAATGTAATTGATGGCATTTTAAAATCTAGTCTCAGTAATTTACAATAAGCAATAAGATAATTTTAAGCTAAGTCAATATCTTTGTAGTATTTAGAGGTCTCATAAAGCAGGATGTAACAGGAGGAATTCCCTCCTATTTGAATGAGTCAGCCAACTCATTATGTCTGCTTATATTCAGATGTGTCTTTCATATGATATAGCACCTTCATAACCTTACATGGGGCATCAGTGTTACAATATTCTTGAACTGCATGAAATTTTTGTTCATTTGAAATATTTTTGTTTTATGAATAGGTGTGGATTTTTATCAATTATGTACTAAAGGCATATGTCAGATTTCATACACTGTTGACAGTAGTCATAATTATGAAGGCCCTCAGTTTTACAGAGTGTATCACCACTGGTGTTACATTATGATACATATTGACAGTTATTATAATTATGAAGGCCCTCAGCTTTACAGAGTGTATCACCACTGGTGTTAAATTATGATACATATTGACAGTAGTCATAATTATGAAGGCCCTCAGCTTTACAGAGTGTATCACCACTGGTGTTAAATTATGATACATATTGACAGTAGTCATAATTATGAAGGCCTTCAGCTTTACAGAGTGTATTACCACTGGTGTTACATTTTGATACATATTGACAGTAGTCGTAATTATGAAGGCCTTCAGCTTTACAGAGTGTATCACCACTGGTGTTACATTGTGATACATATTGACAGTAGTTATAACTCTGAAGGACTTCAACTTTATAGCGTGAATCAACACTGGTGTTACATTAAGATACATATTGACAGTTATAATTATGTAGGACCCCAACTTTACAGTGTGAATCGCCACCGGTGTCACAGTATGATACATATTGACTGTAGTCATAGTTATGAAGGATCTGACCACAATAGTGTGTATCATCACTGATGTCTGAGGATAAAATGATACATATTGGTTGTATCATTTGTAAGTGAAGGACATCAGATCACATGTGACTCATTGGGTCTCATGAAAACTGATGTCCTTCTACTAGCAGACTGATGTGATACAAACACCTGGATCAAGCTACTATACAGATGATGAGTTTACTATTTACCCTATATAATTATTTCATAATAAAAAATAAAGTTATTTTATGTTGTTACTGCTGTTCTTTTAATTTTGATTTCATCCATCTACTGACATTGTACAGTGTGCCAAAATATTGTAACTGTAGTAGTCCCTGCATGTGACCTTTGTTAGGTGACATCATCTTTGACAGTCCAAAATTGCAGTCTGTATCGGATGTACATATAATATGATCTTTCAGGTCGGCCTCTGGGGAAAATTGGCCTTTTGTTCTATAATGAATGGTATATCACAAATGCACATTATTATATTTTTCTTCTGTTGGTTCCTATATAAACAACTTCTGATTATCAGAACTTTTTTATCAGAGCTTATTACTGTCTTCACAAGCACAGCCTGCACAACAATTTGGATGATTGTACAGGATTGGATTATTAACACTTGGGATGGAATTTTAAAAATGTTAAAACCTTTAAACCTGATGAAACATTTAAATTCTGATACCGCACATCCAAGTACTTATTATTGCCCTTGTATTTAATACAGAATGAGTATAACTAAAGCTATATTTGTCTGGAGCACAATGCAGTCAGCTCAAAACATCACTATAAAACTTAGACAAGTGGTCCGGATGTGCTTTCTTCTGTTCACAGTTCACAATGTGCTTTGTGCTATTCACAATTCACAAGATGCCTTTTGATATTCACAATTCACAGTGTGCCTTTTGATACTCACATTTCACAATGTGCCTTGTGCTATTCACAATTCACAATGGGCCTTGTAATATTCACAATTCACAATGTGCCTTGTGCTATTCACAATTTACAATGTGCATTGTGCTATTCACAATTCACAATGGGCCTTTTGATTTTCACAATTCACGATGTACCTTTTGCTATTCACAATTCACAATGTACCTTATGCTATTCACAATTCACAATGGGCTTTTGATATTCACAATTCACAGTGTTCCTTGTGCTATTAATGATTCACAATGTACCTTTTGATATTCACAGTTCATAATGTGCCTTATGCTATTCACATTTCACAATGTGCCTTTTGATATTCACAATTCACAATGTTCTTTCTAATCACAATTGTCAGTTTCAGTTTCTATATGTTGTGCAATTTGTATCCATCTATTCATCAATCTTCCCCACATTTGTGCCTGGGCAAAACTCCAAAGCCATTTAAGTTGTCTCACTGAAACTTGATTTACATATTAGACTCAACAGTATGTGCCTATGCAATTCATAATTCATCAGTTTCAATATTTTTTTAACATTTTCGTTAATTTATTCATCCATCCTTTCATTAATCACACTTCATTTTTGTAGTGCAAGTCCAAAACAATTTTAGATATTTCTGTGAAATGTTTTGCTTGTATTAAACATGTGGTCCAGATATAACATTTGCTCTTCATAATTCTTCAGCTTGTGTAATTTTTGTAATGTTTTCATTTGTTTTGTTTATCATTCACACTTTAGTTACTGGAGCAAAACCATTTCAGACCTTGGTATGCATTTTAGTACATTTATTGGAGTTGTGATCTCAGTGTGCCTTTTGCAAATTCAGAAGGTGGTGGAAAAGAAGAAAAAATGTGACCTGTCGTCACATTTTCAGATGGATAATTTGGAAGTGTGGATGGCATCCCCTGTGTAAAATTGTTGAATTAAGCCTTCATTCAAACTTTTAGATTTAATTCACAACACATAAAAGTATGGCACATGTTATTGTTGTGATAAAAGCATGGCACATGTTATTGTTGTGATAAAAGCATGGCACATTTTATTGTGATAAAAGCATGGCACATGTTATTGTTGTGATAAAAGCATGGCACACATTGTTGTGATAAAAGCATGGCACATGTTATTGTTGTGATAAAAGCATGGCACATGTTATTGTTATGATAAAAGCATGGCACACATTGTTGTGATAAATGCATGGCACACATTATTGTGATAAAAGCATGGCACACATTTTTGTTGTGATAAAAGTATGGCATGTTATTCTTGTGATAAAAGCATGGCACGTTATTCTTGTGATAAAATCATGGCATGTTATTGTTGTAATAAAAGCATGGCAGAAATTGTTGAGGACCATTTTTTTAAATCACTAAATGAGATAATAGAAGCAACTTCTTGTGAATATTTACTAAAATAAACTCAACCATGACAGCATGTTTGTCAGACTATAGTAATATAGATGTATGTATTCCTTTATAAATGTCGTATTGCTACAGCTCTGCTTTGTATCAGAAATCCTATACAAAATCCACTTGCAATGATTTCTGTATCGAGCTAAAACCTCTCGATGTTTTTGTGATGTGCACCCTACAGCCCATTTTGAAATCCCTTATCTGATCTTATTTCAGCTTGTGCTGCAAAATTGGCCTAATAAGATCTTAAGGGGTGTTATGATTTCTATAGTTCAAACAAACACAGGAAGCATTTAATAAGGTTTGTGTTATTGAAGCAGAAAAAGGCTTGGCAATGAGATGCTGTTGTTCTCAAGTAGTATACAGCACACATTTTGTAAGTACATTAACAGGGAAGGTCCTGATCTGTTGGTGCTTTATGTACTGACAGATCTGGATCTGTTCTGTTAATTTTGTGTTTTATTTCATGCAGTCAGAGTAGATTGTGATCTGTTGGTACTTTTGTGCTGACAGATCTCGATCTATTCTGTTAACTATAGGTAATATTTCAAGAAAACTGTGATCCTGAGCTATTGGTGCTTTATGTGCGGAAATATCTGGTTCTATTCTGTTAGTTCTAGGTAATATTTAAAGTAACACTGAGCAGGTCCTGATCTTTTGGTACATTATGTGAAGGCAGATCTAGGTCTGTTCTCTTACTTGTGCATGCAGACTCTGAATTACTGTTGTATTACATGAGAACAAATCTGGATCTGTTCAGTTATTTCTTTGTGTATACTATGTTCTGTTTGTGCTTTATCTGAGGGCAGATCTTGATCTGTGTATTATTCCAAGTAAATAGAGCAGGCCTGATCTGTTGGTACAATATTTGAGAGCAGATCTGGGTACATTCTCTTACTTCTATGTATTATTTCAAGAAAACGGCAGACCCTGATATGTTGTTGCATTAATTTCGTGCAGGTCTTGGTTTATTCTTTAATTGTGCAAATTATTTGAAGCAAATAGTGCAGGTACAGAAATACTGATACATAATTGAGGGCACATCTGGGTATATTTTAATTCTTTGTATTTATTTCAAGAAAACATAGCAGGTCCTGATCTGTTGGTGCATTATCTTGGGGCAGATCTGGGTCTTGATACTTAATTCTGGGTAATATTTTAAGTAACCAAGACAGGCTCTAACCTATTTATGCGTTAATTTAGGGCAGATCTGGGTCTGTTCTCTTAGTTCTGTGTATTATTTTATGTTAACAGGACAGATCCTGATCTATGGATGAATCATGTAGGGCCCAATCTGGGTCTGTTTTCTTAGTTCTGTGTATTATTTTATGTTAACAGGACAGATCCTGATCTATGGATGGATCACGTGGGGCCTGATCTGGATCTGTTCAGTTAGATCTGTGGGTTTTTTTTGCAAACAGTGCACATACTGACTTTCTGGTGCATTATGTATGGATAGATCTAGATCCTGGTTTATTATGTTTGTTCTAATATTTAACAATTATGTTGCCATTAAAAAGTAGTATTTAGGAGTTACGGAGTTTTATTTAATATTTGAAATGTTGAGGCAGATGTTGAAGTGGGTGACGTATATGGCTGAATAGAAGGGATATGTGTGTATATTTGTTTTGTGATTGAATACATGTCTGGTTTAAAATATATTTTGGTCTTGACTTAAGGATAGAGAATAAATAAATAAATAGATTGTTGTTGTTGTTGTTGTTGTAGGGTTTAACGCCATTTTTCAGCACACGATAGGCTATACATGGTGGCCAGTATTAATGGTGGAGGAAGAACCTGGGAAAACTCCCGGAAAGAACCATCGACCTATGAGAAGCTACTGGCAAGCTTTCTCACATACCCACATTGGCTGAATCCGAGACTTGAACCCACGCAGACAGAGGTGAGACGGCAGTGATCCGTAACGGAGAGCGCTTTAGACCACTCGGCCACTCGGGGCCCCAATAAATAGATAAATAAATAAATAAATAAATAATAATAAATGACAGGCAGATAGCTGTATGGAAAGATTGATTGGTTATCGATGAATGGATCAAGCTGAATAACTCAGAACTTGGAAATATTGGATGGATGGATGGAAAATTTTTGTTGCTTTTAATACAACTTTATTGTTGGCTACATCATGCCAAGGAAATGGGAGCAAAGTGCCTTTCCCAAGAACATGCCAAGAAAGTTAACCCGTACTTTCCTGGGCAGGTATCAAACATGCAACCTTTGGATTGCAAGTCTGATGTTCTAGCAACTGAGTTACCACAGCTTCCAGGACAGATTGATTTGTATATATCAAAGATATCAAACTGGCTGGCTGGCTGAATGCATGGCCCTAGGAAGGGAGGAATTAAAAATTGATGCGCTGATTTGCAGTTTTTAGTAGTCTTGCATATTATGGTAAAACCAGAAATATTAATTGATTATTAGATTGTATCCTTTTACCATATGTACTTACTTATAAGACAAGTCCATCTGCAAACGGTTAGACCCACATCTGCTGTTGCATAATGCACCAGCAGATCTGGGTCTGTGCAGTTTGTTAGGAGTAATCAGTAGAACAAACAATATAGACCCTAATCTGCAAGTGCATTTTGCTGTGGCATATCAGGATCTTTGCTATTTGCAGTTTGAGTCGACTAATAAGTGAGTACGTATGGTATTATTTTTGGGGATAATAGGTATCCAAGAAATTAAATCTACTATACAATAGTATTGTATGTTGGTTGTTGAGGAAAACAGTGAGCGTGAACTTATGAACTGTCTGCTTACTCCCAGACCATATAATGATGCCTGCACAGATATTTTTGGTTTCTTAGTGCTGTACCATATATGCAGTCCATAGTTTTACCTCTAACCTTTTTCAGTGATTTTGTATACTAACTTAATATGAACACAGATTTCAGATGTTCAGCCGTTATTTGCCTCAAGTACTTACCCGTGCAACATTATAATAGGCACTGAACTTGTGATGCTTCCTTCATTAGTCCAACTCAGATTCCCTTCAATTGTCTCATTGATTCTCAGCTTAATGAAATTGAAACTCTTACAATTTAATGGAGCACAATCAATACTTTCTTCTCATTTCACCGCATTTTGCCTTTATTCTGCTTGTTCCTGAGAAGAGGTCTTTCCAATTTGGCGAGAGTAACAATAGAACTTCCTTTCATTAAAACACAATGGATACTAATCTGTCATTATGGAAGCAAAGAATGTTATTTTCTGATTTCTCTCCTGCGAGTAGAAAAAAATGTATCATAATTGTGTAGACAAAAAAAAATCAATGCAGATTTGTAATAATCTGCTTTGGAATATGTTCGATCTGTAAGCTATTGGCCCAAGTCATAGAGAATCTCACCAAGAATCAACTTGGGCAGTGATTAAGTCATTTGTAATTTGCAGTCAGTCTGTGGAGAGAGTACAGATGATGTATCACTTGTATGTCTGGCAATATTTACCTAAATATTTTCCTTCAGATCTGTGGATTGTAGCATATTTCTGTTAAGATGAAGCAAAAGTAGCCAAATCCTTGAGTGATTGCACACTATTGTATACAAGACTGAATTATTTCCTGAAGCTTGGTACCAGATAGTACCAGTACATCATTTTGAGTTTTAAAAAAAAATAATCTTTTTTTCTCAAAATAATTGAAATCAGCTTAGATTCAAAACCAGACATGTTTGATTCTTAAATTCAGAATGCATAAAATTAGAACTTAAATATCATTTATATCTTGAAGCAAGAAATTGGAACTAAAATATAGTCCATGCCTGAAAGCATTCAATTAGAAATAAAATATAGTCCATATATGAGAAGTTTACTTGATCATAAATATTTCCAAATAAAAATCTTACTTGAAATCATTCTTGATAATGTTGTACCAAAAAAAAAGACAAGTTTGAAGAGTCCTTTCTGGGGTTGAAGTTGTTGGTAAAGGTGATAAATACCAAAATGTTTGTTTTTGTTGGTCGGTAATTTTTTATTGAGGAGTTTTTGTTGGTCAGTAATTTTTTATTGTATTGAGGAGTTTTTGTTGGTCAGCTATTTTTTATTGTATTGAGGAAATGACTTTCATGGAGATTTTTATAAAGTTTTTAATTGACACGAATAAAAAATGGGTCTGGATAGTACAGCAGAAGTGTGATAGCTTTAAACCTCTGCAGTCTGGTTTGATAAAGGGCTTTGGCACGTGCTGTTGTTGGTGGCTTTTAATCCAAGGTCAATGATTTCCTCAGGTTCATGGATTTCCTATGCCATGAATGATTTTGTTACAGCATTCTGAGCCACAGAGAATGCATTTGAATAAATGAGAAGACCCCATTATGCCACATTCAAGCAACAGAGAACACTTTTGTACAAGGCTAGAGACCTCATTACTCCACATCTGAAATACCGTGCATTTGTACAAATTGGAAGATCTCAATACACGACATCCAAGTCACAGAAATCTCATTTCTACCAGTTGGAGGTCCTGATTACCTAGCTACTCCAGATGCGATCAACAGAAAAAGCATTTGTACAAGTTGGAAGACCTCGTTACACCACATCTAAGTGAGAGAATATGTATTTGTACAAGTTGGAAGATGTCATTACACCACATCTGAGTCACAGAGAAGCACTGGTACAAATTGAAAGACCTTACACAACATCCAAACCACCACGATCACATTTCCACAATTTGGAAAATCTCATAACATTACATCCAGAGGCCCAGAGAACATTGGAAGACAATGGTGTACAAATCAATGTGTGTGTGTGTGATTTGGATTTGTAATGTAGCTTTAACAATTTTTTAGTCATATTGCTACGATGTCTGCAGTGCTGCAATGTATAGTAATGTATAGCACTGGGGCATACTGGGGCATCATGCCGCAGCCATGTACCGTATGTCCCACCCAGTCACATTATCCTGACACCAGGCTAACCACTCCTAACACTAATCTCTTAATGCTGAGAGCCTAGCAAGGCAGCTGTTAGTACCATATTTATAAGTCTTTGGTATGACTCAGCCAGGGTTTGAACCCATGACCTCCCACATCTGAGGTGGATGCTCTAACCTCTTAGGCCACTGGAGCAGTCCTGCAAATCAATGTAACACAAAGTTTGAAACATTTGAACTTTTGTAATAAATAAGTAAATAATAATCTTTGGAAATTTATTCTTTTGAATAATACATGGGCCAGGGATCTGCTGCAAGTCACATGCTGTTGCAAGTCACATGCTGTTGCAAGTCACATGCTGTTGTTTGATGGTTGTAACTAGGACAAGAAAGCATTTTTTTTTCTGGATAAGTCTTTCAGAGAGTAATGATATCTTCATACTAAACGAACATAAACCAAATTATATTTTTAGCAATCCCTTAACAAATACTGATTTTGGATGAATTCAATTTGATTTACCTTGTATCATAAGTCAATTACAAGAAACTTGTTATTATAATCCCCACCTACACTAAAATTATACTGTTGATAAGATGTCTTCTCTGCACTCTTTGAACTGTTCTGCATTTTTTTTCTCCTTTGTAACCGCGTTGTTTATGGTTGAAAATGGAGAAAGGGATGAAAATATTAATTGCTGGATTGAAGCAGACATATGTATTAGGAAAAAAGTACAAGCACGTCTGTTTAAATTTATTTTGTTATTTTCATGGTGTGGTTTGACAATTACTCTGTTCCTGTATAATCTTTACTGTTTCAAAGATTTTATTTTTCTTTGCAGATATTGGATTTGAAAATGGACAGATAATTCATTTGTACAAGAAATGCCAATTTAGTTTCCACTCAACAGAGGCAGTAAGTACAGTTTGTTTTATTGCTGTCATTGTTTATTTGTAAAGTTCATATAACTTTTCTTGGCAGTTCGCCACTTTACTTTTTCACAGTGACTTGACCCAGCTTGGTGCTGTGCAGCACCTGTCAATCAACTATTGCAAAGTTGAATGTCTAAATGACTGCTGACCAATCCAGTGTCCAGATAGGTGTCAATAATAATAATGATAATAATAATAATAATAATAATAATAATAATAATAATAATAATATCAAGGGATGGACAAGATTAAACGAGATACCTATGTAATTTTCACTGTATGAAATATGTAAATTTTAACATAGTTATGATTTTTACATTTTAATTCATCACAGATTTACTATCCACTTCATAAGCTATGTATCATTGCTATGAGAAGTTTTCTTGTTTTATAAGAACAGTCATGCTAAAAAGTGTGTATTGTGTTTTCCTTTTATCTGCCCACTATAAGATGGTGCATTTCATGTTTTAAAAATATCCATTCTTCCATCCATCCATCAGTTCTCTATTTAATGTTTCCACACAATAATTCCACTGTTTACCACACTTTGTTGTTGTCATAGATTTAACGCCATTTTTCAGCACAGGATAGGCTATACATGGCGGCCAGTATAAATGGTGGAAGAAGAACTCGGGGAAAACCCCCGGAAAGAACCACCGACCCACAAAAAGCTACTGGCAAGCTTTCTCACATACCCACATTGGCTGAACCTGAGACTCGAACCCACACAGACAGAGGTGAGATGGCAGTGATCCATAATGGTGAGTGCTTTCAACCACTTGGCCACTTGGGGAGCCTCCAAACTTTTTAAGTAGCTTGCATTCAGGGCAAGATAGAAACCTATAGACTTTGGACTTGAAAGGTCTGAGGTTATTGTCACAGGAACTGATACTGTTTCCAAGCAATATTTTGTGCATCAGATACATGAACCAACTGTGTTAATGCTATAAAATCAAAAGACACCTGTTGATTTTAGGGTAAAAGGTCAGAGGTCAAGGTCATGTTGGCTAGAATCTGTTTGCATGTTATCTTGAGTTCTTTATCCCTACCTGGACCAGAATTTGTGGATGTCTTGTATTTGAAATAGATAAATCACCTTTACATTTTGGGATTGAAAGGTCAAAGAACAAGGTCATGGAAACTGGAACAATTATTTCCACAAAACTAGTCAAGTTCTGTAACATACACTTTGACTAAACTGTATAGATGTCTTACATTTAAGAGAAGGCAAACACATAAAGATTTTGGGATTCAAAGATAAAGGTAAAGGTAAGAGGGACTCCAAGAAGGTTTCCACAAAAGTCCAATGCCATAAATCATGACCAGACTTTGTGGCTGGCTTACATTTTAAACAAATAAGACACCATATGATTTGAATCTCAAGGTCACTTAAACTGAAAGGACACAAATGGTGTTTGGTTTAATATGATTATCACATGGTTTAAATTCCTGGTCTTAAAACACAAAATGTGTATAAAATTATTTGAGATAAAATTTAAAATGCTTAGCTGGAGAGATTTTCATCAAATTTTATGTAGAGAAAGGCCAATTCAGGTACTTAAATTTCTATACAAGTTTGGTTGTAGGAGAAATAGCAGACCAGATCAAACTTTAATATGCTGAAATACATGTAGGAGTTCATTCAACTTGGATTCTAAAAAAAGTGAAGGAATTACTGAAGCATTATCATTGGAGTGCTGCTGAACTGTTCTGAATGCTGGAAGCTAACTTTAAGAATAGAGATTCTTGGCATTTTCTGGCCAAATAAGGTTGGAAATGAAGAACTTCGTCAAAGGACAGAATCAACATCTCTTGTCCAGACTGAAGAAAAGAAGTTGGTGATGACTAGGTCATGCAGTTCCAAATTTTACTGGATGTACAACCAGGACAGCCCTCTGAAGGACAGGGGATAATAGAGTGGTGGTCCTAAAGAGACACGGAGAAAGACTATAGAGAAAGAGATGAAGGAATCTGGCCTGAAGTGGAACACTATCACATGTAGGGCTGCAGACCATCAGCAGTGGTGCTTTCGCACCACCTTATGTGCCAGCTGAGGCATGACAAGGAATGAGTGAAACATTGAGCAAGTATTTGTAGGAAAATTCATTTTTTATAACAGTTACAGGGCAGAAATAAAAGATCTTGGATATTTTGGAAACTATTTTGCTTGTTCACAAGATTCTTTAAACAATTACAGAAAAACTCTGATTTAAAAATATGATAAAACCATCAGCCCAACAGATTGAGAATTCTGTAAGAGATGAAAGAAGTCCCAGTATGAAAGAAGTCTCAGTATTGAACAGTGTTCACAGTTCACTGCAAGATTCAACATTGTGTAGATGACGAAACTTGTGAGGAAGTGAAATTTTGTGAAAACTTTGGATTGTAAATTAAAGACCTACCACACTGGAATATATTTTATTTATTACTTAGGTTTGCCTTGTTTCATATATTTTGTTATTTAGCATAAATTTCAGACAATAATGATAAATAGCAACTTGAAAAATTATCCTGAAAACACATTTTTTTTGGGTGCATATATTTCTTAGATCACTTAATAGATTTTCATCATGCAAGGCATGAATCAATGTGCGGCTAAGACAATTCATTCTGTGACATACTCGCTTGACCCTTTTATCCTGGGGTCAAGATTCTTGTCATAGAAAATCTTTGTGAAGGTTTGATTCAAGATTTTTTCATTTGCCTATATTTCTTAAACAACTTCATAGATTACCATTGTACATGGCCTGAATTATTATAAAGGTAAGACAAAATTCATTTTATGACATGCTTAGAGTCAAGGTCACAGTCATAAGAAATTTGTATTAATGTTTTGGTTAACATTTTTTGTTCTCATTTTCTTTTATTTCCTAAACTCCATAATTGATTTTCTTCATACTTGTAATGAATCATTATGAAGCTAAGACAATGCATTAGGTGACATGTATGCTTGCTCCTTTGACCTTGGATCAAGGTCCCAGTCATAGAAAATTTGTATTAAGGTTATGATTAAAGATCTTTTATTTGTCGATAATTCCTAAACACTAAGATAGAATTTCATCATATGAAGATAAGATAATTCATTTTGTAACACTCTGTTTGCTGTTGCGACCTTGCAGTCAAGTAACAGTCATAGAAATTTGTTTTAAGATTTTGGTTCATGATTTATTGTTTGTTTATATTTACTCAACTCCTTGTTGTATTTTCCTTATATTCTGGATCAGCCATTATGAAGCTTAGACAATTTATTCTGCCACCTGTGCTCTGACTGACCACTTTAATCTTTTCTACACTTTTCATTTCCTTATACAGTAGAACCTGTTTTGAAAGACCACTCATTCTGCCTAATTCATGCATTCTCAAGATAGATTTTCTCTCATGAAAGATCTTAACACTATATGATCAATAAATCCATGCATTGAGACTCTAGTTTCTCAAGACAGGTGTTCTCTCATATCAGTTGCCTTTCGTGTCAAGTTTTATTATATTTCTTAAACCTATTCGTGGATTTTCTTCATACTTTGTGTTAATTATTTTGAAGCTAAGACAATTCTTTCCTTAATATGCTGACCCTCTTTTTTTTGACCCTGGAATCAAGGTTACATTCTACACTGATGCAATATGCAGGCCCTGGTCTCATAATTTGCACATAGCTGAATTTCTAATAAAATATGAATCACACACATTTGATCTATTGGATCATGTGTTATTTAGAGTAGAAATGTGGAATGCTTATATCACCATGAATCAATTCAGTTTAAACATTCAGTCAGGGTATCAAATGATTGCCACAGGGATGCATTCAGGTTCCACTCCACAGTTTCATACTTTGAAAAGGGTTAAATATTGTAAGTAAAAGTGAGACATTTGAAATTAAATTTGCATGTTTGTATGCATAAATTGTTGACCTAATTAGATTTTTAATGCCATTTTAGCAATTTAAAAGAACAAAATTTCCTCACCTTTAAATATCATAGTTTTAACTTGACTGGTCTTTATTGGAGCATACATGTTTTCCAAACACAAATCTACTTATTTTTGGATTTCAACTAAATGTTAAAGGCATCTTGATATTGAATAGGCCAATCACAAGTGGAATAAAAGACAAAAATTTCTGTAATTCGCTTGCTTTTTACCTTGGACTCCATACCTCTCAAACCCATATCAGATAGAGTATTCGTATTGTATTACACATGTAGTTTGTCATTTTATTATCGAAGGGCATTATATCATCCTGAAAATGAATCCATTTGTTTGCAAATCCCAGTTCATTTGAAAACAAATTTGTATTCTTTTGTCAGCATGCTGGAAATTCAAATCAATCTGACATCCTGGAAAATTTGGTATTTTCTTTATCACTGATGTGTATG
This sequence comes from Sinohyriopsis cumingii, assembly GCA_028554795.2. Lineage (NCBI taxonomy): Eukaryota > Metazoa > Mollusca > Bivalvia > Unionida > Unionidae > Sinohyriopsis > Sinohyriopsis cumingii. Next base: position 25,317,120 of record CM068836.1, on the reverse strand, counting down.
AAAATGTCATTTTTGACATGAGAAGAATAAGGCATAACAAGAAGTTACAAATTATCAATATATACCATGCCACAAAATTTATGAATCACACATTGGTCAGGGAAAATGGAGTTAGCCTAATAAGGGTTCACTGGAATTCATAGCGGTAGAATAATGACTTTCTCCTTTCCCAAGTACAATAGAATATTTGCAATAGCTGAATCAGTTTGCTGTTTCTAGGGGTGTCGCATAAATCGTGCACACTGCCTACTTTTCTAGTACGTCTTGATGCCCATTGTTATGTGTTATATCTGAACAGCATATTATCTAAGTCCCCCTACATTAGCAATGCTTGTAGTTTGGCAAACAATGCCCGTCAGTAAAAGGCTTAGAACTGAAGTGTTTAGCATGGAGAACAACGGAGATTACTTGAAGCATTCTCCAATCTCTCAGCTCCTAATCAAGGACAACGCCAAAGGAGTATAAGGGAATTCTTTGCTTGGTCAATAGTCACAAAGATTAAATGAAATATGAGGCAAATACAGATTGGTGTTTTGTCATGCCAAAATCAATTGGTGGGAAGAGATAGTAGTCCCTTGGCATTGTGGTGAAGTGAGTGGTGTGGACATTTACTGATAATTAGCAGAGCTGGGATATAAATTTACTAAATGAAGAAATTCAAGGTTGGAATTTTTTTTCAATATTTAAGAAATATTCTATGTACCCAGTATTGTAGATACTATTTTTTTTATAGATCTGGATACCTGCTTGTGATTTTTAGCTATGTGTACAGAAGTTTGCATTGTGGTCATAGGTTTAAATTAAAGTAGAATACAAGCTATCTACTTCTTCCTATGTTTATATACTCTTCATTTTGCTTTCAGTTGAAATAGGCTAAGAAAAATTGTGTGATTTTTGGAAGGAAATTAATGCCATGCATCAATAACCACTGGTTCTCTAAGTGTTTTGCAATTTTTCTGGATATTATAGAAATATATATAAAAAAATAATTGCTTCCAAAGTTAATTCTGTAACTTGCTTTACTGAATATTCAAGTGAAATTTTGCCAGATGCAGTCAAACTTTCTTTTACCAGCTCCAGGTTAAAGCAGCATATTCTGTAGACTTAACACATCATTTGGTCCCAGTATGGTTCTTTAACATGGCCTTTTCTGTAGACTTAACACATCATTTGGTCCCAGTAGGGTTCTTTAACATGGCCTTTTCTGTAGATTTAACACATACTTTGGTCCCAGTATGGTTCTTTAAACATGGCCTATTCTGCAGACTTAACGCATAGTTTGGTCCCAGTAGGGTTCTTTAACATGACCTATTCTGTAGACTTAATACGTAGTTTGGTCCCAGTAGGGTTCTTTAACATGGCCTATTCTGTATACTTAACACATCATTTGGTCCCAGTATGGTTCTTTAACATGGCATATTCTGTAGACTTAACACATCATTTGGTCCCAGTAGGGTTGTTTAACATGGCCTATTCTGTTGACTTAACACATAGTTTGGTCCCAGTATGTTTGTTTAACATGGCCTGTTCTGTAGACTTAACACATCATTTCGTCCCAGCAGGGTTCTTAAACATGGCCTTTTCTGTAGATTTAACACATACTTTGGTCCCAGTAGGGTTGTTTAACATGGCCTATTCTGTAGACTTAACACATAGTAGTTCCAGTAGGGTTCTTTTTTAAGTACCAATCAAGCCTCAGTACAATGGCCAGTTCTATATAACTGCCAAATTGTTTAGTCTCCACATTGTCAGGTTTAGGGAGGATTCACTGTACAGTAAATCTATCTATAGTGGTCACCATATGAAAAGACAAAAATGGTCTTTGTAGACAGGTTCACCTGTCAAAATTTAGCTATTGAGCGTATCCCATCCACCAAATATCCTACTAGTAGTAGTAGTTATAGTACATTATCATGCACTATTCAGCAGAATTGTAAATGAATGCGTATATGTTGTTCTCTTCCAATGTGTTCTGCACAAGATTACTGTATGCTGCCCACAAGATTACTGTATGCTGCCCACAAGATTACTGTATGCTGCCAACAAGATTACTGTATGCTGCCCACTTTAATCCACTGTATAAATCAGATCATCACTGATTTAAAATAATCACTGATGTTAGTTTGTTATGTGCACCATGACAAAATACTAATTTCATTACTTACAGACAGTTTACATATAACTGAAAAAGACAAACTCTTTGGTCAGCCATCTTGTATAAATTTCAGGAACAATATATTGATTAGCCACTTGATCAACTTGCTGAGATCAAAAGACATTTAGCTTATGTGAGAGGTATGTGATGAGTAAGTAGGAAATCAAAAGAACCCATATATGGCTATTTTTGTGACTTGTGAGCCAAAACTTCACCTTGCTTTACAGAAATTTTTTACATATTGAATGACTCCTGAACCTAATGAAAAGGGATGTAACTCATATTTCTTCTCAAAGATTAACTTTTTTCATAACAATAATTCAGTAGATGAAGATGTTAAACTATTCCTGTCACACTTACAGAAATAGTGACTTCTTTTTCTGCTGCAATAACATGGCTGCTTTTCCCACCATCCAGCAAATGAATTGCTTCAGCCATCTCCTGTTAGAATGAAAACCACCATGTTTTTTAACCCCGCATATTGACACATTTAAGTTACCATGTTAATGTGAGCTGGGCGTAGTGAATACAGTTGAGATGTGAAATGTGTGTACATCAATTCATATGATTTAACTTTATCTAAATAATACCTTGCTCATCAAACAAATGTTTATTTGTTGATATGCTCAAGTGAGACTGGGAGAAACCAAGGCTGTTTAAGAAACATCTAGCCACTGACCATAGAAGGCAAGTGACCATAACACGCAGAACATTTATATAGGAAATTGGGTTGGGGCAAATGAGAATGGCCACTATGACAGATGACTGCTGTGTACAGATGGCCATTGGGACAGATTTGAGTTTGTATGAAATGCAAGGCTGCCTCTTTAGTGGTAATTTTGATTGCATGGTTATTAAAATTTTCTAGGTGCTTGTTCAACCTTGAACTGTGCTTTTATATATGTTACTTGAAAGAAGGAAAGGTGTCAGAGTTATACATAACTGACCCAAATTATAGACCTTCTTTGGATGTTAAATATGCCTTTCCCCCAAGAGTGTGTGTTGTTTTGGTCAGGTGTGTGTGTTTGTTAGGGCTGGGTACAGGCAGTTCACTTTTGATATGACACATATCATGATACACAGCTTATGATATGCCATGTGTATTAATAATACACGTTTAATGCTATATTAACACTACACATGTAGAACTATATGAACAATACACATTTAATGCTATATTAAAAATACACATTTAATGCTATATTAACAATATACAGTTGATGCTATATTAACAATACACATTTAATGTTATATTAACAATACACATTTAATGCTATATTAACAATACACATTTAATACTTTATTAACAATACAAATTTAATGCTTTATTAACAATACAAATTTAATGCTATATTAACAATAGACATATAATGCTATATTAACAATAGACATTTAATGCTATATTAACAATACACATATAATGCTATATTAACAATACACATTTAATGCTATATTAACAATGCACATGTAATGCTATATTAACAATAGACATTTAATGCTATATTAACAATACACATTTAATGCTATATTAACAATACATATTTAATGCTATATTAACAATACACATTTAATGCTATATTAACAATACACATTTACCAGTAATGCTATATTAACAATGCACATTTAATACTATATTAACAATACACATTTCATGCTATATTAACAATACATATTTAATGCTTTATTAAAATGGACATTTAATGCTATATTAACAATACACATTTCATGCTATATTAACAATACACATTTCATGCTGTATTAACAATACACATTTCATGCTTTATTAACAATGCACATTTCATGCTATATTAACAATACACATTTCATGCTATATTAATAATACACATGTCATGCTATATTAATAATACACATTTCATGCTTTATTAACAATACACATGTAATGATATATTAACAATACACATTTCATGCTATATTAACAATACACATTCATGCTATTCAAGCATGTTTACCTAAAATTATTGTCTTCTTTTGCTAACCTTAAGCCATGTTACACAGAGATGGTTAGTTTATAAAGATATAGGATGACACCCAGTTGCATTATTAATTATGCAGACAGATGCAAAAAGTTAGCCATTAAGCTCTGTTATTGTCTACTTTCTGATTCAAATCTAAAACAGCTGTTTATTAATATATTACATTTATTTTAACATAATCTTTTATGATAAGTTGAGCATTTCTTTTGATTGTAAAAAATCTTATTGAATGATTATTGGTTATTGTATCAGAAAGTAATATTAGATCTATACTGGTTTATCAGCATAAATAGTACATGTGTGTGTGTATGTCTGTTTATGTGTGTGTGTGTGTGTCTGTGTGTGTGTGTGTACTTTTTTATTTATTCTTGGAAGGAGTGGGGTTATGCTGCTTATGGAGGCCCTGTGCAGAAGTTTATGTGGACTTGTCCAGAAAGATGACTTATCGTTAGACCAAAAGATTTTCTTGTAATGTGACAATAGACTTTTTCAGGACATCCAAGCATCTTCTTTTCTTTCAAAGTGCCACCCTCATTAATTATTGCATATGAGAAAGGGGGGGCGGGGTAATAGCATATTGAAAGTTACAGAAGAGAGCAATATGATTCGGAAGCTCTAATCAATTTGAATTGGTGGTCAGTTCTAATTTATTCAACAACATAGTGCATATCAAACAAAAACATTAAAGTTTGATGAGCCACAATAATGCTATTGAACTGACTGATGGTATTAGAGACACCATTTCATATAAAAGCGAAGGTTAACAAATTATACATATTTCTCCATGAGCATTTTGCATATAAAATCATGAAGTTTCAGTTTACTGATTTAGGCCATACAAATATTTATATTGCTTACAATCAGTATAAATCCTGGTTGATTTTAGAAAATGTTTTTGCATCACATTTCATAAGATGAAAAATATATCTTTTACATAACAAAATGTGGCAAACATTGCTAAAAGAATGTATATTTGTTTTAACTTGTGTTATGTTTTAATGTTTGTTATTTCTTGCTGAATCCAACTTCTTTTAACATGGAATGGCAATTGTATCAGTAACAGGGAGACTTGGGCAGATATGGCTGTCCCCAATTTTCTTTTTTTGAATATAAAATTGAAGGTTGCTTGCCAGAGATTTGGAAAAATTCAGAACTGTAAAATAAATTCACCACTACCTCTTAAGTAAGTACTCTATATACAGTAATGTTCCAACATGTCTCAAGGATGTGTTTTGTCTTGCTTATGTCAGAATAAAAAGCTTACATATATCTAGTTTTGCAATTGTTGGATCATTTTGTTTCAGAGAGCTATAATTTGAATTTTTCTTTTAGTTTTCATTGGTTGCTATCTTGAGTTTTTCCCCAGAAGTTAGAGCTAATTGCCCCACTGTCACTCAGTTACTGTCACTCTTTGTTAAAATCACTGTCTTGTTTAGGGCCAATGAAAAGCGGGATACAAATTTGAGAGACTTTTTCCCCAACAATAATAGCAGTGGTTGCTGAGTCAGTAGAGCATCAGGCTTTGTGATGTCAAAGGTTTAAGGGTTTGATATCCTCAGTTGCCATCCTTGGTTGGTAGCTTTTGTGTGTTTTGAGAAAGGCCCTTAGCCCCCATTTCCTCAGCTTGGTACAGATAATAATTTGCTGAAAGTGCCAATTTAACCACAAAAAAAGACACCCCCCCCACACCCTACAATAAAGACAACTTCCCCAGAATAAAGACAACTTCCCCTCAATAAAGACAATTCACCCTACAATAAAGACAACTTTACCATAATAAAGATAATTTCTCTTCAATTAAGACAGTTTTCACCCACAAAAAAAAGACAAATGAGCCAGAACATAATCCTTATTATAATGAACACTTTGTTATAATGGACAACTTCTGTAAGCCTGTAGATGCTTGTCTGGATAGGTAAGAGTACTAATTAAATATGGGAGCTGTGAAGGTCAAGGTCAGGTCACAGGGACTGAATAAAGGAAACTGTTTCCACAAAATAACTTGACTTATATACCAGATATCTAGACTTTACTTCTAAATAGCTTGCTTTTGAGATGGGAAAGACACCTTCTGATTTTCTGTATGAGAACTGATTTATTTATCACCTATTGTGAGCAAACTTCTGTAAATGGCTTATGTATGAGACAATCATGCTAGCTATTAATTTTGGGTTAATGGGACCTGAAAGCATGAAATAATATTTCCACAAAACTACATAAGTTCTGAACCACAGGCTATAGCCATGTGTTTGTTGATTGTTTGCATTTATGGGTGCTGAAGGTTAGAGGTCAAGATCATGGTGCCTCCAAGAAGGAATAATGGCTTCCACAAAATGCCACAAATATTGAATAACTTTCTGGATGGTTTGCATTTGAGTCAAGAAAGGCACACATCAGTTTTGGAGTCAAAGGTCGGGGACACAGAGAAAGAAAGAAAACTTTCATTTTATGATGGTCTCACTGTAAGATAATATACACTGTGGCTTCTTTGGGCAGTGTTATAATGAAGGTGTACTGTGGTTATTTTTAAAACTGGCAGTGGGGTATGTGTCGAAAAGAAAACATCCCTGTCTACAATTATATTTGTTATATTGAAAATACTCAAGAAGAAGTCAAATTCCCCTCTAATATATAAATGGCAAAGAATGTCCAAAGGTATATGTGTATTGCAATGTATTGCCTCTTTTAGATTTGTTGTAAACAGTTATGTGAAATGCATTATTAATTGTCTTTTTTCTTAGTAATTGCCTGGGGTTTGTGCAATTAGCATTATACTGGTTAATATTAATTATCTTTATTCCTTGACAATTGCTTAGGTTTCAAAGCTTTTAGCACGGTAATATGTAATATTAATTATCTTAATTCCTAACAATTGCTTGGGTTTCATAGCTTTTAGCTTTCAGCAATATTCAGTTTATTCATTGACTTGGAGTCATCATTTATATGTTTTTTTTCAATCTAGCCATCGCATAATAAATAATGCACTGATTTATTTTAATGGCAATCGTTCAAAATGTACATTGCAAGCAACAATTTTGAAGATAGAAATCTTCAGTTTATACCATAATGTCTGTAAGAAATTGACAGTTTCTTTTTGTTTTCAATTTTTGAACTAAAATACAGTTTTAAATCAGTAAGGCCAGATGAACTTATGGTATTTTGTCCTTCCTACTGCCGTCATGTGTTGACTGGTCTCAAGTTTTATTTACAACTTCCTCTCAAAAACTGCTTGACCATTTTGCTCATAATCAAACAGGAAACATTCTGACATCAAGGCCTTTCAAATGGGTTCAGTTGATATCTTTCTAATATCCAGTATGGCCACAGTTACTGAAAATAGAAAAAACCATTCAACATTTTTTCTCAAAAATCACTTAACAGAATTCAACTAAATGGAAGCAGAAAGCATGCTGGGCTTTCAAACATACTCCATTGATGTTAAGCCACTGTCAGATATGGTCAACATTACTAAATGTGAAAAAAAAACTTTTTAAAGACTGCTCAAAATCCTTTGAAGAGAGTTTGACCAAATTTGATAGAAAACATGCAGGCATGATGTCCTTTGAAGTTTATACAAGTTATGCCAATCTGCTATCAAATATGGACACAGAACAGTTTTACAATGGACTGGGGCTAAATTTTGTGAATGGCTTATTCTTGGAATAATGTAGCAATTGCCAAAAATCAAAAGCACTGCATCTGAACAATCAAAATGTTTATGAACAAAGATTTTGCATCCATGTACCTTCACCAAAGTTTTGCTTACACTTTGGGTAAGAAAGAAGCCTATAGATTGTGAAGGCAACAGATCGAAGGTCAGGTCACTGTGATCAGAAGCAATACATGTTTTCGCATAATAACTTCATTTCAGACCATCTACCTTGATGAACATTTATGACAGGATTGCACTTGCAAGAAACAGGTCTATTGACTTAGAGATCAAAAGGTCAAGGTCATTTTGACCTTTACAAAAGTTTATTATTATTTAAAAAAATTATAGAAAAGGTTCCTTGACCAAACTTTGTGGATGGTTTGTACTTAGGATAATAAAGAAACCTGTAGATTTTGGGTCTACATGTCAAGGGTCAAGGACATGGTAAGACTAATACATAAATATGAATGATGAATCATTAGTATTGATGATTTTAAAATAAGGGAAAATAATCAACAGAATGTTGATTTATTTTATTACCATGTATCAGAATGCCAGAGTGTTTGTCTGTGGTGGGGAAGTACTGGAATTTGCTGAAATTGGGGGGAGGGGGTTTGCAGGTTAGCTTGTCTGTAAGTGTTAAAAGTACTGGAAATTTGTCAAAAACAAGGGTGGGGGATGAAGGAAAGCTTATCTGTAATTGGAATGTTCTGGAAACTTGTCAGAAACAAGGAGAGCATGCATTAGAGCTTGTCTGGAGTGGGATTGTACTGGAAACTTGGCAGAAAAAGGGTGTTTGCAAGAGTCACTAGGAAGATGTGGTGATACAACAGGTTTTGGACATATTTCTTCCAGAATAGTTTTGATGTACTCTCTTACAAGTCATAAGAGGTGACTAATGGAGGCAGGAACTGTTGTGGTTGAGCTGTTAGCATGCTGTAGTCACAACTGAAAGGTTGCTGGTTTAAATCCTATCCTCAGATCAGCCTAGATTGTCTATTGTGGTTTGTCTTGGGCAAGGCACTTTACTCCAGTTTCCTGGCCACTAAATAACATACTTGAATTGCTGTGCTGTAAAAAGACAAAACCAAATGTGGGAGCAATAATTCAGTAGGAATGGCTTTTTCTGTCACAGGCCTCTGTCTTGTGGTATTGGGCAGGACTTGGAACAAATTACCCTACTGCTGTTCTGTTACTGTCACTCTCAATTAAGCTCTCCACCCCATTAAGGGGCAATAAAGGGGTGATCAAGATTACAGATGAACCCATTACTGTCCCTTATTATCAGGGATCAGAGATGGGAAGGAAAAGAAAAGCTCTGGTTTGTCATGGATGTCAGAAGCACTAGATAAGATCCAAAACAGGATTGCTCTCAGATGTCCAAGATAGTTTAATGAATGTGGTCAGAAACTTGATAGATCTGTGTAGAGTTAAGCCATAAAGTTTAAGTGGAAACAATTATAACTCTGGTGTATTACTGTTAGTGCCTTAAATTCTTTTGTTTGGTTTTTTGCAGTTCAACTATTGAATTTGAAAATCTTATCAATATGGTATCTTCCAGATATGCAAGGTAGTTGTAGTAGTAGTTATTGTAGCAATATAACAGCAGCAGAAGACAGAAATGATAAATACAGTGTGATTGCAATTTGCGCGTGGGTTTTATTTTTGAAGCACGTGCATAATTTGAGATTCGCGTAAATTGAGATCAATTTCTCTCTATAAATACAGTATGTTAAAATTAGGGGATGCTTCTGCAAAGTAGATTAAAATAAAAAAATAATAAAAGTTTTCATAAAAAGCATAGGGAAATAAACTTAAAACATAGGAAAACATAAAATAAAAACATTAAATTATTAATTTTAATCAATAGAACATATATGTATGTGAAATTAAAAAAACGAAAGCTGCGTTGAACAGTAGTGTTCATCAAGCCACGATGCCAACAGCCTTTCGATCCTGTCCATTTTGTTGGGTCGGGTATAGCAACTTTTCTGGTTCAAAAGGGAGGTTCCAGCTTTCACACTTAATTTTATTTTGTCCGCAATGTCATGTATTGTTCTACATGTACTTTCACTAAGGTTCAAAGCATGCTTTATCATGGCGGTACTCTGACCAGCTTCATACCTTTTCACTACTTCAAGTTTAACCTCTAAAGAAATAGCATTCTTCGGTCTCTTTGGACTATCACTTGCTCATCTTTTAGATGCCATCACTAATAACGTTTCAAAATTGTAACAAACAATTTGTACATGTACATACATATGCATCTCTGAGGTCACAATAAACAGAATGTTGGGGGGGCATAAGAACTGGGCATTGTGGGTAATGTTTTCCTGCGACGGTGGCACAATCTATTTGTATGAGAGAGTTATCTCAATAGTAGCAATCTTTTTTGCATTTTGCCCATCTTGCATTATTTTGAATTCACATAAATTAGGATCTCATAAATCACGATCACACTGTATAAACATTTTCTGATTATGGAGATATGCCATTATGTATGTAGGTCTGTAAGTTTGTCTACATGTATGGATGGATGGATGGATGCATGCATGCATGGATGGATACATGGATGCATGCATGGATGAATGCATGGATGGATGCATGGATGGATGGATGGATGCATGCATGCATGGATGGATGCATGGATGGATGGATGCATGCATGCATGCATGGATGGATGGATGCATGCATGGATGGATGCATGGATGGATGCATGGATGGATGGATGCATGCGTATGGATGCATGCGGATGGATGCATGGATGGATGCATGCATGCATGCATGCATGGATGCATGCATATGGATGCATGCGGATGGATGCATGCGGATGGATACATGTGGATGGATGGATGGATGCATGCATGCATGCATGTATGGGTTGATACATTAGCAGTCCTTGTTATTCAGTGTCAAGTAGGTTTAAGTGTCTATAACAAGACCAAAAAAAATAAAGATAAAGCCAAAAATTTTTAAAATCTTTAAAATACAAAGTCCAAGTTTCTTTACCATATATACTTGCCTATAAGATGAGTCCAACTGCAAACTGCACAGACCCAGATCTGCAATTACATAATGTGCCAGCAGATCTGGGTCTGTGCACTTTGTTAGGAATAATCAATAGATCAAACAACATAGACCCTGATCTGCTGGCACATTATGCTATGGCAGATCAGGATCTTTGTTGTTTGCAGCTTTACTCGACTTATAAGTGAGTACATATGGTGTATAGACCTTTTCAGCTGAAGCAACATCATGGGACATATACCTGGGCTTCATTTCTTGCCTTTTAAAACATGCTGAGTGTACTCAAGGCCATCCCAGTGCTCACAGGGAATAATAACTACATAAAGATAATTGTAAAAGAAGTAAGAACATTTTTTAAAAATGTCAGTAGTATTTGAAGTCTATGATTCTGTTGCAAAAAAAATTTAAATGGGAAATGGTCCTGTAATCTTGTTGCTAATCTTTATCCGGGTTTCAAAGACCTCATGACTGTTACCATACCCTGTCTCACCCTAGCACCCTCATCTTGTCTAGATCACAATGTGATTTTGAACACACCCTGGTGCACAGTCTCTTACTTCCTGAGAAATAAACATGCCCAAGAACTCTGAACGAAAACATTTGAAATAACCTTGCACTGCAGGTCTTTTGAATATGGATAACTATGTATTTTTTTTTTAATAGTCAATCTTCGGTCCATGGGTCTTTTTAATGATCAGTGATATGTTTTGACTTCAATAGTTGCACTCAGTTGTTTAGCAAGACTGTCTGTTGCCTCAATAGTCACTCTGTGTTGTTTAACACATTAACCCCTGATGACGAGTTTACGTGGCATGAGGTAGTAGCCTACTGCCGAGCTCTGTAGTGTCAAGGTCATATATGATACACTAAAGTGGGTGGTATTATAGAAAGGTAGACAGATGTAGCTCTACAGTGATGCCAAATAATCTGGTTTTTCTAGTTGCACTACAAAATACAGATGGAAAAGCCTCATTTTTTGGACCCGATTGTTTTCCACCCTAAATTCACCCGTGGTCAGAATTTAATTTTGTGTTTAGATTTTAGACTTTTTGGTCTCAGATCTAAGACAGACTGGTATGAACTGCAATACAGACAGATGAACCTTTGCAAAAAGTAGGATATGATGGGCATTTGGAATAAAGAGTGGTCTCGATACAAAAATAATATGTCCATTAAGCAAAAAAAAAAAAGAACTTTTACCCTTCTGCTCATGCACGAGCCAAAAAGCCAATGAAAAACTATGTTTCTTACACAACTAGGCATTAGGTTATTGGAAAATCACCTGTAAGTTGATGTATTTGAATGTATTCAGAAATAGCTTTCAAAATGTTTCCTACTCGAATTTCAGGCAGAAACAACAAAAACCTCCAGGGGTTAATGTTTTAACAAGACTGCATGTTGTCTTGATAGTCACACTCTGTTGTTTAGTAAGACTGGCTATTTTCTCGATAGTCACACTGTTTATTAGTAAGACTACCTGTTGTCTCAATAATCACACTGTTTATTAGTAAGACTGCCTGTTGTCTTGATATTCACACTTTTGTTCAGCAAAATTGCCTGTGCACTTATAAATGTACATTATTTGATGACAAGACCATCAAGGTAATGTCTCTGCTGATATCTTGTATTCAAGTGCTCAAAACTGCCCACTGTACTTAATGAAAATCAGTGTCTGTCTATCTGTCTGTTTTTCTATTCATATATTTATCTGTTTTTCAGCTTTCTGTCCATCCCATTATCTATCTGACCATGCAGCCATCCTTGTATATTTCATTCTTGCCTTCTTTTTTGTTTTTATTCTTTTACCTAGCCTCCTTTGATATTTTTTTTTATTTGTGAGAATTCAACAGAGCTGAATGGAGAGACAAATTCAAAGATTTACTTGATGGAAGAGGAAGAATGAATTCCATAGGTGTTCTTTATTGTGTGTGAGGTCTAACATTTTGGGTCATGACTTTAACAGTAACCACATTCTTGTTGTGTTGTGAGCCTGCCTTCTTGTAAGTGCTAATTGTTTGCTGACAAGAGGTAGATAGGGTTTATCAAACATATCAGCCAGAAATCTCTGTCTTCAAATGCTCAGAACTGACCACAACACTTGATGATACCTCTCACAGGTTGTCCAGGGGCACTTAGCTCACTGGTCTGTGTTGGATAGTTTGAGGATAGAGGGATGATCTTATCTTGCCCACTTGAGACTGCTGTTACTGAGCCCAGGCTACTGTTGGCTGCTCAGTGTCAGATTGCCCTGTTTATTTGCCAGATACCACCCCCTTAATCTTCCTATAGCCCTCCTCCATTTTGACTAATTATGCTTTGAACGGCTGCATTGTTTTGGCTTTGATTCAAGGATCTGAAAAAGGTCTGGAAAATCACTTGTGTGGTACCTGAGGACAAAATAGAAATTCAAAATGGCTAGTAAATTTGTTTAATGCAAACATGCTGAAATTATTCCATTAAATATGATATGAAAATGTTTGGAAACTAATGCAGTTTTTATGAAAAATAAAAAAATTCAAGGCAGGAATAAAATATGTGGAAATTTCCATCTTGGGCCGGGTTGTAGGAATCCAGTGTTCAAAACTTCACTTCTTTAGTGGACAGTTACAGTTTTTCTTCCATGATAAGAACAGAGGGCTGGTTTCATAAATTTGTGAGAATGTAGGGAGTGGATTTATTATCAGACAAAAATATCATTAGTAAAATTGTGTGTGTGTGTCTGTGTGTGTTACACATGTAAATGTAACAAAAATAGCCTTTAGAGATGTGTGTTTATGTTTGCAGAATTGGTTTGTCATTGAATAAATAAAAAGTATTGGTTTTATCATTGGATAAATATGGTATAAAAAGCATTGATTTTATCATTGGATAAATATTGTATAAAAAGTATTGGCTTTATCATTGGATAAATATGGTATGAAAAGCATTGATTTTATCATTGGATAAATATTGTATAAAAAGTATTGGTTTTATCATTGGATAAATATGGTATAAAAAGTAGTGGTTTTATCATTGGATAAATATGGTATAAAAAAGGCATTGATTTTATCATCGGATAAATATGGTATAAAAAGTAGTGGTTTTATCATTGGATAAATATGGTATAAAAGTATTGGTTTTATCATTGGATAAATATTGTATAAAAAGTATTGGTTTTATCATTGGATAAATATTGTATAAAAAGTATTGGTTTTATCAATGGATAAATATGGTATAAAAAGCATTGATTTTATCATTGGATAAATATTGTATAAAAAGTATTGGTTTATCATTGGATAAATATGGTATAAAAAGTATTGGTTTTATCATTGGATAAATATTGTATAAAAAGTATTGGTTTTATCAATGGATAAATATGGTATAAAAAGCATTGATTTTATCATTGGATAAATATTGTATAAAAAGTATTGGTTTTATCATTGGATAAATATGGTATAAAAAGTAGTGGTTTTATCATTGGATAAATATGGTATAAAAAAGCATTGATTTTATCATTGGATAAATATTGTATAAAAAGTATTGATTTTATCATTGGATAAATATGGTTTAACAAGTATTGATTCTATCATTGGATAAATATGGTATAAAAAGTATTGGTTTTATCACTGGATAAATATGGTATAAAAAGCATTGATTTTATCATTGGATAAATGTGGCATTAAAAATCAATGGTTTTATCATTGGATAAATATGGTATAAAATGCATCGATTTTATCATTAGATACATATGGTACCTCCTAAGTTTACTTGACCAGATTGCAACTCTTTGAGTAATCATGTAAGTAGGATTATTTTTTGCTTCAGAAAAATGTTGAGTTTCTTTAGCTTTTGATTCAACATTTATAACGATTTTTATTTCACTTTCATTCCTTGTACACATTGACTTTCTCCTGCTCTGCTGCCAGAAAATTTATTGCACATGTCTGATGTTATATTTTGTAGCTCACCTGTATGAAGTTGAGTTATTGTACCAAGCCTGCCATCAGTATTGCTGTCATTGTTAACATTTAGAAAAGCATATCTGCATGTAAAGCCTAGTACATTATAACCATTCTTTCTTCCTGGGTCCAAGGCAGCAGTATGGGGTGGGTTTTAAAGCACTTAATCCTCCCCTGGTTAGGCTATTGGGTAGGGGTGTGGTAACTATACATTACTTGCACAGTCTTGGTGTTAGGATTTGCATTTAGGTTAAATGTTTTAAGCACTGTGTACATAGTTTTATACAAGGAGTCATAAAACTTGGTGATTTAATGTAATTTGATAAGAACACCCTCATTGCAAAAGTAGGTCACTTTGACCCATATTACATGCATCAGTAAGTTTGGTTCAGTTTTGTGTTTTAAGTTTATTTCTCAATCACTGTTCATGCTAGAATCATGAATATTGATTGTATACCCTTTCAACAAATAAAGAACACTGTGCCCTACATTTCACATTTTACTGGCTTTGGTAAAGTTTTGCATTTAGCTCACGGCCACATCACTGTTTTTACAACATCATGTGACACATACTGTCATCATGAAACTTTCTTAGGGGATGCATCTTGAGGATTATTACTCCCTTATCAGAAAAAATAGATCACCCATATTTCTTGCTCTACTGACTATGGTTAAATTTATGTTTTTGAAAATAAATGGCTGAGTACCATACCTGCAAGTCACTGTGCCCTACATTTCACAATTTACAGGTTTAGATTAAATTTGTACTTTTAGTGGTAGCTCATGACTACATAGTTTATTTGCTTGCTATGTACATTCTATTGAATCCAGAATCATGAAACATCCTGAGGGAATGCACCTAGATGAGTACTACTCTGTTTTTTCAGTAGTAAGTCCTTATGGCCCATATTTTATGCATCACTGATTTGGGTTAAAGTTTTATTATTAAATTTTCAGGTACCATTCATGCTAGAATTGTGAAATGGTATTTTATGTAGTATTTAATAACAGAAACTCTGTTTTTTATCAACTCATTATAGTACCTCTAATTTGATACGTATGTATGGATGGATGGATGGAGGGAGGGAGGGAGGGAGGGAGGGATGGTATACTGGCATAATGCTGGCACTGTATTACCAATTAAAAGTTAAATTCTATAAAAAATTTATTTATAAAGGCTGAAACAAAAACTTAAGTTTGAAAAGGAGCCATTTTTTGGTTTTATCATTTTTGTCTGAGTTTATTTTCTGTTTGACTGTGGCTAGCAGAGACCACTAAAAGCTTTATAGATCTGTGTAATCACTGATTTCATTCAAATTTCAGTGAAAAACCCCAGCTGAAAATGATAGCCAAAAAATATGTTTATTTATTTAACAGAATTAATGTCACCTAAATTTAAATTTATCATCTTTTGACACACACACTATAATACAATATGTAAAATATGTATACTGTAATTATTTTATGGTATATGACATACATATTACATTTCAGCTTCAGAGAAGTTAATAGAATCAATATGTTCTATTGTTGAGCCCACAATAATGGGAATGCAAGACATAAGTTGTTGCTTTTCTAGTGTAAGTGGTGGCATCATTAGTCTTTTATGGTTTGGGTTAAAGATTTTTATTGGCTTATATTTCTTAAAACCCTTAATAGGATCTGATCTTACTTGGTATTGGTCATTATAAAGCTGAGACAATTCTTTCTGTGACCTGGTCACTTGCCCTTTTACCTTATGTTCAAGGCCACAGCTATGTAACGTTTGTGTTAAGGTTTTGGTTACTGGTTTTTCATTGCTCAGATTTCCTAAACCCCTTGATGGATTTAATTTGTACATGGGATGAATCATTATGAAACTAGGATGATTTTGCATAAGGGTTTGGTTTAAAAAAATATATTGGCTAATATTTGCTAACCACAAAATGTATTTTGTTCATACTTGGAATGACTTATTATGAAGCCAGGACCTGTCCTTTCACCTTGGGGTCATGGTCAGTCATAAAAAATTGCAATAAGGCTTTGGTTATAAAAAAAACACAATACCAACATGATTTGCTTATATTCTCTAAACAATTTAATGTATTTTATTAATACTTGTGATCCATCATTATGGAGCTGAGATAATTCACTGTACAACGTGCTTTTTGATGTTAGGGTCAAGGTCACACAGATTACAGAAATGTTTTAATCATGGGCTTAACATGCAGCATCAGCCTGCTTGTTTAAGGAAAGATTACGCAGTTTCATTAATCTATACTCGGTGCTTTACTATAGAATTAAGAATTTTAAGGAAATTATTCACTTAATTTGATTAAAAATCCATGTTGCTGCTAAAGTCGATATTATGGAAAATTTAAGGACATCACTTTTAATTCTTTAAATCCAAATATCCTTTAATAATCCATACACATTATTAATAACAGCTGATATGGATGCATGAAAATATTTATATTCTATTGATCGTGTTGTTGAGGTTCATTGTTCAAAAACAATATTTCCAATATAGGATAAAACATGAGCAGGGGTTCTCCATTTGGTGGCATTGATTTTTGGTGTGTTGTAAAGGATACACAAATACCTCATCATCTTTTGGACAAAACACGAACTTAGTTGACCCTTGACAGGTATCATAAGGTCTAGTCTTTTATTCCCATGGACAATTGTCATATTTTCAGCACAATATGCTAATAAAGCAGTCAATAGTTATTGTGTCGGTTTTGATTACAATTCTATTGGCGTAGCAAGCTGGGTTTAATAAAGATAGGGAAAGTAATGATATTTTTGTACGGCTTGAAGTGCATTCTTTTCAGGCATGGGGGAATATTTAAGCATACACGATTGTATAATGACTATAGTGATTTGCATTAATTTTGATTTGTATTCAAGCGTGGAGTTTGAATCAGCTCAAAAAAAGAGGATTTGACTGATTTAACAAATATTGAATCATTTGAATATGAGCATGGAAAGTTACTGAATTTAGGTATTAAGTATGACAAGGCAAATCTCGCGCTTTGTATGGGTATATTTTAAAAATGGGTTTGGCAGGTTTTGTCATGAAACTTGACAACAGTGAAGTGACTGTGTACTTGAAGCATGGAAATATTGATTTGGTTAATAATTTAGCAAAAAAATAATCATTGTATACCTCATAAAACTGGACAAACAGAGCAAAGGACACTTAAATGTTACAGAAATTATGAGTTACAGCTGTGTGTTTTCACAGGTAAGTGTATCATATGTACCTATAAATTGCATTCATATTTATTTATGATTTTTATCACAAAGTCATGTTTATTTCTATTACTTTATGGAAGCAGAGACTGTGAAGATACAGTATTTCAGTGAATTTTTTATTGCCATAGTCACAAAATGTTCTGCATGCTAATTTGTTTGTAGCAGTAAACTCTTACATTTTACTAAGTCAGATTATACTGGAAGATGTAAGGCTATGCAAAAAGCACATTATTATGGAACGTATTTCATCTCAAATAAAATAATCATTGATTAATGTAATATAAGATGTAGGACTAAGTATAAATACAAGAAGTGACAAGAAATAATTTTCATCCATTGTAATGGAATCCATGACCAATTACATGTCTGAGGTTGGTCTTGCTGTAGTCAGATGTCATATAGTCAGGGACTGTGCACCCTGTTTAATGGAATTTGTTTATAATTTCCTAAAATTGTCTAAAAATTAATACCTTTTTAAAATTTGTCAAGTTAGTTATGTCAGTGAAATACATCCCTCCTTAATACTGGGATATGTAATCTAAGGCATTCCTGTTTCAGATGCTTTTGCATAGTTTCAGAATCCAAAATTATTGTTACGGGACTCAGTGTGACTCATCAGTTAGCATGTTGGTCCCATGGGAGTCATAGTGGCCCTTATGTTAGCATACTGGCCACATGGGAGTCATAGTGGCTGATAGGTTAGCATACTGGTCACATGGGTGTCATAGTGGCTGATAGGTTAGCATACTGGCCACATGGGTGTCATAGTGGCTGATAGGTTAGCATACTGGCCACATGGGAGTCATAGTGGCTGATAGGTTAGCATACTGGCCACACGGGAGTCATAGTGGCTGATAGGTTAGCATACTGGCCACATGGGAGTCATAGTGGCTGATAGGTTAGCATACTGGCCACATGGGTGTCATAGTGGCTGATAGGTTAGCATACTGGCCACATGGGAGTCATAGTGGCTGATAGGTTAGCATACTGGCCACATGGGAGTTATAGTGGTTCATAGGTTAGCATGCTGGCCACATGGGAGCCATAGTGACTAATAGCTTAGCATGCTGGTCCCATGGGAGTCAATGTGGCTCAAACATTAGCATACTGGCCACATGAAGTTATAGTGGCTAATAGCTTAGTATGCGGGCCACATGGGAGCCACAGTGGCTCATAGGTTAGCATGCTGGTCCCAAATTCTCAAAACTTTATGGGTATGAAACTCAAACACAAGCCCAAAAATACAGTCATTAGATAGTATATTTGTAACATTTCTGTCATTCATATTTACCAGCATGAAAGAGAGACACAGTAGTCTAGGTTTTCTTTACAGACTGTCAGTTTTGGGACTTGGATTTGAGTTTGCTGATTCTAAGTTTCTGACATTACGGGGCCAGAACTTGCAACAAGAAGGTTGCAGGGTGACATACTACCCTGACCAGGCCAGGCTAGCTGCTATGGTGTTTACTGGGCAAGATACTTCACTCCCTTTACCACAGGGGAATCTCAGTTGGTGTAGCATCAGACTCCAAATCAAATTTACGTTTAAAGCTGAGTTTTCTTTGAGGTACAGAGACATTGGATTAGTTTCTTGTCAGCACTGATCTGTGTAGGAGCACCTGTTGAATATTGTCTTTACCTTGCCTTCTGTTGGGACATTATGACTTGCTGACAGGCCTACTACAGGTATTTGCTAATGGTAAATGATGTGGCCCAGTGTGTGTCAGGTGTTTGATTTACTCAACTACTGTGACCACAATTACCACTCCGGTGGCCTAGTGGTTAGAGCATCCACTTCGGATGCAGCAGGTCATAGGTTTGATCCCCAGCTGAGTCATACCAGAAACTTATAAAAATGGTACTAACAGCTGCCTCGCTTGGCACTCAGCATTAAGAAGTTAGTGTTAGGACTGGTTGGCCTTGTGTCAGGATAATGTGACTGGGTAGGACATGATGCTACATGTCTAAAGCATGATGCCCCAGTGCTAGACATCACTAGAAACTGCCACACTGCAGACATTGTAGCGATATGACTGAAAAATTGTTAAAGCTACATTAAAAATCCAAATCACACACACACTGACCACAAACTATTTTTGGACAATATACATCAATGGTGTATGGAATTTAGCATCTAAAGTAAATGTCAAAGTTAGAAGTGAGTTCAGGTTTTATGGGGTTTTTTAAACTAAAAAATTGAAAATTGGAACCCAAAAATTGTTGGGATTTTTTTCTTCAGAGTAGTGGGGTTTTAGTTTACTGGGAAAATAATACATGTAATAGTATTAAAAAGACAAAACTTGGAACCAAAAAATAATTAAATTTTATGGGGATTTCAGCATACAGGGGCTCCCGTTTTGAGTGTTTTAATTAAGGTTACACAAAAATAGAAAATTTCTCACACATCTGATCCTGTCATTTTATAGCAAGATGCTGTTGATCTCATGATAATATCTGCATTTAATCAGTCAACATTTAGAATCATTTATAACTATAATTTAACTGTATTGCAATGAGATGTAAACCATTATAATAATAATAATAATGAGGACTTTGTATTGCGCCTAATCTTTAGAAGCTCTAAGCACTTTACAACATTAGACAACACCTATAAGATAAAAACCATATAATGATATGATTACAAAAACAAACACCATGAAATTAGAAAACATAAAAAAAACATGCTGAGAATATTTAAGGTAGGAAACATTATTAGGTCTTTAAGTTTGTTCTTGCTAACATTTCATCATTGAAATAAAGTTAGTTACTCAAGCTACAATGGAGAGAGTTATTATTTTTCTTCTTATATATTTAAGTTTAGACTTGGTAATAAATAACTATGATAAATTATGACAAGGACACTGAAACAGTACATGTGCCAAGTCACAGCGTGTCACATAGAAGGCAGGATTTTCAATTTACACAGTTATGTTTTTTTAAACACAAAATTCTCAAGCAATCAAACCAAAATGTGTGCATGCATGTGCATGGTGTGTTCTCCTGAAGTTCTACATTTCTCTCATTTGATGGAATATCCTTATCTTTGGAAAGTTTTTTTATCTTAGTATTTCCCTTCACTGCTTTTGAACAGATATCCTGCAAACTAGGCAAGCAATCAATAGGGAATTATTCGGGAGGTAATGGAACACTAACCCAGAAAGTCATTGAAGAAATCCAGAAATATTGTATTATAAAATAAATTTTTATTTATATTAAATTATAGGTGTTGTCTTTAAAAAATGAAATGAAAAAAGTAAAATTAATTAGACAGATTGAAAAAGAAAATTAAATCACTGGTGCATTGACAGAGTAACAGTCATTAAAGAAGTTATGCAAATAGATGATATGTGGCAATTTTTAAAGACCAGAATGGATTTATTTAGTTGATGCTGTTGTTGTTGTTGTTATAGAGTTTAATGCCATTTTTCAGCACAAGATAGGCTATACATGGCAGCCAGTATAAATGGTGGAAGATGAACCTGGGAAAACCCCAGAAAGAACCACTGACCCACGAGAGGCTACTGGCAAGCTTTCTCACGTACCCACATTTATTTAGGTAGTTTAATGAATAAGATATATATATATATATATATATATATATATATATATATATATATATATATATATATATATATATATATATATATATATATATATATATATATATATATATATATATATATATATACACATGTATATATATATATATATATATATATATATATATATATATATATATATATATATATATATATATATATATATATATATATATATATATATATATACACATGTATATATAACTATTTTGCATTAAATTTGTACATAAAACTGAAGTCAAGTTCAAAACTCCCAAATCAGATGGAATATGCTTGTAGAGTTTGAATTTAATATCCCCATAGAGTAATCAGATGTTAAGAAAATCTGTAATTCTAACTTAATTTTGATCAAAGTTATACAACTTCATAGTTTTCTGACTTAAAAGATTGCACTTGAGCTACAGGATCCAGAATATGGGGCCTGTTCTTTGCCTAAGTGTGCATCCATCTAAGTTGACACTTAGCTGGTATCGGCATCATAAGAAAAATGGTGTTGGTGATCAATACATATTAGTTAACTATTATGATGGATTTGTCAGTGCTGTCCTACACAAGTGGCAAGTTTCAAAAGAACAACAATTGCGACAGTAAGTGCTTACTCCTTACAGGTTTCTTATATCTGTTTGTAATTTTAGTGTATAGATGGACTGAAACATAAAATACAAATATGGGCTGCCATGTACTTAAAGCTTTTTTGAAGGGTTGTAATTTTAGTTTTTCAGTAGAATTATATGCTCAGAAAAAAAATAGCTTTGTAAAATGAAACTCTTTTAGCAAATCGGAATCAAAGAAAACTTTTACAAAATTGGAAAACTAATTTTTGGAAATTAATCTGTATGGTGGGGAATGTGTGTGTGTGTGTGTGTGTGTGTGCATGTGTGAGTGTGTGTGCATCCACCCATCTGTCCATCTGTATGTATGTATGTATGTATATATATATATATATATATATATATATATATATATATATATATATATATATATATATATCCTGAAAATTTATTAAATCTGGCAAATGGCAGTAAAATTAGAATTTCATATATTATTGTAATTTATAAAAATTGTCCAGTGTTAGAAAATTATAGTTCCTAAAATAATCTGATCTGTGGGTTTCATGTATTTTTTAGATACTTTGTGTTCATTTTAAATGTCTTGAGTAAACAATGAGATTACCATCAGAACAAACTAATAATAATAATAATGATAATAATAATAACAACAACAGTAGCAACAACAATAAAAATAATAATGTTGTTGTTTTTATCATTACAGCAAATGCTGCTAATATTCCTACAGTGTTCCCTTGCTATAATGCTGGGGCAGGAACACAGAATATGTTATAAATTAGGGCACCTTATACTGAGGTAACATCAATATTAAAACTACCAGTACATTCATTCCCAAAATGGGATAAATGGCACATCCTGCATTATACAGTACTACCTCGTTATAATGGTGTCAGTTGAAGCTCTAGAATAGTTTTTTAATGATGCATATAATTTTAGTACCACATATTCAGATGTAATAGATGGCCATAATCGCCTTATAACAGGAAACAAGTTATAATGAAGGGTCTTATAATGAGGGAATACAGTATGAGGAACCATGCTATACTGAAGCTATATAGTAAGTGACCACTGTACATGTATGTGTACCACTACTGCAGTTTCACCCGCACTTTACCATCATTACAGCAAATTTGCTCTCTGTGAACTCTCTATACTTATATTTTGAAGGAACAATTACATTAGTCCAAAACCTTTCACCTAGTTTATCCACAGTTTCAAATTGATCTTTGACTGGACTTGATATTATTGCACCCACAATTGTGTAATTATTACCGTTAATGCTTTGAAGAAAGCAACAGTACACTTGTTGAGATTGCCACTTAAAAAATTGTTTGCCCATATTGTGTGTTCTTTTACAAGCAATAAAACAATTGATCTACATAGTAATAAACTCATTATTGTAAGTGCCTAGGAAATGGGTTGTTGAATAATTTCCTGAATTGGCAAACTGCAAGTATCTGAAGAGGTTGCAAGTCAGGCAGTTTATGCTACACTTGGACAAGAACCACTTCAGGTCTCTTGACTGGTATAAGGGTTTAGTCCACTGTGTTGCCAATATTGGCTGCCTCCATGGAAAGATGTGCTTACAGTGAACAAATGCTGTTTGAATTGTGTATCATAGAGGATTAGTTTGTGTTTTGTAAAGAATTAGGTTGTGTATTGTGGGAGGCAAAATATGCCTGCATTTCCTTTATAAGACAGATTTGACATGTGCAGCAGACTTATGTCCTTAACAGAATTATTAACTTGATATCTATATTTGCCATTCTTAAATTATTTGAAAGTTGAAATATATTGTTAAACCCACATTATAGAGAAGTGAGACATAGTGGTCACTTTTCCACCTACAGTGGCATCATCAACAGTTTGTTAAGGTATTGGTTAAAGTTTTTCACACTATGCTTTGATTGTGGACTCAACATGCAGACTCTGGTCTGCCAGTTAGGTGGAGTATATAATGTTTTGATATCTGTCTGTCTGTCCATCTGCACATTCAACTATCTGTTCCTTACTTTGTTTTAGAACAGTAACTCAGCTTCTCTACCATCTGCTGTTTCCAGACTTCGTAAGTAGCTAGCTTTTGGGTTCAGGAAGAAACCTATTGATTTTAGGATAAGAAGGTCAAAGATCAAGGTCATTGGGACTGAAAGAAAGAAAACTGTTTCCACACAATAATTTAATTTGTATACCAGGTGGCTTGACTGATTTTTATAAATTGCTTCCATTTTTTCAGGTAAGAAAGTCACCTATTGATTTTGTTGTATAAATGAACTTTGATCTGACTTTGAATCTTGCAGTTTTTCGACAAACAAGCAATAACACTCAAGCATTGATTTCAGGGTCAAAGGTCTTGACTCGGGTTTAAAAAAAATCTGTTATGACTTTTGAGCATGATAAAACAAATGTGTATTAATGGAGTTTTATCAAATTCAATAAATCTGAAGAATACCTTGTGTGGTGCCAGTTAAATAACTTTTAAAAATTTTTTTAAATATAATTACTCACAGATTAAACCAAACTTGGTATGTAGCTGTTTTTTGATAGTATCTGAGTTCAGTGATCTTCTATTGATAATATCTAGTTCAGTGTGAACTTGAACATTAGAAAATATTTATGTTGCCCAATTTAGTATATTGTAGTGTCTCTAGACTATTTCAGATAATTTGACTCAACAGTTAAATAAGATAAAAGAGAGAAGAAACTGACTTCATGTGAATTGATACAAATTCTTTTTGGGATGTAAAGCCTACAAATTGTTTTGGTCAGTAGATTATTGATCTCTTCAGGGGACTCTTTATTGACTTCTTCATCAAAATGGCTTAGCCAGTTTTTATTAAACTTGGAGGGAATGTTTCATAGTTTGTGCTCTATCAAAATTATGTTTGGTGTCGATTCTAGAACTATATGAACATCTTCAAAAGTTTTTACGACCTACAAGTGGTAGTTTGATCATTCTTATTTTAATAATGTTTGTTTTCTTCAGCATCCACCATTGATTCCTTTGAGATGAGGATGAGTATAAATTATGATGTCTTCTGTCTGTCCATCCATTCTGTTTTATTTCTGCACAATACCTGAAGTTTTCAACAAACTACCATTACCAAGCTGTGCAAGTAGTTTGCATTTTGGGGCAAGAAAAAAGCCTGTAAATTTTAGCTCAAAAGATCCAAAGGTCAAGGTCACTGGGACTGAAAGAAGAAAAACCGTTTCCACACAATAACTTTATTTGTATGCCAAAGACACGTAGCACAATGTCCCATCCAGTCACATTATCCTGACACCAAGCCAACCAGTCCTAACACTAACCTCTTAATGCTGAGTGCCAAGCGCAGCAGCTGTTAATACCATTTTTATTAGTTTTTGGTATGACTCAGCTGGGGTGCAAACCCTCGACCTCCCACATCCAAAGCAGATACTCTAACCACTAGACCACCTGAGCAGTACCAGGTACCTTCTCTAAACTTTGTAAATGCCTTTTGTTTGAGGTTGAATACATACTTCAAACTGTCTATAGCTGACTTTGACCAAATTTGTGGATGGTTTGTGTATGACATAAGAAAGGCATATTCATTTTAGGGTCAAAAGATCAAAGGTTATGTTCTCATTGGTTAAAAGAAGGATGAACAATTTCCAAAAAACTACCAAATGATATTAATAAACTTTGTAAATGGCTTGCATTTGAGACAAGACACCTATTGATTTATGGTCAGAAAGTCAAAAGTCAAGGTCAAAGAGACACAAGAATAGAAAAGTCTCCATTGAATAACATAAATCCTATGCCACAAATCATGACCAAACTTTGTTTACCACTTTCATTTGAAACAAGAAAAGCACCTATTGATTTGGAGGTCAAAGTCATTACGGCTGAAAGAAAAGAAATAATGATTTCTGAATATGGGATTTTCACCAGAAAACTTCATATTGTGCCTGGTTGGTCCTGAATGCTATTACTTCCACTCTATGGATGAATATAGTGACATGTGGTTTTCACCAAAATACTTATGAAATCTAGTCAGTCCTAAATGCAGATGGTGTCAGTATTATGTCCAGTGTGGCCACCATGCCATAACAGTCATTTTAACATTTTGTTATTGCTCCAGAATATCAGAGATGGTTCAACACTCAGCAGTTAAACAAAAGGTTTGGTCTTATCTTGTATTATGATAAATGATCTTTCCAGCCAGTAGTGTTTCATTTCTTGTTTGAGTCTGTTAGTCAAGCAACTTTAACTGCTTTCCCCCATCTCTCTGTCTCTCTGTCTCTCTCTCTCATACACACACACACACACACACACACACACACATGAACACAGCATACATACATTCAACTAAGAATGATCTCTTTGTAGACGTAATATTGAAAGATGTCATTGCCTGTGCTTTGTGCATGTAACTTTACTGATGTCCCAGTTCAGTCTGACCAAAGTAATTTGTATATTGTCCAGCACATGCCCCATTTATATTAGATGTGATTCTCTGACAGCTGGGAAGCTTGCAGACCCATTTTTTCATGTTGTCCATGCCCAGTACATGTTAGATATGATTTTGTAACAGATAGGGCGCTTGCAGGGTTTTCATTTTATTTGCATAAAATATGTGCAAGAAGATGAATTAATCTGTTTGAATCTGAAACTACACTGGCTGCCATTTTCTTAGTATTCTATTCAGTTGTTTGGTTGTATGACTTTATTTTGAGCACTAAAAAATAGTCCATTGAACAGTTTAGTCATAATTTTTAAAAGCTGATTATGGTCACTTGATGACAATTTGACTTATAAATTTACCCGTTATTTGAAATTTTTTTATATTTAATTGCAGTTATTAAATTTTATATGTTGGGCTTATATAAAGGTATATGTTACACAAATAGTTTGTTGTGTTTAGCTAAGTGTCATGAATGATAAATCAAACTGCAGATAAAATAACCGACCACTCCAGTGGCCTAAGTGGTTAGAGCATCCATTTTGAATACGGAAGGTCATGGGTTTGAACCCTGACCAGGTCATACCAAAGACTTATAAAAATGGTTCTTGCTGCTGTCTCACTACGCGCTCAGCATTAAGAGGTTAGTATATGGGCTGGTCAGCCTGGTGTCAGGATAATATGACTGGGTGGGTTATGATGTTATGTGTCTGCGGCATGATGCCCTAGTGCTAGACATCACTATAAAGTGCCACACTGCATACATTGTAGTGATATGACTGAAAAATTGTTACAAGCTACATTAAAAATCCAAATCACACACTCACACACCCTACAGATAAAATTACCTAATACAAATGGTTCTAGCAGGATTTGAGCTTCCACCTTTCTTGCAAGAATCTGGTACTCCAAACACTGAGTCAGCAAAGGATTTGTAAAACTACCATTGCCTGTCCATGACATTAGGTATTATTACAACTTCAAAATCAATGCAGGGGGCAATATGCCATTTCACAAGAAAAGATATCTTTTATAATTTCTCTCATTGTTTACCACTATATCTGAGCCTGATTTATGAAGGACTTTTTGAAAGAGATCAAGAAAAAGCCAAAATCCAATTAACTCCTATTAGAGCAAAATCTACAGACCTTGATCTTGTCAGTACTGTACACAGATTTGTTTTTTTCTCCATGTGTTGGATCATATCATAAATCATTGAATAATAGTACCATTCTGATACTCATTGTACTGTAATGTCAGAAAGCAAAAATAAGGCATTTGGATAGATATTATTTTTTTAGTCATATTTTCTGACTTGACAGTTAAAGGAGAAAACCTTTTTTTTTCACCCACTTTCATATACACTTTAATTTTATCCAAAATAAGTGGGCAGGAAAATTGGTTTAAAGTTGGTCAGAATAGTGAGTTTTGATAAAGAAAGCCAGGAAAATTTGTATATGTTTTGAGATTTTGCTGTATTAAAATCTGTCTGATAGCAATACACTCTTAAGTTTTCTTTCTCATTATTGTAATGTTTTAGTATTAGAACAGAAATTGACGTATTTAGAGTTTATGACAAAATAAACTGCAGATTCCTAATGTATATGTGATATATATATTTTTTAATCTTCTGTGTATACTTAAAGAACCTTCTTGTTTTACAAATATGTGTATTCATCTTGTGTTGGTCTAATATTTACAAATAAACAGAGACAGTGTATGAATACCTTCAATGTGTCTACTGGAATTAAACATTTTCATTATATAGCTTTTACTCATTTAGGAGACACTGTGCATTCTGCAACCAGAACATGCAGTGCTGTCATAAACGGTGAAGAATTTGTTAAACTGTTTGGAATTTGACATAGACTATCAGCTGCAGTTTGCACGACATGTGAAAAATCTTTTTAGGGAAGCTTCAAGGCAACTATCTGTCTTGAAACGTATTGGTCAGAAGTTAATGAGACTCAACAAACTGGCAATCTTTAATACATTTATCTTTTCCAGCTTTAATTTCTGTTCATTAACCTGACATTTCTGCAGTGACATGAACACTTCTAAACTTGAAAAAATACAAGAGATTCCAGAGATTTGTCTATGATGATTACACAAGCAGTTACCATAAACTCTGAAGGTACACAGACTTCAAGCTATGGCTCTAGAGGCTTTTAAACTTCTGAATAAACATGCTCCAAATTGTCAGATAATTTGATATTTGTTAAACAAAATAAATACGATTTTAGATATCTAAATATTTTAAATTGTCCCAAAAATTAAAACTGCAACAATATGGCAAAAAGTCTTTCAGATAAGCATCTGCCATTCTATGGAGAGAGCAGCCTTATCACTTTGGAGACCGATGAAATTTTAATTCATTTAGCTTTTCGTTTTAATCTGGAATGGTAAAGACTGTAAATGTAATATTGCAAATAACAACCACCTTACCCACATCTCCCCTGCCATGATGACGACAACTAATATATGTGTTACTGCTTTTTTTCTGTCCTTGTATTATCTACTTTCAAGTACCTAACTCCTTTCATTTTAAGTAAGACATAATCCGAATCTTCTTAATTCCTAAATGGCTGCTTCTGCATTTTATTTCAATTTTGATTGTTACCTATAACTTTTAGTAACACAGCATTTTTTTTCATCCTTTATATTATCAGAACTTGTGGTTTTTTATTTGCCTAAATATTTTATTCACTTGTAATTACTGTCTTTTAAAATGCTTTGCTTGGTTATGTTTTAAGTTATATGCTGTGTGTTTTGTCCACTTGTATCTATGTAATATGCATGTTTGTATATCTTGCAGTTTCTGCTTTGTTTAATGGCTGTTTTTGTTTTTTTATGTCATGTTTTTTGTTGCTGTTTTGTTGTTTAAAGCCATTTTTGCACATGATAGCTATACATGGCAGTCAGTATAACTGGTGGAGGAAGAACCCAGAGGAAAACACTGGTAAGAACCTCTGACCCATGGAAACCTACTGGCAAGCTTTCTCATATAACCACAATGGCTGAGCCCAAGATTCAAACCTGCATAGCCAGAGGTGAGATGGCAGTGATCAGTAAAGGCAAGCACTTTAGACCACTCGGCCACCCAGGGCTCCTGTTTGGTTGGTAAAAAGCTCCTTAGAGCTTATGATGAAGTATTGTTTTAAATCATGCTGACTTTAAATAAACATTTTTTTCTTATTGATCAGATTTTGGATTTCTTGGTATACACAAAATGCAGATTTGAAGACATGACAAAGAATGATTCATCTGTGAAAACAGTTTGATGCCTTTCACATAACTTAAATGCTAACAAAAATACCTTTTTATGGAGAAATAAAATGACTGAATTGCTTTAGCTTTGTTAAACAGATTTTTATTTTAAATTTGGAAACATTTTTAGATGATTCCTGACACTGTCCACTATTGATAGGTGTCTGAATTCAAAGTTTTGGTTTTTTTTTGGATAAAAGAAAGGTCTTAATTGAATCTTGTACAGACATGTACTGGCTTACATCTGGGTATTGTCTGTATGTGATGAGATATGTAAGACAGGAACCTACTGATATTTCTGTACATAGTTGCAAAGGTGTGCCAAAATTATTCAAAGTGAATTACCTTTGTGTTTGATCCCTGTCACAAAACAATGCTGTATCATGACTTTGTGAAGTTTATAGTCTCAGCGCTGCACAGAGATGTAAATATTTATAGCCATCTCACTTGGGGTATGTATGTGTTAGTAAAAACAGGACACTACAGAGGGTAGTATATTTGTAGATTTGTTGTTATTTGGATCACCTGATAAAGTGCCCATCACGATGTTATGGAAACACATGTTGCAAGGTATTGTCATTTAATCGACTCAGGAGGACATATGAGGTCATGACTTTTTCTTTCATCAGTTTTGATCCGAATGTTTATCTCCTGCTGTTTCATGAAAAACTGGGGTCAGTACATGTATTCAAATCCATCATTTTCATTCACACTCTTTAACATTAAAGCCATTTTATATAGGGGAAGCAACTTGGTAGATACCCTGAATCAGGTCATTTTTTCAAATGTGCTTCATTTGCTTTTGAAGTTTATTTTAGAATTCATTTTATTCTGAATGGAATGCACCATTCACATTTGTATTTCAGCTAGTTTGTTGTGAGTTTTCGTTATGGTCTTGGAAATGGATTCTGATTTCACATGTATCATTTCCATTGTTTCCTTTCATCACTGTTTGCTTGAAACAAAATGGGAACAGATTGACTGAAGTTAGTGTTTCTGTTTTTTATCAAGCATTAAAGGAAAGAACTGTTGCCATTGTATCCTGCCTTATTAAAAGTGTGCTTTAATAAAATAAAAAATTCATAAAATGCAAAAGACAGCACTGACAATAAATACAAATATATCTGCAATTGCAATGACCACTCCGGTGGCCTAGTCATTAGAACATCTGTCTCAGATACAGGAGGTCATGGATTCGAACCCTGGCTGAGTTATACCAAAGACTTATAAAAATAGTGCTAACAGCTGCCTCGCTAAGAGGTTAGTGTTAGGACTGGTCGGCCTGGTGTCAGGATAATGTGACTGGGTGGGACATCATGCTACATGTCTGCAGCATGATGCCCCAGTGCTAGACATCACTATAAAGTGCCAAGCTGCATACATTGTATTGATATGACTGAATTTTTTTAAAAACTACATTAAAAATCCAAATCACACACACACACACATGCAGTTGCAATAAATAGAAAAAAAATATAGTTGTGGAGCATTCATCAGTAAATATTTGTATTTTGTTCAAGTAAGGATTGTCTGGTGATGATGTAATTGCATGAGTGGTAGTTGTTTAAATTTGCCTTGACACAGACAATTACTTGTATTGTAAGAGGTGAACAGGTGCCAGTGTAAAGAATCAGATCATGGATTAAAATGTGAAAGGGCTTTTGAGGATCAAAGATTAGTGTCACTATTTTCAAGTCTGTTATTGAAATGCTTTTGTGTTTTTGTGTATTATTATTTGCAGTTGTTTTGCATTCTGCATTTAAAATTGGCACTATACATTTTCGTCAAAATGTAAAAATCATATTGCTATTGTTTGCATTCGATCTGCATTTCATTTACATTCATTCTGCATTCTATTTGGTTTCATTCTTCTTTCACTCTTTATTATGTTTCTCTTTCACTGCTAAACTAAACAGTGTCTTGGTCTACATATTTATACAGCATCATTTGAAGGTGTGTCACTTACCACATTGTGGTCCTATCTTCAGGGTCAAGGTCACTAGTAAATGTTATAACTTTTCTGACACTTTCCATTTCACTCTATAACTTTAAAGTTGCTGGACATAAGGATACTGATGCAAATTATTTGAAGGTGTATTGTGTACTCTTGTGCAAATATTAATGGAAGATGCATACCACATTTGGGCCATGCTCATGTGACATTATTGTAAGTTTTCCATCACACCTTTCTTGCCTCTTTGTAATAGTATTTTGTGTGACCTCACCTCATGATAATTTTATTTTTCAGTTAATATTATGGATAGAGAGTTTTATCTTTTTACAAATCAGGGCAAGAGTACTTTTTTTAGAAGCTGTTTTTTTAAAAATCAGGACCTTCTCCAACAAAATGAAAAGGTAACTCTTTTAACATGGGCATAATGATGAACCGTACCACAGAAATTAACATTTTTTTCATTCTAAAAAGTTATTTGTTTGATTGACCTAAGTTATGGTTTATAGCTAATATCAACCCATTGTGCGATTTTACATTAAACATACCCTATCATACTATACTGGACTATGAATAGTTTTGTTCTGTGGTATACTGTGGTATATTGTGGTATACTGTGGTAAATTGTGGTATACTGTGGTATACTGTGGTATATTGTGGTATACTGTGGTATATTGTGGTATACTGTTGTATATTGTGGTATACTGTGGTATATTGTGGTATACTGTGGTATACTGTGGTATTTCTGAACATTTTGTGATATGTACTACAGTATACTGCAGTTATATTAGGAACCAAACATTTTAATTTTCTGGATCATGGGCCAGATTTTTTTTTAAATTTCTGGCTGACAAAAAATAGCAGGAAAAAATATCTTGCTCTGATTTATAGTAAAATATCACTATATTATGTCCATTATTTTATTTTTATTGTTTGAAATAATTATCCTGAGATAAAACAGAATAAAATATCTCAGCTCAAATGAAAATAGCAGCACACCCATCTGAAAATTAAATGGTCTTTTCCTTAAAGTAGATAAATTTGTTATGTGTATGTTATTTATTGTATAAGTTGTAATAAAAAAATGTATCTAAAGTGGGATGGCTGACACACTGTAAAAGACACTGATGCCAACATTAGAGACCTTGTTGATAAAATTGGGAAGTGTTGATCCTGAAGCCTACAATTCACTAACTACACTATTGATTTAATAGGCAGGGAAATTTCAGTGGGATGCTAACACCCAGGCAAGATATTTATCAGAGAGGTCAAGTAAACATAAAACACATTGACTTAACAAACATGAAATATTTTGTGGACTAGACAAATTAAGTAAAACTTAGAAAACAATCTTTGGATCATTTTCAGTCCTCTGTATTTAGATGTATGCTAGTAAATAGCTTTAAATAAAGATTTTTTTATTCATTTTTAATCTGAAATTTGTGTAGAGTTTAATTTGGCCCAAATCTCTTTCACAAAATCTCTTTCAGCAACCATTTTGGTACATGAGACACATGTGAAACCTGTGATTAAATGTTGATAAAAATAATTTTATTCATAATATTTGAAAATAAGTTGTGACAAATACAAATACTTTTATCAAAATAAAATTTGCTGGACACATTTTGTCATGAAAGTTAAAAATATGCCTGTAATATCCATAAATTCGTAACAAGATTACTTGGTACAGTGTAAAAGTAACATGTTATGTACCACTGGAAACAAATCCCAAGGTAAATCCACACACTGGTAATACCACTAACCTTGATTTATAACATACCCCTAGATCCTTATATGGGTTATTATATGCTCACTTGTATGGCTCCTCTAAGCAGCCTTGTATCAAGGGACACTTTTACTTTTCGGAAACTTTTTGTTCACAATGTCTACTGTTCCCATTTGCAACCATATTAAGCCATTAGGTCCATGCATATGAGCTAAGTAGGGCACAACGACTGTTGGTCATTATTTTGAAGGAAAATAACATGATCATTGAGGATGGCAATATAAAGAGTGAAACAATGAAGACTTAAAAGCATGGAGCAGACTTTGCATGGGCAAGGTTTTTGTTGATGGCGGATCATGTTATGTCAGTTTAATTCAGTTTTGTATAACCCCCACCCCCCATCCTGGTGTATGTCCATTCATCTATTCAACCTTCATCTGACAGACAATCTGGTGAATGCAACTAGGCCAGCAGTTTTTGATGGATTGCCATGTAACTTGACAAATACCAGTACTAATAGTATCACATGTAGATGCAAACATTGACAAAATCACTTTGCTTCTGCAATGTTTGAAAGAGTTAGTGCCCTTTTTGACTTGCAACTGAATGCAGTGTATAACACATACTTGTGAATGCAGCTAGTTTCCAAGTGATTGATGGATCACTGTGAATCTTGGTACATTGTGTAGTCATCATTAGATGTGTATGTCAACAAATCACTGTGCTCCTTTGATTTTTATTAGAATTGTAGCCCTTTCTTACCTTCAGACAGCTTTAGTGTATAACAGAATCTTAAAGAGCAACTTGTCTCACAGATTTTGGTGAATCACCTTGAAAATTTGTAAAATGTTATGATCATCATCTGAAAATGTGCTCATCGACAAATCAGTGATCCTGTAATATTTGTTTGAGTTATTGCCCTTCTTTGACTTGGAGCTGGATGTAGTGTTGAATAGAATCTAGTGAATGCAGCTAGATTCAGTTTTTGGTGGATCATCTTGAAACTATGCATATTATGTCCATCACGATGTGCATTTCAACAGAGTAATGATTTCATGCATTTTTCTGTCAATCCCACTTTAGTAGGAAGTGAGCATCACTTTTCTATCTATCCCACTTTAGTAGGAAGCAGTCAGTTTTCTGTCAGTCCCACTTTAGTAGGAAGTGAGCAGTCAGTTTTCTGTCAATCCCACTTTAGTAGGAAGTGAGCATCACTTTTCTATCTATCCCACTTTAGTAGGAAGCAGTCAGTTTTCTGTCAATCCCACTTTAGTTGGAAGTGAGCAGTTACTTTTCTGTCAATCTCACTTATGTAGAATGTGAGCAGTCACTTTTCTCTCTATCCAACTTTAGTAGGAAGTAGTCAGTCTTATGTCAAGCCCACTTTGATTCAAAGTGAGCAGTCATTTTTCTGTTAAGTCCACTTTGGTTGGAAGCAAGCAGTCATTTTTCTGTCAACCCCACTTTGGTTTGAAGTGAGCAGTCATTTTTCTGTCAAACCCACTTTAGTTAGAAGTGAGTAGTCATTTTTCTGTCAAGTCACATTAGTTGGAAGTGAGCAGTCATTTTTCTGTCAAGTCACATTAGTTGGAAGTGAGCAGTCATTTTTCTGTCAAGTCACATTAGTTGGAAGTGAGCAGTCATTTTTCAGAAGGTGGCTGAAGCATCAGTATCTTTTTTGTTAACATTTTGGCTAAAGGTTCTGTTTGCATATATGTTCTAAACCTAATAATATATTTACATCATAAAAGGCATGAATCATTATAAAGTTAAGACAGTTCATTATATGACATGCTCACTTGTCCCTCTTACCTTGGTGTCAAGGTCACAATCATAGTAAATTGGTTTTAAGGTTTTTGTTAAAGTTTTTTTATTTGCTTATATTTCCTAAATCCCATAATGGATTTTTTTTATTGCCTGAGATACATCATAGATATTGACCACATTTTGTGGATGGCTTACACCTGGGATAAGGAATGAACTTTTTGGATCTTTGCCCACAAAGTTAAATGTCAGGATCATGGATTCATAAAGAAGAAGAGTGATTATGTGTAAATAAATTTAGTTATCTACATGAAGGAGTATTAAACATAGGACAGGAGAATAAACTGCTGTTCACAGGACTCTTGTTCCATTATTCTGATGTGGTTTTGGAATGTACCAATTTTTTTCATTTTTAGCTGAGGACTAGGTTTTGTTTTTCACAGATGATTGGAGATAGACGCTTGATGGGTAATGGAGTTTAAACCTTACATTGTGCAAGATGAGCTATGAAAATGCAATAGTACACTTTGCTTTGTGTCCTCCTGCAGCTTTGTATTCTATATAAAGGAATAATAGTGCATAAAATAAACTTGATGGAAGTTATTCAGATTTAAAATACTCCACCTTAATGGATTGAAATTCATCATAACAATAATAATAGCTTGTCTAATTTTCCACCATAAGCCACTAGGAAGCTAGAAAGAAATAAAGCTTTACAGTTAGTTGCCATATTTCAAATACAGTTTTAATTAAACTTCCTTTGCATGGATAAGGAGCAACTCATCTTGATCAACAACATTGAAGATTACGGTAAGTCTAAGTGGACATTCAAAGCTTTTTTATATTGCTTATACTGTACAACAGTTCTGTCAAAAGCTTTATCGAGGATTAATCTTAAAACTACCAAACATTTTGTGTGATAAATGTTACTTCCTACTGGAAGATCATACTCAAAACAACAAGAAAGCAGCTTTTTCAGTGGCTAGAATACTCTGGAGTTCAGTAAAATGTATGACAGAAGGATCAGGTGTCTGCATGATGTGGCCCTTGATGTGCAGCAAATTGGAGAACCTGAAGAAAACATCAACTTGGATGGAAGGGTATATACTTTGATTCACATGGTGAGAATTGGGAATCAAAACCAAGACTGTAATGGTACAAAATAAATACTTCTCTGGATGCTGAGCTTGCTCCTATGTAACGTGTGCTCATAGTTTATATCAAAAGTAGATTTTGTTTAGTCTGTATGTATTGTGAAGTCCCGATGGGTCAGTTACAGTTAGCAAGTTAGGCTCAAATTTACTGGGTTGTAGAGCTGGGTATTGCCACCATGTTGGTTTTCAGCATGCATTGTGATAAATGTTTTTGATAAGATGTGCATCAAGATAATATACATAAAAAGCTTAAAATATACAGCTGAGTCCATGTTTGCAAAGTATTGTCTATTGCATACATTCAAAGACTAAACTCTACATTTGAGTCCATGTTTGCAAAGTATTGTCTATTGCATACATGTAAAGACTAAAATATACAATTGAGTCCATGTTAGCAAAGTATTGTCTATTGCATACATTCAAAGACTAAAATATACATTTGAGTCCATGTTTGCAAAGTATTGTCTATTGCATACATTCAAAGACCAAAATATACAATTGAGTCCATGTTTGCAAAGTATTATTTATTACAGAAATCTTTTGAATGGAAGGCTGAATTACTGGAACAAATCAAAATGTAAATTTGTTTGCTTCTTTCAGCCTTTCTTTTATAGGTTCACTGAACATTGTTAAGACACAAAAATTATTATAAAAAAACTTTTAGGAGAGTATCAAAGTAACAGATGTAGTGGATAAGCAAACAAAAGGCAAACAACAATCCAACAGAAACAGCTTGTTACTAGAATGCATCAAAACACATATGATATTATTTGAAGAAAACAGAAATAAATTGGATCATTAACTGCCACTATCTTGTGATAGACTAAAATTCATTGTGAAGTGGAATTTAAAAAGATAGTTATGTAGATAAAATGCATGTAGATACTTTATGAAGAGATGCAGTTTTTATACATGGTTTTTAAGTGGCTTGTTTACTTCATTCAAAGAGACGGGCAGTTTTTATATCTGGTTTGAGTGGCTTGTCGTTAACTTCATTCAAAGAAACCAGCATTTCTTATATATGGTTTAAGTGGCATGCTGTTTACTTCATTCAAAGAGTCAGAAAGATGACAAGAAAATATTCTTTTTTCAGCCAGTTTGTATAATTTTGTTATATTTATTCTACTGATGTCCTGGATTTCTATTTTGACTTTGTATCATGATACACTATTTCCAGAGGAAATAAAAGAATTCATTGATGAATTTATGATATGAAACAATTTTTGCTGGATTGCAGGTTTGTATCCTGCCCAGACAAATGTAGTGTGTGTCTGTGCTAAGCACATAATGGTTTGTATCTTGCCCAAACCAACATGGCGTGTCTCTGTGCAAAGCACTGAAGGTTTGTATCCTGCCCATACCATTGTAGTGTGTCTCTGTGCAAAGCACTGAAGGCTTGTATCCTGCCCATACCATTGTAGTGTGTCTGTGTGCAAGGCACTGAAGGTTTGTGTCCTGCCCAGACCAATATAGTGTGTCTCTGCAAGGCACTGAAGGTTTGTATCCTGCCCAGACCAACAAAGTGTGTCTGTGCAAAGCACTGAAGGTTTGTGTCCTGCCCAGACCAATATAGTGTGTCTCTATGCAGAGCACTGAAGGTTTGTATCTTGCCCAGACCAACAAAGTGTGTCTCTCTGCAAAGATCTGAAGGTTTATATCCTGCCCAGACCAACAAAGTGTGTCTCTGTGTAAAGCACTGAAGGTTTGTATCCTGCCCAGACCAACAAAGTGTGTCTTTCTGCAAGACATTGAAGGTTTGTATCCTGCCCAGACCAATGTAGTGTGTCTTTCTGCAAGGCACTGAAGGTTTATATTCTGCCCAGATGAAGGTAGTGTGTCTCTGTGCAAAGTATGAAATAGTTTGTGCCATGCCCAGACCAACATAGTGTGTCTCAGTGCAAAGTTCAAAATGGTCTTTCATGTATTGATTTGCTGTTCACATTCAGCCAGTCTCTTTGCAGCTAAGTGTGCAGTAGATTTAATATTGCATCCTTCTTCATGTATTTTCCACCTTTCCAAATGTAATTATTGTTTAAGCAGTCAAGCTTATCCAAATGGATAAACAGAATATGATTCAGATGATGTGATACATCTCTATTATCAAGTGACTAGGTGTGGCTGAGGTGTACATCAATATAATCAGCCATAGAGTTTGAATGAGAGAAAAAAGTGCTTGTAAAGAAAAGAAATGGAGATAAGCAAAAGTTTAAAGTACAATTGTAAAATCTCAAGGGCCATTGTTTCCATCAAGTGGGAACACCCACATTTCTGACGTTGGGTTTTGTATTTCTGCAATGTCATGTATAAATGAAACAAGGCACTTGATCTCTGTTTACTTAGGAATGGGATGACATCAACAAACAATGGGTTTGTTCTGGTAATGTCTACCAGGATAGTCATTGTTTGCCAAAAATATCCCCATTTCTAATGCTTCATGTCAACATGACAGACTTTGGAGACTTGTCTCACCAAACAAGGTATACCATAAAATAAGGTGATTGAATGTTAAAAGAACATTTTTAAGTTTCATAATTTACTGAAATAACACAGCTGTTAGAAACTGATACTTGTTTGTGAATGCTACACCATATGTTGAAGAAGGCATTTTAATTATGAGAAACAAAACAAAAGTACAAAAATCTTCATCCTTTTCTGAGGCAGTGATTTACATTTAAAGATTGTTTTGTTTTCTTCATTTTGTTAAAATCTTACTTCGTTGATTTTGGGTTAAATTTGTATATGCCCATTTCAAGTTGTGTGCATTGTTATATGCCTATTTTAAGTTGGGTGCATTATGTTCTATTCCCATTGTAAGATTGGGCACATTATGTTATATGCCCATTTTAAGTTGGGCACATTATGTTATATGTCCATTTTAAGTTGGGTGCATCATGTAATATGCCCATTTTAAGTTGTGCACATTATGTTAGGGCATTGTCCATTCATCTTTTAGCATCACTTTGTAACAGTTAAAGAGATTTTCCTGAAACTTTGCCTTATGATATATTATAATTAGGAGGTGTATCAAGTACCATTGTCATGTCCTCTTAAGGTCAAGGTCATGGCAAGGGAAACTGTAATTTTGTGATTTGTATCCTTTATCCTGTGTGTGATTTTTAAACCATAGAATATATTTTAATCAAAATTTACACAAGTATATATCATGACTAGACAGTGTGTCACATACCATAGATAAGCCCTATGCCTCAAGATCAAGGTCATGGCAAGGACACATAATACTGGGTCTTAAATCTTTGTATGAATTATAACTTTGTAACAACTGAAGACCTTTGAATAACACTTGGGCTGATTGTATCATGAATAAATAGTGTTTTATGTACCACAGTCATTCCACAAACTTAGGGTCAAGGTCAGAGTGAGGGGAAATTTAATTGTGACTCGTATTCTTGCTCAGAGTATGACTTTTGAACCACTGAAGATATTACAATGGAACTCATGTATATATCATGACCAGACTATGTGTCTCATGCCATTGCTATGCCCTCAAGGTCAAGACCATGCAAGATAAAAGTATAATTGTGAGTTGTATTCTTGACTGGCAAATAACTTTTGAACGATTGAAAATAATTTAATGAAACTTGAACCAGTAAATTATGTCTAGATGGCATGGTGCATATGATTGCCATGCCTCCTGCCTTCAAGGTCATGGCAAATTTCATTATCCAGGCTCTCACTTTGTAATCCCTGCAGATATATTGATGACTCTTTAATCAGATTGACACATTATGATACAGTGATCAAATCCCTTGGTCAAAGGTCAAAAGTCAAACTCATTAGTAGGGAATAAGTCACAAGATGGATGCCTCATGTGTGGTACTTTTGTTGTTTTGCTTAATTAATTGGATATATCTAAACTATGGTTACCTCCTATTTGGTACATGTGGCATGAAGATAAACAAAACAGCATTATTTACTATTAGAGCTATTTAGTGACATAGGTATTGAACTTAGTTTATAGGTATTTTAACAGCTAAAATGAATATATTTTCTTGGCTGATTGAAAAATGTCGAGTTTGACTGATGTTAGGTTAAATTTTCATACCATAGCGACCATTAGGACTCTAACAACCTTTTTATTGTGCTTATTAATGTTACCTGTCCCATACTACAACACCTGCATTAAGTATTATCACTGTGTCATTTCAAGAATAAAAAAATTGGCTTATTATCTTCTGCTATGAAATCAACGACCTTGTTAATGGCTTCACAAATGAATGGATCTATTTCATGAAATTTGACTTCAGCCTTGTTGAAATAATGAGTGGTTAAAAAAAGGAACAAATTTCGGAGCCAGTCCTATAGTTCTATGGTATTGTCTGCCATAATTTATTGTCATGATTTTAATGGGTCCTTCACAAGGTATGAAATTGGTTTCTCCCTTTGTTATTTGATATAAAAGAACATTACAGTGTAAAGAAATACGGATGGGTGCTGTATTGTGCAAACAGTGTGCTCAAGTATTTTAACCCATTAAATAGCTACGAAATTCAAAATGTAAATTTACACAAGTGGGGGGAACAATCCTTGTAAGTGCAGGCTCATGAACTTTAATTTTTCACCCTTTATTTCGAAAATAATTTGTTTGATATTGCTATACCAAGGCCAGTGATAGGGGTTGACATGATTTGACGAGTGGCGAGACA
This sequence comes from Sinohyriopsis cumingii, assembly GCA_028554795.2. Taxonomy (NCBI): domain Eukaryota; kingdom Metazoa; phylum Mollusca; class Bivalvia; order Unionida; family Unionidae; genus Sinohyriopsis; species Sinohyriopsis cumingii. The sequence continues at coordinate 25,276,002 of CM068836.1, read as the reverse complement.
ATGAAAGTGGGTCTAAGGACTTGGTGAATTAAAAGTTTTGACAACAATCTATTATCCTTGTATAAAAGACAATTGACAATGAGTCTATTTACCAGATGATCATTAGCAAGATGAATTCATCGTTGAAGCCAAGTGTCAGATTAAAATAAAAGTTTCAGTAGTGAGACTAGCCCACATTTGAAGTCAGGAAGTCATAGCCACATCTCCGTCGCAAACACACCCACCATTTTAACACACCTTCAATACAATATATGTGAAGATAATTAACTGAAGAAATTTTCACTCGGATGCCATTTGGGATGTGTAATGAAAATTTCATAGGTATCGAAACTCTAGTTTTGAAGTGACTGTGCTACATTTAGAGTTACAATAGATATTTACTTTTGAAAAAAATATAGATCTGTAACTAGGGAAGAAGAAATCGAACAAACTGGATTTCAGGCAGTTTTATCCCATTTCCCTCTGGACACTTCCATGGAAATTTCCAGCTGTTGATTCACTAGATGGCAGCCAAAGGGATACATCACCATCATGGGACAGGTAAGAACTTTGGCAAATATACAAAATAGTAGAAAAGGGTGAGTGGGGTGGGGTTAGGTGTGGTTATATGGTGCAATTTAAGATTACCCCAGTTTCAGCATTGACGTTGCAGTTTACAGCTCATTGCTTGGCTACATTTACATTTCATTTTTTCTAACATTTGCATGTTGTATAATGCCAAGTAAAATTTATTGATAATGATTGTTTTTATTCTTGGCATTATTTCAAAGTATGTCACATAAAACTATATTGCCATAGTCAATTTTCTCAGCATGTGCTTTGTAAAAGTTAAGAATTAATAAAGATAATATTTTGATTGTATGGCTTCAAGAGATGGGTTTTTTTTCTTCAGTTTTAACCACATTAACTGGAATAAAGGCATTATTAAACAAATATGTTAACTATAAATGTACTATTTTCATGAGCCATCAAAATGGTAAAATAAATTTTTGTTTCAGACATTTGAGGTGTAAGCTGTTGAACTGACAGTGAAGAAGTATTAGCAAATGCCTTAACTTAGCATCTGACCACTCCAGATATCAGACAAATCTTTATTTTACTGCCTCCAAACATTTCTCAACAGGGCACATCTGACAGTTTTGCTTCAGAAACAAACAACTAATTAAACTTTAATTAAATTGTACTTGCTTGTATATTTTATGTCATAGGAAATTGTCATAAATTCCACACTAAAATATAGACCATGGCATTTGAAACTCATGGGCCACACAAGCAGACAACATGTAGGAATATTCATTAAATCAGTCAATCAGATGCTTTTTCCATCAGTAGCTAAGAAATTAAAATGGTGCCTTAATAATTAATTTTGTAGGTAATCAGGTTTCTGTTTTGCACATGTGTTTGAAATTGTTTTACACTTGATTTGTGTGATAGATAAATGCCATATCTGATTTTTCAAGCATTAAATTTGCAGGTGCCAAAAATTGTGTGATAACCTTGTATACAGGTGGAAATTTGTATGTCCCATTAGCTTGCAGCTGAAGCATCTTGATTTGGTCCTCTTTTCATCTCTACATACATACATACATACATACATACATACATACATACATACATACATACATACATATTATTAATCCTCTTTTCTATCCATCTGGTCATCTGTATGTATATACATAGGTATTACTGGTAGTCTTGTTTTTCCATCCATCTATACATCTGTACATACATGCCAGTAGGAGTTAGTCCTGCCTTTCAATTCATCTATTCATCTGTATGTGTATATTAGCCCTGTTTTTCCATCTGTATATAAATCTGTACATACATTTGTATTAGACCTGTTTTTTCATCCATCTATACATCTGTAATTACACAGGTATTAGTTCTGTTTTTCCATCCATCTATACATCTCTAAATACACCGGTATTAGTCCTGTTTTCTGTCCATCTGTACATCTATAATTACACAGGTATTAGTCCTTTTTTCTATCCATCTGTACATCTGTACACACATATTTGTCCTGTTTTTCTATCCATCTGTTCATCTGTACATACATATTAGTCCTGTTTTTCCATCCATCATATGAGAAAAGAAGTTATTTAAGATCAAAAGAAAATCAGGCCCCCCTCCCTGGAAACAATTAAATGAATTTGCTATATATATGTTAATTGTTGTATAAATTGTGTTCTAAAACCTGGGTGATGCTGTGAAAGACATTGTGTTGACATTAGAGATTATTGATACAAATAGGAAGTGTTGATACTGACACCTATACTTTACAAGTTACTCTGTTGATATAATTGGCAGGGAAACTTTGAGTGGGATGCCAACACCCTGACAAGATATTTACCATAGAGAGCCAGTAAATTTAAAAGACACTTGCTGAACAAATGAGGAAATATTTAGTGGACTTGAGAAGTTATGTTAGGTTCAGACAAAAAACAAGTGCTATCCTGAAAATTGTAGGATGATTCGCAGTCTTACAGAGAATACATATTAGATATATTCACATACAATAGTAAATAACTAAAACATTAAATTTTGGGGGGCTCGGGGTTTAATTTGGCTTGAAAATATTTCAGAATATTACATTTGCCATTGCTTTGGCATACCTGACATGTTTCAAACGTGATCAAAGGATTATAATATAATTATATTTGTAATATTTGCCATTCATTTGTGATATGTGCAACCATTTTGTTAAAAAGATGTTTTAAAATTATTTTGTCACAAATAATAAAACATGCTATTAGTATCATTTAAGTTGTAAAAAGGTTCCTCAGGAATTTCCGTAATTCCTTAATGACAGAAACTACCAAAGTACCAGTACAGTGAAAAAGTACCATAGTATGGGGGCCCCGAGTGGCCGAGTGGTCTAAAGCGCTCTTCGTTACGGATCACTGCCATCTCACCTCTGTCTGCGGCGGTTCGAGTCTAAGATTCAGCCAATGTGGGCATGTGAGAAAGCTTGCCAGTAGCTTCTCGTGGGTCAGTGGTTCTTTCCGGGGTTTTCCGGGTTCTTCCTCCACCATTAATACTGGCCGCCATGTATAGCCTATCGTGCTGAAAAATGGCGTTAAACCCCACAACAACAACAACCATAGTATGTATCACCTTAAAAAATACCATGGTAAACTGGTGTACCAATAATACCTGGAATGTATAGTAATATCTAGACATAACGAGTTCACTGTAAATTAAAAATTAAGTGCTAGAATATCAAGCCCTAATTAGGATCCAACTGATGATCTTAAAATGGTATTTAAAATCCATACTGAAGATGAATTTATTTGCAAATTATATTTTATTTAGAACTTTTTTTTAGGACATTGAGAGATATGTTAAAGACCATAAAATACTGAAGAAAATTGAAATTCCTTTATGTGCTGCGTATTGCCTAAAATCATGAAAAGAATTTTAAATAAATAATCTTGTTATTATAATACTAATTGTCTGACACAATTCCATGTTGAGAATAAGTTCTTAAAGGTCATTCTAACTCTTTTCCATGTATGTGACAATATTGCAGAATCTATTCTTAGATGCAGGGTCTATTTGTATATTCATGGTTATGCAAGGTCTATTTGTATATTCATGGTTATGCAAGGTCTAGTCTTATATTCATGGTTATGCAGGGTCTAATCTTATATTCATGGTTATGCAGGGTCTAGTCGTATATTCATGGTTATGCAAGGTCTAGTCTTATATTGATGGTTATGCAAGGTTTAGTCTTATATTCATGGTTATGCAAGGTCTAGTCTTATATTCATGGTTATGCAAGGTCTAGTCTTATATTCATGGTTATGCAAGGTCTAGTCTTATATTCATGGTTATGCAAGGTCTAGTCTTATATTCATGGTTATGCAAGGTCTAGTCTTATATTCATGGTTATGCAAGGTCTAGTCTTATATTCATGGTTATGCAGGGTCTAATCTTATATTCATGGTTATGCAAGGTCTAGTCTTATATTCATGGTTATGCAAGGTCTAGTCTTATGTTCATGGTTATGCAGGGTCTAGTCTTATATTCATGGTTATGCAAGGTCTAGTCTTATATTCATGGTTATGCAAGGTCTAGTCTTATATTCATGGTTATGCAAGGTCTAGTCTTATATTCATGGTTATGCAAGGTCTAGTCTTATATTCATGGTTATGCAAGGTCTAGTCTTATATTCATGGTTATGCAGGGTCTAATCTTATATTCATGGTTATGCAAGGTCTAGTCTTATATTCATGGTTATGCAAGGTCTAGTCTTATGTTCATGGTTATGCAGGGTCTAGTCTTATATTCATGGTTATGCAAGGTCTAGTCTTATATTCATGGTTATGCAAGGTCTAGTCTTATATTCATGGTTATGCAAGGTCTAGTCTTATATTCATGGTTATGCAGGGTCTAATCTTATATTCATGGTTATGCAAGGTCTAGTCTTATATTCATGGTTATGCAGGTTCTAGTCTTATATTCATGGTTATGCAAGGTCTAGTCTTATATTCATGGTTATGCAGGGTCTAATCTTATGTTCATGGTTTTGCAAGGTCTAGTCTTATATTCATGGTTATGCAAGGCCTATTCTTCAATGTTTGGCTATGCAAAGTCTATTATTGGATGCATGGTTATGAAATTCGCTATTTTTTCTGAAATAAATCACCCTGAAAAAAGAGCTGGATGTACAAAACATTTGCCTTATATTTTCAAAGCCTACTTTTATTCCCAAAGGGCAGTAGAGAACAAAGATCAAGAGGTTTATTTGTGAAGTCATCTGTGGTGTCCCCAACAACCTCTTGGGTTACAGGTTTGATAATAATGATAATGATGATGATGAGGATTGATAATGATGATAATGATGATGATGACTTTTATTTCTTCATTCTGTCCCTCCTATATTCAGAAATTCTTCCATTTTTATTACAAATTGGGGGTAAGGTGGAGATTTTCTACCTAAATCTTCAGTTCTGGAATAGACTTTGGTTATATTGTACAGTGTAACTTATGCAAACCAGATACTTGTAGGTCTGATGGAAATATCCAGTTTTCAGAGGGTTTGGTTTTTCAAATATACTGACAAGAGGAGGGTGTATTCTTATGTTATGTGTTTAGGCTCAAATAAACAGTAACACAAGAAGGAGTGAAAACAACAAGCTTTGAAAAATATAATTTATTTCCCTGGAAATATACTGTAAAAATGAAAAAAATTATGAACTTAGGGTTTTAAGAATCAAATCCAAAAATAATCCAAGAATAATCCTTGAATAAATTTTTATAAGTCCTAATAATAAAATGTTCTAATGATTTAAAGTTCGAGGCCTGACAAAGAATCCAAGATGGAAGACGATGACTTATGCTGTAACCTGTAATGTGTTGAAGTCTACAGTTCCTTGTAGAAACAAGAAATATCACTCTGGTTTTGGAAATCCAAATAAACTTTTATAAGAGCTGACTTTGTTCAAGAATTTCATATGAGCACATGTATTTTTCCAGAAGAAAAAAATTAATCCTTTTGAATCCAAATAATTTGAAGTAACTCCTAATGACGCAACAGACACTTTCCAGTGTAAGAGCCCAACTGAGATTATTTCTCTAAAAAAAAGGTTATATCATATTCTAAAACGCAGTTTCAAAATCCCAAAGTTGTGAAATTGAAAGGTAGGGGTCACATGATCGTGTTTGTATCATGTACGCCTAACATGACCCTGACAAAAACCAATCATTTTATTCTAAGAAATAAAATCTTAAATCACATAGTCCCATCATGACCTTGACAACAATAAATCATTTTAAAATTAAAATAGAACTTATTTACATGGCTGCTACTAATTTTGAATCAAGGTCAGAGACCAGGACAGCCTTATGTGTTTACTAAAACAAACAGTCAGTGGTGAGCAGTGCAAATTTCCCACCAATCATTGCCTGGAAGACTTTTGCTACTTCGGGATCCTTCAATTTCTTGAGGTCAAATTTTATTTCTGTGTGGTTGTCTTTCTTTACCTTCTTTAGGTGTAGCCTGAAGGTCATCATTACCAGATCATGGTCACTTCCTATGTCCACTCATGGAAAGCTTCTAGTCTTGGTGATGTTTACACTTGTCTGTACACGACTCTTCACCATGATGTAGTCAGTCTGACTGTGATGGTCTTTGCTTGGGCTGTGCCATGTCCATCTTCTGGATACGTGGATTGTGCTTGCCAAAAAAACATAAACACGTTCATTTAGTTTTTCAAATTTCCACGATGTTCTGACTCTAAATTTGGTACCACATTTATTGTTCTCATTCTCTGCGATGTATTCAGATGCTTATTTTAGAATGTTCATGACTGTAGATTTTCTGACATTGAAAGCTATCCCAAGTTCTTCTTGGGAAGGTTTAGGAACTGCTTCCCACTGCCTTATCATTGTGACCATTTGCAATCATTGTGAACTGCTTCCCACTGCCTTATCAATGTGACATTCAACACAAGCTGCTTGGTTGATTTTTTAAATATGATTTCAGTGAATATGCAAATAAAGACGAGGATATGAACTTATTAAATGACCTGATCAATCTGATTAATATCAGATCTCCACTGTCCAACGTGAAGATCTTACAGTGACCGCTTAGAGTTCATGTTCTAGTGATCTTTGAATTAGCCAATGGAATTTGTAGCTTTAAAAAACCTGAAAGTGAATTAAATCTATCAGCACACATCAGTGCTAATCAATCATACTTTTCAGTCTCAAAAATGCAAATATATACAACTTCATCTAATTGGCTCATAAAATTAACAACTATAGTAATAGCATAGGTCATCAGAACATGACCTTTAAGTGATCACTGTTAAATCTTCACATAGGACAGTTAGATCTGATTTTAATCAGATTGATGACCTGATTGCAGCTTTCTTTACTTTTGTACTATACATATATGTAGGAATGTTGGGGTGAAAAAAAGGTTTTGAATAATTTTTAATAATCATGATTGCCTTTGAATAGCATCGTTTGATGTCCATAAGATAAAAAAAATTGAATTTAAAAGCATATTTGTAATTGCCTGTTTAACACACCAACTGTGAAAGTATCAGTTCATAACAAACAGTGGTCTTCGAGATAATTTTTTTGGACCTGTATTAAATGGTTTCACTTTACAGATCATTGTGCAAATACTTAAATGTTCCACCCAAATTAGAATGACACATAGTGTATTACTTGTCACTGATTGGATTATCAGTCTGACACTGCATATGACATTTTAAATTTACAGGTAGCAGGGTAAACGCATCTGGTTTTCAGAATTGTATATGATATATTTGCAAGAATGATTCTGATAATGTCTTCAGAATACAGAGGTTTTGATTTGTAGAGATGTTTTCACAAAAAGTGTTTACAAGAAAATAATTTGTTCCATACCAACATATCTGGTTTGTGATGAATTCTGGATTGGTGAAGGTCCAATTCTCAGAAGTTTAACATTGAATTTTGTAGGACATACCTGTGTCAGAATAATGGCACAGGGGTGTACAATAATAAGACTGGATTGTATAATTTTGGGTCTATGGTGTACAATAATGAGATTGGAGTGTACAATAATAGGACTGGATTTTATGATAATGTGTCTAGGGTGTACAATAATGAGACTGGGTTGTCCAATAATCGGATTTGGATGTATATTAATGAGAGGTTATGTTAAATAATGAGACTGAGGTGTACAATAATGACAGCAGGGTGTATAATAATGAGACTGATGTGTACAATAATGGGGCTTAGTTGCACAATAAAAACATTGGGGTGTACAATAATGAGACTGGGTTGTCCAATAATCGGATTTGGATGTATATTAATGAGAGGTTATGTTAAATAATGAGACTGAGGTGTACAATAATGACAGCAGGGTGTATAATAATGAGACTGATGTGTACAATAATGGGGCTGAGTTGCACAATAAAAACATTGGGGTGTACAATAATGAGACTGGGTTGTCCAATAATCGGATTTGGATGTATATTAATGAGAGGTTATGTTAAATAATGAGACTGAGGTGTACAATAATGACAGCAGGGTGTATAATAATGAGACTGATGTGTACAATAATGGGACTGAGTTGCACAATAAAAACATTGGGGTGTACAATAATGAGACTGGGTTGTCCAATAATCGGATTTGGATGTATATTAATGAGAGGTTATGTTAAATAATGAGACTGAGGTGTACAATAATGACAGCAGGGTGTATAATAATGAGACTGATGTGTACAATAATGGGACTGAGTTGCACAATAAAAACATTGGGGTGTACAATAATAGGACTGGGTTGTACAGTAATGATATTGGTTGTACAATAATAGGACTGGGTTGTACAGTAATGATATTGGTTGTACAATAATGGGGCTAGGTTGTGCAATAATAAGACAGGGGTGTACAATAATGGGACTAGGGTGTACAATAATGGGGCTAGGTTGTACAATAATGAGACAGGGTGTACAATAATGGGACTAGGTTGTACAATATAGAGACAGGGGTGTACAATAATGTCACCAGGGTGTACAACAACAAGCCTGGATTGTATAATAATGGATCTTGGGTGTACAATAATGAGACTGGGTTGTACAATAATGGGACTGATGCATACAGTAATGAGACGGGGGTGTACAATAATAGGACTAGGGGTACAGTAGAAGTCGGTGGAATTTTTGTCTTGACTGTTTTAGCAACTGACACTAACTTAAAAAACATTTAAGATTGCTTTTTAAAAAAATGAAAATTCAGTTCAGTTTACGTTGAGGTTGGGGGATAAGTTGGGGTGGGTGGGCATGGAGTATGGGATACATCACAATGCACAGATTAGATATCATAATCTGTATTAACCTTGTGTTTTGAAGCAGAATATGTTTATAGCCAGACACTAGTAAGTGGGTGGGTAGTAACAGCTTTTGTTTCATGAGCAGTAACAGTTACTTTGACTTGGATACCAGATATACTCACATATAAGTTGAGTCTAACTACAATCAACATGGGGGCCCTGAGTGGCCGAGTGGTCTAAAGCGCTCTCTGTTACGGATCACTGTCATCTCATCTCTGCGTAGGTTCGAGTCTCAGATTTGGCCAATGTGGATATGTGAGAAAGCTTGCCAGTAGCTTCTTGAGGGTCGGTGGTTCTTTCCGGGGTTTTCCCGGGTTCTTCCTCCACCATTAATACTGGCCACCATGTATAGCCTATCGTGTGCTGAAAAATGGCGTTAAACCCTACAACAACAACAACAACAATCAACATGGACCCTGGTTTGGCATCATATAATGTGCCAGAAGATCAGGGTTTTAGTTGTTTGTTCTTCTGAGTGTTCCCTTCAAACTGAATTGACACAATCTGTGCATGCATTATGTGATGGCAGATCTGGGTCTGTGCAGTTTGCAGTCGACTTACATGCGAGCACAACCATAACACTTTCTGTTAACAAAACCAGCAGTAGAATTGTCATTAATGTTTTATGTCAGTTTTGTTTTAGCTCACCCAATGAAATGCTATGAACTTATGGTATGATCCTTTTATCCATCATCCATTCCACAATTGTTATTTACAACTTGTCTAAAACTTCTTGACCATTCTGGGACATTCCGACATTAAAGCCATAATGTACTTAGTGTATTATTGTAATTACTAAAAATAGAAAACCCTTTGATCATCTTCTCGAAAACTAGTAATGAAATTTTACCCGATGTGCTAAACAGCATACTAACTTGAAGAGTTTTCAAATTTATACAAATAGTCCACCATCAAATATGGACACCATTTCTAACAAGAGAAAAGCATTGAAAATACCGTATCTTAAATATGCGTGTAGATACAATAATACAAATTCAGGCAGTATTTTTCATAAAATTTACAGTCAACAGTATTTATTCATAAAGCTTCAAAATTACCCCAACTTCATGGTCAAAAGCGCTTGATCTTGACTTTTAGTCAGATGTCAGCCATTTGAGTAATCTCATAACCGATGTGGCCTCGTGTTAAATTTGTATACAATGCATTATGCATTATAGTGTACATGTATGTTATAGGCTTAGAAAGAGATGGTTTTTTATGGAACTTATGTGTTGATTTGTGTATCAATGTTACAGAAGAAGATTAGTAAACAATTGCAAAATTGTAAACTTGTATGCATAGCATATGTATGACAGCTAATTGTACATTATCTTAACTAATTTATACACCAACTTGTAGAGTGCAAGTTTCCCTTTCACGGTAAGAGTGCAAGATTATTTAAGTATAATTTTTAGTGGTACGGAATCACAAAGAAAAATGACTAATAAAAGCAGTCAAAAACAGATCAAAATTTCTAAATTTATACATAGATATGCCAAAACCTGTTTGCATCAGTTGATGTGTGGGTGGTACAAATATTTTTAATCATATTTATTTTGACCTCTCATTCATAAAATGATTGGCTAATTATCTATGTATACTTATCTGTGATAGCAACAGGGTACAAGAAAATTAATGCCCATGCACCTGTGGGCCTGGCATAATGGCTAGAAGGGAGATGGGGATGGTCCAGATGATGGAAGAGGAATCTTTTGTACTCAGTACTCATTTATAAGTCTTAAACTGCTAACAAAAAAGATCCTGATCTGCCATAAAATAATGCTCCTACAGATCCGGCTCTATGTTGTTTGTTCTACTGATTACTCCTAACAAAATGCAGAGACCCAGAACTGTTGTCACATTATGTATCAGCAGATCTGAGTCTCTACAGTTTGCAGTTGGGCATATCTTATAAGCAAGTAAGTATGGCATGTTTACATTATCATGCTATAGAGTGTTGTGTTGTATTTGCATTGAATTTATGTTTATAAATCTCCAGTCTCTTTTTGTTTTGCCTGCATAAGCATGGTGAGATATGGTAGTCACATTCACAGCACCAGCAATGGTGGCAGTGTCAACAGCATTACAGTTATTTGCTGAAGTTTATAAAGGTCAGAAGCAGTGGTTACAATGATAAGCATATGAACACAAGATAGAGGCTGTTTATATGGAACTAATTTTGTTTTGCTACCTCTGCGAAAACACTCATGATAACTTGATTCTGCACCAAATGTTTGCCAATGAAATTAACTTTGCCTTTGACCTTAATGTTCTGATCGTTGGAAAACTTGTATATTGATTTTTATTTGTGTTGAAAGTGAAGGTGTTGTTGGTTATTTTAGCACCATAGTGATATGAGGAAGCCTTATAAATAATATCATTTTCTGTCCCTCTGCCTGTATCTCAACTATCTTACATCCATTTATACTTCTTGTCAGCATGAAAGCACTGCAGCCTAAATGAATAACTGGTTGGTTGGTTAATTAACTCTTCAACATAGATGTGCCTTTTGAAGGCTTTGTTTTGATAGGTCTGATATTTGATGGAGTTATGGCCCTTTTTCAATCAGTTACAACTGCCATTATGGCAGATTCTTGTAACCAGCATAGCTCATGAGCCATTCAGGATTTTCTGATGTCATTTGGTGTGTAGATTGCTTCATAGAATTAGATGTTCTCTTTGTTTTAGATAGAGTTATTCCCCTTGACATCACCCATCCAGACCACTTGAGATGCTTCTTGAAACCAGCACAGCTAAAGAACAGTTCATTATAGTCTGATATTAATTTGTTTTGAACATTATCTCATAGACCTGGATGTGTCTTTTTTTTATACTTTGTCTTGTCAGCTCCAATTTGGATAGAGTTATAGCCCTTGACCTTTTACTTGAAATCTTTGCATGGCATGTAGCTTGTAAACTAGCACAGGAACCATTTGGCAGAATCTGGTGCAATATGGTATGAATATTGTCTCAGGGACCCAGATGGGCCATGTATTGGTTTTGTCTTGTCTGTGCCATTTTTGACAGAGTTATGGTCCTTTTCAGTCAACCTCATATCTCTGCATGGGATGTTGCTTGTAATAAGCTCAAGAATCATTCAGCATATTCTGATGCAGCTTGATGTGAAAATTGTTCCATAGATCTAGATGTGCCATTTATAGCATTTGTCTTTACCATTCTTTTATTGGACTGAGTTATTGCCCTTGTTGATGAACTTGCATAGAGAAGTTGAAATTTTAAGTATTCCACTTCATCATTTATAGGAGTCAAACTTTGGGTTCTTTATAAGGGCCTGCAGAGTACAGTACATTGTAATGAGCTATGCCCTTTGTGATGTGCCCTTTATTAATAGCTCTGACTTCTCTTTGAATTTGTACTGTCCTTATACAGTTAAAAACAGACAGATTTATGTTTGCATGTACTATTGTTTATCATCACTGTCATTATTACCACCAAGATAGTGATAATCGTCATTATCAACCCCTCTTACTATTTATTTTCGATCCTAGGTATTGCTGATCAAGAGTCTTGCCTACTCCGATTTGAACATATGTCCAGAAAGGGAGAATAACTGGAATTTTTCATGATTCTGATGAAGACTTTCCTTTATTAGTTAATTACATTTTGAAGAATTTTCAGAAAAGAAAATAAATCTCCCTCATGTTTTTTCCCAAATTCCTCTTACAAACATATGGCATTGATATTGTGATGACATTTTTACATGGAACATTTTCTTGATTGCGCGTAGGTAACAAAAATTAACATAGAAGTTTAACATGTGATGTAATTATTTGTATGGATTTAGAGATAAAAAGGTCAAAGGCCAGGATCACATTGGTCACAGTTGGTTAAGCTTTTCTGAGACAAAACTGTGATATCATGTGTCCATAAATAGGCTTCACACTGACAAAGATTTACAAGTGTACATGAAACATCGGTAACATAATTAATCAAGGTGTCAAAGGTCAATGTCATGGGGTTAATTGAATTTAGCTTTTGGGGTAAACTTTTGAAGTGGCTCAGTCTTCAGTTTATAAACATGTCATCAGATTTAAAATATAAATTTAATAGAGGAGATGGAAAATGTTCCTTACAACGATCAAAAGGTTAAAGGTCAAATTCATATAGTTTATTTGGTAGTTAGTTACCAATGCCACAGACTTCTTGTTACAGGTGAGATGATAAATTCATGTATGTTCGCAATAGGTTGAAATCATTTGTCAGGGCTTTGAATTCATAATTTGTAACAACCATGGAATCTGCAAATAACTACCTCCCAAGTACAGATGAATGTACAACATTCGGAATAGAGAATGTTTCTTTAGTTGCATGACAGAGGAGAAGTCTCAGCATGATGCATGACTTACTCTTCTATTCCTTGTGAATAAAGATTCAACTTGTACCGTAATTAGATGAAATAGATAATTAATACACTGACCCATTGCCAAGTACAATTGGTGAAATAACAGAGCAGTATATTAGGTTCCTAGGGTGAAAGCAGTTGTGGGATGGGGATTTTCACTTATTGCCCTAATTTATTTTTATGAGGTTTTATCTAAAGACTTCTGGTTTCTATTTGAACTTGGTAACATTTATGAATTCCAATATTAGCAGATGGTGAGGGCACACATATAGAAAGATTAGCTTGGGGTCCAGATCTGTAGAATTTTCATTTATGGCTGCCAATATGCCATAAAATTAAGTGGTCACTAATTTAAAAGTTAATAAAGATATTATGGAGTAAGGAGAAAAACAGTGTGCAGTAACCTTTGCAATGTGCTAATTAAAGTTATGAATGACAAAACAGAAGAAAATTTTATGACAAAATTTACCATTTCAAGAAAGTGAGCTCAGTTGTAAGTATGTATAGATGGAAGGATGGATGGACGGGTGGGTGGGTGGGTGGGTGGATGGATGGATGGATGGATTTAACAGCAGACTAACACAATCCTAACACTAGTGTCAAATAAGTTTAGATACCCCCACCCCAAAGACCATATGAAAGCAAAGATGAAGCAAAAAATAGATAAAATCCTTAAAGGAAAAAAGTTTCATTTTTGTACATAAACTGAATCTTTTAAAAAGTTCAAAATATTCATAGTTGGAATATTATGTGGCATATCCTATGGCAAAATGGTTGCCTCCATTACTCACCTCTTATGATGTGGGGAATCTGCATAGGGCCTTTTTTTACTTCCCCGAACCAGAAGTCTTTGTGTTGTACCATGAAACCTTCTTTAGCAGACATACTCTTTTCAAAAGACACCTTTTTATATAGACAACATAAACACCTTTTCTCAAAATTTCTTAAATATTTCAACTGTCAATAATGGACACATATTTCTCATTGGACCTTTATAACATGATACTGAAAACAATCCAGGTGTGATACAGCAATCTTTGGCAGATCCAATGTGATGCAGTAATTTTAGAAAGATCCAAGTGTGATATAGTAATCTTTGACAGATGCAGATGTGATACAGTAATATTTGACAGATTCAGATGTGATACAGTAATATTTAACAGATGCAGATGTGATACAGTAATCTTTGACAGATTCAGATGTGATACAGTAATATTTGACAGATGCAGATGTAATTAGTGGTGTACTGATGGGGGAGGAGTTAGATGGGCAGTTGCCATAGTGCCGGAGGACTTTAGGTGCCAAAACTCCTTTGGGCAATCATCGTTGCCCCTGGTGCCATTTACCCTTAGTACTCCACTAGATGTAATTCATTAATGTGTGTGTGTGATTTGGATTTTTAATGTAGATTTAACAATTTTTCAGTCATATTGCTATGATGTCTGCAGTGTGATAGTTTATAGTGATGTCTAGCACTGGGGTATCATGCCGCAAACATGTGGCATGATGTCCCACCCAGTCACATTATCCTGACACCAGGCTAACTAGTACTGATACTAACCTCTTGATGCTGAATGCCAGGCGAGGCAGCTATTAGTACCATTTTTGTAAGTCTTTGGCATGATTTGACCGGGGATCGAACCCATGACCTTCTGCAGCTGAGGCAGACTCTCTAACCACTGGCCCACCAGAGCAGTGGTGGATCATGATTAAATTGTTGTAGATTGTTGGTTACACATCGTGTAACATGACTGGACATTTTAATGTTTGGTCAGTGACCTCGGATGAATGATCCAGACCTTGATTTTGATGAGTATATGACTTTAAATAATTTAATAAATGAAAATAATTATTATTATCATTATTATTGTTATTATTATTGTTGTTGTTGTTGTTTTTGTTGCTATTATTATTTGGATAATTTTCAGACATGCAGTGCTCTATTCATTTTAAGGAATACTGTATTATTGGCCTTCATACAATTTCCATTCTGTTTCTAGTTTACATTAAAATATTGTCCACTTAAAATGATGTACTTGTTCTCCATGGACATTAAATGCATATGGTACAAATTGAACCACTGTCTTAATTTTCATTATGATCCAAGGGAATTATCCTTGGTATTATTGAGTTTGACTTGAAAAGCTGGGCACATCTGGAAAGGGTTTGGGTGACAGAAGGAGAGCACTTGGTACTATCTTTAGCCTGATGTTTGGCTCCAAGAACTATTCCAAGGTTCCTAGAATTGATATAGATCATATAAAGCTCTTTCTATTGGTTCCTACAGTAGTTACACATTAGATGGAGCTCATTCTGTTGGTTCCTACAGTAGTTATACATTATATGGAGCTCATTCTGTTGGTTCCTACAGTGGTTACACATTATACAGAGCTCATTCTGTTGGTTCTTACATTAGTTACACAGCATATGGTGCTCTTTCTATTGGTTCTTACAGTAGTTACATATTATATGGAACTCATTCTGTTGGTTCATGCATTAGTTATACATTATATGGAGCTCATTCTGTTGGTTCCTATAGTAGTTACACATTATATGGAGCTCATTCTGTTGGTTCCGGGGCCCCGAGTGGCCGAGTGGTCTAAAGCGCTTTCCGTTACGGATCACTGCCATCTCACCTCTGTCTGCGTGGGTTCGAGTCTCGGATTCGGCTAATGTGGGGATGTGAGAAAGCTTGCCGGTAGCTTCTCATGGGTCGGTGGTTCTTTCTGGGGTTTTCCCGGGTTCTTCCTCCACCATTAATACTGGCCGCCATGTATAGCCTATCGTGTGCTGAAAAATGGCGTTAAACCCTACAACAACAACTCTTGGTTCCTAGAGTAATTACACAATATATGGAGCTCATTCTGTTGGTTCCTCCAGTAGTTACACATTATATGGAGCTCATTCTGTTGGTTCCTAGAGTAATTACACATATGGAGCTTATTCTGTTGGTTCCTAGAGTAATTACACATTATATGGAGCTCATTCTGTTGGTTCCTACAGTAGTTACACATTATATGGAGCTCAGTCTGTTGGTTCCTAGAGTAATTACACATCATATGGAGCTCATTCTGTTGGTTCCTAGAGTAATTACACATTATATGGAGCTCATTCTGTTGGTTCCTACAGTAGTTACACATTATATGGAGCTCATTCTGTTGGTTCCTAGAGTAATTACACATCATATGGAGCTCATTCTGTTGGTTCCTGCATTAGTTATACATTATATGGAGCTCATTCTGTTGGTTCCTGCATTAGTTATACATTATATGGAGCTCATTCTGTTGGTTCCTACAGTAGTTACACATCATATGGAACTCATTCTGTTGGATCCTGCATTAGTTATACATTATATGGAGCTCATTCTATTGGTTCCTACAGTAGTTATACATCATATGGAACTTATTCTGTTGATTCCTACAGTAATTACACATTATATGGAACTCATTCTGTTGGTTCCTGCATTAGTTATACCTTATATGGAGCTCATTCTGTTGGTTTCTACAGTAGTTACACATCATATGGAACTCATTCTGTTGGTTCCTGCATTAGTTATACATCATATGGAACTTATTCTGTTGGTTCCTACAGTAATTACACATCATATGGAGCTCATTCTGTTGGTTCTTACAGTAGTTACACATTAATATGGAACTCATTCTGTTGGTTCCTGCATTAGTTATACATTATATGGAGCTCATTCTGTTGGTTCCTACAGTAGTTACACATTATATAAAGCTCATTCTCTTGGTTCTAGTAGTTACACATTATATGGAGCTCATTCTGTTGGTTCCTACAGTAGTTACACATTATATAAAGCTCTTTCTGTTGGTTCCTACAGTAGTTACACATTATATGGAGCTCATTCTGTTGGTTCCTACAGTAGTTACACATTATATAAAGCTCATTCTGTTGGTTCCTACAGTAGTTATACATTATATGGAGCTCATTCTGTTGGTTCCTACAGTAGTTACATGTTATATGGAGCTCATTCTGTTGGTTCCTAGAGTAATTACACATTATATGGAGCTCATTCTGTTGGTTCCTAGAGTAATTACACATGATATGGAGCTCATTTTATTGGTTCCTGCAGTAGTTATACATTATATGGAGCTCATTCTATTGATTCCTGCATTAGTTATACATTATATGGAGCTAATTCTGTTGGTTCCTACAGTAGTTACACATTATATAGAGCTCATTCTGTTGGTTCCTAGAGTAATTACGCATCATATGGAGCTCATTCTGTTGGTTCCTGCATTAGTTATACATTATATGGAGCTCATTCTGTTCGTTCCTACAGTAGTTACACATCTCATTCTATTGGTTTCATTATACATCATATGGTGCTCATTCTATTGGTTCTTACTGTAGTTATAAATGATATAGAGGTCATTCTGTTTGGTTCCTACAGTAGTTAGGATCACTTGGAGCTCATTCTATTAGTTCATACAAAAGTTATACATAATGTGGAGCTCATTCTATTAGTTCTTACATTAGTTACACATCATGTGGAGCACATTCTATTGGTTCATACAGTAGATATACATCATATGAAGTGCCTTCTATTGGTTCCTACAGTAGTTACACATGTAGAGCTCATTCTATTGTATCATACACCTTACAACTCCTTCTATTGGATACTTTTCTACTCATTTTGAATACTATAACCATTTTCACAATTGACCAATATATATAGTGATTTTTCCAGTATTTTCACATGAAGAATGGGGGGGAGGACAGTTTTTATATGAGAATTGTATTTATCTTTCAATAGACCTTTTATTATATATATATATATATATATATATATATATATATATATATATATATATATATATATATATATAAACTAGCATGAGTATCATAAATAACTTTTAATTAATAAAGACACAGCTTAACAGCACAGTGGTAGAAATAATTTCATCTGACAATGGCAGCATGTTGCATACATAGAACTGCATTTAACAATGAGACATTACCAGCAGATATTGAAAACCCTAAGTCCACCAGATAATAAATGGAAAAAGTTTCTTTCTTGACTGCAAGAAAGGTCACTTAGTAAGTGTTTAAATATGGCATCCTATCATGAAATCAAGTGTTACATGATCAGGTGGAACTTTGTTAATCTTCAATAATGTAACAGTTACGGGTTCATTGTGCTCACAGTTGAATGACAGTGGCAATTTCATGGGATAGCCCTTGTGTATATCCACAGTTCTATGTTAATTAGGACCCTTGCATATATCCTACAGTCTATGTTAGGACCTTTGTGTACTGTATATCCACAGTTCTGTGTTAATCAGGACCCATATGTATATCTACAGTTCTATGTTACTTAAGGCCCTTCTTTATATCAACAATCTATGTTAGTTAGTGTCTTTGTGTACTGTATATCCACAGTTCTGTCTTAATTAGGGCCATTGTACATATAAACAATTCTATGTTAATTTGGGCCCTTGTGTATATCCACACTTCTATGTTAATTTGGGCCCTTGTGTATATCAACACTTCTATGTTAATGGGCCCTTGTGTATATCCACAGTTCTATGTCAATTAGGGTCTTTGTGTATATACGTGATTCTCTGTTAATTAGGGCCCTCACATGTAACCACAGTTCTGTCTTAATAAGAGTCCTTGAATATATCCATAATTCTATGTTAATTATAACCCTTGTGTATATACAAAGTTCTTAGTTAATTAGGTCTCATGTATATATCAACAGTTCTGTGTTTTTTTAGGGCCCTTGCATATATCCACAATTCTATGCTTATTAGGGCCCTTGTGTGTATCCACATTTCTGTTAGGGCCCTTGCATATATCCACAATTCTCTGTTAATTGGGACCAGGGCCCTTTCATATATCCACAATTCTATGCTAATTAGGACCCATGTGTATATTTACAGTCCTCTGTTAGGGCCCTTGCATATATCCACAATTCTATGTTAATTGGGGCCTTTGTGTACTGTATATCCACAGTTCTATGTTATTTAGGGCCCTTGCATATATACACAGTTCTCTGTTAATTAGGTTCCTTCCATATACCTACAATTCTATGTTAATTTGGGCCATATTATGTATTAACAGTTCTATGTTAATTAGGAGTCCTTGCATATATTCACTGTTATATGTTAATTAGGGACCCCGCATATATCCACAGTTCTGTGTTAATTTGGAGCCATTGTATTTATCCACAGTTCTGTGTTAATAAGGAGCCCTTGCATATATCCACAGTTCTGTGTTAATTAAAGCACCACTATTTATTGTTTTGAATCCTTGAGAAACAACACTTTATATTCTCAAACTTTCACTTATTATAGAATCTTATATCCCATCACCGTTCTATGAGTGACGTGCCACCCCCATGAGTGTTCCACCACCCTCCTATGAGTGTCCCATCACCATTCTATGAGTGCCTCTCCCACCCCCATGAGTGTCCGATGACCCTGCTATGAGTGTCCAATCACCCTTTTATGAGTGTGCCATCACACTTCTATTAGTGTCCCAGCCCCCATGAGTGACCCATCACCCTCATGTGAGTGTCCCATTACCTCTAATGTGTCTCCCATCACCCTTCTATGAGTTTCCCACCATCTTTCTATGAATTTCCCATCACCCTCCTATGAGTCTCCCATCAATCTTCTATGAGTCTCCCATCACCCTCACCGCTCTGGTGGCCTAGTGGTTAGAGCGTCCGCCTCGGATGCGGGAGGTCGTGGGTTCGATCCCTGGCCGAGTCATACCAGAGACTTAAAAAATGGTACTAACAGCTGCCTCACTTGGCGTTCAGCATTAAGAGGTTAGTGTTAGGACTGATCGGCCTGGTGTCAGGATAATGTGACTGGGTGGGACATCATGCTACATGTCTGCGGCATGATGCCCCAGTGCTAAACATCACTATAAACTGCCACACTGCAGACATCGTAGCAATATGACTGAAAAATTGTTAAAGCTACGTTAAAAATCAAAATCACACATCACACCAGTCACCCTCATAACTCCACTTACCAAACCTATTTTAGGAACTCATAAACTTTCACTACAACTTTATTTAAATGCTGCTACCCCAGCAGTTTTGACACAGCTGTTTCTGCAAGTAGCCATTTCTGCACACCTATCCTCTCTCAGTGGATCTAAACTTGTCTTAGTCCCATAATCCTACTAAGTATAAAATTATACAATTTTGGTCTTTATTTCTAGAAAAGAAAATTATTTTATTTGAAACATTGTTACGAGCAATAAAATTAACTTTTGCTATTTGTCTGGAGTCTGGCTGGGGTCTTCAAGGCTTATGTTCAACAGCTAATCCAGACAGTGTTAAGGGGTTCAGTCAAACTCACTTTTCCACTTAATACAGTATACTTTTCAGTGTAAAAAAGAAAGTTCGCTATTTTAAGAAGAACAATCCATCTCTTCCACATAATTAAAAACAAATTCCTAAATCCCCACCCCAGTTTGCCGAAGTAAGGAGCACATCTCTCATGATGTATTTCATTGTCGGTGTTATCTATCAGAGTTTAATTGCAAGTCAAGAAGCCAACAGAGAATGATGAATTTGTCTAACTTGATATGGTGTCTTTATCGTGGACAGATATAGACGTGTAATCAATAGGGGAACAGATAACAACATGTGCTAGTTCATCATTTCTTATTGCAGATTTAATCATTAGGGATCTATTAAGAAAATTTTCAACTCTAATTCAGATCAGAATTTTGTGCCCTTTTAAACCAATCCCATCCTTTCTGCGTGATAAATGCCAGACTAAAGACACAATATCTGCCCTTTTTGTTTTCATTCACAAGATTGATACAATTGGGAAAGTGTTTTACAGTGGTCTTAAATTTATCATCTGTCTGTCTGATACAGAGATTTATGAGTGTAGATCACCAATCTATTGAGATGAACCAGATTCTGAATCATTTTGGAATAAGGTACACTTGCAGATAGAGACCTTGTTAAACTTTAAACTTTCTTAAATGACTTAAAGGCATGAAATGTCCACAAAATATGATGGTACTTATAAAATATAAGTATTGCACTTTTTCATAATTATGTTCTTTTTTAACATACATGCCATTAAGAAGAGCTTAGAACATGGTATTATGATGTCCATCCATCAATGTATATGGTACATGTATGTCTATCCCTCTGTTCACTATTTCCTGTTCACACAAGAACTAAAGTTTTCCATTAATCACCATCAACAAACTTTAAATTTCAGATGGAAAAGGTCAAAGGTCAAGGTCACTTGAGCTGAAAGAAGAAAAAACTATTTCCATGCAATGGCTTTACTTGTATTCCAAATACCTTGACCTTTATAAATGACTTGCATATGAGATAAGAAAACAATTGTAGATTTGGGGTTTAAACTGTCAAATGTTGAGGTCAAGGGTACTGCCTGAAGGAAAATGGTTTCTAAAAATAGCTCATGTCCTATGCCACAGATGATAACCAAGTTTTATGGATGGTTTGCTTTTGAGACAAAAAAGTTACTGCACAGTGCTGAGATACTGGTCTTTTGATAAATGGCAACTTTTTCTAACATTTCCAGTGTCTGTATAAATTGTTTGCACTTAGCAGGATTCCTGATTTAATGTCAAATGCAGAGTCATGATGATGGATTCATCATAAGAACTATATCTCTGTGCTGCCAAAATTAGGTTGCATTAGCCTAATGTTCATACTTAAGTTAATCATTTAGATCATATGCCAGGCAGGCAGGCAAGACACTGCATTTAACAGATTTGTTTGCATTAGTACACGTGTGGAGAAATTTAAAGGTTTTCTTGTTTTTTGCGTTTTTTTGGCATAACTACACACCATGAAGTTA
This sequence comes from Sinohyriopsis cumingii, assembly GCA_028554795.2. Classification (NCBI taxonomy): domain Eukaryota; kingdom Metazoa; phylum Mollusca; class Bivalvia; order Unionida; family Unionidae; genus Sinohyriopsis; species Sinohyriopsis cumingii. Next base: position 25,253,979 of record CM068836.1, on the reverse strand, counting down.
TGTGTTGACCAAAGCTGATATGATGGCAGGATTCCAACCTGCACCCTTCTGGTTGCAAGTCCAGCATATTTATCACTGAGCCACCATGACTCTGAATTGTAGAACTTGCTGTATATTTCACACCGCAATTAGGGATACTTAAAAAATTGGTAGCTTTGTTAGAATTTGCTATATACTGACTACAACAATTAGGAATCCTAACAAAGGGATAGACTTGTCAGTACTCATTGTATACTGTCTACCACAATTAGGGATCCTTAGAAAGGGGTAGCTTTTTCAGAACTCATTGTATACTACCTACCACAATTAGGGATCCTTAGAAAGGGGTAGCTTTTTCAGAACTCATTGTATACTACCTACCACAATTAGGGATCCTTAAAAAAGGGGTTGCTTTGTCAGAACTCACTGTGTACAGCCTACCACAATTAAAGATCCTTAAAAAAAGGGGTTACTTTGTTAGAACTTGCTGCATACTGCATACCACAATGAGAGATCCTTATAAAGGGGTAGATTTGTTAGTTAATCTATACATGGTGTCAAGAAGATAATTGTTTACTGTCGTTATAGCTGTCTAGGTATGCATTTGTGAGTGATGTAGGCAAAATATTTATCAATGAGTATATGATAGCACTTGCCTAATATATATGTCAAGTGCTTTTTCAGAGAACAAAGGATAAAGTGCAAAATTAATTATCAAGATTGCATATTGGTAAGATAATGATAGCATTCTGCAAGGTTGTACTTACCATGTATTGTTCCTGATGTGCATGAACTCTGACTGGTGCACAGGTATACAAGTTTAAAGTGGAACAATTTCTCCATTATCAAAATGATATGGGATTCAGGCCTTGTGATTGCAGGTGGATATGGATAGTAAAAACACAGAACCACAGTGTGAAACGGTCCATCTGGGACAATTCAAGAAGGCAAATTTAAGGTCAGGATTACTTGCAATTCTTCAGATCAAGGAAAATTAGGTACCCTTTTTTAACTGAGCTATCCCTGTTTTGCTCATCCTTGTTTATTTTGGTTGATCTTAGCTGCCAAAGCATTGGGAGTTATTGGTACATGTTTTTGTGGATGTGATTATTAATTTGTGCAAATTAGTGGCGTTACATCATTGCATGATTTGCAGGAGAAATTGTTGAACCATTTTTATGTCATAATCAAAGAGTCTGATGTTACATAATGTGAACACTAATCATCATCACTACCACCACCAGTATCACCACCAGTGAAATAAATGGTAAAGACATTGAGAATAAAGATTTGTATCATTATATAAGGTAATTGCTAAAAATGTATCATAATATAAGGTAATTGATAAAATGAGTATCATCAAATCTACCCATTTGTAAGGATCTCTCATTGTGGTATGTATGAATAAAACTGAAAATGCAAACCATTTAAAGGTAGTTTTAAGTATGTTCACATACACATACATTGCTTCAAAATCAGCAGGCTTTTATAAATTAGATTAAAATGAAAACAAAAATCCATTTAAAAATAACAAGTTTGTTTGCCTTATGAATAATCTAAACATTTTTCAGCTTCCATTCTGTTAAAAATCATATATATGGTTAGCCTCTTTTAAAGAGACTTAGAACAAATAATATTTGCAGTTTTAATGAAATTGTATGTTTTCTGCATGTATAATCTCTTTAAGAGTATCATATGAGATAGTTGCTAAAATGTATCATATAAGGTAATTGCTAAAATATATCATATACGGTAATTTCTAAAATGTATCATTATACAATGTAGTTGTTAAATGTATCATAAAATAAGGTAATTGCTCAAATGTATTATCAAACAAGGTAATTGCTAAAATGTATCATTATATAAAGTAATTGCTAAAATGTATCATTATATAAGGTAATTGCTAAAATGCGTCATATAAAGTAATGTCTAAAATGTATCATTATATAGGGCAATTGCTAAAATGTATCATTATCTAAGATAATTGCAAATGTATCATCAAATAAGGTTATTGCTAAAATGTATCATTATTTAAGGTAATTGCTAAAATGTATCATCAAATAAGGTAATTGCTAAAAATGTATCATCATGTAAGGTAGTTTTTAAAATGTGCCATCATTTAAGGTAATGGCTAAAATGTATCATTTTACTCTAATTTCAGATTTGTGGTGAAAACATTCTATTTTATCATAAATCACACTTTGAGCATATTTCCATCTCATTACTAGTCTGATGTTTGATTTTTTGATTGAGTCTTGCACAAGAGACAGGTATTAATGCATGGAATTTTCTGTATTCTGTTGGAGTTAATTTACCATATTTGCCATTGGAGACTTATTAGGGATAGGGCCAAAGGTCAATTTTGGTCAGAAAAAATGACAATAGCATAATATAGGCAGTTTACTTTACTTGCGATATAATATATAAGTGTAAAAATAATTCCATGTCAGACTTGTCCTATTAAACTGGGCTGGGAACTCCTAAACTCCTAAATTAAGTGAATAGAGTATTGTCATACGATTGATGAGAGTTACTGTATTTATGTATATGTGAGACACACTCAAATATGAATGGAATAAACCCAGATCTGCCATTGTATTATAGTGTGGTGGATCTGGCTCTACTGTTAAATTTAAATATCAAGATTTGTCTTAACTTATTGATAAGTAGGTATGTATATACATATAGATATAAGGGAAGGATAGACAGATGGGTAAAAGGAAGAATGATGAATGAATAGAAAAATAAATCAATAATGGTGGGATGGGATGATACAGGGAGTTGTTGTGTATATGTATGATGGGGACATGAAATCCACATATAGTTATATATATATATATATATATATATATATATATATATATATATATATATATATATATATATATATATATATATATATATATATATATATATATATATATATACATACATAGTGTTGTTAGAACTTTACTGACAGTTACAGTTACTAGAACATTTAACAATTGTTCATGTGATAATTGTATTTTGTAGGTGTACAAGACACTTATCTACCATAAGGGTTTGCAAACTCCTAGTTGAAGTATTAGCATTAATACTTCTGGGAACTTGGCCCTTAAATTGATCAAATATTTGACACAAAATCAAGTGAACACCTTACACAATAAAAGCCCTATCTTGCTGACTAATACATTTATTAGAATAATAAAAAATCAGTACATTTTTGTCTTCACCAATTGCATCACTCACATTACTGACTTTATGAGAAACATGTCTTTTTTTCTTTCAGTTTTATCCCCTGACAGTATTATGTGAAATTTAATTTAAATTCAGGCCAAGTTTTATCACGGTATAGAAGTGTATTGTTTGGAGACTCTATTTTTGTGGTGTTATAATAAAATGCTATCAAGTGGCCGTCAGAACAAATTGGACCAAATTTCGTTGGAAGGCTTTTAAAATGCCTGCATGTTATTGTCCTTTATCAGTATTGTATTAAGGTATTGTCGAGTGACAAGGTTGTCAATGTGAAGAAAGTCCTTGTACTTTGAATTATCATGGCTCTGTGCATGTTGAGATGTGCATTGAGGGTAGAGAGTTCCTTGGAGTGGGTCCCCTTTAATTAAACAAGAGGTTTTCATTGTTGAGTTTTATTGATTTGTTTCCTGCCCGTAAATTTGTGAGCTACTCATCCCACACATCTCTTTAAAAAAAATAAAGTAAGACATTGTATTGCATTTTAAACAAGTATCAGTGAAGGGAAATGTTGGACATTGATTGTGTTATCAGTGGTTATTTGTATAAATCTAACTTCTTGTTCTAGCAGCCTGTATATCAGACAGTATACACATCGATCAATTGCTACAGCTATATATCTTCAAACTACTTCTTTACTTGTACCTACTTTCCTGCCAACCAACCTACTTACCTACCTAGCTGTTCACATGCAATCTGTTCATGTGCAGTGTTATATTGAAGTAGTTTTGTATCAAGTACTTCATTATAATACTGTCGACTCTTTGACTACCATGAACAGTGTTATAGTGAGGGAGTTTGGTATCATGTTCTTCATTATAGGGCATTATACTAAATGACTCCCATGGACAGTACTGTTGTAAGGGAGTTCTGCATGTTGTCTTTTATTATGAGGCAGTGTATAGTTTCTGTGTACAGTGTTATATAAAGGGAGTTCAGTATCATTTACTTTATTATAATGTGGTCTTGCTAAAAAGCAGTATGTGCTATGGTTCCTGTAGACTATTAAAATGAGTGAGTTCTGTATCATATCTAATTATAAAGTGGTGTCACTATAGGGCAGCATGCTCTCTAGCTGTAATGGACAGTATTATAACAAGGGAGTTCTGTATCATATATTTCATTATTAAATGGTCTCACTATGAGGCAATAGGGTCAGGTGCCACCATAGATAGCATTATAATGAGAGAGCACTGTAATGAAAACATCTAATTGATTATTAATGGGGATCTGCAGTAGTTCAGTAGGTAGAGTATCAGACTTTTAGTTCAAGGGTCAGGGTTCATTACCTGCCCAGGCCAGTCTGGGTTGGCTACCTTGGTGTGCCCTTGGGAAGTAGCACTTAGTTCTGATTTTCTCAGCATTATATTGCTGATATAATGTGTTACCATGAAAAGCCAAACCAACTAAGAATTAATAACTGCATGTATTCTCTGTGATTTTTTCATTTTTAGTTATATTTTGTGGGCATAAATAAGTACAGGTAAAAGTATTATGTAGTAATTTGATCGAGTTGCTGATGATTTAACAGCGTTGCTTATTTTAATATATTTGCAGCGAAACTAAGTCCACAAGCCACACCCAACACCTACGTCTTGTGTAATAGACCTGTTTAGTGTTCTTTCTTATTTAGTAGTATCATTCTTATATAGATTTCATGTTAAAATATTATCATAAAAATGCACAAGGCAGTGCTTTACTTGCTATGCTTTGCATCTAGTGTTTTTTTGTGTTTGTGGATGGTTTTTTGATCAGTGTAAACCTCCTTGAGGAATACAAATTATTCAAGAAATATTACATACAATAACAGCAACAGTATTTCTTCTTATTGTATTGTGTAAATGTTTTGAATTTTGTGTCTTACTAAGAAAAGAACTGAATCAGGCGCATGATGAAAGTTAAAACAAGCTGCTTATGCAAATTAAATAAATGTTAAAAATGAACAAGTTCATAATATAGACTCCAAAGGTGGATAATGAACCAGTAATATAACCATTCAGAGAGAAGTGAAGGCAAATTATGGGCAAGTTAGTATGCATGTGAAGGGTGAGAGGGCAAATGGGTGTGAAGGCAAATTATGGGTAAGTTAGTTTGTATGTGAAGGGTGTGAAGGCAAATTATGGGTAAGTTAGTATGTATGTGATGGGGTGAAGGCAAATTATGGGTAAGTTAGTATTCATGTGATGGGTGTGAAGGCAAATTATGGGTCAGTTAGTATGTATGTAATGGGTGTGAAGGCAAATTATGGGTAAGTTAGTATGTATGTGAAGGGTGAGAGGGCAAAATATGGGTAAGTTAGTATTCATGTGATGGGTGTGAAGGCAAATTATGGGTAAGTTAGTATGTATGTGAAGGGTGAGAGGGCAAAATATGGGCAAGTTAGTATTCATGTGATGGGTGTGAAGGCAAATTATGGGTAAGTTAGTATTCATGTGATGGGTGTGAAGGCAAATTATGGGTAAGTTAGTGTTCATGTGATGGGTGTGAAGGCAAATTATGGGTAAGTTAGTGTTCATGGTGTATGTATGAAGGCAAATTATGGGTAGGTTAGTATGTATGTGATGGGTGTGAAAACAAATCATGGGAAGTTAGTATTCATGTGATGGGTGTGAAGGCAAATTATGGGTAAGTTAGTATGTATGTGATGGGTGTGTAAGCAAATCATGGGAAGTTAGTATGCATGTGATGGGTGTGAAGGCAAATTATGGGTAAGTTTGTATGTATGTATGTGCACTTGTACTGGTGCAAAATACTGCATAAATTGTGCAGATCTAACAAAGATGATGCAGCATATGCTCTCACTGTGGGTATTATTTATGCTGAAATCAATCCAAGGAGGTAGAGGGCTGAAATTATGTAGCAAGACTTTTAGGTCTTTCCCAACTTTGCAGATCATCATGTGGATTTCTGTTTACTTCCTGTGTTAAATTGCAGATCACTGTGAGTATTGAAAAAACACTATGTGATAGCTATTCTTTTATCAACACCATTCCAATGTGTGCCTGTCAATATCTGTATCCCACCTGATGAGTCTTGAAAAATCTGACTTTTAATATTGTATTACATGGGTTTAATGAACTCATCATACTAAAACAGCTTAAATGAAGGAAGAATCACACTTCTGTTTTTTATTTCTTAGTTTTCTTTAGTTATATCTTTAATCAAAACAGTCACCTAACATTATTCAATGGGGTCTCTGCAGTTTGCAGGTGGGCTGGCCTTGTATTCGTGTCTCTATGATAACAGTTGGGTGTGGCTATGGATTTAAGGTTTCTTCTAAAATGTCAAATATTTCATCTAAAATGTTAAAATGTGCAAGTTGTCATCAGATCAGTGTTTTTGAAAATTGGTTGTAGTCATCTTGAAGTAACTTTAACAATGGCAATTTTTAATCACTAAATAAAAAATTGTCACCAAACTTGTACCATACATTTTAATGGATAACATTCACCAAACTGTGAATGAGTTAAATGCAGCTCTGCAGGTACATAATATGTTTAGGCCATTATTTTCTAATCATATCATGAAGTGAAGAGCATAGACCATGATCTACCAATTAATTGTGTGATCTTAGACGATCCATATCTCATTTTTGCAGATGGACTAACTCTATTAAATTCCTTCCACCATGTTGGTTTTTATAACAAATTCCTAATTTAAGTTATTCTGGCAAGATTTATTCCCCTTGAGTGCTCTTATGAAAGAAGATTAACTTTATAAAATACTGATTGCTGTCTAAATTTCTGTTAGATTACAGTGAAGAATTTTTAAAATCACTTTATTGAACTTTGAATTTAGTCATTGAATCTCTTTAAAATCAATTGAACATCATATTTATTGTATGCTGTGCGGGTCAACATTATGATGTCACTACTGAAAACGTTTCTGCTTACATACAATCAGAGCATTGGTTACCTAGATACATAATATATACCGGTATATGGCGTCTGCCCAGTTAGCCAGATACAGACTTGGCAGAAATAGGTTTTTGTTGTTCATAGTTGGCTTCCAGCATTACATGGGTAAATATGGTAAACTACAGTGACTCAGTGGCTAGCATAGTCCTGGGTTTCAGTATTTCCAAGACCAGACCATATCAGCTGCTGTGGCATAACTCTTTGCACTGTTGCACATTGCCTGTGCCATGTGTAGCCTTTCATGTGTTGCTGTGTTTTAAACTGCCAAACAGACAAGCAAAACATGGGTAAATATAGTAAGCTGCGGTAACTCATAAGCAAAACATGGGTAAATATGAGCAAACTGCGACTGTTTTATTTCTTCATTTGGGTGGCCTGACTATGTACATGAAATGAAACGAGCTATATTGTGGAAATGTAAATCTTCTCTTTATTGAAGTAGTAATGGCCCTACTGCATCATGACATCATCGATGTAAACACTGGGGGGTGGGCTGACAGCATTCACAACCATATCTTAGCTGTGTTGATGGATGTAAATGAGTGTTATATTCAACAGAAACTAAATTGATTACTGTTTAAGATACCTTATTTTTTAGTATACTAATCCCAGCGGGGCCCCTGTAATATAATTATCCCAGTGGGGCCCCTGTAGTATATTTATTCCAATTTTACAAGGTCTGTAGTTTAAAAAGAAGACAAAAAACAAGGTGTTGCAGACTCTTTAACTGACAGAGCCTTTTGTCTCTATAAACTTGTAGTTTCATCAGTATTATTTTAATTTTTTGTCTCTATGGAAACTAAAGTTGATTTGATATTGTTTTAGTATTTTTTTGTGATTATCACATTAAATTAAGTACAAGAAAAATTTCCAATAGCAATATCTTTAAAAGGAAATGTATGACCAAATTAAAGGTTTAGTACTATATTTAACCACTTAAAGGTTTAGAGACAGATTTTACAAGTTAAAGGTTTAGTGCCATATTTTACAAGTTAAAGGTTAAGTGCCATATTTACAAGTTAAAAGTTTAATGCCATATTTTACAAGTTAAAGGTTTAGTGCCATAGTTTACAAGTTAAAGGTTTAGTTTCATAATTTAAAAGTTAAAGATTAAGTGCCATATTTTACAAGTTAAAGGTTTAGTGCCATATTTTACAAGTTAAAGGTTTAGAGCCATATTTCAAAGGTTAAAGGTTTAGTGCCATATCTTACAAGTTAAAGGTTTAGTACCATATTTTGCAAGTTAAAGGATTAGTGCCATATCTTACTAGTTTTATTTGGCAGTTATGCAATAATATTTCATACCAGATTTTCTCCTTGCATTGGTTTAATAGTATGAAAATTCAAAATCAGAATTTAGGCACTTGACTTTAGTTTTGAATACCCCAATCTTTGTATGCATAATTGTGTAGTGATTTGACTGAATCACAGTGAAATAGTTAATCCCACATTCAGTCTCATTATATAGGGCACCTTTAAGAATTGTGTTTACAGTGTGAAGTCATAGAGACAAACCAGTAGGTGCTGCTAACACATTTTAATACATCAATACTCTACTGCAGCTGACCCTAATGGTTTGGCTACCAGTCAGTCTAGAAGGGGGGCAGACCAGTGTATTAGGTTAGGAAACAAAACAAAGTAAATATGTAGCTCAGAACATATTTGAAAAGATGCTGTGTGACCTATTGGTTGGTACTGTCCTTGGTGACTGGTATTTGATACATCTTATTGTTGGAAATCTCTTACCCATATGTTACATATGAAGGGTTTGTCTCTGATCAATCAATCAATCAATCATAAGTCAATCAGTCAATTAATCAATCAATTAATCAATTAGTCAGTAAACCTGTATGAAACATTAATTTAAAAAGTTCCAAATAACATAATTAATTTGTTGCAACATCTTAAGTGTTATAAGATATTTTTTATTATATCTGTTGCATAGACTAAACAAAATAGTCATTTTATATGAATATTAGCAGATTGAGTTGTCCAGGCTGAATATAACAAGCAAGATAACTTGTTAACAGGGTATGGAGGCTATCTGATGTGTAGACAACACAATACATGTATTCTGTCAGCTTGTTACTGATATCAAATAAAGTCAATCCATTTCATTGCCATTTGGCTCAGAAAGACTCCCATCAACCCGAAAGAAGCTTTTTTTAAAATAAATTGCTCCTTTCTCTTTTGCTTCCATCTTGATTGAAGTGGCAAAAATGCTTCAAGTGCTAAAATAATAATAAGGTTTTATCAGCAATATCTGCTATTTTTGTGGGTTCAGTTGTTACTGCCAGAAGAATTTTAACCAAAGACATGTTTAACTTGATTCACAGGACAATTTACTGCCATTAGGTGGCACAATTTATCACATTATCACTAAAACCAGTCAAGTTTTCCACAGACAGCTCCTAGAAAGACAATAAATTAAATGGCTTCTGTAATGAGGGAGGACATGGAACAAAGGGATGATCACTTTCCCTGACTCTCAGGTTTGGGTTGGAAAACAATGCCAACCCCAATTTGCAAAGGGTCAGTGCAAATAAACAAGATCCCTATGGGAAGTGTTCTGTATTATCAACCAGAAGCCTAAAACAATAAGCATCAGATTGAGCTGACAAGGAGTTTTTGTCTGGATAAATTGGATGTAAGCAGCAGTGTTTAGGATGTTGGGGTTGAAAAGCCCCATGTTGGGGATATAGCTGCTGGTAAACTCCTTCATCCTGCCTAAAGCAGACCACATTCTGTAAATTTATAAGATGACTGGACAGTAAACAATAAACAACCTTTAATATTTTTTTTTTAAATTTTAAATTCTGTTTTATTTGCTCTTTTCAAGTCAGTCATATCATGATGTGGCATTGACTGTTCATCTATGATATTTTGATTTGTCTCACACATAATTTTATAATGGTTGGAGAGAGTTTGCTTTGCTCTAGTATATATCATGGCTAGACAGTGTATCACCTACCATAGCCACACTGCCTGATTCAAGGGTCAAGGTCATGGTTAGGGAAAATGTAGTTCAGTGATATGTGTCCTTGTCAGGAGTATAACTTTTGAACCATTGAAGATATTTTAATGACACATTGCTCCAGTATATAACATGACTAGTAGGTGTATCATACAATATCCATGCCTCCAGCTTCAAGGTCACTGTCAAGGTCACAACAAGGGAAATTATAATTTTGTGAATTGCACCCATGTCCTGAGTAAGTTTGCATCAATGAAGATATTTTAATGACACTTTAGCCAGTTATGTAACTTGTATAGACAGTGTGTCATATACCATAATCATGCCTTCTTCCCCAAGGGCACAGTCACTGCAAAGGTAATTAGTGTGTAACTTGTATTTTTATTTGTTTATAAGCAAGTATTGATGGTACTAATCTGCAATGCTTAAAATTTTGTCTAAACTTTCATGAGATATATTCTCATGTCAGAAGGATGTGAAGCAAGTGAACCATTTCCAGGAGCATTCCTTATCACTGAAGTCTCAAAGATACCTTACCTTATCATACATATTCACTTTTAAGTCGAGTCAAACTGCACACATTAAAGATCCTGATTTACAGTAGCATAATGCTCCTGCAGATCAGGGTCTGTGCTGTTTGTTCTAGTGATTACTCCCAACAAACTGCACAGACCCAGATCTGCCAGTGCATTATGTGCTGGCAGAACTGGGTCATTGCAGTTTGCTGTTGGATTTATCTTATAAGCATATATATATGGTTATTTGATATCTTTTAAAACACCAAAAATACTCTAACTTTGGTGAGCTTTATTATAAATATGAAATACAATAAATACTGTAAGGGACTTAGTTCAGATCAATGGATGGTTTAAGGAGCTTCTCTAGAAGATAATAGGGGACCGATCTGTTGGCCTAGTGGTTAGAAAATCCACCTCAGATGCAAGAAGTTGTGGGTTCAAACCCCAGCTGAGTCATACCAGAGACTTATAAAAATGGTACTAACAGCTGCCTCGCTAGGCACTCAGCATTAAAAGGTTAGCATTAGGTCTGGTCAGCCTGGTGTCAGGATAATGTGACTGGATGGGACATGATGCTACATGTCTGCGTCATGATGCCCCAGTGGTAGACTTCACTATAAACCACCACACTGCAGACATCATAGTGATTTCACTGGAAAATTGTTAATGCTACATTAAAAATCCAAATCTCACACACATGCACGCACACAAGCACACACACACACGAAGTCTAGGGAGATGATATTCTCATGAACATTGTCACAGAAGAACCTCTCTTGAAAGACCACCCCTTCTGCCAAAAAAGTATGGTCTCTCAAGACAGGTTGTCTCTCATAACAGGGCATACCACTATATAATCAACGAATCTGTGCATTAAGAAAATGGTCTTTCAGGATAGTTGGTCTCACATAGCAGTGGTCTTTCAAGACAGGTTTGACTGTATTACTGGTTGGTTTTTATTTATTTGTTACATCATGCAAAGACAATGGGAGCTAATTCCTCTCTTAAAGGACAGATACAGCTGAGCTAGGCTTGCCTAAGCAGGCATATCCATGATCTTTGGATTATCAGTCCAGTGCTGCACCTGGTGAACTACAGTGGCAACCTTTTCTCTTGTAATTGACCAGCCACACACTTGATGAAGTAATGATTTAAATTAGTCCTGCAATGAGGTCTGTGGTAAGTAGCAATTAGCCTGTATACAGACAGCTAGTCAGACCAGTATGTTTGTTAAGTATCTATGTAACCATTGCTGTGATTAGATAACTACTAAAACAGTTTAATTTTTAATGTGATAATGTTTACCCATACATCTTGCATAAATCTTTAAATAGATAGGTTAAGTCTAGTGACAGCTTAAACAATAATAATGTTATTTATTAATTATAATAATAATAATGTTAATAATGATGTTAAATTAATTTCAAGGAAATAAATTGCTGTATTCAAAGTTCAATGAAATTAGAAAACAATCCTTAAATAACATTAAAGCAACCATTCTGAGAACAATCTGTATTCAAAAGAGGCAGGTATTCCTCTTTTGTAAGAAGAGTCCCAAAGGGGAGTAAATCTTGATGGAATAAATTTAAAAGGCTTTCTTTATTACAAAAAAGAAGAATAAAAGAATAAACTGATCTTCTGGTCATATTATAACTTAAAAACTTCATTTTTATTCAGTCAGGCTGTTCGATTTTTATATGCCTAACCTGTCTTATCACATATTGAATCAAATGAAAACTCGGAGGCAATTTGACATATCGCTGATGCATAGGCTGCAAGTAAAGCTGTGGAAGACAGTTTAGCTGTAGTGAACAGCCTGCCCTCTCCAAGGATTTGCAATTAGTAGACAAATGCTCATCTAGAACTTGGCATAGTATTGTAATTTTGTCCATTTTGAACTGCACTCCTCATCAGCTTATAAACTGTTCCTTTGCTTGGAAAATAGCTATAAGGACAAGATCATCCAATAAACAATATTAAATACATTTCAGGATATAAGTGGTGAATAGCACTGGTTAGTATGCAGGTCAAAAGGGTCTGGGTTCAGTTCTTGCTATTGGATCATGCTGTATCCCCTGGCAAGGCACTTAACGCAGATTGCTTCATCACTAAATAACCTAATTGTGTTGCTGTGCCATAAATCTCTAGCAAAGTATTGCATGCCTTGATAACTGTAAGCCAGTGTTACCATTGGTCACACCTTAAGCCAAATAATTACTCAAAATGGTAGGATACCATATCTACTCGCTTATAAGTCGAGTCCAACTGCAAACTGCACAGACCCTTATGTGCCAGCAGATCTGGGTCTGTGCAGTTTGTTAGGAGTAATCAGTTGAACAAACAGCATAGACCCTGATCTGCAGGTGCATTATGCTACAGCAGATCAGGATCTTTGTTGTTTGCAGTTTGACTCATTGTATAAGTGAGCATACATGGTAGTTAGCCTAGAACCTTGAAGACTCTCCTTGTTGAACTCAGACCTGGAATTGGGAATTCAGCACAAAAAGGGTCCTTTTCTCTCCCATCCACTCCTTAAGAGACATGGTTCTGTTTACTTGGCTACTGAAGATAATGGTTATTGTTTATGGTGGTTGCCTCACAGGAGGGACCTAGGCTAAGCCAGAGAAAGATTCTGTTTCTCAATTAAATGGAAAATTTCACACAGCCTCCTTTGATAAGTCACATAATCAAGACAATCTTCAACAAAAAGGCACCTGTTTTCTTCAACAATATACAAGATGCTGCAAGCATCTCACAAAGTGTAAGATGGGGATGATCAAAGAAAAGAAACTGTAATTGTTTATCCCCGTGAAATAAGGACATGATGGTGACTGCACTAGTTTTGAAAACAAAATCTGAAAATAGAAATTGTAGGGGAATGATTCAGCAGTGGTAACACAGAATATTTTAGACATTTTTGGAGACGATTAAGTCTGATTATATAAAAATGAAACATTGAATTATCTACAGGTAATACTGTCAGTTTGTATATATAAGAATTTAACTTTTAATGATAAAGCAATATGCTCATGCACTTGAAATGCCAGGTATACTTTCTAAAAATGTATCAACATTTTGTGCGGAATAAACAATGCCATTTATGGTTCAACTCCCCAGAAATAATGAAATGTTGAAATTATTAGAAGTCTGCATTTAGCTGGAAAATCTGTAGATTGGAGTAATTGAAGGTGAATCAATATGGCAAAGCTTGTCTTTTTGTAAAATTGTTTCTTTTGTAACAGTTCTGGGTATGAACACATTTTGGTATTAGAAGCACTGATTTTGTTTTGTCACGGCTTAGTGCATCTCTTTGCATGATACTTAACCCCCACTCCTTTGCTGGTAAATATTTTCTTGTGTACTAAATAGCCAAGTTTAACTCCTTGTTGTCAGATATTATGTTTTTTTCCTGATGGCAGCCATTATGCTACTGCCCTTCAAAATATTGGATGGTGCAGTCTGCATCCATTTTTGTTGATGGCTTATGTGGAAACACTTGATTGCATAAACTCCCATATGTACTTGCTTATAAGATGAGTCCAACTAAATACTGCACAGACCCAGATCTTCCATCGCATAATGCACCAGCAGATCTAGGTCTTTAGAAGTTGTTAGGAGTAATCAGCAGAACAAACAACACACACCCTGATCTGCAGGCACATCATGCTATGGCATATCAGGATCTTTGTTGTTTACAGCCTAATTTGACGTATGGTTAAGTAAAGCGAGTACTTTCTATTTACATAAAACTGATGAGATCTTGAACATGGTAAGTACAAGTCCAATTCCAGGGTCAGATTTCCATAAAATCCCTGAAGAAAGAAATTTCTCATAAATAAGAAACAATAATGATAATAATAATCATCCTCGGGCTAATATAATTTACAGCATTTGGAGGGAAAAAACAATAACAGCATAACCCATACTGTGAGAAAGGAAAATATTCCCACTACCCTAGATGTTGCAAACACTGAGAACAGCTCATTAAAAGATATTTAACACCACATAACAATAGGAGGTTTGGAAAACTGATTTACTTTTCAGAAATCTGGGAAACTAAAATCACACAGGATGTGTATTTAGGCACATAATGGGGGCCACTATCTGATTTTTATGAAAGTACTGCCAATTTTTACAGACCTTATAGAATCCATCTCATAGGCAAAAAAACACATTTACCAGTACAAAATGGAAAGATGCTATTATTATTATTATTATTAGGGGGTCCCGATTGGCCCAGTGGTCAAAAGTACTCTTTTTTTAAACTGATCACTGTCATCTGCCTCTGTCCACGTGGTTTCTAGTCTCAGGCTCAGCCAATGTGGTACCTGAGAAAGCTTGCCAGTAGCTTCAAGTGGGTCAGTGGTTCTAACTGGGGTTTGTCCAGTTCTTCCTTTACCAGTGACACTGGCCACATTGTATTATATGCTGATGAATGGCATTCAACCCAAAACAACATTATTATTATTATTATTATTATTATTATTATTATTATTATTATTATTATTGTGTCAACTAGGATCTTTTTCTAGAGGGTAAATGTGACTACCATTTTGTTTGTTAAATGGAGAAAGTAGAGGATTAAAGAGGGATATAACAGATCAGATCAGATATTATTTTTTTTCACGTTCCCATTTACCTTAAGTGTATGTCTTTTATTTACTCTTTTCTTTATCAGATCACCTCATCCCCTATTTTGCTTCTTTTTCTCTTCAAACTATATGTTTGTATTGCTTGATTGAATGATGAACTGTTAATTACTGTGAAAGTTGTTTTTTTCTTCCAAAAATAGTCATATATTAGGCTGCATAAAAAAGAATATGTGGTTCTGATTATCTGCCTGATCCCATCTTTTCCTGCTGACTCAACATTTTATTAAAACAACACAAATTTGTTGAGAAAAAAATTAATTGGGGAGAAGAAACAATTAATAACAATCATTCTGATCACAACACAAAGACTTTCTCAGTCACATCCTTTACCTCAAACAATAGATATCAGTAACACCAACATTAAATCCACACAGTCAGTATGAAACCTAGGTGTCACTCTGGGCAGTACTCTCACATTGCACCAACATGTCATGAACATATGCAAGGCTGCATCTCTTGAGCTGAGACACATCAGCTCCATTCACAAATATCTTTCAGGTGATGCCACTAAAACACTTGCATGTTCATTAGTACTTTCAAGACTGGACTATTGTAACTCAATTCTGTCTGGTTCATCTCAATATCTACTTCAGAAACTTCAAAAAGTTCAAAACACAGCTGCTCGGATCATACTTAGAGTACCACGATCAGAGCACATCTCCCTGCTGCTCTGTACCCTACACTGGCTATCCATTCGATGCAGAATCAAACACAAAATTTGTTCTCTGTGCTACGTTTCATTGACGCACTCCTGTCCAACATACCTATCCGACCTCATGCATGTGTACACACCAGCAAGACACTTGCTCTCCTCTTCTGACAATCATTTACTCATTTTTCCCACTATGAAAACGAAGTCATATGGACAATGTTCTTTTGCATACCAGGGCCCAGCAATGTGGAATGATTTGCCCACTGAACTTAGACACAAGGACACAGTGATCCCATTCAAGAGTGCTCTTAAAACTCACTTATTTCGACTGCAAGAACAAACTTCAAGACCTAATAATGTTCCCTACCTTAAATATTTTCAGCATGTTGTTTATGTTTTTTAATTTCATGGTATTTGTTTTTTGTAGTAATATCATATGTTTTTTTATGTTATAGGTGTTGTCTAATGTTGTAAAGTGCTTAGAGCTTCTAAGCATTAGGCGCTATACAAAGTCTTCATTATTATTATTATTATTATTATTATTATTATTAATAATAAAGATATGTAACTACGATTGAAGTTAAATTCATGATATGAAGAACACTTATTTTCTTGTTTATGCTTCATCTAAATCCATCCGGACAAAAAAACAAGAAAAAAAAAACACCCCAAAATGTTTGTACCAACCTACAATGTAACCAGAACCATTCATATTTTTTTATTTGGTCTTAGAAATACAATCTTTTAAAAACATTATACTGGCAGCCATCAGTAACTTTTGGACAGTAGGATGTTATAACCTGCTGACATCAAGATAAAACTTCAAATTTAAATTGCCAAACTTGTTCTTTTTAATAAAATAATAATTTTTAAAAATGCTGCTGGAAAATATGATCACTTTTTATGATTTCAGCTACTGTTATCATTGGTAAAGCATAGAAATGTTTCTGAAATTCAAATTATTGACTACGCTACTCAATACACTAGTGATAAATTCTCATTTCTTGTCCTTAGATAAATGAAATACACTGCAAATCCATATAAAGCCCTTCTCCTTCACAGCTGATATTCACATTTATTTGTGTATGTTAACAGGATATTGTCATGAAATAATTGTTGTGCTATTTTCAACAGAACCAATTTAGTGCATTTTACTTGTCCTTCAGCCAAATAAAATGGATCTCTCAAAACCATGGTGAGGTCAACATTTATTTACCTTGTGTATGTGGTCCACCTTGAGTTGATCCAGTAACTATCCTTGATTGCAGTATCATTTGTTGACAGCTCTGGCATCTTGGGAAGGAAAGCCCCAGTTGACCCCAGACTGATAAATAATGCCAAATCAGACAGTCCCAAAAAAATTCTGACTTTAGTAGCAAGGTTGAGTAAATAGTGTTTCTTCAAATTAATGCTATAAATTTGTTTTAGAGGGTCAGTCAGCCTGAAAGCTGCTATTTAGGGCATAAATATTGCATAAATGAAAACTTATCTTATAATTGTCTTACTTGGCAGAGATTTTCCTGACTACCCCACCCCACCAAACTCATTTATAGTGACTGATGTGAATATTCTTCAGTCATACCAATAAAGCAATATCTAGAAACAAATTATTTAGAATAGAGTAAAAGCTACAGATTATTTTCTGATGAACATTTTGTAACGAAATTTAAAATTGCAAAGCTTTTTCTCCAGCATAATCTAATTATTCCAGTTGAATCTACAGTAATGAATGCAGTGCAGCCAATTTATATAGAACACTAATGACCACATATAGGTGCCCATTGTGGACAGGTGTCCTTTATACAGAGGTTTTATGGAACAGTAAGTTAAAGAAAAGGGTACAAAATATTTACATTTGTTAGAAATCGTCTGTTTTATGGAGGTGTCTGCAAAAACAGATCATGACACCTTATGACATGAACATAACTTATGACATGAACATAAATGATGCTTGCTTGGTAGGTTCACGATGTATTTCTCACACAATTTGCCCATGCTTGAAGTCAACAACTTTTAGAAAATATTTAGACCCTGTTAATAATGATAAGACCAGAACATTTATTGGAGTGGCCCCATGAGCTTATTATAGGTGAAATATGGTATTTGGAAAACAATTTGTGGCAGAGACTGTTATATTCAACTAATGAAGACTCCAAGTACATAGTAGCAGACAAGAAAGTTGATAAACAGGAAGAGAATTTTAAGGCCCTCTTAGAAGGCTAAGACAGTCCGATCATTATACTACCACATAATTGTCTAGGTTTTCTGGTGTCCTTTTTCACTGATCCATGGCCTTTCCTCCACTTTAAACCAAATGTTATCTAATGTCAGATAGCAAAACAAGACATTGTGTCTATTGGTATCAACATTTTTAGCCCACCCTCCACAGATTGGAAAAAAAAAAAACATTTTTAAATTACCTCAAAGATTTGGAAGTTATAGCTCTTGGCTTTTTGGTCCAGTTACACCTTGATACTATTTGTGCTTTTTTTCTGTTCCTGTTAAGGTGAATTACGCACATTTTCTTCAAGGAGAATATGCAAAGCATCTATGTTGCAGCATACCTAGCATTCAGCATAGTGATTAGGATACATTTGGATTAACATAGATGTGATTAAATACGAGAGAGAGACAGAGACAGAGAGAATACACAGATATACCTTTGCCTTTATATGAATGGTACTACACTATATTTTTGTATATAGCAGATGGCCTTGAGGAAGTTGAGTTGTATTTGACTAATAGTTTCCCTATATTATTATTATTATTTTATTATTATTAATATTATTATTATTATTATTATTATTATTATTATTATTTCTACTTATTATTATTATTATTACATTATTATTATTTTTATTATCATTATTTTATTATTATTATTATTTTTATTATCATATTTTATTATTATTATTATTATTATTATTATTATATTATTATTATTATTATTATTATTATTATTATTATTATTATTCATTTTGCCAAGTGGCAGACAACTCATGATAGGAAATGGAAGACACAGTGAGAGAAAATCTACATGCAGACTTGATCTATTGTGCTGTATTGAGTTACATTGAAAGATGAATGCTATTTTGAGGTCTGTTTCTTTATTGCCTTTGCATGATGAGGTTACATTACTCCTACTGTATATCAATTAGATGAATCATAGCAGGAAATCATTGACACTTCATGAATATCATTTTAATCCTTGAATTAAAACAGAAAACAAAACCAGTGTTTTGACTGGGGTCATGTTATGACCATTAATTATCTTGCTTTCTCAAATAAAAAATGAAAAGTTAATTTGCAACATTTTTATAACGTAGAGTTCATACTTGCTGATTGTTTAAAAAATGTTGGCAGGCCTTAAAACTCGCTTGCCAGAGTCTTTGTTCTTCATTAAATTTGGCCTGTTTTTCTAGAGTCTAGCCAGTGAAAGAGAAAAGTCTCTACATAAACGAGAATGTTATGTTTAAAAATTGTTTTCTTATCCACCCAGTTGTAAGTAGTAGTATTGTACGAATTTTGTGGATGCAATGAGTACTGGGAATTTGGTTCAGTTCAAATGGTTTATTGTCCCAGATACTAAACAATGTATAACAAAGGTGAATTGACAAGAAGTATATTGATGGCAGTTGACTACCTAGACAAATGCATAAATGGGAAACACCTTGTTATAGCATGTGCATGGGGAAAATATTTTTTTATAACACTGTATGCATAGTGATAGAACACCTTGTTACAATACACACATAAGGATAAGCACCTTATAGTGATACATTATCCTTTTTGATAACTGCATAGTGATACATTATCATTTAACAACACTTACTTAATTATACATATATTAAGTGAAACATTATTTTATAACACATGCCTAATGATACACATGCATAATCATACATTATCTTTTTAAACACATGCTCAGTGATACATTATCTTTTATAACACGTGCATAGTGAGTGATACATTATCTTTTTGATAGCACATACTTAGGTATACATTACCTTTTTATAACACATGCTTAGTGATACATTGTCATATAATACCTTAATTGGAACAAACCATCTTAGTGGCCGAGTGGTCTAAAGCGCTCACCGTTACGGATCACTGCAATCTCACCTCTGTCTGCGTGGGTTCAAGTTTAGGATTCAGCCAATGTGGGTATGTGAGAAAGCTTGCCAGTAGCTTTTCATGGGTTGGTGGTTCTACTCTGGGTTTTCCAGGGTTCTTCCTCCACCATTAATACTGGCTGCCATGCATAGCCTATCGTGTGCTGAAAAATGGCATTAAACCCAACAACATCAACAACAAACCATCCAGCAAGGAATTACTGTACTTTGACTAGTGTTTAATTATTAAACAATATTTTTTAGTTAAGAGGCATTAACAACAATATGGTATTATCTGTAATTTTTTTTACACCTTTTAGAATCATTTTACACAACAAACTTATAGTTAAAAATTGTAAAAATAATATTTGGTTCATTTTTATTGCAGAATTGTACAGTCTTTCATTTAAAAAGTTCCATGCAGAATACTACAGGCAAAACATAATTGCCATCTGCTCCATCCATTTACTATCTATACTTGCTTATAGGTCAAGTCTAACTGCAAACAACAAAAGATCCTGGTCTGCCATAGCATAATGTGCCTGCAGATCAGGGTCAGTGTTGTTTGTTATACTGATTGCTTCTAATAAACTAAATAGACCCAGATCTGCCAGTGCTTTATGTGACAGCAGATCTGGGTCTCTGCAATTTGCAGTTCGGCATGTTTTATAAGTGACTATAAACAGTAACTGGTTGTCTTATTTATATGACTGAATATTATTTTTTCCTTACTTTCAACTACTGTATTGAGCATAATTTCCATACACTAATAAGTGTATATCCATCCTTTTTGCTCAAGACGCATACAGTATTCCTTTACAGAATGTCTGTTTTCTTCGTTCTGGCATTCCTCGTGGGAGGGAAGCAGCTGATGAAACCAACCGAGAATAACATGCTTTTCTTGCAAACTTGCCATAATGCATGTCCAAAGTCTCGTTAACAAGCACCAGTAACTGAACCGATTAAATTAATATCAAAAATGAATCTTGCATATTCTTTATTCATCATGACCATATTGGGATGGACAATGCACCTCTAAATTGGAGAGCTCCAAACATAGACATAGGGTGTACATTTGAAGGTACTTATTGCATTGTTGGTAGTATCATCGGTTTGTACTTATCATGATGAGGTTAAACTCCAAGAAATGTATCCAGAAGAATAATTTCGTAAGCTCACAGAATTAGTATTATGTATAATACTTATAAGCTTGGTTAATAGCCTTGTGTTCCAACTGTGATGTCTGCAAAATGCTTGAAATGTAAGCATTAGTCATTCCTCATTGCATTGTTATGTCATACCAAATAGGTGTTCAAATGTTACGAGTCCAATGGAGCTTTGTTCTTTTTGTTTCTCTTTGTTGGTTTCATCAAGCACTATGGTCTGCCAGCACTGTGGTCATCCAGATTATGGTCAACCTGCACTATGGTCAAGGATTATGATACATAATTTGATGACATCAGCATTATAGTCAAGAATTATGATAATCTTAAGCACTCTGGTCAAGAATCATTTTAGATACTTTGATGTCCATCCAGCTCTGTGGTCAAGGATTACGATAGATAATTTAAAGTGCATCCAGTACTGTGGTCAATAATTATTTTAGATAATTTTAAGTGCATCCAGCAATAATGGTCAAGAATGAATTTAGATAATTTGTTGTGCATCCAGCACTACGGTCAAGAATTATTTTAGATAATTTGATGTGCATCCAACACTATGGTCAAGAATTATTTTAGATAACTTGATGTCCATCCAGCACTATGGTCAAGAATTATTTTAGATAACTTGATGTCCATCCAGCACTATGGTCAAGAATTATTTTAGATAACTTGATGTCCATCCAGCACTATGGCCAAGAATTACTTTAGATAATTTGATGTGCATCCATCACTATGTTTAAGGAGTATGATGTATATCTTATTAGTAGATAGACCTTATTAGTATTCTGGCTGACATAAGTACTTAAAGGTTTTCTTAGTTTATCTGACAGTAGGGTTTATTTGATAAATTTAAATGCAGCAGTATACACTAGTTTAAATGGATGCATTAAAAATTATTGGGCCTAAAAAGTTACAGTCAGTACTGTAAAGTAAGGCTACCTCTTTTGTGTTGTGTACAACCCAGTCAAGACAATAAGAGCCCAGAATAGATTGAATACAATAAAGACTTGGACTGGCATCAGATTTGATTTCTGGATATCTTCTTGTTGAGAGAAAAATGGGCAGATTATAGCATCCACCTGATTAACAAGGTCTTCTCTATGGCTGCACTTCTCACCAGTATCCACATCTTGCCAGGAAACTAATTTTTCCCATCTCATCACAGACAGCTTCAAACACTCTTTGTAGGTTGTGAGTTTTTTCACAATTATTTCAAACTCCAGCTTTAATCATCTTCGGGACAAAGATCTGAATTGAGGAATGGTTTTGATGTCATGAGAATACTTGTGGAGTTTTAAAATATTACTAGGAATAGATTTAATACCCAAATCAAAACTGGATCGGTTGGGGGGGTGGGGTAGAGTCAGCTTGCCCCTAATGATCCCCACCCCCTCCAAAAAACAAGCAAGGACATTTCTTACAGTAAGTTTTCTTTATAGTTAGATTGTTAAAATTATGTTCTTGAAATGCTTAATACACAGGAGCTTCCACTGGGTCCAGGAAAAGAATTCCATTTCAGAGATCCTATTCATACTTCTTTATGCTGCAATAAACAAATTTCCTGACATGCCCCTGTCAGTATAGTTGTTTATGGTGGAGTTTATCACCTGTTGTGGGTTGTCATACAGAGAATTTTTTTAGTAGAACACTTTCACTTGATGAGGCCACCTAACGATCAAAGCCACCTTGCCCGACAAAAAATTAACTTTTTTAAATTCTATCCACCTCATCAAACCACCACCTTGCCTGACACCCAAATAAAAACTTTTAATTGTAGAAGGGGTGTCCTGTTCATAGGGTGACCACTGTAATTCAAGAGTGTGATATGTGTCTTGGTCTCTATGCAAGACAGACCTTTTTGGGTGTAGGTACATTTCAATCACTATGAAGAAAGATGGTGTCACGGATAATTTATTACAACTTTTGACTTCTGACAAGAATAGGTTGAAATGTGTTTTAAATGAGGCAATTCTAGATAAATTGCTTTTCATCCCAGTTCATGTAATTATCAAATAAGGGATTTGTAATGGAAGGCATTATCATATCCCTTATGTTGTGTTTCTCGAGTAACCAATTCTCAGGAGAAAAGAAATAACAGTATTTTCAAGTGTTTATTCTGTTCCATGCAATTTGCATCAAATGGATACATCAGTTTCAGTTTGCTTTGTTTTAGTACAAAATATACAAAAATATTTAGTTGTCTTGTTCTGAAATATGAAGTCCCTCCATGACTAAACTGTAGTTTCTGTTCTTTTTCTTTCTTGTCTATGTTAAAGCAGAAATTTAAAGACTCACTGATCTGGTTTTTCTGATATTGTCCCAGTAAATGCAGTCATGAGGAATAATTTTTCTCAGTTGGTAATATTTGGATTAATGGTTTCTTATATCTAGGAATTCATGTCAATGTAACATGTGTGAGTGTGTGAGTTAGATTTTTAACATAGCTTTAACAATTTTTTTAGTAATATCGCTATGATGTCTGCAGCGTGGCAATTTATAGTGATGTTTAGCACAGGGGCATCATGCTGCAGACATTTAACATCATGTCCCACCCAGTCACATTATCCTGACACCAGTCCAACCAGTCCTAACAGTAACCTCTTAAAGCTGAGCACCAAGTGAGGCAGCTGCTAGTACCATTTTTGTAAATCTTTGATATAACTGTGCTGGAGTTTGAACCTGCAATCACCTTCATCTGAGGCAGACACCCTAACCACTTAGGCCACTTCAGCGGTCTCAACGTAACATAATAATACAAAAGTAACACTTTATCCTGTTACTGTTTCATCTGATAAAATTATTACAAAAATGAGGTCTGGCAGGCCTAATTTATTCAGTTGCATTTGCTCAGTGGTTAGCATGCTGGATTGGTGATCAGAAGGGTAAGAGTTTGGATCTGCATGGGTTGGCTACCATCATATGGCCTTGGGCAAGGCACTTGATTTTTTAGTTGCCTGACATTAAATAATCAGCTTGTGTTTCAGTGCCATAAAACAAGCTCTCATTTGCACTCTCTCTAGTAACACACAATTAGTTTGGTGAGAGATATATGATATATTTAGTGAGCTATACATCAAAAGGTTAGAGGTCAGTGTCTCATAAATGAGTCTTTTGAAACAAGATTCTGAAAGAAGAAAGTTTGCAACTTAAGTTTTCAGATCTGAGCCACAGTATATTGGTATTCTTGCAGGAAAGTGAGAATTAAGATGCCACTGGGATAGGTTTAACTGAGATTATCTTTTTTATTGCCACAAGAGTGGGTGGCAGAAGTATTTTTTAGATTTGTATTAATTAAGTATTACAGCTATCGTCATTCATTCTGATGCATAGACCTCAATACAACCCTAGACTCATTTCTAGACTTCGAATTCACAGTTCAGATTTAATATCTGGACTTAATGACTCAAATCATTAAGTTGAATCATGGTTGCAACTGGATATTGGTTCTTATTCTGTCCAGACCAGGATAAATTGCTTGCTACCATCGTGCATCTCTGACGAAGATAATTTTACTCCAACTGTCTTGGCATGATATATCTTTTTGTGTGTTGATGTACTGTTAAATGATTCATTTAGGTATAGATATAATGCCAAACTTTAGAAAAGTTGGGTAAAATCCAGATCTGGCCTGGAACCCAGGTCGTCTCACCACAGTACATCTGTGGACAAGACCCTTTGCTCAGGTTACCTCAACATTATATAACTCTTCATGTATTGAAGTACTTTTAAACATTAATTACCCAGATTTTAAGGTTTCACACCAAACTAAATTTCTTTTGTTCAGATACAGTTACAAAAGTCTGGTCTGGATTTCAACAACAGAACTCAAGTCCATGATGAAACTAAAGTGTAGAAAGTCTGTTTATCTGATTGGCTAAAGTAAGTTTGACATAAAACTGACCAATCAGATATCTGACTTCTAGACTTAAATTTAAGACTTGTATTTGTGACTTAATACATTTGATTGATGACACTCAAAGTCACATGATAATTTCATAAAATCAGTCTTGAATTTCACCAAAAGAACTGAAGTCTGTTTTTAATGTTACATTTAGAATCTAGGTATTTGATTAGCAGGAATTCGATGGGACTGGTCAAACTGGGACTAGATTCCTCAGTTTAAGACTTCATTTTTACCAGATTCCTTTGGTAAGATACAGGGCTGAACCTAGCAACTGGATTTGAAAACTTGATATTATGAAATCATGTTTCCACTCAAGCTCAAGACTTTTAATTAATAATAATAATAAATTTTCAAATATTAACCTAGTTTCTAGGCAGTAATCTTCTGTACAATATACTATTTTGAGTTGGTTTAAGAGATGGTATATTTGTTGTCACATTTAATGTTTGAATATGCTGCATGATGCATAATGTCACCATTGCCATCATGGTAGATTTTAAAATCAGCTTTATGGAAGGGGCAGAATGCATTTTCATGACTTTAAAATTTGATTCCAAAAACTGAAATTCCCATTTCCATCCATCATTAAATGTCATGTTTTGGTTGCTTAGATTTTGGCATTTTAGCATTGTGAGATAATGCATACTCTGCAAAATTTAAACATTGCTGACAGAGTCAAAGAAATGTTAAATGCTTTATGCTGCTTTAAATAGCAACCGAATCATCTTGCCCTGCTTAAGCCAGGACACAGTCATATGATTACAGACAATATCGGGGCCCCGAGTGGCCGAGTGGTCTAAAGTGCTCACCATTCCAGATCACTGCCATCTCACCTCTGTCTGCATGGGTTTGAGTCCAAGGCTTGGCTAGTGTGGGTATGTGGGAAAACCTGCCAGTAGCTTCTCGTGGGTCAGTGGTTCTTCCCTGGGTTTTCCAGGGTTCTTCCTCCACCAGTTATACTGGCCACCATGTATAGCAGCCTATCTTGTGCTGAAAAATGGTGTTAAACCCTAGAACAACAACAGACAATATCACCATAAATGTACTATACTGGAAGCAAGTTGTGTAAAAAAGGAAAAACTTAAAGTTTTCAATAATAATTGTGCATTTTTTATGATGGGAGGGATGGATAACACGCTTCATGTTGGGATAAAACCCTCCCATACAGTAGGTTCACGTGCATGTTTTTGTCAGTATCATATGTACCCACTTATAAGTCAGGTCCAAGCACAAACATATACCTTATTCTGCTGTCACATAATGCATCAGCAGATTAGGGTCAGTGTTGCTTGTTCTACTGATTATTCCTAAGAAAATACGTAGACCTGAATCTTCAGGCACATTATATGATGTCAGATTGGGGTCTGTGCATTGTGCAGTTGGACTTAGCTTATAGGTGAGCAAATGTAAGGTGCTTAGATTCATGAATTTATGGCAGTTATGTCCTAGTTTACCCCCTCCAAACACAGTTTTGTTAGGTCTGTATATTTTTAGCATTCACAAAATTAATGAAAATAGATACCCCCTAAAAGGGATGAAATCACTGTAGTGTCTAAACTTTTCTGCAATTATCTGAAATAGCTTTTGAAATATTCAGTTCTCAATTTGAAGTTCTGCTCTTTTTAAAAAAAAAAATATGAACTTTAGGTCTTAAGTGATGTTTGATTGTCAGGTTTGGCAAATGGGCTTTGCATGACTTCTGCTTTTATGGTTGGTTCTGGCATGAAATGACCTGAAAAATTTAGAACTCTTGAAGTTTGTCTTCCTATCTTTAATTAATCCAGCTTTCACCAAAGCTTGTAATACAGATGTTAAAATATCATAAACAGAATCAGGGATAACAATTTAGCTTAACAAATTTACCTACCGCACATTGCTAGCTGATGATTGGTCAAGGGTGTAACAATGCACTATTTTCCAATGGGAACAATTTGAGAGGTTATTAGGTCGACTGGGTATAAAACAACATTCCACCCCCCTGTCAGCAGGTGTAAGTTTGGAACTTTATCTGAGAAGCAGATGAAAAAATAATCATCCCACAAATGTGTACCCAACATCCCTCAGCTCTCAATAGGTGCCATCAACGATGCAGAACTTGCAGGAGTGGTATCCCAATTTTGATATCAACAAATGAAACAATGGCTGGGAATGGCTGTTATCATACAGTTCTTCACAATGCACATTTATTACCCTTTACTCATAGTGGAAAGTGACATAAAAAAAATTCTGTATCAAATAATAAAACAGACAAGACTTCTTGCTGGCAATTTAATTTGGCAGCAGTTTGATTTATTCAGCAGGAGTGTATTTACATTGGTGGCTCACTTAGTCACAGGTAAAACACGTTTTTGAATAAAATAATGAAATGGCACTTTGATTTAACAAAAGATAAAATGCACACCCATATGCATTGAACTTACTAAATTGGGAGTCATTCAGAGTGTCACTTTTTACAGATTTATTGTTTTTACTGTGAAATCTTAGGTTTGGAAAAGTAATCAGTTTGGAGCAGAAGCATTATGTAATGGTGTAGTTTTGTAGTTTGGTAAGTCCTGTGAATTTGTTGTAAATCAGTAAATTGTAGTTTGGTAAGTCCTGTGATTTTTATTATAAATTAGTATATTGTAGTTTGTTAAGTCCAGTGATTTTTATTGTAAATTAGTACATTGTAGTTTGCAAGTCCAGTGAATTTTATTGTAAATTAGTACCTTGAAGTTTGGTAAGTCCTGTGAATTTTATTGTAAATTAATAAAGTGTTGTTTGGTAAGTCCTGTGAATTTTTATCATAAATTAGTACATTATAGTTTGATACATCCAGTGAATTTTGATTGTAAATTAGTACATTGTAGTTTAATAAGTCCTAATATTTTTATCTGAAATTAATAGATTGCAATGACCGGAGAACTTGTACATTTTGTTATGACACAGATTACTTAATTTTCTATAATTGTACACTTTTTAATTATTTTTTCTTTCAGTTGTGATGATGAAAATTATATTTGAAATATAGTTTAAGTTGAATAAAGATTTATTATAATGTTAAGATCTTTGAAATTTTCCAAACTTTTAATAAGAAAACCAAATTCTCTGCTTAAAATTTAATTTAAAAAAAATAATTCTAATTTTTATGGCTTGATTTTTGTGTATTAGAGGGTAGAACCTATTGTGGACAAAACACAAACCAAAAGATTGTACTGGCTCATTACCAATAAATGAAACAAGCATGGAATCATAGGTATTGGAAGTATATATATAGATTTTATTAGCAAAAAGTGCATATATCATGATCATCAGATTGTGGAAATTAACATTTCCCAGTAACACATCCCTGACAGAACACTGCATTGAGAGACCACCTGTTTCAGGAGACCATATTCTCTTGCATTTATTGATTGTACAGTGTTATAATCTGTCATGAGAGACCACCTGTTTTGATAGACAATAATTTCTTGGTAGAAGAGGTGGTCTTTCAAGACAGGTTCTGCAATACTATGTAATAATAATAATAACAATAATGAAGAAGACTTTGTATAATGCTGAATCTTTAGAAGCTCTAAGCGCTTTACAACATTAGACAACACCTATAACATAAAAAACATATATAATGATATGGTTACAAAAAACAAACACCATGAAATTAGAAAATACAAAAAAACATGTTGAAAATATTTAAGGTAGGAAACATTTTTAGGTCTTTAAGTTTGTTCTTGCAGTCAAAATAAGTGAGTTTTAAGAGCACTCTTGAATGGGATCACAGTGTCTTTATGTCTAAGTTCAGTGGGCAGTTCATTCCATGTTGCTGGGCCTGGTATGCAAAAGAATGTTGTCCATATAACTTCATTTTCATAGTGGGAATATTGAGTATACGATTGTCAGAAGAGGAACGTAAGTATCTTGCTGGCGTATACACATGGGTGAGGTCGGACATAATAACTAAATATAATAATTTTGAGTATAAAAACATCTCTAATTGTAAATTTGCCCACCAAGATAGGTTGAGTCTTTAGGATACTTCACTACCTCTCTGGATCCACCCTTGTTGGTCTCTCTCACTGAGTCCTTAGGAACGGTACTTATTTTTAGTTTCCTCAGCATGTTAAAAGTGCTTTTGAAAACCAGTTAACACCCTTTTATTTGCTTGTCTTGTTTCTTTGTTTTGACCTGTTCTTGGTAACTGGATCAAGCTTTTTATTATGAAGCTTTCTTGGTCACATGCCTTTTATTAAATTTATTTCTTTATTATGTTAATTTAGCCAAAGATGTAAAGAAATAAAGCTGCTGAAAAAAGTAAAACACAATGCTCATCATAAATATTCACTATTCTCTCCTCCTCCTCCACTTTATTGTCATCATGCTAATTAATCACAGTCATTCTCACTTCCGTCCTCATCCTCATCTTGCTAACTAATCGCAGTCATTCTCACTTCCGTCCTCATCCTCATCATGCTAACTAATCACAGTCATTCTCACTTCTGTCCTCATCCTCATCTTGCTAACTAATCACAGTCATTCTCACTTCTGTCCTCATCCTCATCTTGCTAACTAATCACAGTCATTCTCACTTCCGTCCTCATCCTCATCATGCTAACTAATCACAGTCATTCTCACTTCTGTCCTCATCCTCATCTTGCTAACTAATCACAGTCATTCTCACTTCTGTCCTCATCCTCATCATGCTAACTAATCACAGTCATTCTCACTTCTGTCCTCATCCTCATCTTGCTAACTAATCACAGTCATTCTCACTTCTGTCCTCATCCTCATCTTGCTAACTAATCACAGTCATTCTCACTTCAGTCCTCATCCTCATCATGCTAACTAATCACAGTCATTCTCACTTCTGTCCTCATCCTCATCTTGCTAACTAATCACATTCTCACTTCAGTCCTCATCCTCATCTTGCTAACTAATCACAGCCATTCTCACTTCTGTCCTCATCCTCATCCTTATCATCATCATGCTCACCAATCTCACATTTATTCTCACTTCCATCATCCTTCCCATCATCATGATTCTAACTAATCACACAGTCCTATTCCCCATCATGACTTTAATCACACAGGTATTCTCACTTCTATCCTCATCCTCATCATGCTAACTAATCACACAGGCAGACTTACTTCTGTCCTCCTCCCCATCATCATGATTCTAACTAATCATACAGGTATTTTCACTTCTATCCTCCTCTTCCTCCTCCTCCTCGTCCTCATCATCATCATTATCATCATGCTAACTAATCACATCCTCATTTTCAGATTAACAGTTTATATTGGATATTATTTTATTACTTTCATGAATGCAATATAAGCAGAGTTTTTTGCATTGCCATTATTTGTATTACAATACTGTAAATGATTTTTTTTGTTGTAGAAGTAATAAGTAGGTCTGTTTAATACTTATTGTTGGGTTAATATGAAGATCTAGTTACCATAGACTTGTTTTTTTCTTCATCAGGCAATCTGTATCTTTCAAATTCTTTCATAGTGGCAAACTTTAATGGTATTTGTCGTATGATTTGAAGAAGTACTGAAAAAAAGTCTAACTTGTTTCCCATGATGCAATTTACTTCAGATTTTAGTATAAAACTGCTTCAATCAATGCCTGAACTTTCAGCGATACAAAAATGATCCACTTTGTGCCTTTTAAATTATAATTTGTCACATTAAAAACATAATATTGACACCATTTAATGTCATTGGATGTTTGCTTTACTGCATGTTGATTGCATAGTTTCCCAGCCTAGAAAAGCAGCAGTGTAGTTCAGGAATGTGCATAATAACTTCTAGTACATGGAAAAACTGTAGTTGAAAGTGAAAGATACAGAATTCCTTGCATAGGCAGAAACATACGTTTTTGTCATAGCATTTCTTATCACAATACACCATTAAGGGTTTGTGCCAGCTGTGGAAATCACAAGGCAATAAATGTACTGTGAGGCAGCTCTGTTTTCTTGTGACCTGCTCAAGAAATTTTGAGACCTTATGTAAGCAAATTGACATTCTTCTGCCTAACTGATGCTTGGATAATTTTCTGTCTCATTGAGATACCAAGGCAGTGTCAGCTGATGTCAGAATGATTAACTGATTCCCACTGTTGTTCTATTTCAGCAGCTAGCTTTCATGACCAAAGTTTGTGACTACAATTGATCATATGGGCTTTTTTGTTGCTGTATTTGTTTAATAGCAATCCCATCTTCCTATGCTGAGAAATGTGTGGAGACTGTATATTGTTTACATGAATATTATTACCACATTAACCACACCCCTATGAGTGGAGAATCATGCCATTTTTTTGCAGGTGGGGTTATTGTAGTGAAAAATGATATCAATTACAATGTGAGAAAATACTGGATTTTGGGAGTAGATAAAGGTTGCTTTTGTTTTGTCTTATTGCCATGTTTTCACCGATAATCTTACAAAGTTTTCTAAGATGGAGAATGACTTGAATGTTTCTTTTGTCTTGCAGTATTCTGTATAATCTGTTGACTTTTTGTCATCAGTAGGGACTGAAAATAAATCAAATAAAACATGCATTGAGACTTTTGAATAGTACAAGAAGGGATCCTTTTGTTCCTTAAAGGGAATTTTTTCTTCATATTATAGAAATTCTCAAGCTATCAGTAAATTTAATAATAGTTTTCATGAGAAGTCATATTATCAAAATGTTATCAAATCAGTTGTTCATTAAAGACAAAACAATAAGAGAGATATAAAAAAAACAATAAGAGAGATATATAAAAAAATGTCCCATTTTTAGGAAGAAAATTGCTTAATGTAACAGGGCCAAAAATAGTTGTAGCCAGGCCAGAAATGTTGGTAGTCATGCAGGAAACATAACCTAAAATATTTGTTGTTGGTGTTGTTTTGGGCTTAATGCCATTTCTCAGCACAAGAGAGGCTGTACATGGTGGCCAGTATTAATGGAGGAAGAAGAAACTGTGAAAACCCCCTGTAAGAACCATTGACCCATGGGAAGCTGCTGGCAAGCTTTCTCACATACCCTCATTGGCCATGTCCAAGACTCAAACCCACATGGACAGAGGTGAGATGGCAGTGGTCATTAAAGGCAAGCAGTTTAGACACTGGCCACCTATTATTTTTGTAGCCAGGCCAGAAATGTTGGTAGGTAAGCCATAAATATTGGTAAGCAAAGATTAGATTTTGGTTACTAAGTTTGGTAACGTCTCATTAGAGTGCAAACCATTAGAGCTTATCCCACTAGAGTGCAAAAAATATTTTTGTCCTACTAGAGCTAATCTTATTAGGGCACATCCCATTAGAGCGCGAAGAACTAGTATCACTAGAGTGCGAACTAATCAAAAGAATTTTGAAGAAACAAAGTATTCATTATTCTCGTTCGGGGGGTTGATCATTGGTCTTTGCATTTTATTATTTTACGATGTATCATACTCATACTGCCCCTGGAACTGGTTTCTTTGTTTTCCTTCCTGGTATATGTCTTTATGACATATACTTCCTTCTTCAGACACTAGGTCTTGCGACTGGTTTCTATAACATGGTCTCTGAATTATAGTGATCTTGACCAAGGATCAATCTATTACAGTATTGTGTTTGTGTTACATATGTATCTATATTGTTTTATTCATGTAATATCGTGTTTGTGCTAGGAATGACCACTTTATATATTTTAATTTGCATTACATTTTTTATCTTTTTGTTTATTTGCGTACAAAAAAGAATAAACCGGTGTAAGGTATAATAGTTGTATAAAATGATGTGTATTGATGGTTCTCTGGTTTCTGTCAGGTAATTATTTTCTAACAGTGACGAGACCACCGTTTTTGTACATATTATTATATATATATATATATATATATATATATATATATATATATATATATATATATATATATATATATATATATATATATATATATATAACATCAAATGTGATGGCAATTCAATCTTGTTGAACTTAATTTTTTTCTCCTCGCCCTATTGGGAATGTGCTCTAGTGAGATGTTTTCGTGCCCTAATGGGATTAGCCCTAATGAGAATTTTTTCTTCTTCAGCGCCTCACTGAGCAGCGCTCAGATGGGATGCGCTCTAGTGAGACCAAACCCTAAGTTTATTGTATATTTATTAATACAAAACTTTCTTTGGTTACCACATTTAATAATTATGAATTCTTTAGGGAAACACATTTAATTACCGGTAATATGAATTTTCTAGAGGTTACCACCATGAATTTAAGCCTCTGGACCTGGTTTGAACATAGACAGTCATGTATGAGAATTAGGATGATCTCTGCTAGCAGTAATAAATAAGCGAAACAATTGTCAAGCTGTCTTGGAGTTCAAAGTGCTGATATAATTAATGAACAGTTCAGCATGGTAGAAATGACAACAGTATTGGTCTATTTCCCATGCTTTTCAAGGGTACTCACTTGCAAATGAGCCATAGCAGGAAAAAAAAGTTAGTTAATAACTGTTTTCTTTTCTTTGTTCTTGTGCTAAATATGCTATCGATGTCGGCAAGATAGGTATAAGTTTGAAATGGAGCATTAAAGCACTTTTCCATTGAAATGTTATCATTGATCATTTTGTTGTGAAGTGTAGGCACAGAATTCTTTCTCTGCACATGGTAGTTAATGAGAAGGTACATTTTTAAAAGGTTGAAGAATAGTATATCTTTTTATATAAAGAAATTGTTATGAAAACATGGGCCATGGAAATCCTGGACGTGACATCTTAAGGGTAGCGTTCTTTCACTGATTAGAATTTACATCATACTGTTATTTTTACAGTAGGTTAATATATTCTTTGCATGCTCTCTCCCATTTACCTTGATCGAGTAAAAGACAAAGAGAATTTAATGAACAACAGGCTAGAAGAGGGATGCTGATTCCTCTCTCTCTCTCTCATACATATACAGACACAAACACATATACACATCTATAAATGTTTTCAGAGCCTTGGAGATGGATTGTAAATAATTTTTTCCAGACCTCTGATAGAAAGAAATTAATATGCTTTTGATCCCCATAATGTTTGGGCCTATACAAAATGCAATTATTTTCAATGAAACCTTATCCATCTTTTTTAAATTATAAATTTTATATCAGGACTTGAAAGATGAAACATTTTGCCCAAAAAAATCCTTGTGATGAGTGATGGGATAGGTACCATGTTACTACAGCTTATAGACACAAGACACTATGCATCATTGCCATAGCTCCAATGTTATCTGCAATGCTGAAATGTGAATCGCTGCTGTTATTTGTAGAGGTTGAGGTTACGTAACAATAGTTCAAGTTGTTTAAGAGGTAGTTTTAAATTCATTCCTTGTTAAACTTGATAGGGTTATATCATAACTCAATTTATGACCCCTCCCATTTTATCAATCTGGCAATGTTCTGATTAGAACCCTCGCACGCGCTACCACACAGATGAATTTCAGAACACCAAAAGGGATAAAAAGAAAACAAGGAAATAGGAGAATTTTTAATCAATAAAAACCCTGGACTTTGATTGCCTTTTAATTTCTAAATAAATGTTAAACCCAGTATGATTATTGTGACTGATAAGTAGAAAATTCCTTTCCATTTTCCAATTTTTTTTAAAATGGAATGTTTTAATGAATTCACTGCAGTCTTTTTTTTATTGGGAAATGAAAAGATATTTTACAAACAAATTTGTGTAATACATGGAAAGAAAGAAATGTTTGGAGAGAGAAAAGAGACTTACAGATGTCTTTTCAAGAATGAACAGTTCCAGAAGTCCTAGTATCAATATACCTTACCTTCTGAAGGATCTCTTGTTTGAAAATTGCATGTTCATCATTTTGTTTGAAAATTGCATGTTCATCATTTTGTTTACAAGTCAAAGAAAAGCAACTTCACTTGAGAGCATTTCAAATGCTATAAATGAAATGCAGTGAGATATTTCAATCTTTTGCAAGCTTTAAGAAGCAAAGGTTGAAATTATTCAGTGGTTTTATAAATGTCATTTAAAATTACTAGAAATATAATTTATTTAATAAGTGACAAAGAAACATAATTTATTTTTTGCAATAAAATGACAAAATTGGGTAAAGAATGACTTAGAACATTTGTTTTTAATCCATGGGTCATGACAAAAAATTGTCATTGTGCTATTTTAAGATCAACCATAAAAATTCAAAATTTCCTACCCAAGTGGTTTTTAAGCATTTGATGGGTGTCAAGGATAACACCACAACCTAATATGATTCAACACCCAGTAAGGTTAAAACATTGGTTTTTAACATTATGCTTCAGTCATATATGACATTATCATGCATGTGTCATGTCACATGGTGTTCAAAATGTATGTAATGGAAAACAGTAAAAGGCTTTTATGGATAACTATTGGATTCTCTTACAGGCATTATGTAACAATAAAATACAGGCATTATGTAACAATAAAATACAGGCATTATGCACCAATAAAATACAGGCATTATGTAACAATAAAAAGAAATCATTTGTGAAAAATATGGTATTTTATGTTTAGCTTGTTAATAGTATTTCAGTACTTTAAAGTTGATTTGATTATATGGGAATCTGGGTTTTTTGTGTCTTAATCTCCTAATGGCCATTTATTAGATTATAAAATTACAATATTTGGTGTGGTGATGTATTTCCACAGCAGCTTGATTCAGCATATCCTTTTTCATTCCTCATTCTTATGCACTGCAGTACAGTTGAGTTGATAATTAGTATATTTAATCAAAATTTAATGAATATGGTAATTACTATGATTAGTCAAATTTTTATTAAAACTTTTAACTCCCATGACTCAAAATTGTAAAAGGAGAAGGGGCCATGATTCATTTAAGTTTATTTTAGCAGAAACTTTTTCATATTGTCTCACTGTATGGAGTCTTAGTGAAAAGAAACAATCCAGCCATCTGATTTCATTCCTTGTGTGTGATGAGGACCACATGTTTTGAATTAAGTTGTCAAGTATACAATGCATGAGAAACTCCTTTTCCCATTTATTGTTCATTGTGAAAGCTTGCCATTGAAATATATTCTTTTTCCACCACTGATTAATTGACCTATCCAAATGTTCATAAGAAAAATCTGGAAAGATAAACAAGTATTGATTGATTCCTTTCTTGATAATTTTCCTTGTTGTCTAGGCTGAGAGTGCCATACTGGAAAACATGGAGTCCCCATGAGATAGAATGAACTTTGCACTTGTGGTAAACTATACTACTGGAGTGTGCTGAAGTTTCCAAAGATGAACTCTACTGAGGATAGACTTGTACAATGCAACCTTGCTAATCTGGACAATCAGGGTTGACTTGTGTGGTGAGGAGTCAGACCTCTTGAGTCCTTATCTTGATATTTTTGTGCTCTACTACTAATCTGATATGTGTGAAAGGAAAGTCAGGGTTCTGGGTTAATGTGTTATATCACTCAATTTCATTGTTTGGATTATTTTACAGCAAGTTGATTTAAGTCACAAATTCCCTCAATCCAGGAGAAAACATTCAGGCCACACAAGTTTGGTCTTTCTCAGATTTTGAAGAATGCCATCTGGTCTGGATTTTACCAACATCAGTTATGTCTGGTCTTAATTCTTAATTCTTTTCAAGTTTTATTGGACCAACTTAAAGTCCAAGCTTGACCAATCAAATTTCATAAGTCAAAACATAAAGGTAAGTTGGTGAACTGAGAGTCTGTTGTTTTAATGGACAATAGTTATTTATATATATATATATATATATATATATATATATATATATATATATATATATATATATATATATATATATATATATATATATATATATATATATATATATATATATCAATCATCAGAACCAACTCTGTCTCTTTTGTTCATGGGTAACACAGAATCATTAAAGACTTAGACACCCAAAATGTAAAAATATGTTTTTCCCTGGGGTCACTGTAACCCATATTCTTCATAATAATAATCAATCCAGATGACTGTATGCAGCTCTTTATGTACCACACCCTTACCAAACGAGAAAATCACAATGCCCTAGATTTTCACATTTTACTGTTATAGTTTAAGTTATTACATTTAACTCGTGGCCACTTTGGCATTTTGAAACCTGTAATAAGAACTTGGTGAGGGGGTGCATTTTGTGGAGCACTACTCTGTTACTGCAGAAGTAGGTCATTATGGCCCATATCTTATGGTTCACTGACTTTGGCTACATTTTGCATTTGATGTTCATTTCACAGGTGCCTGTTCATACTAGAATCATGAAATATGATAATGATATGTATCTGTTAGTATCACACCAAAACAACAAAAACACTGTGACCTACATTTAACCTTTAATGGCTGTGGTTAAGGTTTGTTGCATTAGGCTTGTGACCATGTGAGTTTTTGGCATTGATATTCCCAGAATTTTCATAAGGTGGAATTCCTACTAGCAGTTTTGGATGTGTGATTTTTCAACTTTTTAAGGGTGAAGTTTTTTTGAGAATAATACATATATTTATAAAATAAACTGTTTGGCAAGAAACGTGTTTGAAAAAAATTCTTTGACAGCGGCCACCCTGAAAATCTTGTTTTAGCTCCTGCTCCCAAATTGATAGTCCTATCAGCATCTGATTTTCACTAAAAGACTTCTTATGATATCTAGTTGGTCTTGAGTGAAAATCATGTTGGTTTGACCTTCAATATGGCTGCCATTATGGCCATCTTGAAAATCTTTCCATCACTACTTTTTACAATGTCTAGTTGGTCCTAGTTGAAGCTTATGCAAGTCAAACTTTCTGTATGGCCACTATGGTGGACCTCTTGAAAATCTTATCACTACATTAAAACCTGTCTTGAAAGACCACTGCTATGTGAGATCATACTCTCAGTGCACAAATTGTTTGATTATATAGCAATGTGACATGTCACGAGAGACCACCTGTCTTTGAGAGACCATACTTTTTTGGAAGATGGGTGGTCTTTCAAGACAGGTTCTACTATACTGCTGGATGGATGACAATATCGACAAGAGGTTTTCACAAGAAGACTTCTTATGATGTCTAGTTGCTTGTGAATGAAAATGGTTATGATTTTGCATTCGTATGGATGTCGTGATGGCTGTCTTGTAAATCTTGCTGTTGCTACTCATCATGTATAGAGGATCACATCAACATGGATGTTTTCACCAAAAGATTTTGTATGATGTATAATTGGTTCCAAATCAAATATG
Organism: Sinohyriopsis cumingii; assembly: GCA_028554795.2. NCBI lineage: Eukaryota > Metazoa > Mollusca > Bivalvia > Unionida > Unionidae > Sinohyriopsis > Sinohyriopsis cumingii. The sequence goes on along the minus strand of CM068836.1, from coordinate 25,215,702 downwards.
GTGCTGATCTTACATCTAAAATGTCCACCACTTCTTATTGCTGAATATATATCAGTTTGTTTTGACACTCAATAATTAGAAAGAAGAAATGGTTTTATCTTGGACTACTGGAAATTCTTCTCAGCAAGTAGAAAGCAAGCCCTTTCAAGGGATTCTTGTTTTCAATCTTAATGTTTTTCTTTTTTTTTACTAGAAGTTGCTCTCCCACCCACCAATGATGTTTTAAAAATTAATTGTGCAGTATATAAATGTTTGCTACCCCACCCCCACTGAAAGATTACTGCTGACAGCCTTGCAGCTTAGTAAAACCTATTTTTATCATTGTTATTCTTGAGAAGTAGCATAAAATATCATGATGATAATTACAAAGATAACAATTTTTCATGCATTGGATGTTCCGTACAGAATTCTGCCAAGAGAACCATACTTTGTTAGCTTTTATTCATTAGCAAGAAGAAGGAAAGCTTGCATGTGAAAACATTTACTTTTGGGAGTATGGAGAATGCATCATGGAATAATATCAAAGGGGGTTTGTATCTCTGAGATAATGAGCTTTTAACAAAGGACATATGGAATTCTCTTTGTCTACTGCATCCAAAATCTCTGAATTCATTCTAGAATTTTGTCAGCAACACAGTGGTTCCTCAGTACACAGACTTACCCTACTGCCATTCTTATGATGCAGGTATCATCCTGGATTCCGTTTGGTTTTCTTTTACTGTGACACGGCATGTCATGACAAAAATTATTTTGTTTTTACTCCCAAACCTCCTGACATGATTCTGTTTTGAAAAAGAAATTGGTGTCTAATTAGTCTTTGAAAAAGAAAAAACTGTGAGTGAGACTTTTCTGTTCACAGCAGTATAATACCATTAGCATGTAGCCTGTATAAAATGGCAAGTATAATTCCCATGCTTTCATGTTTAATGATTATTGAAACTATCAACACTGGACAGTTTATACAACAAATTGTCATGCAGGTGATTAAAAGGTAAAGGTGGTGAGATATAAACAACCATCATTACACAGACTACATACATACTGCCAAAAGATAGTGTGAATTTGTGTTGCTGGTCCTGCTTTGGGAGAGCCCATTATGCTAATTTGCACAAGTCCAATACATAAAGTGGAACAACCCAATTTATTTGAAGTTGGTAAATCAGATATAGTTTTAAAGAAACATCACTGATTACACTTTCTTGCCTAGAATAAGAATGGGTAAACCATTATTATTAAAGATTATTGACTTGTTCATGATCCGAAGTTACATTTCTCTCAAATCAGATAAACTCGTACATAAAATACAAAACATGATTACATGAGCTGTTGGAATGGTAAAGTTAGGAGCAGTGTGGAAGTGTGATCCATTTTACTATTTTAAAATGTAACAACTGTGATTCAGGGAAGGATTAGCCATCTGTGAATGCAGCAAAACTAAATCTCAAATTATCTCAGACAAACAACCAAACTCTCCTTTAAACTATTTAATCTCACATGTGATTTTGTCTTTAGGCCCATATACCAAACCTTGTATACTTAGAAAAAAAACTTTCATTGTAATTTTTTTCACATATTAATAACCCTCATCAAGAAGCAGCAATAATTTATTCTTTCCAATACTGCAAAATTATATGTGCCCAAATCAACACCTTTGTTGTTAACCTTGCCCCTCTTCCCCTCCCCCCCAAAAAATTTATTTAATATTTTTCAAATCAAAAGTAAATTCAATGAAATCAGTCTCATACCATGGCTATATGTTGCTGTATTCAGATGGTTCCAAATATGGAGATAATGTTGCAGTTGCTTTTGCAACCCATCATGGCACCATCTTAAGCTGGTTACTCCAAAAGCTGTCATTTTTAATTAACACATGACAGCCATACTCAAATTTTTGAACTACTTTGAAACCTCAGAAAAACTCGAATTTCAGTGCCTCATTATTTTTCAGATTCCCTTTCTACACTGAAAGCCTTACAAAACCTTAAATTTGATAATCTAATAATGTTCCAAATCTGAAAGAAATGTCATTTGCTCATTAAATCTGGAAAAGGTATTCTATATTGTTGACAGTCTAATCACCTTGGTATAAATGGTGTTAAAAGAGAAGTTAAGGCAGCCACCCTGCAGTTACCCATTTCAGAATGGATGATTCCATGTATTGACTCAATAAATTGTCATGTTCTATGGACATGGCAAGGTATGTGGAGTGAAAACTCCACAGTTAAGCTTTGGAACACAAAACCAGTATTTGGAGAAAGGCATCCCTTATTTAAAACAAAACACAGAGATGACATAGTATTTGTGCTGATCATGTACAGAATACATGTACCAGACTTATTTCCTATGTCCTGAATTGTGTGTCTGGGCCAGAGTACATATCTTGACAGTGTCCAGTGACAATGGAATATATTCTTGTTGAATATATCCACCATACAAGTGATTCTACTGGTGTTAGGACAAACTTACCATTTTAAAAACTGTCTACTGCAGATACAATTTTATAGCTAAAATCTATTGCTTTGGAAAATAAAAGATTTTATAAACATTTTTTTTAATAACTGAATTTGTATGCATTAGTTCCCCACATTACAGAAACCAGTGGGGACCATAAGTGTTAACCAGTACAATAATGTGTGGCTGAGTAATCAGCTTAAGAAGCATAGCATGTGTACATAACAAGATGTCAACTGAGTACCTTATTGTTGCAGTCTGGAGAGTTTAAGTCAAAATTCAGAACGTTTATAAGTAATAAAGGGATCTAATTGGTCCATGATGGTTTTTGAGTCTTTGAATAAAAAATCAGCTGACCTTTGGGCTCTCTTTTTAATGTCACCTCTGCCAATCAAACAATAATTTCAGCAGAAACACATGAATTGGTATTGTGAGCATTTGTGTTGCTTAATTGTTATTGCATTGTTCAATATGTTTTTAGAGGAATATTTAAAGGCATTTCACATGTTTTTGGGTTCAATTCATGTTAAAATGCCAAAACATCCTTTCTCCCAATACAAAATAAACACTGACTAAGAAATATGAGACTCAGAAATACATCTGAAGTCCAACTCAGGACCTTTCTCCTTGGGTTAACTTAATTTGGAGAAGTATTGGAGAACTGTTAGCAGCCGTAAAAACCCATCTACAGGAAAACTAAAGTTTAAACTTCTTTGCAGGCTGAGCATGGTTGTTTTGTCATTGCCACTTCCGATGCTGATACTGAGAGTATATTCTCCATTCTTCACAAAATACAAAGTGCTCAAGTGGGAAATCTGGACCAGAAAACCATTGAGAGCCTGTTAAGTGTGAAGCTTAACAATCACAGTGACTAGTGGTCACAGTCAGTATCTTATGAAAGGAACTAAAAATGCTTGTGGATTTGATATAAAGAAACAATCTTTCCTATAAATTGTGAGATATACAACTCTTCCTTTTTCATTTAACTGCCAACACACTAACTGGTATTCGTTCATTATTATTGCAACATTTTCCATTAGAATCCGATCCATGTTCAAAAGTTGCTGTTTTTATCAAATGAAAGGATACATATTATGTAAAACAAATCCACTTGTTTTATTTAAGACCCCTTAAAACATGTAAAATTTATGTCAATCAAACAAAATCTACTGGTTTAGAAGCCCCTTTTTGTGTGAAATGTTTTTAAATCTACTCATCGAGTTGCTAGTTCTCTTACATGCATGATCAGCTTTGATCCTGTGGGACAAAAGTGTTAGGATTAACAAAGCTTTAAGATTATGTGCCACCAGAAAATTGTGGACTTTTAAAAGAAGGTGAATTTATAGAACAGATGTTTCCTCTTTCTTTTAAGGATATTGTATTTGTAATCTTCATCTTTTCCTTTTGGGAGTTTTGGCATCAGTACCTTTTATCTTCTGTCATTTAGTATTACATGTTTTCATATGTTCTGGAAGGAATTCTTTTTTTTAACATTTTTTTCTTTCTTCAAATTTAAATTTTTGGATCATAACTATTAATCAACACTATATAGTATTGTGCAACCTACCATTAAATTATATATATTTACCATATGTACTTGCTTATAAGTCATGTAAAACTGTAAATAACTAAGAGCCTGATCTGCACTAGCATAACGTACCTGCAGATCAGAGTCTGTGTTTGTTTTACTGATTCCCCCTTACAAAATGGACAGACCCAGATTTGCCATTGCATTATGTGATGGCAGATATGTGTCTGTGCAGTTTGCAGTTGGACTTGACTTATAAGTGAGCATATATGGTATACATTGTTCCAATTGGCACACTGTATAGAATGATTGCTTCTTTGATAAAACTTGGTCCTGTAAATCTTAATAGATGCCAGTTTGTTTATATATTTGCCAGAATGGATCAAAATACAAATATCAAACATGTTTTCAAGCTAGTTGAAACAATTGCTTTGCATCTTTTTCTCTTAAGCTAATCACATATGCTTGTACACCCTTTATTACGATCTCATTTGATGGCCTCAGTTGCTGATTCGACATCATTACGCCAATCTGTTCTGATGATACTATCATTCCAATTTTTTGCTATCTCAAAACCTTTAATTCTGGGATGGGAGCTGGTGTTATTGTGGATACTACTTAAGTTATTTTTCATCTTAGCTACATTATCAAGATAGGGCTAATGGAAGCCCCTAGAACCCATTATAAACATAATAATCAAAATTCCATTGGACTTGTGAATTACTTATTGTTTCAAGTTTTCTAAATGACTCATAAAGCATCTTGTGCCTCCATAGGGGGTACTCTTCAACTGAGACCATATTACTCTTTGGAGTTCTTTGTATTCCTGGCAGAGATCAGAAGTTCATTCCATTCCATAGCTCACATACTGTGAAGCAGGTTTATATAGTTTTATATACAGTGAACTATTATCAGATAGGTGGGTAATAATTATGTTGGTTGGAGATCAAAGTTGCTTGAGGGATTTTTTGCAGCTGTCACAGTATACAGATCAGACACAATAATCCTCAGAAAAATAAGGCTGGTTACCTTAGGCCAAAAGAGAAAAAATGGTTCTGGTAACTGTGAAAACAATGGAGTAGGAAAGTAGGGGCTAATTATTCCTGATTAATTTTTTTATATCCAGTTCATGCTAGTTCATGTCATACTCCAATCTAAAGTTACCATTTCAGCAGCAAAAAATGTGCTGCACTTAGTACCATTCTATGTTGTATTTTTTGTGTGTGCATGATTAAAAGTTCTAGATTGGAACTATTAAAGCAGGCTAAGTCAGGACTGGCTTGCCAGTAGCTTCTTGTGGGTCAGTGGTTCTTTACGGGGTTTTCTTGGGTTCTTCCTCCACCATTAATACTGGCCGCCATGTATAGCCTATCGTGTGCTGAAAAATGGCGTTAAACCCTACAACAACAACAACAATAAGTCAGGACTGTGACTGAAAGTGTGCTGGTTGAAATCTTGCTAGTGGACTAACCAAGGACAACTGCTAGGGCATGTCTGTTGGCATGGATCTTTGGTACCTTTGCCTCAACACTAAATAACCTGCCCTGTGTTGATATGCCTAAGAGGACCAATCCAAACTAAACCCCAAAATGTGTTGTATTTCAGACAGTAAGAAGTTCTAACATTGCAACAAATTTTCAAAATCATTTTTTATACAAATGTATCATAAATAATGAAAAATTATTATTTCAGCAAATCCAGGTTTGCATTTGATATGATTGGTTGGGTTTAATTGGTGTTTTAAGACAAATCAACACTTTGAAGGTTGAAACATGACAAAGCAGGATGAGTTAAGTGCCCTGGCTAAAGACTCAACATGGTAGCTGAACCAGGCTGATCCAATGGTGGTAATTGAACCCACACCTTTCTGGTCTCCATTGAGTCCAACACCTTAACCACTTAGCTACCATAGCCCTTAATATGAAGGAATATGCTGCTACATACCATCAGTACTTGCTTATGAGTCCAACTGCAAACTGTACAGACCCAGATTCGCTGCTGCATAATGTGCTGGCAGATCTGGGTCTCTGCAGTTTGTTAGGAGCAATCAGTAGAATAAACAATATAGACCCTGATCTTATGATACAGCAGATCAGGATCTTTGTTGTTTGAAATTTGATGTGACTTATAAGTGAGTAACGATGGTAGATCATAAGAATTTACTCTGATCACAAATGTCAAATACAGGATCAGAGAGGAAGTATTTAATTACAATGGGCTGATGATTAGTTTATCTCTAGGATTATGTTTACATGTCACTGTTAATAACAATGGAGGTGGTAATCTGTTAGTATTCCAGATCTGTTGTAATAGCTAGAGATTTATAAAGCAGTAGTCTTTATATGTCTTTTAAGTACTAAATTCCAAAATTCTCAATATAATACAAGAAAATTTAATTAGAATGGTTCCTCAGAAACTGACTTCCTCTGTAGACATTTTACAGATGTGCAACAACATATTGATTTGTTTGGTGTTTACCAGAGATGTACAACAATGTTTTGGTTTGTTTGATGTCTAATGGAGATGTAGAACAACATTTTGGTTTGTTTTGTTTCTATTGGAGATATTTAACAACATTTTTGTTTGGTGTCTGTTGGAGATGTACAACATGTTGGTTTGTTTTGTGTCAGAGATTTACATAACATTTTGGTTTGTTTGATGTCTGTTGGAGATGTACAACATCTTGGCTTGTTTGGTGTCTATTGGAGATCTACAGCAACATCTTGGTTTGGTGTCTGTCAGAGATGCACAACAACATTTAGGTTTGTTTGGTGTTATCAGAGATGTACAAGATCTTAGGTTTGTTTGGTGCCTGTTGGATATGTACAACATTTTGGTTTGTTTGGTGTTTATCAAAGATGTACATCATTCTGGTATCTTTGGTGTATTTTACGAAGTAGCTTTGATTAGTTCTGTTGGGCAAAATGACTTAAATGTCTTTCCTAAGAACGCAATATGACCCCTGCATATTTTGATCCCAGATGAACCATTCTAATACCATTTGTACGCATTTATAACATGAGTCTAACTGCAAACTGTACAGATGCAGATCTACTGTCACATAATGAGCTAGCAGATCTTGGTCTATGCTGCTTGTTAGGAGTAATCAGTAGAACAAACAACATAGACCAATGGTCAGCTACCTATTTTGCATAGCATGCAACGTTTTCCAGATTAATTACAAAATTAATGAGCATGTGCCACCAGTAGTGAGATAACACTGTTAAAATCAAGATTTTTGGCTGCCGTTTGCATACCATATTAAACCTCTTGACGTGCCACCTTGTGTCACGAGTGCCGTATGTTGCCAACCCCTGATATGGACCCTGATCTGCAGGTGCATTATGCTATGGTAGATCAGGCTTTTTGTTGCTTGCAGTTTGACTCAACTTATAAGTGAGTATACATGGTACTGATCATACCTGTTGAAACTAGTCAAATTTTATATGATAGGCAAACTTTGTGGTCCCAATATTAGCACAATAGGTGTGTTATAATTGAATGTCCCTCCATATAAGCCATAAGATATGTGTGTGCATGTCTCTAGTGCAATAACAGCAGAGGGCATACAATTTTGTTGCTGTCCCTTCTTCTGCACATTCATCACAAAACTCTTTTAGCCTGATAACCTGCTAAGTATTAAGCAATGAATCATGACATTTTAAACACTTTTCATGGTCATAAGCAGATCACCTTTATAGATTTTTATATATATATCAATTTTATTGAAATATCAATTTTTGGGTTCTGCTTTGGGAGCATACATGTCTTACAGACATAATTCTAATTAAAGATAGAATTTATAAGTTTGAATTGGTTTAAAGAAAAAAAAAATGTCATTGGTATTTGAGATTTGTGGGATAGGGAAGGGTTTGTATTGTTTTCTTGAAGGTTCGTCATGTGGTCTTACAATTCAGGATTTTAACACCAATAAAGTTCACAAAAATTTATATCACTAAAAAATAGTGAATTGACAGTATAAGTAGTTAACTGTTAAATCAGTGAGATCATGACATGGCCATCTTTAGTGCTGTGTAGCTTGGAAAACACAGTGGTAATTCACCAGTTTGTCACTACAGAAGTCCTGGGTCCTTGTCCCTGGATTCTGGTAGCCCCACAAGACAAATGGTTTTCTTTGGGTTCTGTGGTTTCCTCTGTATCAAACACTATGATGTAAGCGCAAAGAATTCTTGAATCATTACAGTACGTAACAGGGGTGCCCACATAATTTTTTTTGGTGGGGGGAAAGAAAAATGTGGTCAGCTATTTAGTTTTTTGGATGTAAGCCAAAACATGCTTAGATGTGAATTTTTTTCTCTTCTTTCTCCCCCCCCCCCCCATTGTCCCTATAAGCAGGTACCCATGGTAAGAAAATTATCAGAACCTGTTTTTGAAAGGTTCTAATATTCATTATAATTACCAAATTGTAAACTGCTCTGGTGGCCTAGTAGTTAGAGCATCCGCCTTGGATGCTGGAGTTTGTGGGTTTGATCCCTGGCCGAGTCATTCCAAAGACTTACAAAAATGGTACTAACAGCTGCCACGCTTGGCACTCAGCATTAAGAGGTTAGTGTTAGGACTGGTCGGCCTGGTGTCAGGATAATGTGACTGGGTGGGACATTATGCTACATGTCTGCGGCATGATGTCCCAGTGCTAGACATCACTGCAGACATCGTAGTGATATGACTGAAATTTTTTTAAAGCTGCGTTAAAAAACCAAATCACACACACACACCAAATTGTAATTATACCACCTTTTGACTTGGCAGAGGTTCTAAACAACAATAGTGCAACTATAATGCATAGAATCAGTGAAAATAAAAACATAGCAAAAATTTAATTGAAAAATCTTCAAAATGGGCACTGCTGCATATGTCATGACATCTGACATTTGTCATATTTCAAAAACAATATTTCTGCTTACATCACAGCAAAACAAGGCTAGTAACTCAAGCTGCATCTTTCACTTGGTAAACCAGCTTCCAAAAATAACCTCCATTTATTGTCTAATTGAGTTTTCAACATGTTTCTTTTCTTTTAATTTCTTTGCAAGGTTTGTCTAAATAATTATTGTTATTTTAAGGTAAAGCATAGGTAAACAATGAAAAGGAATCTGCATATTTCCATGTTGTGTTAAATTGCAATGACATCACAGATATGACATTTTTTTGCCAGTTGACTAATGAAATTGATTGTTTTGATTGTTTAATTTAGTATCTTGATGTATCTTAATGACAGTCACATAGTACTCTTGTATAATATTATACAGGTACTGCATCATTTAGGACATGAGGTTATGATGACTGGAAGGTTTTATATACATGAAATACAATTTTAAAAAATTTGATCTTGCTTGCAATCAACTGAAATTTAAACTTGCAAAAATGTATGCTGTTGAAAACAAATATGTCAGGATAATTTTGTTTGAAAACTATGCATAAATAATCATTACTCGAAAATTTAAAAGTATAATTTGCCCAATTTACAAGTATCCTATTGGAAAATGACTTTTGAATTTATGCCAAAACTTCAAGAACACATCAATGGCATAAATCAGTGGTTCCCAAAGTGGGCAGTGGGATTAAAGAGGGGGCAGTATGCTGAAGAATGCTTGTTATGGGACAAGGTAGGGTGGCACTGAGGATAACCAAGGGAATGTGACCCAAAAAGTTTGGAAACCACTGGCATATATCAAGCATCAAAGAATTATTGGAGTTTGAAAGTTGTTGGATTTATTGCATCATCTGTTCTGGATACAGTCTGTTCTTCATTCTATTGTTAATTCATCTGCCTTCTGATACTTGGGTTTTGGTGTACATGCCTTACTGGAAGTGAAAGCTAGATTGTTAGTTTAAGTACCAGTAATTGAGAACTGTAGATAAAACCACATTTATTTTATCCAAACACTATTTCTTGAATTTTGTATACATTTTAAAGTCATAGCATTACCTACCTCATTTTTCAGTAAGATGCCTCATTCTGATTGACAGGAAGTAGATAAAATGTAAATGTCTTTATAGCCCATCAGTAACAGTAATCCTTTGTACTTCTGTAGGTCTGGGTTCAGTCCCAGGGTCTGACAAGTGTAAACATATGTTGTTGTTCATTCAAGGTTGTATGTTTGCTGTGGATTTACTGCTTTCATAAAATAGCTTCAGTGCAGCATCATGTACAAATGTTAGCAACGTTTAGTGCAATCTGTGAGTATTACTATAAATAATCATAGTTGTGCTTTGTTGCCTTCCCATGGCTCCTTTTTTCTTAAATATAAATGAAACATTTAAAATAATTTCATATTATATTAATTATGGCAGTAGTTTAGTTTGGTATTTTATGGCAGAACAACACAAATTGGTAAATAGGAGTAAAATGCCTTGCCAGAAGACACAACACTGGTTCTCACCTGGGCTGATCAGATGGTAGGATTTGAACTTGCACCTTTTTGCATGTTAGATGCTAAGTCACCATGGCTCCTACTTTCATTAGTTACCTATTACAACATGCAGGAGAGCAGACCAACCCTATTGAACATCACTGGGCCCATTTTATTTGCCTGTTGGAAACTTTTGATTGTCTCTCAGTAGATCACAAATTTTTCTTAGGTTTAAATTGCACACGAATAGTGATTGGGCAATTCAGTACCACTGATTTCTTATGGAACACAACAAAATCTACCTTTTTATACTTGCATAATTTTTAACATAAACTTACTTCTAAGGAGTCATAACTGAGATGGGTTTATGAATTATTTTTACTTATTAACTTAGGAATTCACCAGATAAGTATAGAAATTAATTTCTAAAAGTCATTTACAGTTTCAAAATAGAAATACCCAATTGCTTCAAACTTGTGCCATTTTTATACGACTTCCAGAGGGTGGATCATATTATGTTATCATATTGTCTGGCCATTTTTCTGTTACCAATTTAATTTCCACACAATAACTGGAGTTTTCCACAGTCTACATTTACATAACATTCTGAATGAGTTGCATTTATTGTAAGGAAGAACTATATTGATTTTGGAGTTAAAAGTTCAAATGTGTGGTTCTCAGATAAAAGGCATACCAGTAGTAAGGTTCTCAGATGAAGGGCATACCAGTAGTATGATTCTCAGATATAGAGCACACCAGTAGTATGATTCTCATATAGAGGACATACCACTAGTATGATTCTAAGATGGAGGGCATGCCTGTAGTATGATTCTCAGATGGAGGGCATGCATGTAGTGTGATTCTCAGATAGAAGGCATACCAGTAATATGATTCTCTGATAGAGGGTATACCAGTAGTATGTTTCTCAGATAGAGGAAAATGTATAAAAATATGTACATTTTCAATTGTGATTTAAGAAATATGTTTTTGAATATCCAGATAATTGTTGGAATCCAATCAGAGGTCTAAAAAAAGCATAATAAGCAATTACTCTGTTAAATGACTGTATTTAACTAATCTTCATTCTCCTGATAAAATGAGGTATAAATTAAATGAAAGAAAATATGGCATCTTCTTGGGTTGGACTTTCTGTGGTTTCTAGACAGTTTATGTTTTCCACCTAATTCTACCAATTAATACAAAGGAAAAGCTATTAAAGTGCATCTAATTATTTACTGTTGGATTGGGATGAAATTCATAAGTCTTATGATGTATTTCTTGGAAACTAATTTAGACAAACTGAACACAATATCATTTTGGCTGTTTCCTGGTTTCTCATCCCCAGTTCTGTAGAGAATTGAAAAGTACACTAAATATGGAGCCTATTTTGCTTTGAAGTCCAGTGTTATTTGTGAAACAGGCCTGTTTACAATGATGTACCTCGTCACATTAACACTGTATTGCTTTGTACCATTGAAGTGCTCTCAGCTTCAGATAAAAACACAGAGCAAAACCAATTACAAGTCATCCGTTTGTTTTGAAATGTAAATCCCTTCACAAGTTGGCCCACCATTTCATCTCCAAATTTCTTTTTATCTAAGCATGCCTTCTGCACTAATCATTTTGTTTTAATTTTCTCGATAAAGCACACTACACCCTTTTGTTTTGAAATACAAATCTGCTTCCCCTTTTCTTGTGAATTTTGTTCTCCCTCTTTATTGTCTTTTTTTATGTATTAACCTTTATTGCTTAATGCCATTTTGTTTTAATAATTCTTCTGATATATGGATATAGGAAGTAGTGCACCATTCTTGCGTCAAGTTTCCACCAGCTGTTAGGAACATAAAAATGGCAATCAATTTAAGTTTCTTAGCTGGCTTTTGTGTTCTCATATTCCCAGAAGATATTGGGGTAAAGTTGATAAATAACTTCATGGAGCTAGAAAAATACATTAAAATTGTAAATCCTTGTGCTTATGTGCCATATAATTACACAGATTTAGATATGTATGCCCCTTCATTGAATTACTACACTGAAACTGTTGTACTTAAATTGCTGTGATTCATGTTTTGTAGCAAATCTTGTGACTTAAGAAAATTTCCAAGTTAGGTTTCTCAATTGGTAAAGTATAATTTTTAACCCTCTCATATTTTAAATTACCTTCAGTAGGTAAAATATAATTTTGAACCCTCTGATCATTTTATACTACCCTCAGTAGGCAAAAATATTATTTTGATAGTTTTTTTATTAACCTCAAAAGGAAAAGTAATTTTGAACCTCTGATCATTTTAAATTACCTTCAGTAGGCAAAAATATAATTTTGATAATTTTTTATTAACCTCAGTAGGAAAAGTATAATTTTGAACCTCTGATCATTTTATACTACCCTCAGTAGGCAAAAATATTATTTTGATAATGTTTTTATTAATCTCAAAAGGAAAAGTAATTTTGAACCGCTGATCATTTTAAATTACCTTCAGTAGGCAAAAATATAATTTTGATAATTTTTTATTAACCTCAGTAGGAAAGTATAATTTTGAACCTCTGATCATTTTATATTAACCCATGATATTCTGAGTGAGTTATGGTAACTCGGTAGCGTCAGACTCATAATCTGGGTGGATGGGGGTGGGGGGACTGAGTGGTCTAAGATATTCATATTTATATAGATGACTAACACTCACCTATGTCCACTTCAGTTTGACCAAAAGACACAAAACACTGGTAGTTACCAGATGGAGTAAAATTCCTTTGCTGCAGCAGCACCATTATGTATTTTTCTACTATTATTGTATCTATTTATTTTTCTATTACTGTTGTACCTATTTGTTTTTCTATTAATATTGTACCTATTTATTTTCTATTACTATTTCTATTACTTTTGTCCTATGTATCTATTTATGCAGTGATATGTGAAGTAACATAAGGAGAAGATTCTGGTTCCATAAGAAAAGATGCACATTGAAAACATCACTGAGAACTCCTGAAGCAAAATGAAACTGTTCCATGGCTTTATGAACCAAATAGAACATTTTTCTTATTGCATTCATGCTCCACATGCTTCAGATGGTCAAGTGGTCAGATTGGAGCCCAGTTGGTCACCTGTGGTGTTTAAGCAGTATAATATATATGATTTGATAACTCTATAGCTTCAGCATTGCTTTTCCAATTTTCATGAAAATTGTACCAGACACTTACGAGTCCTTTCAATTACCAGGATTTTCATCTTGGGGAAAAAACACTGATCTTAAAGAAATACTAAATTTAATTAGTGGGTGGAGCATTTTGCATTTTCTGAGTGGTCACTAACTGGATTTTAAAAAAAAGTAATTTTAGTGAACTTCATAGGATCACTCATAAACTTTAGAAAGATTTATATAGTTCATATAGTCTTGCTATAGATGAAGAGGACAAAAAGGTTAAAGGTCAAGGTCACTAACATTTTCTTTTATTTTAAATATACATTTCCAATTGAGGTGAATGACCTTGCTATTGTGTGTGGCTTCTTCCATATTATTGAAAATTAATCAAATTGATGATACGAAAATTTGTATTAGATTCTAATATGATTGATGGATGTCAATCAAATTGTATGCAGACCTTTGCTGACTTGGTATTTATAATTTGCATGACTAACATGTAATGAAATATCTTTTTGTACCCCACTTTTAAATTGTGCCTATCTGTACTTCCTTCCATCCTTTATTCGATGGTCAACATTCTACATCATTTAGCTGAGTTACAGCCCCTAATTGTCACACCCATACACTTTTGTTTTTGTTTTTGTGCATGAATGACTCCATAATTGGAATTTAAATTTAAAAATTGGCAGCTTGATATTAATAAGACCTCCGCTAATTTTGATTTTCATTGTTACCATAGGACATGTTCAACATGTAACATTTTCTTTTAGTAGAGTTATGTCCCTGGTTGTTAAAATACCAGCTTTACTTTCTTGTGCAATAACTTTGTTGGTATGCAGATTTATGTTAATGACACTTTGCTTACAGTAGTTTCATTTTTCAGCATTCAGTCTGTTTTATCATTAAAAAGAGTTGTGGCCCCTGATTGTTGGACCCATTCACTTTTTCTGTGCAATAATTCCCTAATTATTCATTGATATCAAGAATTTTTTTTATTTTAGCAGAAATTGATTATCAGCTTCCTATACCATAGTTTAGTAGAGTTATGGCTGCTGAATGTTGGACTTGTGGCCTTATAGTATGGAGACATCACCTGGGTTCCATTACCTATGTTTACTTTATCAGTGGTACCTTCCTTTACAAATGTACACATTTACTATATCGCTTTTGTAAGGTAGCCCTTTCCTGTACAATACCATACTGTCCCCACTTCCAGAGAAGAAATAGTGGATATCATTTCCCTGAATATGCTAGTTATTTTTGATCATTTACCTGGTTGTGAGGCCAAGTGAGCTTGCTGTATGACTGTTCATCCATCAGCAATTTTGTATTCTTCAGAAGATACAATTCAAATAACTGGACATAAAACATCTTGGCATACAGGCCTTTAAAATTTTAACAAAAATAATGCCAACCCACCAAAAAATATGGCCATCGTTACTGAAAATAGCAAAACCCATAATTTATTTCTGCTTCAAAACAGAATTTGATCACATTTGATAAAAATCATCCTGGCATGAAGAACTTTAAATTTTTTGGTACAAATGATCCAATCATCCAATAAATATTGCTGCAATTACTAAAATTAGAAAATCATTTATGCAGCTTTTTATCCAGAGAACACTAAAATGAATTTGACCAACTAGAACTCAAAGCATCCTGTCATAAGGGCCTTTCAGGACTGGACAAATGATTGCTCTTGCATTAGGCTATGAAGCAGATGTTGGGTGAGCATTTGCATCCCTACTTTGGCCTCTTTGTTTAATTTTGTTTTTTTATTGTCTGTTGTTTGCTTTTTTCTTCAACCGGACTGCATCCCTGATCATTATAGGTTGTATCAGTATTGCATAGTTAAAAGAGATAATCAAGGGAAATTTAAAATATTAATTTATACTTTTGTTAACTTCAGGTTGTACAAAAAGAATTTGTGTTTAAGTGACATGCATTCCTTTTTACCATAGTATTAGAGTGTGTTCAAACAGTGGTTTAAAAAAAACTTGCCAAAATATAAGCAGTTGGTGTTTGCCTGTGTGACATTTCAACACTGAGATTAATCTAATGCTTGTTTTACAGATTCTTTGCATGGTTTTAGTGCAAGTTGTGTGAACCTCTCATCAAAAAATCTGCCACTAATCTACAGAGTGCTTGTCACCCAGATAAAGTGTGGTGTAATTAGAAGATAGTTTTTGCTCTCAGTAGTGTTATCATGTGTTTGTGTCAACTGGAATAGGAGAATGTTACTTGTAGCACTGTATACTGAAACTGACATTTATTTGATCTATGCCACTAAGTATAGTGACAAGATACAAAAGGCAACGGTATTGCAATGAAGTATGTACCAATGTCACATGCTTTCCCAAAAGTCATCTGATACTAAACCTGTGTGCAAAATTGAATAAATGATTTCTGTGCAGCTTGAAAAATAGGTATATAGGACATTTTGTTTCTTCCATTTATGCTGGTTTTAATGGTATTTTAAACACATTATGGTCTACACCATGCTGAGGAAATGGAACTAAATGCTGATTCCAAGGAAGGGGCCCTGAGTGGCCGAGTGGTCTAAAGCGCACACCGTTTTGGATCACTGCCATCTCACCTCTGTCTGTGTGGGTTCGAGTCCAAGGCTCGGCTAGCGTGGGTACGTGGGAAAGCCTGCCAGTAGCTTCTCGTGGGTTGGTGGTTCTTTCCTGGGTTTTCCAGGGTTCTTCCTCCACCAGTTATACTGGCCGCCATGTATAGCCTGTCTTGTGCTGAAAAATGGTGTTAAACCCTAGAACAACAACAGCAACATCATTCCAAGGACAGACTGGGGCATTTGATCTGGGATGACTTGAGCAGGTATTGAACCAGTTATCCCTGGATTATGAGTACAGTGCTCTGCCAACTGAGCTAGTACAGCTCCCACATGTTTGGTTTGTTTTGGTTTTGTGGGGCTGAATGGCATTTTTCAGCACATGGTAGGCTATACATGGTGGCCAGTATTAGGTGAGCCCAATAAAATCATGGAAAGCTACTGGCAAACTTTCTCACATGCCTTTGTTGGTTGAGCCAACTCTCAAAGCAAAATGGACTGTGGTAAGTTGCAAGTGATTTGTAAAGATGAGTACCTTAGACCACTTGGCTCCTGCCTGCCCCCCCCCTCCCAATGACAGCTTGTTAAAGACCATAAGAGGGATTTACATACTCAGATTTCCATTAATTTTGTTGTACATTGTTTAAGAGTAATATGTAATAGAGAAAATATAGAAATTAACAGTATTTTAGGGATGAAAAAAAGAAATTTAAAAATAACTAACTCTTCCAATCAAACAAATGATATAAAGTTTAAATATATAAGCAATAACAATTTAAAAAAAAAATAAAGCAGCAATTGTATATGCAGGTGTACCTCCTGAATGGGAGGAGAATTTTCCCAGTATCAGCAGTGCCTTCTATCCCTCTCATCAATCTTTGAAAATTCTTGGTCTGTTGTGTTTTTTTTTATAGAAAAAATTGTTATACAGATTTCTGGGTCTGATGATGAACACTATATATATCAGTATTGGTAATGCTATTTGGATGTTAGTACAATCTCTTCAATCAGATTCTTGCATGCTACATAAAGAGCATAGGGAGAAATTTATTCAAAGCACATTATTAATCTGGTAGCACTACAAAAGGGGCAGGTGCAAGACACTTCATTAAGAATCAATACACACTTCAGAACTTGGGAAATCTTTAAGATATAACTTATGATTAAAGTGACAAGAAGCTGTATATTGTGTAAAATGTGTAACCATTTTGCCAGATAGGATTCAATGTAATTTATTGACACTGTGATAGATTTTATGTAATATATTCACACGGTGACAGATTTGATGTAATTTATTGACACTGTGACAGATTTTATATAATTTATTGACACTGTGGTAATCTTTAAACTGTGAAACTGTGAAGCAGAGAGAGAGAGAGAGAGAGAGAGAGAAGATTTTTCTGGGCTGTCACATGTATGACCAGCTCTAACTGTAACTGTGGAGAGAGGGAGATGTAGCAGCTGATATAGATAGATATTTAAATACAAGGTTGCTGTACCTTTATCTATTAAACAGACTAAACAGACTTATCCAGATAATGTGCCACAGCCAGAGGTCCATCTTAATTGTCCATAAGTAAACAGTACTGGGAAGAAAGATGATTATCTTGGCAAGATGGTACTTCTACACTTGTTTCCACAACAAGTAGTAGCACTTGATTCTGCTGATTACATCATACTTAATTGATGACACTAGCCTATCAGGAGGAGGTTGATGAGGCTTGTTCATGGTGTCAGAAGTGGGATACATGTCAGCTGAATGGATCAGGGAATAATATATTTTAAATGTTCCAAAGGAAGAAGCAGAGATTGTAAAACCAGTAAAAAAGGGACAATAATAATAATAATAATAATAATAATGATAATGATAATAATAATAATAATAAGTGTGAAACAAGGTAGCTGTACTAACAACTGGAGAGGAAAAATGATAATCGCATTAAAAGATTGCAGTTCCACTGCATGCCATATACTGAATTGTCACATGACTCTTTATTATTTAGGTTAATATACCCATATCATAATTTTTATATATGTAACACTTAAAATAACACCTGATCAATCCATGCAAAGGCATAATGACTAAGGTATCTGAGTGCATTTCATGTCATTTTACAATACAGTGCAGTTTCATAAAATGAAGTAATTATTTTTCATCACGTGATAAGTAGAATCTTACATTTGTGTTCATTTAAAAAAGTGATGTTTATGAAAATAATTTTGATCTTTTGTTCTACAAGGCTTGGAAAGATATAAATTATTTCACTCATATTATAATTTGATTTTTAACAAGCACTCACATAAGATCTTCTACATATGAGATACATAAAAAAATTGAATGGTATACAAAAACAGGCAAAACATTTAATATTATGATAATATTAAAGAGTAAATGGGGAGTAATAAGGCAATAGTTAATGGACACATTTTCTTACTGGATGCTGTTTTACATTATTGTTCAATTCCCTTATTGTTATTTTTGTTAATACTTTTATAAAGCATTTTTAAAATGGAGGTTAAGATTTAATTATAAAGTTAGAGAAAATAGGAAGGGAAAGGAAGGTATTTGATATTGTTATGTTGATAAATTTGTATCACTGATATCTGGAAATTAAAAATGTGTATTTCCGTGAACATTAGAAAGTTTTAATTTTTTTAAATTTTATATTGAATAAGCCATAGATCCAAGTTTCACTGAAGATTGCACATTTCCTTCCACAGACTGATATTTTTAAGTACCTTCCATATTAATTAGTTTACTATAATAAAATGTCAGTGAATTGGTTTGCTGGAACAAAATGTCACTGAATTGGTTTACTACAACAAAATTTCACTGAATTGGCTTACTACAACACAATTTCACTAAATTGGTTTACTACAACAAATTGTCACTGAGTTGGTTTACTACAACAAAATTTCACTGAATTGGTTTACTACAACAAAATTTCACTGAATTGGTTTACTACAACAAAATTTCACTAAATTGGTTTACTACAACAAAATTTCACTGAATTGGTTTACTACAACAAAATTTCACTGAATTGGTTTACTACAACAAAATTTCACTAAATTGGTTTACTACAACAAAATTTCACTGAATTGGTTTACTACAACAAAATTTCACTAAATTGGTTTACTACAACAGAATTTCACTGAATTGGTTTGCTACAACAAAATTTCACTAAATTGGTTTACTACAACAAAATTTCACTGAATTGGTTTACTACAACAAAATTTCACTGAATTGGTTTACTACAACAAAATTTCACTGAATTGGTTTACTACAACAAAATTTCACTGAATTGGTTTACTACAACAAAATTTCACTGAATTGGTTTACTACAACAAAATTTCACTAAATTGGTTTACTAACAACAAAATTTCACTGAATTGGTTTACTACAACAAAATTTCACTAAATTGGTTTACTACAACAAAATTTCACTGAATTGGTTTGCTACAACAAAATTTCACTAAATTGGTTTACTACAACAAAATTTCACTGAATTGGTTTACTACAACAAAATTTCACTGAATTGGTTTACTACAACAAAATTTCACTAAATTGGTTTACTACAACAAAATTTCACTGAATTGGTTTACTACAACAAAATTTCACTGAATTGGTTTACTACAACAAAATTTCACTAAATTGGTTTACTACAACAAAATTTCACTGAATTGGTTTACTACAACAAAATTTCACTAAATTGGTTTACTACAACAAAATTTCACTGAATTGGTTTGCTACAACAAAATTTCACTAAATTGGTTTACTACAACAAAATTTCACTGAAGGAATCATGGACTAAAATGCGATCTTTAGTTATCTTCCAAATATTCTGGGTTTTTTCTGAGGAAAAGTTCAAAAGTTGTTTAAATATGTAGAATTTCTTAACTCTTTTTATTTTTAAATAAAAGGAAAAATCTTAGGATTGCAATTTCAAAATTTGAAAGTTATTTTCATTATTCTTCTTAATCCTGAGAAAAATTCCAATATTGTCAAAATTATTCTCAATGAGAGATTGTAAAATTTACAGTTTGCAGTTTGCATAAACATGCTGAGAAGTAGTGGAGAGAGTGATTGAAGATGGCTAAATCTAGTCCATTGTTGACAATTTTGCTTCATATTTATACCTTGGCCTGGACTAATGACCTAGTTGTATTGTTGACAGTTTTGCCTCATAATTCATATCATGGCTTGTATGGCAAATATAATCCCATTACTGACAATTTTGCCACATATTTTATATCATGGTCTGCATGGCCAACCTAGTCCTATTACTGACAATTTGGCCTCATGTTATATCATGGCCTGCATGGCTGACCTAGTCCAATTGTTGACAATTTGGCCTCGTATGTTATATCATGGCCTGCATGGCTGACCTAGTCCAATTGTTGACAATTTGACTTCATATGTTATATCATGGCCTGGACTGCTGACCTAGTCCAGTTGTTGACAATTTTGCCACATATTTTAAATCATGGCCTGGATGGCTGACCTAGTCCTATTACTGACAGTTTGGCCTCATATTTTATATCATGGCCTGGATGGCTGACCTAGTCCAATTGTTGACAATTTTGCCACATATTTTATATCATGGTCTGCATGGCCAACCTAGTCCTATTGCTGACAATTTGGCCTCATATGTTATATCATGGCCTGCATGGCTGACCTAATCCCAATGTTGACATTTATGCCTCATATTTTATTTTATCTTGCTTATAATAATGTTTATAGTAAGAGGTTGAAAAACAGATGAAAGTTACATCTAGTTTTAATTTGTACAGCTGGTAAACTTTTTTTCCTTGACACAAGAGTTTTGGGAATACTTGAAATTGGAGGAAATCTTGATATTTTCATCTGATATAATACATAACTCTTTTATGTAAATTCTGGGTAATATGGCTGAATTTTGATTTGTGATGCCAGCAAGATGTTATTGAAAAAATTAATTGTTGTTAACAAAAGAATAATAAATTTATTTCTAAAGTCTGTATTTGAGTCAGAGATGTTTAGCTAAACTGAGGCCTGTTCAGAAGTGACATTCTTTGTTCTGAGAATCAAGTCCAGGCAGTCATAGTTTCCTTTTTCCAGAGATGCTTACATGTGAAGGGATTTACAAACATTATCAATCAGCCATTACTGTATGTCAGCAATGTAATTATGGGAAGAGAGAAAGAGAAAAGTGATGCACTCTTCTGGCGTCTGTCAGAAGATACCAGAACTTGGAATTCTGGTGCAGCTTAGATGTTTTGTCCTTGCTTGATGCAACTCTTGCTGAGTAATATTACCCCTTAAGTAAGGTTACTCACAAACAACTTTTAAACCTCAGCCACCATAGATGTATGGTGGACAAGATGGTTGTTAGACCTAATAAATAGGTCTGTCAACCAAAGAAAATTGCCTTTTCCACAAAGATGTTCATGAACAAAATCATCATACATATTATTAATATGTACATTGACATGATGTCTGTTTTCTTTGTGTTATATAATTTGCTTTCAAAGCTGAAAGAATTTATTTGAACTGTGGTATGTCTTATACAATCTGTAGTCAAATCTGTTCATCTGATGGCAGCCAGTGACCGAATCTACAAAGAACATGTGCTAGTGTTTATCTTAAGAAAGAAAAGTATAATTTTTGCCATTTTTACCTGTCAATAATATGTAGATATAATATTTAGATATATTGCAAGACCAAACCACTGACTGCTCCGGTGGCCTTGTGGTTAGAGCATCTGCCTCGGATGTGGGAGGTCATGGGATCGATCCCCAGTTGAGTCATACCAAAGACTTACAAAAATGGTACTAACAGCTGCCTTGGTTGGCACTCAGCATTAAGAGGTTAGTGTTAGGACTGGTCGGCCTGGTGTCAGGATAATGTGACTGGGTGGGACATCATGCTACATGTCTGCGGCATGATGCCCCAGTGCTAGACTTCACTATAAACTGTCACACTGCAGACATCGTAGCGATATGACTGAAAAATTGTTATAGCTACGTAAAAAATCCAAATCACACACACACACCAAACCACTGATTTAAGGTTTCTAAATGGCATAATTTAACCAATTTGCAAAACTCACTCTGACTCCTATGTCACAAAATATGATTGTGTTATTTAAAAAAATTCTGTCATTCAACGGATGAAAATATTTTTTTTAAAAGTGTCTAATGACATCAACTTTCCAAAATAAAACAAATCCAGTAAATTGTTTAGAAATCCTGTCTTCATTTACTGTCTATTATGTGCAAACAGGCTTCCTGGCATACGAGCTCACACACACACACAAAAGTAGATAGTGTTTGGCATTATGTAACCAATGTTTGATTTCAGATCTTTTTGAGAAGGCTTGGTCTTGGACAAAAAACTCTGTTTCTTTTTAAATTCAGCAAACAAACAAAAAACTACACTGCGTTTATGTCTAAGCCTAAAAGGTTAGGAACAACATTTCATAGTGGATAGTAATGCAATTTCCTTAAATGTTTATTTATGCTGAGAGTTTCATGTTGACTGTCACAGTTTTGCAAATCACTTTAATATTTTAGCTTTAAATTTTTTATGATACTGCTCCACAAAAGGGCAAAAGATGTGATCCATTTTTACAGATTTTAGTGTGGTCCCATGTATGCCCCTTGTATACAGATTTTAGTGTGGTCCAGTGTGTGCCCCTTATATACAGATTTTAGTGTGGTCCAGTGTGTTCCCCTTATATACAGATTTTAGTGTGGTCCCATGTGTGCCCCTTATATACAGATTTTAGTGTGGTCCCATGTGTGCCCCTTATATACAGATTTTAGTGTGGTCCCATGTGTGCCCCTTATATACAGATTTTAGTGTGGTCCATTGTGTTTCCCATATATGCAGATTTTACTGTTGTCCCTTGCAGGTCCCTTATATACATATTTTACTGGGGTCCATGTTTGCCCTTTGCATACATATTTTACTGTGGTCCCTAGAGTACCACTTTTAGATAGGTTTTACTCTTGTCCCTAGAGTGCCCTTATTGACAGGTATGCTGTGGTTCCTATGGTGCCCCTTATAAACAGATTTAACTGGTATTTTTCATGCACCTTATAGAAAAGTTTTACTGTGGTTCCTACAGTGCCGTTTATAGACAGGTTTTACTGTTGTGTCTTGTCTGCCGATATAGATGTTTTACGTGGTTTTGTCCACGTACCTTATAGGCAGGTTTTTACATGTACCTTATATACAAGTTTTTGCATGTTGACATGTTTTTGCATGTACCTTATAGACAGGTTTTTACATGTACCTTATAGACAGGTTTTTGCATGTACCTTATAGACAGATTTTTACATGTACCTTATAGGCAGGATTTTGCATGTTGACAGGTTTTTACATGTACCTTATACACATGTTTTGCTGTGGTCCCTAGCATAGTCTGTTTGTATTAACAGTTACATATTAATATACAGCTTGCTAGATCCATCAAATGAATATTTTTATCATTGTGGTATGGGACCTATATAACTTCATTCTATGCTTCAGGCCTTTTGTCACCCTGGACAAGTATTAATGAAATTGCTAATGAGAACAAACAGCTCTCCTCTCCATACAGGAAGGCTACATTACTTCCCTCCTCCCCCTCCCTGACTCACAGACCAGCTACTTAACCTGTTGCTAATGCTACTATTGTTGCTGCTGCTGCTTTGCTCCACAATAAGAAATTCCAGGCTTCTGATTGGTTCATGGTTTATTGTTGACTTTCATCCCCCTCCTCCTTCCCACCACTGGTAAGCAGCAGCAGGGAAGTTAACTTCAGCTGTTATTAAGTGTACTGTTGATGCCAGGGAAATTGTTTTTCTTGAGATGCTTGTGCACTGTTCTTCCACTCCTTCTTCCCACATGTCGTCATCGCTATTTGATTGTTATGGAGGCTCCATTGTGTCCGGAATGTTGGAGATGCAGCCAAGCCTGGCGTTAAATTCAGCCAGGTAAGTGTGTAGTGTAATGGTTTATCAACCTTTACTGATTGATTTTTTACCTGTTGATTCAACCTGCAAAATACAGGCGAAATCTCTCCGAATTGAACATGTTATGTGTTTCATTATTGTATTGGGTGGGGGGATTTGAAGAAATATTGATATATGCTTGGAATGAAAGAAGATAGAGTGTCCCAGTCTCACTTTTACTGTAAAGTGCATCAGAGTCATTAGGTTTAATAATCTTCCTGATTTTGTGATCCCATCCGATACTTTGATGTTGCCATAACTTTCATTCTTCATATTTGTTTTATTTTATTTTCAAACAGTGATCTAGTTTTACTTTATATATCTTGACTGAAAATAACACAAAACACCTTATGTTTATAGGAATGTTTCCAAATCACTGCACATTAATTAGCTAGTCTAAACTTAAAATCTTACTTCAATATTGGGTATCACATACTATGGTAGATATGGTACATCATTTTATCAAAATTGACTGGTTGTACATGTAATTTAATTTTACTCATTATGTACCAATTTCCATGCATTTCATGGTTGCATGAAACCATAAATTTAAAGATTCATTGAATAATAATAATAATAATAATAATAATAATAATAATAATAATAATAATAATAGTAATATACCTGGAAGACAATAGACCTTGCTTCCCTTTTGGGACTTGTTTCATATTGATAAATCTATGTACCACTGAAAATGCCAGTTTTGTTTGTGGCAAAAATCACAAAAATTTGATAGCCATTGCATTTAACAATTTCACAGTACATAATCTTTATGCATTGAATTAAAGGGAATATCAGAAATATATTTAATTATAAGTAAACTGCCATCATCAGCCTATTTTTTATTCTTTGGATCAGTAAAAAAAAGTAGGTAATACAATTGGGAATGAAAATCATTACTAATTTTTTAAAGTTTTCATTGAGTGCAGTGCTACAGTTAATTAGTTTTGTACTGCATTTTAATAAATGTCTGATTACTGGGTTATTACTGAACATACAGTGTTGTTATTGTTTCATTATTATCAGTATTGAATATTAAACAATATTTTCAATACTAAAGATCCAAATTCTTTTAACAAACATAACAGTGGTGCTTCTATTGGTACTACAGTCGCTGCTGTTGCCCACACTGCAGCTCATAATATCTCTACTATGATTTTATTATCAGCATAAAACAGCAAAACTCGAGGAATATTTATATGCAAAATCAATGTCTTCTCCAGTAAATCAATGCATTACAAGGAAAATGATGGTGGAGGTGGTGATGATGATGTCATCAACACTCAGAATATGGCGATGTTTTCATCATTACTTTAGGAGGAGTTTGAAATTTCCGGTCATTATTACAATTCATGGTCCCTTACTATTACACTTGGAGGGGGGTATTTACACCATATAATAGGTGAAGTCATCTTTTAATGGGGTAAATTACAAGCAAGTTTTTACAGCATGTTTAATGCTAAATTGTATTATATTTAGGTACATTTTATGTACAATCTTATTAAATTTGTTATTGCAAGCCAGGAACTTAAATTAATGGAAATAAATAGCAGTTTCAAATAAAAAATTGACCTAATGTACTGGGTACTATGACAATACTAATTTTATATCTGGGATGTTATACTAAGATATCTTAGAATGGGGGAAGACTTAATTAAATTCATTGTTTTGCATGATCATGATGTAATTGTGCTATGCCATTTAGTTAATAATAATTGATAATTAAGATTGTACAGTCAAACAATTTGTAACATAAATGTCTTAGCTGAGAGTGGAATAAATTCTCCCAATATATTCATTGCTAATTTTGCTGTTTTGATGTACACTTCGATAAAGAAAGTGCAGAATTGATTCAAAACAATATTTTCCTGGTAAAAATTACTTGTTATCTTCAATGGTCATGAATATGTATTAGATCTTTTCCTCATTATTCTTTATGTGTATAGATATGTATTGTAACATGTATTGTACATTAAGATACATATTGCTATGTGGCATAGATTTATGGTTTCATGTCTAATCTTAGCTCTAGTGCTAGAAAATGAAGACGCACACTGAATACCTACATGTTGTATACACTGTACATGTATATCAGTCTTTAAGGTAATGCAAACAAAATACGATATTTATCATTATGCAGCAGTAATTTAGCCAATAAAATTTTATAATGTATAAAAAAATTGAAAATATGATTGTGCAAAGAAGTTCCAGAAGGTGTGAAAATATGACATAACTTTAAAATGAAAGAAATCAGACTTTGCTTACATGTTTGATTTCATTTGGAAAAAAAAGAATAAAAATTGATGATAGGTAGCTATTCACCAACATCAATTTTGAAAGTTTGTATTATTTAAGATAACATTTTTGTTGGCAGTAATATATATATATATATATATATATATATATATATATATATATATATATATATATATATATATATATATTACTTTTAAAATCACCATTTTTACCAGACATGCCCTGCAGATGAGCTCAATCCCTCCATACACCATGTTTTTTAACTATATTATATCACAGCATCAAGACATTGGATCTTTAGAACATGATGTGTTCTATACTAGCACTGATAAATAACTTTTGCCTTCATCCTTCAAGACACTTTTGGAGACTTGTTCCAACAAAACTATAGGTATTACGTTGGCTTGTTTTAAGTTAATTAATTTTTAAGAACAGTATTTTTGGAAAAGTAAAAATTACTAATTTCAGTTGAAATTCCACAATACAGTTTTTGGAAAGAAAAAAATGATGTTTATAAATACTTAGTTTGAGACAAAACCAGTGAATCATGGAAGGATGTTAGTATCAAAGCAACAGCTAAACTGAAACTGAACATGACAGGTTTTTCAGTACACTAATAATGAAGTAAATCAATTAAAGTTGGCTATTTTTTTCACAATTTTTTATATCTCCATTCAATTGTTTTAATTATTTTTCACAAATATGTAGTCATGACATTGATTTTTGGAGAAAAACATCCAACAAGCTATTAGAATTTTTGGAATAATGAAGCAGGAATATAACTTAGCTTTTAATATTAAAGGCTGTACAGTTTTGGCCTTTTAATGTTAAAGGCTGTACAATTTTGGCCTTTTAATGTTAAAGGCTGTAAAATTTTGAAATTTTATTTTTTAAATCTTATCAAGATAATCTTAAGAATTATCTTTTGAAATGAAGTTTACAGCCCTAAAACTTCAAGTGCTTTTCCAATTAAATATGATATATATGAAAAAGAATGAAATAAAAAATTATGTTAGATTCATATAACCGATCTGTATTGAAATCCCACATATGAAACCATAAAATCAGTTTATTTGTGAAGCAACATTGAAAGAGAATACCTTTTATCATATCAGTATTTGGAAGAAAATTTGCAAGCCGGTTGGCTTAAACTTGATGCTTACATGCAGTGCTTCATTTTGTGAAGACACTCCATAAATTGCTTTGTATTTTATAGTTTTATTGAGGTAATTGAAGACGATTACATTCCTCTATGACCTAATTAGTCATGATTTGATAACTAGAATGTCAAATTTTCCACTCAATTTATTGTAGTTTCTTGAAATTCTACCAGTTGACTTTGGGAAAGGGAAGACTAATTGTGAAATATTTAAACCTGGTCTCCCTCATATTGTGTGATTGTGAAGTTAGACAGATCCTTGATAAGTTATTCTCACAAGGGGGGTTGCAGAAGGAGAGGGTCATAAACTCTGTGGCTGAATGGTAGATAAAAGCAAGGCAGCTTCCAAGATTTAAAAAGGACAATAATTCAAAATTATCATGGTGTGTTGAAACAAAGTTGGAGTGCGTTACCTCATAAGTCTGGCATTGTTTGACAGTGATCCGACAGAGAGAAATCAACCTGTGCATGCCAGCCGGGTCGCTTATCGGCAGAGCACTTACAGGGAAATTGGTAGCATTATTACCATATCAACTGCCTCTTGCACTATCATTAAAGAGCAGGTTTATCAAATTGAGTGTAGAAGTATGCAGAAAACTCCTTTCTACTAACACCTCCCAAAACTAGGACCAAATGTCATGGGAGATGCAATATGAACATTTTATATCATGAAAATTCATGCCAGATGGGGATTGCACAATGCTGTGAACTTTGGCATAGACAAAATGTATTCCTACCAATATGTTCAAAGTCACTTGTCAGGAAGTTTCCATTATAGAGCATAATTAGTCAAATAATTTTGTCTTGCTACATTTACAGCTGTATGTATTATTTTCTTTGAAAAACTCAAAATAAATGTCCATAAATTATTTAGGTTGCTCTTCCCATCAGGCTTTGAGGTGGTTTCCAAATGGGGGAATATACCACCAAACTCAAAAACAAATTAGAGTGCTACAAAATACTTCTGAAAGTAGATCATGCACACCAACGGAGAAAAAAATCAAATGTTTAACACATTTTTAAAGTTTTTATTATCATGGCTTTAAATTAAAAGGAGAAAATTAACTTTACCTTTCTGTCAATTATTAGGTCAAGTTTTGCTGAAATTATGAATTAATTACAAGTACTAATCCATAGTAAACTAATTAATTACAAGTTCTAATTGATAGTATACTATTTAATTAGAAGTTCCAATCCATAGTAAACTAATTAATTATAAGTTCTGATCCATAATAGAATATTTAATTAGAATTTTAATCCAAAGTAAACTAATTAATTACAAGTTCTAATCCATAGTCAACTATTACATACATATGGTGCTTTATGATCAGCCTATATTATAAGTGAGGGAAATTAACAGTATATAGTCATTTATAAGTCAAGTCAAACTACAAACAACAAAGATCTTGATCTGCTTTTGCATCATGTGCCTGCAGATCAGTGTCTTTTCTGTTTGTTCCACTTTTTACCCTAACAAACAGTACAGACCCAGATCTGCCACAGCGTAATGTGCTGGCAGATCTGGGTCTGTGCAGTTTGCAGTTGGCCTCAGCTTATATGTATGTTACACATTGGTCCCTTTCTGTAACCACCTTCAAAATGCACATTCCCTATTTACAATGTGTGTCTGGTCTATTTGTAGATGTTATCTATGGCATCTAAAACTATAAACTACAAAGAGTCCCCCTCCTTAGAGATACTGCCTGTCCTACAAGGAGTCTTCCTACTTAACTGAGAGATAGTTGTGGATTACAAAAATTCTTTCAAGAATCAAATCTTGTTGTATGTTTATCATATGAAATTGGGTATAAGATGACAAGTTTTTTGTTTTTTTTTGTTTTTGTTGGTTTTGATGGCACATTTAACATGTTAGTGCTGTATCATGTGGAGGAAGTAGGACACCTAGGTTGCTTTCCCAAAGTTACTCTGAGGCAGCTGACCTGGGCTGGTCTGGGCAGGCACTGAGCCCACCATGGTTTTATTGTGAGTCCAAAACTATACCAAATGAGCAACACGAGGAAGCTGTTTTATGAATGAAACTAGTTTTTTGAATATTTAGCTTAATCAATATTACAAAAAGGCTGCTGTTGGCCAGGGATGGAAACCCATATCACTCTTGGGAATGCTGCCATGTGATAATATCAAGAATGTTTGTCATTTTGTGGTTTGGGGCATGATGATGATATGCAAACAAAACTGTATAAAAATCGGCTGCAGTCTGAATGATATCAACTGTGCGGTAAATTTGTAGTAACTTTATCCTTTTTGAAGTTCTGTTTAGTAACCTATGCACTCTGAAAGCAATCTCAAACCCCCATCCCCACCCCAACAGAAAGGAATGCAAATCATAGAGCTTGACAGAATTTTATGAATGCCGTAGCATGGAGACAGTTGGAGAGAATTTTCAATTTTTTGCACTGTGAACCGATGCAAACCATTATTAGTAGTATCCTTTTCTTAACAGAATTTATTTCATGACAAAAGTTTGCAAAATACTGTACTTTAAGATGAGATTAAAATTGTAATATTTCACCAATAATATAAAAAAATTATTCAAAAATCCATATATTTAAATCGAAAACAGTTTAGTATCTAGTGTGTGTACAATCACTTGATTAACTACACACTGTGACAGTTGCTACTTGAATGGACAAGTTTAGCATTATATCAGTATTAATGGTGTTCAGAGAAAATAAATCAAGCTGTATGTGAAACTATTGGCTTCATTTAATGATGTTTTCTGAAAGGATATTGTCAGGTTGGAGCAATGTAAAACATTCATGAAGCTGAACTGTGATTTTCCTGAGAGTTCTCTCCCGCCACAACTACCCAACCTTTCTGTATTGGATTACTTAACTTCTTGATAAAATTACAATAGAATGGCTCTGGTAAAGCTCCGTACATTTGAGCTGGAAAGCATGGCAGTGCAAGCTGAAATAAATACTGGCTTCAGTGCCAGTAATGAACAAGACCGACGGAGAAAGATGAAAATCGATTATCTAATGATCCTTTTATTGTGTTGCAGATTTAAATTGAGTGACATGGCTAAATTGAGCAGATTGTCACAATAGGATTTTTCCATGTGTTAATGACAGACTGCCTCACTAAGACAGGTCTCTGACTTGAGCACGTATTGATGTTGTTAAATTAGACAACATTAAGCCAATAATGGCGATTTAGATCCAAGCCTTTCAGGTAGAGTAGGATTTTTGTTGTATTAATCAGCGATTGATCATGGCTGTACACAGTAGCTCACAATTCTCAGCTTTACAGATTTTGGAGTATTTTTCGTGCACTCATTATGAACTTTTTTTAATAATCATTTTTTCTATGTATCATTTCAAAAGGCCATATTATTGCTTTTAGTGCATCACCTGATAATATTTTGAGATCCAGTTGGCTAATTTAGTAATTAGAGGGATTCATTTTTGGACAGTGTGCATTTCCCCTTCACTAAGATGTAATATATCTGGCTACAGTTATTACATACACCTATTCCGTTTGGTACTATTGCCACGTACCTTCCAAAGTCCTATCATGTCACATAATGTATGAAATACCAAATCTATTATTGCCTTCTCCCATGAAAACTGTTCTTCTGCACTGGGGTGTGTTCTACAATGTGCAATTGCAGCAGTTATGCTAATTTCTCCAAATTCACACAGAAGAATCATTCAAATGAAAGAAAATTATGAATCGTGTTTGCAAGCCCGACCTTTATATCTTTGTTAAATCCCACAAGTAGCTAGAAAACTCTTCCCTTTTTCAAAATGATAGGGAACATTGCTCCCCATAATTTGAATTTCTAGAATAGACTCTGCAGTGGTGTTGTTTGGTAGGGTATAGTTAATTTGTTGTAAGTTTGGACATTATTCCCACCAGACAAAAACTATAAGAAAACAGTTTCCAGGGAATGATGTAGTAACAAAATATTAATATTCCTCTCATGGTATTGGTAAATGCAATGTTCACCCAAGTATGAACATTATCAATCCCAGGTCTACCATAATACAGTATTTATCCTGTGATAAGATCAGGGGCCAGCCCAATAAGTTTGTCAGAAAGTAGGTAGTGGGCTTATTCTAGGTAGTGGGCTTATAAGATAAAGATATTTTTAATAAATATTTGCTGACATTTTGTAAAAATGAATGGGTGGGGTGAATTTAACATAAAGCATGGTTCTGCCTTTGAAAAAACTATGGTATATTGGGTTGACTCATCAAGGTCTATCCTGTTTTGTAAAAAGATGAATAAAAGGAAAAACATACCCTGATCTTCCAGTACATTATGTGACGATAAATCTGGGTCTGTTTTGTTCACAGTTGGGTGTAGGTACAACAAACAAAAATACTGTAATCTGCTGATGTCAGAATGAAGCATTCTTTTTTATATACCCGGCACTGTGAAATAAAGGTTGTTTGATATGTTTAATGGCACATCAGCACATTAAGGGCTATATCTTGACCAGGCAAGTGGAATAAAGTGCTTTTCCCTGTAAATCCAGATTGTTCTGAGAAGGATTTGATGTGTCACCTGTCAGGTCGCATGTCATGTGTTGCAGTTACTGCGAAATTGACAAAGGGGGATGAACTTGAAGAAATTGTCAAATTCAGAGAAAAAGAAACGAAAGCTGCTGCATGATTGATCTCCCATTTTAAGAGGATATTGATTAATAACTTTAATCAAAAGCAGGTCTTACAAGTTTCCCTGACTACCTGATTCATTTGGATAATACTTCTAGACAACCTTCTGGTAGCTTTCACTCTTTTCCAGAATAGATTTTTTCCAAATATATGCAGAAATTTTAACAGATTTAGGGAGATTCCCAGTTTTATCCCATTTTGGGGCCACATTTCATGGTCTGAATAAGGGAGTCCCATTGATGATTGGTTAGGAATTTTCCCTGTGTAAAATGGATATGTAAAATTAGCTTGTATTCTAAACAGGCACATTTTTGACAACTGAGGTTTAAAATTGTCAAATAGGGACTTGTCTTGTGGCCTCAAAGCTGTCTCAAGTTACTATTCAAAGAGTCATTCTTTTGAAAGTCATTTTTCTGAGAACCATTTTTATATTAGACATCTTTTCTTTTGAAAGTCATTATTCTGAGAAATATTTTTTATCTTAGACATCTATTCCTTTGAAAGTCATTGTTCTCAGAACTATTTCTTATATCAGACATGTTTTCCTTTGAAAGTTATTCTGAGGATCATTTGTTTATCAGACGTCTTCTCTTTTGAAAGTCATCATTCTTAGATTTATTTTTTATGATAAACTTCCTTTCTTTAATGTACACTCATTATTTTTTAACTACATTTGTGAAACTTGTAATTAGGGATTTGTGCATCAAGGGACATAACTTCATTTTCTTGACAGGTAGTCTCCCATGATGCACTAATTCCTATCAAATAGCAGCCTAATTCCATGTTGTTAATCCCAGAAGTCTAATCCTTGAGATCATAGGAATTTCTAAAAACTGTACATCATGGATTTAAAAATCAACCCAAGATCTTGTGATGAATGTTCAGCTAGATCACATCCATTATGCCGCATTAGCAAGGCTGTAGAAATACCTAACAACCTGATAAAATCTTGCTTCACATTTCTGGGCCTGATGAATTACAGGGTGACAGTTTAGTGTTGGGACACATTATTAACTGTTCACAAATTCCCTTTTCATGAACCCTGGGGGCACAGTATTATCACTGCCCTTTCTGAAGTCAACACCACACAGGACAAAAGTTGTTTGGCTATCTGAAATACACAGCTTGGTTTAAAGATGTGAAATATTAATGTGCGCACAAGTACTTCATTGTCCCTTGAATTCCCCTCCCTTATCACAACAACTGCACAAGTTGCAGTTTAAGGGAGTTTTTTCAGACCCGCTGCCCTCTATTCATTTTATCAGGTATTCCACTTGGGTGCAGAGAGTACACAATGTTTTTGCAACACAAATTGAATATTCTGTTCTTAGCAGGTTTTGTTAATTTTGTGTTAGGTTAAAGACTTCTGCTGTGCCTTCGAGACTGATAATGATAATGCTGCACTGGGAATGAAATATCAAAACAAAACATAATTCAAATATTCCTTGTAATTCAGTTTGTGTGCAAAATTCTACTGATTCTTTAAGAAATTTGTTGCCGTTTAATTGTAAGTACAAATGACAAGATCATGTGATATTTTTAAATGTAAAATTGAAGAATAAATAGGTGTGTATTTGTCACCTAACTTTAATTTTTTCACCAGAACTTTGTGGATTGGGATGAACACTATACTACTGTTGATTTGTTTATGTGTTAAGTTTGAGGTGTAGTTTTTTCCACACTGAAATAACAGAGAAGATTAAACAAAAATTCCACCCTAATTAGGATATTTATGTTAAAAATTTGTATAGACAAAAAGACAAAACAAGAACAGACATATGACTAGTATAAAATACACACAGTTCTGTGCAGCATATGCAGAGATATTTTAAGTACAAATGACTGTGATGGGGGACCCTAAGTGCCTGAGTGGTCTAAAGCACTCTCCGTTAATGGATCACTGCTATCTCACCTCTGTCTGCGTAGGTTCGAGTCAAGGATTTGGTCAATGTGGATATGTGAGAAAGCTTGCCAGTAGCTTCTCATGGGTCAGTGGTTCTTCCCAGGGTTTTCCCAGGTTCTTCCTCCACCATTAATACTGGCCGCCATGCATAGCCTATCATGTGCTGAAAAATTGTGCTAAACCCCACAACAACTACAAATGACTGTAGGTGGAAGTACTGATTGCTGATGGGGTTAAATGGTTCAGCTAGATCTGGCAGTCATGGGTTGGAGTGTTATTTAAAAATGAAGCTGCAAGATCCACAACAACAACTTCAAGAAAAAATACTCTGGGTTCTTATAGAACTTCCTGTCTAATTGAAGAGAAACGGGAAGAAAAAGACCATTCATGTACCATGTCTCAAAATGAACTTTTTCAGTACTAGCAAAATATTATAATAAAAGTTCAGTTGGAGTGCATTTTCCAAAATGTAATTTTTGAATGATATTTAAGGTGTCCCACAACTTACAACTTGAAAATTTTTTATGTGTCCCAGAACATACAGTGCACAAAAAATTACTTTAAAAATTGATTTATGGTGT
Source organism: Sinohyriopsis cumingii (assembly GCA_028554795.2). Taxonomy (NCBI): domain Eukaryota; kingdom Metazoa; phylum Mollusca; class Bivalvia; order Unionida; family Unionidae; genus Sinohyriopsis; species Sinohyriopsis cumingii. The sequence goes on along the minus strand of CM068836.1, from coordinate 25,181,116 downwards.
CCCAGCAAATATGGTGACCCAACATATATGGTAAATACCATAGTCTCAACTGAAAGCATGCCTGTTAGTAGTATTCAGAATTGGAACTAGTACTATCAGTTTCAACCTTTGCAGACCAAATACTGTAAAGCATTGGTTTATCCACAGGTCAGTTATCTGAATTAATTGTAAATATGGTGGCCTGTTGCAATGTCCACCACAATGTTTACATATTGCAGTGAACTTGCATCTATAAATTTGATCATTCTGATGGCCAATGATCCCGATGAAGTCTGTGTATTATTTATCATTTCTATGATGATTCAGTTCTTGCCAGAAATTGCTGAGTTTTATTCATGATTCCTGACATGATGGTTTATTCCATAAATTCTGTTTGTTTTTGTTGGCTTTTTGTCATTTTTGTTTTTTTCCAGGAGTGGTGGATGGTTACTAGACAGTAAATTGCTTCCTTAATATAAAGGCTCATCCAGAAATGCAAAGGAGAAAACCAGTGTCCTATGACTATGCATATCTTGATGTTTCAAATAAACTCAAAAGTTATTAATTTACTCTTACAATCTGGAACCAGTCCTTGTAATAAAAAAAAATCCCACATGTATATGATTTGATTTCTGAAGGTTGTTGTTTAGGGTTTAACGCCATTTTTCAGCACATGATAGGCTGTACATGCTGGCCAGTATAACTGGTGGAAGAAGAACCCAGAAAAATCCACAGAAGATTCACCAAACCATGGGAAGCACTGGCAATTTTCTCACATACATTTACTGTCCAAGTTAAGGACTCAGAACCATGCAGACAGAGGTGAGATGGTGGTGATCTGTAAAGGCAAGCACCTTAGACCACTCCACCTGCCAGGGCCCTGATTTCTGAAGATACATTTATCTTTAAATAATCAGATTATGACAGTGGAGCAGTCCATTGTAATAATGACTGCATTACTACACTGCTTAACCATTTTGTAAGCAAAATAACATACTAATATCTATTACATCATATCTGTCATATTCATGACAGAATATTATGGTTTGATTGACAGCTGCCAAATTTTGGTTTAGATGCTGCTGGTTAACATCCCCTTGGAGTATACACTATCAAAAACATTTAAAAAATGTAACATTCAGCAGAAATAAATTAGGAAAAACCTATATACCAATAAAATTTTCAAATTTGTTGACCAGTAATTCCAGGTTTTATATTTTGGGAATAGCACATATATTGTATGTAATATTAGATGTTTTGTAATGAATTTTATTCTTATACAAACATTTGTAGTAAAATCAAAAATATTTGTAGACATAAACTTATTTTTGAAAGAGATTTTTATCTGATACAATGGCAATTTCATACAAAAGGAACTATCTAAGAATCTTCTTTTGTGAGTCTGTGATTATACTTAACAGCTATCAAAAAAATCAAACCATTATTGTCCATTAGACATTTTTCTCACAACAATGCACCTTCCTTGTCTGATAACTGGACCAGTACATGATATCTTTTTCTTAAAGATGGCTAGAGTTCTGATTCATCACTTAAAGCCTTTGAGCCAACAAGTTCCAGTAAAAGTTCATTTTACTGTCCATTACTCATATTGTTAAAGGGTTGGTTTTAGGTAATACTTAAGCTGAGGTTAATCAAGTTATTTCCGACAGCAACAACAATAGTGCCAATGACATGGCTTATCAGTGTGATGATGGTCGGTAATGATTGCTCACATGCAAGCTGTTCTGATCAGCAGATACATGGCAAACCACACGTAATGTCACTTTGGTTGCATTTTGTTACATTTCATGTGTCACTCATGTCGGAAATTACAGGTTGCTTTATAAATGGGAAGTGTGGACGACATGACATACAAAGTCCTAGACATATAGAGACTTCAGATCAAATGTATTGTTAAAACCTCTCACTTTGCATGCAGTCTAATTGAATACTATCGAGCAACTCTAATTATATTGTTTCAGTGTTAAACATGTTTTTCAAATTTGATTTATTGGAACATCAAAAGAAATACTGGTACCTAAGGCATTTGCATGTGTGTGTTTGTAACTGAACTATAATTAAGGATTTTGTCGAACATTTTGCTGTTGTCTCATGAATGCAAAATAACACATTGAACAAGAGAAAAAATAAAAGGGTCCTTCTGCTATGAACTTCATTAGAAGCAGTGATGAAAAAATGGGATCAGCATAGTTTTCCGGTTTTTTTTACCCAAGAGGAAATGAAACACTTTCAATGGTACTTTTTCATTTTTTGTTTTAAACCTTAATTCTTTTCTTTAATGATAATGTGTTCAGAGATAACAGACCTTTTACAACAGTTAAAAGGTTACATAAACGTACTCAGAAAAAATATCTACTTCATACTTATTTTCATGAAATTAAACCTTTATTCATCATATTATCAGGGATTTACTTTTATTGTGGTGATCAAAACCTAGTTCTTTTTTATTTTACCATATTAATCTTTTAATTCTAAACTATTGTACCAGTTTTCAGTGGTCATGCTAATCCCATTACCAAGATATGGACCTCAGTTTAGTCTTCACAGGATTGCAGTATAATGTCTTTGATGATAGAAAACATTTTTTATAAATTTAAAAGAACAACAAAATGAACTCAATTACATCGGGGTTAACCTGCTTTGCCATTGCTACATATTGTTTAGTTTCAGTAGTGTCCTTAGATTGACAGAGAAAAGCAGTTTCTCTGTATAAATGTAGTAATTCATTAATTATTCTGCAGATTATTCTGGTGTCTGTTTATTCTTGTTTCTGTGTCTGTGTCTCTGTTACACTGTCAGTCGATTCTTGTTTCTGTGTCTCTCTTACCGTGTTGATTATTCTTATGTCATTGTGTCTCTCTTACCCTGCCATACCCTGTTGAATATTCTTGTGTCTTGTCCTTGTGTCTTTCTTACCCTGCCAATTATTCTTATGTCTATGTCTGTCTTACCCTGCTGGTTATTCTTGTGTCTGTGTTTTTGTTACCTGGCTGATTATTATGTCTATGTTGCTGATACCCTTGGTTATAATATTCATACATGTCAATTCATTTTACCTATGCTTGGTTTAGAGGTTCAGTATTCAATAAAGTTACTTTTGATATACTGGTCTATTGAGTTTAATGTATTTAGTCATACCATGTTGATGCTCATTCAGTATTATGACACCAGTCCTTGTTTTGAGTTTTATTTTTGGGGGAAAAAAGCCTCAAGACACTATGTGTATTTGTTCTCTTTGTACAAAATAAAGTAAACTGACTATTTCCTACAACGTGCCTGCAAAATAAGTTCATTAGTAAAATTCATATTGGTGTACTTTCTATTAGAAAGTATATACCGGTATTGTAACTATTTGAATCACTAGCTTCTGACAGAGACCCAAGAAGGAATGCATTGGCTTGTAAATCAATCTAGCTAATGAAAATTTTAAAATATTTTGTGTATCATTTCCTTCTTAACTGATTGATTATTGACCTAGGGCCTTGATGACTAACATTTATGAAGAATGTGGACGCAAAACCTGACTAAGTTTGATTGGAATGTTACACCTTGTTTTCTTGGCCTGTATATCATCTGTGAACTTCTTATGGCATCGTATTGAGTGCATTGAGTTGGCTTCTGTATGTCCTTCAGCTCTTGCCCTCTCAGAATGGACTTTAAGAGTGAAAACTAGGTTACAATGCATCAGCTTCTGCTAACTTTGTTTAGTGTAAAAACAACATCTTTAATAATAAATATTACATATTACGAGATTTTCTTTTGGACTGTTCAGATCAGTGACAGAAATATGTCTTTACTTTTTCTTGCATTATGGTAAGAGAATAATGATAAATCAGTCAAAACCTAATCTTTATCTGGAAAAATTTTCAGTATAAATATTAAAAATATTAAATAAAGATTTATATAATAAAAGTTATATTTAGCTATGAACAGAAGTTTTTACACAGTAAGTCAACTTTACATTTACAATTATTTAACGGATTCATTTGTTACCAGTTGGTTTATTCTAGACATGTATGAGTTCTCTAATTTAATCATCCATCCCTCAGTGACATGGTCTCCCAAAGTGAGTCCAGATCCAGAGACTGGCAGTCCTGGAACAGGACTCTTGCTACCAAAAGTTGTTTTGAATATCTTGCGTAACATTGTAACCTGGTCTTTTTATAGAATCATTTGTAACTGCTAAGCAAAGAAACATACTTTAAAAGAATGCTCTAATATAAAATATATTTTTTTGCCCATTTATATGGAATATGCTTCTTAATAATGGCAGGACAAGCATCAATCAAATCATTATTTGAAGGATTTATGGATGTTAATAAATAACAATCAACCAATAGCTAATGCTGAATATTGTTTAATAATTATTCATTAGTACTTATTCTGTTGATAATGTTGAATAAATTAAAATTTCTGAAAGTTGTTCAACACATTACATAACATGGCTCTCATTAGAATGATGTATTCTTGGATATGTACTTCAAGGAAGCTTGGAATTGTTATATCACTTGTCAAATTCCACATAACTATATATAATTATGTACCAAGACCTATCATCCAGCTAGAACCCAGTGATAATACCCATAGTAGATATTTTACATTAGTAACATATATACTCACTTATAAGTCAAGTCAAACTGCAAATTACAAAAATTCTGATCTGCCGAGGCCTAATGCACCTAATTATCAGAGTTTATGTTGTTTATTCTATTGAATACTTCTAACAAACAGCACAGACCCAGATCTGCTGGCATATTATGTGATGGCAGATCTGAGTCTGAGCAGTTTGCAATTGGAGTTGAATTATAAATGAGTATATACAGTATGTAAAAGTGTAGGGTGTTTTTGTACACAAGCATGAGTGAAACATATTATAAATCTGACTGGTTAAATGTATTCCCACTTTTGGAACAATATTACCATAATTAAAAAAGGGACTTTTAATTTGATATTATTTGGTGAAAGAATTTGATTATATTTTTTTAAATTCCATTTTGTTCCTACCAAATCAGCAATCATCAAATTTGTTGTGAATTTTCAATGTATAACAAATGTAGATCTCCAACTTGAGTTTTGTGCAGAAACAAAATTGGCAAAACAAAAACTAAAACATTATTTTGTATAACTTGTTGGTTAAGGTAGTACTATAGAAACTACCTCAAATATAACCAAGCACACACACCAGTTCATGTAAGGTAAACAATGGGTGTCAGGCAAAGGGAAATGTGTGGGAACTACAGTTATACTTGGTATACAGTAGAAAACTGTTAGGAAGTGTGTAGAAATTGGCCTAGGGGAAGTTTTTCTTCCCTTTTCCTGTGATCCTCAAAGGAACTTGTTGACCTACTGTCAGAGACTTAAAGATAATATTGATAGATACAGCCCTCACCAAAAGAATCTTTAATTAATTGGTACCAACTAAACTGTGATTCTGTAATTAGCATTTTTTTAGGCATCAGCAACAGGAAAAGAGTTGATTATGTTGTAGTATTATCATAATAAGAAAAAAGCAATATTGAATCTTTTGAGAGATTTTGGTAGATTTGATTGCTTTCATTTCCTGCAATTTTTGTATACACCAGCTATGAAGCAAAGCATATTATTTTAGGATCATGTTCATCTTTCCATTCATCTTTCCAGCAATCCATCAGTCTCTTGCCAATTTTGTTTCTGCACAAAACTCAAGTTGGAGATCTACAGTTGTTATACCGTTTGTGGCCAGCACTTATGGTAAAGAAGTGTACTGAGTTTATAGTAAAAGATCAAGGTCACAGACAGCAAAAAGAGCAATAGATTCTGCACAATAATATTAGTTTTACATTTCAGACTTGGGTTATATTGTGTGGATGACCCATGGTCAAGGATCAAGATCACTAACTGAGAGAAGAAACTGGATTTTTTCGCATAATATTTTTACTTCAAGTCCACTTGACCAAAGATTGTGGAGGGCTTAAACTTCAGGTATGGAGAGTCCCATTGATTTTAGGGTCAAAAGGTCAAAGGTCAGGGTCATTCTCTAAAAGATAAATTGGTTGTGCAAAATGACTTTTGTTCATGACCATGTTCAGTGTACAGAGTTTGTTGATAGTACTTGTGGTAATAAAGACACCTATTGATTCTAGGGTCAAATGGTCAAAGGTTATTGCCATGGTAGATTTAATAAAAAGATAAGTTTCTACACAGTAAGTTTAAATGAAGTCTGCATTCATTGACCAAAGGTCCAGGTCATTAAAGATGTTAGTCACTAATCTCCAGTCAATCATTCCCTTACTGGGGCCTGGAGGACTGTTGAACATAGAACAGCCCTGTAAGGTGATGCTCTTGTTAAATTCAGCATGTGTAGGGTTTCATGGCAAATCAACACAAGTCTGGCTATATTGTGCCGAGTAATTTTAGATATCCCCTAAAACTTATATAAAACAAAGATAAAAATGGTTCCTTCAGTACAAAGTCAGTAAATTGCTAGCATCTACCTGAGAGAGATGTTATCTAAGAACCATTAAGTAGATGCTTAATGGGAATGTATAGTACTTAAATTTTAATTAATGAAACAAACTTGACTGGATTCAATGCAATAATTTTTGTTCAGACTCAAAGGCATTCATTTTATAATTTGTGATGATTTTTTTTCCATTTCAAAGCAAAACATTTATACTAATGAACCATCAAATGTATATTTTGATAAATTTTAGCTAATGGAGGAACTGTGTAAAAGCTGTAACATTCCCCTGAAGAAAGTTTGTTTCTCCATTTTGTAATTAAAGGGACAAAGCATTGAATTGTAATGTTTTTAGCAGAAAGAAAAAGCAGTTCTTTGACTGATACTGTGCATGTATATGTATTTGTGTATAAGAGAAATATCAACCTCACTGTAAGATAGTAATATGGGTACATAACTTAACAAAAATTAAATATGTTTATCTGCTTATTATTTATTTGCCCTTTGTCTGCCCTAATGTGTGTCTGTGCATGTGTCAATTATTGATTTAACTTGATGTGCCCTTGTAACATTTATTTGGTCTATGTCTCACAGATAAGCCTACTACAATACTTGTAACATTTATTTGGTCTATGTCTCACAGATAAGCCTACTACAATACTTGTAACATTTATTTGGTCTATGTCTCACAGATAACCCTACTATAATACTTGTAACATTTATTTGGTCTATGTCTCACAGATAAGCCTACTACAATACTAGTTATTCATAATTGATTTGTTTCATTATGTGACAGAAACTAAGTAGCTAAAATACCTTTCCAAGTTTTAAGTGAGTTTAGGTTTTATGGGGTGTTTTTAATGGGTAAAATTTAAATTGGAGATCAAAATTTGTTTTGGTATTTGGAGTTGAGGGGTTTCCATTTAATGAAGACCAAAATGAGGATATTAAGGAAGGAAAAATTTGTGACTCCAAAAAATATATTTGGTCATGATGGAATTCTGCATACTATGGTTATGGTTCTGAGGAATTTCACTGTTAAAACATTCCAAAAGGGCTTGGAAACTCCTAGCAACAGTCATTTGCATTGTTATTGCAAACATTACTGCACTCATCAACAGTGTCAATGAATAAAAACCATTACTCAGTTTGCTAATGATTTTAGGGTTCAATAAGTTTGTATTTCTGGTCATATATTTTCTTCTTACTCTCTTTCTTTCTTTGTCAGGAGAGAACTATGGACTGAAAATAACAATAGTTTGTTTGAAATCAAAATTGTAGTCCAGAATTCTACTTTACATACCTTTGGTTTCAAGAAAAACTTGTTTTTCCCCGTCAAAGTTCACCAGACAGTATAAATCATGTTAATAGTTCTCTAAACATTGATGAGAATGTGGAAAATGATTAATTTTACAAAGATGCAGTGAATACAAGTTTTTTAATGGCTGTACATCATTGTTTCTTAATGTTGTCAGCTATTGTGAGAAGCAAAAGAGCCAAAGAATGAAATGCTATGACATTTGTCCAAACAAAAGTTTTGACAATAGCAAAAGCCATCTGAATGGCTGATATCAGCTGTTACATAACAAAGCATTTCAGATTTGAATTGTACCATCATGCAATGCTAATTTGTGCAAATGAAAAACATTTGTTCCCAGAATAATATACACATTAAAAAATTTCCATTAATTTTCCATCATTTTAACATTTGGATTTATTTGTTCTCTTATATTATGTCTAAGTACGGCACAAAGCATTAATTATTGTTCTTAAATTCAAAAGGGATTTCACATGTTTGGATGTATTTGATGTTAAAATCCCTATTTTTGATGTGTCAGCGGATATATTTCAAAACTATATTTATTACCTATTTGCTCTTTGAAAACCCATTTTATATTTGAAATTATTTTCTCAATCTTGAGTGCTTATTAGATAAACATTAATTTCCATAAAATGTTGTTCCCATTTGCATATAAAATGGTTTTGTCATTTTATGTGTTAGAACTTTAAGTAAGCACTTTTCTTAACATTTTAATACCAATTTAACAAGACAAAATTAATTTTTTATTAATGTTTCAATAAAATTATTTGTCTCAGAAAGTATATATGTCACACAAATACAGTTCAATGTTCATAAACTATAATATCATCTGTGTCTTATTCTTTTGTATACTTTTTATGTTATGTTTGGCTATTTATTCTCAGATTGAAATGCAATGATAACTGGTCACAGACAACCAAATATTTTACAAGATACAAGCCAGCCTATGTGTGGTGGCATATTAAAAATCATACATAAAGGTTAAGGTCACTGATTTGTTGAAATAGATTTCTAGAAAAAAAAAGAATGAATAAATTTTTATCATCAGAAGTGTAACTTTTATGTAATAGCTGGCATAAATGTAAAAGAAATTTCATTTTGTCACTGTTGTATGAAATAGCTGGCTTAAATATAAAACCATTTTCATTTTTGACACTCTTGTATGAAAAAGCTAGCTTAAATGTAAAACCATCTTCATTTTGTCACTATTGTATGCAATAGTTGGCTTAGATGTAAGACCTTTTTCATTTTGTCACTTGTATGCAATAGTAGGCTTAAATGTAAACTATTTTAATTTTGTCACAGTTGTATGCAATATTAGGCTTAAATGTAAACTATTTTAATTTTGTCACAGTTGTATGCAATAGCAGGCTTAAATGTAAACTATTTTAATTTTGTCACAGTTGTATGCAATAGTAGGCTTAAATGTAAACTATTTTCATTTTGTCACTTGTATGCAATAGCTGGATTAAATGTAAAACCATTTTCATTTTGTCACTGTTGTATGCAATAGTAGGCTTAAATGTAAAACCATTTCATTTTGTCACAGTTGTATGCAATAGTAGGCTTAAATGTAAACTATTTTAATTTTGTCACTGTTGTATGCACACATAGGCTTAAATGTAAAACCATTTTCATTTTGTCACTGTTGTATGCAATAGTAGGCTTAATTGTAAGACCATTTTCATTTTGTCACTGTTCTATGCAAAAGAAGGCTTAAAGGTAAAATCATTTTCATTTTGTCACTGTTGTATGCAATAGTAGGCTTAAATGTAAAACCATTTTCATTTTGTCACTGTTGTATGCAAAAGTTGGCTTAAAGGTAAAATCATTTTTATTTTTTCACTGTTGTATGCAATAGTAGGCTTAAATGTAAAATCATTTTCATTTTTTCACTATTGTATGCAATAGTAGGCTTAATTGTAAAACCATTTTCATTTTGTCACTGTTGAATGCAATAGTAGGCTTAATTGTAAAACCATTTTCATTTTGTCACTATTGAATGCAATAGTAGGCTTAATTGTAAAACCATTTTCATTTTGTCACTATTGAATGCAATAGTAGGCTTAATTGTAAAACCATTTTCATTTTGTCACTGTAGTATGCAATAGTTGGCTTAAAGGGAAAATATTTTTATTTTGTCACTTTTGTATGAATATTAGGCTTAAATGTAAAACCATTTTCATTTTTTCACTGTAGTATGCAATAGTAGGCTTAAATGTAAAATAATTTTCATTTTTTCACTGTTGCCACACAAGTATTACAGGCTGTCTATAAGGACCAGATTTTGATAGTGGACACTACCCAATGTACTTGCCTATATGTCGAGTGTAACTGCAAACTGCACAGACCCTGACATCTCGTCGTATAATGCTTTGGCAAATATAGGTCAGTAGAGTTTGTTAGGAGTAATCAGTAAAACAACATAGAACCTGATCTCCCAGTACATTATGCAATGGCAGATCAGGATCTGTTTTTTGCATTTGACCTCAAGTTACAAGCAATAATATGCAATATGTATGAATTTTTCTAAAAAAAATTACTTGTAAAGGATATCCGTTTCTTTGCTTTAAAAGTTTACTCTTGTAAATAGATCATGCAGTTTGGAGATAAAGCATATTTTGCCAGTCTTACCACAAAGGCATAGTAAAGTTTGCAAAATCTTAACATTATGGTGAATGGGAATTAATTAATTGTCTGTGGCCAAGCATTTTGTTTTATTAACAATATTTTAAAGTCCTTGTGAGAGAAGTTAATGCCTGGAAGTGAAGAACTTTATGTAAGTTAGTGCCCCATGTATCAACTTAAATGACAATTATCAAAATTTCTTTTTACTTTCCTGAAAATGCAATGCTATCCTTTTTTAATTTAGTGAATCATCTTTGCAGAGCTGTGAACAGCTTGGGTCTGTTTTTGCCAAAAGTTTAATTCTTTGCCTCAGGTGAAGTTTTGTAATTTTGATAGAAAGTGGTTACTTTGCATCAAGTCATCATACCCCAGTTTTGTTGCTGTAGACATAACATCAATATTTGGCCCTAGTGATTGTAATCTTCAATCAGGGTAGGATATATAACACTAGACATGTTTGTAAGTATTGATGATGGATGTAATCTTCAAACTGGGTAGGATATATTCAATCAGGTTAGGATATGTCACACTAGACATGTTGACAAGTCTTAATGATGGATGTTATCTTTGGTTGGGGTAGGATATATTCAATCAAGATAGGATATATTCAGTCAGGGTAGGATATATTCAATCAGGATAGGATGTATTGAATCAGGATAGGATATGTTCAATCAGGGTAGGATATATCCAATCAGGATATGATGTATTGAATCAGGATAGGACATATTCAATCAGGGTAGGATATATTCAATCAGGATAGGATATATTCAATCAGGGTAGGATATATTCAATCAGGGTAGGATATATTCAGTCAGGGTAGGATATATCACATTCAACATGTATGCAAGTCTTAATGCTGGATGTAATCTTCAATCAGGGTAGGATATATTCAATCAGGGTAGGATATACCACACTAGACATGTTTATAGGTCTTGGTGATGGATGCAGTACATACTAATACAGTATTCACTTTTACATAACATGTATAACCAAATGCAAATAGTATACACCAACATTTACAGTCCCATTGTTTGTCAGCAAATGAGTCTCAGCTGTTGTTTTTTTTGTTGTTGTTATACGATTTCAAATGAATAGCATTGACTGATATTCTAATGCATTATGGGATGGAAGATTTGATTTGTGCTGTTTGTGCCACAGATCCATTGTACCATACATGTAGATGTATATAGTGGAGATGCAGGTAACCATGCCTTGCCTACTGTTATGGTCTGTTTAACAGTTTTGCCTAGCAAATATGCCTCTGAGAAGACCAGCTATTCTTGGCTACCATGGGATGTTATTATGTCTGTCAACTGAGGCATTACAATTTTAATTGAATTTAGAAAAGTTGGTGCAACACCACATGAAATAAAAATACAATAGAATATAACAGCATGTGACGGCTTCTCCTTTCTGTTGATTAATACAAACATACTTTGAATGGAGTAAAGAAGAAAAATGCATTATTCAAATTCAGGTTCTTTTGAAATCAGTTTTCTCTCATATGGAGATTGATATTAGATGTTATTATCAAAGATTACAACTAAGTGAGTTTCCTGTTTATGAGATGATGCCTCCCACATTTGTCTGCAGTAGTTATTGTGAAGTTCACAGGTAGTTTTGCCTGATTTTGTTCTACCTGTGGCCATCCTAGGGCTGTCAAATCAATCAAGATTTTCAGTATGGCTTCCATGATCAGGCCAGAGGTACAAATCAACTATTATTTGTCATAATTATTTTCAGTGATGAGCTGTTCAACGTGAAGAATGACAAGCTATACGGACAATTATGTATAGATTTTGCTGGAGGGTAAAGTTTCAGTAGGAGAGGAAGTGATTATAAGTAGGAAGTATTTAACTATTGATTTCAGATGCCTTACTGTTATTGTACTGAACATTTGATTGACCTATAACTGTATACAATTAGTTGTACATACACTTGTTTGTGATAAGATCTTAAAACACAGGTAAGATGATTCCTATATTCTTTTTATCATTTTTCTTTCTCAAGAATAATAATAATAATAATAATAATAATAATATTATTATTATTATTATTATTCTTTTAATGTTTTATATTTTGCCTTTCTTCTTCTCCATTATCATTTATTGTTATTATTATTATTATTATTATTATTATTAGTTTAAAAATTAAGTTGTTATGTGTAAATAATGTCTTTATACAATAACAATATTTATTAATACATATTAAATTATGTCAGAAATTAAGCTTTTGCTTGCATATATATATATATATATATATATATATATATATATATATATATATATATATATATATATATGTATATGTATATATATATATTCAAAAACTAATATGTATTAATAAATATATTTATTTTAAAATTGTAATTCACTGCTCAAATCCTGAGTCAAATGGGTTTGTTTTTATTCCTTATGTGTGCAAAATGCTTATAGTATCAAATCATGATTTTTCATACACTAGATATTTTCCAAATATATTTCCCATGAATTTAAATTCACACATACTGTTGAAATAACAGCATTGTTCTAGTTTATGTCTGCATAATTTAGACAACTTATGAGGTAATTTTATCTGGTTTATTCTTCTGGCAAGAATTGCATTTTTAAAAGTTTTATTAATTAAATAATTTTTTGTACAGAGGACAGCAGTTTACTTGTCTTTGATAAATGAGATGAAATTATATTTTACAATTTTAACAATGTTTTAGGTAGAATTTATGACCGATTCCATAGAATTTGATATCACTGATTCCATAATCCATGAAATTATTTTGTAGAATTACTTGATCTTTTTATGACACATGTATATTTCTACCATTTTTGCACACAGAATACTAAACATAATACAGTACTCCCACATTGCAATGCGCTCCATGAAAGCCATTGAGTATATTGACTTATAGTTGGACCTCGTTATATTCAAGTATACTGCATACATTGTTCTACATGAGAAAATGGGATTCAACACCATACCTGTCTTGTAACACCAATGATGTTATAATCAGTGTTGATATAGCAAGGGTGTGCTGTAATAATAATAATGATAATAATAATAATGATAATAATAATAATAATAACATTTGAATAGAGTATGTTTATCTGTAACATGTCAGATTTAAGCAGAGGCTGTTATGCAGTGTAAATATGAACAAATCGGATTATATTTCTACCATAGTAGTATAGGCAAATATATTCAAGTTAGATTATATTACTAGTAATATAATACTAATACTATATGTATGTATGTATAGGGTTTAACAGTACATCAACACAATACTGGCTATATAATGCCAAGCAAAACCTACCACAGTTAGGAAAAATATAAAACTCAAGCACCTTGCCAAATCCCCTAGAAAGACAAACCCTCCCACCAAAAGTCGATATCTGCTATGACACAAATGTAGATGTTGCAAAACTCCAGAAAACAGAACAAAGATAACTGAAATACAAGTTAAGAATTTTTTTCTATTTGAACTAAATCCGCTTAAAAATTAAGGACCTTTTCAGTTGAAACAGCATGACAACAAACAAGGTACCTCTGATAATGCAAGAGGGAATCTTGGATATGTTCTACATCCTTTGAACCTGCAAAAACGAATACAAATATGTAAAAAATTATGTTATCTTTCATTTTTATACACAATACTGTATCTGTTTTTATTAATGTTGTTAATATTATTTTTATTATTATTATTATTATTATCATCATGCTCATCATCATCATCATCATCATCATCATTAATATGTTACTATAACATGTGGTTGATAAATGTATAGATGAAAATAAACATGTACAGAAAGTAAGCACAAATCAAACATCTAATACTTTTGTTCAAAATTAAGTGTATGTATATGTGCTACAGAAAAGCCAATGTAAATTCTCATCCTTTGATGCTATTCTTTCCTAATTAGACAGTGAGTGTATTTATTTATCTATCTGATTATGAAGCTATTATTACAATATGATAGGAAGTTATATTTGACAGTAAAGCATAAATACAGAAACATCTGCAGTAAATGTTTGAGAATAAATTCCACTTACAATAAGTGCATATAAAAAACAAGCATATAGGACTTTCATTAATTCAAAAATATATGACCGTGACTATTTTGAAAAGAAGTTTAAATGAACTTTACTAATTTTTAAAAATAAGCACATGCAACTTTCACTAAATTAAAAAAAGCATATATGATCTTCACTGATTTAAAAAAATAAGCAAATGTTCATAACCATACTTTGTAGTATGTATTTTTCTGTGTGTATTATTAACTGTAATTATTATTATTATGCTTTGAAGCAGTATATTCTCTCAGCTGCTGTTACTAAATGATCCAGATTTTCTTTAGGACACACCATACTAATTATATGGAAAAATGGGAACCAGCCTGGAAATGGGTGAACATAAAATAGAGTATATATGGGTTTGGCTGGCCATGATTAGTTAATAACGTAAGTTATGTTGTAGGATAAAAAACAACTTTTGAGAGCTTATCCTAGTTGTAAGTGAAAAAAAAATAATATAGAGACATTGTTTTATTGATGGAATTTCAGTCCTTTAACAGTCTTGAGTTTGGAACACTCATTACTAAAATTAGCACCTGACCCTTTGTGTGGAATTGAAAGCACATGTTTCAAACACATACAGGTCCAGAAATGCTGTGGCTCATATCCTTACCTCTACACAGAAGCTGACATCCAGGTTTCATCTATACTGATAAATATATGTTTGATCTTGAACACTCCGAAGTTATTGAATTTTTAATATCATGGTGTTTGCATTGGTTTACAATGGGAACTGAATTAGTACCATGAGTCCTATACACAGTATATAATATACTTTTACTTTTTGACCTACAATTTTCATACTCTGATACCTTGAAAGTATGGTGATCAACTAGAATATGGGATGAATGAGGATTTTTTAAGAAGATTTATTGCCAATTAAATGGCAGCATGAATAATATATTTTCATGCACATGGCTTTAATGATTGATGTTATTTGTGGGTACCATTTAGCTAGATATACCGTATGTACTAGCTTATAAGTCAAGTCAAATTGCAAACAACAAAGATCCTGATCTGCCATATCATAATGTGTCAGCAGATCAGGGTCCATGTTGATTGTTTTACTGATTATTCCTAACAAACTGCACATGCCCAGATCTGCTGGCACATTTTGCAATGGCAGATCTGGGTCTGTGCAGTTTGTAGATGGAATTGTCTTATTAGTGAGTATATATGGTAAACCAATCTACTCACTCTCTCTTCATGGTGGTTCAGTGGTATATGTGCTGGACTCTAGATCAGTGAGCTGTGCATATTATCCCAACCCAGCTCACAATCAGGGTATATCTGCAGGCAAGGCACCTTACATCAACTGCTGCAAAAAAAAAAAAAAAAAATAGTATTCATATGATGATGTGCCATCACACACCAATGAATAAAAGAGTGTGCTTTATATTAAAAAATTAACACATCATTATAAGTATTTTTTATATTTTACCCAAATCTTTTCATCAAAATTTATAAGAATTTTAACAGCATTAACTTTATATTTATTGTTGGACTACATATTTATGTTTATTTTAAAGTGTTTATCTTCCTAAACTATCTGTTTCCAAATTTTACCGTTTCATTTCTGAAACTTAACTTCTGATTGGTACTGTATAGCCAGTAGTGTGCTGATATGTCTTTCAGCTAAATACATACACACACCAATCAGTCAATTTTCCTTCTTCTTCCTTATCTTCTGTATTAAAACCTGAATACATGTTTTCCATCTATAACTTATGTGGAACATGAAAGAATTTGACTTATTTAGAAGTCTCCTTGATTTTGTTTTTTCTGTTGTCTGACTGACTTTCTTTCTATGAATTGGTATTACTGTCATTTAAGGAATTTGTTCAAATTCTTTTCTGTTGTCAGTTGCTTCTTTCTGCTTATCAGTTTTACAGTGTCAGATTGAAAGAGGAACTGATTCATCCATGATTCACATTGAGTACCATTTTAAATATTCATATGTGATTCACACTGAATACCATTTTAAAATATGATCAGTAATTCTAAATTAATAAATAGGTCTTGAATTGATAAAACTTTCAAGACTGTCAGTGAGAACTTATTGCAACTTTAAGATCAGATACCTAAAACTATCAAATTTAAGTCTCATTTTGTTCATTAGTATACTAAATTTGTTTTATTTTTGAGGACATCATGCTTTTGAAGTAACAGTGGACATATTTGCAAGTTACAGTATTAGTAAATGATGGGGAAACTGGTCTATGCGTATCAGAAATTACAAACCACATTACAAGAATGATGAAAAAATATTTAAGTTCTACTGTTCCATGCAATATTGATAGAACTAAATTCTCTGTGAATTAATTACTGTCTGTTCTCACTTATATGCCAGGTTCAACTTTAAATAACATAGACTCTGATTTATTGTTGCATAAAGTACCATCAGATCAGGGTATGTTTTGTTTGTTTTAGTGATTACTCCAAACAAGCTGCATAGACTTGGATCTGTCACTGGATGACAGATCTGGATCTGTGCAATCTGCAGTTGATTTTACAATTAGATTTGGACATACACTGGCAAATATCTATGCTTGTTCTGTAAAGAGATGAGTTTTTCTCTGCATGTCAAGTTACCAATAACTTGGCATGATAATTTGCTTGACATTAACACCTTTTTTGCTACTTTCCTTTTTCAAAATATTTCTTCATATATTTGCTTAGATACCACTGTGATTTATAATAAGTCATGTACTTGAATAGTTGTATGAATTTCATCTACATGGCTCACCATTCAAAATGTGGTCAATTTATATGACTGATGAATTACTGATGCCTATGTTAGGTTGTAGTGCTAACTGTTATTGTTCAAATATTACATGGTGGGGCGGTCAAGTTTTAAAGAAGTCATGGTGGTTCAATAGCTAGAATGCCTTACTCACAATCAAAAAAGTGTGCATGTTTAAATCCTACCATTGGATTAGCCTAGGTTGGATATGATCCTGTGTTGCTGGCCAAGCCACTTTACAAGAAATGCCTTGGCATTAAAATCTTCATGTGTTGCTGTACATGTACCATGACACAAACAACCAATAATTTTCTAGTACAGAACTTTGGGTTATATGCCATAGATTTGAATGACTTTGTTTGAATCAGTCCAGTCATCAGGTTGGGGAATGTCCACATAACCTGAGTAGCCAGTGTGCTAGACTCCCAGCTGAAATGGTCCAGACTCAAATCCTGTAATTTTTATTTGATGGCCATTAAAATCAATAAATTAATTAATGTCATGATGTGCCATTAAAATCAATTAATTAACAGGTCAGATTATCAAGAAGAGACCATACAGACACATCTTTCTTTCATTCAGCCATCATTAAAAAAAATGCTTCTGTGCTTTTATCTAGTTATATTTCCATGATTTCTTGTTGTTGTTTTTTTGTAATATGAATGACAAAATTCTGATTGGTCATTACGTGTATGGCTTAGAACAGTCATAACTTTAAGTAGCTATAGCTTTAAACAGTCATAACTTTAACTAGTCATATCTTTAAATAGTCATAACTTTAATTAGTCATAACTTTAAATAGTCATATCTTTAAATAGTCTAATACCATGAAATCAATGCCAGTAGTTGATATCAAGAACTGTTTGAAAAAACGTACAGAGTTTGATAATGGCTTCAATTTTGTTCAGTGACATACAAAATAGATTGTTTTCCACATGGGTATTACATGATGGCTATAAATAGATTGTACTATATTAGAACATTACTTGAAGGTTTGTTATGTGAGAGTTGATAAGAAATGTGAGATTTTAGCATAAATGTGAGATTTGAGCATAAAAGTGAGAGTTGATAATAAATGTGAGATTTGAGCATAAATGTGAAGTTTGATAATAAATTTGAGGTTTGAGTAGAAACATGAGATTTGAGTATAAATGAATACAGTGGTCTCAATCTTTAAGGAATCAACTCCTTGCTTTAGACATGAATTTTTTAAATAAAACAAAGGCTGAACATATCTAATTAATATCTCATTAAAATGAAAGTTCCATATAGAAGCTGAATAAATCAGTTTTCTAGAGCTTCTTTAAATGAATAAGTAAATCAAATTTGCCCTCGATGTCTCATCCAGACAAATCTGGTTATTTAAAAGTCCATACTTTGATCGATGAGACATACATGCATCAGTGAGACATTTGCTGAAGAATGTCAAATGCAAGACATTGGTAAATAATTGATATATACATACTGACACCAGTCCTTTTAAATAAGGAAGATGGCTTTAAAAAAGAAATTGTACATGAACATGTACAGGTGGGCATTGAGTCAGGTGAATTCATGTCAATTGCATAGAAGTTGTTTGTTGCTCAATTGACCATCATATACATGTACTTAAATACACTGATGCCTTGATTATATGGGCTCAGTTAATTGTGTTTGGGTATTCAGACCTCATTTTTGGGTAACATCATAAATCCGTTGTAAGGTTTCTTAGAATGATAATGAAAAGAAAGGTGCTGTGTTTTCATTATTATTTGTTACAGCTTTCTCTTGAACCAAGCATTCTAGTAATTTTCACATTATATGCATGCAGTCATGTATACTTTATCTGGTTTTCATTTACATTATTGTGACATCATGAATGTCTCACTTTATAGGGTACCATATATGAAGTTCTGTCTCAATGAACAGAAATTTAGTTATTCAAACATTTATTATTATTATTATTATATTTTTACATCATATAAATGATTCCAGCCCAGTAAATATGTTCATGGTTGCCACCCACCCTGTCGCAAATCATGGTGCATTTACCTCTCCAAATCTAAAGGATGTTTTGGTGATCTTTTGTTACTTTCTTCAATGAGTGCAACATATCAGCTTTAAGAGTGATGATTTTCTTCTGTCATAATGTAATTTTTGTTTACTTTTAGGAGTATGTCTTCAAAGCGTAAAAATACGCCTTCAAAACTCCCCAAAGATGAGCTTCTAGGTGACCAGGATTTTCACAAATCTAGTTTGTCTACACATAGTGACAAGGAGCACAACCACAGTACACCAACTTTGCATAGTGCAGAAAATTCCAACAGTGCCAACAACAATCTCTACTCAGACTTTGGCCACGAAAAACCATACTACAAACAACAACGATTGCTGCAAGGCGTTAAATCAGACGATTCGGACTCGGAACTTGATTTGCAGAGTAAAGTGAATCATAATAACAATCACATAACAAAGTCCGCTTTGGGGCTGCAGAAAAAATCAATGGAGAGTGTGCTACGACGACTCAATTCTAAGTCAGACCAGGAACAGGGAACCAACATGACGACAACAAATCCAAGCATGACATGGTCACAGGAAGAGGTGATCATGGAAAGTATCCAAACGATACTGAGTGATTCTTCAGCTCAAGATAAAGAGCGACGCCTTGGTGAGATGATTGCTCAACTACAAAGCATCAGAGAAAGTTTGCGTAAAGAAAAAGAAAAGCAGGTAAATTGAAAGATTTGTTTTTTAGTTAATAAAAAATGTATTTTTCTCAAAAGTCTTGCATTTTTTTAAGCCAGAAGGAAAGAGGAAAGAAAGTCAAATTTTCTAAACTGTGGCATTCTTGTCCTTCATCATCCTTGTGCCTGTAGTAATTTCAACAGTTTAATTCAAGACTTAACCATATTGTTTAGAACTTTTCTCCTCTTTAAAAAGGCATTTCTCTTTGAGATATTTTTTTGTATTATTCATTTTATTTACATAATACTCGTCCATGTACTTTTTTTCCACTGTCTCATGGAGAAAGTTATGTTGGCCATTTTAACATCATTAGTAAAAAGATGGTGTATGTTTAGGATTGGGCCTTAAAATTTGCTGCTGTTAGTTTTATATTTAATTTGTCTATAACAAAGACATTAAAGGCAGGTTTATTACACTGATGTGAGGCCAGAAGTATTTTGATTGAATACAGACTGGTGTGTAATTCCAGAGTTAAAAAAACAAAACACCACAGAAAAAGCAGACACCATTCCTACTCCCATGTCAAGATCTGTGTCAGAGGAGTGAGGTCTGGAATAGTTCCATGTTTCTGTGATAAGAAGACAATTGACGTGTTAACATTCAGCTCATTGCAACATGTTGCAGAGATCTACAGAATGTAGCAAACAGAAGGCATCAAATAAATGATGCCGAAAATGAGTGACCCACCTTGAGGTATCTTACCACCTACTAGGACTCGATAAGGCAACTGGATCTGTAAAATCATGATACCCTTATTGAACTTTACACATACACACACACCAGAAATGTGTCTAGTAAGCTAAACAAAGACAGTTTCCAACAGAAGGAAAAACCAAAAAAAAAGAGAGAAGTACATGAACTTTTAAATATAATTTTTTTTCTCCAAATCTGTTTATTTTTACTGTAATGTACACAGAGGGTAAGCAAAGGTATCAGGGCACATTTACCTAATTGTACTGTCTATGTGGCCCACAGTTTTGCAAATACTACCCTACTACTACATGTTGCTGCTGCTGCTGCTACTACTACTACTACTACTACTTATTATTATTATTATTATTATTATTTTGAAGGGGCTCTGATGGCCAAGTGTTCAAAAGCACTTGGCCTTTACTGATCACAACCATCTCACCTCTGTCCAAATGGGTCAGAGTCCTAGGCTGGACCAGTGTGGGTAATCTGACAAAGCTAAAGTAGCTTTCCACAAGTCAGTGTTCTTACCCAGGTTTTCACAGGTTCTTCCTTCATCAGTTTTACTGGCCACCATATAGAGCCTATCTTGCACTGAGAAATGACATTAAACCCAAAACAACAACAACAAAAAGAATTATTGTGAAAGTTGTGAAAAATTTAAGGCATGTCCTATTGTTATTTACATCTACAGTATGTACTTGTGTATGAAGTACACCCTGTCACAAAGTGCATAGACTCTGATCTGTGGTATTAGTACGAGCCACATGCTCTGCAACATTCCTGTTCATTTGAAATGTTAATGAGAGGAAGAAACAGAATCCCACATTGTAGATCCCAAGCCCTCTTTGTATTATGAGATAGGAAATGTTGGGATAGGCTGTTGGCTGATGGGAGTATGTTTTACAAAAGGAAAACAGTAAACCAGAAGACTAAACTAGGAAACCCTTGAACAAGAATTTCATTGTAAACATTTTAGTAGCACAATGTTCCTGATGGGAAAGAAAAATGATTTGATAGGATAGGCATATGGCTGGCTGGTCAGTTACTGGGTCAGAATGTTCCATCAACCTGACCATCACATATCCAGCATACTTGGCAGGGGGTGCCACTGGCACCTGCTGATGGCTGTCTGGTTCTCTGTTTTTTCATTTCCCAAGATCTTCATAAACCAACTAGGAACATGGTCATTCAGAAACAATTAAATGTATCCAATGTTTTTATTTTTGCATAATTTAACAAATTGAAGGAGTAACCAATACTGCAGAAAATTTGCTAATTTAAGGGAACAGTACTTGCAGAATGCCCATATTATTTTCAGTAAACTGTAAACTTGACACATTACGAGCATGCACTGTGTTTTACCCAGGCTACACCATTGCATCTTTTTTCACAATAAAATTAAAAAGGATGTATATAAACATTGATGTTGTAAAAGGCAAAAATAGATGTCTCTACCTTTTGCTATCTTGTACTCTGTATCTCACCTATTTGGCTAGTGTGCAGAATCATAAAGATGCATGATTTTATCACTTAGATGATGTTGCAAGCTTCTGATTGACCATGATTTCTTCATGCTGTGATATACCTTATAGCAAGCGAGTCATGTATAACACTGGTCAACAGTGAAATCATTACTGACTTGAAAAGGCCCTAATCTGTAGTATTTTGGTGTGCCGAACACGAATATAACCGTGAAAAATTTGTATTGGCTCTCGTTTTGAAGATATTCATATACCTCATTTTCTATGTTTCACTGTGTAAATTTCTCCAGTAGGACTGCAGCAACATCCGGAATAATGATGTAACATTGCATAATACCATCATGCTCACATCATCCACAGTTGATTGCATCATTTTCTGATGCAATGCAATACTAATGCCATGCGGCTGCTGAAGTAAGTTGACGTCAGCAGTGTACTATACATGTGTAGGCCTATTATACTAATGCCAGGCGGCTGCTGAAGCTGACGTAAGCAGTGTACTATATAAAGCCCAATCAGATAGGTTCAGCATTTAAAATATTTTAGACGTTGTGCGAGACAGTTCAAGCTACTGTTACATAAAACTTATTATTTTATCCATTTACGTACAATAAAGAACAGTAATGCCTCGAAAGTGTGTTAATACCGCGGACAATTTTTGCTATATTTGTGGGGAAGTGACATTTGCCAACCAGAAGAAAAGTATCAATTCTCAAGTGAAGAAGGCATATCATCTTTACTTCGGATGCAAGGTTGGTGACCAAGACAAGCCTTGGGCTCCGCATATATGCTGTGCTACATGTACAACACAGCTTTCACAGTGGTTGAATTGCAAAAGGTCATCAATGCCGTTTGCAGTCCCAATGGTGTGGAGAGAGCCAAGCAACCACCAAAATGACTGTTACTTCTGCTTGGTTCCTCCTCTTTCCGGCGGAATAACGAAGCGAAAGAAGTCGAGAATAGTCTACCCAAACATTCCGTCTGCATTGAGACCAGTTCCACATGGTGAGGGACTTCCTATTCCAGAACCTCCAGCAGAATATTCTCTTGATTCATCTGACGAAGACAAAGGTGAGTCGACCTGTTCTTCTCCTGGTCCATCAGCATGCAGTGATCCAGATTTTCACTGTGGTGCATCATCAACCCCACACAGAATAACACAGGAAGAACTAAATGACCTGATTCGTGATTTGGACTTATCAAAGAACAAGGCAGAATTGCTAGGATCAAGACTCCAACAATGGAATCTTCTAGAAGAAGATGTCACAATTACTGCATATCGAAAGCGCCACCAGCAATTGGAGCCTTTCTTCAGAAAGGAAAGTAATCTGATATTCTGTTCCGATATTGAGGGCCTCATGAATGCTTTAAAAATCACTCATGACCCACAAGAATGGAGACTATTTGTGGACTCTTCGAAACTGAGTCTCAAGGCTGTGCTTTTGCACAATGGAAACATTCTTCCATCTATTCCAGTAGCGTATGCTGTCCACATGAAAGAGACATACGATAACTTAAGGCAGCTACTGAATTCCATTGAGTATAGCAAGTACAGCTGGCACCTCTGTGGTGATTTGAAGGTAGTTGCCCTTTTAATGGGACTGCAGCAAGGATATACAAAATACATGTGTTTCTTATGCGAGTGGGATAGCCGAGCAAGGGAAATGCACTACATGAGGAAGGAATGGACTCACAGGCAGAATGTAGCCATTGGAGAGAAGAATATCCAACACCCAGCTCTGGTTGAGGCTCAGAAAATCTTGCTACCACCCCTTCACATCAAACTAGGTTTGATAAAGAACTTCGTGAAAGCCATTGACCGGACTTTGCCAGCATTCCGATACCTGCATGAAAAATTCCCTCGACTCAGCGAAGCAAAGATTAAAGAGGGAGTTTTTGTGGGTCCTCAGATTCGAGAGCTTTTCAAAGATGACCGGTTCAACAACTTGCTGGAAGGTGACGCGAAACAAGCATGGAATGCTTTTCGCCTAGTTTCTACAAACTTCCTCGGAAATGTTAGGGCAGAAAACTATAAGGAACTAGTAGAAGACATGTTGATGAAGTATAAGAAACTTGGCTGCAATATGTCTCTAAAGATTCACTTCCTTCATTCCCATTTGGATTTCTTTCCTAGCAACTGTGGTATTGTTAGTGATGAACACGGCGAACGTTTTCATCAAGATATCGCAACAATGGAACAAAGATACCAGGTAAAATGGTCCACTACAATGCTGGCTGACTACTGCTGGACACTCCTCAGAGATGCTCCCGAACAGCTGTACAAGAGACAGGCGAAGAAATCTAAGATGTAGTCAATGACTTGATTTTTTATAGGTAGGCTATTACAGTTGACCTTTTACTATTGGAGTGCATTTCGTTATGTAAACATTAATTTCTTGCAGATTACAAAAAAACTAGAGCCAATTTTGCAATTTGACTGTCATATTCGTGTTCAGCACATAAAAATTGATAAGAATTGACTAATTTTATTTCAGTAACATGACTTTTGTAAAAATTTGTTGTCCAGTGTAATTAAGCAATGTCTCACTTTTTCATGCTGAATATTTAAGTAATTAAAGGTGATAACAATTGATGATCTCTTTTACACACAGTAATTAAAGGTGATAACATTTGATGGTCTGTTGTACAAACATGTACAATTTTATTCATGATCATTGTAAATGATTGAATTGAAATTAATGATTCCAACAATGAGGACTTTTCCCCCAGCAACTGATGCCAGTACTGGAAATCATAGTTTGACCAATCAGGCATAGAGAATTCACATGAAAATGGAATAATCCCACTGCTTGTATCTCAAATGTAAAGGTAGGCTAAAATAATGGCTAAAATACGATTTCATTTATTAACAAATATGCAGCAGTTTGAGAGAAAACACACATGATGGAACTTCTATATGTATATTCACTGCAATTTCAGTTTTAATGTCCCTGTATCAAAGAAATTCATGTATTAAACAAGAACATGCAATAATGATTTAACAATAATTTAGTAGCAAACAGAACCACTAGTAGTAAGTAACTGCAGCAAAAGGAATTTGATGTAATTGTTCATAATTGTGGTGATTTGTTATTGTTTTGGGTTTAAAACCAATACTCAGTACAAGATACGCTATACATGGTGGCCAGTATAACTGTAGGAGTAAGAACCTGGAAAACCCTGGTAAGATCCACTGACCCACAGGAAGCTACTGGCAGGTATCTTGCATACCCACTTTGGCCAAGCCCAAGACTTGAACCCACATAAAGAATGGTGAGATGGTAGTAATCAGTAAAGGCGATTGCTTTAGACCATTCAGCTGCCTTGGCCCCATTTTCTTTAATAAGTAAGTAATATAAGAAAATAGTCAAATTGGCAGGATCTTCTGAAATTGTAAGGGTCCCTTTTCTTAAAAATTCTAGAGAAAATGCTGCATACTCGGGACAAAATAATGCTTTATATTTGCAGAAAACATTTATCATTTAAATTTTAATTTTTTGATGATTTATATTTTCAGACAATTCTAAATACTTTAGTTATTCAATACTAAGCCTTCAGTCTTTATTTCTTTGAGATTTTGATAAAATATATGTATTCACTAAGGATGTCTTTATATGATAAGAAGCCAACCCTTTTGCCAAATTTATTAGTGAGACTCTTCCATTCTTATCATGGAGGATATACTTTTATTAGTCAGGCTCAATCTCAGTATCCATGGGAACATTGTATTGCTTGATACATTGTGTTGTCTTGACTGTCAATTCTTTTTGTTGTTGTTGTAAATTCTGCATTTATAGGTCCATAATCGTCTTACTTGTGTACCAGTCTAACTTTCTTCTTTTTTTTGTCAAGGCATTTCAACATATCTCATCTGCAGTTGGTAATAGAAAAAGTAATGCTTATGGGAGGAAAAACTTGATCTGCTTATTTTTAAAATGTAGTTCTTATAATTTGGAATGAACTTGATTTTTCTTAATGCTGATGGGTTGTAAGATAAAGAAGCAGCTTAGCAGCATGCTCCAGAGAGATAGGATTGTTTATATTTCTTCATTCAAGTGTTTTGTTACATTTCTTCTAGAAATGATAGATATAAGCTGGGCCTCCCTACCATATATATCTGTATAAAAATGGTGACCTGCAGGCATATTTTGTATCGGGCTGAAATGCATTCTTCATTTGGTTGACAATGAAAAGAAACTGTATAGTATATTATCTTGGTGGTATCAGAGTTTTATGGGTATATTGACTTCTGTTATGAAGTATTCATTCTATGTGGTTTGGCCTTGACATAGGTCATTGTGAGTTACCAGAATATGATTTACCAGTACTTTAATTGTAAATTTCATTTTTTATGATGTAATTACATGAAGAATGAAAAGTGAATGTAACAACTTTTGTACTGGCATCATTATGAAACAATTGTGCCCTCTTTTAAGCCAAAACTTTAAAATGTAACTAGACTCTAACTCCACTACATGGTAATGTAGCAAATATTCAAATCTCATATTGTTCATTTACAGTTTTATAACATTAATTCATTTTCGGTTTTTGTAAATCATATGCTTCTACATGGCAATACGAAGTAGAGTTGAATCAAAATCAAATTGATAATAAGCCCCTTGTATCATTTGTACAGAATTTTGGCAAATTATTATATTAAAAATTACTAATTTACTAATTAGCAGCAAATGCAAATTATTTTCACAACACTGATGTATTTATGTCCTGCCATGATACTGATAGCACGTAGTGTTAATATTGTCTGTCCATCCTTTTTCACGCTTTGCATTTAGATCATTTTCAGGCACTGAGGTTGGACATCTGTGTCCTATGCAGAGTCCATACTGGACTAAAATCTACTGGTAAAGAACTAGTAAACTTTGTTCCACTGAAAGGGACATAACTCTTGATAAATGGCTCAGAAGAACTTTTACTTTTGTAATTGACAAAACCTGTTCATCATGATGTTTATCTTCTCTATAGAACATGTATCAAATATAATATAATTTTGACTCCTTTTACAGTGGGAAGTGTAATAATTACCTATTACAGCATGTAGTTTTTAAAATCATGACCATGAAAGCACCTTTACTTTACATCCTGTAGAGAGATTAAAAGGGAGATAAATATAGCTGATGATGTCCTTGGAGATAGGTGTCAATCATTCTCTGTAACAAAGGAGTTGTACAATTTTCACCTCTGCAAGACATATGATGATTTAAACGATGATTTAAAATGTTAGTCATATCAGATGAAGTTCATTTATTCTACTTTCTAGATGATAATTTTTACATGCATGAAGGTCAGATTGCAAAGTAGGGATTTGCATTTACATATGGTTATTTTTAAAAAATTCGTAAAGAAAACCAGCTTACTTTTGACTTTTTAGGCTTCTTGCCATTGTCATTTATTATTGTTATCATTTTCTAGGAACATTGCATCAAAAAGTTTTGAAAAGTTTTGATGGGGACTTTGTTATACTCAAATTGAGGAAACAATGGAAAGGTTTTGGCATTAGTAATGGGTCCATGTTTTTATACCACAACAGGCCCTAAAAAATCCATGTTTTCATGGCCCAACTTGCAGTGTATAAAGTGGTCATATATTCTGTATTTGCAGCATTTACTGTAGTCTCTAGCACGTTCTATTTTTTGTTCTTCCCAATCTATGCTATTATTACATGGGAGACAGGATCCACATCAGTCTTCAACAATAACGCTACATGAGACAATATTTAAAATATTTAGGATTGCAGTAAAACATCTTGCCTAGGGACACACATAGTAGTCAGCCTCACTGTTCCAGTGGTAGGATTGCAGTAAAACATCTTGCCTAGGGACACACATAGTAGTCAGCCTCACTGTTCCAGTGGTAGGATTGCAGTAAAACATCTTGCCTAGGGACACACATAATAGTCAGCCTCACTGTTCCAGTGGTAGGATTGCAGTAAAACGTCTTGCCTAGGGACACACATAGTAGTCAGCCTCACTGTTCTGATGGTAGGATTGCAGAAAAACATCTTGCCTAGGGACACACATAGTAGTCAGCCTCACTGTTCTGATGGTAGGATTGCAGAAAAACATCTTGCCTAGGGACACACATAATAGTCAGCCTCACTGTTCTGATGGTAGGATTGCAGAAAAACATCTTGCCTAGGGACACACATAGTAATCAGCCTCACTGTTCTGATGGTAGGATTGCAGTAAAACATCTTGCCTAGGGACACACATAGTAGTCAACCTCACTGTTCTAATGGTAGGATTGCAGAAAAACATCTTGCCTAGGGACACACATAGTAGTCAGCCTCACTGTTCCAGTGGTAGGATTGCAGTAAAACATCTTGCCTAGGGACACACATAGTAGTCAGCCTCACTGTTCCAGTGGTAGGATTGCAGTAAAACATCTTGCCTAGGGACACACATAGTAGTCAGCCTCACTGTTCTGATGGTAGGATTGCAGAAAAACATCTTGCCTAGGGACACACATAATAGTCAGCCTCACTGTTCCAATGGTAGGATTGCAGAAAAACATCTTGCCTAGGGACACACATAGTAGTCAGCCTCACTGTTCCAATGGTAGGATTGCAGTAAAACATCTTGCCTAGGGACACACATAGTAGTCAGCCTCACTGTTCCAATGGTAGGATTGCAGTAAAACATCTTGCCTAGGGACACACATAGTAGTCAGCCTCACTGTTCTGATGGTAGGATTGCAGAAAAACATCTTGCCTAGGGACACACATAATAGTCAGCCCCACTGTTCCAATGGTAGGATTGCAGAAAAACATCTTGCCTAGGGACACACATAGTAGTCAGCCTCACTGTTCTGATGGTAGGATTGCAGTAAAACATCTTGCCTAGGGACACACATAGTAGTCAGCCTCACTGTTCTGATGGTAGGATTGCAGAAAAACATCTTGCCTAGGGACACACATAATAGTCAGCCTCACTGTTCTGATGGTAGGATTGCAGTAAAACATCTTGCCTAGGGACACACATAGTAATCAGCCTCACTGTTCTGATGGTAGGATTGCAGTAAAACATCTTGCCTAGGGACACACATAGTAGTCAGCCTGGGCTGACCCGATAGTAGGATTCAAGCCCACACAAGGTCAAATTGATGGTAGAAATAATGGCAGTTTCTGTCTTATAATATTAATGAATTGTGCAACATGCTGAACTTAAGAGTTAAAAACCTAAAAATGGTTTTCATCACAACCCAGAGAGAGAGAGAGAGAGAGAAAGAGAGAGAGAGAGAGAGAGAGAGAGAGAGAGAGAGAGAGAGAGAGAGAGAGAGAGACCCATTTTGGAGGTGAACCACCATTATGGTGTATAGGGGCAATAAAATATAAAAAAAGCCCTGATAATTTTCATTATTTCTGCTGTGGGTTCTTTGTGACATGAGCATGTGAGTGCTTTGATAATCGTCTATCAGAAATGTTTCAAAACAAAACAAGTAAATTCACAGGCGTCTTGATAACAACATCTGATTTATTTATGAAGGAGATAGGGATTTGTAAAGTAATCTTTGGTAGGTAAGAAATGTAGGATGTTTTGTATCAGTAAATTGGCAATATATTATATGAAAATAATTCAACTTTGCATTTTTTATTAGACTTTTGTGATTTTTCTATATAAAATTATCTCTAAAAATATAGGCTGACATCATCAGCAGAAGTTATTAAACAAAAACTTTAACCACAGTATATCAGTTTTCTCTTGTTTTCATCTCAAATCACTATTGATACACTACTTGAAATGTTTAGAAGTCAAAGGTTCATTTTTAAAACATTGTGCATTGGGTAAATCTGTATGCCTCAGACCATTGATTTTTACTTAAAAAGTACTTGTCCTCTGAAGAGTGGCTTTTGAAAAGTACTTGTGCTGTGGAAAAGTGGCTTTTGAAAAGAGCTTGTCCAATGGATAAGTTACTTTTGATATGTACTTGTCCTGTGGAAAAGTGCCTTTATGAAAAGTATTTGCTCCAGTGGATAAGTGGCTTTTGAAAAGTACTTGTACTTTGGAAAAGTGGTTTTTGAAAAGTATTTGCCCAGTGGATAAGTGGCTCTGAAAAGTACTTGTCCTGTGGATAAGTGGCTTTTGAAAAGTACTTGTGGAAAATGGCTTTTGAAAAGTACTTGTCCAGTGGATAAGTGGATTTTAAAACATACTTGTACTGTGGAAAAGTGGCTTTTGAAAAGTACTTGTCTTGTGGATAAGTAGCTTTCAAAAAGTACTTGTCCAGTGGAAAGTGGCTTTTGAACAGTACTTGTCCAGTGGATAAGTGGATTTTGAAAAGTACTTGTCCTGTGGATAAGTAGCTTTCAAAAAGTACTTGTCCAGTGGAAAGTGGCTTTTGAAAAGTACTTGTCCAGTGGATAAGTGGATTTTGAGAAGTACTTGTCCTGTGCATAAGTGGCTTTTGAAACTTACTTGTCCTTTGGATCATTGGCTTTTGAAAAGCACTTTCCCAGCTTAATAATCACATTCAGGGTGTTTTTAATGAGATTGTATAATTCAAAATTTAAAACAAAAATATTTTTTTAATTACATAATAATGAACATTTAACTTAAACTATAGATATCCATTTTGTCTCAGTTGATGCAGCAGTAACTCAATTGGTAGAGCTTCCTCAGCATCATATAGCCAGTAGTATATTAAAAGTGATGTTAAACAAACAAAAACAAAAACAAAACCATTTCATCTCCAGTTTTGTTTTGGGAGCGTGCAACTGTGTTTCTCATGTGACACATTGTGAAGTGGTTGGTATGTCACTTTTACTGTTTTTTTCTTTGAGGGATAGACAATTAAAAAAAAATGTTTGTATATAATACCCAAATATATAAAGTTGTTAAACTAAGCTATACATGTAACATCCCAATGAATAGAATTTTTAAATGAATCTTTCTATTTTCAGCAGGAAGAGGGTTCAAGAAGTCCTGATCATTCAGAGAAAAGTTATGGTAAGTGGGATATCTTTTGATATACTTTTT
Source organism: Sinohyriopsis cumingii (assembly GCA_028554795.2). Classification (NCBI taxonomy): domain Eukaryota; kingdom Metazoa; phylum Mollusca; class Bivalvia; order Unionida; family Unionidae; genus Sinohyriopsis; species Sinohyriopsis cumingii. The sequence goes on along the minus strand of CM068836.1, from coordinate 25,150,029 downwards.
ATGCAGATATTTAAATAATCGGATTTCCTAACCATTTCATTATGAGTATTGGATTACAGTGATTTACAAGTCAAAATTGATCAGTGTAACCTGCCTTTTCTAAGGAGAAGAATGGATCATACTGACCTTTTCTAAATTGAAGATAAAAGCAAATTAACCACAAATCTTGGACCACAGTGACCTATTTCTTTCATGAGAAACATTGATCACATTTACGTCCCTTTTCTTGTAATAAAACTGATATCAGGAAGACAGATACTTTAGGGTTGGGTTGTGCTTCCCCTAATGGGGTTACAGGGAGAAGCAAGAAGTAACTGGTTTTACTGGCAGATTTAGGCAGGTAAATTATTCAACTGCTGACGTTTATGGAATGTTCTGACTATGGCCATTTTTTCTATTCAACATTTTCTTATTCAATTTGGTGCTTTCATTGTCTCATAAACCTAGATGTGCGCTTTTATGGATTTAGTCTAGTCATCTCCATATTCAGATAGAGTTATGGCCCCTGACAATTAACTGAACATTTTCACATGAAATGTAGCCTATAACAGCTTGAGCAATATTTAACATATTATATTGCAATATGGTATAAACTTTCTCTCATAAAATGTCAAAGTCCAAAACATTTTCCTTGCTGTTTTGATACAATCTTTATACATGCACAGGAGAAAGTATGCACAAATGTATTTGCACCAAAGTTGTCATGTATTCAAAACCATAGTAGTCACTGCTTTTATGGTGAGTAACCTAAATTTTACCACAACATGTTTGGGAATATGAATGTTTTATACTTAAGAAGCATATGGCCAAAATAAATAATGTAATGACCAAGGTGGAAACAAAAATCTTAAAGTATGTTTAGATTTCCATGCTTGAGCTTTTATGTTCTCTGCTGATATATACCTGCTTATTTTTATTTTGGCTTGATTACTGCCAGTAGATTAATCAAAACTAAAAACATAAATTGATGGATATCAATAGAGACTGTTGGTGTGTTTCTTTGTTTTCAGATGCTGAATGAAATATTTTTGTAAATATTTATTTGTTTATTTTTTTAAAAATATTTTGCCATCCATCCAACCAGTAAGATACAGAAAAAACTGCCCAGAATTGTTTTCACTTGTATATTCTAGTGGCCTGAATTGTTCTCAGATTTGTACTGTTCTAGTGGCCAGAACTGTTCTCACATGTATACTATTATAGTGGACAGAATTGTTCTCATATGTATACTATTCTAATGACCTGAATTGTTCTTAAACGTATACTATTCGAGTGGCCAGTTTTGTTCTCAGACATATATTATTCTAGAGGAGTGTCTGCAAATAATATCTTAAGACAAAATATTTTTCAATAGAAACAAGTTTTTAGATAGGAATTTGGAAGTATTGAAATATAAAATGGTCTGTTAAAAACATTAATTAGATCTAAATGCCATCAACTTTTGCTGAAGAGCTTTATTCCTCTTTGCTCACTAAGGGCTATTGTTAGATTTGATGAAGGAAGTCTATTGCCCACCAGAGGGATGCCCAATCAAAGCCATTCTTCACTGGCCACTCATTGTGTTATTACTGAGTGAAATGGGAAGGTTGAAATGTTTATGATTTTCTGTCACATAGCAAGCAGTGTATAGCCTCCTTAATATCCTAGCATAAATTCCCATGCTGAGAGAAAGGGAACAAAAGCAGGCTTTTTCTTTGGAAATAATCACTTTTTTCTATGTGTGTTTGATAAGCAAGAAAATAGAAACGTCATGTGTTCTCATATCATAAAGCAAAAGCAGATCTTTTGAAGTTCTATTACGATACATGGTAACTTCATAGTGGGAGCCTATGTAATTCCAGAGGGGAATGATATTGGCTGGGAGATTGCCCTAAAATTATATTATTTGGAGAATTTTTGAAGATTATAGGGATATTTGGTGGAGATGATATTTTATACAGGCACTGTTCCCTTTCACCATCAGCAGTGATTAAGCTATAGAGCACATGGATCACTTGATGATATTGTTAAGATGCCAAGTGTTTCCCCCTCTAGATAATGGCTTTTTTGTTGATGAGGGGAAAATAAAACTGTTGAAAGTTTAATATAGTAATTCTCATCTATGGTATTTCATAGAAAGAAACTAAATAAAATCATAGCAATGTTAAATGCTAGTAACAGATTTATAGCAGAAGAAATGAAAATTATTTGTGGGTGGCAAAATTGAGTGGTGTAAGCACTTATTTCCACTGAGAAAACTGGTTATTTCCATTAATTTTATCAGAATTGATTTTCATTCTTAGAAATTCAGACATACCTGTACTTTAAGACATTTACTTTGCTATTGTGATATCTCTTGTTAAGAAGTTTAGTCTGGCAAAGAAAACAAAGATAATGAAAAAATGTTCAACATTTATGAATTGAGAATATTCTTGAAGGAATCATTAAAAAAGTGTGCACAAAATTGTTTCTCATATTCTGCACTTTAAAGGGTGTAAATATTCTTGTATCAACAAATATGATTCAATTAAGTCCAGAAAATTCAGCCAATGAATCGGGTATGAAACAGTATCAGTAATCAAATGTCTATCAGAAGGTGTTTTACACATTACTTTAATTCATACAATTGTTTAAGATGGGAACAGAACCAAAAATGTACAGGTATTGCAAAATCTTTTCAAATCCACTAGCCCAGCCAGACAAGTACTACAATTTTTTACTTGCCTAACCAGACAAGTACTACAACTTTTTACTTTCCCAGTCAAACAATTACTACAAATTTTTACTTGTCCAGTCAAGCAAGTACTACAGATTTTTACTTGCCCAGTCAAATAAATACTACAAATTTTTAATCACACAAAATAAACTCTTTCTGAGCAGGTATTATAGTAATATAAAAGTTAACAATGACCTATATTTATCCTATTAAGTTTGTTGTTGGTAAAGAAAACTCATTAGAGCTTATGTTGAATTGTTTTTTTAAAATCATACCTGCATTAAATAAGTCTTGTCTTGTCTTGTCTTATCTTGTCTTGTGACAGTCTTGCCTTGTCTTGTCTTGTGACAGTCTTGTTTTGTCTTGTGACAGTCTTGTCTTGTCTTGTTCTGTGACACTAGTTGTAATTAATTAGCCTGTCCACCCTTGGTAAGCATTTATTAGCATTCAGAGTAGAGTTTGAGCCAAACAAAAGTAAAACAAACATCTGGTAGAAAGTATGGACCTTCATTTAACAAACTCAGAAATTTTCTGTGCTGGACAGAAAAGCCTTTTCATTACAGAGAAATACTGGTCAGTCCTGAATAAGCTATTGTTTGAGCAAGTGAGAAATTTGGAAAATTCACTTGACAGCCAGACATTTTAACTTGACATTTCAAGTTGAGCAAGTGAAATTTCAATACATTGCAGAAGAACTTTCTTAAACTGGACTTTGACCTAAAGGACCTATTATTGAGAGGTTTGATTAATATTATTTATAACAACAAAGTATGTGTCCTGATGCAGACTGAAACAAGGTTGGGGTGTGTGCATATTGGTAACTTTACATCTACTTATATTTTTTGTGCCAGCACATATGCAAAAAAAATGAAAATATGTTGGGGTCAGAAGGGTTTTCAGTTATTACAGGTTTCATTTTATGTGTATATGTGTGTGTGTGTGTGTATATATATATATATATATATATATATATATATTATATATATATATATATATATATATATATATATATATATATATATATATATATATATAACTGCTTTGGTGGCCTAGTGGTTAGAGCGTCCGCCTCAGAAGCAGGAGGTCATGGGTTCAGACACCGGATGAGTCATACCAAAGACTTACAACAATGGTACTAACAACTACCTCACTTGGCGCTCAGCATTAAGAGGTTAGCATTAGGACTGGTTGACCTGGTGTCAGGATAATGTGACTGGGTGTGACATCATGCTACGTGTCTGTAGCATAATGCCCCAGTGCTAGACATCATTATAAACTTCCACAATGCAGACATTGTAGCGATATGACTGAAATTTTTTTTTAAAATCCTAATGACACACACACACACATATATATATATATTGAGATGTCAAATGTTTATATACTAGGATCGGCTAGCGTGGGAACATGGGAAAGCCTGCCAGTATCTTCTTGTGGGTTGGTGGTTCTTCCCTGGGTTTTCCAGGGTTCTTCCTCCACCAGTTATACTGGCCGCCATGTATAGCCTATCTTGTGCTGAAAAATGGTGTTAAACCCTAGAACAACAACAACATATATACTAGGACCCAAGATTAAGTTATTGGATGTGAGCAAAGACCCCCAAAACAAAACCATTTTCCAAGTATAATACATGTTAATATTAGTGGACATTGATGACATCTAACAGTTCTGAGACATGTGAGACCTACAACTCGGGAGTTGTTCAAAATTTATGCAAAATCACCCCTATCCACTACCACCACCAGCACAGCAGGCCACCCCACCCTCCTCACAAACTTGACCAAAAATTCCAGACTTGTTGGCACAATCTTCACCCATAGGAATATCATTGTCCTATGTTTCATTTGTCTAGCGTTAACATTGTTGGAGGAGTTCCTGGAGATCACACACATACAGTACATATAGATGGATGGACTGTATCACAAAATCCCAGTACTGCTTTAAAAACATAGGGATAAAAGTAAGTGTTGTTGACAAGCAAATTGATCACTGCAAAATAGGGACAAGGAAGTTGCTAAACAAACTTGTAATAAAATGTTTGCTAGAAGAGGAAAGTGACAAGCATATATACATCATTGTAACTGTGTTGAAAGCCATGCCTAATTATCAAAGTTTATACAGATTCCTGTAAACCTTTATCAGAAACAATTAGCAGCCCTGTCACCCCTATAGAATTTAAGAAGCACTGAGACCCTTTGCCTGTCTTCACTTTTCCCCAATTCTGCAGAAGATGTATTAGACAATAGTGATTAGCGGTGGCTAATTGGGCTGATAAGCAACATATGCTGTTCATTAGCTGCCTTGCCCAGTTATTGTATCAGCACCTACAAGGAGGAACAATGGCTACAATCCCTAGATTAAGAGACCTTTACCTCCCACTTGACAGACAGTGGCAAACCAGCTGTCTGTAATCAAGGGAGATAATTTATGGGGCAATGTGATTTTCTTAATTCTTCCAGTCCTAATACAATGGTAGACATTGGTCTACTAATGTTTCTGATTAGCCTTACTTGCTTTGAGTCAATTACCATTATTTCAGTTTGCAGTCATTTTTAAAAGGATTTATGAACAGGAATGAGACACAGATCTCAAAGGCTTAGCTGTGCTGAGAGTATTAAAATAGTTTTGTTTGCTGTGTGAGTAGTGTTGCCAACAATTTATTTATATTGAATTAAGATTTGTATTCATAAAAGGGTGAATTTAGACAGAGAGATAAATAAATAAATATATACCATAAAATTCTAATAAGAGCTCATGTTGAAACCATCTTCCAGCTCTCAGTTTTATATTCAAGTTCGCTTTTGAGGCCAAATTTCTAACTTCAGTGAGCCTCGTAAAACATCCATCACTATGACAGCACCAATGTACAAACAAATGGTGTGAAACGTGATAATACACTAACTCCTTATTTTACAAATATGATGTGTTCCTTGAAGTGTTTAAGGCATTGATTCAAGATAAGTGTTCTGAGATAATACATGTATTAAGTCATAGTAAAGTAAGGTGTGTGTATATATATGTGTGTGTGTGTGTGTGTGTGTGTGTGTGTGTATTTATTATAATGCACAGTAATTAATTCTAATTGAACAATACTAATAAACAAACATACAGTCAAAAGTTACAAAAGTACAAACATAAATTAACTAAATTTTGTTGGTTATGCTGAGAATGGTATACACACTTGATAGTACAAGATGGAGGCATTCAATGTCCAAGAAGTGTTCACCTTCTTCATGTAATCTTTTTCATGTAATTTCACAATGTCTGCCTTCATATCAAGACTTGTAGACTGTCTAAATGTATTGCCTATGGTGCTAGCAGGTCATGTTGGTGAATGATTAAAACTCATAATGGAGTGCAAAATATTTTGAGATAAACCTTGTAGCAGTTGGAGCTCATGATGGAGTGCAAGATATTTTGAGATCAAACTCACAGCAGTTGGAGCTCATGATGGAGTGCAAGATATTTTGAGATAAACTTAGCACTTGGAGCTAGCTCATGATGGAGTGCAAAATAATTCAAGAAACTCAAAAGAGCTTGGAGCACATGATATTCTGAGATAAATATCACAAAAATGGCTCACGTTATGAGTATAGTGTGCACAAGAAACAATATAGTACATGTACAATGAAGATGACTGGATGCATAAGGGGTGGGGGTGGCCAGAGCTGGCAATTTATGCACATACTTTTAATTTGGTAAATGTGATTAATAACCCAAATGTCAACATATAAAACTGGAATCGCTTGATGCCCTTGGATCTTTCCCTACCCACAACGACTTAGCTCCCTAAGTCATTTCATAGCAACTACTGAGATCTCCACCCTACAATTATGTACACATTTGCTGGAGATGAAAAGACAAATGTATACATATAACTGACAATTAACTATGGGGACCAACCCTACCTCCAGGGACTAAAGCCTTGAGTCATAACTTGGAAATTATTGAGATTCCCATCCTATGACCATATAAAGTGAAACCTGTCTTAAATAACACTTCTTTGTAAAGGACACTTAGAAAAATCGCAGCACAGATCCTTATATAGCTTTCCTGTATATATGGGACATTTTAAAGAATCCCCAATGCCGATCTTTACAGAGGTGTCCTGTTTAATTAGGACAGTTTAAGGAATCTCCAGGACAGATCCTGATATAGATTCCTGGATATATAGGACACCTGGATAACATGGATATATGATACTTTTTTTTGCTACAAATGTATGTATTGAATGCAGATAAAGGACTTTGTCATAAAATACAGTTATTAAAAATATAATTTTTCATTGTGCAGCTGTTTGTATTATTTAATTTAGTTTTGGGATTTCAGTGATATAAGCCATTAAATGTTGCTAAATAGATGGAAGGAGTTTTTGTCAGAAACATTAAAACATTTATTAAAGTATAAACATAAAGTCAAAGTGAATCTAAAGTACCCTTCATATAAATGACACCTGTCTACAAAGGACATATTTTTCATCTCCTTGGCTATTCTTTTAATATCAAATGTCACTGTATACACTTATGGGCATGCAAAGAAAAAGATTCCCCATTGTCCATACTTACACCCCACCCCCTCCCCAAGGGGCTTAATTCCCATGTCATAGCTTGAAATCTATCAAGATCCACACCTTGTATGCACTTATTTTGCTGGGCATGAAAAGACAACTGCATGTAGCCAGTTGATATTTTCCCTGGTGTCAGACCCAAGGTACCTATCAAAGAGGCTCAAACCCCCAGGTGTAGGTCACAACAGGGAGGACTTTATATTTATGCCAATGCAAATTTCTAGTTCATTGGTTGATACTTTCAAAAAAAAAATTTTGTAACTTCCTTTTAATTATACCTGTTAGTCACATACTTCATTGAACTTTTGTACCCTAAGGGACCCTATGATAGACATGTACTTCATTGAACTTTTGTACGCTAAGAGACACCACGATAGTCATGTATTAATTGACACATTTTTTACTATATTTTGTGATCTATCTTTACCACAATTTTATTTCCCATAAAATGTGATACGTCTGTTTATATATATATATGTGTGTGTGTGTGTGTGTGTGTGTGTGTGTGTGTGTGTGTGTGTGTGTGTGTGTGTATGTGTGTTCATGTGTGTGCAGCATGGATGGAGTTTAAATTTTCTTTTCATAAAAAACCACATTGTATTGCTTTAAAGGTAACAATTTTTTAACTACTTTTGGGGGAAAAAAGAAAATGAGCCATATATCTCCAATCTCACTGATTGTTTTACAAACAATTTAAAAACACAGGTGTCATTTTATTTGTATTTGTATTGTTTGTCAGTAAAATCTGCTCTTTATTACCTGAGGAGATAATCTTCAGTGATAAGGATTTTACTGATAATCAATTTTGAAACATTTCACAAAAAAGAACAATTTATATGTAGTATTGATGTCTTGCCACCCACCATTAATCACTGTGTAACATGGTTCTGTATCTAATACCATCACCTAAAGATAAATCACAATTGCAATAAGATAACAAAGGCAACAAGTTGTTTTGTTCTCCATGCAGACAAACCTTTGTTGTGGAACAAAAGAAGCTTTATCCTTTGGAGTTGTATTTGTGAGTTTGCCTCCAGGTCAAAAAGTAAACATTTACAAAGATGTTTAAAACAATTGGCTTCATTTCAAAAGGGTTGATGGCCCCTTCAGGGGTTGGTCTTTGATCTTGAAGAGATTGAAATATCTCCAAGACAAGAGCCTGGCCAGCCATGAAAAAACAAAAGAGTACAATTAGTCGTCCATAATCAAGGGTATCCAGTGTCCTTTGCCTTAGGTCAGCAAGAGCACCTGCATAAAGCTGTATAAGAGTTCAGGTAAGGATGAAGGCTAAAGATGACAGTTTAGAAAGTTAATTGAAAAATGGATGACATTTATGAATTAATTTGTGAAAACTATTCTTTAAAAAATAAAAATAAATGAAATTGTTGCTGTAGAACTAATTGAAAAATGATGAACATCCATTAAATTATTCTCCTCATCATTACTATCATTTGACATTTACTCATTACTTATACATGTCATATTGATATATTCCTTCATTATAAATGGTAAGTACAGAATGTTGTAATATTCTGTTTGAAAAATAAGATCAAAACATATTAGAGATATAACTAACAGATTGATTGGTTGATTGATTGATTGATTGATTGATTGATTGATAGATAGATAGATAGATAGATAGATAGATAGATAGATAGATAGATAGATAGATAGATAGATAGATAGATAGACTAACATTGTCAACATTTCTTGCTGTGGAAACACATTTTTTTTCTTAATTTGGGGACTTTGACTGGGAGAGTTTCTTTTACTAATAGATTGGATATTTTAATTCTTGATTTGGAATTAACTGCATTTTATTAAATTCATTGCAGTATTTTGATAACAGCAAACAGAAAACTTGCTGTGAGAATGAGACATGACCATGCATTTATAATGTGTCAAATGGCATAGTCTCCAAGACTGGTTCAATGTGTGTTTTATTATGTTCTGATAAAATACTATACTGTTTTTTTTTACAACATGTATGCAGTAATTGATATAATGCACAGCCATAGAACATGGATTGTACTCACTTGAAAGCCAGAAAACGTTACCACTTGTATGGGAAAGTTCATGAAATTAGAAAAGCCACAATGAGTAATATCACTCTGCTGAGAGCGAGTCGACAGTATAAGAAAACTCTTGCTAATCGTTGCTCTCATTTTAAAAACAATCATTACAAAGGAAATACTGACTTTACAAAAACAAATCCAAAGGAATAAATAATGTATTGAACTGGATGAAGGTTTTGAATATGTGAAAGAAATAAACTCAGCAGTCACATAATGACAACCAAGTAATCCAGAAATGGTGAAAGTGATGAATGTTATTGATAACTCTTGTCTGAATGAACCAATTTCAACTGAAGAAATATTAATTGTTGTTAACAATCTTCAAAAATAATGAAGACTGTTTAATTGATAATACATTACATGAATGTTTAAAAACCTAAATTTGCTAAAATGTTAAATATGTATGTAAACTTTTTAATATAATCTTGGATAATGCCTTCATACCAGATTGTGCCAATTTAAAAAATTAAGGCAAGAAAACCAATATATCAAATTGTAGACCTATTAGTTTAGTTAGCGGTTTTGGTTAAATTTTTGCCACTATCTTAAATTTAAGATTGTCAAAATGCCTTGATAATAAATTTCTATCTGAGATTCAAGCTGGAATCATTAATGGCTATTCCATAATAGGTAATATCTTTCTTTTGCACATCCTTATTGAATTTATTAGACATTGCAAAATGAAACATTTTTATACTTTTGTTGATTTGGAGGGGGTGGGTAATTACCATTTTCAGTGCATGATAAGCTAATCATGGTGGCCTGTATTACTGGTGGAGAAAGAACCACTGACCCACTGGAATCTACTGGCAAGCTTTGTCACATACTCACTTTGGTTGAGTCTGAGACTAAGAATCCATGCAAACAGAGGGAAGATGGCAGTGATTGGTAAAGGCAAGTGCTTTAGATCAATTAGCGACCCAGGGCCCCTTGTTTAAAAGTGCCTTTGATAATGTATGGAGAGTTGGATTATGTCATAAATTATATTTGATAGACATCAGGGGAAAGTGTTTTAGTGTTATATTAAGTATTTATAATGATATCAAATCATGTGTCTGTGTAAATAATGAATTTTCGGGGTTTTATTCTTGTGAAAAAGGTGTATGACAAGGGGAAAGTTGTTCTCCATTGTTGTTTTGCTTATTTCTATCTAAATGACCTATAATCTTTTTTCACTAGTAAATGGGTGTCAAGAATGCGCTGTACCCTCCAAACATACTGACTTTGTACATATGCTGAATGTTTGGTTGATTTTATACACTGATCACATTATACTTATAGCAGATAATCCAGCTGACATGCATTATACCCTGGATATGTTTAGTAGATATTGCCATAACTTTAAATTTGTAATCAATATAATGAAGAAAAAAAAATATTTATTTTTTGGTTCAAGAAAAGATCACACATACAAATTTAGGGTAAAAAATATCCATTTTGTTGTTGTAAATGAATACTTAGGTCTTATATTTCACAAGAATGGAAATGTCAGCAATGACCTGAAAATAAAATAAATAAATTCCTTTGTATGAGGGCCTTAAGGCAGATTAGTTCTTAGCTAATTTGTGTTACCCTCTTTAAATAAAGTAATTATTATTATTATTATTATTATTATTATTATTATTATTATTACTATAGCTAATAAAGGTATACAGTTACTTAAAAAGCTTATACACAATTTAGATTTGCCTGTTGATTGTGAGCTGAGACTGTTTGATCAAGCCATTGTACCAATTTTAACATGTACTTGTGAAATTTGGGGATTTGTGAGATCTGACATATTTTAAAAACTCGTCATTCTTTCCTTATAAGTATATTGAATGTCACAAAAATGTACAGTTTTATATGTGGTATGCTGTGAACTCAGTTATTTTCCCTTAATGATTAACATTGAAAGTTGCAGAATAAATTATTGGGCTAGATTAGTTAGTAGTTATGGAAAAGAGTGTCTTATTATATGCATTCTCTATTATACAAACATTTTTTTTTGTGATAATTCCTATGCCAGTAAATGGAAGACTCATCTCATCTCATCACAGTCCACATTGGTTTGAGTCTCAGGCTTGGCTAATGTGGGCATGTGAGAAAGCTTGTCATTAGCATCCCATGGGCTGGTGGCTCTTACCAAGTCTTTCTCCACTAGTTATACTGGCCATCAATGCTGAAAAATGGTGTTAAACCCACATCAACAACAACAACAAATGGATTCTAGAAGTAAAACATTAATGTTAGGTTTAGCTACAGATGGAGAAATCAAAGTTTTGTGTCAGTTAAATGGTTAACACTATCTGTTGTTGTTGTTGTTGTGGGGTTTAATGCCATTTTTCAGCACACGATAGGCTATGCATGGCGGCCAGTAGTAATGGTGGAGGAAGAACCCAGGAAAACCTCAGGAAGAACCACCGACCCACGAGAAACTACTGGCAAGCTTTCTCACATACGCACATTGGCTGAATCCTAGACTCGAACCCATGCAGACAGAAGTGAGATGGCAGTGATCCGTTTCGGGGAGCGCTTTAGACCACTCAGCCACTCTGGGCCCCAACACTATCTGTAGAACTACGACTAAAAGATCAATACATGCAAGCATGGGCAGCTAACATTAATAGATCATCTAAAGTTCCAAAGTACCTGTTATTGAAACCTGATTTAGATTTAGAAAAGATCTCTCTCATTACAAATAAATATATCTAAAAGCTTAATTAAATTTAGAACTGCATTTCATATCCCATTAAAACTGGTATATGTGCTAATGTTTCCTGTAACAGAAGACATTGTACACTCTATCCATTGCAAAAAATAGGCAATTAGTATCATTGTCTTCTGTCATATTCATATTTTCATGATGAAAGACAAAAATTTGTACCTCATTTTTACATTTCCAAGACTACCATTTTTATAAATATAATAAATAAATAAATTCAGGTAACCTATGATTCTTTAAAAATATTTGCTTGTGTTTTCCATATTTTGTGAAGCATAATACAATGCATTATATTGTATATTCATGTTCTTTTTCTTATACACCTCGTATTTTGTAAACTTGACAACCCGTGTAGAATAAATTCTTGTCTTGCCATGTCTTGTCAGATAAATGTTAACTTGTAAGTAATTCAAAGGTAAACTCTAAATGCAGATGAATTCAACAGTTGTTACTTTATTTATCTTTTTATTGCCATTGAGAAATACCTTCCTAAAGGTTTTTATGTGGTATTTTTGGAGAAAAAAGATTTGTTGCAATACCTGCACAAGAGTGGTTCAGTTCATCCTTCTCTCATTTCCTCAGCTGCAATCTCCACCAGATTGACTTTAATGGCAAGTTTATGCCACCTGTAACTTAATAGGATATCAAAACTAACTGCAAGACATATTGACAGTGGTGCTTGCAATTTTTTCCACATTTTAACCAAACATTCAGATTTGTGTGATGCAGAGACTTATTTTTTCCTATCTTAATGGCTTCTTCAGAGTTGCAAGGATATCAACAGTATACGGAAGTTACAGTGATTCACCTAACCCTGTATCCCATTCTGACTTTTTTTCTGCAATTCTATCATCACTTCATAAGAAATATATAATTAAAGATAAATCTGTAAATGGCTGACATATGATATTAATACTGTTGTAAAAGATCAAAGGAAAAATGCAAATTCTAGATTTTAAATATGTTCCAAATTTATATACTTTTATATTATCTAAAATACTACTGACCTAACCAGTAATTAGTCAAAACCCTCAACCAAGTCAGGGAGAGAGGCAGACAGAGAAAAAGAGGATTTTGGTGTGATGTTATTATTAACATTGCTGAAAGAGTGAAGAAAGATTCATGGGTTAGTGGTGATGGTGGGGTCAGCAGCCAAGAAATAGTAGTATCTTTTATTTTATTCGGAATTTTGACATTTTTGGAATTTTTGTTTACTTAGAATGCTTAATTTCCTGTAGTGTTTGTCACAGTAGTTATAGTAGTGGTTACAATAAAGTTGATGAATATACTCTTTAGTACGACTGGTGTGATTAATCATTTAATTGATTGACATGTAGTAAAATTGATTATTGATGCAAAATTTGAGAATAGTGGATTACAACTTTCAATTATGACCTAGTGCTTAAATTTGTGTTATATTGTCACAAATTTCAGTCATGAACTTGTGCTTAAATCTGCGTTCTAGTGTCTCTTTTATGTAAGACTTTTATTATCTGGGGTGGCATCTTGCGGTGAAATACAACTAATGGTCATTGCAGATAATAAATCATTAGATGCTTTTAAGAAAAATTAGTCAAATGTTTGTGCAGTTGAGATTTTACTGTTTGATTCTTCTATACTGCAGAAGAACAAATATGGTTACTGTTTGTCATTATTTTATTTGATCATTTGATAATACAACACTGGAATAATAACTCATTTCAAAATGTTATTGGAAAAGCATTACAAACATGAGGAGACAAGCTGCTGTGATGTCATTTTAACAGATCAAATTATGAGATAAAGTTATGAAAACAAGCACACCTATCATGTAATATATCTCACAGCAATAATTGCATATACTAATGTTGATCATATACATGTTTAATATGCAAGTGATATATCTACTTGAAGTTAGTACACAAATATTGATTTTATTGCTTTGTGATAGGTTAGACAGTTTTAATAAGAGTTTATCTTGCATTTGAAATATACAGTATATGCTCATGTGTAAGTCAAATTGCAAACAACAAAGATTCTGATCTGCCATAGCATAATGTGCCTGCTGATCAGGGTATATGTTGTTTGTTCTACTGATTATTCCTAACAAACTACACAGACTGAGATCTACCAGTGCATTATGTGACAGCATATATGGGTCTGTGCAGTTTGCAGTTGGACTTGTACTATAAGGGAGTATATATGGTAGGTCAGTCTGATTTCTTGAGTATTGTGTAACTTAATGTAGGATGGTTAGGTGCACTTTTTAGGACTACCAGCTTAATTTACAGTCCAAAGTTGGTCACCTTTTGAAGTTTAGTTGGACATGGCACATTCACTACACTGTATTGGGAGTGTCTTAGTTGGTAGAGCAACAGACAGATAATCAAAGACTCTTAGATCTGATACCCAACCAGGCCAGCTGAGGTTGTGTACCTCACTGTGCCTTTGGGATGTAATAATCTATGCTGTGTTGATGTGTTTGAAGTGCTATTTAAAAAAATCTCAAGCTCACTCAGTAACAGAAAATGCATGGCATTTATTTCCTGATCACTTAACACTTTGAAGGTAGTTTTTGCTGGACCAGACACCCATCATATGATTCTTAATATTGTTAAGTGGTCTTACAATGGAACCCATGTGGCCCACCACTCCCTTTTGTCCAGGACAATAACACCCTGTGACAGACAGCCATTGTTAGGGGGAAGTGTCAGCTAATAACATTGTAATGAGGATCTTGTAAGGTGAGAGGAACCACTTATAAGAAGATAATGTGATTATCTGGTAACAACTATAATTGTGGGGGGGGGGGGTGTCTTTATATTGTAAATCTGTTTAAAAGTTGCTACTTAAGATAACTCTATTTTGATGGCAGAGATAATGACAATAGTAAAAATAATGATGATGATATTAATAATAATAAAAAGTGACTGAATATTTTCAAATAAGAAACAGCAGTAATAATGTTATGAAGTTCTGTATGAATCAATGTTTATCAATGTTGCAAAAATTATGGTCATCATATGTATCAAAATAAATTCCCCAGACTTGCAAAACTGGACATCAAGTATTTAAATTTTATGTGCTGATTAATTTTTTTTATCGTTGCTGTACAAAGATGCTTTTTTTAAAGTGGTTTTAATCATTCTGACTTGCAGACAACTACCCAATCTTTTCATTATAAATATACATGTATTTATCTGTTTAAATATTTTCATGTCATTTTCTTGCCGATAAATTATAATTCAGTTTAACTTTTTGATGTGTGTTTTACAGTGTAATACCTTTTTTAAGTAGAGAAGGTGTAATTATTTCCCTTAAGACCAGGCAGTCTTTGAGTACATACATACTAAACTAACACAGTAACGGAGTATTAAGATACCCATATCGAAGTCATCGTCAAATACATTCAGATTTATAATAACCTTCGTAACATGTCTCCACAAATGATTTTCCTTTCAAATAAACCATAAAATAAATAAACTTTGAATTTTTTTATAATTGTTACTATGGAAATCATGTTTGAAATGTTCTACTTTTTATTTAGTATATAGTTTTCTTTCCCTTTAATGGTCCTCACACCATCTTTAATGTGCCAGAATAGTAATTACGGAAAACTAGATTATAGTTTAAGATGCCCTCTTTATTATTACTACTTCCTGTTAGGGTCATCCCTTCTAGTGTTCTAGGGGTGTGCCCCAACCTTATCCCTATTGTGTGATGGACCCATAAGAGCTTGTTGTTATTTGTTCAGGAATTACAAAGCCCAGTGCCAAGAAGGGCATTGTTACTTTGGATGACAATTGGCATATTGTCTTCAAATCACTTGACACCATACACAGAGTGAATTGTGTACACTCAAGCATGGCATAAGAAGGGTGGTTTCAGTGCTGAAATGATACACTTCAAACTATAAACTGTGAATGGCCAGTTTTCTTGCAGCCTGGTTAACATCATCAGGGGATTGTTATTAAAGAGCTCCAAAATCTGGGGTAGTACTTAAGACAGGGCCATCAGCTGGAGTGCAGCTTACTTAAGTACTTCCTTGAATATTGCCCCAAAGTATCACATGACACATTATTTCTGTGTATATTAATGGTGAATTGGAAATGGACAATTATTTCATCTTGAGTTGGTTGAGTAATATAAGGTTAATATATAGGTGGTAATTATCGATTGAGAAGATTCCAAGATTTGTTGTACATTGAGGCTACAGAATGGTTGCATCAAAATTTACGGAATTTAAGCAGATAAACTGTTATGGTAAGTTTTTTTTTTATGTAATAATTTTACATTTGTTCAATCTTTCAATTGATGACCTTTTGACTTTTATTTTCTTGTGAGAAGTTTTTGATGTTTTGCATTAGATATAGCTGTTTTTGTAATCTCTTTACTAATGCATATAGCCATTGTTTTTTCTTTAAGAAAATTAGTTTTATCTTAAATACAGTTAAAATTGTACAACCAATATTACTCAGATGAATTGTAATTTTGTATTGTATTACCAGTAAAGAGTCAAAAGTTGTGATTTCAGATTTTAAAACATTTTAAATAAATATTTTATAAGACCCATTTTGAAAATGGAAAAGACTTTTAAACATACTTTAAACTTTCATATGACAGGAAATCATGAAGCATCATCCATAGTAGCAGCAGCAATAATAATAATTCATTCATGTGTGTTTATACATTGCTATAACTGGACAAAACACATAATCGTTTTCATCCTTTTAAAGGCGTTATGTCCATTACTACTTGGATAAACTACCTGGATAAGGAAAATATATTTTAAAGAAAATGTCATTTTTTATTAAATGTAGCTAAGGTCCCTAGTTAATTGAATATAAATTTGTCCATAATAAAAATTGGATATGTGTAGTAAACCCATTTTAATTGTAATTGGGTGAATTCATTGGTGCTTATTGGCTTAATTTACTGTAATTTATTAAGTTATTGTCTTATAGATTTTCAGTTTCTGTGATCTATTTTGGAAATATAAATTGGTATTGTTTCATATTTGATTTTCAGTTATTTAACTCAGTATGGTAGGTTATATGATGAACATTAAATAAAAACATTTGATCTACACCTTTATTTTACTAAAACTGCATTCTTAAAATTTAACTTAAAATAGAATATCATGTCTGCTGAAGAAATATTTTTTTTGTGTTGATTTTTTAAAATTATTTAGAAGTTAGTAATCTAACATTTTGGTTCCTATAATATTAAATGCCTGAAAATGTTTGATCAGCATTTTAGAAATTGTATGTAAATTTGATTGTTAAATTTAACTTGATTTGATTCCAGTGTGTACTCGTTGTTTCAGTAAGATTTATTTTAACTTTAAGCTTGCGCTTGTTAAATAGTAATAACATTCACTGACAACTGACTTGTACAGTTTTAAGGATGTTCATAAAGAAGCAGTAACAATCAGTGAATTAATTAGGTCACTGTGACCTTATTTTCCAAAAATATTTTCCTCACTTAAGATTATTTTGGGAAGCTTCATTTGAAAGGTATCACAAACTTTATTTTAAATACTTAGATTTTCTCCACAGTTGCAAGTTGCAAACAATTTTGGTGTGTTTGTGTATGTGTGTGTGTGTTTAAACAATGAAATCAGTTAAAATTGCTACCACAATGCCTACAGTTTGATGATTATAAATGAATTCCTTCACACCCATAATGATTTTTCCACACTTGTCCTGATAAAGGAACAGAAAACTTATTCCCAGGCAGGGTTAATAAGCCAGGTGTTCTGAGTATACCACTTGTACTTGGTGATTATATTTCATATTCCCAGCCCTCCCACTACAGTTCTGAAAATGTTAGAATACTCCTAATATTCAGAGGGCAAAGTGAAATTGTTTTGTAGGTCACACATGTTGAATACTGCTGTCTATCTATCTATCTATCTATCTATATATCTATCTATCTATCTATTTATCTATCTATCTATCTATCTATCTATCTATCTATCTATCTATCTATCTATCTATCTATCTGTCTGTCTGTCTGTCTGTCTGTCTGTCTTAGTGACCATCATGTGAGTTATATGGCTTGATGTGAGTAATAGTTGACAAATAAACAGTATACTTTACCTTTTCAATGGCAATTGATAAGGGCTGGACCACTGGGTGTGAGAGGGTGGTGGATTTTAGGACTTTACCTGCTGGATATCTTTTGTTTCTTTAATCGCAATTTTTTTCTTTCTCTCAATTAATATGGTGGATAGAATAAGATGAATAGTTCCTTATTTGCTACAAATAGGAGGAAGAGTATTGTTTTCAAGCCAGTTTGGGTGTGGATGTATTTATCCCTCAAAATAAGTCTGAAGATTAAGTGTTTGGTTCATAAACTGAATAAAGGAACAGAGCAATGAAGCTACAATATCCATGATTTATAAAGAAACCCTCATTTAAGCAAAGATAAAGATAAGTTTTCAGCAATTAATTTTAATACTTTGAATCTCATATCATAATGCAGTAAAATACTAGGAAAAGGACATACTTTAAAATTCAAGAGATTGTAAAATTGTGTTTTACTGTGGTAGTACACGGCAATTGAAGTAATGGGATCACAATGTTTCCACTAATTGCATTCAATAAAACTCTACCACCTGTAAATATTTATTAAAAAATAGAATCATTGCCATTCAAGGACATGAAGTAAATTATTTCAGCATCAGTTATGATATTTTAATTATTTATACAGCCCACCTACATGGTTGTCACAGGTGTTTTTAGTGTGAGTGTCCTTTGAGTTTAAAGCTTTACTACTGAAGTTGTATTCATTTTTTTCTTTGGCTGTTTTATTCAACATTCAAGGACTTTTTAATTTACTTGTAATGAGATTTAGAGACATTTATTTTTCAGGTAAAGAAATTACACTTCCTTTTTTTTCACAAAAGTTTGAGTTAGTGCATTTTCGATAAATTTCAGATGCTTGCATTTGATTTGATTTGGTTTTTATTTCATCTGCTGATAAAGGGAGTAATGGCACACAAATTGCATTTTTAATTATATTTTTCATTTAAGAAGCATCATCGATAAATATTCACTGATTTTCTTCAAAACTTTGTTTGATTTTAGAAAAAAATCCTTGTACAAAAATTCATTTGTAGCTTTTGTGAACTACACTTTCTTAATGAAACCTGGCAGAAAAACAAAGGTTGAAAGAAAGGAGTTTAGCACTTTATTAGGATGTAAAAACTATTTTATATTATCCAAGTTTACTTGATAGAAACAAATGCACATTTTTAAATGTACAGTTCCTAAATATGGTTTAGTTTTTGTCTTTTATGGCACAGTACCACAAGCAGGTTAATTAGGTAATTGAGGTAAAGTGACAAAATTGATTGTCTCTAACAATTGGTTATGAAAACCTTATTTCATTTTATGAAATTGTATTTTCCTGCAAATAATATGAATTTGACCAAATTTTGTATGGATGGAGAGTGAGAGAGAACAAAACTATAATTTTAGCCAAGAAAATATTTGGTAAATAAAGAAGCATTACACCTGCAAAGCATCCAGAATCTAAATTTAAATCCAGCCATGTTTATCAGTCTTGTAGGGTTGTGTAAGAAAATTGGTCTGTTGGAAGAGATTAATGGTTCTAAAAATGAATAATAGGTTCCAATAATGGTTTAGATTTAGGAAAAGCCAAGCAAATTAAGAATAATGACCCATTTGTGTCATTATCAGGCCAGGGTTATCACATGCAGATAATATTCCTGATCAAATAATATTTTAGTGTTTCACAAGTTTAAGAATCTGACCGTTACACCATTTCAAATTAAGACAAAGTGTTGGGTCTGGGCCCTCTATAGTTCAGATAAGGATAAATACACAGATAAACTAGGCTCAGTTTTTGGAATAGAAAGGGGATACATACAGACATACCACATCAAATATTTGTTTTGAACATATGGTTACAGAGGTGAAATGTTTTGAGATTATTCTTCGCCTAACAGGGTTTTAATGGATAACAAAGCTGTCAATTAATGTCAAGTCATCAGCAGTGTGTTGGTTTTTAATTGCTTGGACTGGAAACTTGCTTCCACTGTCTTATCCATGATGAATAACATTAGTCTTTTCTTTTGAATTGGTATTTAGGAACATCAGGCAAATATATCTTTGCAAGTTTTGCAGTTTATTCTTGTAATTTGGAAGGAATGTTTTGTTCTATATCAGATTCAGCATTCTTTGACATTTTTTTCCTTGAATCAAATTCCTCACTTATATTATTAAATTGAGAAATAAAATCTTGATTAAATTCAAAGATAAAGATGAAATACATATCCTAGCAACCAGCAGCATTTTGTGACCACATTCTTTGTGGTCCTTTATAATTTTCTGATACATTATGCTTGTGTAGAGCAACCACCTACCCACTGCAACTAGCAGTCCTACATAACCTGTGATAAACAGCCTTTCTATATCAGTCTGTTAGAAAGCGAAATCACAGACACTCTAATCTATCTATTCCTATAAGGTCTACTTAAATGAACTGTACCTGTTGATTATGGTAAAGACCATACTCTCGGCTAGTCCATTGAGAAGTCATTTATGCAGGTTTTGCAGATGAGTTTTTTTTTTCTTTCTCTAAAATTAATATAACACTAAGCTAAAGTCTCAGCAATCCAAAGTTGCAAAATAAATGATGGATCAGTATGCATTGGGATTAAAATCTCTAATGCCAGTAAGTGTAACTTCATGAATGGGGAAAAAGTTTCTTGTCACTGACTGACTTTAAAATAATGGTTGAATGAGTTTAAAATTTCATCCAATTTTCATAGGTTGAAGATTGTAAAATTGTGAAAGATTGTAAAATCCAATACACATATAAAAGAGTATTATTTAATAGCTGTTCTTTTAAAGTATGCCATCATTGTTTTTAGATCACATCAGGTTTTTTTTCTTCAACAGAAAGACTGCATTGATGATTTGCAAAAGTTCATACTTGATAAGATTTCCAAAGGACTTGTATACATTTTGTTGACTTTATCATTTTCCTTCCCATTATTGTTATTGCAGTTATTTAAGTTGAATAAGAATTTTTACTTTTATCATTGATAAGAGACAGAAATTGGAAGCAGATTTTTTATTTACATCCTGTCTCTCCATGGTTCATAGTGCTACAATAAAGGTAGGTAAAAAGTCATATTTATGACATCATAATGCAATAAAATCAAGTTACTCACTTAAGTGTTAATTTTACAAAAACTGGACCATTCCAGTGGCCTAGTGGTTAGAGTGTCCACCCTGGATGTGGGAGGTCATGGGTTTGAACCCCAGCCGAGTCATACCAAAGACTTCTAAAAATGGTACTAACAGCTGCCTCACTAGGCGCTCAGCATTAAGAGGTTAGTGTTAGGACTGGTCGGCCTGGTGTCAGGATAATGTGACTGAGTGGGACATCATGCTACATGTCTGCAGCATGATGCCCCAGTGCTAGACATCACTTTAAACTGCCACACTGCAGACATCGTAGCGATATGACTAGAAAATTGTTAAAGCTACGTCAAAAATCCAAGTCACACACACATATAAAAACTGACTGCTACCATAGCTTTATAGGATATTCCTATTGTGATGATGGGTACCATAACTTTATTTGGTATTCCTAGTTTAATGACTGGTACCATAAGTTTATATGGTATTCCTTGTTTGATGACTGGTACCATAACTTTATATGGTATTCCTTGTTTAATAACTGGTACCATAACTTTATTTGGTATTCCTAGTTTGATGACTGGTACCATAAGTTTATATGGTATTCCTTGTTTGATGACTGGTACCATAACTTTATATGGTATTCCTTGTTTAATAACTGGTACCATAACTTTATTTGGTATTCCTAGTTTGATGACTGGTACCATAAGTTTATATGGTATTCCTTGTTTGATGACTGGTACCATAACTTTATATGGTATTCCTTGTTTAATAACTGGTACCATAACTTTATTTGGTATTCCTAGTTTGATGACTGGTACCATAAGTTTATATGGTATTCCT
Source organism: Sinohyriopsis cumingii (assembly GCA_028554795.2). Taxonomy (NCBI): domain Eukaryota; kingdom Metazoa; phylum Mollusca; class Bivalvia; order Unionida; family Unionidae; genus Sinohyriopsis; species Sinohyriopsis cumingii. Next base: position 25,127,990 of record CM068836.1, on the reverse strand, counting down.
TGTTTGATGACTGGTACCATAACTTTATATGGTATTCCTTGTTTAATAACTGGTACCATAACTTTATTTGGTATTCCTAGTTTGATGACTGGTACCATAAGTTTATATGGTATTCCTTGTTTGATGACTGGTACCATAACTTTATATGGTATTCCTAGTTTAATGACTGGTACCATAAATTTATATGGTATTCCTAGTTTAATGACTGGTACCATAAGTTTATATGGTATTCCTAGTTTAATGACTGGTACCATAACTTTATATGGTATTCCTATGCTGATAAATGTGCTTTCAATCTTCCTTTATCAGTCTTAACTTTCAGCAGTAGATGAATGGAATCCTTTAGCATTACCATCAATCATCACACTGAACAAAGAAAGGTACCCCCACACTGATTGTTTTAATCAAGCTATTTAAGCTGACTAATATTTCTTAATTTGGGCTGTCATTTCTTGAGAGCTGAGAATCAATGCCAGTTTCTCTGACATTTTCATGCTGAATTGATTGTTGAAGGGCCCAAGAGAAACCTAATTGTACATTTGGATTAATATTGAAACTGGCATCCAAGAGTGAATGGAAGGCATCTGATTTCAAAGAATAGATGGGTTTTTCTTTTTGTGTTTTAAATTTAGACAGGCATATGTTTTTAATAAAGCATAAAAGGGGGTTAAGTCTCCACCCATTTGTGAAAACAGTGACAGTAAGACTGTGTAGACTGGTAGCAGGAGAAAAATCACGTATCTTTTATGATGAATCTCCTATTAAATGATAACCGGTCTAGAATTTACCAGCACCTGCTTTTGAAGAGAAACAAAAGTAAATCAAGGAAATCTGGAAGTAACCAATGCAAGATAATTGCTTGGAGTGCCATATAGATTCACTTATTGGTCTTAATATGTGAAACACATGCAGAAACAAAGAAGAGTAAGAATTAAATTATTTCTTTATTCCACTCATAAAGTTATTGAAGATTCAGGTTTTGGCTAATGTAAACCACAATTACCATAAGATATCATGATAGTGTAACAATAGCTCAATTTCTGTGAACTGCAGCAGTCCCATTTTTAATCTGTTTCTGACCCAGGCAAGAAAAGGTGGTCGTGCCAGCATCCAAACCATCTACTGCATGTTCCCATCATTTGCTTAATCATATTCTATTTGTAGTATAAACAACACAAAGTATAGATTATATATGGCATCCCATGAGCTGTGGTGCTAGAATTGAACTGAGCAGTTCATAGGCACACAGCAAATGCGAGGCCTATTGCGGAATTATTTATTATGAACATTTACATTTAAAGTAACAAGGAAATCCCTGTTTAAAAATACGTTTATTTGTAGCAGTTATCAAAAAGTTCCCTGCTTGGTCCATATGATCAGGATTTTCTAAGAATGGTTCATGTTATCTAAGAAATTGTTGACATTTCAGGGATGTTTCTCCTCAAGTTTAAATGAAGAAAAAAATCTTTAAGAAACTGTGTAAGTTGTCAAATTGTGGTTACTCATTAGACACTGCTATCAGGTCACTGCAACCACTTTGTCATAGTAGGTGAAATATACTTTTGAAAATGTTGCCTGGCTCTGTCATGGCTGTTCTAATATGGGATTGATGAAACTTTGAGTGTGGGTGCATTATTAGGACATGACTAATTTATAGCAAAGAAATTTTGCAAATATTTGGAACTATTCTTCACTCAAAACTGGCTTATTTTTCACATTACTCCTAGGTACCCCATTCATTATGTGATACAGCTATCTGGAAGTCTAATTTTATAACTTAAATCATTTTTGCAGTGGAATGCTTGTTGAAATAAAAGAATGGAGGGTTGATAATGAAGAGATTTACAACAGTAACTGTTATCAGATCATATGAGTAAACTGCAGATAGATAAAGAGGAAACAGTGATGCAGTTTTATATCAGAATCCCATGGGTTACCAGGTACTTAATAGGCACCCAATCTTTGTTTGACTTGCTGTCAGATAAGTTAGTTAGTCCTATCCACATTACATCAGGCCAGATTTTGGCATTATGTTAGAATTAAGCCAATAAAGCATAGCTGTGACACTGCAGATTTTGTTTTTCCTGGAATTGATAGCCTTCTTAAAGCTCTGTAGATTTTATCTGTCAAAACACAGCTGCCATCAACAACACATAATATATAGGTTTATTAATATAAGGAAGGGCAGACTTTGCTATCAGAATCCAAGTACAATGAACGAAATATGATATAGGCCTCGATTTGGAGATTCTTGCAGACTGACTCAGTTTGCACCAGAGTTTTGTGCACAGTTTGGCTTTTTTTCCCCATTTTAGTAAATAGTCTTTTAGACAGTGAAACCTGTCAATAAAGGCTGCTTAGCACATTTTGTCCATCATGGTCATGTCTTTTATGTACAGATTCAAAATGTCAAGGAAAGAAAGAAAATAGGTTAATAAATGATTTTTATCGGTGGGCATCGATTACATGAAGGTGTCACCTTAGGCAGATTTCGCTGTTTTTTGGTCTGTTTTTTAAAAATTGTTTGGGTCTGAAAGTTGCAACAGTTAACACTTCTAACTTTATGTTACAACCCCACTAAGTGATACTTAACTCTCTAGATGCAAAGAACAACTCGAGGTTGAATATCTAACAATTCTCTCAAAAACAAAAGATCAGTTGAAATAATTTCCTGGACATAAATTGTCATTTTCAAATTCCAATAGCAATTCAAATGAAAAGCTTCAGTTCAATAATATTTTGACACAATAACAGCCTGGTTAAGCAAATGCAACTTTACATTTAATTCATGACATGAAAGTTAATGTCCTAACGTCTCTGTTTGTTACGCTGGCCTTGGACTCGTGTGCTATTGACTTTTTTTTACTTCCTCCTTCCTTTTTCTTCCTCCTTCTGTAGTTCATTTCTCTGGTGTGCACCCTGCCAGATTACTTGGCTTCCTTCACTTTTCATCCCCCTCCCTAATCCTTCCTTCTTGTTCTCCTGGTGTCATCACTGCATACACCCTGTCAATCTCTTGGAGCCATCTCTCACAATCACCCTGGAAGCTTCCCTTAGAAACTTGTTTTACCCAGTTCAAGTAGCCTTCTTTTTACAAGTTAAGTCTCAGAGTGGCTTACAGCTCAATTTCCCTGTTCAACACAGGCTTTCTGCTCTGCTTCAAATAACTTGTCTCTACCATTCAAGAGCTAGCAGCACACAAACATCTGTATGTGCCCTTAAAACTAAGAATTATGCATTTTCCCCAGCCTAAAGAATAAGCCCCTCCCACTGGAAGATTTAGCTTCTCTCATCTCCAAATGGTCAACACACCTATGATTTGATTTTCTTCCTGCCTGAGTCCAGTTTTCTTCACACCTTCTTGGCCTGCCACAGGGTATCCGACCTGACTATGCCCTTCGGCAATAACCCTGCTAAACAAAGGACTAAATATCTTTGAAGCCAGTTCAGAAATGCAGAATTACATAACTCTTAAATTAAGAAGGTCCGACCCACATGCTATGATTTTTTCCAAAAAAATCTGCCCTTCAGTTCATTACACCGCATCTATTTAAAAATGTATTATTATAGTGTAGTCCCTTTGCAACCAAAATGGTTTCAGAAATATCCAATCCTGAAGAATGTACATCTCATTTTTTCAGCTTCTCAGTTACTAATTGGATTAATCTGTCTGTCTAACTGTCTGTTTGTCTCGTTAGTGTAAGGAGCATTTAAAACATACACAGTACAACATTTGTATGCTTGGGATAAGTGAATTAAAAAGCAGCAAATTAATCAGTCAATTTTAAGACATAATTGCAATACAGCTTGGTAATATACCATCATCTGAAGAAAACAAAGAACCCTTTCTTTTTTTCTTTCTTTTTTTTTTTTTGCTTTCATTACTAGGCACTCCCACATTAAATATCATGTAAACCCAAAACAGGCTTGATTGTTTATCCATTCACAACATCCAGAAGGGGCCCTTTGTCCCAGATAACCAGCCTCATTCTGTCACTGTGTTATGTAATGAATAGTATCTTAATTAAGTTTCATTTTTCATAAGCTTCTAGCACTTGTCTTATCTCCCCTTAGCTCCTCCTATCACCCTGCAGGTGGCAGTAGACAATCACATTTTAAGGAGCATCCATAGTGGGACCCTATTTATCATTGGCAACATTTGTTGGTATGATGGTAATGCAGTGTCATTATATTGTGCATGGCTTTCATCAAGTTGCCTGCTACTACAGTTGGTTTTAGTCACTTATATTGTACTCTCTTCAAACCATTTGGACACATGCATTATGTGGGAGCCATGATAGCTCTGTTGACAGGGCATCAGGGTCATAATCCATGGGTTACAGGTTCAGTACTTGCCTGAGTCAGCCATGTTAGCTGCATCAGTATGTTCTTGGGAAAGACACTTTAGCTCCCATTTTCTTAACATGATGTAGCCAATAGTGTGTTAAAGGTGCTATTTCCTTCCTATGATATAGCAAGCAAGTGCTATAAAAACCAAGAAAAATAAGCTTTTATGTAGAATTTGAAAATAAAAGATCCAGATATTTTTATGACCTTGCCTTTAAAATAGACACAGGTATAATTTTTGGGTAAAAAAAGTATTGTATTGTTTTGATAAATTACGGTTGCATTTTTAATCTTTAGAATTTTGTTCGTCATGCTTGTTTCACATTGAAGCTATGAAATCGAAGGAGTCTTCATTGATACAGATTTCACTCATTCCTCCTAAGTTGACTTGAGGTATTGTTTTAAAATTTAAATAAAGTTTTCAGGCATTATACAAGTCCAGATACCTAATTTAATTTTCATTGTGACCTATTTCCATGCTGTGATGTTTGCATTTGATTCTTAAAAATATTAATGTTCGAGTCATTAAAACATTTAAAGGCCTTCAGCCAAAAGGTAGGTCCGTCAGGATTTCAATTTGACACATTATGGATAGGCCCATTTGACACGATACGGAGACCTGTTTGACACCATATGGAGAGACCCATTTGACACAGTATGGAGAGGCCCATACTACCATAAAATTTTGGCATTCCCCATTTTTTGCTCTACTGGTCATGCTAATTTGTTATCATAACAGGAAGATTGCCATGAAACTTTACACACAAATTCATCCCAAGATAGGTGGCACTCAGGGGAGATAAATCAGTAATGAAATTTGTGGTGCCCAGACATCCAATATTGATTGCAGTGACAGCCATTTTCGAAAATTTTCACTATTCCATCTGAACTGATGACAGTATTAACATGGCGATTTCACTTAAAGATTTCTTATGATTAGCTGGTTGGAAATGAAGATGGTTCCACTCAGATATCCATAATGGCCATCACAGTGACCATCTTGAAAATCTTGTCGCTACACCTGATCTGATATCCAGTATAGCCATGATGGTGGTCATCATGAAAATCATGTTATTGCTGCTTCACCATAACTGATAGTCACATTGATATATGTTTTTTTTTTTTTGCTAAAAGACTTCTCATTTCAACAGTTAAAGAAAATAAATGGTTGTTTCTTTGAATTTCTGGAAGAACAAGTTTTGGACAATTGAGCATCATAAGAAAAACTCTTTCCATTTAGTTATTTTTATTTTGTGATAAACTGACAGAAGTTGATTGGGGAGTATTATTCATGATGTATGGGCATTTTTTAAAATAACTTTTTATTAATACAGCTCTTGAATTCATGGGAGACAATTATTTTTATGTAAAACTTTACCAGGTCAAAGTATTATCACAGGTATGTACAGGTAAGAAAAACTGTAAACCCAAGGTAAATTTTCACCCTACATGACATATTACCTTAGGTCCTTGAAAATGTCACATTTAATGACATGGGACCTCAAACCCTTGAAACTTTTACATTTAATGACATGGCACCTCAGGTCCTTGCAAATTTAACATTTATTGACCTAGCCACCTCAAACCCTTGAAATTTCACATTTACTGACATGGCACATCAGACCCTTGAAAATATCACATTTATTGACATGGGACATCAGACCCTTGAAAATATCACATTTGTTGACATGGGACCTCAGGTCCATGGAAATTTTGCACTTAATGACATTGGACCTCAGACCTTTGAAAATTTCACACTTAATGACATGGGACCACAGGTCCTTGAGAGCTCTGAAACAGAACAGGCTTGAGAAACATTCTTTTACAAGTGGGACATTGAATAACTTAATGATGCCATGCTAAGACAATGAAAAGAAGTGTGTAGCAAGTTTTCAGACAGTTTATAAGTGGAGTTAATTAAAATTGTCCCTAATTTAATTATTAACCATTAACCTAACTAACCATTGTGGAATGGCTTCCTTAATTTAAACTCCAGAATGTTCCATTTAAGTTGGAGGTTTCACTGACAAGGCCCCCATAAAGATAATTCTAATTGTTTCCAGTAGTTGTTGAAAATGGCTGAAAATGTGCCATTAACCTTCTTTGATAGACCTTATCCAGCTGTTAAACAATTCTTTTGGGCCTGATTTAAAACAGAGGCAAGATTGATTATTTGTTCTTGTATGTACACCTAATTAAATTCATTAGAAAGGGGCAACCTGCATTTGACTGGACCAGTTTAGGATAACAAGGCCAGTGGTATAATGTGTATCCAGTTGATGAAATTTAATCCAGGTTGATGTAGCAGTGGAAACAAACAGCACCATTTGGCATCAAATTTTTCATAAACATTGTGTAATGGAAGGGTGAACCTGAGAATAAATTAGATACTTCCTATGGTGCCATATGTACTTGTTTGAAAGTCAGATCCTTCTGGATAGACCCAAATCTGCCATTGTATAATGTGCTGACAGATCTCGGTCCATGTATTTTGTTAGGAGAAATTAGCAGAACAAACAACATAGATTCTGATTTGCTGGCACATTATGTGACAGCAGGTCAGGGTCTGTGTTGTTTGCTGGTGGACCTTATTTGTTTATATGGTAGTTCTGGTAAATGAAGCCATTGTGTACAAATAGTGAACTGACATTTTCCATGTGGTTTTGGGAAATGATTGAAATCTTGAATCAAGTGATCCAATTGATGTGTTTGTATATCTTGCAGAATATACCTTTGTTGTGCTTCTAGCTGATATGAATTACCATATTTATTAGAATATAAGTCAGGTTCAACTGTAATCAACATAGACCCTGATCTGCTAGCACAGTGTGATGGCAGATTTATTCTATGCATTTTGCTTATAAGTGAGCATATATGGTAACAGATGATTTCATGTTTGTAAATTTATTTGAAGATCCATCCTCAGAGATCAGGTATCATCACAACTCCCCCCCCCCAAAAAAAAATGCACGCAGGCACACACACACACACACACAGAGACACACACACACACACACACACAGAGGTGTTTTTTTTCTCTTAATTTTTGCTTTTCTGTTTTTATCTTGTCTCCTTTTGTGTGCCTGTGTATCTATTTGTATAAACTATTAAAAAAAACTGAGTTATAAAATGCCAGGTTTGTTCTTTAGTTTACGCAACCATTTCCACTTAATTATAAGTACAGCTATATGTAGCAGCTAAATGTTAAAATGTTACATGTATTAAGTAAACTTTCTTTTATTTTGATCCAACACTTGTTGATTTATGTCACAGTAACCACTGGCTTCATTTTCTAGTATTTATAAATTTGAAAGTTGAAATTCCTGGTCCACTTAATTTTAGCAACCACCAATCAGATAAAATGTTGCATTTTGTATTAGGGAGAGTTATTGTTAAAAAAAAATTATGTTCTTGACTTAAATATGAAGTTATAATTTGATTGGTCAATTGAAAGGTCAACAGAACATGACCTTGTGTCAGAGTTCATGGATCTCTATTATGTCAGAGATTTTGCTTTTAATCAGATTGCAATTCCAGCTCATTGTTCACATTTTCTGCTTGACCTCTGAATACCACTAATTAAATGGAATAGGCTATTTGCATCTTAATTTAGTTTCACTATCAATTTTATGATTTCTCTGTAAAATGTCATGATGGACTGAGAAAAAATAGTTTACCTTCATTCTTCAAGCCTTGAGGTATTGGGGTGAGGACCCAGGGGAGCTTTATCTACTGGAATTCATGCATCGTCAGATTTTGTTTTGTTTCATTTTATTCAGCAATATTTTAAAAAATGGAGATGGGGAGTGGAGTTCTAGAGATTAGACTTTGAAAGTACGCAGACATGTCTTTAAATTCTGTAAGTAAAATCTGCAATGGAAACATTTTGTGCCACTGTAGGGTTGCATAGATTGTCATTCTAATATATGTGAGTAAAAATATGTACTATGTTCTTTGCATTTTGGAGTTTCAAAAAATCATAGAGAACTTGTGGTTTACAAATGTTTTTTTGGATAAGGAGGAAAGAGAATTGAATGAGTGTTTATAATCATTCCCCAAGGGCCTTGGCAAACATTTGCACACTGCCAACCATGAATAATAGTTTTCCTTAAATGATCAAGCATTAGTGAATAGACTGATTACAAATATGAACCAAAAAAGGACTTTTCAAATATAACATACTTTTATTCAAGTAACAGTTCCATTGTTTAAGTATAGCTCAATTACCAAAGTACAGTATAACCTGACTTGAAAGACCACCCCTTCTGCCAAAAAAATATGGTCTCTCAAAACAGGTGGTTGCTCATAACATGTCAAAATACTATATAGTCAATAAATCTGTGCATTGAGAATATGGTCCCTCATGAAAGGTCTTTCAAGACAGGTTTTACTGTAATGAATCTGCTAAATCAGCCAAAAAGCAAGACTCTTCATGTGAAAATGTCCTGATTAAAAAAGGTTACACATTTGTAGATTCTGTTCATTATTATTTTTATTATGATTTATCAAATTCCAAATTTTTTAACAGTACAGTTTTAATTCAGACACACTACCCAGTATAATAAAGCAAAATAAAACAAAACTAGACCACAGTCGAGAGAAAAGCTTTTAAAATCTTCGTTCTGGATGATGGAGTTTATTAACATTGAAGAAGCCATTCTTTTTGTTTTTGACTATAAAATCTATGACTTCATGATGCACAGTTGTAAATCTGCAATTGATCTTGCTTATCAAAATATTATTGAACTAAGAAATAAATTTCAACTTTTTATTTATTTCCTCTGCCAGAGAGATTCATTGTTAAATGCGCAGAGCGGAAATTCCTCAACCTTTATATCTATCCCTGTGACTCCTCCATGCTCAGGTATGCATGGGAACTCATTTGCTTTATGTCTGTGCAAAAGAAATATCTTTTCTGATTAGATTGTTATCATTCGTTTCTGGCCTTTGTCAAGAGCTCAACACAATAACGAACAACAAGCAAGTGGAATATACCTGCCATTCTATGTGTATAAATAAATGTAGATGAAGAAAGCATTAGGCATGATTGTATTTATGTTAGATAGAGATTGGCAGACCTTGTTTTTATATCCTATTCAAAGAAAGATGGAAAACAGCACAGCCTGCTTTCTGGCTATCTAGATAGACAATCAAAGGCTGGATAAACAGGAAGCCTTTGTTGTTGGAAAATCTTCTGTCTTTTTGAAAAGTTTACCTACATAAAATTCCTTATCTCCACACTTGGATGAGGCGATGCTGGGCATTTTTTTATTAAATGGCACCTGACTCTTTATTTCTATTTATATTCCAAGAAAAGATTTCCAGATATACAGACTGAAGTCTGACATAGCAGTTTGTATCTGCTGACAATAGAAGCCCCATAAATGGATTACATATATATATATCTATATATCTGTGTGTGTGTGTTGTTAAGAAATTGAATTTTCCATTGACCAGTTTTCATGCAAGAGACTGACTCATTTCAATCTGTACCAAACACAACATTTTTACTTAAAATTGTTCTATCTATTCATGACAACTGGTATGTACCACAGTTATTTTGTAGGGGAAAAAAGCATGAAAACTTGTACTTAAGACCAGCTCTTTCAAGAGACCACCAAATTTATTCTTTTTTTTTTAAATTTAAGACTTTATATGCACAACAGAAATCTATATTAAAGGATGACCTTGTAGGATTCCCATAGTTTAGCTCAGGATTTTAATGTATTCCTGTTTTAAATATCTGGGTCTTTCAGGATTACCATGCATTGGTTTAAGATTCTCTCTCTCTCACACACACACACACACATATATAAAATATATATATATATATATATATATATATATATATATATATATATATATATATATATTTTTTTTTTTTTTTTTTGCGTGTGTGTGTGTCACTTGTGTGTCTTTACTTTTTCATGCAACTTTATCAAAGTAGAAATATATGATAAAAAATTTCTGGCAATGAACATTTTTATCATTGTCTTGCACCGCATTTTGTATGTAATGTGACAAAAGAAATTTGATTTCTGTGCAGTTGTGTGAAAATGTTAAATTTTTGCAAATAAAAAAAAATCATCAGATTTTCCATCCAATATAATGTAACTGGATGCAGTTATAACCCATGGTTCTGGTGCTAGTAGACTTCTTACAAATGAGAATTATAATAATGGCAGAAATGAAATCAATGTTATTTACCATATCTGTTTGACAAAAGCTCATCTTTCAAGCAAAGTGAAATTGGTTTATTAATCTCTGATTTGCGTCGAATCATATTTGTTGCCAATTACAAAACACAAGTATTGGTTTAAAAGATTGATGCATGTACAAATTGTTGGCTAATCTCACGTCATGTTTGATCTTGGTGTTAACAAGTTATGGCTTTTTCAATCAATCATTGTGTCCTTCACAGAATATAAATGAAAAGATTGTTCCCAAATCCCAACCTCAAATAAATTGTCTTGAGATGGAGGGTTGATAGTATGTCACTGTTAGATTAGTAGTTATTGCAGAATGCCACAGAATGACAGAGCTGCGTTAAATTTGTCAGCTAGCAATCGGAGAAAATCATAAGAAATTATTAGAATTTCAGTTTCCATTGTTTAACACTATGCTGACAATTTGATTGAAGTATGGATTGAGCCATTCTGATATGTTCATTCCCTGAATATAATGGATGTACCATATCAAGAAAGTCATCACATTTACATTTATTGCAATTTTGAAAATAAATCAGATGCCTGAGTTGTTAATGTAAGATGCTGTGATTTTGGTGTGAAGTGAAATATAAGAGATAATCCATTTTTATGATTAACAAAAATACAGAAAGAGATGATAACAATTGCTAATAAATCCATCAGTAATTATTTGTGGGTAAGTGTTACACATATATGAAATACTGTCAGAAGTTCAACTCTCTGCAAGCTAAGATGTGGACTAGGTCTGTAGTTTCCTCCTCCATGTCACATGGGGGACAATGTGTCATAATATTGATTCGATAGAAAAAAATTACCATGTTTTTTTTCAGGATTTTTTCCCCAGTTTCTGCTTGATCTTTCTTTTGGATGCCTTTCTGAGGAAATATTATATCATGGTACACGTTTGCATTTTGCTGGAGGAGTTTGTCTTCTGGTGAAATTGGCACATTTTATGCCTTTACCATTTTTGGCACCTAGCTTTTGCTAGCACTAGCCAGGATTGTGCTGATGTGCCTTTAAACACACACACACACACACACACACACACACATTTGTACAAATTCTATGAAATATATTAATTTATAAAATAGCTGTAGTTTTAAATATTTGGTAGAATTTATGATGCTCCAATTTTAGGAAATATTGTTAAAAAATATTGTCAAGATTTTGAAGTTAAACTTTAATATTATTACCTTTCTACCTATATTTCTTTCCTTTTTTCCATCTGATAAGAATAGCTGACAAATTTAAAGCAGATGTTTCTCAAAAATGGAGGGCAAAATTATTTCAGGATTTGCAAGCATCCATTCCATTGTATTTAGCATGAATCGGTTGTAATGGTATTTTATTTACAGTTAGCTCAAAATTAATCTAATGACTGCATATTTATGAAAGGGAACAAATAATTTATCAGTTGATGCAAATGTTTATGTACAATTAATAGGCAGCAGTGGAAGCATACCTAAACAGAGTTAGCTTTGTAACGAAGTGAACTTGTGGTATTAATCGTAAACTTAATACAGTACTCCCTTGTTATACTGCTATCTGTGGGAGCAATGGAATAGTAAACATGGTTCAGTGCTCATTTGTTGTTATGCTGTCCATGGAAGCAATGGAATATTAATCATGGTACAGTACTCCCTTGTTATAATGCTGTCCATGGAAGCAATGGAATAGTAAACATGGTTCAGTGCTCCCTTGTTATAATGCTGTCCATAGGAACAATGGAATAGTAAACGTGGTTCAATACTCCCCTGTTATAATGCTGTCCATGGGAGCAGTGTATACATTATAGCAAGACCACTGCATGTACTGCCTTATATGTCGTTAATGAAGGATGCTAAAGTGAGGGACAGCTGTATTTTTGTTTTATTATGCACTTATGTTTTCATCCTACCAATCTGTATATTGAAGGAAGTGCTTTGCTAAAGAGTTGGAAACGTGTTTCTCAGTACATACTGTATATACCATCAAATCAAACTGCAAACAACCAAGATCCTGATCTGCCATGGCATAAGGTGCCTGCATACCAGGGTATATGATGTTTGTTCTACTGATTACTCCTAACAAACTGTATAGACCCAGATCTGCCATCGTATTATGTGATGGTAGAGCTGGGTCTGTGCAGTTTGAAGTTGGACTTGACTTATAAGCAGTACAAGTACATACAATATAGTTTCATATTTATAATCTACAGGAATACTTTGTACTAGCACCATTATGTGTATGGTATTTTCAGCAGAGATGCTTAAACTGGGATAAATCTAAATGTTCTGACCTTTCAACAACCTGAAATGATATATTTCCTTTGAGACTAGTGGATGGCTGTGCTGTTGGTTTTGTGTGTGTACAATATTGTTATAACTTGAGAGCTAACTAAATGGAGTCTGATAAATATCATGCCACAGACAGGGGCAACCAGATAAATATCATGCCACAGACAGGGGCAACCAGATGTTGAGTCAGGGCTACTGTATGTTCAAGTCAGGTATTTCTGTCTGGGCTACTGTATGTTAAATTCAGGTATTCCCATGGGCTGCTATATGACTTTGTCTTCAGTTTTAAAACAACTATATGTTTAACAATGTTTTATATAGGTTTAATAATCATCATGGCTCACAGTAAGGACAAAGAAAACTGTTAAAGCATTAGTCTTAAATTAAAAAAATTTCTTCTTCTGGGCTTCAGAATTTAAGCTGGGCTTTCATGTCTTTCTCCTTGTATCCCACCTGGCTAACAGCTGATTTTGAAATTTCTTTAGTCCCTGCTCCTTAGTATTATTAGTTTCTATGGCAACAGAAGATTTGACAACACAGATGCCACTGAGGATGAAGCCCAAGACTTCTTCCACTAGACTGACAGGTCTTAGCTATCAAGTGGTTCACCCCAAGATTTTGACCTTTTGAAACAAAAACAAAACAAATGTCACCTGAAACCTTTTGGAAGAAATTTATGCATTTCCAGAAGAATAAATATAAATATTAATTTAAAGTTTATTTTCAATCCCATTTGCATGAATTTTTTAAAACTAATACAGCAATGAATTTCTTTTTCTTTTTCAGCATCATCAATGATGGTTGCTCAGTCTAGAATGAGTCCTACCAATTCCTCTTTGGCTGCTATGGAAATGAAGCATCACTCCATTTCTCCTCCTCATGCCATTTCCCCATACAGATTATCCCCCAGAGCTCATTCATCCCCATCCCCAGTGCTGCGTCAAACAAGCCCACACATCACTGGTGCACAGACCCCTGCTTGGCTCAATCCAAGGGAGACCACTGAGTCTGAACAAGAAGGACCACTAAATTTAACGAAGAAAGTAAAATTAGAAATGAAGTTGGAGCGACCAAATGATGAATATTTAGGTTATCCTTTCATGTCTTCTGCCAAGCCGGAGAAAGTTGTGACACCACCACCCGCTCATAGCAACCACCATCGACAAACTGTCGCATCAACTCCACCAATGGCTTCCACATTTGTTGGAGTTCGTCCCCATTTTATTCCACCTCAGTATGTGACGAGTCCCTTTATGGGATTAGCCAGTCATCTTCCAGTTTCAGCCGTATTGAACAACCTGTCCAATAATATGACCCACTCCCATCTACTGAATGGAAAGAGTCACTCTGAATCAGAAAAAGTAAGTTGTTTGTATTAAGTAAAATATATGTATGTGAAAATAGAAACAGCTCTTACTGAGTGGAAGAAGAATAACACTGTTACAGCATAAGACATTTGGGTTAACATTTCATGGCCAGTTCTTTCTGGGCACTTCTAACATGGTGAATTACAGCATTGATTTTTGAGAACACCATAGAGAATTCTTCTGATTCTCCAACTGTTCTTTATCATTTAAGAGATAAATTTTACATACCTTTACAAAAATACATCAGATTTTCCATATATACTCTCTTATAAATTGAGTCCAATTGCAAACTGCACAGACCCAGATCTGCCATTGTATGATGTTCCAGCAGATATGAATCTGTGCAGTTTGTTATTAGTTATCAGTTGAACAAACAAAATGCACACTGATCTGCAGGCATATTATGCTACAGCAGATCTTGATCTTTGTTGTTTTCAGTTTGACTTCGCTTATAAGCAAGTACATACAGTATATCTTAAAGTCTACCCTTTTGAATGGACTTGAGAATGCTCTCAGCAGCACAAAAGTTCACAAAACATTTTTTAAGCCTGCCAAAACTCTGTTGAATCACCTTCCATAACAAATTCTTCAAGACTAAAACTTTGTATCAGTAAGACTGGTCTTTACCAGTAGCTTTTATCTTGTCTTTACCAGTAGCTTCTGTCTTGTCTTTACCAGTAGCTTTTATCTTGTCTTTACCAGTAGCTTCTGTCTTGACTTTACCAGTAGCTTTTATCTTGTCTTTACAAGTAGCTTCTGTCTTGACTTTACCAGTAGCTTTTGTTATCATCATTAAAATAAAATGTAAATATTAAAGTTATGCTGATTAACATTTATGGGAAACTAGATAAAAAGGATTAATAAAAGGTACTAGTTTAGTTTGACATTAATTTTTAAAACTTCACTCATATGATACACTTGTATGTATAATGCTTTCCTATTATCATACACTTTGATAATCAGTGACTGAAAATGGGAAAAAAAGAACATATTTCATATGTCCACAAACTATTGATGAACTACCAAAACCAAGATGACCACATCTACACATTAGTACTTTAATTAATGTTAAAAGTTGTATCATTTTCAAACATGTTATTTTTAGTTTATTGTAAAAATTCTCATTTAAAATTGGATAAAATGAAATATGATGACTTGAAAATGTATACATGCTATACAGTACAGTTGTTATGATTGTCATTTGGTTTAAAATATGTCAGCAATGCCTGGTGAGCTTATGGAATGAGATGTAGTTGACTGACAGCAATTCTTGTCAAGCTTATTGTATGAGATGTAATTGACTGACAATAATGCCTGTCAAGCTTATTGATAAGATGTAATTGACTGACAGCAATTCTTGTCAAGCTTATTGTATGAGATGTAATTGACTGACAATAATGGCTGTCAAGCTTATTGATGAGATGTAATTGACTGACAGCAATTCTTGTCAAGCTTATTGTATGAGATGTAATTGACTATTACACCAATTTCTCCATTTTGATTTTTCTTGCTGTTGACTCTTTTGGCAGACCCTTTATAGTATGATTATGTATACAGCACTTGAGATAGAGATCCTTGTGAAATCTGAAAATAGTACAATTTCACAATTACAAATTAGTTACAGTTGTCCTTTTTATTTCCAGGAGAGTTTAGTTCAGGAGATGTTGGCACGCCAATTGTCCCAGGCAAATGCATCGATGTTTCCTGGCCTTCAGTTGCCATTTTATTCCCCTGCTTCCATCTCACACTTGCAGTCGATGGCCATGCCGAAAAGTCGAACAGATGTAATATCCAACGACAGTGCTGACAATGCCAGTAATAATAATTATGTTCAACATCTTCAAAGTAATTACCAGTTTTAACTCACTTGGCTGAAGGCCATGTGACCTTATGGCATGGCCCTGTATCCATTGTCTGTCTGTCCATCCATCCATATTTGTTATTTTGGACTTCTTTTTAAAAGCTTCAGGGACAATTTAGATCAGACTTGGCAAGAATGATCCTTTGACATGCCCTACCAACATTTGGATGGGGGATGGCTCCCCTAATAATGATGTAGCTTCCATAGCAGCCTTATGGAAAATATTTTTTCAACTTTTTCCCCAAAATGGCAGAGTCAGTTTTGATCAAAGTTCGTATAAACAGTTTTTTTAAAGACATTATTTATCCGAATTGTTGTCTGGTGTTGCTGTGGCTTCCATAGCAACCAGGTGAAAACTATTAATGATGCTCATCTCCCATTGGGTATGACTACTGTTATTAAAATATCATAGAATGGCTTTCCTAAACTGCCTGACCGTATCAGACCAAGTGGATGGGTAGGCCTAGCATGAACACCTTTCACATTCATATGCAAGATGCCAATACAACATCAGGTTCAGCTGAAGTTACTAAAAGTGGAAGCGATTTCTAACTCCACAATATAATAGGGCTAGCCATCTTATTTTAAAAGTAATTAAAGTGAAGCATATTTATTACCATCTATAACAGCTTGATACAGCAGCAGATTTTCATATTTTGTGCCAACAGATTGATCAAGAATGCATAAAGAAGGTTGTAATTTCATTCAACTGATTTGATACATTTTTATAAAATTGCACAAAGCAATTAAATTTTATGCACTTGTCAGCATGTATTGCTCCTGATGTAAGCACATTACATGTTTTATGATGGTATGTTTGATCAATATCAACATATCGCTGTGAGAACACTCACTTCTGTAGAGTTTTATAATCAAGTGCACCTTGATCTCAATGAATAAGTTGTTTGATGCATTTATAAAGGCATCATGAACATCTTGATGACTAAGACTTAGTCCAAAATAGTAAGACTAAGTCTTTGCTTTGCAGTGTCACAATGTAACCAATCAGATTTTTTTTAAAAACACTCTGAAGTTAGTTCAATCCATATACTAAAATACCCAATATATTCCATCCTTACATAATACCCATATAAGCAGGGGATGAAAGATGACCAAAGTCCACTTGTCCAATCAGGCAAGTGCTAAAAAGACTTATTCCCCATGATAAATTCCTATACAACCAGTTGTTATAGAATTATAAGAACTGATGATGCTAATGACTTACATTTTATTGTGTATAGGGTTGTTTACAGTAACTTATTCTCAGACCATTCTAACACCTACTGTAATCTATTATAAATTGAGACAAGTCTGCTCTCCTATTGTTGAAAGTTTATTACTGTTGAAGAAACACTTGTAAGAACTTAATCAAAACAAAAGGAAATCAAACTTCGGTATGTACATTCAGTGAACAAGGTTAACGATATTGCCAGCTGATCATCCTTTTCATTGAAGAGATTCAGTACTTGGGCAAGCAATTGGAAAATTCACTCAACCACCAGAAATTTTCACATCCCATTTTAAATTGGCAAGTGAATTTTCTATCCCTGATAATGAGCTACACTGTTCTGATGATTTCAAGCAGATAGCTTAGACCCTGACATGTGACAGTGAATCTTTGTCAGTGCTGTTTGTGGTTGAATGAACATAATATACTGGTATATACTGTATAGTATGTACTTGCTTATAAGTCGAGTCCAGCTGCAAGCAACATAGATCCTGATCTGCCATAATATAATGCACTTACAGATTAAGGTCTGTGTTGTTGGATCTACTGATTACTCCTAACAAACTGTACAGACCCAGATCTGCCAGCGTGTTACATGACGGTAGATCTGGGTCTGTGCAATTTGCAGTTGGACTCGTCTTAAAATTTAGTATATACAGTATAATGAATTTATGTGGCTCACATGAAGAGATATGACATCTACAGAAAAAACATGGAGATTTTATCCCAAAGGATTTTACTAATCAAGGCATGAGGAAAGAGGGGATTAGGTCATAATTACCTACTTATTATACAAGCTAAATTTGAAAAAGCCTTGCAAGTAAGCATTTTATTGTTCACCAAATAACATTCTTTGATCTCAGCAGGGTAATGATCCACCTACTTGATGGGGCTGCATCATTTGTAACAGTTGTGTTGTGTAAATTAAAGGGAGATCTTACAATTCAACTGATTATCGTAAATCGACATCAAACCATTAGTTCCTTAATTATGATGCCTTTCAACTTCCCAATAATGATGACTGTTTATCTAAATGTGCTATCAGAATGGAGAAAAATTTGGCCTTGTTCTCACGCCAATAATGAGCTAGTCTAATGAAGTCTTTTAGTTGCCGAAAGTGATTAAAGACTCTTAATTTCACTGATATTTTAAGTGCTTGTGCCAGAACTTTTCACATGACAGGGTAATTTAGATCCAAATTTGATGATGTTTAATAGTGTGCAGCCTTCAGATTTGTTTCACAGAAAGGTTGGTTCTTATGATGTGTGAATATTTCTTTAATTTGATGAAAACTTAATATCTGTTGAATTGTAGGCTTCCAGGGATAACTTAAGATCAGTTTAGTTGCAAACTTCAATTTTTAATACACAAAATAAGGTTTTTGACTGAAGTTATAGTGATTCTTTATTTGAAATAGGCTGGTATGCTTTGCATGATTTGAGGAATACAAAAATCTATGTCACTCTGTTATCAGGAAAGCAGGATATGTTGTCACCCTAATATCAGGAAAGTGGGATATGTTGTCACCCTAATATCAGGAAAGCAGGATATGTTATCACCCTTATATCAGGAAAGCAGGATAAGCTGTCACCTTAATATCAGGAAAGCAGGATATGTTGTTGCACTAATATCAGGGAAGCAGGATATGTTGTCACCCTAATATCAGGAAAGCAGCATATGTTGTCACCCTAATATCAGGAAAGCAGCATATGTTGTCACCCTAATATCAGGAAAGCAGGATATGTGTTCACCCTAATATCAGGAAAGCAGGATATGTTGTCACCCTAATATCAGGAAAGCAGGATATGTTATCACCTTATTACAGTAAAACCTGTCTTGAGAGACCACTGCTATGAGAGACCACCTGTCTTGAGAGACCATTATGTTTTAGCAGAAGGGGTGGTCTTTCAAGACAGGTTCTACTGTATCAGGGAGCTGTGGTGGCTCAGTGGATAGGGTGCCAGACTCATGACCCAAAGTATGCAGGTTTGAATCTTACCATTAGCTGCCATATTGTGTCAACAGGTAAGGCAATTTACAAAAATTGCCTTGGCACTAAATAACGTACATAGGTTGCTGTGTTGTAATGCACAAATCCAAACAAAACCAAGACACCCTACTACCAGGAATACAGGATCAACAAACTCTAATGCAATCAGTGTCCATTTAAGGTAGTCTGCTTTTGTCAAGTCAGTGCTTATTGCATTTTCTGATCATTACATTATGACATCATTGATATGATATCGCTTTTTACCCAGGTGGCACTGAACTCGTGGAGAAATTTAATGTAAAATGACATGGTTGTCATTTCTCTCTCTTATTTAATAATTTGTGAAGGAAAATCTTATACAACTTCAAAAATCACAATAACATTACTGTGAAAGACAATGATAAAGTCAATAAAAATTGTATGTGACCATCAGAAACCTGTATTGACATATAACCTGTTGTACATTGACTGCAAAATATGTGTTGTGAACCAGTGTGAGGCTCAATAAGTGTGTCATAATGAGGGAAAAAATCACCCACCAGCACGAAGTATTTTATAGGATGGGTCTGTGGTCCTCATCCTGTGCATACTTGTCTGCATAATTACTCTTACTGGGGAATAGATGTTTAGGTAACACTTGTCTGTCTAATGAATCATACTTAGGAATAGATACTTAAGTGGCAATTGTCTGTGTTATAACACTTAACTTAGGGGCATATTTAAGTTGTACTTGTCTGTCTAATGTTTCATACTTAGGGACAGATGTTTAAGCAGCACTTGTCTGTCTAATGAATCATACTTAGAAATAGATGTTTATGTAGCACTTGTATGTGTTATAACTTTTACTGAGGGACAGATGTTTAAGTGACACTTGTCTGTCTAATGATTGATGCTTTGGGAAAGATTTTTAAGTAGCACTTGTCTGTTATAATTCATATGTAGGGATATATAAGTGGCACTTGTCTGTGTTATAAGGGATATATGTTTTAGTAGCACTTGTCTGTGTTATAACTCTTACTTAGGGATAGATATTTAAGTAGCACTTGTTTGTCAATAGTTCATACTTACGGATAGATGTTTAAATGACACCTGTCTGTGTTATAACTCTTAGGGATAGATGTTTAAGTAGCACTTGTCTGTGTTATAACTCTTACTTTTGGATAGGTGTTTCAGTAGCACTTGTCATTGTTATAATTCTTACTTTGGGATAGCTGTTTATGTACCATATACAAATGCATGCTTTCACCTATACATTTTAAGTGAATTTGGATTGCTTGTGTTGTTAGCTATTTAAAAATCTCAAAAGTTAAATACTTGAACATTCCACAAGTCATGATCCTTAAATTGAGAATATTGGTTCCAGTGAAACTTTTCTGAACCAATGCTTTATAACCTGGCATCCTTTGCAGACTGATCCTGTTCTGAACCAATGCTTTATAACCTGGCATCCTTTGCAGACTGACCCTGTTTGCATGACATTAGGCATATTTTAATGCAAATCCAAAGTTTACTGGCCAGCTCCTTAAAATAATATAATCTTTTGGTCACAACAGATACAGGGAGGATTTACTCTACATTTCAAATGTCTTGACAATTTGTCACTTTGGTTTTATGCATATGTAGTGAAGCATGTTTATAAAGGACTCAGAAGGGAATGCATAATTGCACTTTATTGAAGTCCAGGGTCTTCTTAAGTATGTGGAAAAGTACAGCTGTCATTTTGAAAATGCAAGTCCTGGGCCTTGTTTCAGTATGTGGAAAAGTACAGATATAATTTTGAAAATGCAAGTCCAGGGCTTTAATTCACTGTGTGGAAAAGTACAGATGTAATTTTAAAAATTCAAGTCCAGGATCTTATTTCATTGTGTGGAAAGGTGCAGATGTAAGTTTGAAAACTGAGAATCCAGTATATGGAATGCTATTTTTGAAAACTTGACACGAGAAATTCAAAAACTAGAAGCAGAAATTCACTATTAAGAGCCCTGAATAGCATAAGAAAAATAGCTTAAGAAAGTATATGGGGTTTTACTTGAACCACAAATAAAACAAACCTTATTCTGGAAATTTTGTCTGAAGTTAAAGACTATTTAGGGTATAAGTTTTCAGTGCCATTTCAATTTAAAATCTTTATAATTTTGCTTCTTTACCTTTAATACTGGTAATACTTTTTGCTAATGGACATTTTATATTTTTTTCAGGCAAAATGTTTGGGGCCAAAATCATCCGTTCCCAGAAAGACAAGCCAGATCCAAACAGACCACATGTCAAGAGGCCCATGAATGCCTTCATGGTCTGGGCACGTGAGGAGAGACGAAAAATTCTCAAAGCCTGCCCAGATATGCATAACTCCAACATAAGCAAAATATTGGGTAATTTCTATAATTATTTTCAGCATTTGAATTTTTCGTGTACATCTTTTGTTTGTAAAGAGACTTTTTTGAATCAAGATGAAAAATTCTAAATTTTCTTTCTGTCAATCCCAAAATGAGTGGGAAAGTGAGAAATAGTGGTAACTTTTCTGACTGCACCAACACTATCAGTGATTTTTTTAACAGATTTAGTTAAAGCTTTTGTACAAAAATAAAATCAAGGTGCTATATCACTATATCAGCAATGTATAACTACTAAAACAATTTTTTTTTGCAGGTGCCAAGTGGAAGGCCATGACGAATGCAGAAAAGCAACCTTACTATGAGGAACAGTCCCGACTCAGCAAGCTGCACATGGAAAAGCATCCAGACTATAGATATAGGTCAGTGTAACCTACTTTTTGGTGTCATAGGGGAGCACAGTGTACAACCATATGTTACTTTAACCTACTTCTTGGTGTCATAGGGGAGAACAGTGTACAACCATATGTTACTTTAACCTACTTCTTGGTGTCATAGGGGAGTACAGTGTACAACCATATGTTACTTTAACCTACTTCTTGGTGTCATAGGGGAGTACAGTGTACAACCAAATTGGGAGTGGAACCTGAGACTTCCTAAATATTATCTGGGCATTCTACTCCTAACACTAGCCAAATTGACAACCCTAGATGGTTTCTGCTTGGTTTAAATTGTCCTATTTGGTGGCATGGTAAGATCTTAGGATCTGTCATATTTAGTACATAGAAATTGTAAATTTCATCTTAGTAAGTCTCTGTGATATAAGTTCAACAAGGCTTGACATTTCCTAAAGTGTCACAGGAACTGTTTTCAAACATCAACTTTGTTATTTCAAGTGGTAAAAGCACTCACTTTGCATTTGTTAGTTGTAGGTTCAAGACCAGATGTAACAATATATATTTATCTCACTTCATACTCTATTGACATGGTTAATATAAAGACAGTTTAGTTTTTTGGGCTTGATTCAATTGTTCACTGTCAGCAGTTTGAAGTCAAAGTGATTAAAATACATACATACATGCATGCATGCATGCATGCATGCATCCATCCATCCATCCATGCATGCATCCATCCATCCATCCATCCATGCATCCATCCATCCATGCATCCATGCATCCATCCATCCATCTATCCATCCATCCATCCATCCATCCATCACCAGTGCATAAAACTATTGTGTATAAGACATATCCTTCAGCTGAAGCTGTGTATGAAAATCTCATGTATAAAATAAAACCTTCAGCTGAAGCAGTTCATGAAAATCTCATGTATAAAATAAAGCCTTCAGCTGAAGCAGTTCATGAAAATCTCATGTATAAAATAAAGCCTTCAGCTGAAGCAGTGCATGAAAATCTCACGTATAAAATAAAGCCTTCAGCTGAAGCAGTGCATGAAAATCTCACGTATAAAATAAAGCCTTCAGCTGAAGCAGTGCATGAAAATCTCACGTATAAAATAAAGCCTTCAGCTGAAGCAGTTCATGAAAATCTCATGTATAAAATAAAGCCTTCAGCTGAAGCAGTGCATGAAAATCTCGTGTATAAAATAAAGCCTTCAGCTGAAGCAGTGCATGAAAATCTCACGTATAAAATAAAGCCTTCAGCTGAAGCAGTGCATGAAAATCTTGTCTATAAAATAAAGACTTCAGCAAGCATGAAACAATTTTTTAAGCTAGAGATCTTGTTGATTTTATTTCCTAGATACTATTGAATGCCGGCATGGGTAAAATCGAACAAAAACAAAAGTCTTACACTTCTGTTACTGTTTAATTGTATTACATATTGTTTAAGTAATTTTCTTAATTATGTATTATAGACCGCGCCCCAAGAGAACATGCATTGTGGATGGCAAAAAGCTGAGAATATCCGAGTACAAATCCTTAATGAAGTCACGAAGACAGGACATAAGAAGGGTGTGGTATGGTGATTCGGGAACAACATATGTTGAAGGCCTCATTAATTCAGCAGGTATGTTGGTTTGGTTTCATCTGCATAGGCAAGAGATAGGTATAGCAACATTACATTTATCTGAACTACTTAGAATGATGGACATTTAGTTTGCAGGCAGTTAGTGGGATTTAGTTGCCATCATAGGTTCAATTCGGATCAGATGGTGATTCAGATATTAAGATATGTCGATAAATATTTATGTATTACTTATGTATGGCATTGTTATTGTTGTTGCTTTTGGTACTGACTTCTTGACTTTAGCTACATATCTCTGAAATTGTTATACACACACTCTTAAAACTTATTTGTTCATTAATTTTTAAAAGTAATGCTGAATACTATAAAAGGTCACAGTTACCTACATATGAGTTTCATACAGTGGTATAGTAGACAAGACTAACTATTTCTGCAAATTTCTAATTAAGATTAATACTTACATTCTCTTTTTTGTATTGTCAGTATGGGTGTACCTTTTTTGCCAAAAATGACATTTTCATCGGTTCTTGAAATTATGAATGTGCTTTGACTGAAGAATCCTGTTTATTACTTAAAGAAATTTGAACATTTGGTATTTTAAAATGTGGAATGTAGCATCCACAAAATCAACAACCTATTCTCCCTAGCAAACAAAAGTGAATTCTCTGTCATTAAAAAGGATGATTCCATTAATGAGGATGATTCCATTTTATCAGTTCAGTAAGCTGCAGGTTACAAGTGTTTGGGTTTAAGTATCATTTTTCTCATATGCTGTTCTTTCAAGAGTATTTCCTACAATGATGGGAATATTCAAAAGTGATTAATCAAGTGGAAACATGGCAATTTTCAACACTTGAGACTGATATCGTTTTAAATATTTTTTTTCTCAAATAATCAGTTCTTGTAAAATACTTTCATCAAAAACCAAGGAGACTTGTTGAAATTATGATGACAGTAATACAGGCAAGTGCGACAATCATGGCAATGATTCCACTCATGTAATTTAATCATAATAGGTTATTGGTTGGAATTACAACACCAGCAATCATACAGTGCAACTTTATCTTGATAATGATGATGAAATAGATATTATTTATTCTTTTAATTGAGTAGGTGAAAGGTCTGGTAAAAAAAAGTCATACAAAAGGTATGGATGCAATTCCCATTGATTTGTGCAAAGCATGATTAAGTGTGAACTTCATTTTGACGAAGCAGTTACCAGTTCCGTTGTACTTGGGTTGAACTGATACATGCTAATATTGCTAGAGTGTTATACTTGGGCTGAATTGATACATGATAATATTGCCATAGACAACTCTTTTACCTAACCTCCCCTCTTAGGCTTTGTAATTTTGGCTTGAAGGAATTTGACCACTGAGACCCAATTGCACGCTGTCCTCTGTTGCTTATGTTCATCCCATTGATTCTGTTCAATCTAGTATTACCTGAACCCTCCAGGTCATCAGTAATCTCAATAATTTGATTTTGTTAGTTAATGTGCTATTAAATAATATCTGTAAAATATTGAAACACACATTTACATTCTCTTTCAGAGGGTGGTTCAAGGAGCTCAAATCTAGACATTTCTCGTCTGTTATCTCCCTCCTCCTCCAATACAGCAGATGCCTCTGAGCTGTCAGGTAAAGAAAGTCCCAAAACCACTGGCATGGCCAATCATATTGGAAATGGAAACCATATCTTTGATAGAGAAGATGAGGAAGAGGAAAGAGAGACGGAAATGGATGATGAAACCAGTAACCATAGCGATGCCAATTTCAGTGATAGCATAGATCCCACTTCTGACACCAGTATGGACATGTCATATGACAACACTGAAAATAGTTTGGATAATGGAAATTCTAGTGCATCACCAGTGGCCTCGTAGTCACTGTTTGAGTGTCCTTGAACTTTGACCTTTAATAGGCAGCACATGATGAAATTCACAATTCAGGTTGTCAGGACTGAGAGAGAATATCGATACCAGTGTTCATGATACAGAAAGAATTTTGGTTGGCTGACAGCGAAGAATCTTGGTGCTATGATTGTGTTTGTGAAATAAAGATGTGAATTATTACAAAAGTGATGTTGAAATGGCATGTTATCTAGGACAAAAAAATTATACTGTTAATACACTTACTTCGATATTATGTTCCACCACCTTTTTGATAGCCATGTTTTCTTTGTCTGCTTGTAGGGAAATATAAAAAAAGCTCAATAGTATGTGATACTTGTTAGTGCTGTTCAGTTAGATGATGATAGTTATTATTTTTATTAATATTATTCGTATTAACCTGCTGCAAACAGTTAATACAGTCTAGTCTCTCATTTTCCTGACTGCCATTTATATTACTGTTGCATTTTATACATTGACATGAACATGGACAAATTACAGTAAAATTTCAATTAATCATACACTAATTCTTGTATTTTTCCTGTGATATGCCCATAGCCCACAGTGTAATTTGTCACAGGATATCAAATGTTTAATGACATAGTGTTGATAAAATTGTTATCACCACTGTGGCGATATCACCTGTGGGACTACTTTCTTGTTGCATTTAGGAAATAAATTTGCCCTTGGATAAAGATTTATTTTATATTTAATTCATTTTTCTTCTTTTTTGCATTTCTCTCTTTCTCTCAATACAAAATAATGAGCAGACCATAAATAAAACAAGTTTATAGTTTTATTAGTGTAGTGAAGCAGTGAGGGGTTATCTGTCAAAAGATGCTTAAAGTAAATCACAAACCCCCCAAAATAGATTTCTTGTCTTAGCTTTTTTAAATTTTGCATGAGTCATGTGGATTGTCATTTTGTCTATTTGTTATTACTTCATTGTCATCTGTTGTTGAAATACATCATAATCCCCCGATGTGCTTTCTTTCATGACTTGAGACAAGACAAATTGAGGTAACGTTTGCTGTGAGATGAGCTCTAATAGTACACACACACTCACTCACTCTCTTTAAGGCAAAACTCTTTATTAAGTAACAGTTAAATTTATAAATTGGAAATGGATGAGAGTTAATTGATTTTGTTTGGTGCTCTACAGCAGACCAAAACAAGTAGGTTATATAGTGCCAAGGCAGTTGAAGTTAAATGTCTTGCCCAGGACACACCACAGTAGCTGACCAAGGCCCTTCTGTTGGTAGGATTTGAACCTGCACCCATGAGTCTGGCATGCTAACCAAAGCCACCACAGCTTCAAGAGTTAGTTGCAAACCAAGATTAAGCAACCACTAAAATATTTGTGAAGCATCCCTTACTTAACTAGACTACAACTTGTCAAGACCACATTCAAATTTGATTGCAGAAAAAAGAAAATAAATGTGCAAGACTCTAACAGGTAAACTGAAATCATTATGCATATTTTTAATCTTAAATAGGTTGAGTACTGTAGGCACTTGACTATTGAAATTCTTCCACCATTACTGTAGGCACACAACTATCATAATTCTTCCACTGTTACTGTAGGCACTCAACTGTCATAATTCTTCCACCATTACTGTAGGCACTCAACTATTGTAATTTTTCCACCATTACTGTAGGCACACAACTGTCATAATTCTTCCACTGTTACTGTAGGCACTCAACTGTCATAATTCTTCCACCATTACTGTAGGCACTCAACTATTGTAATTTTTCCACCATTACTGTAGGCACACAACTATCGTAATTCTTTGACCATCCCAACAATGTTCATGGCATCATTATATGCTGGAACTGCACCAAAAAACAACTATTTGCTTCATTTTTCATATAAAAACAATCAATAATTGGATCCCCTAAAAAATTCAAGTCATATAAAATTTTGGATCTTCTTTTATTGATGTTTTACAGCTTCTCTCGAGTTGTTAACCACTGTGGAACAGAACAAGAAAACAATAATTAAAAACATTTTCTTCTATGAAATATGTTGTTAAAAGAAAATCAGTATTTATCTTGAGTAGATATTAGAAAATATTTCACACATGAACTGAGAGTGCTTGTGGCCCTGCCTCACATGTTTCCACTTCACTTGTTGAATATTTTCTGATATCTGCTCAAAAAAGTGCAGGTTACCTCTGGTAATTGAAAAGTGGGGGAGTGGACTTATAATTTCACATGGCTTTCTTTACTATGCCAAATATTTTTGAAAGTAAGGATAGGTCTCTCGCAAGGCTGTGGCTTATCATTGGATAAATATGGAATCTGGACTTTTCATCCAGACAAATGGATTGTCTCCTGAACCTATAAGTTTGTTCTTTATTATTATTATTATTATTATTATTACTGGTATTATTATTATTATTATTGTGAAACTTGTAAAATAATTTAAATTACTTCCAGACAAAATTTGTTGCCTGGGGAGTCCAGATAAATGACATTGAACTGTGATGAAATTCCATTAAAGTCAAGTTCTTTTACAAGAGTAATGCAAATATTTTATAAATGGCACTATTGGATGAATGAGACTATGACTTCGCTTTTACATGGAAACGACGACATCCATAATTTTTGGATTGGATGACATGTCATATTTATTTTGTCAATGACAAAAAAAATAAACATTCTAGTTATGATGCTGCTGTTCATGTAACAACTCACTGCCTCTTGTTATTTCCTATTTTAGAATATTTTGTATGTTCCCTGTTGATATGCTAATGACAAAAAAAAAATTCAAATATTTGAACCGGACATAAATCTGTACAAGGGGATATCACTTATTAATGGATTTTTTTAAATACAAGTCTTAGCAGTTTTCATATTTATGGCAATGGAAACTTCTCAGAAAGATCAAAGTTATATTTCTGAAGAAGATACCAAAACCCACTCATGCATTAATAATATATTGTTCTTTAATTCCAGTTTGTCAACATTTTTATCCTTTTACTTAATGCTGTACTTTCAATTTCACCATTCTGCGTCATGAATATGCAAAATACTAAAATAGTCAAATTACAGGTGAAAATTTGTTTTAAACTGGATGCCACTGTTTAAAACATATCCAATATGATACAAGGTTTTTGCCTCTGATTTTAATAGAACCAGTAATATCTAGCACAACAAAAATTAAGTAACAGTTATTTATTTCTGACTGTATTCTTGTCTAAAAGTTCTGATTTTGTCAAAAACCGCAGATGATTATTTTAGTTAGTTGAGATATAAAGCTAATACAGAGGCCCAAAGTCATGCAAAAGACAACAGAGGCCCAAAATTATCCAAATACCAACAGAGACCCAAAGTCATCCAAATGCCAGTCATGTTGAATGGTGAGATTGTATTTATTTGCAACTGATGCATATTTTCAATGGAAAAATTTAGACATAATTGATGAAACAGATTTTTCATATTCCCGCATTGAGGGTATATAGAATTGCTTGTGTCTGTCAATTTATTTGTCCTTCTATCTGTTTGTCTGTCACATAATCTTGTAAATGCAGTTAATCCCCAATTTCTAGGGGATTAGCATAAAAGTTGGTAAATCATATAGTCATTATCTGAAGATGAACCTATCAATAAATCACTTTGTTTTTGCAACTTGTATGCATATCATAAAGTAGAGTGCATATTATGACTTTACCATTCCATACATCTATCCATCCATCTCTTCCATTGTTCAGTATGGCTTTCACTTTGCAGTTAAGAAGAAGCCTATTGCTTTTGGGTAAAAAGGTCAAATGCTGAAATCAGTATGACTTAGAAATTTAATTTCTGCACACTATTACTTGCACACCACATATCTGAACAAGAATTTAAAGTTGACATGCACTTAAAATAAAAAACACCATTTGATGTTGGGATCAAAGGTCAAGGTCACTGACTGAAAGAAGAAAAATGGATTCTGCACAAAATTGTAAGTTCTTGACCATATAATTTTCCAAAGTTTGTGCATGACACACTTTGGGCAAGAAAGAATCATGTTGATTTTGAGGTCTGAAAGAAGATGTTCTATTAGGGTCTATATTAGAGGATTGTTCAATACAGATATATTGTGTGCCATTACTCTCGTCAAAAGAGTTATTGCTTTTCTGTTTTTACTTTTCGCTGAATACAGAGAATGACAAAATCTTGTGAACGCAACTAGTCTTGTAATTTGTAATATATCACCATGAAACTTCATGAATGTTATGGCCACCAATTAAAGTTGAGCATTTTGACAGATAGATCACTTTTCTCCTGTAAAGAATGATTGCCCTTTTTGTCTTGCAACTAAATGCAGTGTATGATAAGAGTTTTGTCAACACAACAAGTTTTTTTATGGATCACTGTAAAACTTATTTGATTCATCATCAGAAGATATGCATGTTATTATACTATCACTATATTTGGAAGAGCTGTGCAATTTATTTTTACTCAAGACTCATTTTCATGACTGGGGTAGAGGTGGGATGTGGGGAGAGACAGGGTATGTATACATGAGAAAATTACATACCATTCCTCTACATTTTAACAGAGTTCCTATTAATAGCATAATATCTAATTTCAGCCAAATTTGATTTTCAGGATAAGCTTTTAATTAAAAAACATCCACAGTTGTTTATAAATATGAGGTGGTAAGACTTTAGGATTATCCCAATGTTGAAAAATCATTATGGACAATAGTCATGATGCTTAACTTGCTAGTTTTACACAACTTAAATCAGGTGGTTG
Organism: Sinohyriopsis cumingii; assembly: GCA_028554795.2. Taxonomy (NCBI): domain Eukaryota; kingdom Metazoa; phylum Mollusca; class Bivalvia; order Unionida; family Unionidae; genus Sinohyriopsis; species Sinohyriopsis cumingii. Next base: position 25,097,766 of record CM068836.1, on the reverse strand, counting down.
ATGCACCTGTTTCCTTTTTAAAAAATGTATTGGCATGCTTTCTTTGATCACCTTGAATTAAAATTGTGCAGAATTTTAGTATTTTGTTTTGAAATAGTATTCAAATTTGTTAATATTTAATATTAAACAATATCATTGTTTCTGGGGTTCATTGTACTAATTTGATTTTAACCACATTTGATATATGGTCACCTGTCTGCTTTTGACTCGTAAGCAGCCTCTAAGCTAAGGATTACTGCACACTTTTGACATGTATTCTTTTTGACTTGTAGGAGTTTTAGAGGATTATCTCACACATTTGACGTGTATGAAAGTCTTCGTAAAGGATTGTCTCATACTTTATGCCTTGCAGGTTTTGATGTAATTGACTGTTTTATTTCTCTGCAAGAAAGCTACTGAAAACAAACAGCTGAAACATTCAATGTGAAAATATTAACAGCTTTCGAGATTCTCAAGAAAACATACATGCATTTAAAATATTGTGTTCGAGCAACCAATACTTAATAACTTGGATGAATGATGTTTGCTGTTGTACAGCACAGCAACACAAGTAGGATATTCAGTGCAGAGACAAATGGAATAAATTGCTTTGCCGAAGGACACACCATGGTAGCCAACTTGGACTGATTAATGGTAGGATTTGAACCTACACCCATTTGGTCACTAATCCATCATGCTAACATGTGACTCCTCACTGAATGGATTGTGCTTCACACACAAGTTTCAGAACCATAATATTGGGAAAAACCTTAAGTAACAATGTGACCTAATTGCAAAGTTTTTGTCAAAACAATGACAGTATGATCTTATTGTAAAAAATTGTTTTCTGCAAAACAATTTGTGCTGTTCATGACACATGTTCAGATCATTTATGCAACTCTTTGTGCAGAAGTGACTGCAAAACTAAGCTAAATGGAGTGTGAAATATAGGTCACAATAACCTATTTTGGAGCAATTAAATTAATTTGAAAAACTATTGTTCTGGCATTTTAGAAAGCTGTTAGAAATAAAAATGTATTTAGCATTGTTCATACAAGTTGGTGCTATGGTTTGAATGCATCAGTAACATTTGTAAACTTGACAAAATTTGAACTTGCATTTGTCTAAAATATAATAACAGTTCAGTTGTGCATTGATTTTGAGTGGAAAAAAACTTATTTTGTGACTTAATTCACTAGTTTTCTATTTGTATCACCTTCATTTTCAAAATATAAATTTACATATTTAAATCTTGCTGCACTTTAGACTTGCATTATGTTTTTAAGTACATGATAATTTCTTAACCTTTATCCCATATTATTTTCAGTGTCTTTTAGTTTTAAATTGATAAGTACATGTAGCAAGTTTTGTTATAATTATTATCATTAATAACATTAATTAATTAACAATAATATCATTATAAACATCCTGTACCTATTTTTCTATTTCTAGAAATCCTGTTTTCTAGTCCAGTCATTAATTTACACAAACAAAATACATAAAAATGGAATGAATCAACTCAAAACATAAAATTCGCAATAAATTTTTATTGTTTAATTGTTTATTAGGTCATTGTCTTCCCCTCCCCAAAGGAACTCTAAGTAAGATCCAGATTTGTGAAATGGATTTTAAAAGAAACGTCCTTTGAACTTTGAAAAAATTTCATTTATACCCTTAAAAACACACATTCCTTGACATCATCATAACTTTAAAAATAATATTCTATATTTACTTGTTTACAATGTTTCCAATGGCAAACAACATGGATCTCTTATCTGCCTTTGTATCATGTTCTAGCAGATCAGGGTCAGTGATGTTTGTTCTAACATATATATTTATGTGTAAGTCCAATTTGGCTGCAAGCAACTTAAAACCCTTAAAAGCTGTTGTAATATGTTCTAGCAGATCATAGTTATTGCCCTTTGTTGTAACATACATACTTGCATGCATGTTTGATCCAACTGCAAATAACATAGACCCTGATCTGATGCTGGTGCCTCTGGTGGCATATCAGGGTCTGTTGTTTGTTCTACATATTAGACCTACCAAACTGCATAGTCCCAGATCTGAAGATGCATTATGCACCAGTGACAGATCAGGGTCTATCATGTTGGGATTTTATACATAGGAAAATGCATTAATTTCACCAATTTTACCACAGCTTCTTTCACTATGTTACACAAAGATTGATCTCAGTTTTCTCATGTGCCATTGCTATGTGGCCATAGTGTGTTTATTGCATCAATTTTTTCTTTCTTTTTTTGTATGTACTTATTGTTGTATATAAAACAATTCTACAAACTCATTACTACGCAGGCAAGGACTGTCTATGCCTATGTCAATGAGATGTAAATGTCCTTACCTTTCTTAATCACCTGTAAATCTACAATTATGGATCATTTTTGTTTCAATAAAATGACCATTTCGGGTAATATAAATCCAACATTAGTCAAGCAGGTGCATATATACATTATTTTTAGAAACATATTTAGACTTTTTTTAACTTTACTAAAATAAATATTACATTTTTATGCAATTGTTGATGTATATTTCATTTTTTACAGCTAATAGATGCCTGCTAAAAAGTCATTGAAGTACATTATCGCCATTTTGCTTTCTAGTCGAGCTTTGACATTGACAGTTGTCCAGATGCTGACACTTTGGTTTCAAACAGCACTTTGTACAGAAAAATACATTTTCTTTTGTTCACCTCCACCTCAAAATATTTTTGCACAAATTTCATGCTTTTTTTAATGGGGTAATTAAACTGAATGTGATTTACACTGGTCAGAATTTTACAAGCAATTTAACAGCATCAAATTTTAAAAAGTCTGGAAAGTTTATGTTATTCTCTTATAATTATCGAGTCAACAAAGTTTCAATTATTACAAAAATATTCTAAGATTTTTTTTATTACAAACAAATATGTTCTTTCAACATATGTGATTTTTATATTTTAGTCAGTAGAGTATCAATTCCTTCAAGGGAGCCTTGTTATATTTTCATGAAAATCTAAGGAGATTTTAAACTAGTGAAATTACTGATGAATCACTGCTGACCCAAAAGAAAATGAAAGGTTGAGATTATAGAATGCAAAAGGAAAATGAAAGGCATTAATTATTGAGAGCATTTGTTTCTAACCATTTTCAGTTCAATATATTATCGTTTTCTTTAAATTTACTTTTGCTACAGTGATAATGTAAGGAATGGCAGCAGAATTGTTTTGTGTTGTCAATCAGCAGTGATAACGTAAGGAACGGCAGCAGAATTATACTGTACATTGCTGATCTGCAGTGATAACATAAAGAATGGCAACAGAATTATAATGTGCACTGCTGATCTGCAGTGATAACATAAGGAATGGCAGCAGAATTGTATTGTGTGTTGTCAATCAGCAGTGATAACATAAGGAATGACAACAGAATTGTATTTGTGCATTTTTAATCTGCAGACAGTAACTTTCATATAGTCACATGCAAATCAGGTCCATCTACAATTAATATAGACCATGACCTGTCCTCACATAATATGCTGGCTAGTCGGGGTCTCTGTTGGTTTTACTGATTAATTCTTGGAAACTGCAAATACCCAGATCTGCCAATACATTATACAATGGCAGATCTGTGTTTTCACTTAGAAAATTTAAAATGTGAATATATATATATATATATATATATATATATATATATATATATATATATATATATATATATATATATATAAAAACTTGATATCAGATTTTAGGAGTTTTGTGTGGAAGTTTCTTCTGTGGTCGTGTGAGATATATCACTGCATGGGTTGCAGGTGTGATGCCAAGTTTCATAAAACCCTTGGAGGGATTTTTGTTTTTTGTTCTATAACTCCCTATTGATAAGTATAATAAAAAGAAATAAGTTTGAAACCAAAACATGTCAGTGTTTGGAGAAATCTATCATCAAGGATGATAAAAATCTTCCATTGACGTATCATGCTTCCTTTTTATTGGAGGGTGACAGAATTTTTTGTTGCATGTACTGACCAGAATCTATAAGTAATATAATATCATTATTGTCAGTGTCATTACAACTATGTCTAACACGAAATAGACTAGTAATATATCATTATCATCAGTGTCATTACCAGTGTCTAACATGAAATAGACTAGTAATGTAATATTGTAATGTAATATCATTATCATCAGTATCATTACAACTATGTCTAACACGAATAGACTAGTTATGTATTGTCATTATTATCAATGTCATTACAACTATGTCTAACATGAAATAGACTAGTAATGTCATTGTCATCAATGTCATTCAACTATGTCTAACATGAAATAGACTAGTTTTTAAGTTATAGATTTTATACCTACTGTTGTACAATTCAGGAATAAAAAGTTCCTTTGAGCATGGTGTTTAAGTTTCATTACTGACTTTCTTAATATGTGTTGGAGCCTTGTAGACAAAAAAATCTCTACAACTATTGAGCCAAACCAAATTTAGATACCTTGAGTGAACCCCACAAGACCTAATGAGGGTCCACTTCTTTGACCTTCTTTGTAAGGGTGATACTTTGTGAAATGAAGGATATTAACTTATGTTCCATATGGTGTGACTGAAGTGGATCAAATTTGATATGCAGATCTTCCATATGGTATGAATGAAGTGGATCAAATTTGATATGCAGATCTTCCATCTGGTGTAACTGAAGTGGATCAAATTTCATATGCAGATCTTCCATATGGTGTAACTGAAGTGGATCAAATTTGATATGCAGATCTTCCATCTGGTGTAACTGAAGTGGATCAAATTTCATATGCAGATCTTCCATATGGTGTAACTGAAGTGGATCAGATTTGATATGCAGATCTTCCATATGGTGTGACTGAAGTGGATCAGATTTGATATGCAGATCTTCCATATGGTGTGAATGAAGCGGATCAAATTTGATATGCAGATCTTCCATATGGTGTAACTGAAGTGGATCAAATTTGATATGGAGGTCTTCCATATGGTGTGAATGAAGTGAATCAAATTTGATATGCAGATCTTCCATCTGGTGTCTGAAGTGGATCAAATTTCATATGCAGATCTTCCATCTGGTGTAACTGAAGTGGATCAGATTTGATATGCAGATCTTCCATATGGTGTAACTGAAGTGGATCAAATTTGATATGCAGACCTTCCATATGGTGTGAATGAAGTGGATCAAATTTGATATGCAGATCTTCCATATGGTGTGAATGAAGTGGATCAAATTTGATATGCAGATCTTCCATATGGTGTAAATGAAGTGGATCAAATTTGATATGCAGATCTTCCATATGGTGTGACTGAAGTTGATCAAATTTGATATGCAGATCTTCCATATGGTGTGACTGAGGTGGATCAGATTTGATATGCAGATCTTCCATCTGGTGTAACTGAAGTGGCTCAAATTTGATATCCAGATCTTCCATGGTGTAAATGAAGTGGATCAAATTTCATATGCAGATCTTCCATATGGTGTGACTGAAGTGGATCAGATTTGATATGCAGATCTTCCATCTGGTGTAACTGAAGTAGATTAAATTTTATATGCAGATACTGGGAAAGAAAGCATTATAAGTTTAATTTGTGGTGATCTTGACATAACTTTCAAGGTCAAAGTGATATTCCAGTATTTTATTTTTGGGGTGGGGGTTGGTCACATACACTGACCTTCTAAGCAGGACATCTAAAAAATTATTGGACCAAACCAGTATTGCATGTACTTGGATATTTAGATACTGTGACCTAATATCAAGGTCATATATGGATACTTTGTACTTTGTGAAGGAATCAGACAGTAAACAAGTTAATGACGTCAGCTTGTCAGCAAGATAACTCCAATATGGTTTAACTAAATTGGACCAAACATGATATGCAGAGATGACACCAGGGTGGAGTGGGTGACAAATATTGGATTAGCTTTTTGTGAATAAGCAAATTTTTGAAGGTTACTGGATGACAAACTATATGCAGAGTGGATTCTTGGGTGGGTAAATGAGGCCTACTTAGAACGTAAGCAAGAAATCTCAAAGGCAAACCAAATCTAACCTGTTTGTATATTTAGATGCTTTAAAGGGTCCCAGTATCTTGTTAGATTCTGATGACTGAATTAAATTTCAAGGTCACATGGCAACTTTAATTTAAATTTATTTTATTATTAGCCTTCTTGCATATTTTACCATTATACAAGTCTTTTTTAAATCTTTATATAAACTACAGTTGTCCAGAAAGAACAAATTTAAGTGGCCCCAAGTCCTTTGTAAAAAGGTTTCACTGTAACTAGTAAAAATTTCCTGTACACTATTATCAACATGCAAAAATCATTTGTCACCACAAATAGTTTCCTAAGTACCTTGCGTTTCAAGGGAAACATTGCAGAAAATATAAACTAGTAACACTGGAAATCTGTTTAGGGTTATCATAACCAAATTTGGTCATTTTTACTTATGCACAAGTGAACCTTTGCACAAAATACCAACTAGTGACACTGAAAATGTAGTTAAAGTCATTCAAACCATATTAGGCTAGGTTATGACCCAATATCTATGCCACAAGATGACTACTCTTCTTGGCACAAATTAGTGCTTGTACTAATTAAGATCTGTGGTAAAAATAACAGACTACTAAGTACTGTAATTATTCAAGATCTTGTGAGATATTTAACAAATTGTTTTTTTTTTTGACAAATGTTTCAGCAAAGTTAGGTAAATTAAAATGAAGAGGTCAAGAAAGTATTATTAGATTCTAAATTTGACCCAATATAAAGTTACAAACACAACTGTTCCAAATTAACTAAAATTAAAAAAAGAATCATAGTTTAGGAAATAAACCGATTTTACCCCAGGAAATGAATGTATAGGCTTTAACAGCAAGCATATCATCACAATCAAGGCTATACAGAATTTAATTAATGTTAAAAAATGTAGAGGTAAATACTTAAGAAACTCAAACCCGTTGAAATATATATAGAAGGTAATGGTGTTCAAAATTCTTTAAAACACGTAAATTAAAAGGCAGAGGAAATATCCTTAAAATATAGGGTTAAACATCAATACGTAAAATGCACTTCATTAAATCCAAGATTTAATCCAGTGAGATATCATCAGAAAGCTTCATAACTGGCAAACATGCACACACTGAGACTCACCCATCAAGAAAATGAATCCACCTTTAAAAAAAAATCGAAAGCATTCAAAAAGAAAAGGATGAAAACAGATGGTTTCAGACCAAATTGTGCTTGAAGCACTTCAACAAAGCTGGAAAAAAGCCTCAAGTGGGCCCAAGATAGCTCACTGGCTGACATCTGTACAAAAGCCAAATGCAAGGGATGCTGGCCCAAATATGATGCTTGCTGACATTGACAGTTGTTATTAACAGATGCTGTATATAATAATGGAATCATGAGCTGTACAAACTTGAAAGACCTTCATGCCAGGATGCTGTGAAATCTTGTTAAATTCTATTTGTAAAAAATTCATGTAAATAAAATCATTTAAAGTTGTTCAGTTTTTAGCAATGGCAGCCATATTTGATAGCAGCTCTCTGAATTCCATTTAGCACTGTCTGAGAAGTCACTAAACATTTTTTCTTCTGTTTTTAGAGATGCCATATTGGATGGCAGATTGGCAACTTTTATACAAATTTTTAAAGACCTTAATGCAAGAATATATTCTAGTAATGGTGGCCATATTTAATAGTTTATAGGCATCATTTGTTTAAAAAAATTTAAAGGCCTTTATACCAAAATGGTTTTTGTCAAATTTTGTTCATTGTATTTTGAGCCCTTTGAATTTTTTAAAATTCTGATTAATGGTAGCCATATTTGATGATGGATTAGAATCAGTTCTACAAATTTGAAAAGTCATAATGCTTTCTGTCAAATTTTGTTCAGATATTTTTAAAAAGTTGTCTTTTTTGGTTGTATTTTTAGTAATTACAGTAACTGATTGATTCATATATCATGAGTTTCATTTCCAGTTACTTTTGAAGGACTTCTTGGGTTGAAACCAAGTTATACATAAAGCTTAAAGAAGACCAATCTAAAAGCGAAACTCAATTTACACCCTTTTATCTCAATTGAATGAGTTACATTTATCAAGCAAGTTTGTATACTGTTTAAATTTGTTACATGTTTAGGCTTGAATAAACAGTAAAACAAGAAAGAGTGAAATCAACAAGCTTTGGAAAATATAACAAATAATTTCTTTCCCTGGAAAAATACTGTAAAAATGAAAAAATATGAGAACTTACGGTTTCCAGAATCAAATCCAAAATTAATACAAGAATAATCTACGAATAATGTTTTTGCAGTCCTAATATTGAAATGTTATAATGATTTCAAGTTGGAGTCCCGATGAAGAATTGAAGATGGAAGGCGATGACATATGCTGTAACCTGTACTGTGTTGACGTCTAGTTCCTTGTACAAACACAATAATTTATCCCCCAGTCTTGGAAATCCAAACAGAATTTTCAATAAATGTCCTTGCTCAAGAATTCTGTATGAATACAATAATATTTCCAGAGAAACTAATTAATCGTTTAGAGTCCAAATAATTTGGAGAAAAATTAACTAATAACTCCAAAACTCAAAAGTTCATTTCTGGTCAACAGAAGAAAACAACTTGACATCACGTGTTTAAAAGCCCTGGATTCTGAGAGAGATCTCTCTCTAAACATCACTATTTATAGTAAGTATTCCTCAATTAGGTATTCTATTGCAAAATAGAGGATGATGTGATCATGTTTACATGTAAAAGTCACATAGCTCCTGTATGTCCTTGATAAGAACCAATCATTTTACTCCTAGAAAAAGTTGTTTACTTGACCCTCAATCAAAGCCAGGAACTATGTCAAAAATAGAAACAAGTGTTTCTATTATTAGGTATCTAAGTTAAAACTCCCGTCAAACTGAACTTTCTGGAAAATATAAAATTCCTAGTAAAGAAAATTACATCAAATATAAATTAAATCAAATATATGTAACAAATTATATTGTATTCTTTAGTCCATGGTTGTAAGTTGTAAATATGTTTACATAGAAAGAGTTCAAGGTCAGTCTCATTTATAGTTAGATTTGGCTTTTCCATTGGAAATCATTACAGTTTATTATGTTACAGGTCAAGTGAAAATGTTTATAAATAGCGGTTTGATAAATAATTCATTTCTGTTCTATGTCAGTCTCTTGGAATCCACTATCAGAGTTTGCAGTTGTGTTTTTGAAGTCCAATATAATTCAGGAGGAATTATTTATTTAAAATATTTTTTGGAATTATTAAAGTGTTCGTGGACTATTAGACAAACACACCATTTTGGATTATTGTGAACCATTCAAAGACATTCTGGATTGCATCATTTTGGTACATCAGAACATTCAAAACTATTGGAATTCAATCAGAACATTCTATATTTTTGAATATATCACCATGTGTGATGGTACATTTAGGATTATTATTGTTGCTTCCATATTTTTCTATTACATATTTTAACAGCCAGTCATAACAATACATAAAGAATTTTTTTTGCTCAATATTTTTAAAGGACTCTTTTGGTATTCTCACTTGCTATTAAGTTCGAATTCAATTAACCCTTTCTTGTACTTCCACCCTATTTTTTGAAGGGACTGTAGAGATTTAATGATGTCTACTCATTCTTTGTGAATTTCATTACTGCTTAATGCCTTGGATTCGAGACAAACTTTGTATTATGAAGAACTAGATCAAGTTCAATTCCTGACAAATATTTCACTGTCTGAAAAACGTTTCCCATGCATACTAATGTAACTTTCTTCAACTGTAGCATATTGGTCAGGGCATCTGTGTCATTGGCCATTTTCTAGTTATCTGCTTACATTTGATGCAGAACTTTCATAAAGCTAGCTTTGAGTCCTAGATCATTGGGAACTGCCAAATCAATGGAAATTTATACACATCTGGCCTTAACTCTTCAGTCCCTACCATATATACAAAAGTCTCTCAAAGTGATAGACACTCTACTGTCCGAAAAAGAATTTCCAGGAATTCGAATGAGACCATTTCTTCTCATTAACTGTCGAGTATTGAAACCATGTTCTTGAATGATAAGATTTTCAAATTAGCCATTGTGGAAGCCATATTGGATGTTAGATCAACTATATTGGCATTAAAACAAACTAAACACTTCTGGAAGACTTGTGACATCATAAGTTGTTCTGACTTTCATCTTGGTGGAGCAGCAATAAGATTTTCAAGACGGTCACGGTGGTGGCCATATTGGATGTCAGAATGCCACAATTTTTATTTATCTATTAAAGTGCTGTGATGGCCTTTTCGGATGTCTGGGAATCAGCATTTTCATTCAGGACAAAGTAAATATCATAAAATGTCATCTGGTGCTAACCCCATGCCAATATCACATTCTTTCAAAGAAAAGTAGAGATAATAAGTTTTTCGAGATGTCCACTATGATGGCTAAATCGGTTGTCCAAGCAGAACCATTTTCACTTAGGACCAACTATACATCAAAAAAAGTCTTTTAATGAAAACCCAATGTTGATATAATCATCCATTCAGGAGGAGCAGCAATAATAAGATTTTCATCAAAAAAAGTCTTTTAATGAAAACCCAATGTTGATATAATCATCCATTCAAGAGGAGCAGCAATAATAAGATTTTCAAGATGGCCACTGTGGCAGCAATATTGGATTGTTCAGCAGAACCATTTTCACTTACGACCAACTAGTGAAAATCCCATGTTGATATGACCATCCATTTTGAATATAAGTAGCAACGTCAATATTTTCAAGATGGCTGCAGAGGTGGCCCTATTTGATACCTAAGCAGCACCACTTTCATTTAGGACCTTGAGATGAATATGTGTAAAGTGTTATGAGAATCCTTCAAGGAGTTTCTTGGGAGTAGTGATAGCAAACTTGTGCCTATGAATGGATGAATGTCAAATGACAGACAGCAGGCCACCCCATATGCTCTTCTGGTATATGACCAGTAGAACCAAATATTGTAATGGGATTTAAACTCAGCTAAATTGTTTTTGTTGTTTTTGTCACAGCTCCTGTTCACAAGTGCCAATGCATCAACTGAAATACACTGCACTTCTTTTGGTTTTGAAAATGTGTACAGGACTCAAAGCATGTGCTGAAAATATACTAGTGCTACAGTTAACAAAATTGGGCTTTCTTTTATTTGTTTCAGTGATTTGTTCAGCTAACCTTCACTATTTCCCAACCTAGTACAATGTAACATTATCATTTATGATAGCAAAGAAAATTCATGTGGTCTAAGGGAGGTAAATCTTAACAATTTTCAATTTTAAGGGACTGAACTCTTACCTACCCTCAATCAGATTTTTGATTTTGCAACACCAGTTTTATATTTTAATAAAAATGCAAGAGTAAAAGAACATTTTTCTTTGCATTTTTAGTTTATATAATAAAACTATCTATGCCAAATATTAGTAAAAATCAATTCAATAAGGGCGTATTTTTTAAAATATGTTTCTTAGTATCATGAATAATTTCACCAAGCCCCATCAGTGAGTAGACGAGTTCCAGAGGAAGTAAATAATGATAGATTTAAGATTTCTAAAAAAGACTATTGTCATGTATATCTATACCATGTGAATTATTTTTGTAATAATAGTTTTTGTGAGGGTCATTTAGTTAATGACATTTATAATTCTAAGTTCCTATGAATGGGTTTTGTACTCTTAAGAAAAGTCATGTATAATTCTTACTATTTCACTCAAAAAATTCCAGGGTCAATGTACGGAAGAATTGGGAACAGCATCATGTGGTCCAATAGGCCATGAGGATGCAAATGGAGGTCATGCACATTTCTGGAAAAGGCGCTTGACCAACTGTTTGATTAGGCAGTTGGATCAGCTGATTTGTTGACATTTGAAAAGACAGGATGATTCATTGAAAGTTTGGTTTAAGCAGTCTGAAAATTATGCATTATCTTCCTATATAAAAGAAAATAGATCTGGAAATAACATTCTTAAAGTCTGACTGGACTTGTAAGGAGTTCAGGAAATTTATTCATTTACAATCATTCATTGGAATTACAGTGCATTAAACATTCATTTCAAAGGATATATGGATATCTATATAATAGCCATACCATAATATTTTGAATTTATTCAAAGGAAATTTGAATATTTATTTAACAGAATCAAAGACTATTTGGATTATTTTGGAATTACTGTGAATTCACTTAAAGACATTCAGATTTAAATGAGATTTCTTCTGTTCTGTTGATACTTCAGCATGTCACATTTATTATTCGGAACACCTTTGGAATGTATTCTGATGACATCAGCACTATTGGAATTGATATTAAAAAAATTAGGAAATAGGAATTCATTCACCATTCAAGTCATTTTAATTCTTTCACTTTGCATTTTAGTGAAATAAATTAGTATTTTGAAGTTTACAAAACTTTTGGTTTTTGCTTCCCCTTTGTTACATTATCAAGCTCCTAGAGTCATAACACTATAAATAATAATTTCATGCAGCATTATGCCAGCATCATCGATGCCTCACCCTTACACCAAACATAGTTGATGAAGAATGATAAATGTTACCTACCAAATATTTCTGAGTTTAATTTAAAAATTTTCCAATGAAATGTTAGGATATGACCATGTGAAATTTTAGAAACAAGCTAAATACAAAATATTTTAAACAAATTCTTAATTTGTTGACCCAGTTACAGCTGCTGTGAGAAAGGTGATGCCTATATCTTGGCAGACTTTCAAACACCCTTTTGTCATAAGTAGGGATATTTTATTTTTAAGTAGGGAAAAAGAGGAAAAGATGCAAACTCAGACAAAAAGTGGGGCAGAACTACACAACTGTTTAACCTTTCATTGCTGAATGAACTATATCTCTACCCTAATTGCTACCCAAATATTTGCTCCTCCAACCGGAATTTAATTTTCTCAGGAATATGATCCACGCAGCTGAACAAGAGTCCCTTGAAGAGACTAATGCTCTACTGGATCCACACTGCAGCAGCCAACCTTTATCTGAAACTGCAGTCCAGACAAGACTGACACACCACCCTACCACTCATGAAGCACAACAAATAGCTGCACCGAGTTAATTTCATAACTTTAGTACACCACATATTTCTTTACAACTGCACACATTATTGATAAGAAACCATTGAGAGACAAAGAACCTCTCCATAATGGTCAGTACATCAAGAATGTCAAAAATTGATAAAAAGTATGTTTAGTTAGGCTGATTTGATGAAAAGGAGGGAGAAGTGGGGAGACCAATGACAATATTGGGAATTGTAGAGTCACCAGAAAGGCTGTCTCAGCTATGTTTTACAGGTTAGACAATAAACAAAAGAATAATGGATGAATTTATTCATTTTTTTTCAAAATCTTTAATAACCATCATCATCACTACTGTCCTCATCCTTTTGTTGTATTTTATTGTGACCAAATATTGTTTTCTTTTCCAATTCCTCTTCTGCCATTTCAATTACACCTACAAATATAAAACAATAATTTCTTTATTCCTGGATTTAATTTCTGATTCAGATATTCAGCATTATGAAATGTGTATTAAAGACAAAAAGATAGAAGGAAATCAGAATTTTACTGAAATCCCATTTCCAGCTGAACAAGAGTCCCTTGAAAAGACTGCTGCTCTACTGGTAAAAACAATTTCCTGGATTTAAAGATATGACCATTTCTTCCTTTTAACAGCCAAGTGTTGAAACCATTCTCTGATATTTTTCAGTAATAACAAGATTTTCAAATCTGCTGCTGTGATACACACATCGGATGTCACCTTTTTTTTAAGGATAAAGTGGGCATCATTTAAAGTCTTTTGCTGAAAAACCTATGTCACAATGATCATCCAGCAATGACAAGATTCATAAGATGGTTGTCATGGCAGCCATTGGATGTATGACTGGCACCATTTTCATTTAGGACCAACTATGTATCATAAGAAGCCTACTAGTGAAAAACCCAAGTTGATACAGTCATCCATTGGTAGAGGAGATAACATTTTAAAGATGTCTACTACAGTAGCCATAATGGGCATCAGATATGCACCATTTTCATTTTTGACTAACTATACGTCATTAGAAGTCTTTTAGCATAAACCCCATGCTGATATGACCATCCATTCAGGAGTAGTGATTAACAAAGTTCAAGATGGCTTCACTGTGGCCATAATGGATGTTACGTCAGCACCATTTTCATCTAGAACCAACTAAATATTGTAAGAAGCCTTTTAGTGAAAACCCTGTGTTGATATGACCATCCATTCAGGAGAAGCAGCAATAACAAGATTTTCAAGATGGCTTCATGGTGGCCATATTGAATGTCAGATTGTACCATTTTCATTTACAACCAACTAGACCTCATAAGAAGTGTTTTACTGAAAACCCCGTGTTGATATGACCATCTATTCAGAAACAGTAGCAATAAAAAAAATTCAAGATGGCCAATGTGGTGGCCATATTGGATGTCCAAGAAACACCATTTTCATTGAGAACCAACTAGACCAAGGGGGTGGGTATTTTCTAAAGTTTTAAAGCAATTCTCCAATTAATTTAGGAGGAGTAGCAATAATAAAATTGTTCTAACTGACAGACGTTGGACAGCAGATGACAGACGACGGACAACAGACCATCTATGATGAATATAGTTAATAAAAATCAATTTGATCTGCATTTAAATGTTAGGATTACCTTCTAAAGTGTTATTTAAAGGTAGAATATCTAGCCTATAGAACATAACAGGAAATTCAATTTTAAATAAAAAAAGAACAAAATATTATGTTTTCTTTTAAAAAACTTTCATATCAATGACAAATTATAAAAATTTAAAGAAAACTTGCACAACAAAACTAGCTAGTAAACTTAGCATTTTCATATATCATCACCCTGAAAGTCTAGCAAATGTTGCAATGTTAAAATAGGAATAAAAGAATGTCCTCAAAACTGGATGTAATGAAGAAACGTTTCCAAAATGCCCATTGTTTAAAATTACAAAACTGGAAAGATATCTAGCTATCACATCCATCGTTTCTTACTGTGGTATCAACTCCATTACCCCCCACCCATTTGCTTCTTTCTAGGGCACACCTGGTCATTAACATGAAACTGTCTGTTATATCTGTATATGACAACTCTGACATTATAAAATCATAAAAAATGCAATGCACCCTAAGCTTAAATTTTCCTTCACTTTAATTATTGGTAAAAAGCTTTATAAGCTCATATAGCCCTTGTAGGCACTGCTGTTAGTTTTGTTGCCATTGTATGCACTGATATTACCAGGTACTTCCATCTTGCCCTTGTACACAATGATATTAGTTTTGTGTTGACCTTGTAGGCACTGCTATTAGTTCTGTGTTGCCATTTTAGGAACTGATATTAGTTCTGTGTTGCCACTGTAGGCACTAATAGTAGTTTTGTGTAGCTCTCATTGCCACTAATATTTGTTTTTTGTTGCCCTTGTAGGCACTGATATTAGTTCTATGATTCTCTTGTAGGCACTGATATTAGTTTTGTATTGCCACTGTAGGCACTGATATTCGTTTTGTATTGACCTTGCTGGCACTGATATTAGTTCCGTCTTGCCCTTGTAGGCACTGATATTGTGAAGCCCTTGTAGGTACTGATATTAGTTTTGCGTTGCCCATGTAGGCACTAATAGTAGTTTTGTGTAGCTCTCATTGCCACTAATATTTGTTTTTTGTTGCCCTTGTAGGCACTGATATTAGTTCTATGATTCTCTTGTAGGCACTGATATTAGTTTTGTATTGCCACTGTAGGCACTGATATTCGTTTTGTATTGCCCTTGTACAATTTAATATTAGTTCCATCTTGCCCTTGTAGGCACTGATATTGTTCAGCCCATGTAGGTATTGATATTAGTTTTCTGTTGCCCTTGTAGGCACTAATATTAGTTTTGTGTAGCCCTCATTGGCACTAATATTAGTATTAGGCTGCCTTGTAGTCACTGATATTAGTTCTATGTTGCCCTTGATATTAGTTTTGTTACCCTGGTAGGCACTGATATTAGTTTTGTGTTGACCTCATAGGCACTAATATTATTATTTAGTTTCCCTTCTAGGCACTGATATATGTGTTGTGATACCCTTGTAGGTACTGATATTAGTTTTGTGTTGCCCTAGAGGCTGACAAATAACAGTGACAACAGACAATTCTTGATACAAATGTTCTGCCACACACAACCTTCCTTCAACTACATTGCTATGGTACTTGTATACTCGTTAGGTACATATGTACTCATTAAATGTAAATGCTGTGTGGCCATTTGGCCTTGTGTGACTGTTGTTTTGCTTTGATGACATGAGATGATCATTTTGACAGATTTTTAGCAATTAATTTCCCCAAACTGAAAATCAGACCCTTAAGAATTGTTTGCTTTTGCAAGAGTTAGTTTTCTATTCTTTAAATTACAATGGTGTTAAAACTAAAATTGCATCCTTGATATTTCAATGAGATTGCTTTTATTGCTTCTATCGAGGAACATAAATAGTTACCTAAAAGAAGCTATACAGCGAATGTAAGGGGGAAAACTCTTGATTTAGTAGAATTTTCAGTATATCAAAGAATAAGCAGTTCTGACCCTCTACAAAATAAGTTCTACAATCACTAATTTTTGTGTGTGATCCAAACAGAGAACCCCATGGCATCAGAAACTTCTGGCTATCAAGATGGGTAATCAAGTATATGTACATACCTGACTGAGCCAATCTCTTCTCCAGGACACCTGTCTGAAAGCTGTCAGACCCTCCCAACTCTTCAAAGCCAATAATTCTGAAACAAAGAAATTTTGTACTTTATAAATGCTTCTTGACATGACGTTGTTTGTAACTAAAATACCATGGATGTTAAAAGACCCAATGTACCTTCTCATAGGCCTGATCTGCCCTCCCATTATATTGCAAGCGGTATCTAATGGATATAAGATTTGTGGTTGCCCCGTGATTAGCATGCAATACTTACGGCCAAAGAGTATAGGTTTTCATTCGAACCACTGGATCAACCTGGGTCAACTACCATGCTGTGATCTTAGGTAAAGCTTTTGACTCCAACTGCCACTGCATTAGATAAACTGCTTGTGCTGTTGTGCCATAAAACACCAAAACAATCCAAATTCAATGCTATTTTTCATATGGTATCAAATTTCTTGAATTTATGGTTGCTACAAAGCCATGAATGTAAAGATCCAATTAACCATGACTGTTGTTGCAAAACCCAAAGCCCTCAAAAGTAGATTAATTCATGATAATACAGCATGTTGTATGATGAATAGCCGTAATATCTGAGGTGTCCAAATGTAATATATCATCAGGTCATATGATGTAATAACCATAATATCTGAGGTGTCCAAATGTGATACATCATCAGGTCACATGATGAATAGCCATAATATCTGAGGTGTCCAAATGTAATTTATAATCATACCACTAAACATTTTTCAAATTTTCTTTTAAATAAAATTTAGCACATTTTGTCAAATGATAAATAATACTTTCTGTGTTTATTTCATCTGGAATTTACGAAACTTCGTCAATAATTTCAATGTTCTGCTTGCCAAGGCTAGCAAAAAACATCATACCAATTAATAATCAAAACATTGCTATAAATCATGTGACCTTGACCCCAAGGTCAAAAGGGTATATTACATGAGCATGTCACAGAATAAATTATCATAGCTTCACAATGAGTCATTCCTTGTGTGAAGAAAATCCATTACAGGTAAAGGAAATACAAGCAAAATGAAAGCACAATAACCAAAACTTGTATGCAAATTTTCTATGGCTGTGACCTTGACCCCAAGGTCAAAGAAAAAAGTGTACAGCTTCATGAGTATTTGTCCCAAGTATTAAGAAAATCCATCAAGAGGTTTAGGAAACATAAGCAGGAGACAACACAAAAAAAACATTTGTACAAACTTTCTACCACAATAATCGTAACCCCAAGGTCAAAAGAGCAAGTGTGCATGTCAAAATCCACCAAGGGGTTTAGAACCAAGGATCCATTGAAGGAAATGACACTCCAGAAATCTAAGATAAAAATTACACCTGCTGAGTACTAAGTTGCTATCAACATTATTTTCCCATGCTCGAGAAATTCCAATGTACTCAACTTGGTATCAACAATATTTTCTTATGTTTGAGTTAACATGGTCACAAGATAAAGCGCGTGTGGTACAAAATTCATCGTCATAAACTCCACGGTGGTACCATATCATAACTAAAATTTTATAATGAAGGGTATTACAATGGTTATGTGTCCATATGCGTCTTTTCGTAATAAAGAGGTCTTTCATAACAGCAATCTTTCAAGTCTGCTTTTATTGTATATGAAACACAGGAGCACACACAAAAAAGACAAGAAACAAGAGACTGAATAATTTAACAACAGAACAGTCTGATAAAGGAAAAAAATCATATACTGTATATGCTCGTTTACAAGATGAGTCGAACTGCACAGACCCAGATCTGCCATCACATAATGTGCTAGCAGATATGGGTCTGTGCAGTGTTAGGAGTAATCAGTAGAAAAAACAACATAGACCCTGATCTATCAGTGCATTATGCAATGGTAGATTAGGATCTTTGTTGTTTGCAATCTGACCTGACTTATAAGAGAGTATATACAGTATTCTGAGACACAGATATAAAAGGTGAAATGTAAGTACACCACTCCCTCGATAACTCGCGAACCTGCTTATAATGCGGTGTCAGGAATGGATCCTATTTTTTCAACCCGAAAATACCCCAAAAATGTATCCCTATTTGTGGAACTTGAAGAAAATCACGATCAAAATTGGTAACAGAAACTTTGATGTATGGCTCATTTTATCATTGAAAATGGTAGATAGGACCTGGAAATTTAGATCAACACTATGAAATATCAAATTAAAAACTAGCGCATACAATTTTTTACACTTTCTTTTCAAACGACATTCCTAGTACCCCGCAATTAACAATATGTAAGGAAATTTCTATCAATGAAAATGTCACTTATGCCAAGTGGAGGCAGTAGTACTTTAATAAATAAATACAAATTAAATAAAAAAATGTATCAATTGAAATTTGTGTTCTAGTTCCATCTTTTAGTTCCTTTTAAGTGTAATCGTCATAAATGCAATGTGTCAGTGTCCTCTTGTAATTAAACGTAAAATGCGTCAATCTACCGTAACAGCTATGTCTGCGAGCGTTTCTCTGAGAACCTAATTAAGTGCCGACCGTGTTTTGATAACTGAATTGCGGAAGTATTTGTTGTATTGTTGCACTGAATTAAAAGCTGGCCTCCTTTGTATTACCACATTAATTATGTCTTTTGAATATTAAAAAAAAGAGGTGGAATAAAAGAAAAGTTAAAAGGCACAAAAATCGGACTAACTTAAAATCTAGCGGCCTCAGTCGTATGGCGGGTGAACTCACTTCATTTGATCAGTCGAACACTTTAATAAACGTTATTGTGTATGTAACAGAAACTACCTTAACTTAACTGACTCTTTCATAACTGTGATCAAAGATAACAAGGAAGCCAAGCGAAATGAATACTTCGTAAAATATCAAGCTTGATTTCACAAATACGGACCATTGTGGGCAAGCGAGGTTGAGAGAATTCTTGAACTGGCATTTAGAGATATCCTCAGGGATGATAAGAAATTTCATTATTACTTCCACTGAAATCATGACATTAACATTGTACTAACTGAACAATAATAAATTGAGTTTCGACGTAGACGTATCACGAAAAAAATGTTGCGTGTTTTTGAAAAAAAGGAATCTTGTTTGGTGGTGTATCAACAGTTAGTCTAGTTCCCAAATTATGGACTACCGATTTGGCAAGATACAATTAAATACCACTACGGGAACCAGACTCATCAAGAAAACTAAAAGCAGTGATGTAATACACAGATTTTTCGCGTACACGTGATGGTTGTTCAAACCAGTTGGAATGATCTTTCATATGTTGGATATTTTGAAGAAAAAAATGTTATTTAAACAGAATAACGAACAACTTCATTAGAAAAAGCACATTATTAAAAATTATTATCGACGTGATTGTCAAATGAGGATTCAGTCATTAAACAGCCCAGTTCCCTAATGCCGGTCCCCCCCCCCACCAGTTTTCTCGATGTCAAAGCGATTTTTTTCCAATTTATAGTGCGGTGTATGTTTTTGGACCCTGTTGTGCGTGAGTTATCGAGGGAGTGGTGTAATAATAAGGTAAATAATAAGGTAATAATTTATGTAATACCTTTAAATTATACAAACCTGTCTCTCACAATGCCTTTCAGGAAACAGAACACAGCAGGAAGTACTCTGATTTTTAATTTTTCTACCAAAAATTTGGCTTTTTCTACATTCATTTTTGCAAACTTGGTTTCATAATACTTTTCTGTCAACTTCTGAAAAGAGAAATGACAAAAAAGATTTAATGATCCAAATAACAATTTTAAAAAATACTTTTTCTGCATTTACTCAAAACATACTGCAATTTCTATATGTAGTGTGAAGTTTCATGGGTGGTTTTTGTGTAAATGTTTTTCATGCAATCAATTTTGAAGCATACGTCAAAATATTAAAGCGTTATTATGTAGTACATCTCAATCCATATGAGTATCATCCTAAGATTTTATTGCTAAGCATTGTGGGAAATATGCAAGTCAATCAAGAACAGCTAGTTTCTTAATATCAGCTCTTGTCAATTTTCATGAATTACAAAAAGTGATACTGTACTGATACATTAGACTAGGTTGGCACTAGAATTTCCCCAAAAGCTGCTAAATTGTGCTTGAAAAATTCAGATATCTTCAATCATCCTGTGAACCAGAAAATGGCTGCACTATGAAATTTTCTGTTCTGTAGCTGACTCCTATTCAACTTTTTAAATATCATTTGTTTTGATAATTTACAGTTTTCTTTGAAATTTTTATTTTCAACAATTAAAAGTTAAATTATGCATTTCTGCATGTTTCTCTATAAAGAAACCAATTACTCCTTACATCTTGTATACAACAAAATGTTACACTAGTGGAAATCAAGAAAACTCTGTAAACAGCACATACCCCATAATTTTACAACAGTAAATTTAATGTTTTTATCCATGTGAACTGCCAATTTAGAATTTTTATCACCTTTGGCAATTTCGGTGATTGCTAATTATGAAAATATACATGTTCTTGAAGAGATACATCAACATTTAAAATCATGAAACTTGACTGCTTTACTTAATTATGTATACTTTTTTTTTGCAAATAAAGAATAAGTCTACCTCTAAATGGGTATCCATGATTGAACACCGTCTGTAATCAGTATGGTAGAAATGTACAATACATCTATCTTCTGAGGTTGTGACTTCCAAGAAGCTCTTTTCATCCATGATGTCACTGCCAGTGGAAAATCATGTCCATTTTATCGAGATCAAATTTTTTAGTCAATTTGCATTCAAAACTGAATTTAAAAGGACAACAAATTCAGGTAAAAGATAGCCAACCCTTGATTGATGTCAAGATCTTTTATACTGAGTCAGGTAAACACCTTCTACCCCCCCCATGACTTTGACATCACATCACTCACATGTGCAGCATGAGTGTACTCCCAGCATGTAAAAACTCATGCATGAATGAGTTTTAACAAAATAAATGCACACACAACAAAGTCCAAACAAGACGAAACCCTGAATGCATGCACACACAAACACACACATGCATTTTAATCCAAACACAGGCCACAGTAACCCACAGGAGACATGAGACCAGTTTGGGTACACTTGAGACCACTTTGCAGGCCCTCCACTCAACAGTCTCAGTGTTGGTTATGATAAGTTCTGTCTGCTGTATTTATTTTTTTAACAGAATTGTGCTGCATACAACCATCCTCCAAGAGTCTTAAGCATAATTATTGCTATTATAAATTGCAAAAATGGGTAATTTGGGCATACAAAGTATAATCTATAAATTACATGCCAGAATTACAGCATGTATGAAAATGATACTTTTATTTTTGCTACTAACCTGGTTCTGCAGCTGGTGAAAATTCTTGTCACAAAGGGCAAAATCCATATGGCAGAAAACAAACACAAAATATACTGAAAAATTATTTATATTCAGCATTCACTTTAATTAGTCTCAACATGTAACTGAATGTTTGTGAACTGGAATTTTAAAATAAGCATGACCATGTGTTCAGTGTGCAGTATTACATTACTCACATTCTTCTTTTAAAGTCTGTAAAGTGGTGTTGATTTGTTCTTTTTCTGATCTGACATGTTTTGAAGTTTGAAAAGATCCATCTCCCCTAACAGTTTCCATTATATAACAGCCACAACTCGCATCCTAAAACATTTTGCTTAACATCTGGCACCATTTGCTCCGTAAGTATAGACTGGTCCACTAACTAGCGTATCAAGATAATGAATCTGTGAGGCAAACTTTACATTGAAGAAACTCATCTGTTTTCTTCAAAATAAGTCATATATAAAAAGCAAATAAGGAAAGTACTCTTACACTATTCTTAAGCCACAGTCATCTTGTAAAGAATATTCCACTTCATATTTATATCAGTGGAACTAAAGCGGTGATAATAAAAATGACGAAACAACTTTTTACTGCTTATTTTCTATTGTAACATAAAAGCATAATATATATACAGACAAGCATAAAACATAATTTGGTGAAAAAAGGGTAATGAGTATGCCAAAAGTGTAATGGTTATGCTAAAAGGGTAATGATTATGCCAAAAGTGTAATGGCTGGCACATATGGTTTTGGCATATATCTGATAACATCTCAAAGAAATACTAATGAGTGGTGTCTGGTTCTTTTGAACAGAATATAAAATAAAAAAATGAAGCAAGTATATGTAAAATGTCAACAAAAAAATTAGCACCGTGAAAGAATTTGCACCTGTAGGTGATGCAGGAATTAAATTGCCTGCGAAGTGTTTTGTTTGTGCAGCAATTGTTGTTTAGCCTTAATGCATCAGATCAGTTTATCAAAGAGGCCGAAATGGGGGTGCATGACTTTTCAAATAGTTATCCTGATCATATTGAAAATTTAACCAAATCCGGAATTGCATTCGAAAACCCGGTGGTGAATATAATGAAAAGTGAAAAGTCATTGTATGACATTGTGCAGGAAAACTGAAAGTCACTGATTTTGACTGAGTCACCTGGCATACTTGATAGCGATGACAGTGAAGATAGCATGGATAGGAATGATGATAGTGAAGATATCACAGATAGTGATGATAACAACAAAGATAGTGATATCAGTGACAATTACAATAATTAAAGAAACCCATCCAGTATAATAATATAAGATGACATCCACACTCATTGACATTGAGAAGAAATATGAAAAAATATACAATGATGAAGAAGAATTTCAGCTCAAAAATTTGCCAACCTGGATATTTTGTTGCCAATTTTTTTTTAAAAGTCACCAAGCAATACAATACCACAATATTACAGAATAAATCATTACACAAGTGTTTTGCATGCTTATTTCTAACGTTCTGTACCATAAAATGCTGAATGCAGTTTCATAGTCAAAGTCTCCTTCACATTTCTACATGCCGATATTCTCAGTAGATTCTCCTGAGTTGAGATGCCATGTTTATTCCTGACATCAGTTTTGATGAGATTACTGAACCCATATTCAGTCTACAATGCTGACTGGAGTAACTAGAAGTCTCTCAATACTAATGTCATATAATTGTAGTTTGCAATGTAAGACAAGTCATGTATAATATGTACATGTACATTAATTTCATTAACTCAGGAATTAAATTAACCCCCCCCTCCCCATTAACTGGCATGCTTCAAAAAGTAAAGCACTGTCAACCAGGAATTCTGAAATTTAGGTTTGCTGGGCTCTGCCTGTTTTGCTGATAGCTAATTGCTTCCTAAATTGCCTTCAGAAAGGAATCCTACATGAGCATTATTCTGACAAATGAAATAATCATGCATTATGTTTTATATATAGTGTAAAATCCAACTTCAAAGAAATATTCCACTGTTCACATGCTTGTCAAGAATCTTTAATACAAACTGTTTAAACATTTTCATTCAAGGCAATATGTAATATCTTTTGTTCTCCTACATGCATCTCTTTGATTTACCTATACTGGGTTGTTCCACTTCGTGATCTTTACCTATGCAAATTAGCACAGTGGGTGCACCCAATGCAGTGTTCAAACACATCTCACTAGCAACTGATAGCCAATTATGTAATATGAGAAATGATGATTTATACATGACCTCTCTGCCTCTTAATTACTTCATTAATTATTTAAACTGCCCAAAGGATAGCATTACATCAGCTCCAGTCACGACTGTTCTCCGTCTATACATGCCAGATGTAATGGGCATACACTGAAGTATTGTTTTTTTTTCTATTTTCGAAGATTACTGAAATTAGTGTTTTTCGAAACACAACTATGTCAGGGAGTTTGGCAATAAAAAAAAGTTTTTAGAATGTGGTCCTCTTCATATATCAAAAGACTAGCACTAAGACATGTTACTGAAAAACAGTTACTTGGTTTTTTTTGTATAGTCATTACAAACCAATGGAGGGCTCTTAAAATTCAAGAAGTAGAACAAATCCAATCACTTAACTCCTTGCTGCTGCAAGCTAAAATATTAAAAACTAGATATTCTTTAATGACACCAGATCTTGATGACAAGTTATCAAATAACGTTTTTGACTGCAGTTTTGCTCAAAATTAACAAGTTTGAAAGAATACAGATAGATGGAATAAATGCAGAGGATGGCACGGCATTAACCATCTTTCACATCTGCATTTGAAAACCACTAACAGGATACATGTTGGATGACTGCAGAACTTTTATCTGGATCATGATGGACCTGGGCACGACAATGTATTGGATCAGCTGGTAGGCATGCCAACAATGAATGTGATTTCGTGCAGCTTACTGATGAATATCTGTGCCAAAACAAGGTTAATAATCCCTCGCACACATTCAAATATAATCTTGTGAGGACCGAACAGAAACTGACAGTTGGGATCACCCTAATGTACCAATACCAACTTTAGGCCAGCATGAAATCATCACATTTGCATGTAAAAACACCTGGTTGCTGAAAACATCCAGGGATTGTTTCTACAATGAAGAATAGGAATTCATGGACAAAACCATTGTGATCAAATTCCTTATCAATTATACTGAACCATCAAACACCTCAGCTGATGCTCACCAAAGACATGGTTATCAATACTTGGAGAAAAATAAGAACGATTTTCAAAGACACCAAGTACACATATAATCTTTGTACTTTTAGGTAAACTATGTAAACAACCAAAAGTGACAAAATATTCGCCGAAAAGGTATTTTCTGTTATTTAAGGAAAAAATGGCTGGAACTAGATGTGCATCTTGCAGCTGAACAAAGCTAACCATTTGAGCAATTATATGTCATGCATACAGATAAAGAAAAGGGCTGCACGCACAGAGAAGAACCAAAACATGGATCTGATTTGCATATGGTAAAAACTGAGTTAATGGACACAGGTTACTGTATACAACATTTGAGGTAGAATGCTGGGAGGGCCTGCAAAGTGGTCTTGTGCATGTGAGGGTTTAGATACTTAGAAAACCCTTTCACATGTGAGTCTGTATGTGCTGGAAATGCACCCATGCCTCATGCATGAGTGACTCAGGTAAAGCCATCAGCGTAGGGTAGGTGTTAATCCTACTCACTAATAAGAAACATCTAAAATCCCTATTATCACACTGCTCAAAGATGTCACCATTTTGTTTACTTCCCAGAAAACTTGTGTAATAATCCAGATTAAAAGAATTTGCTGTGCTGCTTACCTGAATGATGTGTCCCCAACATTTACAGTCTCTATGTTCATTCAAAGCCCTTCTACTCTTCAAGGGATTTTCATTTATACCATGTAACCTAAAAGACATGTATATTTTTTTGCACCAGAAAAAAAAACTTAAAACTTAAATTCTGAAGAACCTTAATATATACTCACTTATATACCCCATGTCCCTGTTTTTGCAGCTCCTGGAATTCTACAGCCTTATGCCTCAATTCTGCTAGTCTGGCCTCTCTAATGTAGGATGGAATTTCACTGGTCTCTAACTCTTCAAGCAATTTCTGAAACAGATTTCCTTTTCTTGACAAATCTATTGATGCAATGACAAAACAAAAGCCCCTCAATGCGACTGAGTGTCTTCAGGATGATAAGGATTTCCAGGAATTCAAGATAAGACTATATCTTCCTTCTAAAGACTGAGTGTTGAAACCATCTTCAGCATTAATAAGACTTTTAAATTAGTTGTGATGGACAAATTGGATGTCAGATTTGCACCTGTTTCATTTATGATCCGGTAGATATCACATAACCTTGTTGTTTAATTGTTGATTTCAAGCAGCATAAAATAATTAACACCCTTCTGATTCTGTGTCCATGTTCAGTTTGGCTTTGAAGCTTGAAGTTTGTCAAGATGGATTATATTATGTGTGATCAAAAGTAATTCTGAAAGGATTAAGACATTAATTTATTATGCTTCAGTTTCTAAAGAGCTTAATCAGCATAAAACAATTAACTTTAATTTTTTCTACAGGATAGGTTCTGCTTCTGTTATTAAAAGTTGTAAAGATGGATTCAAGTCTGTACTATATATAATCGAAAGTAATTCGGACAGGATTACTTGATTATGGTTGGATTACTAAACAGCTCAAGTAGCATAAAATATGGTAGTTTTGGCTTTGGTGTTTAAAGTGTTCATGAGTGTGTATCTCCCAATGCTGAAAATACAAAATCTAAGTAAATGAAATATCAAAAAAATTCATTGATGGATGGAAATGGGAATTTCAGTGGCTGGAATCAAAAGGAGATGAAAATGCATTCTTCTCTTCCTGTCAAGTTGATTTTTAAATCTGCAATAATGATGTCATGCAGACAACACATCTGCCTCTCAACCCTGCACCCCTTGGGGATACACTGTAATATCTACAAGCATTTATTATAATAAAAACCTATGTTTTTCGATTTACTTTTCTTTCCAAACAAACAAATCAATAATTAAATGACAATTGTTTAATTGCATAAATTTAGTCTCTTCTGTCATTATTTCAAACTCCAAATAAACAAAATCTTCTTCACAACAGAGGTGACTTTAACTTCAAAAATATGTTACACTAAAGGTAATCAAACACTTTAAATTGCCACTCTGCCAACTAAACCAAAACCCGACTGTTTTCATTACCAGATATATTGATTCCAAAGTAGATATTTATTGCAATCTTACAGTTTTTAGTACCTTTAGCAAATCTGGTCATTGCTAGTGCCAACAAAGACATGGATGGAAATCCACTTAGATGATGGCATATTTTTCAATATTTTTCTTACAAAAAATTGAGCCCAGAGTGACATGTAAGGTTAAGGTTTGGGGGATAGGATGGAGAATTGCATAAAACTCACAAGCCTGTGCTCCATGTTCAACACTGCCTATGAAATGCTAAAAAATGTCAACAAGTTACTGTGAAAAGACTGACATGATGAGATGATGTGCATAATTCAATAATAAAAAATGGGGATTTGTTTAATAATTATAACTATTTGCAAATAATGTCAATAATTTGCATGCTAAAAATTGGTTCAATGAAATCTTCCCTCTTTTGAAGTCAAAACTCTTGACCAAATATTTTAAATCTGCCCTAAGCTGACCTCTCAGTTCTGTTACATGTATGCATACTGAAATCTTCATTTTGTCTGATTTTGCCAGTTTTATGGAGGAACCTACATGTCTCATGATGGTTCTCGTGTCTCATGATGGTTCTCGTGTCTCATGATGGTCCTCATGTCTCATCATGGTCCTCATGTCTCATCATGGTCCTCATGCTTATATTTGGCATCCAGAATATTTCACCCAGTTCTGAAAACTGGTTAAAACATGAGATCCTACTGGCATCCCTCTGGCTAGTTATCCAATGAAAAAACTGGCAGCAAATTACCAACATAACTTGAAACAACAGGACCAACATTGGTGTGGAGAAATATTCCCGCTGGCATAACATCTTTCATCTACCTTCTCTGTGTATTAATGGTAAGCTAGCAGAGCAATTAGTTATTGATTAAAGGATTGATAAGGGACACAGGTAGGAGAAATAGGTGAGAAATTATGGTGTGTTATGCAAACATCAACCACGATCAGATGCAAGTTATGAAGTCTATTCTTTGACAGCTGTTAAAGTTTAATGGGTAGTCTGGTTTATACAAGACCTTAATTCTGAATTGTTTTGTTTTATGAACAGTGAAATGAACCTTAATATGTTCAAATACAAGGAGCCTGTTGGGTCAAAATAAGATTAAAACTCACTGTGAGATAATAAGTTGAAGAGGTTTTAAAATTTAAAAAATACAACCAAGTAACAGCAAGTGCAAAATAGAAATGATGTCTCTTTGACAATAATGGAGATGCTTGACATTCAACATTTACACAAAATATTTAAGTCCAAATTGCTCATGTGATAACTCATGGGAAAATCCAACTTTGAATAAATTTGAAATAAGTGTTTAATCAGAATCAAAGTCCAAGTTTCTCACGTGATAACTCACATGAGAAATTAGAACTCTGCCTTATTTTCAAACATGGTTATATGTAATGGAAAAGAATGTTTTCTAAGTTCTACTTTCTCATGTGAAAATTTAGATTCTCACGTGAGCAAAATCTGCACACGTGTGAATCAGGTTAGTTTTTCCTTGGCTCACAAGATCTAACAAACTGCAAACATGAGCCTGCAAAATCTACCCAATTTGCATACATTTCTAACAAGGTTCTCATGTGCAGCTTGTGAGCAGCTCATGTGAACTGGTGAGGTTTTTCTGTACGGGGTGTGTCATCTGTTCGTTTTTTTCACTAATTACTAAAGACTGAACTTGCAAGTTCAAATGAATATGGATCATTTGAAAGATATAGCTACTTACTACAACAGTGAAAAATACTCCTTGCCCAGCTGGACATGTTCATGAGAATAAGCAATTGCCTTGCAGCTTGAACTTGTCCTGACCATCCAGGCAATCGATTGTATAACAATTTTGCCTTATTTCACACACTCCTTACAATAAGTGTTCTTTGTGTTATACCCAATGATTTATTAACCTGGTATTACCTAGTTTGAGTTTCTTTTAACCTTTCCCACTTTGTGATAGATATTTAGATGTTATGTTAGGGTGGGATGTCAGTGTGTATTCCTTACCAAAATGTTGGAGTTCCCTTTAATTGTGAATTAGGGTAGCTATTTACTACTAGGCCTAGATGTTATTCAACCCTACATCTAGCACTCATGGCACTAAATCAATAAGTAAATGATTTCATTTCTCAGAAATAGCAATTAAAACGTATTTTGTCTTTTTAATAAGCTACCACTCAGACCAAAAATAGTGTTTATGAACTACACCACATGCTCAGCTGTTTGTCAAATTACATCTCACATCATCCAAAATCTGCAGCTTCACTTTCCTTGACATCAGTGGTAAAACAATTACATAAGTCAAACAACTGATGAAGGAAAAAATACAGATGATATTATGAATGCATTTGCATAAGTGGGAAGCAAGATTTTGGTGAACATGTGACTAAGCAATGATGTTGGATCAGTTAAATTTATAACAATTAATCTGCTCGAATATTGGCTACAGTTACAAATTATGTTTGGATTGTTGTGCATAGGAATAATAATATACCCCTTTAATTTTAGAGCAGGTAGGGATTAATACAAGGTTAATAAACGATAAAAGACCAGGTGTACTCTATGCCACTACCATGTGGTTTCAGTGAATTCCAACTTTGCAATAAGGATGCATTCTGACCTGCCACCAAAACAAAACTGTCCAAATATCAAACATGGGGTGGGAAAGGAAATTTCGGACCAGTTATTAAGATAATAAGGGGCATTTGATTGGAACTTTATATCATTTGCATAAGTCACAAATAAATGAGGTTTGCGACCTACGAAATAGAAACAATAAGCAACACTTCCAAACATGTATGTTCAATTTTCTTGGTGTCGTGTTTGTTTTGGAAGTATGTTTTCAACTTAATATTAGCAACAGTGGCAGTGGCAGTGTCACAAGCTCTTTGCAATGCTAATAGTAGAATCATTGTCCTCACTGGAAGACAATGATGGATTCCTCTGACAATTTCCATATTTCTACCTCTTAAAAATGATCTGGGAGGAAACCAATATAAATAAATATATATATATATATATATATATATATATATGTGTGTGTGTGTGTGTGTGTGTATATATATATATATATTTATATTACAGTCTAAACTTTTACTTACGTTTCTATCTGTGCATAAATCAAATGGCGATTTAGTGACTACTAATGATTAATTACAAACGATACATTAACGCATTCAATATTAATCCTAGTTTCCTCTGACCCCATTTTTGATATCTGGACATTTATGTTGGAGTGTACCCCAAGATACATATTCAAATATCAAAAATGGGGTGACAAGGGTCAGAGGAAACTCGGACTAATTTAACATTTGACCATACAATATATAGCATAATTCATATTAAATTAAAATCATCATTCGATAGCGAACCATTGTACTGCCAAATTATTCACTTCGGGTTTATAACGACTGTACAAGATGAGTCATGTTAAGCGAATCGTTGATTGAATTGATAGACGATGACAAGCTTTACATTTTTTGTCAGTATTCAGTTAAATTATTCTGCTGAAAATTGTTGCAAACAAATCTGATTTAAAAAAAACAAAAAGTTTCGCATGCCGAAATCGACATAGATTGACCTCCTCAGCAAGAGCCTCATCCTCAAGTATTTCTTGTGCTTGTGCTGTCGTTGATAAAGCCGCCATTTTCAAACAAATGCCTGATGCATGGATTCAGGCGCTTTCTTTACTACGCCTAAACCTTTATTAAGTCTTTACATGATTCGGAATACAAAATTACTTATCCCAAAAACAAAAATAGCAACGATAAAAAAATATATATCTATAAAAAAAGAAATAAATATTGGCAGGTATCAGAGCAAATTAAATGAAGCAAAAGACGGAAATTTATACAATATTACTAAAAGCACGGAAAGAAAGAAATATAAAGGAAGTTAAATATTCCATATCAATATGTTTTAGTTTGTAAGAGAAAAAGCTTGATTGGAAATAATTCACTTTGCATCAAATGTGTTTCAATATTTAGAAGATCTTTACAATAAGAACATGTTTTTCCTATACGTCGTTTTTTCTCGTCTGCCATAAATCAAGGCATATAATATCAAGTTTGTTAAAATGAAGCTCCTTCAAATAATAATGAATGAAATGATCTGAGTTGGATGACTTTATGACTGACAAAACTTTAACTACGTCACCGCTTATTATATACTGTATAGCGACTTTTTATATAGAAGTTACTGAAAATCTTCTGATCTCTTGATAGTAGAAAGAAACTTAGAAACCTTATTTCTAGTGGTCTTCAACATTTATTTAACTCGCAAAGGAATCAGGAATCGTACCAGATACGACTCTATCCAAGGCCAAACTTTACACGATGGGAACATTCCATCCCTCTTCCTTCCATACTTACCATCCGCGAACTTTACTTTAGCGCTAATGATGAAGAATTTATGGAACATGTAGTTATGTTTGAGGAACCGTACGAAACATGCCAGTTCAAAAGAACTGTCAGCCCGGTCAGCTAAGCTCATCGGTAGGTGGATCACTTGGGTCAAAGGCTAGAGAAAGAATAGATGCAATACCTTGGGCAGTACTAACGCCTAACTTTTTCATTAGATCGGCGCCGCCCTCAGAACGGAAAGACATCTCGGAGGGACCACGAGAGAAAGTCTGCGATGGAGTTGAGCTTGCCCTGAGCCAGGACTCGAATCTGATCGTGCTTTTGAGCCTTCATTCATAGGCGTCAGACAGTAAACGGTCCAGCTAGCGGCATACTGAGAGGGTCAGCCGCTAGAGTAACGAGCATACACACACACTGCTCAATCGCAACCTTGAATTGGATATCAACTCTCTTTTTATGCTGTAGTTATAGGGACAGCAGCGTGCCAAGCGTTAGATCGCGACTGCGGAGATATTGCGCACACGAGTTAGGTTTCTTGATTACATATATTCTTAGATGCATATGTAAATTTCTGTGAACACGGCCTCTTGGTTGCCTGAAGTTGAAAAAGTTATTAGTGAACCTGTCTCCAAAGCCGTTCACACTGGCACCGTGTACAAGTGGTACGATTCCGTATGTCCCTTATCTGCTGTGGAACTAAAATATTTAGCTGGGCTAGAACCAGGTCCGAGATTTTGTTTTATTAAACGCTCGCGTATAGTCATAGTCGGCTTGGTTCAAAACGAACCGGCGAGTTAGCGACAGCACCGCATCTAGGCAAACACTGGGCGTCGGTTAGCGATTCAGCACGTCGAATGATACGTGGCCACATATATGTCCGTCACCTTGTTTCTAAATAGGAGGTGTGGAGTAGATGAGCAGATGGGTCAACGGAGGTACGCAACGAACTCTGGTGGCGGTGAGAAGCCATACGAGTGGAATTAGAGCAGTCCCTCAGCTGTTGAACGGAACGCCACCCAATGAGGTGTCGATGTTAACATGCAGGCTTTGTGCCGTCTGCGCTCCCGAAGGTGTTCCAGCTCGTCTCTTATGTAAACGCTCGTAAAGTGCTTCAGGGCTCTGGCGATCCGTAGCAGGTCAAAGTTGGAAAGGGCCCTCATCACTACCGCTACGCGAGTAGTAGAAGTCATCGTCCTTTGTATGACCTGAAGCCGTAAACATCTCCAACAGCCTTATGGACAGCCAGATAGCAGTGCTGTAAATGACCGCCATATAGTTAGCGACCAGTAGGACTGGGATTGCCGCCGCCTTGGAAAGAATCACCAGAGAAGGGAGGAGAAAAACTAACCATGGAGAGATGCCACTTTATTTTAGCACAGCCTTTAGTGGCGACGGAAAGATTAAAGTCCACGATGTACTTGGTCTTTCTGGCTGCTCAGAGGCGCTTGGCCGGTGTGTGTGTGTGTGTGTGTGTGTCAACATTATACAATGATGCCTGTTGAGCTCTTTGGCGCACAACCGCAGCATAGCACCACGGCTGCCCTACTCCCACCCCCAGGACATCGTGAGGTTATACAGCTTGCCCTTTTTTGCGTGTCATCACATGTATGTGTATCATTGGGCATTAATTTGTATCTGCCGGGGCCTCGAACAGCTTATATGTTCCCCAGCATCCACGCGCAGCGTTTTATCTAGATGATGACAAAGACTCGGTATATAGTGCTGGTGGGGTCCGGACGGACGCGAACCTTAAAGTTCATGTCTACGAACTACTGGCTGATATGCAGACTTGAATCCATGTTTTGGTCACAACACATGAAGATTAGGATATTGAGGAGCAGTCCAGAAGGATCTCTTCAATTGGCACACCATGGCAGTTGATGCGCAGACTCATTTCCGTGATGCCAAACGTGTTAAACACCATTTTTTTTGCGCATCTAGTCCTTCTCCACAACTAGAGCTGGAGGGCTAAGAAGACGTGCCGGGGTGCGGAGATGAACTAATGGGACGAAACAATGCGCACGTCCCTGCAGAAACCAAAGGTTCGTCAAGGTGATGACGCAAGAATATACGACAAAATCTTGCTCGTCCAGCAATCATGTTGATATCTCTAAACCCAGGTTGAAGTTGGCATTGACGACGCTCATCACATGCATCCCAAACTGCATTCTTAATGGTTTTTTTTTTTATTATGGTAAACTGGACCTCATCGGCATTGTCTTTGGTGTCCTTCACAAATATCATCGTCACTCCTGCACTCAGTAAAATCGTCGTTGTAGCGGACCAAGCTGATGATCGTGGTGATGCTGACGTGACCTCTTAGTATCATAGCTTGATAGCTGACAACAGTTTTATTCTTTCTGGAATGTCACTATTTATGTACAAGAGCTGGGAAATGGACTGAGGGCAGGACCTTTGCTTCTTGCTTTCTTGTTCTTCTACTTGGGCCGTCGTTTAGCTGCTCTGGATATTCTCGGTACAGGAGACGGCTGCTGCTTAGGAGCATGTGTCGTGGGCTACCTTGCTTTTTGCTGCCTAAGGGTTCACGTTGGTGGCTGTCTTAGAACCGATATTTACTTTTGCTGCTTGGAGTTCTGGCATGGACTACCCAGGAGCTGCTGGGGTTGGTTGCCATGCTGAAGCCACCAGAACTGCATTCAGCGCCTTTGCTCTTGGTGATCTGTTCCTCCCTGAACATGGCGTTCATGCACTCTGTGCTTGGAAAAACTTGGGTAGACAATGATGTCTTGTTGTGCACTACCATGATCTAAATTGCTGATGTTTGATGTTTGCTGCCCACTAGGGTAGGCATCTATGGTATTGCATCTCTATACATTTATTGGCTGGTAGGTTAGTCAGAAATATGCACTTGCTCTAGAGTGATTCTAAGATGGATGTAGGTCAACCCATAGAAAGGGCTGTGGTCTCCAGCTGTCTAAGGACCTATCTATAATCTATACTGTCAGTGGGCCTTTAGTTCTATGCATCTCAGTTTGTTGGCCTGGTGTCCAGATCAGCATTTGTTACATATGCAATGAACAGCTTGAGTGCATGCTCCATACTTCTAGCAGGTCAGGAGTCAGATCCCATCTCCGTACCTCAAGGCACTGTAAGTGTTAAATCATTTCTTTCAAAAGGGGGTTGTATGTCCTTAGGGCATCACATCAGAGTTTCTTTATAATGAATGGTTTATGATGATAAATCATAAGAACTGGAATCTCTGCACTCTTCAGCATTTTTCTGGAAAGGATCATGGAGGATGCCTTGCAAGACAATGAGAGCACTGTCAGCATTGGAAGAAGAACTTTCACCAACCTTTGCTTCACAGATGATATTGATGGCTTAGTAGGAGATCAAAAAGAACTGGCAGACTTGGTTGAGTGCCTCGACACAACCTCCACAGCATATAGTATGGAGATTAGCACTGAAAAAAACAAACTGATGACAAACAACACCAATGGCATCAGAGCAGAAATAAAGATCAGTGGATAGAAGCTAGAAATAGTCACAAGGTTTATGTGCTTGGGATCAATTTATTATAGATGAGGGCTCCAGACCAGAACTAGTTTGCAGGATTGCCCTGACAACAGCAGCAATAACCAAATTAAGACCAATATACAAAATTGTTCTTGGTTCCAAAATAAAGCTGATGCACTCAACTGTATATCATTTTTCTGTATGCTTGTGAAACAAGGATGCTTACATCAGATCTACCAAAATGGCTTCAAACCTTCGAAATGAGATGCTACTGCAAGATCTTGGGCATCTCATATATTAACCATGTAACCAACAAAGAGATCCACAACAGGATCCAATAAGCCATCAGACCCTATGAAGACCCCTTGAATGTGAAAAAATGCTAAATGAAGTGATACAATCATGTCTCTTAGTTTAACAGTTTTACAATTGATTTGATTGGCATTTTGTTTACCATGCCCAACACACAAGTACACTCAACATTTTTGATCATATTGCTATACCACTGTTTGGTACACAATATGGTCAGCAGTTATGGACCCTGACTCCTGTGTTATAACAGGGGTATGGGGAGATCTGTATCATT
The DNA here is from genome assembly GCA_028554795.2 of Sinohyriopsis cumingii. Lineage (NCBI taxonomy): Eukaryota > Metazoa > Mollusca > Bivalvia > Unionida > Unionidae > Sinohyriopsis > Sinohyriopsis cumingii. The sequence continues at coordinate 25,062,103 of CM068836.1, read as the reverse complement.
TCAAAGGCCTCCAATGTCCTTTTAGCATCATATTAAATAGTGGTTTCATTTGACCACTCTCTGTTGGAAAATAAACTTGTGTTTGTACATAGATAACATGCATGGACTAGGCTCATATTACAGGATATAGCTACCTCCTTAACTCTGTGTCCAGCTCTGAGTATTACAGCAGTCAGCCAAACGCATGTCATCACCATCTACAGCTGCTGTATTTTCTGTAATCCCTATGACAAGCTTCATCCATAATTGAAGCGTTGGTGATAGTGGTCCACCTGCTGCTATGCTACCACGATTGCCATAGATCTACCTAGACCCAGTCTCCAAACAACCTCACTGATCTAATAAAAATGTTGATGCTCCATGACTTAGCATGTGACATAGCATAATGTGATGCAAGGTGGGACAAATCATCCTTTTACTTAAACGGATTCACGAAAATCGGGAAATAAATATTGTCTCTGTTATAGAACTATTTCTCTCTACAGAGTGCTGTGGCTAGAATATTTGACAAACATGTCTTAGACGTTTGTATAACTGTCTTACAATAAAAGTCAAATTATTCATTTGTGTCACATTATAAGTAGGGAAAAATAGCCAGATTGTAACATGTATATGCTAGACCCTGAGGCCAATTATTTGTTTCATAAATGTTGTGAGTGTAAGCCGACATCAAAAGACAGGTGGGAAGCCAGTTGTATATAACATGGCCATAGGAACTTGCTACTGGCACCTTATTTGGCTGAGTGCGATTCACAGGTAAGTGGCATGAATTGCCGGTGTTGGGCTCAAAGAAACATTAAGTGGTGGTCGTAAATCCACCCTTGACAGACTGCCGGGGAGGGGGCAATGTCTGATAATTATGTAGACCATGGGTGAATCGACATCCACTTGGAATTGAGCAAGGCGTGGCCACCATTGGAATCGCAAGTTTAAATCTAGTGTCTTGAAACTAAACGTCAGTAGTCGCTAAACCATCTTGCGGGAATTACGTAAGCGAGTTATAAGCTACTCCGACATCATTCGAAATTGGCGGAAACATTGTTATTCTGGGAATTACAATGGAGCTTCAAAAAGGTCAGCGACTTATTTGCTCAATTGTCACAATCTATTACGGCAAGATAATTGTACTTTAATTATGTGCAGTATGTATACTTCATTACTAGAATCGTTAGTACGTAGAATTATGATTTGTAGAGTTTGATTCATTTGTAGTGTTTGATCTACATGAATATTTTGAGATATAAGCAATGTTTATGTAAAGAATTAATATTGTAATTTGCTATCTGGTTAATTCGTAGTAACCTTGTGCATTTATTTATGTGATATTCTGGATTTGCAAATGTTGAATTGAATTATAACTTTGTATAATGGTTGCAGCGTGCAACATTGGTTAATAGGGGTATTTGACTATTTGTGTATACTTTGTAGAAGTGTAATATACAGAAATGCGTCTGATTATGTGATATTGTTCTGTATAATAAGATTGAGAATCTATATATGTATACCGATGTGATGAAATCTATTGATATATGCATGATAAGCAGTTGATACCGTGTATACCATGCAAGAAAGTATGGGTATTTAGATGTGCACGAATGCGTGACCGAAGAAGGTAATGGCTTATCTGATGTTAGATTGTTGTTTAGTGTGAGACTAGATAGCTAGAGGAATATATAATGTCCTTGTGTGTGTTCGGACAGGAAGCTTTTAGGGACCGGAGGAGCTGTAGGAGACAGAGAAGGGAAATATCTGGTACAGTTGGTCCCGAGTCTCTGGGAGAATGGAAGTGGAGGAAGTGGAAGGGTGAAGGACGTGGCTGTTGGACTGAAGGGGTACTGAGTACCAGTCAAGAAATACTACAGATGAGTAGAAACACAGGACAGGAGGAAAGTCTATCACACTAAGTCAGATGATGAAATAGGCTGTCACTTGGTCGAAAGACGAGTGATAGGGTTTTGAATATTGAATTTCATTTGAGGAAGGACTATCTGTAATTGAATGGCAATAAATTTGTTGTTTAATTGAATTTCACCTTTTGTGTATTCAGTAATTTAACTGTCGGCATCGCTGACTGGGGGCTTGGAGCTTTGCATCTCTATCACTACTTCAATTTCTAACAAAAATGAGCTAGGGTGGGTCTTCTGTAATAATTAAAGATAATACTGGGAGCACCCCACCCCAACCTAAGATAGTCTACAAGACCTTTACAATTTGCAATCTGGTTACACCCCTAAAGATTCATCAGTTATAACTGTATGGTATTTATAACACCTTCTGCAAATCAATCAATGAATACAAAGAATCTGAATGATATTTCATGATAGAAGTTAGGCCTTCAATAAAATCTGGTATAAAGTTCTAATTTATACAAAGGAAATATTGGATTTGGTGGTATATTAGTGGAATGGTTTAAAAGTTACCATTCCAATAGAACTCAAACAGTTGCTATAGAACATTGCACTTCAGCTCAATGTCAGGGCTGGTGTGCTTCAAATCTCTATATCTGGATCACTATTTTAATGTACTACTTAAATGTATATTAAAGATATTGTTACATACATTCAGTCCAGTATAAGACAATTTAATGATGCTTCATTGTCAATTATTGCAGAAGAATCCAATCCTTGTTCTGAGTGAAGGCCTATATAAAAATCATATTTGAGGGATATCAATGATTAGTAGAATTTAATCCAAACATCAAATAAATGACCATATCAAGAAAATTTCAAAAGATGCAACAACCACCACCTTTGAATAAATGAAACAGTTATTATGAATGTCAGTTTTCATAAACATTTGGGCTGTGTGTATTCACTATGATGTTTGCAGTGTGGCAGTTTATAGTGATGTCTAGCACTGGGTCATCATTTAGCATCATGTAGCATGATCTCCCATGCACATTATCCTGACACCAGGCTGACCAGTTCTAACACTAACTTCTTAATGCTGAGCGCCTAGCGAGGCATCTGTTAGTACCATTTTTATAATTCTTTAGGATGAGTCAGTTGGGTTTGAACCCACAACCTCCCGCATCTGAGGTGGATGCTGTAACCACTAGGCCACTGGAACAGTAATGATTTTAACAAAAAATAGTACCCCAAAAATGAACTTTATACACAAAATTTCCACAAGTCACAGAAACATACATTAAATTTTTGTCATAGAGACTTCTTCTGGCAAAGAGTATGTAGTACTTGTCAAGAAGCAACCTTCACCAATTTTCACAATTTTAGGTATGTTACTAAGTATACAACATGCCAACTGCTTGTGGTCATAAGCTAAATGCAAAATTTTTACCAAAGCCAGTAAAAGATGAAATATTGGTCTTCATGAATATTGCATTGTACGAGCCTGGTACTGACAGAGATGCATATCATCAATTTCATGATTACAGCACAAACTGTGCCTGAGAAATCAACGTGAAACACAAAATGTAACCCAAGGCAGTGAAGCATGAAATATGGTCCATAACAACCTACTTGTGCCATACAGGAGTCGTTCTTACTAAGATCAACTATTTCACAATTCTAGTTATAACATCATGTACATAACTTGCAAGAAACGTGTGGTCATGAGTTAGAAGCAAAAGTTTAACCAAAGCCAGTAAAATATAGATCACAGTGACCTTAGTTTCTACAGGTGCAGTACTAATAGAGATGTATTCAATTATTTAAATGTGTGTGTGCGTGATTTGGATTTTTAATGTAACTTGAACAATTTTTCAGTCATATCGCTATGATGTCTGCAGTGCGACAGTTTATAGTGATGTCTAACACTGGGACATCATGCCACAGACATGTAGCATGATGTCCCTCCCAGTCACATTATCCTGACACCAGGCCGACCAGTCCTAACACTAACCTCTTAATGCTGAGCACCAAGACAGGCAGCTGTTAGTACCATTTTTATAAGTGTTTGGTATGACTCGGCTGGGGATCAAAAGCACAACCTCCCGTATCTGAGGCCGATGCTCTAACCACTAGCCCACCAGAGTGGTGATTTAAATATGAACAGTTCAAACAAAAACTTGATCCAAAGTCAGCGAAGCATGAAGTATAGGTCACTGACCTACTTTATCCGTACAAGTTTTTTTATTCCAGTTTACATGAGGCATAAAAAATTATGCTGTCATGAACCATATGCAAAAACTTAACTTAAGCCAGTAAATGTAAAATATCTTTCAATGATATTCATCCGTTGTAAAAGAGTAGTACTAACAGTTATGCATCTAGTTTGGTAAAAATGGTACTAATTTGGTAAAAGTGTGTTACAAATAGTGATGTATCTAGTTTGTAAAAAATATTATTAATTTGGTAAAAGTGTGATAATAATTTAATAAAAGTGTGGTACTAATTTAATAAAAGTGTGGTGCTAATAGAGATGCATGCAATCAATGATTCTAGCATGAACAGTGCTTAAGAAATAAACCTTTTTTTTCCAATACAAAACTGAATGCAAGTCGGTGATGCAGAGTAACCAACTTTGGAGATGAATGTGTAGTAGTAATGAATATGCATCCAATATCAAGTTTCTTGACAGTAGTATGCATACAGGGTGCACTGGAATCCTTTGAAGAGACTGACACCCACTGGCTGCAAAGAATTTCCTGTAATAAAAGATGGCACTATTTCTTCTGCATTCATATTCTTTTTAACAGCCGAGTTTTTAAGCACAATTTTTTTCTAACATATCTGAGCTAACATGTTCAGAAGACACCTGTAAGTGCATCACAAAATTCTATAATGGCTGTAAAATCCTATCTCACTATCTAAATAACCCCATGTTTGTTAAATTTTCACGTTGTATTCTAGGGAAATAGTTTACTGAATTTGACAAAACTTGGTTTTTATTCTTTCTGTTACGTACATAAAGATCATAGATTCATAACAATTTCCATTAAATGATCACAAATATTTGCTCTTTTCTCAGATATTTTTATTTATTCAATAAAAGTCATCAAACCATTTAATCACAGGCATACTGATGTCATTTCTAAACTGTCTACAAACTACAGTTACATATCTTGCATAATATTACACAGAAATTAGATTATTATCATGGCAATATGCAACATTCTATGCAATATTATTAATTTCAAAGTTATTCTTTCAATTAGAATGTGTATCAAGATCATATAAAATCATAAAATCATCTACTCAGTAAAATATAGCCATAAATTATATAGAAATATATGAAAGACAGACTGACATCATATTCTGTATCCTTGTAAATTTATGTCTCCAATCAATATGACAGGAGACAAAATCATCTATGTATGGAAACAATTAACGTCACCAGTTAATTGAAACACCTCAAAGTCATCTCCCCTGACAGGGGGTTATATGCACTTTATACTCTATAAAATTGTGAAATTTTTCTTTGCAGAAGAATGGCAATTATCATAAAAATAAAAACAATAGGTAACAATAATCAATATATTTTTTAATTAGAACAACAATCAGCAAATATTTCTTTAAGAGAATCATCTGTCATTCAAGATACATGATTCTGTAAAGTCTGATAAATACAAATTGCCATTTCATGGATAAATGTCACCTTTGCAAATATAATTTAAGCTCAATGAACCAAATCAACCCCAAAATTAACATTTAAATTATAAATAACAGTGCCCCTAAGATTATCTTTCCAATATTTAACACTGAAACCACTCTTATGTACAGTTTAAGATCTTCGTTCAGCAAATAAGCAAAATCTGGCAACATTGTAAAACATACACGAGTCAACAAAATACTCTGGATCTAAGTGTGTGTCTTATAAAAATGATTCTTGGCACAAGCAACATGTACACTTGACCTATAATCTTTTCAATAAATTTGATAATCAAAGTTCTGAATGAATGAGTTCATTATGAGGTGCTGCATTGATTGTATTTTTAAATCTAAAACTCAGAATTGGACATAACTGGGACATATGGCATAATAATGATGCAATAAAAATACTTTGTTCTGCATCCTTTTAAATTTATAGGCTATTCTCATTTCAAGCATCGTAAGATTGATAAGGTTGCCTGTCTCAAATGAAAACAATACAACTGACTAATCCTCATATCAAAATATAATCATGTACCGATTAGCAAAAAAACATTTACATAAAATCAAGGATTTTTTCCCTCCAAAACATTTAAAAAGCTGTATTTGAGGGTTATTTTTTGTTCACAAAATAAATACCTGGAAACTGAATAAATGACTGTGATCTTGCAAATGTTATGTAAAGTGAAACTAGACACAGTGTCAAATCATCAGTAGATAATACCGCTCTGTATTAAGACAAACTTGGTCACACACAGCCCAGACTGAGAGTGGAATTCACTGGCATCAATAAAGAACGAATGACTTACATCTTGTGGTAGATAGGTGGTGCTTTTTGACTCATCAACGGTGACCAGTTGATAAGTACATGTTATATAATTTGTATAAGATATATAATCATCCAATATAAACCATTCTCAGGATTAAATAAACTATTTTCCAACATCCTGCATTAATCTAAACAGCTGTTTCTCCATTAAGAAGTCCACTATCAGGTGCTGGTTCCCAGATTAATTTCTGAATTTCCTTAAACTTTGGGTGGTCTGACCCTCCACATAATGTCAGCATCATGCTCTCACTGGTTGTCAGGAAAGCACCTGCCTCATGCATTCTCTTGAAAGCATACATTCTGAAGACAAAAAATATTCTGTAAATTAAAACGTGTAATGCATACAGTATATACAATCAGTTACCAAGACCGGATTCCACTGGCGACAAAAGATTTGTCAGGATACATGATCAGCTGGATAAATATCAATTTCTCAGTTTTATATATGGTTCCTGACAATGAAACAGTCAGTCCTAGAGATTTCACATAGACAAGAAATAACTCAGATAACTGCATACATACATTTAATTTTTAAATCCATGTTCATGGACTGAGGATGCCCTATAACAGTGCCTGAAACTGACCTCACCGCAAGACCTAACCAATGTATGTCTGCAGTGTATATATAATTATTATCATAGCTTCAGGGTCTTGGCTGACAGATCATGCTGAGTTGTCAGCATCAGAAAATCTGGATCATTGCAAGACAAAAAGCAGCAAGTCAGATATATATATTTCCTCTGTCTATACAGTAACACTTTACATCTAATGCACTCTCTCTCCCTCACACACACAAAACTTTTATTAAAATATCTAATTTTGTGATCAGTGATCAATGTAAGGAATATTTTCTATCAAAATGTTAAAAAATAAAGTATAATGTAAGCTTTCCCTGCCATAGACAAAACCAGTTTGGTCAGTGATGGCCTGAACATCTGGTTTTCTTTCTTAATTATACACTGTAACAACATCCCACTGGTACTAGTGTATAGAAGCCGTACATATCTTATGAGATTATTATGATTAAGAAACAACTAAATTGTTATTTTGTGGCAATTCTGGCTGGACTTTAACAAACAAGTCAGAGCTAAGCATAAACAAAAGCAAAACTTTGTTAAAATAGGTCTCAGAGGTAATCAACTAAACTTAATGCATATGTACACATCAATTATACAATATTTCCAGTTTTATACATACTATCATTTACTATTATGAAAATGCCTCTTTATCATTATTCAGCATGATATTTGCCATTATATCTTTAATACACAAAAAAATAGTTTCCATAATGAAGGAAAATACCAATGGTTATTTAACGGTCAATTTTCTTTTTTTAAAAAGTGGTTCATGATAGAAATACATACTTAAGGAAAAGTGAGGGACCTCTTGTATCTATACGAGTTTAATCTGAATTCTAATTGGGGCAGAAATTGTCCCTTATCATGCCTTGTCCTTTTGACATCTAAATTTGATAAAGTTTTGCTTATTTATTACGTATGGTTTTGATTATATGCATGTTACAAATGCTAAAGTTTTCATTACTGTATTTTCACAAATTTGATAACTAAAATATGTTTATAATACCATACTGACATAAAAATTTTCTGACCTATTTTTTAAGTTGGATCTGAATGCTACAGCTCTCACACATTGTCAAAAAATAGGCAATTAGAAGGTCTGTGTTTTCAACTTGATGGACAGATAGCATAGATGGAAAGTATGGATACAGTTTATACATACCTATCCACCATACTTCTTGAAGAGCTTGCATCAACTATGACATGAACATCAATATTTTTCTCTAACAGGTCCAAAACTGTTTGTTGTACACATACCTGGGCTTCAATTCCACACAAAATCACTGATCTGACCTCTGAAACAATGTGGAAATCATATAATTTAATGATGCACAAGTCATTTTTACTTATAAAAAACCTACATAACTTAGAAGGTTATCTCCATTGTTGGACCAATATTAACTCGAAACAATTATTGCATTTTCAAGTAAGGGTCCATCCATTTAGTACGTATGCATGGAGGGGGGTTTAACCCAAATGCATACGCTTGTGTATGGGGGGTCTATTGATAATGTACGTATGCATAGGAAACGGGAGGGGGAGGTGAAACCTCGATAATAATTTGTCTAATATGTAATCTGTTTGACTGGGTTCAGTTGGTGTTTGAATTTTAGCAGACACTAGACAAACTTTTTAAAGTTAAGCAGCTTATTTCTTTGATGCAGCCAAACGTTTGTGGACTAACTGTTTTATTAAACCAGTTAATATTATTAATCCTTGGTCGTTTATATGTGGATTAAATAAAGGACGTTCTATAGAATTATGGGTGTGTGTGTGGTGCATCAAGCGTACGTATGCAGGTGGGGTGTGTGTAAAAAACGTATGCATGTGTACAGGGAGGGGTGGAAGGGTCAAGCTTTGCTAGATTTTTGCATACGTAATAAACGGTTGGCCCCTAACATAGTTTGTGAAGTAAGAACTACAGTTCTTGTAATGCAAGTTTTCTACATAAATAAGAAACCATACTGATAAAGTCCCTTAAATAAATAAGTACCACACAACATACAATCATGGTCTGTGAAAAGATAGTACATGGTATTAAAAACAGTGTATAAGCATCTATTTCATATCAAGAATGATACATGATGGACAACCACATATCTACAAGTATTCACCATCAGTACTGTAGTTTCTTTATTCCAGGCTTGTAAAAGTAACTGCTTATTACCTATCATTAATACATTCATCAATTACTTAAGATCAGAATATAGATTTTTGTTCTAATTAAACAATCTCTGAGACCAAATTTTTAATTACTGCAAGGGACATTTTTTTTCTCTTTTATTTTCCAACAAACTTGGGATTCTCACAACAGGATCAGTGTTAACTAATACTGTGATCTACTAATTCATTACCTCAAACACATACATAAATTAAAAAATCAGTAACAAAATTATTAACAAATACCCACCCACCCACCTGTGTAGATTCAATGCTTTATTCTAGAACTGAAAATTTATGGGGAAATTCCCAAAACTTCACCCAACTTTGCTATGTTAGAAAAAATATATGAATTTTCTAAATATAGGTAAGAGTTGACAAAGTAAAACCAGGGGGAGGGATAGATTGCAAATGCACAATTTACACACATGTCAGTTGATTCCTTTGTGCACATTTTTAGAAATTAGTGTAAACCCTGCATTCCATAACAAACCCCAGTATTCACTTGTTTGAATTATAAAAAATGACATCTGTTATGATTATGTTATTTAGTTTATATGACCTATTAGATCAATCTATGCACTGCTCTGGTGGCATAGTGGGTAGAGCATCTGCCTCAGATGCGGGAGGTCATGGGTTTGATCCCTGGCTAAGTCATACCAAAGACTTACAAAAATGGTATTAACAGCTGCCTCGCCTGGTGCCAGGATAATGTGCTTGGGTGGGACATCATGCTACATGTCTGCAGCATGATGCCCCAGTGCTACACATCACTATAAACTGTCACACTGCAGACATCGTAGCGATATGACTGAAAAATTGCTAAACCTCCGTTCAAAATCCAAATCACACACACATACAGATCATTCTATGGACTACAAAAAATTAAGAAGTATGATTAGTGTTTTATGGCAATTCAATACAAAAAATTGGGGGCCCCGAGTGGCCTAAAGCGCTCTCCGTTACGGATCACTGCCATCTCACCTCTGTCGGCGTGGGTTAGAGTCCTGGATTTGGCCAATGTGGGTATGTGAGAAAGCTTGCCAGTAGCTTCTCGTGGGTCGGTGATTCTTCTCAAGGTTTTCCCGGGTTCTTCCTCCACCATTAATACTGGCCGCCATGCATAGCCTATCGTGTGCTGAAAATGGCATTAAACCCAAAAACAACAACAAAAAATTGCTATATGGTGCCAGTAGGAGGTTGTAATTTTAAGATTCAGCATGACCACAAGTGTTCTACAATTAATTAGGAAGTCACTTTTGCTTTCAAATTCTGACGTACACAAACATCTAATCAAGTTGCATTATTGCATGTTCAGTCCTTAAAAAAATAGACTAGGCTACACCAATTGTAACTTTGTCCTAAAATGATGGTTCTATCTAATAATTAAATCTAAATGTAATGAATCACCTGTCAGTTTTTTCAAGTGCTGCTCCACTTCTGGAATCATCATGGAAAACTTCTGTTTTGGAAAAACTGGACACTGTGTTACATCCAACTCGGATACTGTTGGACCAAGACCTGGGAATAAATGCATTCACATTATTATTACATTCACATTCTTTATCCTATTTGGTTGAGTATATATGAATTGACAAAACGTTTTTGAAAATTCCTTTGACATTATAAAACTTGTTACTGCAAAAATATGCTTGAATGAATTTTAAACCTTTAAAACTGGTACACACTATAAACTGTCCATAATATGAAGAGGGTGGTAAACTGATAGGACATAACTCTAAATCACAATTAAACTGTGTTTCACTTATCCAAACTTTTCATTTGGATGGTCTCATGTTATGTCCTTGTTAAGTTTCAAAAATAATTTGTGAAAATTCATGTGATGTTTGTGACTGTGTATACGCAATTTATCATCAATATGTAGCATATAAATCAAATTTCTTTTTATTTTTTACAAACTGCTTTTAATTGTTATAATGTAAATTTTAAAAAATAAACACCTCATAAAATGTGGCTCGTAAAGCTCTAGACTATAAAATGTAATGAGTAATTTCCCCTTATGTGACCTTGTAATATTAGAAATAGCTGTACCATGTAAAACCTGATCAATCAAAATGTGTTATTCTGCATCAAAAATAATTATTTTAACATTATTTTCAAAAAATAAACCTATTAATAAGAAAATGAAGTTTTAAAAATACAAACAGATTACAGTATGCAAAGAATATAGAATGTAAAGAGAAAGTTCAGAACTGGCAAACAAATGTATGGACTATATATGGAAAATAATTGTGATCCGAGTCCTGTCAAAATGACCCTAAACCATGAAGTTGTTCTCTACCTTTTTTCTTTGTATTTTCTTACGTTATTGGTGCACCAGTAATATGGGGGGGGGGGGGATGGTAGAGAACAACTGGTTGGTTTAGAGATAACCCCTGGTTGTGCTTTTCACCTTTAGGATATTGCTCCGTTACAACTACCGGAATATTTAGTGTATTTGCAGCTTGCAGCAGTCTGTTTGACACTGCTATTATCTGTGGGTAGTACTGAATAGTTTTACGGAACTTTTCTTGCATGTCACACAAAAATAAAACGGAATTCTTGGGACAAATCCGACCGAGACGTCTTACCGCACCTGCCATTTTCAAGATTATAATTTACCGTAGCCGAAGATTCGTATTCGTGATCATTTTTCTTTTTTTGGGGGGGGGGGAGGGGGTACTTTTCGTAATATAATATGTATAGTTTTTAGTTTAATCAAATATAAAAATAAAATGAGTCCGTAATATGGGAATTAACCGACTATTGTTATATTTTTCCCCATTAGTTTAAGCTTAGTTTTGTAAAAACTCCTAACTTTTGGTTTGAACAAATATGTCAGCCTCCATGCACTTAAAGGTTTGAAGTCAAGTTTTAGGTACCGGAAATGTCCCCTTCTCATTTATGGGTTTCTTTGTGTTTACTTGAATAGTTAAATTCATCATTAAAAGAAAATCATGTACAACTTTCACAGTCATATGTAAGCGTTGAAGGTGTTGGTCAATGTAGTTTGCAGTCTTTTTGAATTGGATTAATTTTGAACATTATCTTTGATCAGACTCGTGCCGTCTGGCGCAAACATGTTCCCTCCCATCCAGAGGCACTTGATTCGGGAGTAAACTAATGTATACACTCACAAATTGACATTAATTGTTAACTGGCTAGTCTGCATCTACCCCCGAATCAAGTGTCTGTGCTCCCGCCGTCCTTAGTCCTACATGTAAGACCTGATCCTGATATTTATGTTGTGGGCGTCAAAACCTAAACAAAGTAAACACGTGCTATGTCTTACAGGTAGGACTACCGCCATTCCATGCAACACCTGTCATTGCCTTTTTTTTTACTTTTTTGGTTGGGGGTGAAGGGCATTAGTCGAAAGTTTGCTTCGTTTACACACACAATGGATTTTATCCTGTTGTCTCTGCAGCCTGCTCAGAATTAATATTTTGTTTTGTTTCATTACAAATTACGGGGGGGTGGGGGCAGTAGAGACATTTAGCTATGCTCAAGGTATTTTGAAAAATGCATTTTCAACAGCTAATATTACCTTTTGGGTATTTATCTACATATTTATATTTTTTCCACGTAAACCCTATGATATTATGACAAGAGCTATCCAAAAATGAAAATCTAAAATTAACCTGTCCTCCCAAATTTCTGACTTTTAGAGATCAACAGTTTTCAGTAAATAAAATAAGACATTAAATCATGTATTCCGATTATTTCCTATGTCTGTTAATTTTGGGTATATCATATCCAGTTGTGCATTAGAATTCACATTGCTTTGATTTACTCCCAAATAGAAGCACAATTCAGTGAATAAAAAAAACCCAGCCTGTCCAGTGTTTCAATGTCACACATTTTTCATCCTAAAATCTGATTAGTAAAATAAAGATTGAGACTCATACTTAACAACACTTCATTATGATGGCAAAGGGGTTAAGTCTTTCTTATAACTCTCTAGGTTGGCACTAACAACCACCAAAGGGGTTAAGCAGGGATTGTTCTGGGCTTTGCCAATGTCGCAAATTGTGATATTTTTTCCTTATTGGCGACAAAAATATCCCATCTGGCAATTTTTTTGGCAACATACTTTTTGGTTATTTAATTTGTACATACAATCATGGATTTGGACTGGATAAATTAAAAGGCAGAACGAAAGGAAGCCACAAACTTGACTGAACAATGCATTGGAATCAATCTGTTACACAAACGATCCTTTGTTCTTATTGACAACCCCATCTTTACAGTGCATTGTTACATCATAATCTGCTTATGCTGACATCTGAGTACTGTATGCTGCGATACAGTCAATCATGCTACCGCTCTATACCTACAACTGACCGACTTCTGAAGACGCGAATAGAACAGATAAAATTAATTGTATGGCTAATCCTTCTGTTGTTTTTTTTTATACATATACCAATACAATAGTTTTGCTGAACCTTCATAGAAAACTGATAACCTTTGAAGTACCTGTGTATAAATACAAAGCAAATGGAAAAAATCTCAATCACAATTACATCTATCGCCATCTTTTCCTTTTGCCATCAGTCCCGTGTTACGGCTGCAGAGACTTAAACTCCACAACAAGAAATAGCAAAAAAAACACAGTTTTGCATAATTAATAATAATTATTTATTTCTCAAAATACATGAGTGAAAGAATCCCTAAATTGGGTGTGAATTTATGCCTATATATACGGTCCAATATTGCCAGGTGTTGACTCGTGTAAGTTTCATTCGTGGGAATGGAGATCCTATTTTACTTGTCGAGAAAATTTACACAGTATTCAGTGATCATTCTTGGGATTTAAGAAGCAATTCGCTACAAGCTTTGTGAAGCTAGCCATAAAAGGGGGTGGGGGGCTGCTGAGAGACTACTGGTGTCACCAGTCAGTACTGAGGACTGTGAATGTGGATTCAGTAAGATGAACCTCATAAAAACTGACATCAGAAATAAGTTCTGCATCTCATTTCTCGAGCATTTAATGAGAATCAGCATGTACAGATGTGAAAAATTAGACTTTGAAACTGCATTCAACAAGTGGGCAGCCCTAAAATCGTGACGGATCTTCATGTAACACTTTGTAACATTTTGTTAATGCTTGTTGTAATTAAAGTATTAACTAATCCATCTTTTGTAATTTTTATTGCCTGTTACATTAATAGACTAAATTAACACTTGGAAAAATGTACACTACTTTTTTTGGCGACACTTTTTGAAAATTGGCGACAAAATATTGAGGTTGGCGATTTTTTTGGCGACAGCTTTTTAAAAGTCAGGACCATCCCTGGGTTAAGTCTTACTTATAACTGTCTAGGTTGGCACTAACAACCACCAAATGAGTTAAGTCTTTCTTATAACTCTCTAGGTTGGCACTAACAACCACCAAAGGGGTTAAGTCTTTCTTATAACTCTCTAGGTTGGCACTAACAACCACCAAAGTAGCAGCCCAGAAGTTTATACCTCATAAGCTGGCAATTGGTTCTTTAGAATTACATATCTGGTGATTGAAATGTTATAAAATTGTTATATGGTGTGATGATTTTGGTCCAAAAGTTGATATACTTTTGAAGTATAACTTATTTTCATATCCATAACAACAACATCCAGACAGGAAATTTTCTTTTCTCTAAGAACTTAAAGAATGAATAATTTCTCAATAAATTTGATTGTCTTTTACTTTGGAAATATATTCTGAGGCAGCTCATTACTTTTTCAGGAACAATCTTAAATGATGTGTGATGACTAGTTTTGAATAGAAGTGAGATCTGGGGCAGAAATGTCCTTGGTGCAGTCTTTGGTACACCACATAATCAGACATGGCACTTTTTTCATGTCAAAATTTGGCATTGGCAAGTTTTAAATAAAAGAAAATGGACTTGGCTATTTTCTTCAGTGTTTGTTTCATCTTCACTGCCAAATGCATACATGATTTACCAAATTCACCAGGCTTGTAGACCACATTTTGCTTTTACCAAATGTAGGCTATGGTTATACCCATTCAGATATATGTAATTTGGTCACTGACTATGCAGTTGACATTGGATTTCATGGTAATCCACAATCACTACAGTGGTATCAGAACTTCATATCACGATGACCTTATTTAGCAGTAAAAAGACATGGTCTCTGGCAATCTCAGATGCCAAATCCAGGTCCAAACAGAAAATCAGTGCATATTTTGATGAAGTGGAGAAAATCATGAACACTTATATCCTGAAGGAGAAACCATAGTACATTTACAGCATCTGCGAGAAGGGTATCTCTGACAGTAATTCTACTTCTTTTATAGTCACCAATAAAAACTCAAAACCAGTAACAAAATTGTATTTCCAGGAAAACAAATGAGAAATGAATTGCTTGAAGGTACAACAACTGGGGTTTCTGGTTCTGTTAATGAGACTGGATGGTACATTGGTCAGATATTCAGGAAATATCTCCAGGAACATTTCATCAGTTATTTATAAAGGCATTCATCCATCCCAACCACTGTTTATGATGGCATAGATCACATGTATCTTTGGCAGCCATTGAATGGATCAAACATCATACTATGATTCTTTTCTTATTACTGCCTCACTTATTACTTGTTGTCCAACAAGCACTTAATGTCAGATGGTTTGGACTGTTCCAGAAGATATACAATAATGAAAGGGAGAAATTTATGCGAGAAATTACTGCATCATCTTTTCTTAAGTACGCTATATGTGAGAGAGCACTCAGAGCCCAGAACTTAAGTCAATATGGTACAAATCTTATAGCATCTTTTAAAAATAATGTGGAATCTACCCCTTTAATCAATCTACTTTAGATTGCACATTATTCATGCTATACTGTTGCACAGTCAAAGCAAGTATTCCGATTCCAATAAAGTTGTTGAACTGCTTGTTTTGTGGATGGTTTCTAGCTAAAGATCATAGATGACATTTTCATATTTTTTTAAATGCTTAGTAAATCTTCCATACATTACAAATGGGTAGCATATAGTCTTTGTTTCACTAATCCGTCTTTGTTTCAGAATGGATTAGTATCATTATCTTCTTTAAGTTGTATTGGAGGCTGATTTGTGTTCATTGAAATGCGTCTAAACCCCTTGGATTTTAACTTAAAGAAACTGGAACTAATTGTACCCATAATTAATGGCCTAATTAAGAATTAACAAGATGACAATTTGTGTAAATGAAAGATATACTGGTATGTTAAGAAAAGAACAGAACATAACAAAACCTTATTAGTAAAAGATTATAATCACTAATGATCATACATAAATAATAGCATATATAGAGAAGATTCACCACAAAAACAGGAATATTAATTTGATATATTGTCAGGTCACAATACTATTAAATAGGATAGGGATTTCTGTCAGACCAAAGATTCATTTTTTATTTATTGAAAAACAAATATTACTAAATCTACATGAGCTTTTTCTGCACTGTCCATATTAAAGTATAGTGGGCCAAAAAATGTCCCACTTGTGTGGGCCAAACTGTCCCAGTTGACAGAGTGGGCAGAAATGTCCCAACAAAATACTTTGGTTTAATCATACTATTCAGTGACATCTCTGGAATATATCATTGACATCTAACATAGAAATATGAAATGGTATTATCATGTTTCTTTTCAGTTCAGTGAAAAAACAATTATGCAACTATCAATTCCTTTGGGAGGGGCCCCGAGTGGCCGAGTGGTCTAAAGCGCTGTCCGTTATGGATCACTGCCATCTCACCTCTGTCTGCGTGGGTTCGAGTCTCGGATTCGGCTAATGTGGTTATGTGAGAAAGCTTGCCAGAAGCTTCTCATGGGTCGGTGGTTCTTTCTGGGGTTTTCCCGGGTTCTTCCTCCACCATTAATACTGGCCACCATGTATAGCCTATCATGTGCTGATAAATGGCATTAAACCCTACAACAACAACATGTCCTTTGGGTGGGTGTAACCATTAACAGTCATATTTTGTGTGTGTGTGTGTGTGTGTGTGTGTGTGTGTGTGTGTTTGTGTTTGTTTGGTAACATAATCATTTGTTCAGTTTTATGCATTTCTTGATTTTGCATCACATTAAGTCAAACTTAGTGTCCTTTAAAAGCTCATTGAATTGTATGCAGGCAGCACAAGGTTGTATACAGCCAATTTTAATCTTAGTCAGGGTCATATGAGCATAAAATTCAGTCTTGGAAATAACTTAAAGTGCTTTTCTGTTCCTGCCACCACTTTAAATGACCAAAACATGCAAACGTCCATTTTTGATATTACACACAATGGCTCCTATCAGGAAAAAGAAATTTGGCGTGCCTAGAAGAAAGCATTTATGTTTGGAGAAACTTATGGATGGTCCACATTTATTGGTGGCCCAGGGTCTGCAGAGGTTTTTACTTGTCACTGTATTTTACTCTGCTGATACCAGTCAGTTCTTTATGTAAAAAACATACTTTCATGTCAAAGGTGTGCTAACAATATGGTGGGGGCAATACATTTGGTGTTAGTATATCATTCCAAGTGCAATCAATAGGAACACAAGCTGTGCATTTTTCAGATTGATCAAATAGGACAATATATTGCATACGATGAGTTCCCAGCAAGATTTTTCATATAATCTTTAAAAAAAATTCAGTCATACTGCTATGTCTGCAGTGTGGCAGTTTATAGTGATGTCTAGCACTAGGGTATTGTGCTGCAGACATGTAGCATGATGTCCCACCCAGTCAGATTATCCTGACACCCTGAAGACCTGTCCTAACACTAACTTCTTAATGCTGAGCACCTAGTGTGACAGCTGTTAGTACCATTTTTATAAGTCTTTGGCATGACTTGGCCAGGATTCGAACCTGCGACATCCTGCCTCCTAGGCAGATGCTCTAACCATGTGGCCACCAGAGCAATATAAGTAGTCATCATGCTTTCAGAACTATGATAACTACTCGTTTGACAGAATTATGTACCTGTACAATTCCATTTTCACAAATTGAAAAAGTGTTTCCCACATTCCGTTACCATAATTCCCATGGTGGTTGATGAAGCAATATCTGGCACCCAGAACAGTGATAGTGTCATTGTTGTTGCAGAGAGTAAAATCACCAGCATTTGTAAATTGTGAATAAAGTGTTACCTACATGATCCTATAGCTCATTTTGAATCCATTTTGTCTTTGAAGTTGTGGATGCTTCTTTTGTGCTTAAACCCAGAACAAGAATGAAGCAGACCATCACTTCATTTTATCACTGCCTATCTTTTTTCTTTGTCTTAGTAATCGACAGCTGTTCTCAGTTGTTTTCAGCTTGTCAGGCTATTGGTTTACAGTGATCTTCACCAGTAACCAACTCATTTAGAATTGTATTTGGTTTTGTAACAAAGTATTATAATATCTAAATTAAAGACTTAAAAATAAAATCTGAATTGTCTACAGCAAATGTATATTAATTGTGCAGGTGATTAATTGTTTTCACAATTTGGCAAACTGCAAAACTCTTTACTAAAAACTCCATAAGGCAAGTAAATAAGTTAGGAGCACTTTTTAACAAATTAAAAAATATACATCAGATAAACTTGGTCCTTCTTAGATAAAGTTCCATGCTCAAAACGTGCTGATTGCTGTTTTGCACCCTGCTTGAAGTGTTGGTTAATGCTGTTGACCCTGCTGATAGTGTTGATTAAAGCTGTATGCCCTGCTCAAAGTGTTGATTAATGCCATACACCCATATCAGAGTGTTGATTAATACTGTACACCCTGCTCAAAGTGTTGATTAATGCCATACACCCTTATCAGAGTGTTGATTAATACTGTACACCCTGCTCAAAGTGTTGATTAATGCCATACACCCTTATCAGAGTGTTGATTAATACTGTACACCCTGCTCAAAGTGTTTATTAATGCCATACACCCTTATCCGAGTGTTGATTAATGCCATACACCCTTATCCGAGTGTTGATTAATGCCATACACCCATATCAGTGTTGATTAATACTGTACACCCTGCTCAAAGTGTTGATTAATGCCATACACCCATATCAGTGTTGATTAATACTGTACACCCTGCTCAAAGTGTTGATTAATGCCATACACCCTTATCCAAGGGTTGATTAATGCCATACACCCTTATCAGAGTGTTGATTAATACTGTACACCCTGTTCCTCAAGTCTTGCTGTTGTGCACACTGCTAAAAAATACATGTATTGATTAATATCATACACCCAGCTCCAAAAATATTGTTGCATGCTGTGCAAAATGTAGTTTTTAGCAAGAAATCCATCATCAAGCTGAAGGAGCAAACACTAAATCAGTGTATTTATTTATTTTCTCCTGCTCTCAGATAAACATTTAACACATTCCTTATCAAGCTGTTTGTTCAAATGCATAATATGAAATTCAGGAACACCACTCAGTGGGATAATGATTATTTATGAAATTCAGGAACACCACTCAGTGGGATAATAATTTTTATGAAATTCAGGAACACCACTCAGTGGGATAATAATTTTTATGAAATTCAGGAACACCACTCAGTGGGATAATAATTTTTATGAAATTCAGGAACACCGCTCGGTGGGATAATTATTCAACAATTTGATGCGGATAATTGGAACAGCTCCATGATTTATCTGTCATGCTGTTACCAGCTGATTTGACATTGTTGTCAAAAATGTCCTCATCATGAAATTGAGATTTAAAAATAAACGTGACTGAAAATTATCACCATTAAAACTTCAAGCTATAGGGTCGTCATGTTTTATACCAATGTACAGTCACTGGATGCTTACATCCCTGATCTATCAAGCACAGTGTAAGCATAAATGGACACTTACCTGAACACTAACCTTGACAACACCCTCATTTGCTGATGAAAAGGCTGCAGCATAATTGTAAATAAAAAAGCAGAAGAGTGTTTTAAGTCTCTGTTTAGCTGTTTCTTCTATCATTTTGTAAAACAGGAAGCTTTAAGCTATTTTTCCAGCCGGTGTAGACATTTTTCCAGCCTGTGTAGAAATTTTTTCCAGCCTGTGTAGAAATATTTTTCTTTCTGATTCTTTGTATGATGGAACTGGATTTTAAACTTTTGTTTTTATTTTTACTGTCTGCTATATTTTGTGGTCATCACCCCCAACCACCTATGTTGAAAAACTGATTGAGTGAAATTTTAATCGATTTTAGGTTTTTCATTGAGCCTTAACAGAAATTAGCATAACTTTTACAGTGTAAGATATATTTTTTTAATGAATCATTTCTTGGGTTGCAATTTTCTGTCAAATAATAATGCACAAGTAGCTTGACCTAAGGGTGCAAGGGACAATTTATATGCTTAAATTTATTGCCACATCCACCTGCCTAATATAAAAATTCGTAATAACAATAAAATACACAGGTGAGTTAAAAAAGATCCATATTTTGGGATACCTTATTAATAAAAAGAATAAAGATATTATTCACTTGACTTAACAAGTCAATGCCAAAGGAAATTTGTGCACTCCAACGTCAGATTTATACCAGCATTTTTCACACCCGAAGGTCATTTTGAGACCAAGTTATGCTCACGGTGCAAACACAAGCCATTTCCCTAGGTGATAATTCTGAAAAACATTGTGTACTAAACAGTTTGATGTAGTTCAAAATAGTTGCCATCCAGGCTGTTTTTGAGAAATTCTACTTGCCTTGAACCCACATGTCTACTGGTATGGGTGGCTAACTTTTCTTCCTAGCTGACTACTGGTATTTCGTTTTCTACATTCTGCAAAGTAATGGGGGAGGTGTACGTGCGTCACATCAGCCTTGAGAGCAACACAAGCCCGAAACACCTAATTCACAAATATATCATTATCTTTAATTACAATAATAGCTGAAGAAGTCACACCATAGCCTTAAGAAATTGTACAGGGATCAATTTATGAAACTATCCCCTGTCACCTTTAGGATTGTGGACATCTATTTTCAGGTTTAGGTGAATCTACTGGAATTACATCCCATTTATATTCAAACCATATTGCTTTTGTAAATTATTGGAATCATGCCACTAATCTTCATTGTACACACATAACATAATTATTTTTGAAAAGCATGATTGATGATTAGTCCATTCCTGCATAATTTGGACAAGCATTTCTTGTTCACAGTCTGGCAGAGTGATACCCCTACACACACACACATTTGAACAATGTTACAAGGCATGCCTCTGGGATTATAAAAGGAGAAGTGTGTACTTTTCACAATGACTGGTCGTGTAAACATGTTATACAGAACCTAGAATCTGCTGAGCTGAAATTCATACCTCAGTATACTCTTGTTTTTCTCTTTTTTAGTGAAGTATGAGCATCACGGAGAAGACTGGGAAGAAATTGGTACAACATCAACAACAAACATGTTCTTGATATATATGATGTAGACTATTTTTAATGTCATTTTATTGCACAGTTATGGGCAAAATGAAGACACTTCTTCATTTTTGGATATATGTCGAAATATTTACTTTAATTTTTGCACACGAATTGCAGCACACTGATGTTGTATTACTTGGTGGCACTGGAGATTTGGCAAAGAAATACCTTTGGCAAGGTTTTTTTTACTTATTTCAAAAATATTCAAATGAAAATTCATCATTTTCATTTACTGCCATTGGAAGGACTGTATATGAGGAAGGCAATAAAAAGTTAAGAGAAATTTTGACAAGTAATGTCAAGTGTGGAAAGGAGAAGAAAGAGACATGTGAGGAAAAGAAAAATGAATTTATATCTTTAGTCAAGTATGCCCATTTAAAGACTCAGGATGAATATGAAACACTCTGTCGGAATTTTTCAAAGAAGGAGATGTCAGCGAGGAATGGACACATTTTCTATTTATCCATACCTCCAAGTGCTTATGTAAGCACAATAAAAACTTTGTCAAAGTATTGTTACAGGAATGACAATGAAACATGGACACGATTTGTCTTGGAAAAGCCATTTGGGAGAGATTTAGAGTCAGCCCAGCAACAGGCGAATACAATAGCAGAGTTTGTTCAAGAATCAGATCTTTTCAGGATTGACCACTACCTGGGAAAATCAGTGGTGAAACAGATCTTGTCGTTTAGGTATGCTTTTTAGAATATGTATGTATTCTAATGAGTCTCAGATCTTGTCATTTAGGTATGCTTGTTAGAATATGTATGTATTCTGCACTAGCCTTAGATCCTTGTCATTTAGGTATGCTTGTCAGAATATGTATGTATTCTGGTGAGTTTCAGATCTTGTCATTTTGGTATGCTTGTTAAAATATGTATGTCTTCTGTGTTAGTCTCAGATCTTGTCATTTAGGTATGCTTGTTAGAATATGTATGTATTCTGGTGAGTCTCAGATCTTGACATTTAGGTATACTTGTTAGATTATGTATGGATTCTGCGTTAGCCTTAGATCCTTGTCATTTATGTATGCTTGTTAGAATATGTATGTATTCTGTGTTAGTCTCAGATCTTGTCATTTAGATATGATTGTTAGAATATGTATGTATTCTGGTGAGTCTCAGATCTTGTCATTTAGGTATGCTTGTTTGAATATGTATTCTGCATTAGTCTCAAATCTTGTCATTTAGGTATGCTTGTTAAAATATGTATGTATTCTGCATTAGCCTTAGATCCTTGTCATTGAGGTATGCTTGTTAGAATATGTATGTATTCTGGTGAGTTTCAGATCTTGTTATTTAGGTATGCTTGTTAGAATATGTATGTATTCTGTGTTAGTCTCAGATCTTGTCATTTAGGTATGCTTGTTGGAATATGTATGTATTCTGGTGAGTCTCAGATCTTGACATTTAGGTATACTTGTTAGAATATGTATGTATTCTGTGTTAGCCTCAGATCTTGACATTTAGGTATGCTTGTTAGAATATGTATGTATTCTGCATTAGCCTCAGATCTTGTCATTTAGGCATGCCCGTTAGAATATGTATGTGTTCTTGTGAGTCTCAGATCTTGTCATTTAGGTATGCTTGTTAGAATATATATGTATTCTGTGTTAGTCTCAGCATCTTGTCATTTAGGTATGCTTGTTAGAATATGTATGTATTCTGCATTAGCCTCAGATCTTGTCATTTAGGTATGCTTGTTAGAATATGTATGTATTCTGCTTTAGTCTCATTATCATAATTAATTACTGCTCTGGTAGCTCAAATGTTTAGAGTGTCTGCCTCAGATACAGGAGGTCAGGGGTTTGAACCCTGGCTGAGTGATACCAAAGACTTATAAAAATGGTACTATCAGCTGCCTCGCTTGGCACTCAGCATTAAGAGGTTAGTGGTAGGACTGGTTGGCCTGGTGTGAGGATAATGTGACTGGGTGGGACATGATACTACATGTCTGCAGCATGATGCCCCAGTACTATACATCACTATAAACTGACACTGCAGATATAGCAATACGACTGAAAATTGTTAAAGCTACCTTAAAAATCCAAATCACACACACACACACACACACACACACACTCTTCACCACTGAAGATACTGAAATATTGGAACAAGATTCAGGCCTGTTTTATAAATACAGTTGAACCCCTGCAGACTTAAAATCCATGAGACCAAATTTACTTTTCAGTTTAGACAGGCTTTTGGTTTAATAAGGATTTTGCGAGGCGAACACTCTAACCACTGTGCCACAGGAAGTGGTCATTGGTGAAGAAATATGCATTACAGAAGGAGAGACATTGATGTGCAGGACATTAAAATACCCACTTTGTTTTAAAAAAGCCATTAGTATGGGGATAAAAAATTATTTTCTTTTATGAAACTTCAGAAAAGTGCAATGACTGAAAAGGATTTGGATTCCTCATTGATTATGCATTTTACATCATGACATAACATCATTAAGATTTATTACACTTATTGTGATTTGGGGATGTTGAATGTTTTACTGTTTCTTTTCCAGGAACAGTAACAAGGAGACGCTAGAGCCCCTGTTAAATAGACAGTATGTTGACAGGATTGAAATTGTCATGAAGGAAACCATAGGTGTTAAAGGTATAAACATGGTCTTTGGTTATCTTAAGGTTGGCGCTAGAATTTTGCAAATAATTACCAAAACTACTGATATGTTCAATTATCTAGTGTTGTTGTTGTTGTTGTGGGGTTTAACGCCATTTTTCAGCACACGGTAGGCCATATATGGCGGCCAGTATTAATGGTGGAGGAAGAAACCGGGAAAACCCCGGAAAGAACCACCGACCCACGAGAAGCTACTGGCATGCTTTCTCACATATCTACATTGGCTGAATCTGAGACTCGAACCGGCGCAGACAGAGGTGAGATGGCAGTGATCCGTAACGGCGAACGCTTTAGACCACTCGGCCACTCGGGGCCCCCATTATCTAGTGTAATAGAAAAGAGTTATACTGTGGAATTTTCCATTCCAGATTTGATTCCTATTGAGCTTTGGTCATTTCTTATTAATGACTCTCACATTCTTAATCCCTTCAATAAATTTAAATTTTATGTTTAAATTATTGGAGTTTGAATTTGTTACTAAATTATGCATTTCTGAATACCTAGAAAATCGGTTACGCCAGTACATGTCAGCAGATTCAAGGCAAAAATATGCAGTAAACAGTAAAAACAAATCCTATCTTTCAGTCACCAGATTTATTTTTTATTGAACAAATGACCATTCAAAAAATTTGATTGCCATAGTGTTAATGATGATCACAAACACCAGTGTATTGCTCATGTAACTGGCTACCATAAATCATTAAATTTCCACTAGCATAAAATTACATTGGGTCTAATAAATCATTTGCACACATTCTAATAAGAAAATGCTCTTCCAAGTGGGTTTCCCAGTGGTTTTCGATGCAAATGTTGTGGCTTCTCTAGCAAACTATTTCTTCTACAATTATGGATCAGTCATTTGTATTCAAAACTGGTTGGAATGTTCTTTGGGTCTTCAAACCTTTATGTTTGGGATGGTTTACGTAGCAGCTAGGTGGAAGAACTATATTTTACTTCTTCAATAGTAGGACTGTCCATTAGTACATGCTCTACCAACAGTTTGTACTGGGAGGCTCCATAGTAATGGTGTGGCTTCTACAGCAATCAGGCTGAAAACCTATTTTCATCTTCTCCGTAATGTTTGTCAAATGTAGTGGAAATGTTCATTAAGATATGCCTTACCAAACTTTTGCCTAGCACACCATCTGTAGCAATATTATGTCTTTCCTGGCTTGGAAATTTGTTTTGAACTTCTTCAGAACTGCAAGAACGCTCTGTAGGATATGTTTTACCAGAATTAAATCTGGGATCTCTTTTCTACTGCTGATGTGGTTTTCATAGCAGTCGGTGGAAACATAATTACAAATACATCTCTAAAACATCTGATCCAGTTTTGATCCAAATTATCCTTCGAACATCCTGTACCAGAATTACATCCAGAGTGGCTTCCCATGCAGTGATTAAACCTCCATAGCAACAAGGTTGAAATCCTATCTTTGAAGTATCCAGCTATTTTAATAAAACTTAGTTGACATAGATCTTTGGCAGTAGCTGTTAAGTATCTTTGGATTAGTGAAATCTTATTAACTACATCATGTACTTCACCAAATTTAATCTTTGAAATTAATCTATGAGATTCTCATCTGTTGGTGACCAGTTTTACTACAGTAGGATAATTATTATTAAATGAGCTTTCTTCAGTTTTTGACAAAATCTGTCCAAGAATTTCTTTTCATTGGATCTGCCAGGTAGTTTATCTCAAACTCTTTGAAACTTATTAGATTAGAAATGTTTGGGGGAAAATGTTTTTTGTTTTTTTTATGATAAACTGAAAATCTGGAAAAGTTGTAATCTGATGAGAAAAAGATTTGATAGTAGCTTTAGTTTTATGTTATGATAGTTTTCAGTGTTTAATAATACATTTATTTATATATTGAATCACTTCCTTTACAGACAGAACTGAATTTTACAATCAAGTTGGAGTAATCCGAGATGTGATGCAAAACCACCTGTCAGAGTTACTTGTACTTGTTACCATGGAGTTGCCAAGGAATCTGTCCTATTCAAAGGAGTTAGAAGAACAGAGAACTAGACTTCTCATAAATGTGAGACCTGTGAGGGAGTCAGGCATATTGACTGGGCAATATTCAGAGTATTTAGAGGAAGCCATTGGTGAAAATGGTAATCTCAACCAGTCAGAATACACACCAACATTTGCTGCAGCCCTATTAAAGATAGACAGTTCCAGATGGACTGGTGTACCAATTATTTTAATGTCAGGAAAAATGTTGGATGAAAGGTCAAGCTATATAAGAATAATATTTCGTGAAAGAGTTTTCTGTGTTACTGGCTGTACGGATGGAAACTCAACTTACATGCAGTATCCAAGACAACTGATTTTTCAAATTGGACATGGAGATGTGCCATCACCAGGGATACTTGTATCTAAGTCCTTGTTTAAACCAGTCTGGAGTCCTGGGGTAACAGAGTTGTCAATCACCTCAAAAGACAGTTTAATTCATGGTCAGAGGCCAGGAGACTTTCATTATGCTGTTTCCAAAGACAAACACGAAGCATACGAGTCTCTTATTGAGGATATGTACCTTGGACACAAAGAGAGCTTTGTTACTTTAGAGAGACTTTTGCTGTTATGGAAAATTTGGTCACCAGTTTTAGAAAGTATTGAGACCAGAGTTACAAGAATTTACAAGGAAGGTGCTGATCATAGCTTAAACTTTAGGATAGACAATGATCACTTAGTATTTATTAATGATTCCAAGTTTGACATTCCAGAGTTAGAAGATAGTGTCATACATGATGTAAAGCAAACAATTTCACCTACCGATATGCTGATGATCCCATCTACATTCATGGGAGAGAATTTAGTATGTAAAGACCTAATTTTCCTATTTCATTCCCTAGCAGATAGAATTAAAAATATGGCTGCAATGGCAATTCAGAACAGGAATGTTTTCCATCTAGCATTGTCAGGTGGAAATTCACCAGTTCCTTTGTTTCAAATTCTTGCTGAAGACTCTGAATTTCCCTGGTCAATGACACACATATGGCAAGTGGATGAAAGATGTGTTTCACAAAGAAGCGATAAATCAAATTTCTTATCAATATATCAAAATCTTATACGTCATATTAATATTCCATTCTTTAACGTTCATTTCATGCCTGTTGATATTAATGGAAGAATTTGTGAAGAGTCTGACAAGGGAGATAATCATTACGAAGATGCTGTTAAGTATATTTTGAATGATCTCCGATTTGATACGATTCTTTTAGGATTGGGTACAGATGGTCATACAGCATCTTTATTTCCAGGAGAAAAGTATTCACGTTTTTTATCAGATAGTAAATTAGTAGCCTATACAAAAGCAAATGATCAGTCTCACAGAATGAGCCTGTTACTGCCATTAATTAACAAGGCAAGGGAGGTAATTGTACTTGTAACTGGAAAGTCTAAGCATGGTATATTACGGACATTGAGTGAAATAACTAGTAACAATTCTGAGTTTCCAATTACATTTGTAAAACCAACAGATGGAAATCTGACATGGTATATTGATTATGGTGCTTGGATTGGATAAATGAGTTTTATATGATATGTTTCATGTTCTGTTTTGAATAATAAGAAATTCTGAAGAAGCTAATTAATATTTTGTTTGAGATAAGTAATATTGTTTTGGGTAAGATACAGTAGTTGCTTTCATAATTTTGGACTGCTATTATTTTCAGAGTTAAATGTGCATATTTAATGTGGAGATCAACCAAAGCAATGATTCCAACCTTTTCAAGTATGAGGATATAGGTTGGGAACCACTGAACTAAAGCATAATTCAATGGAATTTCCAAGCTAGCAACATGTCAGATAGTCATTTACCCATACCTATAGATACCCTGGTTATTTAAAAATTTGTCTAAACAAAAAAAGCATGAAAAATGTAAAGAAGTTTTTAAATATATTAAAAAATTTGTAAATCCATTTAATTAGTATTGAGTCTTAATGTTTTAGTACATTTACCTGTGGTAAGTATTGTCTGTGTTCTCATTTCATACATTTGATCAGTGTAAATTATGCAGACTAAACGTATACCACTCCATTGCCACTGGCTATAAACATGCGGCAGTTTATTCCAGACGTTACTGTGTATTTTAGTGTGCAGACACTGCCTTTGATGACATACTGTGGAATAAAATAAATTTGCTCTTGAATTACTTATTTTTGCAATACTTTTATGCAGTTTTGTGTCTGTCTTTAACACTCGATCAAGAACAGAAGACTTTTCAATTTCAACTACGTACTTCATTGCAGCAAAGCTTTACCATCAGTATATATATATATATATATATATATATATATATATATATATATATATATATATATATATATATATATATTGTATTGTTGTTATGACTCTATGGTCTTAAACTAAGTAACAGAGAAAGCAAAACTAACAAGTTTTATAAAATTCAACAAATTATTTTCCTAAGTTACAAAGTAAAAAATGTGAGAGGAATTTCAGTATTGTGAATTAAATGGCAAATAATCCTAAAAGTTCCATCACAAGTCCAAAAGGATAGTGTTCCAAATGAATTCCAGTTGTGTTCCAAAGGAATTCCAACTTTGAATATCCTGATGTACCAATAGTCTTGAATGTGCCAGTGTACCAATGGTTTTGATGTATTGTAATAATATAATCTGGAATGTCTTTGAATGAGTCCTGATATGACTGTATGGTCTTCAACTACTTAACAATAAAGAGCAAAACCAACATGTTTTGTATCATTGAAAAATATAATTTATTTCCCTAAAATACATAGTGAAAGAACTAAAAATAACTTACAGTATGGTGAATGAATTCCTAAAATCTTAAAATTCTTTTAATTCCATTGGTTCCAAGTAATCTGAATAAGTTTTCAATGATGTGCCTACTGTACTGGTGTTTCAGCAGGACAACAGTAATCACTGATGTAATTCCAAAATATCTTAAATGAATTCATGGTAATTCCAATACAGCTATTAAGGATCATTTGGGCTACTCTAGCATAATCAGGAAATAGGTCAGTTGCTTTTTAAAAAACACATGACCTCCATTCAAAAGGACTCATTTTCTTGTTGAATCATGTGATTTTTATCTGACTATAGTATATCTTTTCTTGGAACTTACATGACTCATGGGGACCCCGAGTGGCCAAGTGGTCTAAAGCACTCACCATTCTGGATCACTGCCATCTCACCTCTGCCTGCGTGGGTTTGAGTCCAAGGCTTGGCTAGCGTGGGTACATGGGAAAGCCTGCCAGTAGCTTCTCGTGAGTCGGTGGTTCTTCCCTGGGTTTTCCAGGGTTCTTCCTCCACCAGTTATACTGGCCACCATGTATAGCCTATCTTGTGCTGAAAAATGGCGTTAAACCCTAAAACAGCAACAACAACAACTACATGACTCATCTTTAAAGCACAGGCATCGATCAAAGGATTTTAGCAATAAAAATATAATTAGCTAAATGATTTCTATGAAAACTATTCTACTTTTTAAAAAAATCACTATATATATATATATATATATATATATATATATATATATATATATATATAAAACAGTCCTCACTAATCCCAAAGTTGTGTTTTAGTCCAAAATGTAATGAGCCCTTTGTTGATTCAAATGAATATTTAAAGAAATAAGTCTTCTGAAATTATAAGTGTAAACAACTAAAAACTCTGATTATAGATTCACCAAAGACTGATATTAAGATAGAAATTAATAATTTTGGCTCTCTTTTATAAAAACCTAAGACAATAAAATGACTAGGAAGTTATCCATTTTCCCATCAAATTTGTAAACAAATTCACTTCCAGAAAATGCAAAACTGATAAACAAGGTCAGACCTTGAACTTGAATTGAAGTAAACATGATAAAAATCAGGTAAACAATAATTTCAAAGGGAAAAACCAAGATCATGATTTCAAATCCAAGAAATATTTTTTTAAAAATGACATTAGGTAGGCCCAAACTCCTACCCTCAGTTACTGACACAGGTCAAGCACAATACAAATTAAATATATGTAACACATCCCCTCATAATACCTCCTCTCATAAAGGAAAAGAAAGATTTATACAATAAACTTTTTTTTTAATTACACAGATGGTACAAAATACACATAAAGCAATATATTCTATACACATGAAAATGCATCTGCAATCTAATGACCTTTTTACTTGATGCTCATAATACCAATATTATATTATTGTAGCCTCGAACTTCATGACGGCAGCCTCCAATTTTTGTTTCTCATTTTTTTTTAAACTAAGGGGGTTGTGATCCCTGAATACAATAATATGAGAAGGAGCTGAAGTAATATACTCTTCAAAGTGTTGCAAAGTCTATATCAAAGCCAGACATTCCTTCTGAAATGTTAAGTATTTTGCTTGGTGCTTGTTTAATTGTTTAGGAAAAAAGCACACTGGATGATCCACACCATTTTTGACCGCTCCGGTGGCCTAGTGGTTAGAGCATCTGCCTTGGATGTGGGTTCGATCTCCGGCTGAGTCATACCAAAGACTTACAAAAATGGTACTAACAGCTGCCTTGCTTGGCACTCAGCATTAAGAGGTTAGTGTTAGGACTGGTCGGCCTGGTGTCTGGATAATGTGACTGGGTGGGACATCATGCTATATGTCTGCGGCCTGACGCCCCAGTGCTAGACATACCTATAAACTGCCACATTGCAGACATCATAGCGCTATGACTAAAATTGTTAAAGCTATGTTACAAATTCAAAAACACGTACACCCTAAATTACAACAAAATATCCGATAATATCCAGCCATACCTAAAAATTGCATCAGTTGCTTTTCACTGATAGGTACTGGGAATTCAGAGATAACCTTGACCTTAACTTCTACAGGTTTAACTCGGCTGTGTCCCACAATATGACCTGACAATGTAACACAAGCATCACAAAATTCATTTTTACCTAAATTACTTGTCAAATTTGCATCAGTCAATCAAAGAAGTTCTGAATGGTTTCCAAATGATCTTTCCAGGTATTGAAATAGATGACACAGTTATATAGACCAGGTATTACCATGTTCCTTAAATGCTGGAATGTTGACAGAATTTTTCAAACCAAACAACATCACTTTATATTGATCAAGTCCATCAAAATTTCTTTTGCCCTTTCCTTAAATTAAATTTGCCAGAATCCTTTTAAAAGATCTAACTTTGTGATGTATTTTGCAATTCCAATTTTGTCAATGTTGTCATTTATTCTTGGTATCGGAAATGAATCCATTTTAGTGACACGGTTTACTTTTCTGTGGTCAGTACATATATAAAAAGCAATATATAGTTTAGTCACAAAAATACATGGTGAATTCCAGTTACTTTTACTACCTGTCACCAGCAGAAACCTCAGGTGATCTCCATTTTTTCATAAAGACCCCATTTTTCACAAAGTAATAAACTGGGACTTGGGTGGCATCTGTTTCAGTAACAACCTTCTGAAAGAAAAAGATCACAAGATCTTGTACCTGTTTGACAATGATTGTCTTTTGTTTCACTGATCACTGATAGCCCGTTTAATAAAGAATTTCCCATACTTACCTAGATTAACGCATATTGAGGTCAGCTCGAACAATGTTACTAAATCACCGCCCAGCTGAGGTCAGCCACTTGTAACACTGCTATGCTATGATGCTATAAATATGTATTTGGATTTTCCATAGGATTTTCTACAAGTTGAGACTATAAATATGTTGCAAAGTTTTCCACAAGAGAAGAACCCTAAACGGCCCCTTTCAGACTATTCACTTGCCTGGAAAAGATATACTTTTTCACTATTACCCCCCTGCCCCCACAGACTGTTTGTTATCGAGTTGTATAAGAATTCATTTGTTTGTTTCTTTGTGCACGTTTTGTTTGTTTGTTTGTAGATATCTATGTTTTGTTTGTTTGTTTGTAGATGTCTATGTTTTATTTGTCCCTATAAACCCCTTTATAAACTCTTGTCCCTGTCAATTCATTTCACGTCAACTTTTTCCATACCTACCTACAGTAGCGTGTATTGAGGTAAAAGACGATAATTATCTGAAACCATTTGGAACAAGCCAACATTAAAGTGTAAATTTTCAAACTTCAAAATAATGAAATCGGTGATTAAATTCTTCCTATACAAATAAAATAATATACATCAACGCCCCAAAGTTTGGGTGTTCTCCACCCATATTCTAGAAACGTTTCTTTTTACATATAATTTTCAGTTTCAATTTTTTTTCTTCCTTCAAGCCATCGACTGGACATACTTTTCTACATACTTTTGTGCAAACGTTGTAATTGCTATCAATTGTTTCCATATTCAGCTGACCGTACACATGACCACCAAAAATGTCTTGATCCATCAAAGTTTATATATTACTAGGGAGCGGAATATATCTTAATCCTCCATTTAGACGATCTGGATATTGACAGTCACAATTACAAGGCTCCACCTGCCTTCTTATCGATCAAGAAATCAATAAATCATTGCAAAATTTGTAAATACTTACCATAATCAATTCATTATTGCCACAAGCAGCTTGTCAGAGGAAAATGGCAGATGTAAGCAATGCTTGGAGATGTGTCTAATTTATGCTTGCTGATTGGTTAATTGATCAGCATGATTGACAAGTGGCAATATGTTAATTGACTCGACTATATATATAGTAGTGTATGGGGACGATATAGCGACAGTGGGAAAATACATTACAGACTCCCTTTTGGACGATACAGTGACAAGACTTTTCAGATCACCCTGGGACAATATATCGACAAGGGGAATTGAACATGGGGAATATTGGGACTGTATAGCAACAAGGAAAAGTGGGGTTGTATAGGGGTAATAGGAATAGAACAGGTTAGGTGATGTCATGGTACTGGATATTGGTAACAATGTAGCAAGGGGCTGACCTGAATACGCGCTACTCTATACACATACAACACAGACATAGATTGATACCATGATAAAGAATGCACCAAAATCATGTGAACTTGATCGAATTCCAACATCACTGCTGCTTGAGTACTTAGATCCAGTATTGCCTTCACTCACTTATGTTATTAATACCTCTCTCTCATCCGTGGGAATTCCCATCTTTTTTTCAAAACTGTCATTGTAAAGCCTCTGCTGAAGAAACCAACACTTGACCATAACGATTTATAGAACTACCACCCAGTTTCTAATCTCCCATTCATATAAAAAATCTTAGAAAAGGTTGTTCTATCCCATCTTGTGTCTCATCTGAATTCAAACAGCATTTTTAGCAATGTACAATCTGCATATCGCCCTTGCCACAGTACTGAAACTACACTTCTAAAAGTAGTTGATGACAAATCTATTTGTTTTGGATAGTGGAAAGATTACAGTCGTCACCCTCTGCAGCATTTGACACAATAGACCATGATATATTACTTCACCGTCTCCAGCCTGTATTTGGCATTCATTATACAGCCTTACTGTGGTTCAAGTCCTACTTGGTCAACAGGACACAAATTGTGTCTGCAAATGGAATACACTCCAGCCCAGTTAATCTATGTTGTGGTGTTCCACAGGGGTCTGTTCTTGGACCTGTTCCCATCATTCTATACACTCAGCCACTCTCAAGTGTCATAGATCATCATCCAGTGTCTCACCAACTGTATGCTGACGACACCCAAATATAAAAATCTAGCCACCCGACTGAAGTTGATCCTACCATCCAAGGTGTAGAGAGGTGCATTTCTGATGTAAAATCATGGATGACATGTAACAAGCTGCAGATAAATGATGATAAAACTGAGGCCATTCTGATCACAACACAAAGACTTTCTCATTCAATCCTTTACCTCAAACAATAAATATCAGCAACAACAACATTAAATTCACACAGTCAGTATGAAACCTAGGTGTTAATCTGGACAGAACTCTCACATTGCACCAACATGTCATGAACATATGCAAGGCTACATATCTTGAGCTGAGACACATCAGTCCATTCGCAAATATCTTTCATTTGATGCCACTAAAACACTTGTGTGTTCATTAGTACTTTCAAGACTGGACTATTGTAACTCAATTCTGTCTGGTTCATCTCAATATCTACTCCAAAAACTTCAAAACACAGCTGCTCGGATCATACATAGAGTACCACAATCAGAGCACACTTCCCGACTGCTCTGTACCCTACACTGACTATCCATTCAATCCAGAATCAAACACAAAATTTGTTCTCTGTGCTACATTTCACTGACGGACTCTCAGTCCAACATACCTATCTGACCTCACCCATGTGTACACACCAGCATGATACTTACACTCCTCTTCTGACAATCATATACTCATTATGCCCCCCATGAAAACAAAGTCATATGGACAATGTTCTTTTGCATACCAGGGCCCAGCAACATGGAATGAATTGCCCACTGAACTTAGACACAAAGACACAGTGATCCCATTCAAGAGTGCTCTTGAAACTCACTTTGACTGCAAGAACAAACTTAGAGACCTAATAATGTTTCCTACCTTAAATATTCTCAGCATGTATTTTTATGTTTTCCAATTTCATGGTGTTTGTTTTTTTTGTAATCATATCATTATACATGTTGATTTTTTATGTTATAGGTGTTTGTCTAATGTTATAAATCACTTAGAGCTTGTAAAGATTAGGCACTTTACAAAATCCTCAATATATATATATATATATATATATATATATATATATATATATATATATATATATATATATATATATATATATACTTCTCACAGATCCTATAGTTATATCATTTTCAGCTAATTTTCTCCTTATACACACCCTATATTACGACTATATTGCAATAAGCTCCACATGACAACATACACTAGTTATTTTCCGTCGAGTTGGGCCAATTTACGTGATCTAGCACAACCAATGGGGAGTTAATATCAAAACTCTGAAATCCCATAAGTCACTGAGAAATTACACCATATGTGCCATTTTAAGTCTTATTATTAAGATTATTATACATAAACATATATTTATAGATCCTGTGCAATTGCATTCTTAAGAGAGCCAGGTCACATACACAAATTTATAACAAAATATATTCTATACAGTTTACAACTATAAATAAAAATATGAAAACTAAATAAAATCATGTACCAAGAGTTACAAAAAATATAAATATTCATAGCAATGCTGCTTAAAGGGGTTGGTGGATGAATGAGAGTCATTGATCCACCAGTGGAAAATATGTAATTAAATCGTTCATGATGCTATAATGTCATATCATTATGTCAATGTTACTCTGACACCTGCTCAGATTAAGAAGCTACAATTGGAAGAAAAGATGAATTCTGGAGCAAAAATATCTCTGAAGTCAATGACATTGCAGGGTCCAAATAAATTATCATTGGGAGAACGTCAACTTAAACACGACAATGACACCAAGAAATCAAAAATGTTGTGCGACTTGATCTTTCCATGAATGCGATCAATGATACAGCAAAGACTGGCGGTATATTTCCACTCCTAGTGGTGATACCGGCACTGATTGATGTGCAGCTCCAGCTGTTGAAAAAGCAGCTGCACTTGGTGCGGTTGGAACTGCTGCCGTCATGGCACTGAAAAAATCAACTGGACAAGGAGAGACGATATAAAAAAGGGACGGGGTCTAAGATTACCAGGAACTAGGTACAGTCAAGGTCTGTGACTACCAGGGACTTTTCGCTAAAATTCTCCATGTCTGATTTTGATTTACTTGAAGCTGCTTGGCGATTAAACATAAAAAACGTCAGAGGTGTTTTCATGCGTGATCAGTTACCAGAAAACCCAAACCGAGTTGAAACTTGTATCATTAATCTCGATGGCCGATCTGGTCCTGGTACTCATTAGTCTGAATACAAGTTTGATCCATGTGGTGCTGTTTATTTTGATTCTATGGATTGGCACCACCGAGAGAATTCTTTAATTTATTAGTGGTTTTGCCAAGGATGGAACCACTGCCCACATCTGGTATTCAAGATTACCAACACAGACATTAACGGATCCACCTATATGTGGCCAGTACTTGCTGTACTCCTGATGTGTCAGAGTCATCAGCGCCACCTCATAAAGTAGTGCATGAGTATACCAGCAGATGACATAGCTGTTCAACATCATTTTCAACAGATTAATATTTTATAATGGTAGATATTTACGGAAGATCTGCTAAAAGCATTGATTTGTCAAAATATGCAACAAGAGATGAACTTGCTGATCTTATGGAATTGGTGTTGCTGTTTTTGTCAGAGCTGCAGCAATCATTAATATTATCATGAAAAAACTGTCTACATGTGCCGGTAAGAAATTACATGAACACACAGAAATAACATGGGCAGCGACGCATGTATATATAAATATATCATCGATACTGTCAATGGGGTAAACAATGGTGTAATATCAGACTGAATTTGCTGCAATTAGCGATATTTATTATCAATATCACAAGAATGCAACCATCTCAGTGCAGGCAACAATGCTGCTTGCAGCAACATTTCCAACGCCACATTTAGAATCCGCCATATAGATACTAATTACCGCAATAATAACTGCCCGACTGGAATAAATTATCGCTCACATAACACTGACGACGTTTCTATTCCACCTTGACTTCAGAATCTTTTTGTGGATTCCAATACAAGTTTTGTTTTAGCTGTCTCGCACATGCACTTACAGTCGCTCAAGTTTCATATTGCCTAGACAGCTCTGACCTAATTTTTTCAATGGTGCTTGTCAGTGAAACAAATTGAGCTATCTCACATTCAGTGGTAGCTGGCAACATAGCCAAAGACAGTTTCATATCATATTTTGGCGTAATTTGCTGCTAGTGTACATCATTCCTCTTCTTGTTGCTGTATCATTTCAAAATCATCGTTGATTTTTTCAACAACAAGTTGAACCACGAGACCATTTTTTTGTAACTGTTCAATCTCAGAAATATTCTTGTTAATATTTTCTTGCTTCATTATATGATAAATATTTAATAGATGTGTAGCAAACATAGACAGTAACGGTCCCTTCATGGGGTACCCTTTAATGAGGCTTTTATTCTTTATGCCAATTTTCTATGCCATTCCATGGTGTACACTTCAATGAGGATTTTCTATTTCTGGCTTATTTTGGCTCATTATCCTTACTGTTTTACCGTGAGGTGTGTGTGTGTGTTTGGGGGGGGGGGGGGCTTTTCCTCTCATGTTAGTAGACACACTTCCAGAACTCCTAGATTGCAAAACGAGATTCTCGAAGTTCAGAAGGTTGTCCAAGTATTTATTCTGCAAACTCTATCTTCAAGATGATATGGAGTGATCATAGACAACTTTTAGCACACGCCCTCCCAAGACAAATCCTGTGTTGTGTAAAAATGAGCACCCTGCGGGGCATGACGTGGTGGGGGTGGGGTCAAATTATCAATGATCAGTACATATTCCTGCCGACAATAGAGCTTGGCGGGTCCCCTACTTATATTAGTTAATTTTCTTTTATAAACCCTGATAAATTATATCCGTTGCGTTGTGGATTCAAACCTGAAATAAGTTTCAGAAGCCGACCATGGAACGAAGTGGATTCTCTAACCTCTCGAATATCAAGTCACCTGAAGGATATGCTGTTGGAAGACATATATTAAGAGAGGACAGAATATTTATAGTTCTGTAATATAACAAAATTTCAAAATCTGTTATAATTATAATTCTGTTTCCATGACAGAAAGATAAGTTTCATTTTATCAGTATAAGTGCACCTGTCTGGTCATGTGATCAGTTGTAAATAAGTACACCTGTAAGGTTATGTGATCAGTTATAAACAAACCTAGCCATTTTTCATTTTCAAACAAACAACATTTATAATTCCTCATAGAGAATTTATAATTTCTCACCGAAAGACAGACAGAAAAAGTTATATCATCACACACAGAGAATTTCTTACTGAGAGAATTTATAATTCTATCAGTACTCCCGCAAGTCGACGATATGTGCTATTCATATAGACATATAACAGACCCGTTTTAATGTATGCTTACTATAAGCCTGCCTAGCCAATAATGTTGTTATTGATCGATTTAAAACAGGTAGTCTATTTGAATAGGGTGTTATAAATGTAGTTAGTCGGTCTATATAAACACAGGTAAAATTATGTTGATATGTCTTCGCCATCCATACCCTTCCCAGCCATCCAGCTCTCCTGATTTTGGGACTTGATTGAAAGACCAACCTGAGCGACTACAATATATGGCTATCTTAGTGATAGATCCATTCCTTTTTATGATGAGAATTTTACTGAAAAATCCATTCGTCCAGCGAAGCCATTTGCTAAAACGGTACCGGCCAAGACCGGACCGGATTTTATATAGCAGGCATCCATGCTGACTTTTCACCCTGCAAACCAGCCATGTTATCTATACGAGACAAGTTCAGTCAGCGGACCCAGCTATCTCAAAGCAGAGCCCGTAGTTTAGTCAAAGATGACGGGATGTCATCATTTTTCTACCTCGG
Organism: Sinohyriopsis cumingii; assembly: GCA_028554795.2. Lineage (NCBI taxonomy): Eukaryota > Metazoa > Mollusca > Bivalvia > Unionida > Unionidae > Sinohyriopsis > Sinohyriopsis cumingii. The sequence continues at coordinate 25,023,512 of CM068836.1, read as the reverse complement.
ATGGTCAAGCGGGATATGCCAAATGATCCAGACCAAGATTAGCAATCCAGTGATAACGACTAGCCTGTTTCATACCAATCATACTCTGATCCTGCCATGAAAAGAACAGAGTTTTGTTTCCAGGCGGACATCAAAGAAATTTATTGGGTGTTACAGACTTTAGAATACCCCTTCCCATGACAGTAACACTGAACTATTAAGTTAAAATGTTGGAAGACTTCATCAATAAGGAAATGCTGTCTTTCCAGATTCTTCCTTAATCCATCAAGATAAAGGACATTAATGACTGTTTGCCTGGTGGTGTGTTTATCTGGCTGATGCCAATGATTTTTGTACAGAAAGATAAACAACAGCTACATTTTGCATACCGCTGGTACAAGACTCATTCAGATTCCTCCTGTACACATATCCATGCGCTAGATAAAAATATGGCAGCAGTATATCCCTGTCCATGTTCTATAAAATGGAGAAAAATATGTTTATGGCCACTTCCAAGCTAGTTTCGAATGTGGTTGCAGCTTCTTCTAAGCTAGATTTGGTGTCATTGGCTATATTCATTTGGCAGCAAAATCAGGCAGTGAACACGCCTGGGAGACGACAGCCTGAATTGTTCAAGTCATCCATAGATCGGCGAATTACTTCATGGCCAATACATTGACCATTACTGCCAGTTTGGACTTGATCAGATGTGGCACATGCCAGCATTCCAAGTATCTTAAGCCGCACCATTTTTCCTTAAAGGACGACCCTATTTGGTCACCTTTATTCTTGGGAGGTGAGACTGAAGAAGACATATTCCTGGCAAGCTCAATATACAGGCAGATACTCTATCCAGGAAGGGTCAGGTCATCCACACGGAATGGTCTCTCTACCTATCATTCTTCGGATTTGTGCACTTTGGGGCATCCGATGAACCCTTTTGTGACAAGTTGGAATCACAAGTTGCATTTTTCATTTCCCAGTTCCAAACCCAAACACTTGATATGTGGATGTACTGTCAATCAGCTGAGAAAGATTCTGGGCCTTTATCTACCCTCCCACGGTCTAGGTACCCCAAATAATCCAAACTTACGGGGTCAGAACTACAAAATAATTCTGATTGCCCCTCTCATTTGGACAAAGATCCACTCAATCTAGCAATATATATACTCAGAAAGATTCCAACATGGCTGAATTTTCTCAAGCAGGCAGGGTTGCAATTTTTCCATAATGCATGACACTTGTCTGGACAGCCTTGGGGAACAAACAGTCTAGAACTTAAATTATTGGGATAAAATCTCTTGAGCAAGAAGGCCCTCTACCCTGAAGGCCTTTTAGGGAAAATGTTCAAGGAATGGTATCAAATCAGTAATATTGCCCCTCTGAGTGACACAATTCCCCAACTGACCTATTTTTCTAGCTCTTCGAGGAGAAAAGCTGAATCTAGTTACTAACAAATGTTGCAGCTCAATGACTTCTGACACATTCTGACATCATAGCAACAATGATATCATTCACGACTTATCAGATTTGTTAGTTAATTTTTATTTCAATTTACCAAAAACACTCACCCCATTTCCTACATGGAACCTGGCCTGGGTTCTTACATGGCTCAACTCAAACAAGTTCAAGCCTTTACCCTGCATTTCACTGAATCTAATATCATGCAAAGCATATTTCCTGATAGCCTTAGCCTCATCATGCAGGGTGAGCGAATTACATGCCCTTTTCAGTTGACCTGAACTATCTTCAATTCATATCAGCTAGCTTTGGGGTTCTCTTGATGCAACCAGACTTTGTTATATGCTCGCTCTTCGACATAGACATGGACTCAGTACTCTATCAAGCACTACTTGAAACGCACGGTGGTAAGTCAAGGCATGCACAAACGACTCTTCCGGTGAACTCTGGAAAGCAGGATATCGCTTTGTGGCTGAGGTGGGTTTTTATGCTCAGCAAACTTTGAAGTCTCACAAGATCAGAGTCACCTCGTGAAGATTTCAGATCATGAGATGAGAGCGATCTCTGCAAGCATCGCGCTCGAACGTAACATTTGGATCCAAGACATAGTAGTAGATTTTAGCTGTCATGCAGAGTCAACCTTCTTGAGCTTTTATCTTAGAGGCTTAGCTTTGCACAGACAAACTCTGGATCTGTTTGGTCCGGTGACAGTGGCCCAGATGACCACCAGACTCAGATAAGAGTCAACTAGGCCTATTAGTTTTGCATGATTCACCAATGCAATTTTTTTGGTAAACAGATTTCAATACTCAGCTTCTTAACTGGGTAGGGATCACAATCGTGTGACCTTTGGCTGTGTTGTTAATCAGGAGAACGGGTTATCGTACACTTGGGGGGAATCATGCCATAATTCCCTTGTATAATACCCGAGGTAGAAGTCGGATGATCAGCATCCCCTCCTCTTATTACCTATTCTCCTCACTTTAATGTGACTGGGGAATGTGTGACACCTGGCCGTGGTAAGGGGAGGTAATGGACAAGAGTTATAGCCCTTTGAAGTAGATGGAAACGATTATCTTTCATCTTTTTAGTAGGCTGGATTCTTAAGGTAACAGGCTTATATCTAAGCATTTATATGATCAAGTTATTATTCTCTGAGAAACATAATTTACTTTTAAAATGTGCTTCTTGAGAGAATACTTAAAACATTGCAAGCATGTTCGCAAGTCTGAGTACATGTACAGTGATACCACACAAGCTTGGTAGTGTTTTTTTGAAGACAAAAAAAATTAAGAATCCTATATTAGAACAATATTGGGACATATTACATATTTAACATCTGAGATAATACTTGTTATTGACCTATTATGTTTAAAGGTTTTATGTGATTATTTTTTAAAATCACTTTCATTAAGAATAAATTTCCTATTTGCCATGGATGTGCGTTTAGTCAAGAGGTTATAGGATTGGCACATGCCAAAACAACAACAACAACAACACACACACACACACATGTATGCATGTATGTATGTACAAACACATTAAAAAGTATAGATACTTAGGTGATCTTTAGGAAAAGTCAGTAGGGCAGAAGTTAAATCAACTTTTGACTGAGTCTGTAACAATCTTTACACTTTCAAGTGTGAGCTTGAGTCTGTTCTTCTTTCCTAAGAACACCAATAATAATAATAATAATAATGCAAAAAATAATGTCCTTTATGGTTGGTGATCATCAATCTTACAACTTACGGTCTAACTCGTGCACAACAATTTCCTTGCCAGGGACATTTCCTTGTAAGTGCGAAAAGTTCTCCAAAACATTATATAAAAAATCTTGTTATGCATGTTATCTCTGTGTCTTATGCATGGAATAACAAGCTTTGATAATAATACGTTTCAGAATCCAAAAAGGGAGATTACAAAAGTGGCCCAGTTTATTGATTTTCCCTACACGGATGTACTTATATCAGCTGTAGCGGAAAGATGCGATTTTAAAAATCTCAGAAAGACAAATGATGAAATTAAGGCTGACTATATGACTAGAAACCATGCATTTGATGGAAAGCAATTTATGTACAGAAAAGGTCATTCGCTAACTAAAATATTGTGCACAGTATAGATAAATAATGGGAAACAATTACAGCAAGAAAAAGGGAGCCAAAGATAAATAATGGGAAACAATTACAGCACGAAAAAGGGAGCCAAAGATAAATAATGGGAATCAATTACAGCAAGAAAAAGGGAGCCAAAGATAAATAATGGGAAACAATTACAGCAAGAAAAAGGGAGCCAAAGATAAATAATGGGAAACAACTGCAGCAAGAAAAAGGGAGCCAAAGATAAATAATGGGAAACAATTACAGCAAGAAAAAGGGAGCCAAAGATAAATAATGGGAAACAATTGCAGCAAGAAAAAGGGAGCCAAAGATAAATAATGGGAAACAATTACAGCAAGGAAAAGGGAGCCAAAGATAAATAATTTACCTAACACATGTACAGAACAGGTACAGTATGCATAAGTAGAGTCTAAATGCAAAAGAAATTTGGCCTCTAATCTACCAACACATTATTTGCCGGGAGATTGGGGGTTATGCTGTATCTTCAACTAACTAATCATACCAAATGGATTAGACCCAGATCTGCCATTGAATTATGTGACGGCAGCTCTAGGTCTGTGCAGTTCGCAGTTTTACTTGACGTATAAATAGCATATAATGTACATAAAAAGTGAGACAACATTGCATCAGAAAAGCCAAACAAGAAAATACAGTTCACGTACAAAAAAAGATGTAAAGAGTGGTGAAAATAAATAATACAGATGAAACAGAAATATTTGGGAAAATGTTACACACAGGAAAGACAAATAATTTGGAAGCAACTTATGTCTGGATAAGGTGGAGGCAGCGATACCAATTCTTCTACAGAAAATAACAATTAATGATCAATCATGCAAACTCTTAATACAAGAAGTGATAGTAGTAGTACTAGTAGTAGCTTTAGAAGTAGTAGCCTAAGAAGACAAACTAACGATTAATTCCGTTTCTAAAATTTTGCATCCAGTTGCATAGAATTAGATCGATTAAGATACAGTCTGAGATAGAATGATGGACTATTGAAAGATAGAGATATAGGTTGATAGAGTATTTTGTGACTGCATGCATCACAACTTTCTCCCAAATGCATTGATAGATTAAGTGATTGATTGATTGATAGATGGATGAATGGATGGACAGAGAGATAGAGGGAGACAGGGTGATAGAACATATGCAGTCTCTAAATACTCAAGTGTTTTTCACTTCAGGGATCGCCAGAGAATGAAAAAATTGGTTTACTGTTGTGCAGAATGAATTTTTTTGACGAGAACTTTGAATGCTGGATGTATGGTAGTGATGTTAAATTCAAGTTTTTCTCGTCAAATCTGAACACGTACCAAATCAGCATTGAACAAAGGAAACAAACTAAGTCCGTCCTTAGAAGATCAGAACTGCTCGATACACGTAGCTAGAGCAAATCTGTTGCTTCAGCATGGAGTTTGTTTTGTATAGAAACACAATAAAAACAAACAGAAACAAATTTTTTGAAGTAGTGACCTTTTTATGAATATGAGTTCATACACATTTCACTCGTGATAATAATTCTGATGTTTATGCAACTTCGGCTATAATAGAAATATGGGATCTTATTTTTCTTTTTAGACCAAATTAAAATCTAGCCTTGTTCTTTATGACCCGGCACAAGGCATGTAACAAACAGATTTTCATTATTAAATAAATTAATTCTGTTCAGAAATATCATTTGATAGCATAGTTATAAAAGAATTTAGGAACGAAATAAGAACTTTTAATAACTAATGAATATAAACTTTCCGTGGTCGTTAACCAAAGATGTTATGGTCTTCTAGATGACTGTATTTTATGTCATGAAGTCAGATTAGAACAAATGTTAAATCTTCCATTCTAATTTTTTCTTCTTCTGAAATTCATTTGACCCAATGAGGAGCACGTAGTGGCAATATGAGTAGTGTGCATATGAACGTAAATAATACGGAAATTCATACTGCCAAACAATGCATTGCTGGCTGTCATTTATCAAGTCGATTTTTGAAGGATTACCAATTTTCCAGATGAGTAGATTGATTGGCTATTCTTACCAAAAGGAGTCTGACATTTTATCAGTAAAGTACAGCGAAATCTCTGTGTGAAGTTCTATGTGACCCACTGTTATGCGTTGGGGTGGTATGCTCCCAATATTTATTTGAATTACTGTGGAATTCCCACCCTGGCTCGTTTTGTAGGAAGTGAAATTAGTGATAGAGAGAGGTAAAGCTCCGAGCCCCCAGTCAGCAATACCGACAATTAAATTATTAAGAACACAAAGGTGAAATTCAAAAGAATAACAATTTAATACAAATTAAACGATACTAATTTCTCAACCAATCTTCTTCCTCTCGACCATGAAACAACCTATTTCATCACGTGATTATAGTGTGAGATGGCTTTTCCCTGTACTTGGTTTCTACTCGTCTGTGTTTACTCCGCCAATTCCTTTCCTCCTTCCAGCGTTCTCCGTACTCCGATTCTTCCTATCCTCTTCCCCTTTTGTCTCCTTTTCTCCTCCTCCTTCTTTCTCTCTTTCTCTCACTATTCTCAACAATATCACAACAATCAGACGCATTTCTGTGCATTACATTCCCACAAGTGTACACAAATATTCAAATATCCATATTATTTAAATTTACACACTGCAACCATTTCCAAAGTTACAATTTAATTCAACAACTGCAAAATCTAGAATATCACATAAATAAATACACTAGTTTACCACGAAGTAACTAAATAGCGAATTACAATATTAATTCTGACGAGCGAGCAATCTACATAATCATAGCTCATTTCTCAAGTACGCATGTAAATTAAACAATACAAAGGTAATTCTACGTACTAACGATTCTAGTAAGTAAATATACATACTGCACATAATTACAATTACAATGCCGTAACATTCTGCAACAATCGAGCAAATAACTCACTGACCTTTACGAAGCTTTCTGTCCTTGAATGTACCAAGTTTTTTCCCGCCAAATCACGAGTGGCTCCCGGAGTGATTATTTCTCTTGACCAGTACGATGGCTTACAATCACTAATTCATTCCCAGCCCAAATGACTGTTAAATTCTGGTTCGAATTGATGGCCCCACCCTTTCTCAGTTCTGATTGGATATTAATTCTACCCAAGTCAGTCAGTTTAACAGACGAGCCTCAGGCCATCTGTCAACGCGGGGAGATTTACAACAGCATCGAGGGTCGTTTGTTCTAAAACAAAGCTTCTAACGTCTACATGTTAGTTTTGACACCTAACGAAGAGAACTCTTGTACAAACATGAATCGCCACGACAGTGCAGGGTCGACATACTCATGGCGCTAACCCATTCCTTTGTTTCTGACTTACGTAATCGTGGGCAGGCAAACGTGACAACCCTGACTACGTGGTGATTTCATGTTGTCAGAGATTTCACCGTACTTTACTGATAAAACATCAGACTCATGTGGTCTTACAATGTACGATGTCTATCCTGATACATACGTTGTTTGGGTCAATGTCTTACTACCTAAATAAATGACGTTATATCAACACATTTCCACAAATTAAAGTCTGATAGTCTGACATTTCTTATTCGTGTATCTCCTTCCTAATGGAGGCGATTTTTGACACAAACAAATGGACGCCTTTACAAGCTCAGTTGACATGCATTTTAGTTAATTGAAATGTGATGTAAGCCGTGGAAAGCCGACATCATTTTAAGCTGAAGCATGTTTCTTTATCGAAATCATTAAAAATTTACTAATATTGAGGAAAGTGATTAGATAGCTTTGTTTCATTGAAGATACTTTTGAATTCTTTAACCAACTTTGGCATTCCCAGCTTCCATTGTATTCTAGTCAACTGAAATATAGGTCAACATAACTTGAAAACATGTCCATTTTTGCATGTAGATGAAAACTGTCCTTGGCCGCTTATCGGTCCATCCCCTGGGTGCGATTTTCCATTAGTACACCACCGAATGCATATGCATGTGCATACAGAGGGAGTTGTGCAAATGTTGTAGGTACACGATACACTATTATTCTCTAGTATGTGTTGTACATTCATTAGAAATTCCACTCACAGAACCACCTCAATCATGGTGAGTAACTATTGAACACAATAATAAACTGTGGGAAACGCTGAACAAGGTTAGATTGGTAACAGTATTCATACCAAGTGCCCGATAATGGACTAGTAACAGATATCCATATGAACTGCCCCAATAATGAACTGGTAACAGTATCCATGCTAACTGCCCTGATAATGGACTGGCAACAGTATCCATACTAACTGCCCCGATAATAGACTGGTAACAGTATCCATACTAATTGACCTAACGACAGACTGGTAACAGTATCCATGCTAATTGACCCAATGACAGACTGGTAACAGTATCCAGTAGAAACTTGATGTTGTCTGCTTTCAAGATAGGACTGAAACCAAGTTAAACTTTTATTACATCTAGTTAAAAAGATAACTGATTTTTCGAATTGCAAATTTTGAAAACTTTTTGCTTAAACCACTGATTTTGAGACAATTCAATGTTTTGATGGTCTTGAGATGAATAGCAGAGAATGTCTGAATTATTATTTTCGCTTTAAATTTATGAATCATTATATTCCTTTAACTCGTCTATACAACATGTTGATGGCAATAAAAAGTTTATTGCACGTTTTTGCCAGTATTAAAAAGCTTCTGCATAAACTCTCGTTGAGAGAGAAATATGAACAAATATGCAAGCTCTCTTTGGGATAGGATAGAAATATGATATGTCTGCAAATACTGGGATATAAATATGAACAAGTCTTCCATCACTCATTGCAATAAAAATATGAACGAATCTGCAAACTTGCTGGGATGGAAATATGAGCAAGTCCGCAAGCTGCCTTTTTGATACGATAGAAATATGAACAAATTGCCTTCAACATTTTACTGAAGGCAAATTTTATGGATATTAATGCTGTAACTGTTGTTTATTATATACTGGATGATAAACATCTGATATAAATGTTCAATCTGCATTTCTGTATCACACACCCAGATTGTAACTAAAATGTGTCTTCTCTGATGTCTACCCATCGATCACGATGCATTTAAATTGGATTCACACTGTAAAGCTACAGAAATTTAGAAAGGTGAGAAAGGTGTTATGTAATACAAACAAAACTCTGTATTTTTTCCTTTGTCATTTTATATGGTTTATGAATATAACTCAGCCTGATGGCCTCAGAATTATCCCCATGCCATCCCAGACTTAATTACTCTGACTACGGTACTCATATCAAATCATGTACATAGTTTTGTGCATCTATCTACTCGATGACTGTGAATTCACATGTTTTTGTTGGTATCAATTTATATTGTTTTGTTAAAAATGCTGTTACAGCCGTACATATTGTGAAATTGCTTCTGTTTTTTTTTTCCACAGAAGATTTAACTATCGTCGGTCCTTACAACTTTTGTAGTTATTACCAATCATGAATCCATGAATACTGGAAGTCCCCCAAAATACTGAATTCACAGTACAGTGTGACCCCGCTATAGCGCGCTCCATTATAACGCGAATTCGGATATAACGCGGTCGTGGTATGGCTCCTGAAATTTCATATACATGTATTTTTCTTGTGCGCAAAAAAATTCTTAAGTATTACGAAGAAAAAAATGTAAAACGTTGCTTATCGTTTTGGGGAAGAGATCGCGTATGAATAATACAAGACGATCGTGGCTTGACTCCTGAAATTTTATAAGTATTTTTCTCGTACACGAGAAAGTATTTATTTCGTACACGAAAAAGTATTTTTTTCTTTCTTCTTAAAAGTAAAAAGAAGAAAAACGCATAAAATATTTATTTTGGGATCGCGTAGGTCTTCGCCAATGTCGCAAACTTGGATTGTTTTTCCTTATTGGCTGCAAAACATACCATGTGGCTTTTTTCTTTGTTGGCGACATTGTTGGCTGTTTAAACTTTTATATACAACCATTGGTTTGGAGTACAGAAGTTCAGAGGCCCTATGAAAGGAAGCCGCAAGCTGACTATAAAATGCACTGAAATTTATATATTGTTACATAAACAAATTCTTTGTCCATACTGACAAACCATCTAAACAGTACATTGTTATATCATAATCCGCTTATCCTGAAATCTAGCGTGAGTTCTGTATGTTGTGAAATATCCGCTTTTTTGTTGTTGACATTTCTGGTAACGGAGATCAACCGGGCGAGGCATTGTCTCGTAATCTATCTTTCATCGGAATTTCGGCTGATCGCTAGTAATTCATATATTTACAAAGACTGACATTTGTATGTGGATGGTAAGTAAAATTCCTCTTCGTTTCACTCAGAATTAAGTTCTTCAGAACGCTCACGTTTTCTGTAATAATCCTTATCATCAGAACACCTGCATCTCTATCGTCTGTTGACCCTTTGTTAATTTTCAGACGCATGCGTGGAAGGCAGCATGACGCTGCTACCACAAATGGAAAAAAATACATCTTATTTATTGGTTTATTCAGTAGGCATGGAGGGACAGTGACTAGAATAGTCTAAACGACGGCCAATTCCTTTTTAAAAATATACCCAGATAAAATAGATTGCTGAAATTTCAAAGGAAACATATTACCTTTGAAGCACCGACTGTTATGAAAACGTGCTCAGCAAATGAAAAAAAATACCAGTCTCAATCATGCAGTACAATTATTTGATGTTGCCGCCACAATAAGAAATGGGCATTCGTTTGGTTCTCCAAAGCTGTCCTTTAGCGGTGACTTCAATAGCGCATGCACCCTTCATCAAAGAAAGCCGACTAAAGAACTTTTCTTCAAAGGAAGTCAGTACCAAACTGAAATAAAAGTGATGGAATCTGATGGATTTTTGCATTTTCCGACGTGACTGGAACACGTTAACTGTGCTGTGAAAGTTTCCTTTTTGTAGGAGAAATTTTATGCTTACGAACGCTACCAATGGGGGCTTAAAACGCAAACTAACTTTTACCGACTTTGAACGTACTTTAAAGTAAATGTGTTTGGTCATTCATTACGTGATTGTGCTATGTTTTTCCGCTGAACTCAGACCAGTATGACCTGTTACAAAATCATTGAATATTTTAAAGCTGTGTGTGCATATTTTCGATGGAATCATTTGTATTGTGGATTCAAAGTATATGATGAGGTTCACAGGTGAGTACACGGTGTTGATACTCTATTCATGCTATACATTAGACATTTATATATAAACAGGATTCACGTATATGTACCAATTCATGGTTCTCTAAATAAAGTAAACTATTATATTATGTTTTCTGTTTTCACTACAGGTGTATTTCTCATTTAATACGCATCAATTCAAGATGGCAACTGTGCCGACGAAGCACGTATTTTACCGCCCGCATTTATTACCCACCCCCATCCCCAATTTTCTTTGTTGTTTTTTTTTTTTTTGGGAAAAAAAATCCTACACAGGCATCTGCTTATTTATAAATCTCATATAAAAAGTAAACAAAATGATTATTAAAAGAAACCGCAAACAATTTCAATGTCACTGATATATACATTGTGTTCTCATGAAAAATTAAATTAGGGCATTGTGAATGTATTATTTTTGGCATGCAAAATGAGGTATATTTTGTCATGGTTTGATAATGGCATTGCCACGTTTCAGAGACTTTCTTTTCATTCTGTACTTTACATTTTGTTTTAAATTTATTCATGATGATGAATGTAGTAATTGACTAATATTTATTGTATATGTCTTTCTCCAAAGGTAGGTCAATGTTACCTACATCTCAGGCTTTTGTGTTTCACTTAATTTATAGTTCTGTTTATTTTTCTTTCGTCGCAAAAAAACCTTCAAATATGTTGATCTCTACACATTCAGAATTTGTTTAATGTAATAAAAGCTGTGAGTGAAGGATTTTCCCCAAAATTCTTTAAATCTTCAGCTAGCTCAGTTCCTTGACAGAACTAGTGCCTTGCATAAATTAGTATTGTAAATTGTTTTTATATATGTCAACATGATTTAGTATGTACAGTGTGACCCCGCTATAACACGGTAGTTGGGAGCCATAGAATCCGACCGTGTTATGAACCGAATCGTGTTATAAGCAACCAAGTCAGTTAGCTTAAGAAAATGTACCCCCCACCCCCGTACATTTTTGGTCATCAGCCTTTTTATTTTGTACCTCATCTGCTATTGCGTTCTCAGCTTCATAATCTTTCACTGTGTTCTGTACATTATTTCTCTCTTTTATTGTTGTTGTTGTACCCGCTTCCTCCATTTTGGAAAACACCCTTCTAGCATAGATACGTGGCACCTCATTGTAGTTGGGATCCATAGTGTACCACATAGCCAGAGCACATCGTTGACCTTTCAGGACTGCTTTAACACCGTGAAATTCTCCAGCATTAAAAGCAACTAAACGACGACACTTAGGCTGCACAGAGACCTAAAAAATTAAAAGGAAATTATAAAAACACATATCACCATTTACATAATACATGATTACAATACAAAAATGTATGTTACTGTCAATACTATTTATATTCACAATATTGTAATATGTGTGGAGTACTGAAGAGGTCCAAGTTGGCCTAACACTGTTCACCTATTTACAAGACTAAACAGTTCACTAAGCAGGCTTAAGGAGTATTTGAATAATATAACTTAAGTAAAGTATCCCCCAGATATCATGTCGCTTTTATATATTTTATCACAGCAAAAAATGTGTGTATCTCAGTCATCATCAAACTCGTCCAAGAGTTTGTTGATATAAGCTTATTTAAATATTTCTGAGATATAAGTCTGATTAAAATCAGATGCAAGATTACCTGATTAACATTAGATTATCTCTTTCATTATTAAACTTGTCAGGGACAATAAAGATATTTTTCATTCCATTCCCTCATTCTTCTTATGTTCTCTTCATCATCCTTTTTTCCTTTTCCCTCCTTTATCATTTTCTTTACATTTCCTCTGGCTTCCTTATATTATTTATCTCCATTTTGAGACGGTGGTAAGTACAGCCATTTGCATCCTCCATTCTCACCAGTATTTCATCCACCATCCCAATATCATCAATCACTTCTTGCAGCTTTTTCATTTTGTCCAAATGATTACCTGTCATCTTCTTAGAGTATTCAATGTTGAATGGCGCGAATGACGAGCGCTTGACTTTGTATTTGTCAAGCACGGATGTGAAGGAAAACATCCCTTACACTCACTTCACATATTATCTACTATCCAGACAAACGTACGCGAACGCATACAAACCCCCAAATCTACTATCCATACACGGGAAGAAGAAGAAAAAACAATCAGAAATATACTATCCACATACGGGAAGAAGAAAAAAATATTTTATACAATCCACCAACCCCAAAATCTACTACTACTACACACACGGGAAGAGGAATAAAAACCACAACATCTAGTATCCACACAAACGTACACGAATGCACAATAACCACGAAATCTACTATCCACAAAAGGGAAGTAGGAAAAAACTGTTATATACTATCCACAAACCCCCAAAATCTACTATGCACACACTGGAAGAGGAAAAAAAACCCCACAATATCTACTATCCACACAAACGTACGACGAACGCAAGAAACCCCCAAATCTACTATCCGCGCATGGAAAGAAGAAAAACGATTATATACTATCCACAAACCCCCAAATCTACTATCCACACACGGGAAGAGGAAAAAACCCACAATATCTACTATCCACACAAACGTACGCGAGCGCATACACACACACACAACACACACACACACACACACACACACACACACACATATTAGGAAAGGAGTGAGTGTGTATAATCACACTACTCCACATTCACACCAAATGGCAACTCTAATAGTCTCCTTTCTAGAGATTTGATTAGCCCTGAGAAGGCCTGTTTTTTTAAACTCCAGATACACCCACTTAATGTTGGTATCGCCGAGGCCGGTCACTACAGACACATCGACGGCTCCAATCGTTGTTCGAATTGATTTGAGTGGTTGGAAATGCAGAAGGGAGATAAATGGTATCATCATCCCAGTTTTCACTTTGTGGAATAGTGAAGACTTCCCTCCTTCTATACCACTATTGGCATTTGAACTAGTATGTCCTTTCTAGAGTATTGGAGTAGCCCTGAAAAGGGCTGTTTTCGTGGACGGGGAGTTATGGCAAACTTTTATCGTCTAAGATTGCGTTCCCCTCTGGGCAGGCTTTCTCAAAGGATGGGGTCTGCTTCTTCGGAAAGAGAGGGAGAACTCATTCGTGTCTACACGTCAATTGACAAAACCTCTATTTGGCTCCTGCTGTTGTTGTTGCTGTTGCTGCTCTCTCTCTGCTTCTGAAATCTGTCCTTCTCCGTCCATTTTTCTTTCTCTTCTTGAATTCCTCTCTGAAGAGCTCTTCTATCAGGTCTTCGGTCACTTTCAACATTCTGGCATTCTCTATCTCTTCAGGTTTGGGTATCAGACTTTGCCTGACAGGATGTAAATTCACGTAAGCTTCGTCCAGCATGGCTAGTCTTGAACACACTGGAGGATGAGTCAACAATGGATGGTTAGAATTGTTCGTTCATTGGATTTAAGTCGTTGTTGACCATGCGGGCATGTACGACTGGTTAATGCCGCCACGGGAGGCTAATTAATTTTTTCGAGGGTGCACTGATCTTATGACGTCACCCCGGTTCCGTGCGAACACGCTCTTCGGGGCACCTGATTTATGGACGATCGTGAATCGGCCCACACACTCGTCTTTAATGTCCTAGTTGGCAGGGAGAAGAGGGACCCGAGAGGCAGACCAAACGCCGCCAGAGCGTACCTGAAACGCCATGGCCTACTTTATGTCAAATTGTACCCTCCTTCAAATTGTATTCCTCCTTCACTGCTTCAGTTAGAGATAAGGGGTGCAAGGTGTGATGAAATAAATTAACGACTTCAAGTTGATGATAATTGTGTAGCCCTCGGCAAACTGATCAGGCTAATGGCATTGATCATTCAAGACACTTGTTCCCCATCACTTTCATGTTGTTGAACGGTTTTCTCCCTCTGGTTTTTATTCTTCTTCACTTTTGGTTTTAGATATTTGTAGTTCACTTAAAACCTTATCATCTTCCATATGCTGAATTGCGAACTCTTTGTCATCTTAAAGATAATCTACCACGGTCAGACTGGAGACTGCTTCGCTTCATATTGTTCAGGCGCGGACGCGATAGAAAACATCCCTGCGATTTTTGATGGGTCGGAACGCTATGATTGTTGATTTTAGGGTGAATGATAGAGAGAAATCAAAGAGTATGTATAATGAAAAAAAAAAAAACAAACTGAAAACAAACCACAGACACAATTTTTTCAAAAGACATTTTTTTTCTGACAACAAGCAACTAACAATCAACTATAAAACATTTTTTTTCTAACAAACAAATTATTTTTGACAAAGGTGACAACGTTGTAAAGTCAAGCTCGGCTTCCACTGATGGAATTCATTGGGTCATTGATCTACACTATGTTTCCTAGCTAAATACAAGAGATAGCCATAATGGTCACAAAACCATCGATCTACTTTGTTATCGTTTCTAGAAGAGTGACGATCAAAATAAGTCACTAAATGTTGTAAAGAATATTCAAGACTGTGTCGATGAAGAAAATACACATAATATTGTCCACACACCATGGAATCTCTGCCTTTAAATGTCACATTATTGAATCGTGTCGTCTGTGCATAAAGTCGATGATGTCGTCGTCCAAAGGTAGTAATCCATACGAATCAAAATACTCAACACAACCATCACGGGGGAAAGTAGACAGCTACCCAGTGGATTCCTGGGAGATGACTGTCGTCCGCGTTGATGACATGATTTTGTTGGTCTTGAGGTTTGCGATGAGGCAGTTCATCTTTAGCACACACGACAGGATTCCAAGAAGTAGTGTCCGAACTGTGATTCAAAAGGTAATAACGTCTCTTGTATCCATTCTTGTATTGTTTTTATTTTTCTGTTTTTTTCACAGGTAATGATAAGTCATCAATTCAATCCGAACATTTTGCTTGAAAATCTCTGACAAGAGAGATTCGATGTGATGGATCTCTAGAGCCATCAGTAGAGGAGAGGAGTGATAAGGCAAGTCTTTATACCACTGATGCAGCACGGCTTCTTCCGAGATGAGGCTCCAAGTTTCGACCAGATACTCGTCCAATTTTTCTTCTTTACTCAGCATCAGACACGTATGGTGTTGAATTTGACTGGGATGATCGTTTTGACATCCATAACAATCTTTCTTGATCAATTCCGTATTTTTTTTTTCTGCCAGGTGTTTGGCAAAACAGGAGACTAAATGTTGTTCTTGTTCTGGCCATCTGGACATGACCACTACATCCTCTTCCTCTTTGTCTTGGGGTTCTTCTTCCACGGTATCCTCCCATTCCATTTCCATAGATTCTCCACCATTCAAAGAGGGATTACAGTCTTGCATTGCTTCTACTAGGCCAGAATGATTCTCTCAAACTGTTGATTTCTATCGTATTGTCGAATTCGGCATGCAAGATGACGTTCACCGTGTGGGGTAGAGGTGCTGTAAATTGAAGTTCCACACGAATCTGACAAGATTATATAGGGTGGAAATGTCCCTCGTCGCTGCCTTGGTCTGGAGTAAAATCAAAGGCCTACAAAGTGTAACCTTCTGCATAATCCATGTACGTAATGCCGTGAGTGGTGATGGTTCCTAACTGCCCGGTGGCTTCGTATAGGGATAAGTACGACCTCAAGGAATTCTTCTAGTCACCAAACTTAGGTTTGAAGGGTCTGGGACACATGGTCTTATCATCGCAACTGACCTCGATCTTGGATACGTCTTAGTGATAAAAGTTGAAAGGATTTTCTTTGCCGACTCCGTAAAAGGCTGCATTGCACATGATACCAAGGATTAAACGTTTGGGTAACTGTCCTTGGAACAGATGATCTTGCATCAACAGAGTGCTCTCCAGCGTATCAGATACTTGACGATCATTCTGCTCAAAGTGTGACTGATGTCGTTTCCCACTTTAGGTATCACTTCCACACGTAGGACATAGAGTATGACAGTTTTGTAAGCGTCATCAGTTTCATTCATCTAATGGAAAGCGGCACTGCTAAGATTCAGTCTCAGACGAACATCCATGCCGTTCAGCAAATACATCTCTTCCAAACACATGTTTAAATGCAAACGATCCATCAGTTCTAAACTTTTGTTGAGTCCTATGCTTCTGTTTCGTCGTTTAACAGATCCCTTACTGCGGCCTTTCTTTGGATCCGTTTCGGTGTTGTAAAATTTCTATACCACACAAGCAACCAGATGCGGGTTCTTGACTTCTTTTCCGTACATCAAGAGATTTTCCAGGTACGCTCGGTAACGGTACGTATCCATGTTGCTACTGACCAGTTTGTTATTCAAGTTCAAATCCACTGAGCTGAACAAGGAATGCATACATTTTTGGACGGAAGCCAATGCTTCCACGTCTAGATTACTTCCATTCGGATCGAGAACTTTGACCTTCAGGTACAAGTAACTGCTATCCAGAACGATGTAATCTTCGGGCTGTCCTTTGATTTCAAACTCGATGGAGGCTAATCCTGAGTCCTTGACAGAGAAAACGGGATGAAATTCGACCCATTGGGATTCTTGCATCGTCATCATAGTGGGTGGCATGGCAAACATATCCAGTTCCGACTTGGAACAGGCGCAATACTCTCGGTGCATCAGTTTTGTCTCTATGATTTAAAAATCAAAAATGTCTTAGTCTCCGACGGTTTTGTTTTCTTCGTCTTTATAGTTTTATGAGTGTGATGTCCTCCATAGGAGTGTTTTCGACGTCTCTTTCTGCCTTGTCCTTGCTTTGGCGTCAGGGAAGCAGGAATTCCTGACTCAGCAGTGTCCAGGGCATTTATGGAAGTTTCTCGTCGGCCCAAAATGTCTTTGCCCGTTTGATGCAAGACATTTTTGCCTGTCTCAAGAAAGCTTCTTTGGAGTTTTGTTTGTCGATGATGACATTTTGGAGAAATTCTCTGCCTTGCGTAAACGCGGCGTCTTTCAAGGCGTGCAATCCTCGTGTCACCAACGGTTTCAAAACCGGGGCTATCGAACGAAAGTTGTTTTCTCAACATATCTCTTAAACACTGTCCTCGCTGTCGAGCGACTCCTCTGTACACTAGATGCATGACTTACGAATCATTAGAGAATCGTTTTCGAAAATGGAGTTTCACCGTGACTTTCCCTTTAGTGAATGAAATATTTTGTCCCATATCTCCTTTTATAGCAATGTTGACAGTGTCAAAATACCACTTACTGACGGGCAAATGATACAAATTCGCGGTGAATGTGATATGTGTTTCCACCGTTCTCGTCAATAACCGTGGCAGAATCCACTTTGAAAGGAGTGACACGCAGTTACAGTACGGAAGTGTGTCCCACCACGTTGTACTCCACTACATCGGAGTACACAAAGATCAAACTGAGTCCTTGGTTCAATTTTACCGGGGAACGAAAATATTTTTCATAATCCAGGTTCCTGATAGAAGTTGGTATTGGGCCACCTGGCTTAATCTGGCTTAATCATCTAATATCTACCACTTTGACGTGATGAAATTTTATGAGTTGGTGACGATCTACTTTATAGTACTCAGTGATGACACATTTTTGTTTTTGTCCAAACAAAATATATCAAGATGTGCATTAAATTTGGTAGCAATCGCGTTCACCAGATGTTGACCGCTAAAATAATAGTCTGCATTAATTTTAAACTTATAGGTGTACCATTGAATTAGCTCGTTCGGTAGTATTGGCCTTGCGTCAGCTTCAGTTACAACAGCTGAGTGAGTGTTCAAGTATTCTTGCACTTGAACGTCATGAACTTCTACCTCAAAAGTGTTTTGATTTAGAAGGACGTTTATGACTTGTGTAGGGTGAATGATTTTCAACAAAGCCACTTCCCAATGGGCTTCGTGATCAAACTGGATGGCCCGATGTAATTTGGAGGTGTAACAATACAACGTATTGTAGGGAAACACCTCTATAGAACTGTCACTGGGTAACGGTAAGTAAAACTGGTTGTTGTTGTTCATAATTCCAGACTTCTGCTGTCCGAGGTGTCACTCGAAGTCAGAGTTATTGGAGTGGTGACTGCTGCGAGGATGACTGACGTTAGGCGCAAGGCTTCCGTTGTTCCCGTTAGAGGAGTGTTTCATGGAAGGATTGGGAAGAAGTTAACCGATGCAATTACTCAGTAAAATGGTCCACAATTGTTTGTTTCCTTGTTGACACAAGATACCACAAAGATCTGGCAGAAAAAGACGATTTGCATTTTAGGTACCCATTCTTTACACCACACCAATAAGGGTTGCTTTTGTAGATCTTGCAGAGAAGAACTAAGTAAATAGTGGTCACTGCGGTGGTAGCGGCAGCTGAGTCTGTGTTGAAGGGCATGATGGTCACTTCTTTTTATAGTCGATGACTTGCGAAGCGTCCATCCAAGAATCAAAATTAGGAGGATATCCTTTCCAACGTCCTTTGACTTCTTTGACGCTGTGTTTTCCCACTTTACGGGTTCTTCGTTCAAGAATGCTTTCGATGTCGTACACTTCGTGTACGTTTTTCGTCACGCGTTGTAAGTCCGGTAAGTAAAACGTTCCTTTTAACACTTCCCGGTTCACGTCTTCTAATTTATAGACGACAGGATGACGGCAACGCCCTCATCCAGAGACACAAATGCGTACCCAATCTCCTGCTGTCAACACTCCACTTTACTTGGAGACAGTCACCGTCGGAGACGTACCAAACGGGCACTCAAGAACGGCCACTTCGTTTTTGGGAGTCACTTCTTGGGGGCACGTCTGATGCTTCGATGGTAAGATTGGTTGTACGCTTGAACCAAGTGCGGTAAGACGTCGATGTACTTGAGAGTGTGTTGATGCGTAAAATATTTCCACATGCGTTCTTTCAAGGTGCGATGGAAACGTTCCACAATGCTGGCTTTTGTTTCGGGATTCCTGGTGGTAAAAAAATGAATGTCACGTTTCTTTTATTCTTTAGAAAGCTTGGTTCAGAAATTCGGTGATTCTGTCGGTTTGTCATCGAAGAGGGTGACGACCGCTTTGTTTCAACACCAGTTGGAGGGCTCGCATTAACTCACTGCTCGATTTGGAAGTCAATGGCACGACCCAAGCAAATTTGGAAAAGACGTCGAGGACACAATATAAATATGTGTAGCCACGATTGTAAGTGGCCAAATGTGAGACATCGGCTAAATCGGCTTGCCATTAATGATAGATGCCGTCCACTCGGGTGCGACTTCTGGAACATTTTCGTCAAATGGGTTTGTGTAAAGTGTGCGTGGCCTGTTCTTGTAACCATCGTTGCACCTGAGGTGAACAGAGACTTCTTAGACGGGTTTTGGCAGCACGATAGTTTCTGAACTCCTCTGAAATGTGAAGGCTGGGCTGGATCGTAGTAAATGCTGACTAACACCTTCTAAATTTTTTTAATAAGTCACCCACTCTTTGCTGATGCTACTTTCGATGGGGGAGAAATGATGGTTTGGAAGCGACTTTGCGTATCCGATGTGCCACGGGAGTAGAAGTCGAGGGTAGTGGTGGTTATGGGGGTGGTAATGGGATGGCTTTGGTCTTCTTTTCGTTTTACACTTCTAGTTTCCCTTAATTTCTTTTTTGCTTCTGCTGAAGGAGGAGTGGACATCATCTTTTTAAGTTCTTCTCTTTGGGTGATATGGGAAAGGGGTCAACAAGGACGCTGCAATCTTGCTAGGAATGGGAGCTGCTGACGGTGTTTGAAAGACTTGTCGTACCTCGTCTTCCTCCGGCATTCGTGGTAGTGATGGACTTTTCATCAGGGCCTTAAAATCTGTCAGAGTTGGCAGAGCTGTTTCGTCAACAACTTTATCGTGAACGAGTTGTAGCCGTTGCAATAGTTGGCAGTACTTTTGCGATTTTTCTGTTTCGGACAAATCGTTGCGATCATTCAACGACTGCAATTCGTGTTGTAACTGGGACATCTCGGTCAAATGAGGATTGGGAGGCAAATGCGGAGTCTGTTGTTCTTGCCAGCGATGATATTCCATCCATTGTTTGTAAGGCACTAAAGCCAGTTTTCGTCCTTCCATTCACTTTCAATGGTCATGCATGAGATCTTTTGACTCCAGAGGTCCCTTTTTTCTTCCTGGAAGCATGGGTAAAACACTTCCAAGGAGACCTAACGTGGGTTCTACTATTTCTTTGACAAGAGTTCCTAACGGGGGTAAAATCTTCCGTGTTGGACCAACATCTTTTTTCTTTTGACGGATGTGCTTTTTTCTTTCGAACCATTTAACGATGAAAGTGATGATGTTTGGCTAAGCTTTTTTTCTGGTGTTTAGACAAAGATATCGTGCCTTTCAAGACAAACAAACAACATTCCTTGTCTTTTTCCTTTTCCTTTCTTAAATGGAGAACGGCGATGGTGATGGTGTGCGCTTTTTGAAGGGGACATCTTTAGGCGCTCATGAGCACACATACAAATACACTGATGTCCATGGCTTGACACACGTCCTGTTATTTATTTTTTTTAAATAAAAGTTTTTGGTCAAGTTTTTGTTTAAATTCATTGACCATATGTCCTATGCCAAATATTCCTCCTCTTTACTGGCTTCTCCTTTACTTTGGACGATAGGATCTTTTCTGGGGGTAACGTCGTTGTTGGTTAAGCGTTTGTTTTGGATGACAAGACTGTCCTCGTCTTTTTCCTTTTCCTTTTTAAACAGGAAAACGACGATGATGACGGCGTGGGCTTCTTTGACGGACATCTTTGGGCGTTCAGGAGCACAAAACACTGATTCCCATCCTTTACTAATGGTCTTTTTATACTGGAATGAGTCGCCACTGATTGTCTTCGTGTTGTATCAACTTGATGACAGGCATCACACGTCGTGGAGGGGATCTCAACGGACTAAATCGGGACAGTTCTTGCTTGGATAAATCCAGTAAACTCTGTAACATACCGACATCTCTTGGACTTTGATTTTCGGGGCAGGTGCCGCTGCAGCTAAAGAGGATGAGGGTGTCACCGCTGGAGGAGAAGTTCTTGGAGACGCGGGTTTCCATTGTTTCGTCACATGAGGAAGAACGGGTGTCAAATTGGATTTGGCAGGCATCATCGGCAACGGAGAAGTGGGAGAACCTGAGGTTTTGGAGACGCGTTCACCGTCTCTAGGTCATGGCCTCGTGCGGGAAGAAGCTGTGTTCTGTGGGCTTTTCTTTTGCTGGACACTTTTCTTATTCTTTTCCTGTGGGCTTTTCTTTTTCTGTTGCTGTGACCTGGTCTTGACGCCACTGCTCTTTTTCTTCTTCTTGGTCCGTTTTGGCTTTATGGGAGTGGCTTTTTTCTTGCGGAGGACTTTGGGGGCATTGGGATCCCATTTTAAGAGGGAGCGAAGGAAAACACCTCTTAGAAAACCGCTACATACAGGTTTCAAAATGGTCTGCTTTTTTATTTGAGTTTAGATGCCGGGATCGGCCAGTTGCGTCAAGGCTACTTTGTTTCTGTCAAAAAAGTGTTTGGTTTTGATGTGGAATGTGAATAATGCCTTGCAGTAATTTACGTGCTGTCACCGTAAACCATCGTAAGACTTCTTTGAGACTGGCATCTAAGATACGAGCTAGCATTTGTGGATTTTTCGTGACTGATGCCGTACAAGACACGAATCAATTTGACGGGAAGATGACGACTAAATGATACGTCATGTTGACTCTGGGTGAGACAAACCCAAAGTAGCTGAGGATTTATAGATTTTGTTGTTGTTGTTAAGTCACCGATGGGGACGTATACATGACAGGCCCTCTGTCTTGACACCAGTGGTGAAACGGATGGGTACGAAATCGCAAATAATCGGGCTTGGTGGTTGTTAAATCCACGAGTAAATAGGTGTGGGGGTTTGAGTGGCATGTCGTTCGCATGAGTCAGCCAAGGCGTTCCTAACTCTTTGGCTATTACTTACACTTGCAATTTATCTCTATGGTTTTTGAAAAAGACCACGTAATGAGCATTGAGACTGATGGTGCGATTGGCTTTACTTTGTTGAAACAAATTTTGGGTGATGTAAATGACACGGGTATCACGATGATGTCCTTTGAGCGTAAACCTTAGTTCAATTTCTTCTTCGTCTTCTCCCAACATGTCGTCGAAGATGACTAGATGGGTTTGACTGGGGTCAGGCAGTATCATGTCGTCTTCGCCAGGAATGCCTTCCACAAACACGATGGAATCGCCTTGACTTTCTCGCAAGAGACTGTACGCCGATTGCCACTCTTTGTATCATCAAAATATCCTTTCAGGTGGACGATCGATCAAATGATGTTTATGTTCGATCAAACTTTTGACAAATTCGGTTTTTCTTGAACCACTGGGTCCGGCAATTAACATGATAAAGGGATGGTGGAGATACAAGACCTCTCAAATGGCTCAATCGAAGTGTTCGTCGATGTCTTTGAAAGTGGAGAAAGAAGGAGCAGATACAGGAGATGTAGTCATAGTGCAGGGAATGTCACTTTTGACACACGAAGACAAACAAGACAAGAGTTTTTATATTTTTTCAGGACAAGTTTATTTCAACACATATTTAAAATGGAAGAACACGAAAGACAAAAATAATTAAAAGCAAAATGGTTAAGCACAACGATAAAACACACATCAAAACGATCAAAGTGGAGTATAAAGAAGTCTCTGTACAACATGTGTTGCTAACAAAGGTGTCCTAGGGACAGTGTGTAATGTTTTTACAGTCTCTACATTGGATACAGTCACATAGGCGTCCTCTCAGAATGTCCCTGACAGTCCTGTCCTGAAGGGAGTGGTTTTCCTTTTTTCGCTGGACACTTTAAGTTTAATTTTTCCTTTGAATATATAACAGATCTTGGGCAATATAAGCCACGTCTTTGGTCCAAGCCTCGAAACCCCACCTTTTCCAGTGGCGTACATGTTACCAGTGAGAGCGTAAGTCACAAACTATACAATCATCTTTGTAAGCACCCGGAGTGACTAAAATTTCACAAACAAACGTTTCTCCAAACAGAGGTCGATGTGTTTGTAAATGAAAGCTTTTAACAGAACCAGTTTCTAGTGCTCATTGAAAGGAACACCATCATGTTTTTTTTGTTTGGTACAGTACAGATCGTAACGAACCCACAAGGAATCGAATGGTAAACGAAATCACAGAAAGGAAGTTACTAAGGCACACACCACACGTCGACCCCAATTTAATGGAGGCAGTTCTCGTAATAAGTGTTGGTAATCCTCCACCGTTTGAATACTCTCATTTATTTCCTTCCACATAATCTTATTTATCACCACTGATAACGGTCTTGGCATGGTAGGCCGTTTTATACCTCTTTTTGTCGTAGGCGATTAGTGTACTTTCTGCACACAGATGATCGTACTAAATGGTTTAGTCAGTAACTTGCACATCACACTCCGTTCAAAGGTTTCCTCTTGAACTAAGTTTACGTTGTGTAAAAGATTTTGGCAATCCTCTAAGTCTTCTTGTGGAATTCGTTGTAGTAAAAAGAATTAATCACAATAAACTAATCCTTCTTGCCCACGTCCAATATAACAATGTCTGACCGCTGGAACACTTTCATCTGAATCAGTGCTCTTATAGCATACAGGTACCAGTGGTTTAAACATCGGTGACGTGACGGATGCAATTGTTCATTACGTTTCACTTGCATTTTGACCAGCTCTCGGTAAATGAGTTCTCTCAACACCGCAGGCAAACCACGAATGTTCTCTTGTAAAGTATCCATCCAGAGATTACTGAGGTCGTCCCACTAAAGGTAGTTAGTGACAATCCGGAGATCATCGAGCATGTTCTAGGTAAGCCAAATCTTTGTGCTCCCACTCGTGAAGTGAAATACCGCAACTGAAGCACTTGACTTTATCCCCTTAGCCCAAGTAGAAAAATCTTCTTCGGGGGCTAGGTCCTTCCAGATATTTAGGCCATTTTCCTTTGAAGGTTTGAAAACGACTTTCAAAGTTGCAGTATTCAGGCAAACGCACAGTGAAAGAATATTCGTCTTTCACGGGCTCATTTCGATTAGGGTACTTCTTGAGAGTGCACTTTCAAGGTGTAGCGTGAAGCCAAGACGTCTAGCAATTTTTGCATTTCAGGAATATCAGGGTGTGTCTTTGGTTATCCCCGCTTGCTTTAACAGGAGTTCTGATTCATTTCGTTGCTTGGCTTGGTCCGATTGTCGAATGTTTTCCCAGACTCTTGTCTATTTTGCCGTGTCGTTCTTGTCGGCATACGTTCGTCCCACCACGATGACCCGGGCTAAACACATCTTGTCTTGAGGATTGTTAATTTGGACGAGACTCATTTTAGTGCTGCAAAGGTCGTCAAGCAAAAACACTTTTTTACGTCCTGTCCCTTGGGGAAGAGAAACGTGGGTCATGAACAGTGTCGGTGATGTGAAACTTTTCGTTGGGTTGTTGCACGTGCTGAATCTTGGCGATGACTGGATGGTGTCAATTCTGCTGGGCGGCTGAACTCGATCCAAACGGGGAGACATCAAACTGTCGTGATGAATGGAAAGTCTCAAGCGATCGTCTTCTCTGGCTTCACATTGTCGTTTCAGTGTGGAAAACAAACAATGCCACACCTTGGCGATGAACTCTTCTGCATTCTCCAACGGTACGTCGGACTTGAAATCTTTAAACTTCACTGTGTACGTGTAAGCCGTAGATCTAAATTTTCTAGAGGGGCGTTTTTTCGTCACTCGAATGTTGTAGTATTGTCGGGTGACACTGGTGGTTTTTGGTTGGGTGTAGACTCTCTGGAACTGGATTCTGTTTCACTCATGTCATCTTCAAAATCGCTAGAATGAATTTGAGCCAAGACTTCAGCTGCTGTGCGATGCGTCAAATCACGTTTCTGCCTCTAACTTTCTTGAGCTACAAAGTGTCCAGACCGTCGTAAAAGCAAGACAGGTGTCAAAAGAGACAAAAATCAAGATATCTCTTATCATTTTCAAGGGAAAGAACACTGGTCTTCAGAATGGTCTAAAAAAAGAACAGGAGCAAGAGGAAGAGAGGGGATCAGAACAGGAAGAAGACGTACCCTCCCAAAAGGAAGAACCCAGAACACGTCCAGAAAAAGAAAAAAGAGAAGAAAAGAGGACAAGGAGAAAGTGAGGAAGAAAAGGAGGAAAACCTGTGAAAGTGAAGAAATTCAAAACACAGAGAGAGTGAAAAATGACAGAGAAGCAGTCTATGAACATTTTAAAGTGTTGTGTTGTGAATTGGATTATAAAATTCGTACAACAATAGACCAGACAGAAAAAAATAAGTGTCTCTTGGATTTGATTTTTTTAGAATAAGGACCTACACTCACGCATTCACACACGTACATCATGGGCAAACAAGGAATTTTGAGTTTTAATTTATTTTGCCAAAATGAATGCTATATCTTTTCGAGAGAAGTGGGTGGCTCTGAAAATGACCGTTGGGTGTTGTTGTTTTATTGAAAAGCTCAGGAACAGGACGTAATCAGCTTTAACTGTCTTAAGCCTTTGCCACGGACAAGGCCTACTTGTGTACTTTATCATGTTAATGCTTTGGTACAAATCACTAGAGGTGGTATCTCTGGTGCAGCAACAGGGCTGGGCTCTTTGGCTCGGGAGGGTCTTTTTCTCTTGGGTCGTAATAAAGAAGTCTGATATATTTATTTCAGACTATTTAACTCTGCTAAAATATCTAAGAATACTGTTACCATTTGACTTTTACTGTCCTCCGTCTCTCTTAGATATTGTGGCTTCTCTGCTGATGCTTGTTCATCCTGTTGTTTCCTTCTTGCCCCTTCTTCTTCTTGTAGGTGCTGTTGAAGGAGAAAAGCTTGTTCTGCTTCTTTCTGCTAATGTAAATAATTATCCAATTCTTCTTTCTGTCTCTGTTTAAAATCCTCGACGTGTGGTAAAGAAGGAGAAGGCGGCGATGGTGCTGGTACAGGAATAAATTCTTGCAAAAAAGAAATAAAATCGACTAAATCCCAATTAAAATCGGTCTCTTCTGTAAATAAGTCTGTGTTGACTTTGGTAGCCACTGCTATACCATCACTTCTCATCTCCACTGCTGGTGCACCCCAGTTCATCGTCTTCTTAGTTTCCGAGATGTTTCAAAACTCTGTCGCATTTATTCACTGCGCACAGACGCTAGCGCATCTAGATAGGGAATGTGACGTCACAGGCAGCTCTCCTCGGATTGGAAGACAGACTCCACAATGTGACTGAATTTTGGTGAAAAACTCAATCCGTTTCGATCCGCTCTACTACTATAAATAACCAGAGTTCAATTGATTCCCTTCACCTGTTCTCGTCACAAGATGTGGATTAAGGCTGAATCATCTATCCTCGTATCATCGATGCTGTTCCTCCCGGACTTCCCGATGTATGTCAGATTACCAAGGACAATTATCCTGATAACCGATTCGAGCGTTTGGAAAATAAAAATTTATGTGAAGAGACAAGGCTGTCTGAAGCGAGTTCTCATCTACGGACCAGAAGTCAGAATAAGTTTGAGGAAGAGAGGAAGACATATGCAATGCCCTCTGTGTTAACGGACTGATGTTAACTTAAAATACCAAAGGCCCTATTCGGGGCCAGTCATATGCCTCGAAAAGGCATTCATTGTCTTTGCTATATATGTGTGTTTCTGTGTCTTTGTTTACCCACTCCGTCTATTGATCCTGTAAAAGCACCCCAACTTACCCTTGTCGCTATTCAGGCCCAATATTCCCCATGTTCAATTCCCCTTGACGCTAAACAGTGCCAATATTTTGCCCCATGTTAAATTTTCCCATAGACCCTAAAAGTTCCCACGACCTTTTTCAATGGGTTTTCAATAGACCCTATAGTATCCCCTATAACTACTTATATCCAGTTTGTAACAATAGGCTGATATTTTCAGTACACTGTATTCTTGTTGTTATTATTATTATTATTATTATTATTATTTAAGATGCCACATTACTGAATTTGTAACTATACGAGAGGTTGTATCGTCAATATATATTGTTCCTAAACCTGAAATATTATCATGTAATCAGTACGTGATTTCACATGTACGTGCATGCGTATGACCCTGTGTGGGCATGAAGAGACAGTTGTAGTCAGAAAGTGTGTGCGTGTGTGTGCGCGCACGTGTGTGTGTGTGTGTGTGTGTGAAGAGAAAACATAGATAATAGTAGGCCAAAAAGAATTAAATATTGTACCAAATTATTCATGCTTTTATGTTTTGCAAGGGCGGATTGTTCAAAATGTACACATTGTGGAGATAACACAGGCAGACTGACAGAAAAACAGAGAAAAATGGCCATAAAAATAATTAATGTAATACTTGTCATGCCGAATGTTTGAGTGAACATTTTCATGTTTGTGACTGTGTCTGGAGACACAGGAACAGAAGGACATGTAAATAGTTTCAATAGCAGTATGTTCTGATGTTTGTTCTGATGAATGGGTGAAATACGGTAATACGTGTCATATTTGACCATATGTTACCAACCCAGTCCAGAATTAACGCAAACATTGTTAATAGCTTTCTCACATTTTCCCTCAGTTTAATATATAGAAATTAATATTAAGTGGAAAACAATACAATTAAAGAATCAAACTCTTTACATTTTTTATCAAACATATAAACTCGAAATTATAGTAAACCATTGCACACAATCTGTCTCTCTCTCTCTGCTACTACTAATACTGCTGCTGCTGCTACTACTACTACTACTACTACTACTATTACTACTACTACTACTACTACTATTACTATTACTACTACTACTAATGATGATGATGATGAGGAGGAGAGAAGGATTAAAGAGATGGTTTTGCTTTATCCTTTCGGATAATAAAGATGTACAGTGACTCTAACCAATTTATTTTGCTGGTCACAATGTCACCATTCAAGCCTTGGAATCTGTGTATCCACTTTTGTAGATGTTCAGCGAAGTCAAGCAGGGCACGAAAAAGTTAATGAATATTACTATATGATAATTTTTCCATTAAATTTCTACTTGTCAAATATATTAAACTCTTATTTAAGCCAAAAGTATATTTTAGAATATTGTCAATTTTCATCCGTGGCAATAAAAATAAAAATACTCGAAACATATAATCTAAGTCATTATAGTCAAATAACCGAATTACATAACTTGAAGGAGAGGCCATATGAATTTGACTGGTTTCATATTAACCGCCACGTTATGTAGGCTTGTACAAAAAGCTTATGTATTAATTAATTAAAAACCTAATTAGTTTTTTTCCACCAGTCAACACGAAGCGGATTTCGTTGCACGCGTGTGCACAGATCTTACATAGTTCATGACATGGTGAAATAAACAAAAAGAATCCAGCCAGAATCGTTACTTCATTAATTAAAATGCGTTTAAGTCAGCAGAGAAATTAACAGCATTTGTTGGTTCATGCATATAGGCGTGTATATCTCCAGGACAAAGGTGAAGGTTAGTTCATACCAAAGACAAGATCGCTGTCATCGAGTTTTAAAAATTTAACTTTTTCCTCCCCACATGCCGATTAGCAAAAAAAAATCTTTAAAATGTATGACTCGTTCGAGACCTATTGCTTAATGTGAAAGAATAGAAAATTATCATTCGAACTTAATCCCAGTAAAGGTTAATGTAAGTATTTGTTAAAGTTGAAAGCTGGGGCCAGTGGTATAACAGCTGGGGCAAGCTGGGGCCTGGGGCTGTAACAGCTGGGGCAAACCTATTAAATTATCATCCTTCGATAACAATTGTTGTGCTCTGAAAACTATATCCAGTTTGTAACAATAGGCTAATGACATTTTCAGTACACTCTATTATTATTATTATTATTATTATTAGTAGTAGTAGTAGTAGTTGTAGTAGTAGTAGTAGTAGCAGTAGTTGTATTTAAGATGCCACATTACAGAATTTGTAACTATACGAGAGGTTGTATCGTCAATATATATTGTTCCTAAACCTGAAATATTATCCTATAATCAGTACGTGATTTCACATGTACGTGCATGCGTGTGACTGTTTGTGGGCATGAAGAGAAAGGTGTATTCATAAAGTGTGTGTGTGTGTGTGTGGAAAACATAGATAACTGTAGGCCCAAAAGAATTAAATATTGTTTGAAATTTTTTTTCATGCTTTTATGTTTTGCAAGGGCGGATTGTTCTAAATGTGCTGTGCGTGAAGATAATACAGGCAGACTGACAGAAAAACAGAGAAAAATGGCCATAAAATTTGATACTTTGTGTCCACGAATATTTGAGTGAGAATATTCATGTTTGTGACTGTGTGTGGAGAGACAGGAACAGAAGGACATGTAAATAGTGCAATAGCAGTATGCTCTGATGTTTGGAATCAAATAGTATTTCAGAAGTGATGTTGGCTCCATGACTGTGTGCAAGAGGGGTTGGGGACGAGAAAGAGTGAAAGAGAGATAAACAGACATAGAAAGATAATGAAAACGAGAGAAAATAGTCGATATCTGATGTATACATGTTGGCTTAGAGATTGGATGAGAATTAATGTATTAGCGTGCAGATCACTTGTTCATAAATGTTCTTTCATGTTGGTTGTTCCCAAACACTTCAGAGAATTTTAGTTGATAACTTTTTATGTTCCAACATATCCATTTTGCCACTATTTACTGATCATGAAGGATACACATCAGAAAGCCTTAAGAAATTTTCACATTCACTTGTTGATCACAAATAGCACTAAAAACATGATTTCAAAGATATAGTTACGCAATGGTTTCTTCAAAAATGTAGACACGTGTTTACCATATAAGGAAGCGGTGAATACTTAATTTCGGTCAATACCACTTCATGTTGACCAGCAGCAGCAATGTTAAACTATCAGACCGTTTATTACGAATATAATAATATGTACTGCAGGACTAGAAAGAAATCGTCTCAACTTGTAAAGAACCTATTAATACGTCTTAAGTGCGCCCCCATCAAGAGCCAATTGTGTCCCTGTGCAGAACCAAAACTTTTAATTGATTTGAACACGTTTGTCAACAGCGAACCACACGTGACCCAAATCAGAACCAATCTAAGAACAGAATTAACGGACGTATATACGCTCAGAACCATTGTATTAACAAGCCTGGTATGTGTACGAAAGTGTGTCTCGGAATTAGACGAAACCTATTAAAATGTCCTAGGTGTATGTTCCTGTCCAGAACCAAATATTCCCATGCTCTGAAACAAAGTCTTTCACAAGTCCAAATGTATCTAGTTCGAATGAATTCCAAGTTTGAATTTGCTGACCTGCCAATATTCTCGAATGTACTAATGTACCAACAGTGTTGATGTATGACAATGACATAATCCAAAATGTCACTGAATGAATTCACAATTTACCCAAAGGTGTATTACGACATTGTCTTCGAGGTATTGCGGATACTGATCTCTACTAGTGACTATCGCTTTAAACTCTACTCCTACAACTTTTATTGTAGCAGCTTTGACTTGGAGCGACTTGTGATGGAATCAAGCAAAGAGTAATGTGCAACAATCCAGTGTCAATCACAAAATCCTATTGCATATGGATTTTCGTTGATTTCTATCAGTAGTGACACATCAATGATACTGATTACAGCTTTCTTAATTCCTGCATATTTCATAAATGAGGGCTTGGAGCAGTCAAGTTGCAGTAACGCCTGGCATCATATTTTGTCTGCATTGAAACATTATATCAATGAATTTAGTTTCCTTCTTTGTAAATTGTCAATGTTTCTGCTGTCTTCACATTTATTCACTTAATTATGTGCTGATTCATTCGTGACCTATTTAACGTCACTCCCTTTGCTCTCTTAATTCTTGACAGGAGATATTTGTGGCGTCTAGCAGTGTCAAGATTTGGTCAATCTTCTGGAGATAAAAAATATATTGATCAGACAGATCCTTGTCTCAAATGTTTCTTTGTCCAGCTGTGTATGGCGGAAGGAGTATTTTTCTGGTTACAGATATTGTTTCGAAGAACATCGACGATGGTAGAGAACCAAAGATCCACTCCGCGTTGAATATACAACGTATTTGTCAAAGATATATTTTTCTTAAAATTAGCACGCTTGTTAACGTTGGGCTCATGTCTCTTAGCTGTCCTCTTTTTCTTATCATGGGCATTCTTTGTGTTCATCCATTTTCTGTAATTTTATTTGCTATTGTCATTCTCTTCTGGCCGGAAATTCAGTGTTGATCTGGTCATAAAACAAGTTTTAAGTGATATATGCTCTCCCTCCCTCCCTCCCCCTCTCTCTATCTAATGCGAAATTTACGTCGATGTGAAGCACAATGTCATCTTGAACTAATGTTCGTGAAAAATTACACACTGAAGACGATATGGAAGGGACAATTTAACAATACTGTACGGCAAATTTGTTACCATATTCTCGGCCATTGCAGTTGCAACAATCTCATCAGCATACATTTCCATCTCTGCATGAAGGGCAAACATTGCATGTCTCTTTTATCGACCTGAAAGAAATAGTCAAAACGTAAAACCTAATTCATCTGCACGGATTTTCAATTTCCCACTCTCAAGTTCCATGAACAACGCTGTTTGTGTCTCTTTCTAAAAGGTTATCTTAGCAAGTGAACCTGCAAAAGAAACAAAGCATTATTAAAACAATAAAAGCTGTCAATAATATTTTAATTTATTGATATGAAAAGGTAATTCTATTGGTAATTTCATTTGTCGCAATGAATATTGTAAATAACAAATTCGTATACTGTGGTTTCGTTTGGCAAGCACAGACTCTTCCGCCTTTCTTAATTGTTGCTGTTGAGCAGGGACAAAACTGATTCTGAATGAAAATTTGCCCATACGGCTTTTGAATGGTGTGCTTTTTGTCAGCACACTTAAAACATCTTTTAAACTAAGGTTTGATCTGGGGCATATTTGTTATGTTTGGTTTGTTTTGACTAAATGTTTTTTTTTTCTTCTGTTTTGTTTCGTTTTTGCTTTGCAGATAAACATTTCAAATTGGTTCTATGAGAGAAATACATCATGGATGTCCTAATATGTACAAAGTAAGCTGAAACACGGTCCTGTGCTGTGTCTTGATGCTTTAGGATGATCTAGTTGCGTTAAGCAGGTACATACCCCTGAGTCTGTTTTAAAGTTGTTTGCGAGTGGAAAGAAGTCCCAACGTCTATATTTTAAGTTTATCCTTAGTGTTAACATTTTCTTCGGAGCTCGGAAACTACATCACTTCATCCCTATAAATAGGTTGGCTCGAACAGAGTACACCCACTAAATTCGCATTAAAAGTTCTGTTTCACTACAGTACCATTGTCAGATTTTCGCAAGAACGGTGTTCAGTATAGTTCATTTTTTTATTCTGAGCGGAAATAATGTTTGGTCTGAGCTGGGTTATACTCATGAACTTATTTAAAAGCTTGGTTCTGTTTTAAGATATAGATGGTTTCTTGTAGATAAAACAAAATCTTTAGGTCTATTTCAAACGTTGTTTCAGAGCAGGGGCATATTTGGTTCTGGACAGGAACATACACCTAGGACGTTTTAATAGGTTTCCTCTAATTCTGAGACACACTTTCAAATACATACCAGGTCTTTGAATACAATGGTCCTGAGCACGTATACGTCCGTAAACTCTGTTCTAAGATTGGTTCTGATTTGGGTCACATGTGGTTCTCTGCTGATAAACGTGTTCAAATCAATGAAATGTTTTGGTTCTGAACAGGGGCGTCGTTGGTTCTTGAACTATTTGGGATTCAATTCACAATAATGTACGTTTCCTGCAAATGTTCACTTTGTATTATAGGGAAATAAATTATTTGTTGAATTTTACACAAGATGTTGGTTTTTACTCTTTTCTGTTACTTAATTTAAGACCATAGATTCATAACAAGCTTTTGAAGGAATGCTAAGATGCTAAAGTTTTTGTTCACATCAGTTATTATGGCATGGTTTGTGCTTTTATGCTTATTGATCCTGAATGTTGTGTTCTCACCACAATTTCCGCGAGAAACTCCCCAAACCAAACTGTAATACATCTTCGCTAGCCAAGGTTCCGGTATGATAACCCTAGCTACACCTTAGCGGATCGAACAGATATGTATGTGCTTCGGGTCTGTGAATTTTATTGGATGCGCGGATAGCCACCGCATCCAATCAATTAAGTTGTTCAGATCTGAACACTGTTCCTACATGATCGAGACAAGGGGATCACACAACCTGAATGAACTCTTAATTAAGCAATTTTCCACTGGCAGTCAGTGTTTGTACAAATACCTTTCACTCAAATACACATGTAATGGCTTCCCTATGTTTCGTAGTCATAGTTTCGATATCAAACTTACAGAGAATCGTTTTTAAGTCAATTGCCTCCACCATTTTCGGCCGATGTACAATGCATTGCTGTTACACTATTAATTAGTTGGCATTATATACTAAGGTAGGCAACTCGTTAAATCCATTAGAGGTCGCTAGGACAAAGTACTAATTATATCTGTTCGATCCGCCAAGGTGTAGATAGGGTTATTATATCGGAACCTTGGGTTTCGAAGATGACTGTGACAGTGAAAACAATTTTGTTTTTCGTAATGCCACAAGGGCATGACAGGTGACACTCCATCGAGATTCTAAATAGGTGTTACACTTCAAAAGTGCAAGAGGTGACAAGGTTCGAGACTATCTGTTAGGAAGATAAGAAAGCTCTCGGGAAAGCAGGTAAAAATTTTCTTCATAAAATCTAAACGATATGACAAATATAAAACAATATTTGAGAAGATGACAATATTCTACTATGGATAAAAGTAATAAAGGTGACCCATTTAAAATTATCAAAGAACTCTACTTGAAACACTATATGAAATTCTGTAAATTATCAAATAAATAATTTTAAAAAAGTAGTCTAAATATACCTGAATCGTAGTAGGAATTTTTTAATTATATTAATATCTTTGTGCAATAATTCAAAAGAAAAGACTAGATTTCAAATGCTAGTCCATACATGCCGAAACATCAAGGTTTATAACTTTCAAGGTATTGATAATTTATTTCCAAAAATAATTATCGTAGTGCATGAAGATGGCATCCACAAATTGTATGACAATAAAATTAATATTATAATCGCAAACAATGACAACAAATTACTTAAGAAACAATTCTTACCACTGCGTCATTTTCATAATTTACTATATATAAACATTTCTAACTAAGATAGAACAGTCCGTGACACTCTATGTTTTAAAATTTTACACTATCTAACTTGAAATAGAAATGAAAGCATTGATAATTTCAACAACAATGCTTTCAAACTCATATCCTTATGTGAGAATATCATATGAAGAAAAAAAAAATATTTTAATTGACAAGGAATAACAAAGTGAAATTTAGAATTATTTACATGTAACGAAAAGAAGAGAACTCTCGGGTATGTAGATATAATTTGCTTACGTCTGCCTCTCCAGGGTTCATTTATATAGACTCCTCTATCCGGAATGTACTGAATATCGCCGTAATTAGACATTGCGAAGGAGCGAAGATCCTAATCCTTCCTAACAGTAAAGTAAGTCCAAAGGTAGATATGCAAATTCCACTTTATCAAAATAATTGCAGCAAATTCCATCTTTAACAAGATTAATTTGTTTTCAAACTTACTCTTACAAATTACAGCCTCAGAATATACTTCGTCTCTGGTAGCCAGTGTTTGTCCCAGGGTATGACATATTTTATGAAATGTACATATCTTCTTCAACAAGTAAATTGCTTTATATTGTGCAAGGTTCTCTGTATGTCTGTCCTTATGGAATGTGTATGTGCCGGGACATCACAGTTTTAGTTTCATTCAACCAAGGACCTACTATCGCAGCTTGGTCTGGCAACTAGATGTGATGGCTTTGTTTTATAATGAGTTTCATTGCTATGATGAAAAGTCACTTTATATGGGTATCTCAAAGGTCTGTTAATTGTTATTCTTCGTATGTGTTACTGTTACGAAAGGTTTGATATATACGTGCCAGCGTCATTCATTCGTAATAAGAACATTCCTGCCGTCTTTCAGCGATTCATGTCTGGCTTACGACACAGGATAAACTCACTTTAACACAAGTTTACTTTGTGACACTGTTTAGGTTATTCCAAAACAAAATGTTAGAGCCACTGGGCTATATATCTGTATCTATCCTTCCATCAGGTGGGCCATCCTTATTGCATCCATCCCCCTTAGAATATTAATTACAACATGCAGCCCATCTTCAACTTTTAAAAGAGGGGACATAAGGAACAGATCCTTATTCAAAATAATTAAACTTGTCACCATTCTTAGATTGTCGAAGGAGTGTGTATGAGTGTGATTTGGATTTTTAACGTAGCTTTAAAATGTTTTCGCTAAGATGTTTGCAGTGTGGCAGTTTATAGTAATGTCTAGCACTGGGGCATCTTGCCGCAGACATGTAGATTATCCAGGGTAGACATACTGATATTATAATTGCTTCATATGCCTCCACACCGTGCAGAGCGCTATCTTTTTAGTGCTTCAATATGGACGACTTCAAATGTCACTCTTTCATAATTCGATGCTGATATACTATACTGATAAATACAGGTACACTAGACTGATAAATACAGATACACTATACTGAAAAATACAGATACGATACAGATACACTATACTGATAAATACAGGTACACTAGACTGATAAATACAAATACACTATACTAGTAAATACAGATATACTAGACTGATAAAAACAGGTACACTACACTAGTAAATACAGGTATGCTATAATGATAAATACAAATACACTATATTGATAAATACAGATACACTATACTGATAAAAACAGATACCCTATACTGATAAATACAGATACGATACAGAAACACTATATTGATAAATACAGATACGATACAGATACACTATACTGATAAATACAGATACACTATAATGATAAATACAGATACACTATACTAATAAATACAGGTACACTATAATGATAAATACAGATACGATATAAATACACTATACTGATAAATACAGATACGATACAGATACACTAAACTGATAAATACAGGTACACTATAATGATAAATACAGATACACTATACTGATAAAAACAGGTACACTATTCTAGTAAATACAGGTATACTATAATGATAAATACAAATACACTATATTGATAAATACAGATATGCTATACTGATAAAAACAGATACGCTATATTGATAAATACAGATACACTATGCTGATAAATACAGGTTCACTATACTGATAAATACAGATACGATACAGACACACTATGCTGATAAATACAGGTTCACTATACTGATAAATACAGGTACACTATACTGATAAATACAGATACGATACAGATACACTATACTGATAAATACAGATACACTGTACATTAAATTATAAAAACACGTATATTGCCATTTACAGAATACATCATTGCAATACAAAAGTGTATATTACTGTAAATAGTATTTATATTCACTTGATTGTAAGAATGATAACATGCAGAATGTATGGATTATTTAACCTTTTTTTAAAATCATACTTTTACATAACACCATTACGAAGAGGCACAAGTGGGTCTGATAATATTCACCTAGTTACAAGACTAACCAGATGATCATTTCACCAAGCAGGTTTAAGGAGTATCTAAAAACATAAGCAAATTATTTCCTAGATATCATTTTGATTTGATCTATTTTACGACATTCCAATAAAACGTGTTTCCAAAGATAATGCATAATTAAAATATAATTATAACTGTAAAACTTATTTCCTTCTAACCTGCCCTTAATACCATCCCATCCCGTTCCAAGCGCATTACAAGCGCAAAACAACACTTTAAACAATCGGATCATGTAATTAGTGCCGCTATCATACATGTTGCTAGGGATTCAGATCGACGCCTTTTATGTAGACGTGCCAAGGGCGGAGGTGGGTGCGGAGGTGGCATACGGCTGACCACCTACATAGGGGTGGTTCTTGCCTGTGCGCGGGCTGATGCTACACTTGCACCTAATGCCCCCTGCGGCACGGCAGGCGGTATTATAAATGTGATCCGCTGGGCAATTTAAAATAAGTGGTTGGCAGACAATTTACCTCCATAACCATTTCTCCTAATACAAATACAGTCATACTAACAACATCTTACTCATTTCTTTCTAAATCTCAAGATATAGTGGATCATTTAAAATATGAGCTAACAAACTGATCCACCAAAATTTAGATGATATAAGGTGGCTTTATTCCCCGCCATCAGGACCAGCTACACATTGTGCCAACGACTTGAGTACCTAACATAATAAACATAGCGTAAGACCGCAAATTAAGCTTCATAAGGTGGTTAAAATCCAAAGCCATTAGGACCAGTCACATAATGTGGCACATTAATTACTTATTTAAGATATAGGACCCATAATTAGATATATAAGGTTGCAAAAACCAACCATCAGCCCCCACCCACACAAGGCGGAAACTATTAGAACTAAAATAAGTCTCCCCAAATATTAACGTTTCAAATAACTTTCCACAAAAATATCTTAGGTTGGTTCACTGTATCAACACTACCTCGATAAACAGCACAAGTAATCGTTTCAAAATTCGTAATTACGTCATGACGACAACATTTACTTTCGGAAACAGGAGCCAAAAAGATCCTGTACAACGCCTTCCTCCTGTAAACACCCATTCTGCTTTTCAACGACCGGACATTTTAAACTTGCTATGTGAGTGAGTGGGTGTGGGTATATTCCCACTCACCACCTGTCCTGTGGGACAATACGAGACCAAAACGGACAATAACAATGAGCATACTATGTGTGCATTAAAGCGATGGAGGATGTGGCAGTATTCCGTCCCCCTAAAAAAAAAAATCAAACAGCCCCCCCCCCCCACGTGGGGGCATTAACCGGTCGCGCATGCCCTAGTACGCGAATGCGACCTAAATTCAACTAACGAACGACGAAAGAGCGAGTCTGGCTGGCTGGATTTTATTTATTCATCAGACATTGATGCAAGACACGACACTTGTAAGAAGTGGACGTGCCCACATACAAGCCACTAGTTCTAGCATTGGGTGGATAGTTCAGGGACATTTTCCAAAATCAACATACCACTGTGAAGAAGATCGCAGCCCGCCAAGCAGTATTATCCAGCAGACGAGGATCAGCAGCCCGCCAAGCAGTTTCGTCCTGCAGACGAGGCCCAGCAGAACGCAAAGCTGAGTTGATAGCACCGTAAGAATCTTTAGGAAATTTTGGGAAGAGGAAATCAAAATTCAAATAAGTAAGGTACATCTTAATGGAATTATACCTTATGGCAAAAACAATGACTGTCCGTTGCACTGCTAAATTAATTTTTTTAGGAATACATTATAATAATTTAGTAGAATATCGTAAAGTAATCTATTATTTAACTAGGCACAAATAAATATTTTATTCTAACAAAAATAAATTAGGTTAGGATTGCTGATATTAGAGCAATTAGTTTAAATTTTATTTTGGCGTCTTTTGGATCTGTCATCGACGCCATCTTTGCTGTTTACCAATAGATGACTAAATATTGGTGTTCATCACTTTAAGCAATAACTCAATAGTACTTAGTTTGGATATAAATACTTTACGGAACATAAATCTGAGATATCGTTAAGATTAAGGAAAATTATTTTTGTTGTGGTTGTCGTTATTTCAAATCAGTAGTAAGTAGGAGATCACCTTTGTGATGTCGCAACCAAAACCAACCCAACCCCATCCCTTAAGGAAATTGCAATTCAGCAGAACAGAAGAGCCATTAGGCAAAATAATCAACTGAAGAAAATGTTCAGGGGCCAGAATAGTCCTATCCTCATCCCTGTTTTCCCAAATTCTCCATTAAACCAGATCTTGCTTCCCACCCTTTTAAGAGGGCCTTTTAGTTCTAGGCTAACAGGCACAGCAGTATTAGTCAAAACACCGGATGTGAATGCAAACTATCCACATCTGACCATACCTTCCCCACAAGAGCTGGCTACGAAAACCCCCAATAGGAGCACGAAACAGTTACCAGTGGAGGTCTATGTAAGTATCCATTTCCACTCAGATTATGAATCCTCACAAATATTAGATGATGCAATACCAGCCGGGGCGTATTAACCATTAAGCAGACTAAGCACGTGCTTAGGGCACCAGGGCCAAAGGGGGCACCAGAAAGTTGAGAAAAGGGTGAAAAGAAAAAAAAAACACGAATGAAGATTTGTAAAAAAAAATTGATAAAACTAGTGCAAATTGATCATAATGTTCTGTTTCTTGATCATGGTACACCCTAGTGTTATCTTCCCAGGTGTACGTGGAAAGGAGGGGGGCACCAAGATTTGTCAGTGCTTAGGGCACCAGTGAGCCTTAATTCGCCCCAGAATACCAGTAGTATCAACCAAATAGATACCCATCCCCTTACCCAAAAACATGGGTTAAGAGCTAATTGGGTACAAGTTAAACATTCCGGAAATAAGATTAACACCTGACAAAAGGGAAACAAAAATCAATATCGAGTTTGAGCCCACAGCTGTTATAAAAGAATCTTCACCACAAGACCCACAGAGTGAATCAAACCCTTAGCTAAATACCCTAAGTCATTAGCAAAGATCTCAACATATCCCCTATCAAAACATCAACAGGCACTGACAAAATCGCCCACTTATGCTAAGGTTACCAAGGTAGAAAACCGAGGGATATCAAAACAAAAACTGCAGAAGATTCAAAACAGTCAAACTCCAGGACCCTCTAAACCATCCCAACTGAACCATATCTCTACTGACGAGCTAATAAAGCTCATTGAAGAAGATTGTCTCAGATTACTTTCATCTCCTGGTACTGAACCCTACCTCCAAAAAAAAATTGAAGGAAAAGGAAAGCATCCACTCACGAGGCGGGGGGGGGGGGAGGTGAATAAGGCTAAAATTTCGACAAAGCCAGTAGGGAAGAATAATGAAGAAACACTGAAACTCAGAGAATCTAACGAAAATATTCACCTTCCAAATGGAGAGAAACAAAATTCAGGACAAGGCTCATGTCCCAAACTAAGTATCAACACAGACCATAACCTTATAAGAGGAACGATGAGGAAACACAAAAACCCAAAGGAAATAACCATCTTTATCAAAAGTGGAAATCCGCTCATTCAGAGTATCAGTGACAATAGCATAATGTCAACTCTGACCAAGATACAAGGTGGCGAACTGAAAATCATCAGACCCAAATCAGACTATTTAATTATCTGGTGCAGTGCAAGTCAATAAGTTTCCAAATACGTGGAGATTTAAAGAACTGGACCAGTTTCATTCACAGCAAGTAGACATAATGCAAACTTGGGAATGCGTATTATCAAATACCACAAGAATCAGACGAAAGGAACTGGACCAGTTTCATTCACAGCAAGTAGACATAATGCAAACTTGGGAATGCGTATTATCAAATACCACAAGAATCAGACGAAAGGAACTGGACCAGTTTCATTCACAGCAAGTAGACATAATGCAAACTTGGGAATGCTTATTATCAAATACGACAAGAATCAGACGAAAGGAAAAACGGACCACTTTACCAAGCAAAGAAACCAGGATAAGTTATCGCCAATTCCGACATTCAAGAACATACTCATACTAAAAGGTATCCACCGGATGATAGACAATAACCAAGTACAGAAAGATCTTGCTTACTATGGAGCTAAGATAGCCAAAGCCTACATGATACATAACAAAAATAACCAGGAATCCAATGTAGCAATACTGGAATTTAAAACCACAACACCATTACTAATCTGATTAAGCCGTTATGAAAAATCATATTCACTGGAAGAGTACAAAAGCAGATTCCGGTTCTGCAGCAACTGTAAGGGATGGGGACATTTTACAAACAAATGCGGCTTCAGACCAATATGTGGCACAATTGGAGGTAAACACCCAGGTAAATGTAACTATACATGATAAAAATGTGCTAACGGTTTAGGCCAACACCACCCCAAGTCCTGGGAATGCCAATAACGCGTAGGAAAATAGAGATAGTAGACCTAATGAATGCAAATCATTTAACATACCAAAAAGCTAAGGGAACAAAGAAAACGATAATATCCAAGGAGATTCTAATACCCAATAGTCAACCGCTATCAAACAAGCAGTTTAAAAAGGTGGATAAGTATGCACAACCAGAGGAATAATATTCTCTGGAAAGTGTACCCCTAAATCAGCTTTGTTCTACACGTCAGAGACTTACTAGACGGTATAGCAGATATCATGACAGAGGACAACATTCCCATTCAGCAGACTTGTAGACTACTATGGCACCTGGTGGATGAGTCCATTGTATCGACAAACTAACGATGTTCACACACGATATCATTTAAACCCTATCTATGAATTACATGGAACATCGAAAGCAATTTCACATTTGGCAGTGGAACTGCAGAGAACTTATAATAAATGCCCCAGATTAATCATAAAATTACATAATGAAGCAGACAAACATGATATAATTTGTTTGCAGGAAACCCACTTAAATAATGGTACAAATTTCCTACCGAAAATCCCAGGTTTTTCGACCTGCTTCATCAAATACCGACCCAGTGGAGGAAAAGGGAGGAGGATATTTGTTAGTGACTTATTGCCTAATGTAGCCGAAGGGAATATTAAACCAGGGATCGATGATATAGAGAACATGGAATACCAATCGGTCAAGGTCATGTTAGGAAACAGGGAGATTGAAATTGTAAACGTCTATGACCCAAGTGGGGAAAATCTCACATCAATGAGCACCTATAAATCATTAATTAAAAACATTGGAACTAACTTTATTATTTGCGGGGATTTTAATGCACATAGTGACCACTGAGGCGGGAAGACCAGTGATAAAAAGGAAAGATCATCGAAAAATGGGTAATGGATAAGAACTTAGTTATTCTAAATAATGGAGAAAAAACAAAACTAAACCCAGAAAACGGAGCATGATCAGCAATTGACAGAAAATGCAGATTGGAAGGTAGACCACTCCAGCGCCCTTGGAAGTGACCATTTTCCAATTACAACAACTATCAGATGCTATAACCATACTAGTATTCAAACCAAAACATCCAGATGGAGATATGACAAAGCAGATTGGACAATGTACCAAACCATCTTTAACGAACTCACAAAAGAAAATATGATTAACAAAAGCATAGATACCTTTGACAATAGTATTATGGAAACCCTACTCATGGCAGCAACACATAGCATAACAAAAACGGGGGGGGGGACCACCAAACGAGTGGTACCATG
The DNA here is from genome assembly GCA_028554795.2 of Sinohyriopsis cumingii. Lineage (NCBI taxonomy): Eukaryota > Metazoa > Mollusca > Bivalvia > Unionida > Unionidae > Sinohyriopsis > Sinohyriopsis cumingii. Next base: position 24,980,650 of record CM068836.1, on the reverse strand, counting down.
GTGGAACGAGGAATGTAAGCAATTAAGGACAAGGAAAAAGTTTAAACATTCGTAGCTTGCCACAGATTTCAAATAATTATATGGAGAAAGAAAAACAAACGAAAAAGATCATCCGTGAGGTAAAAATTAAAATTTGGTCAGATTTTTGCTCATCCCTAAATGACAAAAGCAATCCAAAACAGGTATGGGGTAAGATAAAAAAATTAAAGGAATACAAATTAACAATATACCAAAGATCCCTGAGACAATAACGGCCCAAGAAAAGGCCAATAAACTGACACTACATTTTGTAGGAATGAGCTTAACATCAACCATATTGCAAATTCCAGCAACATCGAATAAAGGTCGAAACAAATTTCCCATACCGTTTTTTAGAGAAAGGATACCAACCCAACTACCTTAACGATGATTTCAGTATAGATGAATGGCATAAAGTCAGCAAATCCAAGAAATCAACTACCCCGGGGGAGGACTCGCTGGGGTACGAAATGTACAAAATTATCCCTCCAAATACTCAACTGTTGATATTAAAATTTATCAATGCAATATGGAAAACAGGCGAAATCACCAGTAGTTAGAAAAATGTAACAGTTATTCCAATATTAAAAACAGGTAAAGATCCAACATAAAATAACTCATATAGACCAATATCTCTCACGAACAACCTATATAAACACCTATAGACCCATATCTCTCACGAACAACCTATGTAAACTCATATAGACCCATATCTCTCGCGAACAACCTATGTAAACTCATGTAGACCCATATCTCTCACGAACAACCTATGTAAACTCATATAGACCCATATCTCTCACGAACAGCCTATGCACACTCATGGAGATAATGATTTACAACAGATATTAACTCATATAGACCATATTTCTCACAAAAAGCCTATGTAAACTCACATAGACCCATATCTCTCACGAACAACATATGTAAACTCATATAGACCCATACCTCTCACGAACAACCTAAGGAAACTTACATAGACCCATATCTCTCACGAACAACCGATTTGCACTCATGGAGATAATGATTTACAACAGATATTAACTCATATAGACCCATATCTCTCACGAACAACCTATGTAAACTCATGGAGATAATGATTACCAACAGATTAAAACACCACTTGGAACAAAAGAATCTAATATTTCCAAACCCAAGTGTATTCAGAAACAAAAGATCTAATATTGATCAACTAATTAGACTAGAATCGCACATTAAATTGGCATTTAATGCAGAACACAAAAGTGATAGACACCTCATTGCCATCTTCCTCGACCTGGAAAATGCATGTGACCTTTGCCTAAACGGTCTAATCGCTAAATTAAATTAATATGGAATCACAGGTCGTATTCATAATGGATAACCAGTTTCTTAACTAATCGAAATATCCAAACCAGAATTGGAACTGATTATTCAAAACTTATACATTAAAAAATGAAACACCCCCAAGGAAGTGTAATAAGTCTAACACTCTTTAACATAATGATAAATGATTTAAACCAGTCAATTAACCAAACTCAAATAAATTTATCACAGTTTGCAGCTGATAGCGGTGTTTGGAAAGTAGGCAACCCTCCAGCGAAACCGTTATCAGCGAACTTCAAAAGGGTTTAAATATTATAGGGAAATGGTCTGATAAATGGGGATTTAAAATATCTACAGAACAGACAATAGGGGTTCTATTCTCCCATAAGGCCAAAACCAGAAGAGTCCCCCACCCACCCTTTACCATAGTAACAACATATAGGTGAACTAATCGAAAGGTCTAACAGAAATATAACACTCCTCAATAATCTCAAAGGAACAAACTGACCAGGACACCTTACTTATGATATACGGATCTTTGATGAGATTCAAACTAGATTACGGTTGTCAGGGTTACGCGTCAGCATGCACAAGCATTTTAAGGAAATTAGACAGCTTGCAATTTAAGGCGCTAAATATCTGTACAGGGTCATTAAACAATACATCTTTAGAAGAAATGTAAATCCTAGCAGACGAGCCATCTCTACAACTAGGTAGAGAGGATTTGTTATCAAAGTATGCGATAAGAATATACATGTATACGCAAGGAATATTGCACCCAACAAGGAAAATCATTGAAAGATGTAAAATCCCTTTCAGTCTTCGTCTAGTGCTGCAAGTACCCGGAGGAAGAAGGATCCATGACATGATGAAAGAATTAGGATTGGATAACATCCAATCAGAAGAAATAACCTACCTTGATCCAACACCTTGGAAATCAAAAATCCGTCAATACATTTTAGAGCAACTAAATGGGGCAAAAATCAGAACAAACACAGGTGTTAAAACAGGAAATTATTAAAGAAATAGAAGACAAATACCGTAGATTCACAAAGATTTTCACTGACGAATCTAAATCCACAGAACCAAAATCGAACAGCGGGAGCAACCTTTATCCAAGAAGGAAACTTAGTACGAGGAAAAAGACTACCAAACGACTGCTCAATCTATGCTGATGAATTCTGGGCTATTGCAGAAGCCCTTAAATGGATAGACGACAACAAACAAAGGAAAACAGTCATACTCAGCGACCCGCTCAGCGTTCTACTATCACTGGAATCAAATGAATCGCAAAGCCGAACAAACTTTTTAATGGAATTAAATCTAATACTTAGAAAACTCGGCTATAACCACCAAGTAGTAGAATTCATGTGGATACGATCCCACATCGACATTCTAGGCAATGAAAGAGCAGACAAGGAGGCCAAACTGAAGTTACAAGAACTGACCCTTGTCGACATAATATACAGTATACAGGAAGTATACAGCCAAATTAGAAGAAAGATTGATACAAAATGGCGGTCAATCTGGAGCACTAGTAGTAAAGGGAGAGCCTTATATACGATATGAAATCACGCGAATCTTACTATAATAAAACCAGAACTCCTTAACAGCCAGGACATGAATATGATCGATCGATTAAAAACAGGAAAAACACTTCTGGCAGGTAGTTTCGGGAGATCCCTAGAAATAAACGCCTTACGGGGGCTGACTGTCCCCACTGCCCGAAACTTGAAGACTATAACCATGTCTTTAATGAATGTTTTCCCTACGCAACACAAAAGAAAAAGAAACCAAAATAGATGCCTCGAGTTCATACCGGAAGTTGTGTTACCACCAAACAATAACCCAACGTTATCCTATATTACAATCATTTTCTTCCTCTTGGATATAGGAAAGAAAGGCAAAATTCAAACTTTGACCTCTCACCATCCAATAGTTTCTCTGTTTATGTTTATTCCTTAAAGGTAAGTATTGACCCATTCACTCTTGCGCCCATTGATGATGTTTCCAATAATATAAAGCTATAAGGAAAAAATTAGTATATTATTATTCAATTGAAAATGCAGCGCACTGGCCTTGGGGGTGGGGGTGGCAGGACAAATGAATCAAGACTTATAGGAAAAGCTGGAGATCAACCGATTAGGGTGTGGTGTTATGCCGGTGCACATACGGCTGACCTATAACAATTGAAACATAAGAACCTTCTTCACCCCCACCCACCCACCCACGTGTCATACTGCGTCTGTAAGCACTCAATTTAGCAATGACAATGTAACAGGTGGCAGAATAACTTATTAGTAAACAGGACCATTTTACACTTACCAAATCCAGCCATGCAAATAGCAACAAACTAGGAGATAGCGTGTATCTATTAATAATAATATTAAACATCAAGGAAAAATAATTTAACTATGACAGAATTACAAACATCAAATTAGCACGAACCGATGTCCTTATATTAGGATTAAACTGAGAATGCAGCGCACTGGCCTTGGAATGGGGGGAGGGCATGACAAATGAATCAAGAATTATAGGAAAAGCTGGAGATCAACCGCTATGGGTGTGGTGTTATGCCTGTGCGCATACGGCATACTCTATAACGACTGAAACAGATGGAACCTCCCCCCCCCCGTGTCATACTGCGACTATAAGTACTCAATTTAGCAATGTCAGTGGGTAACAGGTATTAGACTAATTATTATCAGTGAACAAGGCAATATTACACTTACCAACTCCAGCAATGCAAATAGTAACAAACTATGAGTTATCATGTAACTATAAATAATAATATTAAACATCAAGTATTAAGTAAATATAATCTAAGTAGGATAGAATTACAAACATCAAATTAGCACGAACCGCTGGTGATCATTATAAATAAATAGACATAATATATATATTAGGACTTGGTATACCGTCTACTAAAATATGATCAATTAATCATTATATATTATAAATCCCGAAATAAATATTAAAAATCAGCCAAAGCCCAAGGCTGATATGTCCATTTCAGGTCCCCCTCACAATGTGAACTAAATAGAATAGGATATTATCAAATAAACATGGCAGAACTGGTAAAATAATATGAAACCTGGTCCAATAAACTAAGAGATATAATGTGGTTCAAATCCAGAACCATCTGGCCCTGTAATATTAATTGAATCAATTTAAAACTTAAATATAAGCTATGTGTATATGAATAACTAATATCTAGTAAAAACCCACTGGCGGATCTCACATTTTGGTCCACTCAGTAATAATGTACATCGGTAGAGAGAGCATATATTCATAATTCCGTCAAGACGACAAAAATTATATTTTGGACAAGGGGGTGCAAAAATGATTACCACTGGATAAACGGGCACTTGCGTGACGCACATGGCGCTTTTCTCGGACCCTGAACTCCCATGCCCTTTCCGGACATAATATCATATTAGACGGTGCAAATTGTGTTAAGATAAGTATGTGTGTTACGATTCCCACTCAAATGTCCCGTGGCGCGTTTATAGTCCAGGAGTCGGACATAATTGATTAGGCATACGGCGTATGCATTAAAGCGTACGGAAGGTAGCACTAATTCCCTCCCGTATGCGTAACTAAATATCCGGCGGTGCTGAAATTAACTAGACATCCATGTCCAAATGGGCGAAAGCGTCTCTAATTGAATCGAATGAACGAGCGAACAGTCTGGCTATTAAGTCTGCAGCGAACAGAGCAACGAGCAAGACATGCAATCAGTAATGGAGCTAGCGACGGAGATGATTCCCGCCCATCCGTTGAGTGCACTAAGAGGTCTTGGTCTCTTAGTAGCCTCCGGCTGGAGCATAAGAGCACATGAAAGCAGGACTACAGACTGCTGACTGAATTAAACAGTACTCTTTGAGTGCATAAACACGCTAAAGGATAAGGCGCTCTTTCCTTTCCCCGCGAACAATTAATTAACCCCCGTAAGGGGGTATTAACAGATCACGCATTCCTGATAGGCGCATGCGACCTTAATTAAATGTCAGTCAGTCTGGCTATCATTCCATTGCACATCGAGCAGAGCAAACACCCACATACAAAACAGTTGCAGTTGGAGCATACAGGGCATTTATAACCACTGTGTCACCTTCATCAGATATTGCAGTCCGCCTAGCAGCCAGACCAGCAGACGAGGACCAACGGCCCGCCATCCAGTATCGACCAGCAGACGAGGACCAACAGACCGCCATCCAGTATCGACCAGCAGACGAGGACCAACAGACCGCCATCCAGTATCGACCAGCAGACGAGGACCAACAGACCGCCATCCAGTATCGACCAGCAGACGAGGACCAACAGACCGCCATCCAGTATCGACCAGCAGACGAGGACCAACAGACTGCCATCCAGTATCGACCAGCAGACGAGGACCAACAGACCGACATCCAGTATCGACCAGCAGACGAGGACCAACAGACCGCCATCCAGTATCGACCAGCGCGGAGGTCTAGCAGCCCGCCCAGCAGACAGTCCATACAATTGACTCCACCTTAATTATGAACCTTTTGGCAAGGGAGGAGCAAATTTGTGTAAGGTAGGAAAGAAAATGGATCTATTAAACCTTCGGGTATTGTACTCTGGGCTGTTGATAAATCTATGATATTCCATTCCTACTCTAAATGCTCTCCCATCTATTTCTTTACTGTTACTACATATCTACCTATCTGACAATTAAATGATACAGTGTATTTTATTTCCCAGTATTTATTCGTTAATTACTTTAGTCAATCAAGGTGATAAGGAAATCAATTAGTAAATATTTGATAATATCAGTTGACCCCAAACAATCAATAAGTAAGGTAAACTATCAAACCAAACATTATTTACTTGCAGGAATCACGTGGTGAACTAGAACTCACAACTGGTGTCAGGAATCATATTGACCCATACTTGGGTGGAATCCTTGTAAGCTCGAAAACCATGAAAACCACTGCGAGATTTTCTTCTAGTGATTATAGCTTACCCAATAATAATAACTTTAGTAAATTATATACTAAAAAGGTCAATCCAAAGCCAAATCGACCAAAACAAATGACAAGTCCAACCAAGGGGAAAAATCCAAGGCAACCAAACGGAATAAGGAAACCGGTGTAAAAATATGGTACCAGCAAACAAATGAAAGGAAAGCTACTGATAGCTCCAATAGAAGTAACCCATCCCAAAATGAAAAGACAAAGAAATCAAGCAAACCAAAATCTTACAATACCTAATACCACAGCAAAGAACATACCATATACATTAGCAGTGACAACAATTAGGTATTCAACATGAACAGATAGAGCACTGCAACAAACCTATCCAAAGCGCATAGAGGCGAATTCAAAATAATTAGACCGAAAAGTCATTATCTCATAGTAAGGAGCAGCATACTCCAACAAGTCGCTAAGTACATGGAACTTGATTGTATTGGTCCCATTAAAATAGATGTGTCAAGACACACATTTCTCAACACCAGCTCATGCAAATCAAGCAGCAAAAACTTAGATAGGAATCTCCACAGGAACACAAAGGATATCAATGCAGGAAATAAGCACACTAAAGACCATAATATTCCCTCAAAATATTCCACCTACAAATAGGTCTTCAAACTACATATAAGACACAACCACAAAATAACGGAAGAGTTGCTGAAAAAGGGGAGAAAATAAAACCCGAGCCTATATACTAAATAACAGATACCGCTATACAACAGCAGTAGTCTTGGTGGAAGTTTTGTCAACACCACCCCTACTAGTCAGATTTGGTGATAAAGACCATTTATATCAACTAGAAGATTACATTAACAAGCCTAGGCTATGCAGCAACTGCACGGCCTGGAGGCATTACACCAAGAAATGCACATACAAACCCGGATCTGACAACTGTGGTGGTCAACATACCAACAGATGCACGTTCCAAGGACAGACGTGTGCCAACTGTTGTTAATCACACCATCCCAAAACAAGCACTCGCATACATGCCAAGAGAGAAGAAGAAGTAATCAACCTGATGGAGAAGGTTCATCTACCATACCATAGAGCCAAAGCAGTCGCCAATCATAGCAATCAATAAATAAGAAGAAGAACCCTAATTACCTATAAAAAAAACCATTGATTGAGGTCAGCCACTTGCACCATTGTTGCCATTATTTTCCAGTGTCCAGTACCGTGACCTCACCCCTTTCCAATTCCCCTTGTTGCTATACAGTCCCAATACATTTTCACTATGTTAAATTTGCCTTGTCGTTATACAGTCTCACTCATGTTAAATTCCCCTTGTCGTCATAGGGTAAACACTCAAATTTTACACTAAGTCCCCATCTGTGAGAAGGTAATTGTATTTATGCAGTGAACTATGAACTTTGTAAATAACAACTTTATGTACTGTTGTTGAGTTTTTCCAAACGCGGTCTCTTTAGTCTGCTTTATGTTTGCTGTTGAGCAGGGACCAAGTTTATTCCGAATGAGAACTGGCCCATAAAGGTACTGAATAGTGCAATGCTTGTTAGCACACTTACAAACCTCTTTTATGCTTGGTTTTGATCTGGGGCATATTTGCTCTTTGCAGATAAACATCTCAGATTTTTTCTATAAGAGAAATAAACCAAGGATGTTGTAACAGGTTCCGTTCAAGTTGAGACACGCTCTCGGGCTGTATTTTGATGGTTCACTCTGATTGGGGATATAGTTGTTTTTTGCAGGTACATACCCGTGAGTCTGTTTTAAGGTTAGTTGTTTGGGAAGAAATCTTAACCTCAAATTTGTAAAACTGATCTCTATCGTGGACAGTTTCTTCTGAGCTCGGAAACCACCTAATCCATATAAACATATTGGTTCTAACGGAATACACTTGCTAAAGTCGCATTAAAAGTCTGTTTCTCTGCAGTAATATTGTTTGATTTTTTGCAAGCGCAGTGATCAGTCTATTGCAATTTTTTTTTAATTCTGAGCAGAAACAAAGTTTATTCTCAGAGGAAACAATGTTGGTTCTGAGTGACGACATAATCATTAACGTCTTTTAAAGATTAGTTCTGTTTTGAGGTATAGCTGGTTCCTTGGATCCTTGCAGACAAAAATCTAAGTTTATTTTCAGACTTTGGTTCATAGAAGGGGCATATTTGGTTCTGGGTAGGAGCATACACACACACATAGTATGTTTTAATAGGTTTCCTCTATATTTAGACTCTATCTTATATCCCTACCAGGGTTATGAACACAGTGGTTCTGAGCGTGTATAGTCCGCAAAAAACCAATCTTGGTAATAATTTGGGTCATATTTGGTTCTTTGCTGATAATCGTTTTTTAATCAATTAAAAGTTTGATTCTGAGCTGGGACATAATTAGTTCTGGAAAGGAATATATCTAGAACGTATTAATAGGTTCCTTATTAGTTGGGACCCTCTGATTCCTTTCTAGTCATTAATATTATTATATTCCTTATAGACGACCCAGTGTGTTAACGTTGTTCCTACGGGTCATCACCTAGTGGTTTGGACCGAATGTAAGTAAAAATATTGTTACGGATAGTTATATCACATGCTATTTATAAAATATTTTTTTAAGTGATTTGGATTAATGTCAATATTCTTTCGATTGTTAATTCTAACACTTTAAAACGCACTTCAAAGGTGAGGTCACGTCGAGCGTGTATAGAATAAGTACAGTACGTTGTAAAATTACCATTCATAAAATCAAGGTTGATTGCCAAGTTTATGTCAACAACTACTTCTTTCAAGTATGGCCGACGAATAGTTTGAATATATGGTGACGAAAACATCACGTGATCCTACAAGAGCATATGTACTACTGATATATCATGAGCCCCCAAACTGTTGATTGGCTCAATAAATATTAAAAATCAAATACCGACTGTGAAGATATCTCACAATAGAATAATTTTAATGTTCCGGTATTTTTTCTAGTGATTTTGATCTTGTTTATTTGATTTGCATTAGGAGACTATATAAGAGAATTAAAGCAACGCGTTCTTATTCTGACGTATATTCAGTCTTGTAAGAGTCAGTCGGAGAAATTTGATGTATTATAATTTGTTCGTTGAAATTAAAGAGCATAGAAACTATTTATTCTAAACAGGCAGTATATTGTTGGACTATTGTGAAATTATTCAAGGAATTAGATATTAATTAATTTCGTTGGATTACGTGAAACATTCATGGACTTTATCGACATTCAACATCCACTGAAATACCTTCATGTAAACCGTTTAGATGTTAAAAAAATGTTTCTTCAGTGTGCTGACATAGGCACATAAGCACACTATAACATCCATTCGGAATACCTTTGGATCGTTTCCAGAATACTGTGAAAATGATAGTACATTTGCGAAATAAAGGAATTCATACATACTGTAACTTATTATAATTCTGTAACTTTGTTTGATTTTATGTTTTAGGGAAATAAATTTCTATTTAAGAAAATGGAATGCTTGTTGGGTTTATCTTGTTTTATTACATAGTTTAAGCCCCCAGGACATAACAGTATTCACCGCTTGCTTATATGGCTAAAACGTGTCCAGATTCGAAGAAACCATCCCGTAACCATATCATTGAAAGCATTTTATTAGAGCTATTTGTGATCAAACATTTGAACGTGAAAATTTCTTAAAGCTTCTTCTTCAATATCCTTCATTATTAGTGCATATTTGCTAGCCAAGGTTCCGATAAAATAACCTACCTACACCTTGGCGGATCGATCAAATATTTCAGTGTTTTGTCCTAGCGACATCCATTGGATTTCTTCATCTGCCTCCCATATTATGTAATGACAACTAACCAATAGTCTGTAAGGGCGGCGCATTGTACGTTGGTATAAAATGGTAGGGCAATTGACTTCAAGAGGATATTTTGTAAGTTTAAAAGTTTAAGTGGAAAATTGCTTATTTATAAGTTCATTTCAATTGTGTACTCCCATTGTCTCAATCATATAAGAATATTACTCAAATTTGAACAACTTTATTTTGATTGGATGCGGTGGCTTGCCGCTATATCCAATAAAACTAACAGACTCGACGCATTGAAATATCTAATCAATCCGCAAAGGTGTGGATGGATTAATATATCGGAATCTTGGCAAGCGAAGATGTGATTAATAGTAATGAGGGATCTTAGCCAAATATCTTTCCAATACGTGGAACCACGGATAAGCCCGGTCCAATATTTGTTGACCCTCGGAGTTTATCGTAAACCAGAACACTCCACTGTAGATCAGTCGAGCGATGAACGACTATCCAAACTTCAATAAAACATTTATCAATGAATACAAATATTGTCTTATTTCATTTTTCGGTGAATCAAAATATATGCTATATTAGCACTACAAGACACTAAAATTGCCACTTGTCTTCTTTTCCACGTTAATCAAAAGTTCATATCTTACTAATGTTGGGCTTCTTCAGGTCGAAACTATTACGTCAAACATTAATGCTCTTAATTTCATTTTTTATCCGCTGATTAGCGTGGCTTTGTGAAAATCTCCTTATTAGGGTGGCTTTGTGAAAATCTCCTGATTAGCATGGCTTTGTGAAAATCTCCTGATTAGTGTGGATTAGTGAAAATCTCCTAAACAAAAATTGCAAATGACATGCTTCATTTTACAATTCAGTATTTGGAAAAAAAGAACGAGATAAGTTAATGCAAAAGTAAAACTTATTGCTTTCATATTTGCATTCATTTATTATAAGGCAAATACAAATTTGCATTTATTTGTTGAATAAATGTGAAATACATGGCCACGGAATGGTAGATACATTTGGCATAAATTTATAACAATTACCTCTATGAACATTTTCAGACGTCATTGATATTGATTGATACATAAATGAATATAGTGTGTGTGTGTGTGTGTGTGTGTGTGTGGTAATCAAAAACTATTCCCTTCAAAATATTACATAATATGTTCTATTACGATAAAATGCAATGCAATTTTTCCAAATCATATTACATTTTAAAAACTGTCATTGCAAAACTCAGAATACACTAATAAACACTCAGCTTTAATTATACTTTGATAATTTCACTCGTTTTGTCTTTCCCAAGTAATGTTTTTAGTATAGGCTGTCTGAATAAGGAAAAAAAAAGAATTTTATTTGCAGCTAATCTTACCTATATCATTGCAACCATCTCTCTCTCTCTCTCTCTCTCTCTAGCCATATATGGGCTTAATATCACATTGAACCAGTTCTAAATAAGAAACATTATCGTATTTATAACGATAATAAAACTTTGTATGTTTTAACAGAAAAAGATTTTCTGGAGGAGAACATCAGTAACATAGCGAGAACAAATTTTCATTTATATGACTTACTTGTCAAAGGCGACATCTTTGAAACGCTTACAGTCATAGGCCTCCAAACGGAGAACAATAAATTTACAGTTGACTATAATGCACGTATAATATTACCTTAAAATATATCAAATATTTGTTTAACATAATAAATATTTAACGAGTATCTCGTATATTTTCAAACTATGCAGCAAAAATCGTTTCTAAGGAAGTCTTGAATTTTCACTCAGTTATATTACCAACTATTTATAGAATTATTCACAACAAATTGCTAAATTTTCCGTAAGTTATATAATTTTATGGATATGGATCTGTTGAAAAATAATTACATAAATGAATCACAAATTAACTGTGTAAATATGACGCGCATTTCATTTTTATGCAGATATGAGAAAATGTGATTTGCCATTTTCAACAATATCACCGATTGTGCCCATTTTCTAAACTATCGATGAACCATTTCTTTCGCCCGAAAATCTCATCGTCTTTTAAACTCGTCTCTTGTCGACGATATCGTCGTCCATGATCCGTACGATTGAAATATTTTGTAAAGCAAAATAAAGATGCAATCAATTTTTTGCCCGTGCCTATGCTGTCAACTATAAATTTAAAGGCAAGATAACTGGTTACTATCCCTCAATGGCAAAATGTGTTTGAACATGTATACAAGATAGAATTCTCTAAAGTGGTGTTTGTGAACAACCAACATAAATGAGCATATATGAACAAGTAATCTGCATAGATGCATCTTCATCAAATCTTTAATTCAACAGGTAAAAATCAAACATCTACTAATTTCTCTCTTTTACTGTCTTTCTATGACTGTTGCTTCTCTCTTTTCCCTCTCGTACCCACCCCTCTTATGCATAAAGTCTTGGTGTTAGCACCACTCCTGAAATAATATTTGATTCCAAACATCCGAACTTACTGATAATGCGTTGTCTGTTTCTCTGTCCTTCTGTTCCTATCTTTTCACGCAATCACAATAATTAATATTTTCACTCAAACTTTCGAACACACCAACAATTACATGCTTCTTTTTTTTTCACACACAGCATAATTTGAAGCTCACACCCTTGCACAGCATAAAAGCATGAAATAATTTAATACAATATTTATCTCATTTCGACCTATTGATTATATACTTTTCTTCACACACACACACACACACACACACACACACACACACAGAAACTTTCTGGCTATGTCTTTCTCTTCACGCGCACAAACACTGTCACACATACACGTAGATGTGTAATCACGTACTGATTACATGTTAATATTTAAGGTTTAGGAACAAAAACTCCACGATGCAACCTCTCGCAAAATTACGAATTCAGCAATGCGGGCATCTCAAATAACAATAATAATAATAATAATAATAATGTGTTCTGAACATGTCATTAACCTGTTGTTACAAACTGGGTATTTTTTCAGAGTACAATAGTTGCGATCCATAGTAATATATATTCTAATGCTAATCGGCTTGCGTGGAGGAAAGAACTCGGTGTTCGCGATCAGATTTTCTCAGGTACTAGCTAACGTTCATCTTTGCCTTGGGGATATATGCATACTTATATACGTGAATCAACAAATTCCGTTAATTTCACGGTTGACTTTAATGCTTTTACTTGATGAGATAACGATTCTGGCTGGATTCTTTTTGTTTATTTCCTAATTGTATTAAACATCTAAGAACTGTATGTAAAAAAGCAGGCGATTTAAATGAAATATATTAATACTAAGCCACGTAGGCCTGCAGACCGTGGCAGTTGATATGAAACCACTTTCAACATCATATGACCTCGTCTTCTTTGTCGGGTAATTCGGTTAATTGCAAGTTACAATGTAGTTTATGTTTCATGCGTTTTGATTTTATTGCCACAGATTAGAATAGACAATATTCTAAAATATAGGTTTTGGCTTAAATATGAAGTTAACTGACAAGTAGAAATTTTGATGGAGAGTGAGGTCACATATTAATATGTACTCACTTTCTGAACATTTCCAAAAATGTATACACAGATTCCATGGCTTTAAACAGATACACTGTGACCAGCATAATAATTATTAGTTAGAGTCATTTTACAATTGTATTAACCAAGAGAATAAAACAAAACAAACCTGTCACATGTTATTCGGAGAGAGAGAGAGAGAGAGAGAGGGTACTGTTTTACTATAATTTCAAGTTTACATGTTTGGTGATAATTTTTTAAAGAGTCAGATTCTTTAATTTAATTCTTTTCCACTTTATATATATATATATATATATATATATATATATATATATATATATATATATATATATATATATATATATATATATATATGCAATAAACTGACAACGAGCAATGCGAAGCCCGTAGAAACAGCAATGTAAAGTTTCGCAAACATAACCGTTTTTGCTGTTTTATTTGTTTGTCTTGTAAATGTTTTGTATTTGCCTTTGAAAAAGACTCTTTAAAGGGTCGAAAGTGCTCAGGCTAGCTAGTTACTAGTTTTTCACTGTTCGTTGTCAGTTTATTGCATTTATCTTAATCCCTGCCACACGTTATTGCTGCATTTGACTCATAAATCATGTAATTCTAACAATCAACATGCCACGTGGATTTTCCTCCGTGTTCCGAATATTTAAGGGAAAGCAGAGGTTCTCGTGAGGCATTCAGTCTCGGAGTACAGTACAATAACAACATATTGCATTGGAGAACCAAACTTTCGGAGGTCATTTTTTCTTTTTTCTTTTATATAGTGAGCCTTGTTATTTATTAGGTTTTATAAAAAAATATTTACGTTGAACTATTGTTCTTTAAACTTTGTGCATCGTCTATTTTCTTCCTAATGAGTAGTTTGTGACACGGAGAAACTAGACCAAAGCTGAAAAATGGCTTATACGTTTGGATGTACCACAATTTCCATACTTTCCATAGTCTGTTTCAGTCTTGTGAAATGTCTGCCAGACGATCCTTCATCCACATACGAGATATTATATGAAAAAGGAATAGACGCATACCAAGATGGCAACTGGTTTGCTTGTGCATCGTACTTGAACAGATCTATTCAAGATTACAAACTTTATGTGGAAGCTGTCACACATTGTCGCCTTAAATGTAAGAAGAGTGTGACTTTTGCAGAGGCAGTTGACATTGATTTCGAATTAATTTACTACCAGCAGCTTGTGGAAATTTCTGATTGTCTCCGGAGATGCAAAATAGAGAAATTAGGAAAACGCGCTAAGATATCGGCGCCACTTCTAGTGGAGAAAAAGTTTGAGGATCGGATGCCATACGACTATCTTCAATTTTGCTATTTCAAGGTAAACATGTGTTGAATAAGGCACCAGACCCTTGTTTTGTTCGGCCTAGCATGTCAAAGTATTTTAAAAACATAATTATGTTTTATTTTCTTATATATATATATATATATATATATATATATATATATATATATATATATATATATATATATATATATATAATTATTTTAAACAATGTTGCGCAATATATACTGCATAACACTACATATTTTTGAACAATTTATATTTGAAGGTAAATACAGTATGAATTCTTAAATCTAGTGTGACATAATTCACTGCTGAATACTGTTTCCTTGCTGAAACAACTCAGTAGTTTCAAGGTGAAAACCATCTACATAGCATTGTACATTATGATCCACTGCTTTGTAAAATTGGACGAAGGATGTCTTACACGGCAATGTATTGTTTAGCAATGCTGAGCAGTGTCAATGTCAGTAGTATATGGGGTCACCCTAGCGTCAAGGGGAATTACCATGCAGAAACAGTCGATGCACTCTGGCGTCAAGGGGAATTTAACATGGGAAATTTTAACATGGATGGAACTGTAGAGCGTCAAGGGGAATTGAACATGGAAATTGAACAGGACCGGTACTTTAACGTCAATGGGACTTTAACGTTAAAATATGGGGTTTGCACTTTGTCGTCAATGGAAATTGAACATGGGAATGTCACCTGGATGTCAATGGGAATTGAACTTTGGGTGACGTCATGAGGTTTATAGGGTCAAAACATTTTATAGGGATTTTAATGTATTTGTAAGGACAAATGGTAGATAGGGACAAACATACAAATACACGTTTAAACACACAGAAAAGACGACAGAATGTTCTAAAACAAACCTCACAGAGAGAATAGAGGCTCAAAAAAGAAAAGTCTATTGTATGGGTTCAAAACATTTATTCAAGTATATACATGGGCTCTCTGGCCTGTGCTTTGGTCTAAGCACTATCCATTTAATACATAAGCATTTCTACATCAAACAAACCTATTTACTAGTTATTTAGTTCTTGGCTCTAGTAAACCTGTTTACATTTAATGTTCATTTATAAGAAAAAGCTAAAACAAAACAAGTAACATGCAATCAAATAGGACAAAGTTCATGTTTCTCTCTCTCTATTCGTCTCACACGTTGTTAAAAATCTGGTCAGCTAACACTTGTGTCCCAGCGTAGATATTTCCCATCACTTAATCCGTTTCATTCGTAAATCGGCTGTTATATCCATCGTGCTAGGTACACTTATCAGTAAGCAGATCAAGTGCAGTCATCGTCTTCTTTGTTTAAGAAACAAAAGCTACAAAAAAAAATACAAAACACTGGATACGTTACTATATGTGTGCCTCGTAACCGACAAATTTAACTTATAATGTCGACTGGCTATTGCAGCTATGTATCATTGATATTATGAACACTGTAGATAGATCCCAAGGAAAGTATAAACATACGGTTAAGACTAACCATATTCTTGTATGTTACTTGGTGTAAGATCAATTTTAAGGTTTTCATCCCCTTATGCATGATAGGGGAGAAAAGAACGGAAAAAAGAAAGGATGGCGATGAAATTGTGTATCATTTAAATTCATGCAGAAAACGGGGACTATTAATACTTTATCATTATTTTCATACATCATTGATGATTAATGAGTGGAAATTCATCATTGATCTATAGGCCTACAGTTGAAAGTATGTTTATATATTCGTATTATAGCGCCATGAGCGGATCACAATTCGATATACCAATAGTATTGGTATATCCATTAGCTTTATACCAACATTTTTAATGCCATGTTATTTTTAATATATATATATATATATATATATATATATATATATATATATATATATATATATATATATATATATATATATATATATATATATATAAAGAGGGAGAAAGGAAGACATACATACATACATACATACATGCAAACATACAACCTTATATAAATGCCGTGAAAAACTAATCTGATAAAAGATAACCTGAATGAATGTTTGGTTATTAAGTTTTTTTTTACTCACCGAAGTATGTATTTGTTGTGTCAAACTAGCAACATCCAGATCTTTTTTTTTATATCTAAAGAAGTATCATAATATTTCTGATGGTTGCGAATAGTTCTTTGTCAATAGTTTAAGTATAGGAATGTCTAAACAAACTTCAGTACACTTCAATCACTACATCAAAATCGTCAAAAAGGTTTAATCTCAGCCTTCTGCCTGCTTTTATAGAACAATATTTAAATTACCATGCATATTCTATTTTAAAGTGCCCTGCAAGCTGTTTACAAGGCCCGTGTTCGGATGCGTAACATCTTCATGGAATTCGGTTAATGCTAGTATGTCTCTCTGGTCCATCTCTTTAGCTGTAGCTCAGGAGGTTGTGCATCTGGTATTGTGCAAATTAGTATCACATCAAGCCATCAGTATTTTTTCGTTACTTTGATTCATTCCTCCAAGCTATCAACATTCTCAATATTTTGATTCAATCCTGCAAGCCATTACCATTCTCAGTGCTCTAATTGAATCTCCCAAGCCATGAACATTCTTAGTACTTTGATTCAGTTCTACAAGCTATCAATACTGAAAGTACTTTAATCAAATACTCCAAGCCATTATTATTATTCTCAGTACTTTGATTCAATCCTCCAAGCCATTAGTATTGCCAGTACTTTGATTCAATCCTCCAATTCATTAGTATTCTCTATACTTTGATCTAATCCTCCAAGCTTTTAGTATTCTCAATACTTTTGATTCGATCTCCCAAGCCATTAGTATTCTCAATATTTTTTATTCGATCTCCCAAGCCATTATTATTCTCAATACTTTTGATTCGCTCTTCCAAGCTATCTCGAGACATACATCCAAGCCATCAGTATTCTCAGTACTTTCAGTTATTCAAGCCATCCGTATTCTCAGTACATTTATTCAATTATCGAAGACATTAGTATTTTCAGTAAATTAATTCAATTATCCAAGCCATCAGCATTCTCAGTACTTTCATTAAATCCTCCAAGCCATCAGTATTTTCGTCACTTTGATTGTATTAGGGATGATTTTGATGATGATATAATAATATTAAATAATTATTTATTGCTAATTGTATCCGTTAATATTTGATACTAGGTATTACTACGACACTTTATTTTACTGTGACTGTGCAATGGTCATTTACCGTGACGTCCCTCATTATCAGCTTAGATAAACTTTACTTAATTTGCGTTTTTTGAGTGATGCTGTTTTAGCCACACAAAATATATGTGCCGAGGCAGGGTTCCTTCCTATAGGATAGAGCCAGTTACCACTTTATCATATTACATTATTAAATGTGCTTGTATTTACTATTATGACACAGATGATACCTCAGTACTCAGTGTCCGCACTTACAAAAGTGGTCTGAGAAGACGGGTCTTGTTGTAATTTCCTTATCTTAATTCTTTTTTTCTCAGTTAGGGAAGAACAAGGAAGCCGCGGCTGCAACCTACACATATTTCATCACGCATCAGGATGAGCAGAGGATTATTGATAATCTGAAGTACTACAGGGGGCTGGAAGGTGTCACAGATGAAGACTTTAAGGATCTGGAGAGAAATGCCTATCAAGTAGGAAGCAGCATCTTAAATGTCTCATTCAGTCATGATAATTTTCACATTCTTGACTTAGCTTTAAGGATGAAATAATTTTATTTAACTTTCCTGTTTTGTATAGATCTTTCCAAAAAACTACAGTAATTCGGTATACAGAGTAATGCAGTTGCCAGTTGTTTTAGTCACACAAAACTCCGTACCGAGGCAGGGTTCCTTCTTATAGGGTGGATGAAGACAGCGATCCACCCATTGTGAACTGGATGTTTTATTGAATATGCAATCCTGTTCCTCTTACATAACATATTAATTGAATGAAGTCATAAACGTACAGTCAATAATCTGTGTTATTAAAAGATATATGAGTAAAACCAATTCATTTTTTCAGATATTATATTTTTATTTGCTTCTATTTTGTGCGTAGGTCATTTAACATCTTGCTTTGTGCAAGTATTCTAATATTAGGGATTGTCCATTTAATTTTCAGCGGTCGGGGAGGGTGACTGGGATTTTTAAAATAATGATTACCTCCATATGACTTGACAAATATTTTTGCTCTGATTTGTAGAAAAATAACTGCTTCGGTGCATTATATTAGTTGTGAAGAAATTGCAATGAGAAACAAATTATAAAATTCGGTGGAAATTCAAGGGGGACGTCCATTAATTATGTCAACAATATTTAGGCAATTTTTTACCCCCCCCCCTCCCCGTCAACAACTGTCAAACTTTCAGTGACCCTCCTAATAAAATTATGTCAAAATTTTTTTACCCCCCCCCAAACTAACAATATTTTATACGGCTGGCTTTTATGTTAAAAATAGAATTATCGAAATTAAAAGGTCTACAAATAAATTTTAATACATTTTTTTTTACTTGTTTAACAGATTTCAAATTGACTATAACACTTTGAATTCGTGAAAAAATCGAGACTTTATATTCTAGCTTCTATCATTTTCCCATGGGAAAGCCAAATGTTCCTCAATTGTTATAATGGGCGTAGTGGCTCATTCATTAATTTCTTCAGATTAATACTATATGTGGTTAATCTGTCTACAGTCTACAATCTACATTGAATAAAAACAAAATATGATGATGCAAGACTATGACTTCCTTGGCAAGAGCTCAACCGGTTTAGGATTAAACTGATGGGCTGTTGACGGGCGAGCGAGTGTGTGCCATACCAACGCACCGGCTAATTTCCTATTTTTTGATTTATTAAATTTATTGTAAAAAATAACATTGTTGACGTCAATTTATCTTGAACTCCCCCCTCCCCCATGTCAACAATTGTCAAACTTCTTCAAACCCCCTCCCCCCCCATTTTGTTGACATAATTAATGGATGACACCAAGGCCTCCCTCTCCCCAAAAGATTTTTTTAAACGATCGGTCCTTTACAGTAGAGTTCTTCAGACGTAGCTTTGGAAGCTTTCGATACACAACCCTATTTCATCTGAAAGGATACTTAGACATGTAAAATGTCCACACAAGGTCCAAGCACAAGTCCTTCTAATTGACACATTTTTTATTTTTTTCTTCTAATGTTTCAATCGCTTTTGTTACCTATAAGATAAACATAAAGAAAATTTAAAGAAGTAACATGCCTCAAAACTGCAGAATATTTGAAAAAGTGGAAAATTAATTCGCAGAAATGCCAAATTGTATCTTACCCACGAGAGATTATTTTAATAAACGCTCTTCCTTTAAATGCAAACTGTACAAATGGTAAGAGCAAAACGCAGATAATTGTGGAACGAAAACGTTTTAATGTTAGACTGTTAAAACATTTTCGCGACACATTATTATTCTCAGAATTCCTATGCAAGCGGTTTACATGCATACCGTGCCTCAGATTGGACAAGTACCATTCAACACATGGAGGAATCACTGAGGCTGTATTTTGAAGAGGAAGAAAAATGCCGAGCTGCCTGTGAGGGGCCGTACAGTCACAAAGGGCATCCAGACTTTACTAATGCTGTAGCAGGTACTTGGTTTATTGTGGGCACGAATGTTATGTTAGGTACTTGATTTATTGTGGACACAAATGCTGTGGCGGGTACTTGATTCATTTTGGGCATGCTCAAATGTATGGTTTACTTGATTGCTGAACAACTGATGCAAAGGCAAGCTCGTTCTAGTGTGCAAGTGGTTTTAGGGTACTGATGAAACTAATTTTAGGAAAACAAAAGTAGAAATGTTATCCTAAATGGTGTAAAAGAGTACTTATTTTTGTTTCATGCTATTTAGCCCGGTTATGAGTTGTATAATTTACAAGATTTTTGCTGAAATATTTAATTGTTTGTACTCTGTAAAAATTCTTCAGTCATGATTTCTTCCAATCCGTTTAGCTGCCAGAACCGCGGCATATGTTTCAGAAGACTAGCAGTAAATATATGTGAAGATCTGCAATCCAAGACAGTCATATTTTTGGCTGTATTAGTGTGAAAATAGCTTAATGATTCTTTGTCAAAAGTGGAATAAATTTACTTCACGACATTATGTAAGACAAATATGCGAATGCTTGCATGTGTTGAACACGAATGACATGTATGATCTCATTTTTGGATTGGTTGTAGCAGTCGAAAGAAAAGATGGGTAGGAAAAAGGTGTACTGCTGGTTTGATTTCCATAAGGATCACTGGCTATTCTGGACAAGGAACACTGACTTGTCTGTTCAACGGTTTATATATAAGATTATCATTTTATAAAATAATTCTCGTGCATTGTTTATTTCGGTTTTTTAAGGGTGGGTGGGTGTCTCTTAATATCTGGACCTTGAATGGTTGCAGAGAACTTTATTGCCAATATACACCCCTATCGTGCTTTTCTGTGCATGCAAGGTTTCCATCACCAATATTGACGCAAAACGCATTCCGAATTCGACTGATTGAGGAAAATAAGATACTGCAATGCTTACCATTTGAAAAGAGGCAATTCTCACAGGAATATTCTCCTCAAAATAATATTAATTTTGGACACACGGGATAACACCCGTGTGTTTTCATGACTCGTGATATATCGGCCTATTCTGTGAATAGCTTCGAAAAGATATGCATGCACTGGGCTATGGAAAAGCAATTAGGTCAGGTTCATAGCTGGTTTTTAAAAATTCAACATAATAATACCAACAAATGGTAAGAGATATTAAGCAAACTAAAACGATCTTGTTAACAAATTAGTAAAAGTGTAACATTTTATTAAAGCTATAAGCTATTATGTTGAAGAGAAACAACAATGAATTGGATGTAATGTGTTTACACCATCTCATTTATGGGAAAAATACTAAAGAATTTAGAAACAGTCTATGCGCCGGGTAATTTCTTTCGAATCTCGCTCGAACGGCAAGTTGACAAGTTGGATAGCAGATGATAAAGTTGGTGTGTGACAACTTATTGCAAAATTAGAAACTTGGATCAATATGCAGTATTAGTCTAAGGTAAACACTTCCATCTTTTAAATAAGGTATTTATTTGTACGAGTCTAAAAGATAAACATTAAATAGGTTTTTCTGGATTACAAGTTCAAGAAGGTCATGGAGTGGGTCTTCATGTTGGCATTTAGCAATCACATTTTACGTGCATTTAGAATAGAAATGTGGGATATTTTTGTACACTTAATGAATATCACTTTCCATAATTGAAGGTCAATCGTTCTTTCTTGATACTAATGAGATTTTGGACCCAAAGCAACATCTGATCCAACCAATGTTTTTACAGAAATGACGTGTCTTTACTCAGAATTACAGGATGCGCAGAATTGGCCAACACTGTGGTATATATATATATATATATATATATATATATATATATATATATATATATATATATATATATATAAGACAGTGAACCATGCAGCTGCCAAAAAGATAGATATTAGTTAGCCATGCAGCGTCCAAAAAGATATATATATATATATATATATATATATATATATATATATATATATATATGATAATATGCGTACGTCAATATCAGGACTAAATATTATGTTTCACATGCTTTAGCCTCGACCTTCCACTTCGAGGTCTACATTTGAAGGTGTTTTGTACTCTATAGCAAATCCCCTCTCTTCGAAGTCAAGGTCACGGGAAGGAAAAATGTAGTTATTGGTTCTAATTCTTTTGAGGAGTAACTTTTTTTTCCACTGGAAATATACACTTTTTATCTTTACCGAAGTCAGGACTAAACAGCGTGGCACTTACCGTAGCCATCCTTTCCACCACAAATGCAAATGCATTTTTGTCAGGACTATAACCTTTGAAGCATCGAATATATTATAATGAAATTTAACCATTTGTATACCATGCATATAATGTGTATTGCACTATTACAACCATGTCATTTACATCAAAGTGAAGATCACATCCAGGGAAAATGGTATTCTCACTTGTACCAATGTCCAGAGTAGATCTTTTGATTCACTCAAGATATTTTTATGAAACTTTAAGCAGTCATATGTCACGAATTGACAGCATGTCACATACCATAGTCACACCTCTGTCTCAAGGTCATAGCAAGGACAAATATAAATCATTGACTTCTATCTGTATATAGGTATCCATTTTGAGCTCATTAAGATTTTAATGAACCTATCCTGTTAGATATATTGTCAATGTCTTGTGTGTTCACAAACATCCCACCTGATTCAAGGTCAAGGTCACAACAAGGGACAGTTCAATGCATTAACATGTTTCTGTATCCAGGCTTTTTCTTTTTATATGCCTGTCATAATGTACAGCATGTTATCATATGATGTTGGTTGTCAGTCTGTCTGTTACATTCTTCGTTTGTGCACAATAACTTAAATTTTACACTATCTACAGTCACTGTTGCATATGGCTTGCACACGGAATAAGGAAGAAGCATGGCAAATTTAGTCTAAATATTTTTAGGGTGAACTGAGAGAAGATAGATAGTTTCCACACAGCACCATTAGTTCTAGATCTCAACCATAGATTAAACTTTGTAGATAGCATTAAGTTTGGGTTAAATAAAACTATCCATTTTGGAATCAAACTATTAGAGGATAAGGTCATGAAATTTGGACTTACGATGTTGCTAGCTTATTTATGTTGGCATCAAAGTTTAAGGTCACTGTGACTGAAAGCTACAATTTTTTTCTGAACAAAATGTAAATTATCGACCACCTTCACCAGAATCGATGGTAATTAATACACTGTGGTAAAAAAATGAAACCTTTTGATGTTGGGCTAAAAACAAGTCCATGATCAAGGTTACCTTGCATGAAAACAACTTTTCTGTCTTATAAATTTAGTTCTAGACCTACCTAGAGAACTAATCTGGTTCAGTGTATATAGTTTAAAATGTGTTGTCTGACCTATATTTGATATAGCATTGCACCATCTAATTATATTACCTGCCTCTGGAAATTACTGATGTGTTAATTATTGGTTCTGCACAACTTGAGAAAAATGAATTTAAATTGATGTAGAATTATTTTTGTAAAATTGTAAGTGTACATTCACTCATAACTTCATCAGTAAACATTTCTTTTTCAGACCATTTCCTAGTTGTTTTGATTTGTCAATACAAATGTGAGGAGAAATTGAGTGTCTTTGGTGAAGAGTTTAAGCCCAATTTTGTCAGTGAACACTACAATTATCTCCAGTGTACATACTTCCATGGTAAGTACAAGATCAAAATATAATTCAGTTAGTGACCAAAAGTCTATGGAGAAACTTTGTTTTCAGTTAGGCAGTAGAATTACAAAAAAAATTGAGTTACAGTTATGAAATTAAATTTCTTAGAAGTTAAGATTTAAATTTATGATTATTATTGGAATGTACTAAATACTATCAAGCAAGGTCCAGATTTCTGCAAGCACCATGGTGAATGAAAATCCACCCACTGCAATGCATAGCCATGCAATTATAAGGAAGCTCATAAGAAAATTCCTGTATATTCATATATTTGTATTGGATCTCATTTTTCATTTATTCATGGAAATCTTTTGAAAAGCAATAAACATGTCTTAAATCTACAAAACAATCATAAAAGCTGTCTTACCTTTCACAGTCAAAGACCCATTTATTGGAGAAATTTAGAGAAAAAAAAGGTATGTCAGGAAAATCTGATGAGCAAGTTTTGTGCATTTAATTAATGTTTGGTATATTTTTGTTTTAGAAATTAGTATGAATCCTGTGATAACATATCTTTGAATAGTACACATGGCAATTCCATGTCTTAGATAAGACTTTGCATATGCTTATGTTATGTTTTATACTAGACCCTATACATGCCCATGTTATTTCTTATATTAGACCCTATACATGCCCATGTTATGTCTTATATTAGACCCTATACATGCCCATGTTATGTCTTATATTAGACCCTATACATGCCCATGTTATGTCTTATATTAGACCCTATACATGCCCATGTTATGTCTTATATTAGACCCTACACATGCCCATGTTATTTCTTATATTGGACCCTATACATGCCCATGTTATGTTTTATATTAGACCCTATACATGCCCATGTTATTTCTTATATTAGACCCTATACATGCCCATGTTATGTCTTATATTAGACCCTATATATGCCCATGTTATTTCTTATATTAGACCCTATACATGCCCATGTTATGTCTTATATTAGACCCTATACATGCCCATGTTATTTGTTATATTAGACCCTATACATACCCATGTTATGTCTTATATTAGACCCTATACATGCCCATGTTATTTCTTATATTAGACCCTATACATGCCCATGTTATGTCTTATATTAGACCCTACACATGCCCATGTTATTTCTTATATTAGACCCTACACATGCCCATGTTATTTCTTAGAATAGACACAACCCATGCCCATGACATGTCTTGAAATAGATGCCTACATGCCCATGTCATGTCTTAGACATGTATATATGCTCATGTTTTGCTTGGAATAGACAGTACACATGCCCATACCATGTTTTAGAATAGACTTTACACATGCCTATGCCATGTCTTTGATTAGACAGTACACATGCCTATGTTATGTCTTTGATAAGACAGTACACATGCCTATGTTATGTCTTAGAATAGATCCTACACATGCCTATGTTATGTCTTTGATTAGGCAGTACACATGCCTATGTTGTCTTTGATTACACAGTACACATGCCTATGTTATGTCTTAGAATAGATCCTACACATGCCCATGCCATGTCTTTGATTAGACAATACTCCTGCACATGCCATTTCTTTGAACAGACAGTATTTATCCACATGCCATGTTTTTGAAGAGACAGTATTCATGCCTAAGTTATGTCTTAGAATACACCCTACAAATGCCAACATTATGTCATAGAATAGAATAGACACTATATATACCCATGTTTTGTCTTAGAATAAACTCTTCATTTGCCTATGCCATGTCTTAGAATAGACCCTATGTATGCCTGTGTTATATCTTAGAATAGGCAGTACTCATGCACATGCCATGTCTTTGAATAAACAATATGCATGGCGATGTTATGTCTTAGAATAGACCCTACACATCCCCAAGCCATGTCTTAAAACAGACCCTTCACATGTCCATTTTGGGAATTGTCAAAAGCAACATTAGATCAGAGACAGAGAAAAAAAAACATAAACAGTACTTGTACTTTATCTGACACAAAACTTAGTGTGTAGAGTTAAATTACTGAAATTTTTGGCAGTGGAGGAACTCTTCAATCATTTGTTGTAAAATGTTATAGATGCGCATTTGGTTTTTACCATGTCCAGTAAATTGAAGTTTTGAAAATGCATAAAAGGCATTTTCAAAGATGTAAATTGGAACATTCAGGGTTAATAACCTATCAAGTATATATCATATTACATCACCCAGAGGCTGGGTTTGTGATGTCTCTCTGTCCATTCATTACGAGCTGAAAAGTTATTGAGTCAAAAAAGACCAAATTAGTTATTCATATGCCCCAGTAGGGGCCAAAGGTTTGGGCAACTGATCCTGACTTTCATCTTTTTCCAGTTTTTAACCTTATTTTCTAGCATATTTTTTGCCAACAAACATGTGACATTTTGAATTTTTCTGTTCTGTGAAAAAAATAATTCAGCCAAAAAGGTTGATTAAGTTATTAAGCAAAACTCATCTTTAGCAAACAAATTGAATTTTGTTAACTTGTTTTAATATGTAGATGATCCAATTAGACTTTTTAAATTCATTTTTACCAATATTTCTGTTTAATTTACA
The DNA here is from genome assembly GCA_028554795.2 of Sinohyriopsis cumingii. Taxonomy (NCBI): domain Eukaryota; kingdom Metazoa; phylum Mollusca; class Bivalvia; order Unionida; family Unionidae; genus Sinohyriopsis; species Sinohyriopsis cumingii. The sequence goes on along the minus strand of CM068836.1, from coordinate 24,953,927 downwards.
AATTTAGATTTGTTCACTAGGACTTAAGGTCGACTGAGCTTATGGTACAGTCTTGCATCCATCATTCATCATTCGTCCATCAATGATTGCTTTTGTTAATGTTTTGGGACCAAATTTGGGTCCAGAGCATCTTGGCATAAAGGGCTGTCACTGATTTGCCATCAATATGGCTAACATTGCTAAAATGAGGAAAAAATTAAACAACTTATTCTCAAAAACCACTTTGGAGAATCTGGCCAGCTGTGACAGAAAGCATCCTGTCATAGACACTGCTTTCACATTACACAACAAATAGAGTTACAACTGTTCATGCAAATCTGGCCAGCTGTGACAGAAAGCATCCTGTCATAGACAGTGCTTTCACATTACACAACAAATAGAGTTAAAACTGTTCATGCAAATCTGGCCAGCTGTGACAGAAAGCATCCTGTCATAGACAGTGCTTTCACATTACACAACAAATAGAGTTAAAACTGTTCATGCAAAGCTGAACACGTACGCTTGCCACTTGTCCAGTACATGTTGCAATACACCACCTACATGCTGTTTCTAGTTTGGGTTTTAATTGCATGGGGATAAAAAGCTAAGCAGGCCGGTTGACCAAAGCAGATATTGTAAATGGCAATATTTTAACATCATTAAATTTTAGCAAATCTTTCATTCCACAATTTTAGTGACTACTGTTGGAAACAAATTAAAAATTCACAGACCAATTATTCATTTATGATAGCAATCAACCATTGATTTTAAGTTAAGTACCAAAGAAAATGTTATTTTTAAAAGAAACCCACAAAATGTGATACCAGTTCAAGAAATATTAAGTTGAAACAATTATTCAGATATCTTAAGTCTCCTGGAAGATTATCCCAGTATATCAAACAGTTTAAAAGGAATATTCAATATTCTGTACTATGAAAAATCACAATGAAACACTGGGTTGTTGGACTTTTCAATCATTTTTTTTCATAAATCATTTCAAAACTATTAGTGACATAAAATTTTCACAAATTACTGGTGGATGAAACTATAAATATTTTGGAGGTACGTTAATTCTAGTTGAACAAGGGTGTTTATATGTATTTTCATGCCTTATGATAGACACCAATGGCAAGAAGATGTGTATCTAGGTTCCAGTACAAGGTATTCTCTTAACTAATCTAGCACTAACACCTACCAACAGCAATGGGTTTCCAAATAAATTGAATGGGAAACATCTTAAGTCCACACACTCACTTGGCAGCATTGCATAATTCCTTAGTAGCAAAGTTACTGTATTATTTATGTAAATGTGACTACTGATATCCTGGTTACACATTTTCAGAACTTGCTGTCTGAGTATAGTCATCAGTGTTTATCTTCGAGTCATCATTTGAAAGTCATCAGTGTTCATCTTATAGTCATCATTTCAAAGTCATCAGTGTTTATTTCACAGTTATCATTTAAAGGAGATCAAAAGAATGAATCTGTGGAGATAGTTCAGGGCACAATAATGTTGTTTAATGATGAGCATCACTGTTCTAATATTTGCAGTGAAGCACTTGGCTCTTCCAATACCAAGGATTCTTCTCATGATAGAAAATCAATCCACCTCAAATGTCAGGAAATTTCAATAAAACAAACACTGCTGATTGGGGACTCAGTTATTAAATATGTCAGTGAAAGAGATCTTAAACTTTGGGCCAAAGTAAAATGATAAATAAAGTCAGTATTATTATTATTGTTATTATTATTATTATTATTATTACCTAGGGCAGTAACTGGTCATGTGCTTGATGTGATCCAAGAAACATTATTATCAGTGTTGGAGGAAATGATATTAGCACCAACATTGTGATTAACAAATAGAAGACAATTTTTATCATATCTATATATATATATATCTATAGACAGTAGAACCTGTCAAAATATGACCTCTCAATACAGGTGGTCTCTCATAACAGGTCATACTGCTATATAATCATTACATTTGTGCATTGAGAGTGTGGTCTCTCAAGACAGGTGGTCTCACATAGCAGTGGTCTTTCAAGACAGGTTTTACAGTAACATCTAATTGGATAACACAGATTGTAAGGTATTCACTAGCACAGTTTCTTCTAGAACTGACACTGCTGTTTGAAACCTGAATGCCTCAACAGAGCAGCTTTGCAGTGAATGAGATCACAAAATGATTGACATTGAAAATACATTTGATACAAAGTCTGACTTGATGCTGGAACACCTCATGACTATATGGACAGAATACATTTAAACAAAAAGGGACTTCCACTCATTCTTTATGCAGTAAATGAATAGGTTCTGATACTCAAAGGCAAATATATTAATCAAAAGCATGACAAGGACTAAGAATAGACTTTTAGCAAACTATATAATTTAATTGTAACGATGTTCCTTCTTGGTAAAGAGGGGTGGTTAATTAGATTTGGATATTGTTAACTAGAGGATGACCTCCCTCAATTTTATTTCCCGGTGTGAATGGATAGATAGAACATCAACAGAGAACTGAGCTTAACTGTTGAGAAGAAATAATACAATACAGGCCCACTTTAGCCAATAAAATAACAATTTAATCAGTGACATAAACTAATAGTGCTAGATTCAATTCAAACAAATTTACATTTACAGAATTTCAATAGCAGTGTTCACATATTGATTCATTTCATCATGATAACGAGAGTGGTGAAATGAGCACAATGTCCATGCCTGATTTGCATCATTGAGTGTCACTTCCCGTCTTCGTCTCTGTGTATCCCACATCTTCCCACCCTCACATGTATATGTTTGATCTTTCTTTATCCTTCTGTCCTAACTGATTGAACTCTTATCTGGACTTTCATCTTTTGGACTGTCACAGACTGTTCCAGAGAGCTGTTTCCCTGAATAACAAGATTACCACTCAGTCTCTATTTGTATCACCTTCAATATGTATATAAAATTCTCTCACTTTTGTTACTCAGAAAGCATAAAGTTGCTATCCAAACACCACATAAATTCTGACGTAAGGTGACCTTAATGGTTAATGGTCCTTACAAATTTAGACTGTATTTTGAGTAAGGTACAATCATTATCTCTAGTTACATATGCCACCTGTAATGTACATCTAAGTCTGACTTAATTCAATAGGTCATCACCCTTGCTTCACAGCAACTGACCATAGATTAAATGTGAGTGGTGTATATAAATAAATATTCCCATATCTCTCTGCATATGCTACCACATGATTCCTTAGACATACAACCTAGTCAGTTCCACTCAATATGATACATGCTATCGATTAATATTGCATAAGATTTACTAACATCTAGCTCATGGCAATCCCTAACCTACAAAATTCTTTATGCATTAAAAAAAATCAAATATAAATATGCAATTATCATTAATTCATGATAATGAGTATCATCCTAACAGACAAAGGAAATTAATTCATATAACCTTATGAAATCATACACATCTGAAAATTTGGATTGCATGCAATCATTCAGTTCTATCAATGAACTAGTAACTATAAAATTAAACAAATAAATTGCATAAACAACTCTAGCATATCAACAGATTTCCATGAAATCAAATAAACTATGGATATTATGGATCCTAGGCATATCAAATACATTTGCATAAAACAAAACAAACAAAACAGAAAATTGCATGAAAAATTAAAATTGTGTACCGGTATGCTGTTCTTTCCAAGAAAATGTGCATCCTAGCACTAAAGGCCTGTCTTTGCCTACAAGACAGCCACCTGGTCCCCTTACTTGTCTTAACGAGAAAAGAACTACTCTTTAGTTTTTCCCCGGAGTCAGATGAGTCTTGCTCTCTTGCAGAAAAATTTCGGACTGAGGAAATTCAGCAAAAGTTGCTACTATAAATTCAACATTTCTTCCAGGGTGTACGCCTTAAGTTAAACTATCCAGTCATAATCAGCCATTCCTAATTTTTTTTCCAGCAAGATAATTATTTCTTCCACAAGATTTTGACAGCCTAGAATCTGAGAAATATGACACATACCAACTTCCTTCTGTTAAATGACTATTCGACATGGCGTTCTCATTAAATGGGTATGGTCAGCATCTTAATGTTTACTTTTCCAGGACAGCTTTGTGATGCCCAGGTCAATTCTAAATTAGCTGTAGATGCTGGCCTCTCCCTCTCCCATGAAATTTAACAAACTGACATGGTAAAGGGTCAAAGTAAACCTTCACATAAAACCTTGCTGGCTTGACTGTAATAAAATTTTAATGTACAATGTATTCGATTTTAACGTTCAATACTTACTCAAAATTCAACACATTACATAAATGCTTTTAAACTGGGCATGGATTTGATTCTTGCATAATACATGTACTTTGAAAATTCAATACTATGACATTTTTGGAATATGGAGACAAGCCAAAACATTGTGAGCTGTTTTGCCTTAGAAGGGTATATTATCTTCTTTACTAAATGAATGGTACTCATTTAATTTCTGAAGCAGAATCAATACTGTATTGTCTTCAGTTTTACTTTGGGTGGATTTACTTATTCAAATTTATTATTCACTAGAATCATAAAGTGCTCAGTAAGATTCTTTCACTGGAACGTTAATTTGCAATTAGAGTTAATTCACACAAGGACATTTTGGATTATATTACTGTGATACATCAAAAGACTGTAGCACATAATTACACTCCAGGCCATGGGCACATTAGCATGTTCGAGAATATAGGAAAATCAACACATTCAATATTGGAACATATTTGGATCGCTACTGGAATTCAACTGGAACTTCATACATTTGGGCATCATGTGATAAAACTTTTAGGACTGTTTGGGATTTAATTCACAATACTTTAAGTTCTTTTCAAATGTTCACTTTGAATTGTAGGGAAATAAATTATTGTTGTAGTTTACAAAACTTATGGTGCATTTAATCATGGATCCTAGGCCTATCCAACAACCAATTTTCAATGCTTTTATTTATCATGTGCAAAAATGTACATATTTTATGTAATTATGCATGTAAAAGAGGACTACAAGGAGGATTCATTAGTTCCATGGAACTAATAGTGTCTTAATCATTAAATTAAGTAATTATTGCTATTATCATTATTATTATTATTATTACATAACTTAAGAGGGTATACAATTTTAGCACCAGTTGACACATTAAATTCATTAAAATGTTGGGCTCATCAAAATGTTAAAAATTTACGTTAGTGATATTAATGAGAATAGTATAGGTAATGGCAAAGAAAATGCTGAATTTATTACTGAAGTGTATCCCATTTATGCTGATTTATTACTGAAGTGTATCCTATTTATGCTGATTTATTACTGAAGGGTATCCCATTTATGCTAAACATTATAATTATTGTGTTTCAGTGAAAGACGTGGACAAAGCAGTAAGAGCTGTGGCTACTTTCCTCTTATTTCAACCTGACCATAAGATCATGCTGAGGAACAAGGCATACTACATGAGGAAGTTTGGTTTCCATCAGGGGCACTTTATTCCATTTGAGGTTGTACTCTAAACACCTTAGTCAGCAGTTATAACCCAGAGTTCAATTTCCATTGCACATAAGAGTGTGAATTATCATAGAACAAAGTGTGAACAACAGCACTGTCCAGTTTTGTTGACTTAATGTAGACTGTACCCATGAATAATGAACATACTGTAGTATATGCATTTCCAAACGCTCAATAATATAGGTTATTTATGGCAGTACTTTGCATTTCTTATATTATGCAATTTTTTCACACAAAAGTTAGTTTTAAAACAAAACTTGTGAACATAATAAGGTATACAGTACATTGCATCTTCTCAAAACCAATATCTCTATGTCCCACTTCCTCTGCAGACTGACCACACAAAAGCCATTCTAATCCTTATAAAACTTTACAAAGCCTCTCTGTATCCCTCTTCCTATATGCAGACTGTTCACAAATTTTGGCCCTACAAGGGCCATTTTAATGCTATTAAAACTTGATGACACCAGGCACCTCCATTATATGTATGAAATCATTTAAACTATGACCCATTCATTATATAATAAAAATTGATTTAAAAATATTGAACCTTATATTTTAAAGGATTCATGAAGTCTTCAAGCATGAAAATCAATTATACATTTCATGAATAACCATAGAGAAGTGACATTTATACATAATATATGATGGATGAATTGGCCATTGTTTATCTTGGCCTGTATAGGAATTACTTATACTGCCTCTCACAAAACTTTTCACTATTTGATCATTGAACTATACCTTTACCAACTTTGTAATATTTGATCATTGAACTATACCTTTACCAACTTTGTAATATTTGATCATTGAACTATACCTTTACCAACTTTGTAATATTTGATCATTGAACTATACCTTTACCAACTTTGTAATATTTGATCATTGAACTATACCTTTACCAACTTTGTAATATTTGATCATTGAACTATACCTTTACCAACTTTGTAATATTTGATCATTGAACTATACCTTTACCAACTTTGTAATATTTGATCATTGAACTATACCTTTACCAACTTTGTAATATTTGATCATTGAACTATACCTTTACCAACTTTGTAATATTTGATCATTGAACTATACCTTTACCAACTTTGTAATATTTGATCATTGAACTATACCTTTACCAACTTTGTAATATTTTATCATTGAACTATACCTTTACCAACTTTGTAATATTTGATCATTGAACTATACCTTTACCAACTTTGTAATATTTGATCATTGAACTATACCTTAACCAACTTTGTAATATTTGATCATTGAACTATACCTTTACCAACTTTGTAATATTTGATCATTGAACTATACCTTAACCAACTTTGTAATATTTGATCATTGAACTATACCTTTACCAACTTTGTAATATTTGATCATTTAACTATACCTTTATAAACTGTACACTATTTGATCACTGTTCCGATGGCCTAAATAGTCAGAGCATCCACTTCAGATGCAGGAGGTAGTGGGTTCGAACCCCAACCAAGCCATGATAAAGACTTATAAAAATGGTAGTAGCAGCTGCCTCACTTGGTGCTCAGCATTATGAGATTAGGGTTAGGACTGGTCAGCCTGGTGTCAGGAATATGTGACTGGGTGGAACATGATGCTACATGTCTGCAGCATGATGCCCTAGTGCCAGACATCACTTGAAACTGCCACACTGCAGAGATCATAGTGATATGACTGAATTTTTTTAAATTCTATTCTAAAAATCCAAATCACATTCACAAAACTAACTATACCTTCATAAACTTTGAAATACTATGTAAATGGAGAAATGTCAGATTTACAAATGACTTTTTACATTCTCCAGTTTAATGAAATATTAGTAAAGTATTGGGGGAATGATTTGTGTTCTCTTGCCTTTGTCCATTTCACATTATCTCTATAGATGAAAATGTTGTATAATTCTGTTGGACAAAAACAAATTTCACTAAATAAGTGAGTGTGGTGTAATCTTTCTTAATGTTTACATGATTATTTCCCACCTACATGGATTGGATGCATTGCATTTCTGGTTGCAGTCTGGCTGTAACATTGTCACCTTTTTTAAATAATTTAAAATTTAGCAATAATTATTAAGTCATGTACAGAAACTATAGTACTACTTGAGAGAGTAATATACCCCACTGTATGCACTAGCATGGTATTAACAAATCCCACCACAGGGTCAAAATTTGGTGGCAAGGATGATGCTAAATTACTGCATTCCTGACAGCAAATTCTGGTCATAAAAAAGTAGGATTCTAGCTAGTGAAGGATGAGATTTTCCTGCCTGAAAGTAGCTTTAACTTGTCAACTCATTTCACCATCCTTTTCAGGAAGCCAAACAGTATTATGAAAGAAGGAAGATTTTCACTGAAATTATAGACTATGTTAAAACTGAATATGCCCTGTCATCTGACAAACTAATGGATGAGGCCAGAAAAGTAAGTAATTCAGTTACATGATCCAGGTAATCATAATACACCTTCTTCATATGTGTTGAACAAATACATGGGGTACATACAAAATTAGATGGATAAATATTGTTCCCCACCCCCTCCATTGTATGTGTCTTCATTCAGCCTTCCATCCATCAAATTTTCCATCTACACTTTGTTTGTCTCATTTAAGATTTTGGTCATTTGAGATAAAATTTGAATAAACTTTTTCTGCTATTATTTGTACATGAGTAAGGGAATTACCATATATACTCACTTTTAAGTTGAGTCAAACTGCAAACAACACAGATCCTGATCTGCTGTAGCATAATGTGCCTGCAGATCAGGGCCTATGTTGTTTGTTCTACAGATTACTCCTAACAAACTACACAGACACAGATTGTCCAACACATTATGAGATGGCAGATCAGGGTTTGTGTAGTTTGCAGATGGACTCAACTAATCGAGTATATGGTACTGTTTAGATCCACACTCTTTTTTAAGGTTAAGATCATAACGTCTGAAGTGCAAATAATTAAAGGTTAACACAACTCTGTGTTCATATTAAGCTATATGGTTGACTGAACTAATGACCATCTGCAGGGTAAAGGTTGCAGGTCACAACGATTATACAGTACTTCTCCCATGCAAAGTGATAAGCATATTGAAAATTCCTAAACATTTTTGTTAAGTGTTTTGTATAAGGAAATTTTCTGAACACTAAGCTTAGCTTACCCCCCCCCCCATTTTCATCACTGCACAACTAATACAATGTATGGTTGTTGTTAAGAGCAATACTACTTCTGGTAACCATTGTTAGGGCAGAATAATTTTATGCATGGTTCTTGTGTAAGGCAGCTTGAAAGAAAACCATAGAGTGTGGAATAGCTAGTAATTCTGTGGAATAGTGACAATTTATTGAAGTGCATTTATGGATGCTATATTAATCTGAAATTGCCTTTCCTGTGCTATATATGCATTCCTTTTATACACCTGTCATATAGCAAAGTGTATGATGTAATGATGCTTTCCAGCCAACTGGTCATCCATCCTTAAGTCTGTAGCCATTTATTTTCAAGAAAGTACCTTGACAGTTGTCCTGCACCATCTAAAGATACCAAACTTTGTGGATGGCTTGCAGTCTTGGGATAAGAAAGAATCCTATTGATTTGGGAATCAAGGGTCAGTGTCATTCAATGAAACAAAATGGTCTCTTCTTTGAATACATTCCCCAATCATATTACCATTCAGAAATAAGCTTTGCTATCTCTCAAATAATGGAAGCCCAGAGTCTTCCTTTTTCTATAACACAAAGGGAAGAAACTCTACCCATTACTTGCTCTTGCCACCATTAAGTTGCTATTGAATGTTTACCAGTTTAAACTTATGGTATGGTATGATTAATATTATCCCACTCTGACTGTATGGAAACTTCAAGATCTTTGCTAATTCTATCCATCCTTGAAATAAGCGTGGTGTTATATATGTATTATGGTTTACAGTTTCTGCAGGGACTTGTAACCTTATTTGTCGGTTTCTATTTGATAACATTTTTAATGTTTTTAAGTTTGTCAGCTTCATTCTTTTTGGAATCATGCCACCTGCCTTGTTCATGTGAAGTGTACATCAACAGCACATTGTAGTGTTTGCAGGTCAGAATGAACATGGTCTTCAGTCACGGGCAGGAGTCAGAACTTGAAAGATCAAAATCATCAGAGGCTCATACCATCCAGGTAGCTAGATGCAAACAATACAGTGGTGCTGGAAGCATGTGATACACCTCTCTAATACCTTACTGTAATTTCAAGCAAGGATATTATTCAAGACACGAAGTGCAGTTGCTTTCGTTTATGGTGTTTTTTTGTCCTCCTGTCTGTAATTTGGACACTTTTCATGCTGTTTTGAATTGGCTAGGAGATTGTCTTCTTGAAATAAGTCTTCCACCCCTACACCCAACCAGTATTCCTATGACATGACACACAAAATAATTAGAACTAAGCCACTCATCTTTTCTTACCAGCCATCATGACACATGTTCCTATTCTGGTAGTAGACCTTCTGGTCCATCCATCAGGTGGGCATACGTATCAGTCAAGCAAGAATCAGTCCTTTTAATGGAGTGTGATACATGGCAACTGTACATTCTGTTGTGTACAAATCTACATGGAGGACCCATTAATCCAATCTGTCCACTTTCCAGGCCAGCCCATGGAGCCAGCCTTCCAGTCTTATGTTCAGCCATCCTTCTGCTTTGGCAGAAAAATACAGCTTCTTCTGCCCTTCTTTCAGTGCAGCTGGCAGGCTCAACATTATAGAGCAAATTTATCCAATTCACATCCCATGGACTGTAATGTATTTGACAAAGTACTGTAATTTGATGGTAATATCTGCTAAACACACTGACATCCTAACTTTTATAATGATACAATTGGTATGCTGAGAAAAATAGCATTATTGATCCCACAAAAAAAAATCCAACCTAGTGAGATGTCCCTGTTTACAACCAAACGTACCTGTGTGGCAACAGCAATGAAATTAAAATTCTCTAAACTTCAAGCCTATTATTGTGTATAATGTGCTCATAGATAGGCTTCTTGCAAAAAAATGTGAATAATTTACAGCAATTATTTTCAGGCAATCATAAACCTTTATTCTTTGAAATACAATATTTAATATACCACCACACATAGACTGGTTTCACAGCTCTTTAAATGACTAGCTGGTTGTGTTTGAAAACCAAATCTTACTTGCATGATAATTATTCATAATCAGCAGCAGATTTTCTTGAAACCTCATGGAAAAGCATAGTTCTCTTGCAATTTTTTGAACATATCAAGGAATTTTTTTCAATTTGGGGACCTGTTACAATAGTAAATTGAAAACACTTTCCACAAAATAATACATTGGCTGCTAGGCAATATAAAATACCATGTTTCTCAATTACTCAATGTCATTTGATACGGTTACATAAAATCAGTATAATTTTCTTTCTCCCTTTAGAAAGGAATGTTTGGCAAACGTTTCTATCATCGGATCAGGTGTACAGTTATTGGAATGGGAAAGGGAAGTTAATTCTGGAAACTCATTTGCAACCTAAATGGGTTCCATTTAGGTTGCAAATGAGTTTCCAGAATTAACTTCCCTTTGAAGTGATTACATTTCTTTAAAATGCAGTATTTACCTTTAACCAAATTTTTTTTACAACCCTTGATTAGTAATATTATATTTAAAAAAGACACTATTTCAAGTTTCACTGCATAGTTTTTTAATGACCCTGATAAAAAAAAGCATTCAATCCATCGAATTGATTCATTATGTTTCATGTATATTTATGTAAATACTGCATTTTAAAGAAATGTAGTCAGTAAATAAGTCTGAGGTGTAATGTCATATGATGGGTGCTATAGCCAATTCTTCTAAACGTCTACCTTTTTCTCCTGATGTGACATTCAGAGTGAAAATCCTATATACATACTGACCGCTCCAGTGGCCTAGTGGTTAGAGCATACACCTTGGATGCAGGAGGTCATGGTTTCAATCCCCAGCTGAGTCATACCAAAGTCTTATAAAAATGGTACTATCAGCTGCCTTGCTTGGCACTCAGCATTAAGAGGTTTGTGTTAGGACTGGTCAGCCTGGTGTCAGGACAATGTGACTGGGTGGGACATCATGCTGCATGTCTGTGTCATGATGCCCCAGTGCTAGACATCACTATAAAACTGTCACACTGCAGACATCGTAACGATATGACTAAAAAATTGTTTAAGCTACGTTAAAAATCTAAATCACACACATGTATATACATACTATAAGAAAACAATGAACATACAAATCCTGCTCAATAATCCTCTAAGCAAAGACTGCTTTGGTAACCTAAGTGGTTGAAAACATCTTAGATACTGCAGGTTCGAACCCCGGCCAAGTCTTACCAAAGACTTTAAAAAATGTTATTAGCAGCTGCCTGACTTGGCGCTCAGCATTAATAGGGTGGTGTTAGGACTGGTCAGCCTGGTGTCGGGATAACGTGACTGGGTTGGACATGATGCTATGTGTATGTGGCATGATGACCCAGTGCAAGACATCACTATAAACTGCTACACTGCAGACATCATTGCACTATGACTAAAATTGTTAAAGCTATGTTACAAATTCACAAATAAAAAAAAACACCCTTAATCAAAGATGTAAAAATTAATTTTAATGGGTTGTTCCTGCATCAAATATAGCCACATAAAGGTCCTTTACACATTTACTGAGTTTGTATATGTTGTTATGTCTATTCTCTTAAAAGAAGTAACAGAAAAGAGTGAGGACAACAAACTTTGTAAAATTTAACAAATAGTTTACTTCCCTAGACTACAAAGTAAAAAAAATAAAAAAGAAGAACTTACAGTATTGTGAATTAAATCCAAATTATATTCCAAGACTTACAAAACAAGTTCTATCAATAAAAAGTTCTAAGTGAATCACAGTTCAAATCCTGATGAAAATCCAAGATGGAAGGCAATGTCATCTGTAATAACCTATGAAATGCAGATGTGTCAACAGTCTCTTGTTGAATCACAGAAAATATTCCAGTTTTTGAATTCTGTATAAATTCTGGTAAATGTCTTTGTCCAAGAATTATCAGAGCACTTTTGTATTTCCAGGGAAAACAATCACTTAAAATTAAATAATTTGAAGAAAATAAAAATTCAGTCCTAAACTGGTCACAACATAAAACAACTTGACTTATCAAGTGTTAAGGCATGACTGATATAATTCTTATCATAACATAAGTTATAAGACTAACTAAAATGCAAAACAGATTCCTGATAGGGGTCAAGAGTTCATCCTTCCAGAAGAAATTGAAGTTTGTTTACGAATTAACATGTGCCTCATGTCACGCAGTCCAGGTGTGGCCCTGGCTCGACTTATTGATTCCTACTCTGAGAAAGAATTAAAATATATTTTTTTAAAATCTTATTTACCAAAACTGTCACTGATTTTAAGGTCAGCAACTAGATACAATGTTTCTATTATTAGGTATTTACATCAATGAAATAAATTAAAAAGATTCAATCAGGTCAAACACAACTGAACTTAATTCTAAACAAAAAAATAAAATCCAGTAAACAATATTACATTACAATAGCATGTAATGGAATAAAAAATATTTTAAGGTTAACAGACAAACAATAAATTGAAATAGACATAACAATATTTAGAGACAGTAAACTAAATTAAGAAAGTAACCCAGAGGACAAGGTACTTTATATCAGGTTTACAAGATACATGACAAGTTTTAAGGGAATGATGAAGAGAAAATGGCATCATCCAACTTTATCTGGCTCTTTGAGGAGGAAAGATGAGCTCCTGTTATGATCAATATATGTGTCCCCATGATTTCCAACACATTCAGGCATCATGGCAGAACAAGTACATGCCACATCAAAGACATATCAGACTTGCTGGATATCTTTGACATGAATGACCATAACTCGCCAATGTTGGAATCTTTAATGGGTTTTGACTTGACTAGTTTTATTCCCTTAGCCCCAACCTTCTGAATCTGTTATCATGCAAGACATGCTATCATATAGGTCTAGCCTTAGCTTGCAGAGTGAGTGAGCTGCATGCCCTGTCAATGCACCTGAATTATCTTTAGTTCAGATTGGATGACTCTGTGATCCTAATGCCATGGGTACATTTTATAGCTAAGAACCAACTGTAGACATTTATATCATTATCTCTCTCTCCATCCATTGACATTTCAAGAGAGACTGAAATGCATGGAGAAGAACCATGGGTCCTGACAATGTTTCCGTTTAATGAAGTAAAAGAGGTTATAACATCTCAAGCTATGGCAACGTGACTAAAGTTGATAATCTGCATAGCATATCCTGATGATAATCTGCATAGCATATCCTGTTGATAATATGCATAGCATATCCTGTTGATAATATGCATAGCATATCCTGTTGATAATCTGCATAGCATATCCTAAACTAATCAGATATTCCTCATAAGGATATCCACATAGGAGATTAAAGTGATCTCAGTCAGTATCACGTTCAATCACAATGCTTAAGTCATAGATATAATGGAAGCAATTTGCTAGCATACATGGTCAACCTACTCTAAAAAAAATTATCTTGGAGAATTATTATGACTGAGACAAGGATTAAATCTGCAGGTTCTATTTGAATAGAGCACATGCATCAAGCATATCCATTTGAAGTTGGCACAACCATCTCACTGTCATGGGTGTAGTTCTTTCACTGTATTCGTTCAAGTCACAGTTTTTTCCATCTCTGCAATATGTGACCATCAGTTGTGCTGTGGCCATATTAGGAAAGTCTTTTTATCATTCTAATACGGAATACAGACAGTCAAAGGATACTGATGGCAGAGGTTTGATGCAGTCTCCTCCTCATTCTGCCTCCAGATTTTAATGTGATCATGTAATGTTTTCTTCACAGGAAGTGTACTTTTTTAGTAAATTATGTTTCTAGTGGTGGCAAGTGAAGGTAATGAGTAAGAGTCTCTTCCATTTGTCCACATTGTATATCCACATTGTATATAAAATTGTGTATTAACAACTAAACATGGGCAACAATTATTTCAATTTTTTTCCATTCATGTCAAATCTTTTGTGAAGGTAAGACAATTTATGAAAAAGCATTTAACTTTCTTGTTTAAGTCTTTTTAATTTTTTTTAAAAATTGGATTGTACCTCTCTTAATTAAATTTTGTATACACCATGGTTGGATTATTTCCAGGCTTGGATTCGAAAACCTCCATCTTCAAAGGAGACTAATAATACTCATTACAACCACCAACAATTCAAGGAATACTCCCAAAGATCTGGGGTTACCATAGTTGCTCACTCGGCTGAATTGAATGGTTCATCATACGTTGCAGTTGATGGTGTCCTCCGTGATTATCATTGTGAATTCATATCAGACCTCATCAGAGTAAGCAAATACTGTTAAGATAACAAAACCAACTTAAAAATAGAAACGTTACTCATAAAATCTGCTTATAGCAAACCAAGTTATTGTACATTCAGTGATAAATCTTTGCTGAAAGAGAGTTCTATTTTTACAAATTGAGTCTGTCAGTCATTGTTCACTTTCAGTGAGCTGACAATAATTTAATTAGATGGATTATATCCATCTGTAATTTCTATTAAAATATATGATTCTCTAAAAGTCTTTCATTTCATTTTAGAAAATTTTAATATAATTCCAACATTTAATATGAATAATATTATACTGGCTATTATTACAGCTTTCACTTTCATTTTATCTGGTGTCGGCCCATAGTCCAAGGTGAATTCACTCCTCCATTTAGTTATTGGATGTCTTGGAAAAAAACACAAATATGATCCCAGTCTGATGTCATAGTTACCTAAATCATTTGGAATATTGTCCTTCGTTTCCTTGTACTTCACGATTCTCACCATTGAATTTGTCTTTTTACATAATTACTCTTAGTGATATAATATACCTTTCTGTGTCACATTTGACATTTTCTCTCTAGCATGTTTTATTTTTATATGTGTCTCATTTTAGCAATATATTTGAGAGTCTTTGTACACATACAATGAAGTTATGTTTCTTATTTTATCCTCCTACTGGTTCCTGGTTTTAGGGTAAAGAGTATGTGAATGTATTCTATAAGCATTTTTATTTTAATTAAATTAAATATTAAGTATATTAATTATTAATTATTGTTTTAAAACTGAATTCTAAACTAGTTTTAAAAATGTCTATTCAATCCTAAATGTTGATTATTCAGCACCTTAAATGTCATCCCAAAACTTTATTATGAAAACTATAATCCCAGATGGCTCCCTACTTTAGTCAATGTGGGTCAGAGTCTTGGGCTTGGCCATTGTGGGTACATGAGAAAGCTGCCAGTGGCTTCACATGTATTGTACTGGTGGTTCTGATCAGGGTTTTCATAGGGTTTTCCTCCACCAGTTATACTGTCTGCCAGTTATACTGTCTGTCTGGCATTAAATGCCAAAACAACAACAACATCAGACGAAAATTATTGATCAGTACGATCATGTACAATGATGCCAGATATTAAACTGTGTCAAGAAAAGAGGACCTATCATAACATATCAAAGTGTGGCACAAATTTGTTTTCAACACATTCTGCTTTCATTGTGACATCACAATATGCAACATTCAATCTGGTTTGTACTTCATCGCACCTCTAGGCTGACCTCATCCAACTTTGTCTGCATAATTTTACTTTCAGTTTGCCATGTGTACTTCTCTGGGAATGTAAAGTTTTATTTGTTCAAACGATACCAATTTGACATGAAACATAGCTACCACCACCAAAAATATACTTAAAACAAGTTATTTTCACAAACCACTCTCAATATAATTTGCTAACATTATTTTTTAAAAGTTTTAAGCTATATGATGCCAAGCTGCCATCTAATTGAAAATCCTGCATAACTTCATTCAAAACACAGATGAACAGAATTTACAAATTCTATAGACAGTGTCCTAGTTTGAAAGCCTTTCAGATTGAAATAAATCACACTATTCCACCATCAACTATTGTGCCAGCACTGCAAATAGAAAAGCATTTACACAGATTTGCCTAAAACTGATACTTCTCAGAATTTTACAGACTTTCACAAAAACTATTTGTGCATAGAGGTCTTGCAATATTGGACAAATTGTTCTGATGTAGCATTAGATCAGTTGAAGATACAACAACTGGAGAAACCTTGAAACAGTTGTGTTCATACAAAATCAAAAGAATAGGAAGGCATTTCTTAAGGAAACCTCTTGCTGGCCCAGATTTCTTTGATAACTTCTTTGCATTGGATTGTTAAGCAATGTCAGTCAGTTGAGATGTATCTTGCCTATTTAGGCATCTTTTTTATGATTTATTCCTCTTATCCAATGATTCAGGTCTGACAACAATAAGACCTTAAATGTAACTTAATCTAAATTAACAGATTTCTTACCATGCCAATGGAAGCCATTGTGTTGGATGTAATAAGAGCTGACTGGAGTTTTTTTTTCTCCAGAAAAGGAAGCCAGACAGTACAGGTGTGAGACAGATTACCATTCCAGAAATAATGCAGGTGTGTATTTAAATGCATGATTTTAAACAGGTATGCTTTTAAAGTTGCATTTCCTCTCAAATCAGGATAAAACAGAAAAATTACTCAATATTGTTTTTACTTTCATGTAATGATGGTCTACTCATATTTTTCTGCATGACCCAATTGTATGACATGCCTCAAAATTGAAAAAAAAATAAATGTAGCCCATTGGGTACAAAATATGTCGCCCATTGGGTACAAAATATGTCGCCCATTGGGTATTGTTCAACGTGATTAAAATCCTACCCTTGGATCAGCCTGGGATGACTGCTGTAGGGTACTCCAGAGCAAAGCACTTTGCTCTAGTTGCCAAATGAATAACCTAATTGTACTGATGTGCCAGTAAATAAAGATCAAAACCATCCGTCAGCTTCAATTTTATATTTAGGTCATGTTTGAGATACTGTGATATTCTGTGTACACAAGTGTGAAAAGTTAGACCCCACATCTTTTTTGATGTGCTAGTGAGACCAAATGAAAACTCTTTTAGAGTGTTCATGTTGTTTATGAGCAGTTTGTTATGAAAAAAGGTGAAAGGCAGTGGTGGGTTTCAACAAAACAGGCACAGTCTGAAAGGAATATTAGTTACTGGTTTTGGAACAGTCCAATGTCAGAATTTAACACATGACATTGCAACTAACTAAACTGACAAAATATAAATCATAAACAACTTGTTGACAAATTTCCTTGCTTTGATTGTGCTCTTAGGTTGTACAAAGATTAGAGTATGTTGTCATATTAGTTCAGTGTTACACACTGAGAAGATTGTATAAATTTCTTCTTCAAATACTTTATCCAATCATGATATCTTTGGAGAATTACAACTACCTCACAAATCCAAGTAAGTATTATCAAAGAAACATATTTCACAAGAAAATATTGGTTTATTAGATTTTATATAGAGTAGTGTGCATTGTCTTATCAGATCAGTGTTACATGTTTGAGAAGATTGTTTGTAGTTCTTGGGTTCTACAGAGATAATATGTTGTCATATTATTTCAATGTTGAACATTGTGCGCATTCTTTTTCAGCTTTTCTCTAGGAATTATTTGTTACTTTTTCCAACAATAAAAAACCTTAAGTTATCTTCAAAACAATACAGCTTTCAGTAGTTGAAATAGTCATTTTGCAAACCTTAAAAAAATCCGAGACAATTGGTGGTGACTCAAGCCAATGGTCATTGACCCATGACAGTAACTTGTCCCTCTTTGCCTTTTTTAAAGTTTAGATTGCTTTTCATTACTCAGAAGAGTATTCCTGAACTTGACATTACTTGAACCAGATAATTATGTATTTATAACTTACAACTTAAAGATTCAAAAATGATACTCAACACTATTCGTTCCCTTTTCATATTGTATCATTTGCCAGAATGATAATATATTTTATAAATGTGAAGTTTATAAACTTCCCATTGGCTTATGTACATCCTGATAATACTACACAAATAATGGTATTACTTTCAGGTTGTAGCCAAGAAACATGAGAATGAAATATACCTACGCCTTCTGTTAACAAAAATAGAATCATTCCGGAAATACATTTCTGCCTACTACAACTCCACTGGACTCTTCATCAAGCAGGCCAAGATTGTTTGCAGAGAAGGAGATGAGAAACGGGGTAGGAACATTTCTGAGGTCTTGAATAATAGAAACAGTTGCATTGTAACATCTAAAACTTTGTTGAACAAGCAAACTAAACATTGCCTGAAATAACAATAAATATTACAACACTAGAAGACTAGAAATTAAGATAGCAGAATAACGTTTATAATATATGCATAATTACTTTGTCATCCTTAAGCAATTTGCAGAGTTCATAAAATGTCCTAAAGGCCCCAAAAGGAAGCAGACTATCAATAAATGGATTACTACAGTATAAAGTCTAGCATGTATTACTTCAGTGTCAAGATTAGCATATATTACTACAGTGTCACATCTAACATGTATTGCTACAATGTATAGTCTAGCATGTATTACTGCAGTATTAAGACTAGCATGAATTACTACAGTGCCTAGACTACCATGTATTGCTACAGTGTAAAGTCTAGTATGTATTACTACAGTATCTAATCTAGCATGTATTATTACAGTGTGTAGGCTGCCATGTATTGATAGCGTAAAGTCTAGCATGTATTACTAGTGTCTAGTCTACCATGTATTGCTACAGTGTAAAGTCTAGCATGTATTACTGCAGTATTAAGACTAGCATGAATTACTACAGTGCCTAGACTACCATGTATTGCTACAGTGTAAAGTCTAGCATGTATTACTACAGTATCTAATCTAGCATGTATTACTACAGTGTCTAGTCTGCCATGTATTGCTACAGTGTAAAGTCTAGCATGTATTACTGCAGTATTAAGACTAGCATGAATTACTACAGTGCCTAGACTACCATGTATTGCTACAGTGTAAAGTCTAGCATGTATTACTACAGTATCTAATCTAGCATGTATTGCTGCAGTGTCTGGTGTGCCATGTATTGAGACAGCGTAAAGTCTAGCATGTATTGCTATAGTATCTAGTCTACATGTATCACTGCAGTGTCTAGTCTACCATGTATTGTGTCAGGTCTAGCATATATTACTGCAACGCCTAGTCTACTGTATCTAGTTTAGCACTTATTGCAAGAGTACTAAGTGCAGCATGTATTTGTAAAGTGTTTAGTCTAGCATGTATTACTACAGTGTCATGTCTAGCATGTATTATTACATTTTATTATATGCTCATTTTTCCCCCGTTAACTTTACATTGTCAGAATCTTTCAATATTACCCAATACTCAACTCATGCGACAATACACATATAGCACTCACGTGCATAAAAGAACTACTTTCTATTGTAAACAAACAATGGATGCAGATGCCAGCACCTTTGATTTTGTACACAAATCATGTACACTCGCGTAAGAGGCTCTTTGGTTGTTTAAATTTGTTTCTGAATGAACTAAAACAGATGTTTCATGGACTGCCACATACCAGCTGCTTTGGCACATTCCACGTTGATACAATGTTATGGATTTAGGCTAGCTACATTATATAACAAACGCAAGATAATGTCCTAACAAATAACATACAAGTGACAAGTCATATACTCTCTTCTTTAGCTGGTGATAAGAATGGCAAAATAAAATATACTTACAGTTTTACATCCTGAATTTCCTCAAAATGTATTTTCTTAATTCTGTAAATCTGAATTACATGAGCCATGTCATAGGTTTTCAATCTGGATTACACATTTTGAAATTGTGCTGTAATTTTGATGATAAGTGCAATTGCATAATCCTTACTGCACTCAAAATGAAATAAGCATTAAATTCCATAGCGTCTTTTTGATAATTTGAAAGACTTCATTATTTTTCCCACATCATGATTTCAAACATTTAATGACAGAAACAGAAACACATTTGCAGATGTCAACACGCTTCTCCCTAGCTTATTAAATCTCATGTATTTCATTTGGAATTGTCACATACAAATCCAGTCAATAATCACAAAATTTCCTAGAATCAAGAAAAATACCAAAATCTATTCATTCCAGATCAAATGAAAAAGTTGTTGCAATGCACGTTCATTCACAATATGACTCCAAATTTCAATTTTAACTAGACACGCCATTTTCTTTCAAAAGTTATGTCGAGTGCGCGACTAAGTTCAAATTTATCTGGGCGGAGTTATGTGCGCAGTAATAATGTTGATTTGTGTAATGATGAATATGCGCTTGTGTATTTAGTTTGGAATGTGGCATAGATTCATTTACGTTGTTTCTTATAGTGTATTGTGTTTATATAATTACACCTTATGTAGAATTAAAAAATGAGCATATAATTAAAAGGTTACTGCCTTTGTATGGGAAAATATGAACTCTTTTTGTCGGAAGGATATACTGCATTCACAAGGTCGTGCAGTATTCCATCCCAAAACTCGTTCATATTTTCCCATACAGATGCAGTAACCTAAAAGTCTGATCTAGCATTTATTGCTGCTATAGTGTCAAGTCTAGCATGTAATACCACAGTGTCTATTCTAGCATGTTATACTACATCGTGCAGTCTAACGTGCATTGCTACAGTGATAAGTCTAGCATGCATTACTACAGTGTCTAGTCTAGCATGTATTTTACAGTGGCAAGTATCACATGTCAATTGCAACAATATATAGTTTAGCATGTATTACTACAGTGATGAATCTAGCATGTATGACTGCTGTGTCAAACTTACCATGTATTACTAGTTTATTGTGGTTTAAGTAATTTGTTTTCTTATTATTTTTATAATACAGGTAATATCTGTTTGTCTATTTATTCAACTGTCTGGTGTTAGCTTATTGATAAAATCCATTTGAAACATCACTTTCCCATCTATGCTTCACATGATGTCATAAGATTAGTTGCATGAGTTCGACATGGAACATTAATACACAGATTAAATGGTTATAGATCCAGATCATTAGTCAGCAGCAATTAAGAAGCCATGAAAAGCTTTGAGAGTGAGATGTCATAGACTTGTGGTGGTCTGTTCATAAAAGTTAGTTTACTTTTGCACATCATATAATATAACAGGCAAATATATTTTCTTCAGAAAAGCTTCATTATTTTGGTGACAAATTAAAAAGGTTTAATGATATATCCTACAGGTACCAATGACATTTTGCAGGAAGCCATCTTGACTTTGTCCAATTTAGAGTTAAATAGATGTCTCTTAGAATAGCATATATGTCTGCTTATAAGTCGTGTCAAACTGCAAACACCAATGAGTCTGATGCACTGTAACATAATGTACCTGCACATTGGGGTCTATTTCGTTTGTTCTACTGATTACTCATAAAATACAGCACAGACCCGATATCTGGTGCATGATGTGACAGTAGATATGGGTCTGCAGTCTGGAGTTGGACTCGACTCATATGCAAGTATGGATGGTAATTGAATGCTATATACTCTTTGCTATTCTTGATGAATTATCATCCATGAATGTTGTATGGATGCATCAACATTTTCACATTTCAGAGAAAAAGCGGCATGAAGATTGTATTCCTCAGGAAGATGGAGGCTGCATCGACAGGTTTTCACATTTATCTGATCAAGAATACATGTAAGGTCACCTCTTTTATATGCCAGTATTTACATTTATGAAATCGTGCTCTCATTCATCAAGTTTATAACTTTAATAATGACAAACACATAGAAATGGTCAGAAATGTGAAAATGGGATATTTAAGACTTATCAAAAGTAAACTTCACTGTAGTTAATCTGGTTTTCTTTTTAATAAAATAGATAACAAAGAAAATAATGAATTGGAAATCTATTTTTATTTAATTTATCTGATAAATTACCATTTTCCTTGACTTTTTAATGACTTAAGCTGAGACACAGCAGTGTTGGAAATACATGGATGCAAAATGGTTTTAAATTTCACTTTGTGCGCCTAAAAATGTCCTGATGGGTACACTTTGTTCAGATAGGATAAGTCAGAGACTCAAAACATAATTGAACATTGTGGATTTAAAAAGCTGAAAAAAGAAAAAGACTTGGTTTACATCATCAAATTGCCAAAGTATATTCAACACATTAAGTGTTTTGTTGACCCTTTGACTGGTCCTCAGATTAATTGTTCTGGAATAGCACCAGATACAGCACATTTTTTATGAATCAAATGTACTGAAGACCAGACCATGATGTTAATTATGTCAGTTGACTGAGGCCTAATGTAAATGACTGACAGCTGATGATTAATTATTAGCAAGCAATTATACCTAGATGGGGTTTTCTCTTCCTGTGTCCAGAAATGTGAACAGTATCCCACACCAAAACTGCCTACCCTTCTGCACATGAGATTCTCATGTGAGATCTAACACAGGTTAGTCTCATATGCAATTTAACATGCAAATTAGGTAGAACTCGCGTGGGCAAATAGATTCTAATAATAAAATCACATGTGCAGCAATTGTTAACAATTAAGAGCAAGATCTTGCTCATGTGAGCAAGTCTGCTCATGTGAAAATGGCATGCTTATGAGCAAGATCTGCTCACGTGAGCAAGATCTTGCTCACGTGAGCGACATCTTGCTCACATGAGCAAAAACAACAAAAAACAACTATAGTATTTAGTTTTTATTGAATACAAGAATTAAACAAAGTAAGATCAATATTCAAATCTAGTAATCATAAGCATATTTGAGTTCCATTATTGATCTTTTAATAAGGTTTCTCACATGAGAAAAAAGACAACTAGTGTAGCAAGGAAGAAAATGGGTAAGAGTTTCTTCCCCTTTTCTATATGGTATATAAACAGGACAAACCAAAGTTTTGTCTTTCATGGAGTGCTCAGTTTGAGAGGTAGTGGGTCTCATTTCTAAACATTAATTTTACTGGGTAAGTATTCTCAGAGAAACATAATTAATAGTAATAAAATAAATGAATTTACTGTATGAAGATATTTTCACAATATCACTGTCGACACATTTTTTGTGTAGTTCCATTTTGATTACATGACTATAAGGCCTTGTGAACTTGGTGACATGTAAGACAAGCAATGTCATAAACAATGCAATGAATTTGTGAATGCTTATATCAACACTATATTTAATAACGTTTTTGGTACCAGTTCAATATGAAAAGGAACCCCATGTGCCTAAGTGGTCAAAGGCACTAATGCCTTTGCAGGTCACTGAGATTTCAATCTCTCTCTTGGTTTTGGTAAGCATGGATATGTGAGATAGCTTGCCAGTAGTTTCCCATGGGTTGATGGTATTTCCCTGGATTTTGATAGGTTCTTCCTCCACAAAATATACTGGCCACTACGGATTGTCTGTCATGCTGAAAAATGAAGTTGAACCTACAAAGCAACAAGGCCATACTAAACAATAGTACAAAGCAAGCATTAAATTCATTCTTGGTCTTGCCTGAGAATTTTTGTTTTACTATTTCTCTATCTATGGAATTGTGAATTAGACTGAAGGAATTGTTGCATATTCCCTTTATTTCAGTGGAGTGGTCTATTTGACAAATATTACAGATGGCACAGGACAGCTTTACTTCATGGACAAGTGGAAACAAATTCAGGTTACACATCTACCAACTCCTTTCTTTCATTGCATATGTAATTGATTTTGAATATCCTACAATGATGGAAAGGGTTTCACCTTTCGATCCACCTCTTTTTTTTCTAAGTTCATAAAATATTGCAGAATATGTATAAATGTTTGACTTCTCTGCATACAGATAACCAACCCATGAGATGAAATGAAATTATTGCATATTATGGCTTGTGAAGTTAGGGTAGTCTATCTAACCTCTTATATAACCACCATGGTGGCCATGTTAAAAAATTTTTTTGCTACACCCTAGATGGATGGTCCTATAAGCATGGGGTTTTCATTGAGAGGTGTATTATGATGTTTATTTAACTCTAAATGAAAACTGTGCTGATCTGAAATCAAATATAGCTACTGTAGCATTCATCTGTAAAATCTTGTTACCGTGCATCAGTTCCTTCCAAACAGAAAGTTATATTCATGTGGGGTTTTCACCAAAAGATCCATATGTTGTCTAGATAGTCCCAAATGAAATTAGTACAGGTCTGACCACCAAGCTTTAAAATCTTGTTATCACTACTTCTAGATGAATTGTCATATTTACATTTACTTTTCACCAAAATTCTTCTTAAACTGATTATTTGGAGCTAAATAAAAATTGTGACCTGACATCCAATATGACTACATGGCAGCTATCTTGAAAATCTTGTCACTGCTCCACTTTAATATATTGCCATATCAACTTAGTGTTTTCATCACAAGAATTTTAACAATATAGTATGCACTTGATCCTAGAGGATTGTGATACTAATCTTACATACAATATAGGCATTATGAAAACCATCTTAAAACCATTTTTATTGCTACGCCAAAATAGTTAGTCATATTTGCACAGGGTTTTAACAAGAGACTTTTATTGATGTCTCATTGAACCTAAATAAAAATAATGACAATCCTACATCCATTATGACCACCATGGTGGCAGATTCCAAAATCTTTTTTTGTTAATGCTCAAGAATATCAGAGATGGTTTGAACACTTGGCAATTAAAAAGAAGAAATGGTTTTATCTTGGCTACATGGACTTTTTTACAGCCAGTAGAGCTTTGGTCTTATTGAGAGAGTCATGTTCAAACAAGTAGTCCCAGAGTGTGTTGATGGGACATGAAACAATTTTGACAGATAATCAATCATATAAATGAATCATCTTCCCTGCAAAGTCCATGTAATTGTTTCTGTACTGCGTAAGAAAAAAAACTTCTCCAAACAAACATCTATGATTATGGTGAATTTTTGACGAAATAAAGGACTTTTTATTTTGAATATACAGACTTACATGTACTTTTAATGAGCATATTGCTTAATTCTGATTATAGTATTTTCTCTGACAAAATCTAATATTGCTTTATTATATGTGTGTATTAATTCATAGATCATAAAGGTTTTAAAGTCTTTATTGTTTTAAAAGATTTCATGGTAATTGCATGCACTTCATCTGATGTTGTGATGTATATTTATACTCCAGACATCTGTGGCACCCAGATGCGGTCGTCTCATGATCTTCAAGGCTAATGATCTTCATGGAGTCAATCCATCCTGGGTAGATGAAAGGTGTAGCCTTTTTATGCACCTCACATCAAACGTGAATGATGATGACAAGTCGCAAAGACAGGTGAAGGAGTTTCTTAATAAAATGGATGAGGAAAGAACCATACATCCATCTGAAGTGGACAACACTGAGATTCTGCAAACGTTTTATGACCATGGTAACCTTAGAAAACTCAGGTCAATTGTCTGTGTTATTTTTGTGTGCTTAAAAATACTTGTTAAAAATTTAAGGGGGAATACATTAATAATGTAATATTCAATTAATCAAATGTTAGACCCATACGTAAGAACAGAATTTATAACAAGTATTGTACAAATTGGCCTCATTTTCCTAAATGTGAAAACATATCTGAGCCACCAAGTAACCATTTTTGCCTCAGTCTGTTAATGATGAGACACAGAAATTGTATTTCATTGGAGAAGGTGGCCTATCAGTAGTTGTTGTTGTTGTTGTAGGGTTTAACGCCATTTTTCAGCACACGATAGGCTATACATGACGGCCAGTATTAATGGTGGAGGAAGAACACGGAAAACCCCGGAAAGAACCACCGAACCACGAGAAGATACTGGCAAGCTTTCTCACATACCGACATTGGCTGAATCTGAGACTCAAACCCACACAGGCAGAGGTGAGATGGCAGTGATCCATAACGGAGAGCGCTTTAGACCACTCGGCCACTCAAGGCCCCCCTATCAGTAGTAGCTATGCTTCTGTAATAAGTATTCTGAGATCACCTCTCTTCTGTGTCTCCTCCTGTACTTAGCTGAAACTTTGTTACATTACTACAGATCAGGGTCCATTTTGTTTGTTCTATTGATTACGCCTAACATATTGCACAAACCTTGATATCTTGATGCATTGTGTGACAGCAGATATAGAACTACGCAGTTTACAGTTGGACTTACATGCTAGTAAATATGGTATATTTGCAATGGATTTATTCAGGACTGTGAAAATTCACTATACACTAACTCTTTGTTTTTTTTTCTCATTTGCATTAGTCACGTTTTACAGCATATAAAAAGTTGAGAATCAGTCCCTTAGAGGGACTAATAATGTGGATTGCATTAGTCTTTTTTTAAACTGCATACAGACTTTATAGCATCAGTCCCTTAAAGGAATTTGTGTTATTGTTTCCATTAGTCATCTTTTACTGCATACAGACAGTAAAGCATCAGTCCCTTAGAGGGACTTTTGTTATTGTTTAAATTAGTCATATTTTATGGCATATTTTTATCAGGTGTGAAAATCATCAAGTCAGGTGAGAAGGATCTACTTGGAAGAGAAAGGTTTGTAGCAGATGGTCTAGCAACAGAAGAGGAGTGTGCAAAACTTATAAACCTCATCAGGGTAGGTCCATCATTTTAAATTTTCATTTTTTTTAATAAAAAAAGAGATTTCACAGCTTAATTTGAATTTATAGAATGAAACTTTCTTAACAAGTTGATACAAGGATATTAGAGACATATCACACATCCATCAATCAGTTACTTATTAATCACAATCCATACATAATACTGTCAAAACCTACATTGGGTCATGTTTAATTATGTAAATGCACTTGTACTCATAGCATAGCAGAGTCAGCATTTTCTTAATACTTGAGTAGTTGTCATAGTACAGCTATCATTCACTATAATGTGATTGTTGGGATAAATAACTGCCGATTGTTATGCACTACTTTGTGACATAGTGAGAATGATCAGAAAATGACCAGGGAGTGAGATAAATGCCAGTTATATATATATATATATATATATATATATATATATATATATATATATAGTTATAATTTTAGTTTATGTAAATTAAATATATTTTTTCACATCATCATATCTGTGCATTTTATTTTGTCATATATTAATGTTCTGAAAAGGAAATAGATATAATATTGTTGTTTTTTTCAGCCCATATTGCATACATTTGATAAACTTTCAACCGACACAATGTCTTACATTTGATCGACTTCAAACCCACCAATATTCACATTCATTTGATGGATTTCTCACCCATATTGTTATATGTTTAATAAACTTTGAACCCATACTGTCCTACATTTGATAAACTTGCAACCCAATTTGTCTTACATTTGATAACTTTCAACCTCTATTGTTATAGATTTAATAAATGTTGAACCCATATTGTCTTACATTTGATGGACTTCCAACCCATATTGTCTTATATTTGATGGACTTTCAACCCATATTGGCATAAATTTGATGGACTTCTCACCCATATTGTTACACATTTGATAGACTTTCAACCCATATTGTCATATATTTAATAGATGTTCAACCCACATTGTCATATATTTAATGGAGCTTCAACCCATATTGTTACACATTTGATGGACCAATTCAAATACAGTGGCATGGGGTTCAAAGCAGTATTGCATTATATCGAGAATCATGTGAATAATAATGCCACTATAATGAGGGAGAACTATGTACCAAACTTTCATAATGACTTTTAAAAAAGAAATCCATCCAAGTTTCTGACATTTTCAGTTTGTACTTTGATGAACAAAACTTCTTCTAATACTCCAGGGGGGAAAAGGGAAGAGGGAGCTTAAAGCTGCTATTCAGGAGTAAAAGATTTCACAGCAAATGCTGTATTAATGAAAGGACAGAGGTATCACCACTTTTATCCTGGGTCAGTTTTTATTTTTACACCAGTAGGGAATCAAAATTGTAATTGCACTCTTCAACTAATATTGTTGAAACATTTCTTATATGAATTTACATTCATATTTCACTCTCTTCCACTCAGAAAGGAGGACTGTATGGAGATGGTTACAATGGTGAAACCTCCCCACACACTGATAGTGAGATGTTTCTTGGTGTTAATGTTTATCGAGCCAGCAAGGTATTTCTAAGTTTGTGGCTTTACAAATGTTCTTACTTTCTTTTTAATCATGTTTTCACTATTTCATGCTTACAGAGGCTTGCAGTGGATATTATATTGTTTATTTTTATAATGAACTTCATTATTTCAAATGTCTCTTTTTCTCTACCTGAACAATGTATGAAAAACATTTTTTGTGTGTCATTGTAAGTTAATTAAGAACGTACTTTGACATATTCATGTAACTTAATGACATTTTAATCATAAGTATTTTACAAGTTATTACTGCACAGATGTCTGCAATTACTTTTTCAAATGTGGTTCCTGGTAACAACTATCATGTTTAATGAGAAGTTGAAAAAATGGCACATGATTTTATTTTCCTGCTTTAGTTTCGATATATGAAATTATTTCCCAACCTACTAAACTTTACTTTGTTAACAAGCCCTGTGGCATCTTTAATAATCCAGAAAGAACCTTTCCAAGGTTATTCAGTTGTTTTGGTGTTGTTTTTTTAAAACCAAATTTACTTTTAAGAGCAATATTTCCAGAATTTTTTCTAAAGGGAAAAATGTATATTTCTTTCTGAATGCCTTAACTTATTTGATTATTTTAACACTGAAATGTACTCAATGTTTCAGCTTGGATACTATCAATCCCTGAATTACTTAAAGCATTAATAATATATCGTTAATCATTAGTCAGAAGTGTAGCTAATTAAGACAGTACTAATTAAGACATAATTAAGACAGTACTAATTAAGACAGTAGGTTGACCAGAATCAGTTTGATTATGTTAGATAATACCAAATACTGAAATATTATTTGAAACTCTATTACGACTCTTGTATGAAACAGATACGTGCAAATTATAAGTTTATTAATGTTGACTGTTATGTTTTGCAGATAATTTGCTCCCGTAAAACCCTTTATTCACATCCTTTGAAATCTGATTGTGAAATTTGAGTGGAGTTTGTGAATATGTCAATCTGGTTATTTCTCCTTGATTGAATTGCATATCTTTTAGCATTGCTGCACAAATTTCATAAATAAGCCCCATAGAAATATATATTAATTTCTATATGGTTTCTTTCAGATGATTCTAAAGTATTTTGGTTATTTTGACGCTCTTTTATGCAGTACTGGTATTGTTAGTTTTTGGTTGGCAGACATCGAGACTGACTGACATAAATTCTCTTATCAGTTTGTTTATCTTAAACTGCAGTCTCTTTACCACCTTCCCATTTGCTACATGCTGTCTTTTTCATAATCAAAAAAATACCACTTTACATTTCTCCATAGCAATAATGTAAAAGTTTGCAATTTGACAATCAAGCCCATATATATATATATATATATATATATATATATATATATATATATATATAAATTCCAATTGGAAAATTATCAGAAAAAGGAATTTCATTTCCTATTCAAATTATCATCTTTCTAGGAATCACATTATGCTGTGAGAATGTGCAGTGAAAAACTTTTGAAATTTAAATTTTTGTAAATAGGTATTTTTTTAATAAAAGAGGTAAGGTATAATCAAGTTGCTTTTCAAAATGAAAATTTACATTTTTTCCTCCATCAAATTTATCTAACACATTCCCCATCACATTCGTCCTGCCCTCCCAGAATTCTATATCTCCTATATACAAAGGGAAGAATCTCTTACCCAGTACTTACAATTACCACTGCTAAGTGGCTATCCATCTCCACGGGAAGCATGTTCTTGTATAAAACTGGATTGGAATATTTCCACACCACCTCCAAGTTAATGCAAAACATGGTGACAACTCTATCATCAATATGTGTCACTAGCAATTTTTTTGTCTTGCAGAAAAATAAGGCAGTGATCATGTTTGAGAGTTCACAGCCTGTATTGCATATATTAGTAAATAACAGGGTTACACATCATGTCTGTAGCTAGTGCCCAAACAGCTTAAGCAAAGTTGTACCTACTGAGATGAGATGATCTACTTTGTTGATGTTCAATTAAACTACGTCATTCTTTTCTTTTGAGATCAGTGTGCTTTGATATGCCATTGCACTTCAGTGGTAGATTTGAGGATGTACAGAATTATACAACACAGGAGCTGCCTCTCCGTCTTACTTTCCTTCCTCTGATGACTTTAGTCATGAAAGGGAAGGCTGAACACTTCTCAACAACAGCAGTTACTAGCCTTTAATTTCAAATGGCATCAGGCCTCTACTTTCAGAGGAAGTTTAATAAATAGGAATCAGAAACTCAATGCTCTTAACAACTTCTAGTGACTTACCAACCAATCATCCATCTATTACCTAGTGCCTGTAAAAATGTGAATCCTTTATTTTCACCAGACCTGGGTTAACCTTTTGTGGCTGATGCAAACAGGTAATCCAAGCAGTTTAAGAGGTGCTTTGGTCTTCACGATTCCATCTGCTTGCCCTTATGTCTTCCTTCTTCATGGTGAACATTCCTTCTGGAACAAAATGTCAAAAAAATAACACTTGATGTGTATGCAAGCATTACTGGTGAAAACATGAAAAATGGATTGTTTCAAAAATGATACGTGTTGAAAAAACTAGAGGCTTGAGTATATTATATGCATAAGAAAGACAGAAGAGAAAAGAAAAAGAAAAGAATGGAGATTTTGTTGTTATTGTTGTTATAGGGTTTAACGCCATTTTTCAGCACAAGATAGGCTAAGCATGGTGGCCAGTATTAATGGTGGAAGAAGAAGCCGGGAAAACCCTGGAAAGAACCACCAACCCATGAGAAGCTACCGGCAAGCTTTCTCACATATTGACATTGGCCGAGCCCGAGACTCGAACCCATGCAGGCAGAGATGAGCTGGCAGTGATCTGTGATGGAGAGTGCTTTAGACCACTCAGCCACTCGAGGTCCCAAAGAATGGAGATACCTATTACTT
The DNA here is from genome assembly GCA_028554795.2 of Sinohyriopsis cumingii. Classification (NCBI taxonomy): domain Eukaryota; kingdom Metazoa; phylum Mollusca; class Bivalvia; order Unionida; family Unionidae; genus Sinohyriopsis; species Sinohyriopsis cumingii. The sequence goes on along the minus strand of CM068836.1, from coordinate 24,922,480 downwards.
CTGAATCTAGTCATTGCATTGTTCCATAGAAACAATAACACACCTTACACTATTTTTAGGTGTAAAATTAAAAGTCTAATATCCACAAGGTGTATCTAAACCTGACAACTTTCCAGCCCTATAGTTATGAGCCCATGCTAACAGATGTAAACCCCTAAGAAAGACAGAAAATGAAAGTATTATATTACTGACACAATGCTGAACAGAATAATGCTGATCATTACACATTCCTTCCCCTTAAAAACTAAACGGGCAAGTAGATGTCCAAGATCTAAGAGCAGACCTATCATATATACTTGCTTATAAGTTGAGTCAAACAAAGATCCTAATATGCCATAACATAATGCAGATTCAATGGATCTATATTGTTCGATTACTCCTAACAAACTGTACAGACCTAGATCTGCCCATGCATTATATGGCAGCAAATCTGGTTCTGTGCAATTTGCAGTTGGACTCAATGTATAATTAGTTATTTAATCATTATCTTACTACAATCTGGGCGAAACATCGGGGTTAACCTTGGCTTCTTGAAATTTCAAAGGCACTGCTTCAGGGTAATGAGTAACATAATCACATGCTACAAGTATGTATTCATATCTCCGATCTGTGATCTGATGAAATCGATATGTTTGGATGTTTTGTCTAGGGAATCTGCACCAGAGGAGCAACACTCTGTACAAGAGGAGCACTCCAATCTTATGCATACCATTTTCAACAATTGTGATAGAATCTACAGTGCTTCAGCCACATCATTAAAAATACCAGGCCAAAAGAAGTACTGAAATATTCTTAAGATACAATGTTTATTCATGCTTCAGGGCATACACGTTTTGACCAATCACTTAATCTGACATCACATTTTCAGTTCAAACAAAACTGTTGTGCTTCCAGTATCCCAGAAAACATTTATATCTTTCCCATTCACCCTTCCCTCTGTCATGTGTAAAAGCTGTGTAATGTCTTGAAATCTGTACATGTGCTACAGTAACCAGTTGTTCATAGTTGATCAAATCAATATTTCCTTAGATGGAGGCAATAATGTGATGAATGATTTATGCTTTCTAGAACTTAACGTAATGGAAATCTATGACCCCATTATTGCTATATCTTTGGCAAATAGTCTCTTTGAATAAGACCTTGCCAATGCCAAGATAACATATACATTTATCCGTATCTGAATCAGCTTCTGAATTTAAACACAAACTTGCTGGCCATCTGTCTCCTGGATGGAACTAAACTATCAGTTTTTAGACTGATTGCAGAGGGCCATATGATACACTACTTGAAGATCTTCTAGCTCAGCCATCCATTTAGGTTTTGACTTATTTAACCAAATTTTCAGCTCATTTAAAGTACTTTTTCTGAGAAATTCTCTTATTATCATGTTGGTGAGCTCATTAACGGTGGGAATAATCTTTTCAATTTCACACCCATATATAAATTACCAGCTTCATGAATCCTAAATTCGCTAAATGTCTCATTAATCTTTCCTGTGTTGCGTTTCTAAATTGTAAAAGATACTTATTTGCTTTGTGATTATATCTTTTCAGAATATCCTTCTTCCCCATTTCATAATCAGTATGATTTTCATCATCCAGCCTTGGTTATGCTTCTAAAGCCTTCCCATCAGCTGTGGGACTAGGCAGATCACCCATTTACCTGTTGGCCAATCATGCACTTTTTCAAGTTTTTCAAAAGACTGGAGTAAAACTGCAATATCATGACCTTCAACAAATTTTGGAAGTGTGAACTTAACCTTTGTTTTGTTAGAAGAAACCCCTCCCAAACTTTAACCTGATGATGCTATGACTCCCTTTCTTTAAGTTCTACCCAGTTCATTTACTTTTAGCTCTATTTACTTTTCAGCTTTTTGCATTTCCTTTGTGTCTGATCTCTTCTCCCTTTCAGAGTTTTGAATATATTTTATCAATTCTATTCCTTCAGAAGCAGTACCACCTTTCTGAAAACAAGGTTGAAGATTGGATGCTATCTTATATTTAGGTGTAACTCTGAGTATCAGAATATGAAATAAAAGCACATACAACAAGAAAATGATATAATTTCGTGTACATGAACCACTTCGCATTCCAACAAATTTGATTTTCATTTAGAAACAACAAGTATAAATAGATGTGATTCTGATCTCAAATGCCAATTATTCTTGCAGACATTAATAATCTTGGAAGAATCTTCAAAATGTAACAAAGTGTCCAGAAAAATATTGTCACCCACTTATTCAGTACAAATGATTTTGGTAAAGTTACTGGTTCTAAACAATTTCTTATTTGTCCCATTACACTCTGACATAAATGAATAGTAATATCAATTTCTTCAACTCTGAGACCACATCAAGATACCATCTCTGCCTTGTTAATTGAAATTGCATTCAAAAGGATTCCAAAACAAAATCAATATCTTGATAGTTAATAAAATCAGCTAAGACAAGTTTTGTTATTTATCATTTTAATATACTTTCATTGCTAATTGCCCCTTCAGCTGAAGGTGAACCACCTGAGATGCAGATTAGCATCAGCTGAAATTGACAGGTCATAAGCATCAGCTGAATACACTGGTCATTAGCATCAGCTGAAATGGACTGGTCCTAAGCATCAGCTGAAATGGACTGGTCTTAAGCATCAGCTGAAATGGACTGGTCTTAAGCATCAGCTGAAATGGACTGGTCTTAAGCATCAGCTAAAATGGACTGGTCCTAAGCATCAGCTGATGGACTGGTCCTAAGCATCAGCTAAAATGGACTGGTCTTAAGCATCAGCTGAAATGGACTGGTCCTAAGCATCAGCTAAAATGCACTGGTCTTAGCATCAGCTGAAATGGACTGGTCAGAGTGTCTTCTTTTGATACCAAATGTTATTTATCATTTTAATATAGGTTCATTGCTAACTGCCCTTCACTTAAAGGTGAATCACCTGAGATGCAAATATGCATCAGCTGAAATGGACTGGTCCTAAGCATCAGCTGAAATGGACTGGTCAGAGTGTCTACTTATCATACAGAATGTTTTTGTTTCAAATAGTTACTAAGAAGTTAACTAACTGATACATGAATTCTCATTTGTTTGTCTTTGATAATTAAAGTTTCTACCAAATTTCACTCTTCACTTGTATCAACGTATTTCTGAGCCATTGGTCTTAATTCATATAAATATGTTATTTCACCAGGTAAGAGCTATACTCTACTCTGATTGATACCTGTCATTTCATTTTAAACTTTAGTTTCTTGAGCACAATGTACACTTAAAATGTCATTTCTACTTGCTCTATTCCCACATGTTCTTCTTAGCATGCTTTCATCCCCTTGATGGCTTATGTCCCCTTACTGGAGTTTTCGTATGTGATATCACTTGTGAAACACTTTCCATTGTACATTTGACCCATGTAAAAAATATATGGATAGCAACTTGAAATACGCAGATAAAATGTCATTTATATCTTCATTCATACTTTTCTAGGCCTGCTTACAAACAGACTAGTCCATATTGGAAGGTTCTTGTATTGCATCACTTGTTTTGAATTACATTCTATAAAACTGCTTCTACCTTTTATACTGTTGTACATATGACCCATAAAAAAACTGTATTGCAGAGTAACATAATTACCCCTATAACACAACTGTATGGCAGAGTAACATAACTAGCCCTATAACACAGCTGTATGGCAGAGTAACATAACTAGCCCTATAACACAGCTGTATGGCAGAGTAACATAATTAGCCCTATAACACAACTGTATGGCAGAGTAACATAACTAGCCCTATAACACAGCTGTATGGCAGAGTAACATAATTAGCCCCATAACAAAACTGTAAGGCAGAATAACATAACCAGCCCCATAACAAAACTGTATGGCAGAGTAACATAACTAGCCCCATAACAAAACTGTATGGCAGAGTAACATAATTAGCCCTATAACAAAACTATATGGCAGAGTAACATAATTAGTACACAGAAAAAGAGAACAAAAGTTTATAGGTAAAACCACATAAAGAAACTTCCTTTAGCATTCCAAAAGCTATCTTTATTTTCATCTTAAGATTTATTTTCGGATAGATTTCTTCTCAAAAGCCAAATTAATCAAACTGGAATAAATTATTATACCAAAATTAATTAATTTTAAGTAAACAATATTAGATTTAGTTTATGAATTTGTTGCTACCATCTTCAAGTTATGAATATTAAATACCAGGAGGTCAAAACAAGTTATATATCAAGATTCATTTAATTATAAAAGAATATTGAAAACAATTCCTCTTAAGTTTAACTCACCAGTTTGTCATCTGATAGAAAAGACTACCGTATGAAGAAAAAATGTTACCTCTGATCTTAAGTGATGACAGCATCACATGAGACTTTGTAATGCAGTACATTATTCTAAACAAGTTATGGGTGCAGTTATCCATAGAAAGTCACACTGATATCAAATGTTGAATAGCTGACTAAATGCATAATGTGCGTCTTTGTTTCAATTCATAACCGATGAGAAATTGAATTTATGAATCAGTGTTAACCAATGTAAGCAAATTTTGTTGTAATGACACCATCAGTAGTTTTGTTCTCCCGAGAACTGCATCTAAAGAGGTAAGGGAAGCTACATGCCATCCTCTTTTGATGCTCCATGAATCTGATATATTTTTATTTTTTGTGTGTAGTTATTGTGTATGTCCTGATTAAAATTCAGATCTTCAACATATTTATTATAAGTAAATCTCAGTTTTGGGGTTTAGTACTAATAATAGTACCGTTGACTCCAACATCAACCATCTGAATTTCAGTCAAGGCTATTATGACGTAGCAGGGATAAGTAATCATGAGCCATGCTAAGAACATTCAGTTGGCTATGAAATACAGCAGTCACCTGACTTTTGATTTTGTAAATATTGACAGTGTGAACTTTCCTACAGGACAGTTGTCTGACCTGGTGACTAAGATAACCTAAGCAGACATGACATATTTGAATAGTTCAACTCACCACTTGATACTCAAGATGTTAATCTAAATTCTTTTGATCCATAAAGAAGGAAAGTTAGAAAACATGGATTACTTAGAGTAGTATGTGTACAATAATAACAAGGACCATGAATGAGATATCTCTGGAGGTATGTTCTTCCATCCCACCGTATGTCAATGAGTGTCACTTCAATGCCTCCAAACCATCAGTACTCTCAGTACTTTGATCATCCATGTATAAACTCTCTTTGTTGTATACTTCCCGTATTCAGTGAAACCATTTCAATTGAAACCCTGGCTACACTTCCTGCAAATCATTTACTGTTTTTGCTTTCATGACCCTATTTATTCAGAATCACTGTCTGTTCTAAACATATTCTCCAATTCCAACAACACTATATTCTGAAATCCTTGCCACTGCACATTATTGTCACATTTATTGGGTTGCATTTATAGACAGGTCTAACACAGAATAAATATACAGACGTTATGTTTTCTCCAAAAAATGCTATTTGATCAAGTACCAGAAATTGTCCCAAGTTAAGAATGTATTATTCATATTGAAATAATTGCAGTTTCAGAACATAGCAACATGTACAGTTTTACCATAACTCTTAACCGTAGCAATATTAAGCTTATTAATATTCAAAAATGGCTTGATGTTTGCACACGTTTAAGGTGCTAAAATATAACATGCAGCTTCACATTCTATTTATAGGTTTCTGTTTTATTTGGAATGTTTTTTTTTTCAGTATTGCATAACTCCATCTTAGAAAACATAATAATGCATTTTTTTCAGAATTACACATCTCCATCTTGGAGAACATATCAATAATCTGCTGTAATTCAATCAATGATGGAATGAAGTTTAAACGCCCTGTCTTAGCATTCTGAGTTGAATTTATTTTAACACTGTAAAAATTAAAGTAAGATCTAATGTGGTTGAGAGCTACTTACATGTCTCCAGTTTATATTTTGACTTTGATTTCTGAAATGTATTGTGTTTGTCATTCCTTTATGTTGACCTTCTCTTTCTGATTTCTTAATTCCTTGATTTATTTGAATGTGCTATTTTACAATGATGATTTTGAGGAGGAGGAGTGGAGGTGGAGGAGGATATTTACTGTGTGGATTAAACTCTCATACAGATTTAATCTTCATGTATATTGGTGACAAATGAGGATATTATTAAATAAAGTAATCTTCATTAATATCGGTGACAAGTGAGGATATCATTAAATGAACTGATCTTCATGAATATTGGTGACAAATGAGGATATTATTAAATAAACTAATCTTCATGAATATTGGTGACAAATGAGGATATCATTAAATGAACTGATCTTCATGAATATTGGTGACAAATGAGGATATTATTAAATAAACTAATCTTCATGAATATTGGTGACAAATGAAGATATCATTAAATGAACTGATCTTCATGAATATTGGTGACAGATGAGGATATTAATAAATAAACTCTATCACTTGATATGTGTAGCATTTTAAAATACTCCAGAGGACAGATTTTTAGTAAGAGTATCCAGTTCTGAACATATTCAGATTTACATACTTGTTATTTATTTTTATGTCCATGTTATGATTTGCTTTTTTAATGTTGACACATAAATTGGTCATTATTTTGATTAACCTAGTTAATCCATTACATATATTATCTCTTTTTTCATTGCACTCAATAATTTAGCTTGTACAAGAGAGAGTGATATCAATGAATGTTGTCCAGTTGGCATTGGATAAAAGTGAAATGTCGCGCCATCTGGTGGAAAAATTCTTAAATTTGAGCCGTCCTCTTTACTTTGATTATACACATCTTGTATGCCGCACTGCAAAAGAAGGTAAGTGCATTATATCTTAGAATTGTTATTCTCCCAGTGTTTAATTTGCATGGGTGGGGTGGCTAGGTTGAAATAGATCTTACTGTGTGCATTTTTCTGTTAACAATTGGGTTCTTAGAGAATAACATATTCAAACTGTTCATTGTATTTCAGTTAATGTTAGTACATATGTCAAGCAAGTTTGTAGTATTGCTTTTTGACACTTAGAATTTCCACATATAATATTTTCATGTTGCTATGGTAACAAAGCACAAAATCTTATGAAATTGAGGGAGCTTGAATTTAAGTAGCATATAAAGTAATGCTGATTATTCATAGGGTACTTTTCACTCATCCAAGCCAGCAGAATGTCATCATGATTTAAGTTAACTCTTATCGTTCATTTGAACAGTCATTTATCCAGACAAAATGCATATCTCCCTGGCTGTTCTGATAATAAATATTAAAGTGTAATCTGCTGATTGCATTGAAATAATGGTTTTAACTGTTTTAGAAGCTGCAGGAAATCATTCAGATGACCTTAGTCATGCAGTCCATGCAGATAATTGTGACTTGCATCCAGATGGAACTTGTGTTGTAGGAAAGACTTCATTTACACAGAGACATTATAGGTATGTTTGCTATTATTTTTGTCTTTTCTACATCAAACAGTTCAGAGACAAGACATGCTGGTGGAGGCGTCATTTATCATCCTATCCTCCAGCTTCATAGAAGGTGGACCTAAGTTTCACTTTGATAATAGGGAAATGTATGCCTGGCTCACTTTGTGAAAATTTATCAGTGGGTGGGGGTATTTGGGTTTTGACAGAGCTTTCTGCATCTTTTTCAGTAGAAATTATTATTAATATCCAGGAAACCAGTCTTTCACACAATTTTTTAAAACATTTTTGCCCACTTAAAAGAACTGTAAACGTTTAGATACATTTCTTGTTTTCTTTTTAAATAATAAAAGTTGTGCTGTGAATTAGAAAGGAATATTCTCCCATTACTACTAATCAAATTCCTTCCCATATACCTGTTTTATTACAAGTTGATTTATATCAAAGACTATCAAGGAACTGTTGTGCATTTATTATACACATCTACAAGTAGTTGCTTTTTATATCTATATCAGTGATAGTCAAATATTTGATTACATCTTTTAAACATCACAAAATAATTATGTTTTACACAACAAATGATTTAGTGCATCATAATTCGATTGAGTTACATAGATGCCGTTTTTGTTTTTTATTTCACTGTGGTCAATTGTAATATCATCAAACATTATTTTTTTGTGTATCATTATCTAGATTTATTAAATGAAATAATGTATTTGGGGGATGGGGTTAGATATCTAATATTTGTTTTTAGTTTTATTTTTTATTGTTTTGTTTGATTCTTCCAAAATGGTATACTTTGGTTGGTCATCATTGATAGTATATATGTTACATTCAAAATAACTGAAGAACTTCATTAAGAATTAATTAAGCAAAAAGGTTGACCTTTCCTTGTTCACTGCTTCTTTAAACATATAATGGCAATCAGGCAACAAGGAAAATAATGTATCGTTTCTTTCTTATCAACATCAAAATTTCCATTATAATGCTTAGTAATGTAAAAACAGGTTTGATTTTCTTCATAGCCATTAAGCTTGTACAATTTTAAATAATTTTTTAAGAGTTCTACATAATTTTCACTTGTTTGGGATTTTCATGTGTCTTCAAAACATGCTTCTTGGTTTGGTTATTGTCAACATTGCAGTTGGATTTTGCATGTATTAATACACTCATAAAAATTATATATATATATATATATATATATATATATATATATATATATATATATATAGTGTGTGTGTGTATTCCAAGATGAAGAACATAATAATATGATATAATATGTCATTGTATAATGTTACTTATTGTTTTAATTAATATCTATATGTTTATGTGATATTAGTTTGCAAAGCCAAATACGGATAATCATTGCATCACTATAATACACAATTTTTTTTGCAAAAGAACCAGTACATATCTAATTGACTAGTGATTATTCAGACAACACCTTTCACCAATCAGTGTTGTATAATTGCAAAACCATGAATGTCTCACCCATCTTAATCACAACACACTGGCCATAATTTTTGTTTTGGATCACTGCATGGTTCTTGTTTCCTGTATCAAATATTCTGTTGTGAATGTACAAGGTAATAATTTCAGTGTCCTGTATTTAGTTATCTTTGTACAGATGGTGTTGTATTTTTAACCATTCTAGCCAATATATTGTTGTTTGTTTTTGTTTCAAAGCAGTTCAACAAGTTTTATTATTGTGTAATAATTGGTAGTAATGATATCCACTAAACATTTAGTAGCACAATCTTGGGAATTTGTTGGACCAGCCAAATTTGAAATATTTAAAATCCTTATTAACCTTGGTAGTGATATTTTGTTTGTGCATGAGCTTGTTACCAATGATAAATTGCTTCTTACTGCCCTATCAGCACTTGCATAGTTGTTTCAAGCCAATAGAGACTTTTCAGAAAAATCCAAGTTACTGCCTCAGAACTAGTATTTATTCAGACTCAGGAGAAATTGTATGGAATGATTCATATATGCATGCAGATTGCTAACACTAAAAATGTCATTGGAAGTGATGCGTCTTCAAGATTGTTAGAGCAACCAAATAGAGACAAAGTGTGGAAAGGTTTTTGATGTAAAAAATCAAATATAATGGATTCTTTTCCATAAAAATATAGTTATTCAAGATGTGGGCACTGCTCCAATGGTCTAGTGGTGAGAGCGTCTGCCTTGGATGCGGGAGTTCGTGGGTTCGATCCCAAGCCCAGTCATACCAAAGACTTACAAAAATGGTACTAACAGCTGCCTCGCTTGGCGCTCAGCATTAAGAGGTTTGTGTTAGGACTGGTCGGCCTGGTGTCAGGATAATGTGACTGTGGGGGACATCATGCTACATGTCTGCGGCATGATGCCCCAGTGCTAGACATCACTATAAACTGTCTCACTGGAGACATCGTAGCAATATGACTGAAAAAATTGATAAAGCTACATTAAAAATCCAAATCACACACACAAGATGTGGGCATAGACAGTTATATTTTTGTCTACATATCACTTATATCTTCGATTCATAACTTTTAGGCCTAGGGCTTTTAGGTAATTACAACTGTACTTTCAAACATGTCTATACATTTCAGTATTGTGTATTATTTAGATGATGCAGTATTTCTGTAGTGTTATTAATCACAAATTGTCTCCATATAAAATGTAATTCTATCCACTTACTTATAGTTCATTGATAAGGAACCAATGCTACTCAAATGAAACAGAAAAATAATTATAGATTTAATTTGGTTGCCATGGCAACCAAAGGTAATGCTAGTGTTTCAAAGGTTTAACATATTTTGTAAAATAATATTGTTTGCAAACTCTTTTATCCAACTAAATACAGCATTCATTTTTTAAAGAACTCATTGTTGTCTGCCTGTTTTAATTGTGAAGATAAAATATTAATTATAATACATGTAGAACAATTATTTTATATAAATTACAATGTGAAGAGAATACTGTTTATGCAATGAAGTCAAGCTAAGCGAGTATAACAGAAAACTAATTTTCTCATTTGAAAATTACAGAAAGGTAGATATCTTCCAGTTTTTAAATGAAAACAGATCTATAAACAATTACTCTTGCTTGCATGAATAAATTTGACAGATACAATTGTCTGTGTGACAAATGTAATAACTGACACACAATCCAATTGGAGTTTTATCATAAACTGCAGTGGACTTAATTTTCTTATCACATCATTTACAGCAAAACAAATTAGAAAGTTTCCTTTCTGAATATTTTTGCTTTTAAATGTTCAAAAAAGTTTGGATTTCATTCATGGATTTAACAATTTTTATGGTCATCTCTAGACTCAGATAATTAATTAAATAAATATTTTTGCCATCTCCACTACTTATTCTTCTGTGCCTCTTAACTTTCCTTTACAATCTATTAACATGCAAACTGGATACATTATGTTTGTGATTTCTTTAATAGCTTTGATAATTAATGCAATGTTTAATTTATTACCAAAAGGATAGTTCTAGAATAACTTTCTTTGCAAGTTGATTTAAGATGTTATTTTTAATATTCTAATGTTCAGCTTGTTTGAGCTTAACTGTCAATGGTCTACCAAATTTACGTATTGGGTTAAGTAATATTCCACAGAATCAACATTTGAAAGTTTATAATGTAATATCATCAGGTACAGAAGTATCATCACAGCCATTTGTTTGGGTCTTCTCTTGACACAATAGAGTGGTGTACTATTTTCTGGTTACATATGGTATGACACATCAGCTGAGAACTGTTACCAAGCCAAACAAATTAACTTTTACTGCCACCTGAGGCTGAAATGCACAACAGAATGAACCACTGAGATGTAAGTTTGCAACACTTGAGGGGAGCTCTTGTGTCCAGTGTAGATGTCTGCAAGTGACCATTCTTGTCAGGTATTTGGAGCAGAGCTATTGATATAATGAGAGGCCTGAAAGTCACTATTACCGAAAGCACTGATGTATACATAATTCTTTCTTGTGGACTATGAGTCAGAGATGAAGACTTGTGAGGTTTCAGTAATGATGATTACTTGCAACCTGCCATAAATATTTGAAATAAAATAGATTTAATAAAATAGATTTAATAAAATACATTTCTCTGCAACAATCTCAACAGATTATGATTATGACCACGTTAATTACAAAATTATTATTGTTAATTAGATTATGTTGGTGGATATTGCAGTCATGGGATTGATCATTAATTCAATTAGATAAAGTTACAGCTGTATTTGTCTCTCAATGATAAACAGTGAAAACCACAAAATGCTAACTTTAGGTCTCAGCCTTACTGAATTGTAGGTAGTTATTTTTCATGCAAAAACAATATGGATTAAAATAAAGCACTTTATCAAAAACGTTTTTATTAAATAAAAGATTTTGTTCAATTTTCAGGGATTTATTTCCATGCAAACTTTTAAAATTGTGTGAGCAAGAAATTAAAAATAGCTGGTGATTTATTATTTTAAATACAGTGCCAAGCCTAAGCAGTTTTCCTTACAGAAAATTATTTAATATAGCATTAATTTATTACCTGTTTAAGTATCAGAGTATGACATTAGTTAATACAGTATTATTTTCAAACACACACTGAAACTCTTGAGAACAGTTAATGGATTAAATTGTCATGCAAGACTTTTAAGTTTAGTATGTAGTTGCAATCTGCTTTTGAAGTGTTCATATAATTTCAGATTAAAACGTTTTTTTCCCATAAAAATTAATGTGCTTGTTGTTTTCAATGGCAGTAGTGGATCAAAACTTTTCGAACACAATTTTATCAGAACAGCCTTTTTAAACATGTTTTGTTTAACTTCCTTATTATTCATGTTTATTATTCCCCATATATAGGTAGCAGTAGGTTGGAGAACCAAATTCTACTGATCACCTCACATTTCAGTACGAGTGCACATTACTTTACAGGGAACAATGATTAACACTAGTACATTCCTATTCTAATTCTAAACTCAATACAGAATTTAATATTGGCTACAAGAGAGGGAAAGAGAGAGAGAGAAAAGTATTTATTGTAGCCACTTTGTACATGTACACATATATACACACATAAGTTATGCACACATACGCATACATATGAAGCTCTTTTGTCTTTAGTTTATTATGCCAAGAATAAATTCTCTTATTCAAACTTGAACATTGTGCAGATGATTGTACTTACTCCTTATCCACCCAATAAAACTAATAAGTAATGACTGAGTTTTGGAACTGTTCCAACCTAAATGACATAAAGTCTCTAACGAGTTGTTACATAAAGATAACATGCTTTTAGGGACTTTTTCAGTTTTTTCCAAAATGTATTTGTTGGTAAAATTCTATGTATTACTTTAGCTTGAAAGAATCTCAGTCTGAGGACACTTTGTTAAAAATATTAGAAATCATTAATAATGGAGTTTTAAGGAAATCATCAGAGTTTTCTATGATAAATTTCTTATGTAATTCAATATGTTGCAAATACATCAGTACAGAATGTAATCAAAGTATTTCTCATCTTTATCATAAAATCTATACCAAAAGTGAAAAACATGTTTATATTTAGTATGGAAGTTGCAAAAAGCTCTTTTCATTTATGTTTAGAGGTGATAAGTTTTTTCACCCAAGTGAGTTTCAATCAATATACAAACAAAAAAATTGTTTATATTAAACATTTTCAAACTGCTTCAAAATTCTCTTAATATATAAAACTTTCCATTTTACTTCATCTTTCCTACCACCCCATACAAACTTATGGAAAACTACATCAAACTCTTGAATCTGGCTTTAGGAGGGTTTGGTAAACTTAGAAATAGGTGAATAATCTTAGATGAGCCCATTGCAATACAGGCTGTGAACTCTCAAACATGATCACTGCCTTATTTTTCTGCAAGACAAAAAAATTGCTAGTGACACATATTGATGATAGAGTTGTCACAATGTTTTGCATTAACTTGGAGGTGGTGTGGAAATATTCCAATCCAGTTTATACAAGAACATGCTTCCCATGGAGATGGATAGCCACTTAGCAGTGGTAATTGTAAGTACTGGGTAAGAGATTCTTCCCTTTGTCTATAGAAGATATAGAATTCTGGGAGGGCAGGACGAATGTGATGGGAAATGTATTAGATAAATTTGATGGAGGAAAAAATGTAAATTTTCATTTTGAAAAGCATCTTAATCATGCCTTACCTCTTTTATTAAAAAATACCTATTTACAAAAATTTAAATTTCAAAAGTTTTTCACTGCACACTCTCACAGCATAATGTGATTCCTAGAAAGATGATAATTTGAATAGGAAATGAAATTCCTTTTTCTGATAATTTTCCAATTGGAATTTATATATATATATATATATATATATATATATATATATATATATATATATATGGGCTTGATTGTCAAATTGCAAACTTTTACATTATTGCTATGAAGAATTGTAAAGTGGTATTTTTTTGATTATGAAAAAGACAGCATGTAGCAAATGGGAAGGTGGTAAAGAGAGTGCAGTTTAAGATAAACAAACTGATAAGAGAATTTATGTCAGTCAGTCTCGATGTCTGCCAACCAAAAAATAACAATACCAGTACTGCATAAAAGAGCTTCAAAATAACCAAATACTTTAGAAACATCTGAAAGAAACCATATAGAAATTAATATATATTTCTATGGGGCTTATTTGTGAAATTTGTGCAGCAATGCTGAAAAGGTATGCAATTCAATCAAGAAGAAATAACCAGATTGACATATTCACAAACTCCACTCAGATTTCACAATCAGATTTCAAAGGATGTGAATAAAGGGTTTTATGGGAGCAAATTATCTGCAAAACATAACAGTCAACATAATAAACTTATAATTTGCATGTATCTGTTTCATACAAGAGTCGTAATAGAGTTTCAAATAATATTTCAGTATTTGGTATTATCTAACATAATCAAACTGATTCCGGTCAACCTACTGTCTTAATTAGTACTGTCTTAATTAGTTACACTTCTGATTAATGATTAATGATACATTATTAATGCTTTAAGTAATTCAGGGATTGATAGTATCCAAGCTGAAACATTACATTTCAGTGTTAAATAATCAAATAAGTTTAAGGCATTCAGAAAGAAATATACATTTTTCCTTTAGAAAAAAATCTGGAAATATTGCTCTTAAAAGTAAATTTGGTTTTAAAAAAACAACACCAAAACAACTGAATACAATAACCTTGGAAAAGTTCTTTCTGGATTATTAAAGATGCCACAGGGCTTGTTAACAAATTAAAGTTTAGTAGGTTGGGAAATAATTTCATATATCGAAACTAAAGCAGGGAAATAAAATCATGTGCCATTTTTTGAACTTCTCATTAAACATGATAGTTGTTATCAAGAACCACATTTGAAAAAGTAATTGCAGATATCTGTGCAGTAATAACTTGTAAAATACTTATGATTAAAATGTCATTAAGTTACATTAATATGTCAAAGTACATTCTTAATTAAATTACAATCACACACAAAAAATGTTGTTATACATTTTTCAGCTAGAGCAAAAGAGACATTTGAAATAATAATATTCATGATAAAAATAATATAATATCCACTGCAAGCCTCTGTAAGCATGAAATGGTGAAAACATGATTAAAATAAAAGCAAGAACATTTGTAAAACACAAACTTAGAAATACCTTGCTGGCTCAATAAACATCAACTCCCAGAAACATCTCACTATCAGTGTGTGGGGAGGTTTCACCATTGTAACCATCTCCATACAGTCCTCCTTTCTGAGTGGAAGAGAGTGAAATATGAAAGTAAATTTGTATAGGAAATGTTTCAACAATATTAGTTGAAGTGTGCAATTACAAATTATTTTGATTCCCTACTGGTGCAAAATAAAAACTGACCAAGGACAAAAGTGGTGATACCTCTGTCCTTTCATTACTACAGCATTTGCTGTGAAATCTTTTACTCCTGAAAAGCAGCTTTAAGCTCCCTCTACCCTTCTCCCCCCTGGAATATTAGAAGAAGTTTTGTTCATCAAAGTGCGAACTGAAAATGTTAGAAACTTGGATGGTATTTTTTAATTTTTAAAGTCATTATGAAAGTTTGGTACATAGTTCTTCCTCATTATAGTGGCATTATTATCACATGATTCTCGATATAATGCAATACTGCTATGAACCCCATGCCCTAAGTCAAACCACTGTATTTGAATTGGTCCATCAAATGTGTAACAATACAGGTTGAAACTCCATCAAATATATGACAATGTGGGTTGAAAGTCTATTAAATATATGACAATATGGGTTGAAATTCTATCAAATGTGTAACAGTATGGGTGAGAAGTCCATCAGATTTATGCCAATATGGGTTGAGTCCATCAAATGTAAGACAATATGGGTTCAATGTTTATTAAATGTATAACAATAGGGGTTGAAAGTTATCAAATGTAGGACAATACAGGTTCAAAGTTTATTAAATGTATGCCAGCATGGGTGAGAAGTCCATCAAATGTATGCCAGTATGGGTTGGAAGTCCATCTAATGTAAGAGAAATTGGGTTGCAAGTTTATCAAATGTAGGACAATATGGGTTCAAAGTTTATTAAATGTATGACAATATGGGTGGGAAATGCATCAAATGGATGCCAGTATGGGTTTTGAAGTCCATCAAATGTAAGACAATTGAAAGTTTATCAAATGTAAGCAATATGGGCTTGGGAAAAAAAACAATATTATATCTATTTCCTTTTCAAAATATTATTATATGACAAAATAAAATGCACAAATAAGAGAAGTGAAAAAAATGTATTTTATTTACATAAACTAAAATTATAATTATATATATAACTGGCATTTATCTCACTCCCTGGTCATTTTCTGATCATTCTCACTATATCACAAAGTAGTGCATAACAATCGGCAGTTATTTATCCCAACAATCACATTATAGTGAATGATAGCTGTACTATGACAACTACTCAAGTATTAAGAAAATGCTGAGTCTGCTATGCTATGAGTACAAGTGCATTTACATAATTAAACATGACCCAATGTAGGTTTTGACAGTATTATGTATGGATTGTGATTAATAAGTAACTGATTGATGGATGTGTGATATGTCTCTAATATCCTTGTATCAACTTGTTAAGAAAGTTTCATTCTATAAATTCAAATTAAGCTGTGAAATCTCTTTTTTTATTAAAAAAAATGAAAATTTAAAATGATGGACCTACCCTGATGAGGTTTATAAGTTTTGCACACTCCTCTTCTGTTGCTAGACCATCTGCTACAAACCTTTCTCTTCCAAGTAGATCCTTCTCACCTGACTTGATGATTTTCACACCTGATAAAAATATGCCATAAAATATGACTAATTTAAACAATAACAAAAGTCCCTCTAAGGGACTGATGCTTTACTGTCTGTATGCAGTAAAAGATGACTAATGGAAACAATAACACAAATTCCTTTAAGGGACTGATGCTATAAAGTCTGTATGCAGTTTAAAAAAAGACTAATGCAATCCACATTATTAGTCCCTCTAAGGGACTGATTCTCAACTTTTTATATGCTGTAAAACGTGACTAATGCAAATGAGAAAAAAAAACAAAGAGTTAGTGTATAGTGAATTTTCACAGTCCTGAATAAATCCATTGCAAATATACCATATTTACTAGCATGTAAGTCCAACTGTAAACTGCGTAGTTCTATATCTGCTGTCACACAATGCATCAAGATATCAAGGTTTGTGCAATATGTTAGGCGTAATCAATAGAACAAACAAAATGGACCCTGATCTGTAGATACACTATGCTATAGCAGATCAGGATTTTTGTAGTTCATTGTTTGACTTGATGTGTAAACAAGTATATATAGTAATGCAAGAAGGATACAACAGTGATGGACATTTTGAAAAATGTTGTTGTTGTTGTTGTATGGTTTAGTGCCATTTTTCAGCACACGATAGGCTATACAAAGTGGCCAGTATTAATAATGGAGGAAGAACCTGGGAAAATCCCGGAAAGTTGGGCCATTCATTGATTTACTTTGTGTACTATCCACTTTAGGGATATCTGAAAAATTCAGTGATGCTTCAAGATCAACTGGGTCTACAGTGTCATAAGAACACATTAGTTTTTAATAGTATAAATTAGTTTCTGTTAAGATTTCTAGCTCATTTTGTGTAAATGTTCCATATTGTTTAGTTAAATTTGGCATCATCTTACTTGTATAATTCCTATTTTCCAAATTATGGAAATATTTGGAAACCCTTTCCCCATCTTCAATCTATTTTGCCTAGATCTTACTCTAACCCATTCCATTATTTGGCAAAAATTTCCACTGACTGGCTCTTCTTCCTTTCTTTATGTAGATAATTTATATTGTTTTACTCTTCTAAAATAGTAATCTCATTTGTAATTTGATACTCTTGTTGAGCATGTTTTTTTTTCTTTTATGAAGCATAAGAAATAGTTTTCCCTCTAACAAAAGCATTAAAAAAATAATTGGCCATTGATGGAGAATCTAATCTCAGAAGTTGTATCTGGTTCCATGTTATAATTTGCTGTGGCCTGAGACATATTTGTTCTGGACTGGTACTCTTGAATTGAGTCCTTAACAAGCACTTGTATTGTAAATCTTTCAAAAGAGAGCTGTTAAATTTCCAAAATATTCTGTGTTTTTCTGTTTTTCGAAAAGAAAGCATTAGTTGGACTAGGGAATGGTCTGTTCTATAACCTGGTTTTATAGAGGCATCATTTTCCATAGTAAAAAGAGTTTCTGAAACTAGGAAGAATCTAACCTTGAGGGGGTTATTCTTTCTCCATGTGTGTCGTTAATTTGAATCCAAAATTCTTTCTCACCAGATATCAATTATATTATATTCAGTACAAATACCAATTACTGCATCTAATGCCTTATTTACTGAGTTGTAATTATATGTATCGAGAGCTTGATTCATAACTAGGTTGAAGTATCCTCCAAAACTTAGATGCCAATATTTAAATCCTCGATATCGGACAGCCTCACATCAGTGTAATAATTTGTTGTGTCAACATTAGGACCATAAATGTTCATAAGTGTGTACCTGTAGTTTTGAGTTGAAATATCTAAAACTATCTTGTTGCCATTTACATCTACTTTTACACTATGTATGGTAAACTAAATACAATTTAATACAATAGCAGACCTTTGAATTGGATGCAAAATGCCCAAAATATTGATGATACATTCATACACTATGTATGGTAACTAAATACAATTCAATACAATAGTGGACCTTTGAATTGGATGCAAAATGCCCCAAAAATTGACGATACATTCATAACGCAAGATGATCTAATATATGTCTCCCATCATTTTAAAAAAATGTGTATCTTGCAATAGATATGCTGAGTATTCCTTCTTAAGTAATTCACAACATTCCCTCTTTGACTGGGTCCCCCCAAACCCTGGCAGTTCATATAGGCAATTCACAACATCCCCTCTTTGACTGAGTCCCCCCAAACCCTCGCAGTTCATATAGGCAATTCTCAGTGAGTCATCCATTCCTTTGATACAGAATTCTTCATGTTTGACATTGATGAGAACATTTCTTCTAGAATCTGCAGGGACGTTCTTATCCAAAACTGACGTTGTGAACATTTGATTTGTTTGACATTGATTACATATAAAAAGAAAGTTCATATTGTCAGAGAGAGAGAGAGAGAGAGAGAGAGAGAGAGAAAAGATGAAAGAAAAAGATGTAAAGATAGCAAAAGATGATAATCTGAAACAAAATGTAATACAAAGTGTCAAATCATTGAATCTCTTAGTTCTCAAACATTTTTAGGAAAATCAAAAAAGAAAATATATTCAGCTTTGTATGTTCATTGGCTGAAACTAGCTGTGTAAACATTATACAAAATGAAGTTGATGAGGTGAAAAAGATTTCCATTAAATATTCACCATTTGAATGTAAGTCTAAATTATTAGACTGCAAAGTCATATACATTTCATGTTGCTGTCATAAGATTGGGTTCAGTAAGTAGTATATAGTCTCTCAACATCTCTCAGATTCATTTCCTTTTAAACTTAATTGGAGAAATAGGGTGAGGCTAAGCAAAAGGAACTTTATAGCACAAGAAGTGTCGAATGTTTTTTCTCTCATTTTTCTTTTCTTGTTTTTTTTTTTTTTTAATTTCCATTATGCAATGAAAAGAATAACTCAGAGTCAAAACACCACCCGAAGAATGACTGGTTGCAATGTATCACCCAATAAAACATATGGCACTTTACATGGCAGACTCGCTGATAAAACAAACTTGGCTGCTGGTTTAAGTTGGATTTTGTGGAACTTGAATTTGTTACTGAATGGGATGGACATGTCACAGCACTTGCATATCAACATGTGGTATACTCCTGTAGAAAATCAATTCTCAAAGTTGGAAAATTCAGCATATTGCTATTTATGCCTCTAAAATTCCACACGAAGTGATAATCAATTGTATTCTAATTAAGACTACCCCATACGTAAATGTTAAAGATGGCAGCACATGCAGAACCAATTGTCAAATCGAGAGAATCTGCTTGGTAAACTGTGCAGAAAATGAAGAGGAGGACTACTGGAGAGAACAGCATCACACATGTGATAAGGGCCTAGCAGTGCTGTAGAATTGGTTTAATTCAAAAGCCTTTCTTTGGATGAAAAATTAGTAACTCTATTCTTGAAGCTATCAAACATTGATAGCTTGAGTGAAAATGTATGTGTTACTGAATGCCCGCTGGGTCTTCTGCTTGCGTAGAACAAAACTGTCAACAAAAAGGTAAAGTTGTTGGAATACAAGTTGATAGATCTGCATGCGAGAAATAGGAGAGGCAATCTTTAATTTAGAGGGATACATGAGTCATTGGGGGAACATTGTATTGACATAATTAAGGATTTTCTAAAGCTCTCAGCTTTATCTTGACCCCAAGGAAGTTAATATAAAAATGTGCACATCGTGTCGGTAGGAGGTACATGCCTCGTGGTTCTGGACACAAAGACAAAGGATATAATCATCCTATAATTGCTGCATTCATGGATTATCAGAACACCAAACTGATCCTGAATAGTGCTAAGAATCTGATCAACAAGTCAGTACATATTCATAGGGATTATCCCAAGGAGATTAGTACATATTCATAGGGATTATCCCAAGGAGATTAGTACATATTCATAGGGATTATCCCAAGGAGATTAGTACATATTTGTAGGGATTATCCCAAGGAGATTAGTACATATTCATAGGGATTATCCCAAGGAGATTAGTACATATTTGTAGGGATTATCCCAAGGAGATTAGTACATATTTGTAGGGATTATCCCAAGGAGATTAGTACATATTCATAGGGATTGTCCCAAGGAGATTAGTACATATTCATAGGGATTGTCCCAAGGAGATTACCAAAGTGAGGAGAATAATATGGTCAAAATATAAAGCAGCCAAGTGGAAAGGTAAACTTGCCTCTATTAGATTCTGAGTGAAACTTATTGCTAATGGAAAGCTATAGCACAAGTTCCCAGTTTGGAACGAAGTGATAAAGGGTACTTGCTGTGTTTTGGGTGGTCTTGATTTCTGGAATGAGGCTAATGATACTGAAGAGGCAGAGATTATTTTGCACTTGTTACCACAAGCTGTACAACATGATCATTCAACAGAGGTCTTGATCTAGTTGTTGCTACTCAAATCTAGGAACCCTGAAAATGTTCACGTCTTTTTCTGGAAGACTTATGATGCTATGTGGTGAAAGCCACGAGCCCGCAGAAGCCATAAAGCAGACCACTCTTCTATCAAACAGGAGAATTAACATCGCAACATGGAATGTGAGGAAATGAATGAGGCAGGAAAAACAGCACAGGTAGCAGCAGAGATAAGGAACTACAACCTTTCCTTATGGGCATTAGCGAGACAAGATGGATTCAATCTGGACAAAGAAGGCTGATGACAGGAGAGATGCTACTGTATTCAGGACATGAGGAAGATAATGCACCTCATAGACATGGGGTGGGGCTCATGCTGTTGAAGCAATCATATATTGCACTAATAGGATGGGAACCAGCAAAGAAAAAGATAAGGACCAGTTTTACAAAAGAATACAGAACATAGTAGAGAACTTCCCAGACAAAGACATCAGCATCTTCATGTGTGACTTCAATGCCAAAGTTGGGTCAGACAACACAGGGTATGAACAAGTCATGGGGATCCATAGCCTGGGCAAGATGAACGAAAATGGAGAGAGATTCACAGACCTTTGTGCAGTGAACAACCTGGTCATCGGGGGTACCATCTTTCCCCACAAGAGAATCCACAAGAACACATGGATATCACCAGACCATGTGACAGAAAATCAGATTGACCACATCTGCATAGCCAAGAAGTTCAGAAGATCCCTGCAAGATGTGAGGGTGAAGAGGGGAGCAGATGTGGCATCTGACTACCACTTAGTTGTTGCAAGGCTGAAACTTAAGCTGAAGAAGAACTGGATGGACACAAAAGAGAAGAAAACAAAATATAACATCAGCCTGTTGAAAGATCAAAAACTAAAGAAGAATACAGACTGACACTTAACAACAAGTACCAAGTGCTACAAGAGCTTCTTGAAGATGAGGAAGACAGTGCTAACAACAGATGGCAGAAAGTTAAGGAGGCAGTAAAATCAACATGCCAAGAAGTACTAGGCTCCATGATACACCAGCAGAAAGAATAGATTTCAGCTGAAACAATGCGCAAAATTCAGGAACGGAAACAGAAGAAAGCAGCAGTAAATAGCAGTAGGACAAAAACTAAAAATATAAAAGTACAAAAAGAGTACACTGACACCCACAGAGAGGTGAAAAGAAGCATCAAGATAGACAAGAGAAACTACCTTGAAGGACTGGCAGCAGAGGCAGAAGTGGCCGGAAGTGGTAACATGAAGAAGCTGTACAACATCACTAAGAAGCTGTCTGGCAAGTACAGCAAAACAGAGAGACCCATAAAAGACAAGCAGGGAAAGACCATGGCAAGTACAGAACACCAAATGAATAGATGGGCAGAGCATTTTGAAGAACTGTCAAACAGGCCAGCACCACTAAATTCCCCAGAAATCCACCCAGCCAACGCAGATCTCTCCATAAGCTGTGACAATCCCACCAGAGACTAGATCAGGAAAGCAATCACCCAGCTGATGAACAGCAAGGCAGCTGGACCTGATGACATCCCAGCAGAAGCTCTCAGAGCAGACCTAAAGGCTTCAGTGTAAATGCTATACCCCCTCTTTGAGAAGATCTGGATGAAGAAGAAATACCGACTGACTTGAGAAAGAGGCACACCTCATTAAGATCCCAAAGAAAGGCGACCTCAGCAACTACTCCAATTACAGAGGAATCACACTCTTGTCAGTACCATGGAAAGTCTTTGACCAGGTCCTCTTGGAGAGGATGAAGGAGGCCGTCAACCCACAGTTACAAGATGAGTAAGAGGGCTTCCGGCAGAACGGATCATGTGCGGACCAAATAGCTACTCTTTGCATCATAGTTAAGCAATAATTGGAGTGGAATTCTTCACTCTACATCAAGTTCATCGATTATGAGAAGGCATTCGAAAGTGTAGACTGACAGACACTCTGGAAACTTCTTTGCCACTACGGCATCCCAACCAAGCTGGTGAACCTGATCAAGAACACTTATAACAGAATGTCCTGCAGAGTCATTCATGCAGGACAGCAAACAGACAGCTTCCTAGTGTGGACTGGCATGAGGCAAGGCTGCTTGCTGTCGCCATTTCTCTTCCTTCTCACAATCGACTGGATTATGAAAACATCCACCAATGGGTGGAGAAATGGGATCCAGTGGACATTGTGGAGTCAAGTTGAGGGCCTGGACTTTGCTGATGACCTAGCACTCTTGTCCCATAGTCAGTAACAAATGCAGGACAAGACCGACATACTGGCAGCCACATCAGCACAGGTTGGATCAACATCCTCAAAGACATGACCAAGATCCTCAAGGTCAGTTATGCCAGTAACAACCCAGTCACACTGCAGGGAAGTCCCCTTGAAGAGGTGGAGTCTTTCACATACCTGGGCAGCATTATCAACTAGCAAGGTGGCACAGACACAGATGTCAAGGCAAGGATCGGAAAGGCGAGAGCAGCTTTCATACAGTTCAAGAACATCTGGAGCTCCGAAGAAATTTCCTTGACTACCAAGATCAGACTGTTCTACTCCACTATGAAGTCAGTCCTACTGTATGGAGCAGAGACCTGGATAACCACCAGGTTGACTGTAAAGAGAGTTCAGACCTTCATCAACAGCTGCCTAAGAAGAATTCTCCAGATCTGCTGGCCAGATACCATCAGCAACACCAACCTGTGGCAGAGAACCTCCCAGCTTCTGGTAGAGGACGAGATCAAAAAGAGAAGTTGGGGTTGGATAGGAAACACTCTATGTAAGCCACCAACCAACATTACCAGACTGGTTTTGAGATGGAACCCTCAAGGCAAGCAGAGAATGGGATGACCAAGAAACACCTGTCAACGCGACCTTGAGGTGGACATTACTAAGATGGGTCACACCTGGAGTCAGCTCGAGGGAATGGCAAGGACAGAAGCCTCTGGCAATTTCTTGTGGGTGTCCTATACCCTGGCAGGGGCAATGGGCAATACTGACTGAGAATGTTCTCAGAGGTCATACAAACCATTTTGCTGTGTTGGATCATGATCTTAATGCAAATATTTGACCAGACCATGAGATGGATGATGAGAAGTTGACAGATTCTGAAACTCACTGATTTAGAATGACCTGCTTATCTCCAATAATAACTCTGCTACCCTGAGCATGATAATGGACTGGATTGGGTGGGGTGGGGGATCTGGAGTTCATTTATTATTGTTTTCTGTTAGGGAATCAGTTCAAGAATCTTTAGGATTCAGTCCATTTGAACTAGTTTTTGGACATGCTGTTCATTGACCATTGAAGTTGTTAAAAAGAAACTTCTTTCAGTTGAAGATTCACAAATTAATCTTCTTGAATACATTTCTAATTTTAAATATAAGGCTTATGAAGTTGCAAGAATGAATCTGCACTCAACTCAGTCAAAAATTAAATTATGGCATGACAAAAATACCAAAGAAAGAAACTTTTTGCCTGGTTATAGAGTTGTGGCTCTCTTGCCCTTACCTCAAAATCCACTTCAGGCTAAGCACTAAGGTCCTTGCACAGCTGAAAAGAAAGGAAGTGATTTAAATTATTTCATTAATTCTCCTGCGAGGCAAAAACAACAACAACTTTAAGGAGTATGTTGATTGAGATGGTCATGTCAATCACGCAGTCAATTTAGTGCTACCTGTCCCACACAGTGAGGATTTAAGAGATGGAATGCAATTGGACTGTAGTGACTTTGGTGTAGTCAGTCTTCAAAATTCAGATATACTGAATAATCTGGACCTGAAAATTTACATCTACATCCAGAAGAAAAGAGTGAAATGAAACAACTATTGTTTGAATATGAGCACTTGTTTCAAGATGTTCCTAAACAAGCAAATAAAATCTACCAGGACCATGAAATTGTAGATTCTACACCTGTGAAACAGCATCCATACAGGATGAACCCTCTTAAACATGAATGTTTGAAAAAAAGAAATTCAGTTTAAGAATGACTTTATGGAACCAAGTAAAGTGACTGGAGTTCACCATGTATTCTTGTACTAAAAAACATAATACTTTAGTATGTGCACTAACTATAGAAAAGTGAAAAGTGTGACCAAAACTGATCCATTTTTCTTGCCAAGAATCAATGATTGCATAGATAAAATTGGAAATGCAAAACACATGTTTGTCACCAAATTTGACCTTTTGAAAGGATTCTGGCAAATTCCACTTATGGAGAGGGCAAAGGAAATTTTGACACTCGTAAATGCAGAGACTCAGATCTGCCATCTCATAATGTGCCAGTAGATCTGGGTCTATGCAGCTTGTTGGGAGGATTCAGTAGAACAGACTGGGCCAAAATCTGCGCAGTTTGTTGGGGGTAATCAGTAGACCAACATGGACCATAATCTGTCAGCACATTATGCAACAGCAGATCAGGTCTATGTTGTATGCAATGTGACCGATCTTATAAGTGAGTATATATGGTAGTAGAGGAATGCATACAGACGGAGGCTTCTTTGATTGTGACTTATAGTTCATCAAATGCAGAGGCAAATCTGCCATTCATTTATTTTCATATGATATTTTCTATTTCAGATATTAACCATATCTCCAAAGAGTTTTATGAAATAAGTCAGACTTGGTAAATTCTATCTAGGATATATACTGGAAGGCTAGATTTTATTATTTTTGTAAAGTTTAACTTTTTCCTGTAAATAACAGACCACAAAATAATTGAAAGTCCCTTTAAGGTGCATTTAACTATTCTGTAAATCTCATTTCATTCCAAGCTCCCCAAAACACAACAGTTACACACATATACACACTCCAGGTACACCAAGTTATACATATTTCACACATATGCAGACTGGCACAACCTTATTAATCTTTTTTTTTTTCCAGTGCAATTTTGTACCTGAATGAGGACATAGAAGGGGGAGATTTCTTCTTTGCTTATCCAAATACATCTGTACAGGTCAGTTTTCTACATTTGGTCAGTTTTTTATTATATATTTTTCAGATGCAGTTTGTTATTTCAAACATTCCAGCTGTGTTTTTTTTATAATAAAAGCCATTAGTCAATTAAAATGATCCACTATTTCCTTAAAATTATGTTTGAGGTTCATTTTCATACATCTGTATGATGGAGCCTGGCAAACCAAATAGTCCAGTTTCATATATCTGTATAATGGAGCCAAACCAAAGAGTCCATTTTTGTACATCTGTATGATGAAACCAAACTAATGAGTCCAATTTTTTACATCTGTATAATGGAGCCAAAGCAAAGAATCCATTTTCATACATCTGTACAATGGAGCCAAAGCAAACAGTCCATTTTCATACATCTGTACAATGGAGCTAACCCAAAGAGTCCATTTTTGTACATCGGTAGGATGGAGCCAAACCAAAGAGTCCATTTTCATACATGTGTATGCTCATTGCTGGAGCCAAACTAAAGAGTTCATTTTCATACATCTGTACGATAGAACCAAACCAAAGAGTCTATTTTCATACATGTGTATGATGGAACCAAACCAAAGAGTCCCATTTTTGTTCATCTGTATGATGAAGCCAAACCAAAGAGTCCATTTTCAAACATCTGTCTGACAGAACCAAACCAAAGAGTCCATTTTCATACATCTGGAAGATGGGGAGAAACCACAGAGTCCATTTTCATGCATCTTATGATGGAGCCAAAACAAAGAGTCCAGTTTCATACATCTGTACAATGGAGCTGAACCAAAGAGTCCATTTTCATACATCTGTAAGTTGGAGCCAAACCAAAGAGTCCAGTTTCATACATCTGTAAGAT
Organism: Sinohyriopsis cumingii; assembly: GCA_028554795.2. Lineage (NCBI taxonomy): Eukaryota > Metazoa > Mollusca > Bivalvia > Unionida > Unionidae > Sinohyriopsis > Sinohyriopsis cumingii. Next base: position 24,895,621 of record CM068836.1, on the reverse strand, counting down.
GGAGCCAAAGCAAGAGTCCATTTTCATACATCCATATGCTGGAGCTAAAGCAAGGAGTCCATTTTCATACATCTCTACAATGGAAGCAAAGCCAAGAGTCTATGTTTGTCCATTTTTGTACATCTGTTCAATGGAGCCAAACCAAAGAGTCCATTTTCATACATCTGTACAATGGTGCCAAACCAAAGAGTCCATTTTCATACATCTGTACGATGGAGCTAAACCAAAGAGTCCATTTTCATACATCTGTATGATAGAGCCAAACCAAAGAATCCATTTTCGTACATCTGTATGATGGAGCTAAACCAAAGAGTCCATTTTGATACATCTGTATGATAGAGCCAAACCAAAGAGTCTATTTTGATACATCTGTATGATAGAGCCAAACCAAAGAATCCATTTTCATACATCTGTATGATAGAGCCAAACCAAAGAATCCATTTTCATACATCTATACAATAGAGCCAGCTAAAAGAATCTGTTTTCATACATTTGTATGATGGAGCCAAACCAGAGTCCTTTTTTGTAAAACTGTATGATGGAGCCAAACCAAGGAGCATTGTGATACTAACGTTTAGTTTCCTTTGTAACAGTGTTCTGCTCAAATCTATCAGTTATCTAACTCTTATGACCAATTCAAGACCGCCCTGGTGGCCTAGTGGTTAGAGCGTCTGCCTCGGATGTGGGAGGTCATGGGTTTGATCCCCGGCTGAGTCATACCAAAGACTTACAAAAATGGTACTAACAGCTGCCTCGCTTGGCGCTCAGCATTAAGAGGTTAGTGTTAGGACTGGTCGGCCTGGTGTCAGGATAGTGTGACTGGGTGGGACATCATGCTACATGTCTGCGGCATGATGCCCAAGTGCTAGACATCACTATAAACTGTCTCACTGCAGACATCGTAGTGATATGACTGAATAATTGTTAAAGCTACGTTAAAAATCCAAATCACACACACAAACACCAATTCAAAATGGCCAGTGAAAATTATCAGGGATCAGGCAAATTTTCAAATTTCTGGATGTGTATTGATTCAGGACTGATCAGTAGTTTTCTTTAATGTACAAGATGTTCTGCTGAGAATATTGTGAACTATGTTCATTACAAGTCCACACTTTCTACTGGAATTAAACTTTACATTTTGTTTTGCTCTAACTCATACAAGCACTTTACTCTCATCCATCAGTACTAGTAAATACTTAGCAGAAGGAGAGCGGAATGGTCTCAATTTATAATTACTTACAACAGGTGTTAGAAGGGTCACAGAATAAGGTTGGTTGGGCAGAAAACAAATGATCTCACATTATCAAATTGAGGTTGTTAACATCATCATCTTTTATTTTTCAACATTATCTGGATGAATAAGGTTATGTCTGGCAGAATAAATAATGCTGAGTACTTGCCTGACTGGATTAGTGGATCTCTAAAATTTCTTCAAGCCCTGCTACTCGCAGCTCAAAATAAAAGAGTAGTTATATTATGATCTAATCTGTATGTCACATTTTACCTAGGTGTATCGTACTAAATAATAACAAAGAAAAATAGTTACACAATTTTGCTAATAACATGAAGTGAAAGAAAATGATAAAATGATTTGCATCCTTTCGTAAATGAGACACAGAGGCTTTCAGTTGTGGAAAAAGTGATGAGATCCCAGTAATTATGTCACACTGAACCGATATACAGTTTTCCCATATACTGTGCAGTCAAACCTGTGAATAGTGGTCAACTGACTTTTTAACACAGCTGATCTTGGTATACATTAATCACCTATCAAACTTACTTTTTCAACCATACCATGCACTTAAAACCATTGTTGTTGTTGTAGCAGGGTTTAATGCCATTTTTCAGCACACGATAGACTATACATGGCGGCCAGTATTAATGGTAGAGGAAGAACCTGGGAAAACCCTGGAAAGAACCACCGACCCACATGAAGCTACTGGCAAGCTTTCTCACATACCCATCACTTCTAATTATCTTGGATGACTGTTTATATGCAAGAGACTGTGCATATTTATTATACCTTATCTTTAGAAACACTTGCTCTTGGGATGTAATAAATAGATCAAATCAAAATGATATCCAGGAAATAAATTGTGTATGTTCTTAAATACTCCTTTAACCTGCTTGGTGAAATGATCAACTGGTTAGTCTAATTGTAACTAGGTGAACAGTATCAGACCCACTTGGGCTTCTTTGTATGTCTTATGTAAATATATGATTTTTTTAAAAGTTTAATGCTCCAAACATTTAACATGTGATCATGCTTACAATGAAGTGAATCTAATTATTATTTATGATAACATACATTTTTGTATTGTAACGATGCATTATGTGAAAGGTGATATATGTGTTTTTATAATTTTCTTTTGATTTTTTAGGTATCTGTGCAACCTAAGTGTGGTCGTTTAGTTGCTTTTAATGCTGGAGAATTTCACGGTGTTGAAGCAGTCCTGAAAGGTCAACGATGTGCTCTGGCTATGTGGTACACTATGGATCCCAACTACAATGAGGTGTCACATATCTATGCTAGAAGGGTGTTTTCCAGAATGGAGGAAGCAGGTACAACAACAACAATAACAGAAAGAAATAATGTACAGAACACAATGAAAGATGATGAAGTTGACGATGCAATAGCAGATGAGGTACAAAATAAAAAAGCTGATGACCAAAATTTACAATCTTCAAGTAAATTTGCATTGAAAGAATCTAAAGATATTGGTGCTGAACATACAGATAATGGATCAGAAGTGAGTACAAGCCAAATAATAAACTCTGTGATGGAAGTAAGATCTACTGACAAGGAGAAGGATGAGTTGTGACCATGATAGAAAGACGTGAAGATATATTTTGTTTGTAAAATTCATATACAGACATATGGTTATTTATACAACTCATGTCAAAAGTTAACAAACGGATTTTTAAAAAAAAATGCAAGCAATTTTAATGTCACTGATATAGAATGTGTTCTCATCAAAAATTAAGTTAGGGCATTATACATGTATTCTTTTAGGCAAGTAAAAAAAGATATAAAATAATCAGGAAGTAGATTTTGTCAGTTTCATAATGGCATTGCCAATTGTTTTAGAAACTTTCTTTTCATTCTGTATGTTACATCTTATTTTAAATTTATCTTTGATGATGAATCTAGTAATTGCCTAGTATCTGATTGTATATGTCTTTCTCCAAAAGCAGGACAATCACATCCACAGCTCAGGCTTTTGTATTTCTTTTAATTTATATTTTTGTTTATTTTGCTTCCAATGCAAAACCTTTTAAATAAGTTAGTCTCTACACATTCAGAATTCGTTTAATGTAATAACAGCTGTGAGTGAGGGTTTTTCCCTAAAATTCTTTAGATCTTCAGCTACATAAGTTCCTTGCCAGAACTAGAACCTTGCATAAATTAGTAGTATGAATAATTTTTATATATGTCAACATGCTTAGTATGTACTGTGAATTCAGTATTTTTTGTTGGCTTCCAGTATTCATGGATTCTTCATCAGTACCAATTACAAATGTTGTAAGGACCCACAATGATTTAATCTTCTCTGGAAACAACAGAAGCCATTTCCCCAGATGTATGACTGTAACAGACCTGCCAACTCTTATGATTTTGCCTTAAGTCTTACGAAATTTACCCATAAAAGATGGACTTACAGTATACAAGCAAAAACTAAGAAAAAATGATCATTACCGAAAATTGCAGAAAATTTGTTCATCGTTTGATTTGGATCTGGGTTTCATGTTAGAAGTAGTAAAATTGGTCAGGGAACCAGTCTAACTTTACAGCAGCACATTAGATGCTTTAAACTGCACATATTTGTTAATGTGAAGCGTCTGCATGAGCAAACTGTTGATCATAGATTATTTTTTTTAATGGCGTCCAGCAAGAGATGCATGATTATGACAAAAGGGGAAATAAGCCTCTTGAAAAGTGTTAATAATTAACACAGAAAAATAAAAAGGAATATTCAGATTCTTGTGAATAAAAGCTGGAAGGGACACAATTATGTTTATTGGACATCACATGCCAATTTGAGTATGACTCGTGGCGGGAAATATGATTGCCGTTGTCATGTGAAATGGAAAAAAGAATTTCCAAGAATTACATCAAGTTGAGAGATAGCAAAAAGCCATTGAGCTCCATAGGGTTTGGAACTAAAATATGTGCAACTGTACTAGTGGTAAATAAAGTCTATGCGTACTTTACAAACTTTTAACTTGAACATAATGTTTATAATATCATCTCTGCACGTTCCGAATACCAAACTTTTAATTATGTTTTCCAGCTTTACAATAACAGTTTATGGTATTTTGTTACACATTACTGAAAACTGGTCAAACTTACGAAAAAAAAAATCAACTGCCTTACTGAGATGGACTTGTCAGGGTTGGCAGGTCTGCACTCTAACAGCATTTTTCATAAAACAATAGAAACTGATACCAACAAAAAGAAGTGAATTCACAGTCATCCAACAGACAGATGCACTAAACTATGTACACGATTTGATCTGAATAGTCAGAAAGAATAATTAAGCCTGATATTACATAGCTATATTCTGAGTTGTATTCATAAACCATATAAAATGACAAAGAAAATAAAATGGAGTTTTGTTTTTATTACCTACCCCTTTTTTAATCTTTCCAAATCGTTGCAGTTTTATAGTGTGAATGACATTCAAAATGCATCATGATCGAGTAGTGGACATCAGAGAAAACAATTATTTGTTTCAGTCTGAGAGTTTGATATAGAGACTGAACACCTGTATCAAATCCCATATCAACCATTAAATAGATATATCATAAACGAATCATGAATATCAATAAAATCTGCCTTCAGGAAAATGGCGAATGCAATCTTGTTCATATTTCTATCCCAAAGAGTTCACAGACATGTTCATATTTCTATCCCAGAGAGTTTGCAGACTTGTTCATATTTCTATCCCAAAGAGAGCTTGGAGACCAGGTGTTTGATATTTCTCTCCCAGTGAGTGCACACTTGTTCATATATCTATTACAATGAGTGTTTGCAGACTTGTTCATATTTCTATCCCAATATTTCCAGATGTTATATTTTACATCCCAAAGAGAGTTTGCAAACTTGTTCATAGTTCTATCGCAAAGGTGCAGACTTGTTCATATTTCTATCCCAAAGAGAGCTTGGAGACCTGTTTGATATTTCTCTCCCAGTGATTGCACACTTGTTCATACTTCTATTACAATGAGTATTTGCAGACTTGTTCTTATTTCTATCCCAGTATTTGTAGACATTATATTTTCCTTCCCAAAGAGAGTTTGCAAACTTGCTCATAGTTCTACCCAAAAGGGTGTTTGCAGACTTGTTAATTTTTCTCCCCAAAGAGAGTCTATGCAGAACCTTTTTAATACTAGCAAAAATGTGCAGTCAGCTTTCTTATTACCATCAATATATTGCATAGATGAGTTAGAGGAATATAATAGTTCAAAAATTTATAGTGAAAATAATAATTCAGACATTCTTTACCATTCATCTCAAGACCATCAAAACATCGAATTGTCTCACAATCAGTGGCTTAAGCAAAAAGGTCTCAAAATGTGCTATTTGAACATGAATTATCTTTTTAATCAGATGCAATGAAAGTGTAACTTGGTTTCAATCCTAGCTTGAAGGCAGACAACATCAAGTTCTTTTTTAATGCACATTCAGATAAGAAAATTACAAAGGCAGGTGTTCTATAAGGATCTGTTTTAGGACCATTACTCTCTCTGCTGTACATCAGTGATTTACCATGATAATACATTCAGCTATCCACCACCATGTTACCTTATATCTACTAAATCAAAATATTGACTTTTTTAAGATATATTAAGGCAAAAGCCATCAGTATGAATGGATTTTGTGTTTCGACTCTGTGCAAATGTGATTGATGACTGCATTACTGCATTGATAAAAAAAATTGTTAAAGTTTACAATGGTTTTGTGTCAGACACTTTTACAAATTTAGCTTGTACATGTAATGCTTCAAATTGTGTATTTTGTCAGTCAATGAATGATTCCATATGAAAATGAAGAGATTTTTATTTTCATCAGTGCATTTTATTTGCGGATTATTGCAAACAACTTTGTTGGAGTTGGAGTATGGGTACTCTAGCATAATCATAGAGATGGAGAATGGGTACTCTGTGGGTCTCTAACAACATCATAGAGATGGAGAATGTGTACTCTTTGGGTACCCTAGCAACGTCATAGAGTTGGAGCATGGGTACTCTAGCAGCATCATAGAGATGGAGAATGGGTACTCTATGGGTACCCTAGCAACATCATAGAGTTGGAGTATGGGTACTCTAGCAACATTATAGAGATGGAGAATGGGTACTCTAGCAACATCATAGAGATGGAGAATGGGTACTCTAGCAACATCATAGAGATGGAGAATGGGTACTCTAGCAACATCATAGAGTTGGAGAATGGGTACTCTAGCAACATCATAGAGTTGGAGTATGGGTACTGTAGCAACATCATAGAGTTGGAGTATGGGTACTCTAGCAACATTATAGAGATGGAGAATGGGTACTCTAGCAACATCATAGAGATGGAGAATGGGTACTCTAGCAACATCATAGAGTTGGAGAATGGGTACTCTAGCAACATCATAGAGATGGAGTATGGGTACTGTAGCAACATCATAGAGTTGGAGAATGGGTACTCTATGGGTACCCTAGCAACATCATAGAGATAGAGTATGGGTGCTCTATCAACATCATAGAGTTGGAGAATGGGTACTCTAGTAATATCACAGAGTTGTTACAATCAAGGACATAAGAGGGAAACATATTTAAATAAAGATTTAAATTACTGTGAGTTTCCTTGTAAGGATTTTGATTCCTTTTTTGTTCATTTCTGCATTAAAATTGTGATTTTTATGTGACTTGGCAAGTTTGCAGTCTAGTTTGGAAACAAACTCTGTACCCAAATTTTTATTATCACTTACTAATTAATAATTTTAGTTTTCACTCAACAGTCATCAATGTCCACTTTTTCCATCATTTTCAAACATTGATGAAGAGTTTTTCTTGAACATGCATACCATTTGTTGTAGAGGGTAACAGGTATACAATACTGTATGGATGACACAGAATATAGAATAGCAACTGGTCACTTAATGTGCAAAATTACAAAACTAATACTTAAAGCCTACTTTTTGTTGTATGTAATTTGTTTTAGCCACTTTTATGGTGCCTCTTCATTCATTACATGTTTGTATAAAAGAGGGTATATAGTCTTGCTTCCTCATTCATTACATGTATGTATAAAAGAGGGTATATAGTCTTGCCTCTTCATTCATTACATGTATGTATAAAAGAGGGTATATTGTCTTGCCTCCTCATTCATTACATGTACGTATAAAAGAGGGTATATTGTCTTGCCTCCTCATTCATTACATGTACGTATAAAAGAGGGTATATAGTCTTGCCTCCTCATTCATTACATGTATGTATAAAAGAGGGTATATAGTCTTGCCTCCTCATTCATTACATGTATGTATAAAAGAGGGTATATTGTCTTGCCTCCTCATTCATTACATGTATGTATAAAAGAGCTCGTATAAAGTCTTATAAAATTTGAAGATCTGCTCATTCTAATGTGGAAAATGAGAAATGAATATTGTCATTATGGGGTTTAACACCATTTTTCAGCCCAATAGGCTAACACTGTGGCCAGTATAACTGGTAAGGAAAGAACCCCGCAAAACCAGAGGAAGAACCAGTGACCCATGAGAAGCTAATGGCAAGCTTTCTCATGTACCCACGTTAGCCAAGCCCAAGACTCGAACCCACACAGAAATAAGTGAGATAGCAGTGATCTGGAACAGTGAGCACTTTAGACTACTTGGCCATTCAGGGCCCTGAGAAAGGAATAAATAGAGTGAGCGAAGAAAAATATATACACCTAAAAATGGAAATACAGGTTTGAATATCATAAATAAGGACAAAGATATTTCCTACAATGGAAAAGAAAATAGTTTGTTGGCAGGATTGAGACATTGCTGAAGTTTTGCCCATGAAATATGTGGCCAAGCATGGGATTTTCTTGTTCCACATCAATACACATGGTTTATTATTTCACTCACATTCCTAAGCAAAAACAATTGGGTTTTAAACAAAGTGGCATCCAATAGGTACAGTCAACACATTCAAAGACAAAGTATCCATTCAGAATTTGGTATTGTTAGAAAGACCATATAATATTTGGGTTAAAAACGTAACTAAAATTAAACAGATAAAAAAAAAATAAACGGTAGATATTGATATCTTGTGTTTGATAACGTCAAGCCAAAAATGTTCCTAGAGTTTTATCTGGATTTGAATAAACTACAAACTAGTTATTGCTACTTGGGCTTTGACTTTAACACTATAACAAGTGAGTCCTGAATGAAAATGATGCTGATATGATCTCCAACATGGCAACCAAAGTGATCATCTAAAAAATCGAGAAGGAGCAGTGGCATTGACATGGGGTTTTCACAAAAGGACTTTTTGTAATGTGCAATTGGTCTTCAGTGTAAATGGTGCAGATCTGACAACCAGCAATGTCGGTGCAATTGTAACTTTGGGGTCAAGTCAGAGGTCATTGCCTGCATCTGTACTTCATTGAGTGTATCAGCACTTATATACAAATGAATTCTGATCAGATTCTGTATTTGGTGTTTATCATAAAACAAGTTGATATTATTTGGACACAGATTTCTGAAACTCAGAGGCCATCACATTGATTTCAAGATCAAAAGCCATGACTAAGAGGTTTTTCATATATTTGTAATCACTTTTGAGCATGATAAGAAAACAAAAATAAATGGATTTTTATCAAATCCAGTTTATGGATATTACCTGAAGAATACCGAATGATGACAGTTCTCTAATTTTGGTAACGATGAAATGGAGACACATGTATTGAAATTCTTTATTCAGGACATGTGGTCAGAGTTTGATTCCCATTCTGGTCTCAGTCTGGCCTTATTCCATTGTCCTTTTATTACAATTGCAATGCTTTTAACAGTATATTTATAATCTATTTCAATGTAGAATTATCATCTGATCAAAAATATTTTTACCACACACTGAGCTCGACATGTTCCCTACCAATCACACCTGCCAACATGGTGACAGACAGACAAACAAAAAGAATCCCATACACCCCGTATAGGATTCTTTTTGTTTGTCTATCTCTCTGCCCTTTTCAAGTACTGTCCATCACAAAATATCAGGAATGCATCAAGTCGCTGAAGTTTTTGATAGACTATTCTGAAACCTGATAAACAGCATGCTTACTTCCCTTCTGACTTGGAGTTGCATGTGGCATACAACAGAATCTTGTTAAGATAGCTAGTCTCAACGTTTTCAGCAAATCACTTTGAAGCTTTATACATGTAATGATCATCTAAAGGAGATGTTCATATCAAGAAACCATTTTTACCCTGTAGTTTTCATTATTGTCATTGCCATTGCATATTTATCTTGCGAATAATGCAGTGTACTGCAGAAATGTTGTGAATGCAACTAATGTCTCACAATTTCTAGTGAACTGTTGTGAAAAAGAGTGCACTGAAGACAAGTCACCCCCAATGTGGTATGACAGACACACTGTCTAGCGATAATGTATAAGTATGCTAAATTTCATTTATTTAACTGAAAGAGATCTGTGATTTTATAGATGAAAAGAAATTGCAGTTGAGAACCTAAAATATTTAACTGTGACCTTAAATAGGGTGCTCAATGTCATACACAACACACCTTCTAACAACAATATATATACAGTACAAAGTTTCATCCGTAAGTCTCAAATGGCTTTAAAGAAAGATATATAAATATACAGTTTCTTTCCAAAGTCTGAAATGGCTTTAAATGACAAAGTATAAATATACAAAATTTCATCCGTAAGTCTCAAATGGCTTTAAACAAAGATATTAAATATACAAAATTTCATCCCTAAGTCTCCAATGGCTTTAACATTAATGAGCAGAAATGAAAGTTCAATGGCAACAAAGATGGATGGACAGAAATGCAGATATTATGTTCCCAACTTTTTGCTAAAAGGCAGGAAAAATAACTCGTACAGATCATGAATCATTACAGACTTGTAGTTCTTATATATCCTATGTTTTCATTGGTAGTTTATTGAGGGAAAAAAAACCCCATAAATTATAAGTATTACAATACAGGGTACAGACTACTAGCTCTATTCCGATAGACCTTCATGATCATGCTTGATGAAATTAGTATACTTTATGATAAGACAGCCAAAACACGCTTACATCCTGTCCACATTCAATCCAAGAGGAAATCTGATGAAAAAGGTATGTTGCATTGCACATATCTGACATATGGTACCACCACACATAGATTGGTTACAATATTCATAAAATAGCCCATAAAATAATTAGCTTCCTGTGATCTAAACTCAAATTTTACTTTGATAATAATTATTCTTAGACAATAGCTATCTCCTTTGAAACCTCTTGCAAAAGCACTGTTTTGCAATAACCAATTTGAAGATAACAAAGAATTTATTTAAGTTTAGGGGCCAACAGTAATAATTAATTGGAAATTTTTTACACGAGAATAAACACTATTATTGCCAGCAATATTTTTTTATTGTAGTAGAATTAGACTTCTGTAGTAGAAATAGAGACCACTGTAATAGAATTAGAGACCACTGTAATAGATTTAAAGACTTCTCTAATGGACATAGCTAGAGACCTCTATAATAGAAATAGAAACCTCTGTAATAGAAATTAGAGACCTGTAATAGAAATAGATACCACTGTAATATAATTAGAGACCTCTGTAATAGAAAAGATACCACTGTAACAGAAATAGAAACTACAATAATAGAAATGGAGACCATTGTACTTGTAATAGAAATAGAGACCACTAATAGAAAGGGACCACTGTAATATAAATAGAAACCATTGGAATAGAAAGAGACCTCTATAATAGAAATAAAGACCTTTGTAATTGAAACAGAGCACTAATAAAAATAGAGACTGCTGCAGTATAAATAGAGACCACTATAATAGATACAAAGACCTCTGGTGGAGTATTGGTAACAAGACTGTCAAGGTGACCATACTGTATGGCTGAATGGTATCTTTTGTTATTTAGGACCAACTAGACATCATAAGAAGTCTTGCAGTGAAACCCCCATGTCAATATGACTTTCTCTTTAGATGAAGCAGTAACAGTTAAATGTTTCAAGATGGTTGCTTATGACTATAGGATTTTACTACAAACCAAAAATTTAACGAGCCATCAATCTCCCATCTGGGAAGACAATGGGACCTCTTTCCCATAAGAAAAATATCCATGAATTGTGGCTTTCATCAAATATAAAGTGGGAACACAGGAAAAGTTATCAACGTTTACCTTCTTGAGCACATTCTTTGGTCAGCTGGTGTCATGTGGCACATGACATCTTGATGAAACATACAATTTTATACGTGTCTCAACGTTAACTGATTTCCTGTACATGTTCAAAATTGAAGTGACACTGTCACATGTGCACAACAAAATGCCTCTTCATAAACAAAAAACTGTTCTTAAGGTGCATGAGTGATTGAATGGAACCATATATATCTGACAGAAATGGCGGTGCTTAATTACTCAACACCAAAATCTAAGGTATAATTTTAGTTGTGTGGGGTTCATCACCATTTTGCAGCACAAAATAGACCGTACATGGAAGCCAGTATTGGTGAAGGAAGAACCAATGACTTCCTGCAAACTACTGGCAAGAAAGCTTTCTCATATACCCATTTAGGTTGAGCCAAGATAGGAACTGATGCAGACAGATGAGATGCATGAGTGATCTGTAAAGGTGAGTACTTAGGCCACTCGGCCCAAAATGGCCCCTGCTATCATATGAAATGAATGGTTGATATTTTCATTTTTCTTTTAAATTTGAGTTAAATATCCAAAAGGCTTCTATTGAGGATAATACATGAATTTAGGATCCATTGACAAGCGAATATTTATATATTTTAAACCTCAATGATTAACAGGAGGATCAGTACATGACCTGTAACATTGTGCACGCACTATATACTGATGTCCGTTTTCACTGTTGCTTGTTGTTTGTGTAGGGCTTGATGCCATTTTGTAGCATAAGATATGCTATACATGGCGAAAACTCTGGAAAGAACTGAACCACAAGAACCTACTGGCAAGCCTTCTCACATACCCACATTGGCCAAACCTGAGACTCAAAGCCATGCAGACAGAGGTGAGATGGCAATGGTGAGTACTTTAGACCACTCGGGGCCCCTTTACTATTGGAAAGACCATCACTCTACTACACTCAGAGGTAAGCTATAGCTAGGGATGTTCATTTGCAAAATGTTAATTTGAATGAACAAAATGACCACATCTGTAGATCTGACAATATCCAATTACACTGTAAAAGGAAGGTTACGTTTTACTTAGTAAGGTATCTAATTTAGGTCAAGATCCTAGTTTATGAATTGATAAAATATGGACAAAATTATGACCAACTAATGTATATATAACAGTAAGTACTTACAAAGAAAAGGTTCTTTTTTGCTGCATAGAATTTGCTTACTATTTAAGTTCCATCCATTTTATACATAAAATTTACCAAAACTTACAGAAAACAACTGTTAATTATTTGAAGGCATATTGTCTGTTAATGTTAAAAAAATATACTCCCATGTATAAAGTCCTGATTCTGTTGACTTCATAATCAAGTTCATTTCCTTTCATCCCCTACTGTGAATTTTTTTTTGGCCAAAGTAATTAAATTTCACTATTCCATAGATGTAACTTTGGGGAGCACTAAAATTGATTTAATCTGTCGGAATCATGAGTGTGTTTATGCTGCTGTACACCTTGTATAACGTGACCATAACCCTGTCCAAATATCAATCATCAATTTATGGGCTTGTAATTAAGGTCAAAGCTCCTACAATAATACTATTTTGACTGCATTTGCCATCTTTTATCAGTGAATGTGGGTGTCATTTGCGTAATGACAGTTTATCAAGGTCATACTGTGTAAAATTGTTAAAGGAACCAATACGCCGATACTTTTCGTACAGGATTAATCAATTAAGAGATAAATGAAGTGAAAACTAAGACTACTATGTGCAATCAATTTCATGGGCACTGCTAAATGGATAAGTTCAAATAGTATGGTGTGGTCTGATCTTTTGTGTGGAATGGTCATGGTACAGTACGGTACAGTACGGTACAGTATGGTATGATATGATATGGTATGGTATGAAAAACATGTAGTGCACAAGTGAATGTTGAGAATACAGGGTCAACGAATATCTGTTTGCTTAATGGAACACAAAGAAATTTAGTTCATTTAAAAATATAAAAATAAAACCACCTTTATTCACAGATTCTTTTCCAAGTTCATGAAAAAACTTGGGAACCATGTATTTATACAGTGTAGCACTGGATACCTTGTTTCAGAGAACTGCCAAATAATTAGTCACAAGAGTATCTGCCTCACAGACAAAGTTCAGTGCTGTCATAAATATCATTCAATTCAAAACTCAGTCCTGTCATAAATATAATTTGATACAAAGTTCAGTACTGTCATAAATATAATTCGATACAAAGTTCAGTCCTGTCATAAATATAATACAAAGTTCAGTCCTGTTATAAATATAATTTGATACAAAGTTCAGTCCTGTCATAAATATGATCAGATACAAAGTTCAGTACTGTCATAAATATAATTTGATACAAAGTTCAGTACTGTCATAAATATAATTCGATACAAATTTCAGTCCTGTCATAAATATGATCAGATACAAAGTTCAGTAGTCATGAATATAATTCGATACAAAACTCAGTCCTGTCATTAATACTGTCATAAATAAAATTCGATACAAAGTTCAGTGCTGTCATAAATATGATCAGATACAAAGTTCAGTACTGTCATAAATATAATTTGATACAAAGTTCAGTGCTCTCATAAATATAATTCGATACAATGTTCAGTGCTGTCATAAATATAATCAGATACAAAGTTCATACAAAGTTCAGTCCTGTCATAAATCTAATCAGATACAAAGTTCAGTCCTGTCATAAATCTAATCAGATACAAAGTTCAGTCCTGTCATAAATATAATCCGATACAAAGCTCAATGCTGTCATAAATATAATCTGATACAAAGTTCAGTACTGTCATAAATATAATCTAATACAAAGTTCAGTACTGTCATAAATATAATTCGATACAAAATTCAGTGCAATATAAATATAATCAGATACAAAGTTCAGTCCTGTCATAAATATAATCCAATACAAAGTTCAGTCCTGTCATAAATCTATTCCGATACAAAGTTCAGTCCTGTCATAAATATAACCAGATAAAAAGTTCAGTACTGTCATAAATATAATCCAATACAAAGTTCAGTCCTGTCATAAATATAATCAGATACAAAGCTCAGTCCTGTCATAAATATAATTCGATACAAAACTCAGTCCTGTCATTAATACTGTCATAAATATAATCACATACAAAACTCAGTCCTGTCATAAATATAATTCGATACAAAACTCAGTCCTGTCATTAATACTGTCATAAATATAATTCAGTACAAAGTTCAGTACTGTCATAAATATAATCCAATACAAAGTTCAGTACTGTCATAAATATAATCAGATACAAAGCTTAGTCCTGTCATAAATATAATTTGATACAAAACTCAGTCCTGTCATTAATACTGTCATAGATATAATTCGATACAAAACTCAGTCCTGTCATTAATAGCAAGATAATGTAATATCTTAATCGGTGAAAAAAAGTTTCAAACATTTTGTGGAAATGGAAACTGGGTACCAATTTCAAGGACTTTCTAGGGCTCAAAACAGTTATTTGACACTTAGGTTTTCGGTACATTAACTTGAAGGAAGAGACATTGGATCTATCTCACAAAACATGATTCAGTATCCAGCTACTTTTAAATGAGACAACAAACACCCAGATCAAGTTACTAAACTCGTGTTTATTATACACCTCAAGTGATTATTTCAAAATAAAAGATGTTTTTATCTTGTTATTTCTCTTTGACTTTGATTCCATCCATCTCCTCTCAATGTACACCAAGTCTAAATATAGCATAGCTGTTACACCTGCAACTGTTGAATGCCATACTAGACAGCAAGGTAGATAAATATGTATCAGTTATGCATATGATACATGGTTTCAGATCAGACTTGGAAAAAGTACTCTTTATCTTGAGTTCTCTAATGATGGGTACATAATTTCTGTAATGATGGGTATAGAATTTATGTAATGATGGGTATAGAATTTATGTAATGGGCACATAATTTATGTAATGATGGGCACATAATTTATGTAATGATGGGTATATCATTTAAGCAATGACATTTATAATACATATAATTAACAATGATTTTCCAAACAAATAGACATTTTTCCAAAACAAAAGTATCATGGAACTGTATTCCTAAAGATGCTTAAGGTCAATTTGACACCTTATGGGATCTATTTGGGTTTTAGCCTGAACACTTACATGAGCTCTCCAATCATTCTAAGCAATTTGGGAAACAGTCAATTATTCAGACAAAATTTGCCATTTAAAAACCAAGCATCCAGACAGATTCACAAGACTCAAAGATAACATGTTTTATTGTACAAAGTATGAGGAATTAAACAGTGAGCTACATGGCTGTCTTGTGTACTGATGGTCTTGTGTACTGATGCTGGTCAAAAATCCTCAGTGATTACAAAGCAATCTATTGCATCATCTAAAATAACATAGAATATTTCAAATATAATGAAATATATTATATTTACTTTAAGAAATCAAGCAATCAATACTTACAGTAAAATTACTACATTTATCAGAATATAAATATAAATAAATATGTTTTGGAACTATGAGATCAACTCATTATATTGTGGAAATCTTTTGAATTTCTCTTGTTAAAAAATGTAGAATCATTAAATGAAAATTGAAAATAACCAACACCATATCCATCACAGACAGGTTAAAAGGTCAAAGGTTAGTCTGACAGTTTCAAGGCTAGGAACTCATCTTCACATGAAAGAAATTCATTGTACTTCATAATTCCATACCTACAAAAAGAGAATCATGTATTAACAATCTGTTGTACTAGTGTAGTCTGTCATATTACTCTAAATCTCTCATGATGTATTAAAGATCTGTCATACTTATTATAAATCTATAATTATTTATTAACAATTTGAAATACTACATGTATTAATAATCTTCATTCAATTGTTAATTTACCACATCCAGTATTAACAATTTTCTCACAACTGTTAAATGTAGTTGTTTGTAGGGTAAAACTAGTGATGTAATACTCACCTGTTGCAATTGCATAGCTTGTAGTTTTCTTGGTGGAAAATACCCTAACTGACCTGTTGCTATTGCATTGCTGTTAGCTTTCTGGGGGAAAAGTGCCCCAACTGGATGACAAAAATTTGTCCTACCTTTAGAATGAACAAGATCCTAGAATATGACATCACCCCTGATCCAACCCACAGATACATTGCCCATGTTCACTGCCCTCCTTTCTTTTTAGGATGCAGCCTAAACTATTGGGACATCACTGTAGGTAGAAGGGGGAATCTAGCAATTGCAACAAGGAAGTATTACATTATGAAAATTAGTTCTACCCCCCTCCCAATATACATTTTAATATCAGTAATACAAAACCTGTTGTCACTGCATAGCTGAATCTGTTAGTTTGGAGGAGGCTGATGATCCCATGGTTGGCCGGTAGAATAAACGACTACAACCAAATAATATAAAATGGGTCACTTTTTAAGCTACAACAATCAGACCCAAGGAAAATATGCCCTTTCTTTGGTAAACTAGAAAAGTTAAAAAGAGAAGACGGTAGTTTCAGATCATGAAAATGTGGATTTCATCACATCCTCCAGAGACTAATGACAGACCCATGAGGTAGCAATGGCTCAAACCTCATGAGTTTAATTTCAAGAAGGAAAGGTCCCTCTCAGGAAGGGATTGATAAGCTCCCCTGATCGGAAATGCCATCCATTTCAAATAGTGGATGCTGAAAGATCAGGTGAACCCTTTAGGAAGAGGAAAAGACGTTTCTACTCTCTTTAGAAGCTGCCAGCTAAAAGCAAAAAGCTCTAACTCGATCAACCCCTATGCAGATACAAGTGAGACTGGAGCACAATCTGAATTGGAGTAACTGATTAAAGCTGGCATTTGTTAAAACCTCGGGCATCCAGCAAAAGAGGTCACAATTCTCAACACAGAAAGAAGGGGCATGTGACTTCTTGTCTCCTAATATACACTACCACTCATGTATTGTCAGGGGAGTGTCATGCAGTGAACTTTTATTTTATCGATGCACCCTTGAAGGGCTAAGAAGATAGCTCTCATTTCCAAATCGCTGATGTGGGAGATAGATTCTTCTTGGAATGTGAACTCTGAAGAATCAGTCTTTCCAGCTCAACATGAGTGCCACATCCGGATTCGGATATATCTGCAAAATGATAGGAGTGTGGTTTAAATGCACGAATGGGGATTCCAGTCAGAAACAGCTCAATTTGTCCACGAAAACAGGTGATGAAAAATCTGAGCAATGAAAGGGTCCCTTTACAGTTTCCAGTTTGTCAAAAGGAGAAAATGGAGAGGGCAAAATGCATTTTACCTGGGGGAACCATGTCCATGGTGGAGTACAAGGTCCCCAGGAGAGAAAGAAAAGGATGAACGGACAATGTAGTCATTGCCCTTGGCACCTCAAACAAGGACAGAATCTTAACTACTCTGTCCAAAGGGACACATACTAATCATGTTTGTCCTGAAATTCATCCACACAAATGATGATGAAAATATTTTTTTTTGCCCCAAGGTTCCAGTGTTAAATCTGCGAGGCAAGCTCTTGTCCCCATGTAAATAAACACTAGACTCTGTTCAGCATCCAAAGTGGGAGGTTTCATTGGCCATGAACAGATATCAATCATATAGTCTGAAGCAGAGACCAAATATCTCAGCATGGAGGAGGGTTTCCCTTTCTGTTTTCTGACAGACATTCCAACACATGATCATGGCCTTTGTGAAAGCACCTAAATCGTAACCGAGTGAGAGGCAACACAAGATTTGGTTGACAGTTAGACCTAGAAAGTTTCTCCAAGCTTGAAAGAATTTTAGTGTCACTAGAGTCTGAAGGGTTGGGACACAGATCACTAGACAAAACACAGTATGCCTCGTTTACCACTTCGTCAAAAGACCAGTTCTCATCCTCCTCTGCTGCCTATTCCAATGGATGCTAGGAGGCATGGGATCCAAAGGAAGGGCATTCCTGTTCTGTATAACTCTTGTGAAACATTGAGGACAGTAAGAATGTTTTCATCCTGAATCATTCCTAGGACTCAGGACTAAATCCTTTTCCTGCAAAGGAGACTTTGGTGGTAAGAGAGACCTGAATCCGTTTCCTGCAAAGGAGACTTTGGTGGTAAGAGAGACCTGAATTCGTTCACTCCGGACATGGAGCTAAAATGTCCGTAGTAGAAGGCTCTGCAATTGGGAGGAAAGTGACTCTCTACCCTCCTGGAGCATTTGGGAAAAAAATCACTGACTTCCTCCTTTCTGGACCCAAAGCCACAAGAGGAAGATATATTCGACAACATGCAGCATTAACCTCTCAAAAATGTTTCCATGATCCCGAAGAAATGATCAGGCTGGGAAAGGTCTCACATCCTATAGGAATTAAGCTCTTCCTTTTTTGGGTGGCTTGATCCTGTTACCGACAATAGGCTCCAGGGATTTAAGATGCTGGCCCCTCCTAAGGGAGGTGGGTGGGGTACAACTCACTTTCAGCCTGAACCAAGCTGTGGGTGAGAAAGTTCTGCTCCTGAATGATACAGCTTGCTCTGTCTTGGCGGAAAAGAGAAGGTGCTGTTCCTCTCTAATGGGAGAGCATGACTCACTATCCACCCATTTATAGCCTCCCTTAGGAGGGGGCCTGCAAACCTTATGTCTCAAAGGAGAATAAGGTAAACAGCCTTCCTGAGATCTGAGGGACCCACAGAAGACTCCAATTTAACTCAGAAAGAGACAGGGAAGGAACTGTCTTCCTTCTTTATGTATGATTAAGTTCAAAGAGGTCCCGAAGATCACCTGACCTGAGAGAGGGAAGTGGGGTTGTACACCCACCTGCACCCTGCCTAACCATTGCTGAAAGAGAATGTTAAAAAGATTAATTGCATTTTCAAGAATCTTCTGATTGCATACTATACAATCTGTAATGCTAAAGTAAATCTATAATCATGTATTAACAATATGTCATACTGCTGAAAACTATCATATTGCATTAACAATCTACATACAGTTTAATCAACAGAAGCACACAAACTTTTTCTAAAGACATATGCACTGAATACTTCACAATCTTTCAAAATGATATTTGTAATTTTCTAATCATAAATTTGGGTGGCCGAATGATCTAAAGTGCTCGGCTTTACTGACCATTGCCATTACAACTCTGTCCGCATGGTTTCGGTTTATGGACTCAGCCCATGTGGGTATGTGAGAAAGCTTGTCAGTAGCTTCCTGTGGACTGATCAGTGTTTTTCCAGGTTCTTCAGCTCCACCTGTTAAACTGGCCACCGTATATGCACTGAAATAAGGCATTAAACCCAAACAACAACAACATCATATAACTGAATTAAAGATGAATTTTCCTTTGATTTCCAATTATGAAGTACTGATGTCCGTTTTTTCAAGGGTGGGTCTTTATGTACTGGCATGGATGGTCTTCATGCATAGACCTGTTCAAATGTCAATCACTCTGATGCCTCCCAAACCATCTACTGTGGAGATGCACAACAAGTACTTTCGAGTTGTGGCTGTGAGTTTATAAGCTTTAACCATCTTGGCACTGCAAAGTGAAGCAAACATAAAGGAGATTAACTGCGCCCCTGAGATGAGTAGAGAAATGAAAAATCATCTGAGTTTCATTGTATTTAAATATAAAATTTCGTCTGGTTTGGCTCATGAGCTTTTAACTATCTCACTAACAGACAGACAGTATTCATATTGGACACGGTGCAAACACATCTGGTCATCTTCGACTATATTCATCCCTTATCAAACCAAACGTTTTTTTTTGTTGATAAACATAAAATAGCCTTGTCGCAAGTGGCACATCCCAGAATCGATACTCAACTAAAAAAACAAATCATTTTGAAACCTGGATGTAGCGGTTCTCTTGGAGGTGCCATAATTATCCTCGTCCTAGAATGGGATCTTAATACAACAGCAGCAGCCAACCTCATGAAAAAGCCTTTCCCCAAAGACATTCGAAAACGAAAAAGAGATGCAGGACCAGGTCAAATCCCCAGTAAAGAAAAGTCCCAAGAAAAAATCTATCCGAAAAAGAAGCAGTGCTGCCCGGACTCAACTTTACTCCCCTAAACCGCGACCTTCGGTGACCGTGTCTCCAGCATCTTCTTCATTTTCGCCACTGCTCGTGGTGCCAGCCAAACCCGATTTGATACGCGTCTTTCCCAGTCTGATGAAAAAATGGAAACCCGTTTCTAAAGAACTTCTCCGGCGACGACCCCATCATTCTTCTTTATCAGCAGCATTAGCCGTGAAATAAAAGTCCTCTCACCAAGACCAAAGTCCAAGAAAGATAGGAATGTTCGAGTTAACGGGATTTATACAAGAAATACTGTCACGATTTAGTCCGTTCCAGACCACTCAACGTCGAGTGATGCCCATCATGACAATAATACGACATACCGACAATCAGTGAAGACGTATTCCAGTATAAAATGATCCGTGTTAGGCGATTCACTTCAGTGCTTTTATGCACCTGTAATAAAACTATGTCACCCAAAAGAAATGTACACCAAGACCGTCACTCTCCTGTCAAAAAAGGAACAGTCAAGAAATATATCATCGATTCCGTATGTGAATGTTGAGTGAATGTCTTGAAAGGAACGACACCAATGTCTAAACATCATAAAGAACGCTTAGCAAAGTATCGAAACGTTCCTTGCCAAATGGTCAAAAAGAAGATAGCCATCAGTCAAAAAAAAAAAGATGTTGGTGCAACGCTGAGGAATTTCGCCCTGGCTCTTAAGACGCTTGCTTAGAGGAGTGGTTGCTCCCGTTTTGGTTGATTGGAATATTTTGCCAACGCTCCGAGATGAGAAGGAAGAGCTAGAAAATTAGAAGAAGCCCTTCTCTTTAAAAGACGTCATACGTGTACTTTGGAATTTCATGGAAGGACGAAAGTTAACTTTAGTGCCCTACAAACGATGGATGGAATTCTATTGTTGGCAAGCACAACGGAACCCTCATTTAACTCCCAATCATAATCTGACTGAGATGTCACAGTTACAACACGAATTACAATCATTGATAGATCGTACCGATACCGAAAAATCGCACCGATACAAAAAAATCGCAACTGTACTTCTAAACTTGCGACGCCTTCAACTCTTTCACCATAAAGCTCTAGACAAAATAGCTAAAAAAACTACTATACCGACACTGAAAGATTTCAAGGCCATGATGAAAAGCCAGCCACCACCACCGCCACAACCACCTCAAGGCAGTCAAGACAGACTCGCCTACACGGATGTCAGAAGGAGACGTACGAGAAATCTTTCCAACACCGTCGGCTCCCATCCCTAGAAAGATTTAAGCGTCCTTCTTGACCCCTTCACCCACTTCGTAACGAATAGAACTCAAAGCTTAGCTTAATAAAAAAATGATGTCGACTCATACTTCGACAGAAGTCGAAAAGAGAGAAGAGAAACCAGAAGTGGAAAAAGAAAGCAAGAAAGAGTGACCCCTTTGCCACAAATACCATCATCACCACCCTCGGCTCCGACTTCTGTGGCACAACATACACGTCAGGCAGTTTCGAAACAACCCCACGACAACAAGAGTAGCATCAGTGAACAGTGGGTGACTTACTGAGCCGCCATGATGGAGAACCTTTTAGCTAGCAGTTACTAAAATCCAGCCCATCTTACGGATTACGGAGAGTTCAACAATTGTATTGTACTGCCAGAAGCCAACTGAATAGTATACGCTTACCCCAGGTGCAACGATGGTTGCAAGACCAAGCAACGTACACGTTACACAAACCCATTTGGCAACAATAATCCAGAAGTCGCACCAAAGTGGTGAGTATTGATCATAAATGATAAGCTGATTTAACCGATGTCTCCCTTAAAACTGGCAAACAGACTAGGCACCCATTTTCTGAACCAAGCTTTCCAAAAAGAATTGAAGAAAAGAGACATCCATTTTTCACTACCAATAATCCCGAAATGAAAGCCTGCATCGTGGAACGCTTTCGACGCGCGTTAAAATAATGCATGTGGAAGCTTAATGACACATCCCTAACAGAAGATGGCAATCCTCACAATGCGGGATTTAACGACCATCGAAAGAAAATTCTACAGGGGCTAACTATGAACTGATGGATCGTTTGAATTTGGACATGTAGTTGCACGACAAGTATTTATAAAACGGAGTGAATGTCTGCCTGTGACTGACTCGAAGCAGTGCTGTTTTCCATTTCATGGCCAATGTGAACGAGTACAAACCAAAAAGCCCGACTCTACGTACGACGTATAGAAGTGTTACCATAAGTGGAAAACGACATCAGTCACACTTTGAGCAAAACGACCACCAAGTATCCCATATGAAGAGTGGAAGTGAAAACCTTCACCATTGCCGCTTTACCCCGAGCCAAGATAAAAGATCATCTTTTCCGAGGATAGTTACCCAAGCGTTCAGTCATTGGCATGGTCAGCAGTGAAGCTCTGAACGGAGCCATCACTAAAAATCCTTTCGAGTTTACGCACTACAAAGTGACCAAGATAGAATTCAATCGAAATGACCAGACGTTTCGTACCAGGCCCTTCCAACATTGCTTTGAACCAAAAACTTACTTGTGATCTTAATTGTTCCTATAAGAAGCTACGGGACAGTTAGGTACTAATAGCAGCCACGTCATTTCGTACGACGATTATGCAGGACATTTTGTGAGCCTTTGATTTCACTCCAGACTAAGGCAGCGATGAGGGCCACTTCCTCCTTATCAAATCCGTCCAACTTCGAGTAGAACTTCAGTTTGTAGAAGTTCTACCCAACACGGTGAATGTCATCTTGTGTCCAGAATTTGAAATACTCTAGGCATCAACAGTTTGGGAGAACAAGAAGAATTATTCTCGTTTTGCTAAGTACATGGCTGCTGACCTACGAACATAATTATGGAAGTCAAAAAGTTCATCCCAGTCAGATTAAACACGATAAATTTGTGATGGTATATGATGTGTGTGATTGTAGTTTTGTTGGATTTCATCTTCTTCGCTTACACTCTAAGTAAATACAAGGTGGTTTACAAAGTGTGTCAAGGGGTGTGCATTGTATATAAGGTGATTGAGAGTCTGTTTGCAATTCTGTCGGATTTCAACTTCTTCGCGTACACTTTAAGCTAAAACAAATCGACGTGTGTGTGTGTGTGTGTGTTATAATGTGACAATTTAAACTTAAATCCTTTAGAGATTATCCTTCCCATTTGACCCTGTAAGTCCTTTTGACTCATTAAAACTCTTTTTGAGGCCATAGACTCCCCCACATATTAACTCTATGGTCTGTTTAATATAGAATTTCCCATACTAACTTAAACAAGCGAGTAGTGAGGTTAACTCGAACACTGTTACTATGTAACCACCCAATTGACGTCAGCCACCTGTAACAGTGCAACGATTTGAGGCTATAAGTATATTCAAGGATTCTACATATGATTTTCCTACAAGTTGAGTCTATAAATAGATACTATGGTTTTTCCGTAGGATATTCCTACAAGTTGATGCTATAAATAGACACTAGGGTTTTTCCATAAGATTGTCCTACAATGTGGGGCTATAAATGATGCTTGATTTTTTCCATAGGACTTTCCAACAAGAGAAGAACCCCAAACGACCTTTTTCATGGCCACTCACTTACCTAGAAAAGATATATTCTTTCGCTATTGCCCAAAGACGTTTGTTGTCTTTGCGTTGTATACGTATTTGTTTCTTTGTTTGTGTATGTATTGTTTGTGTCCATAAAAACCTCACCCATTTTAAATTCGCATTTGTCCCTAAATTGCCATTCTCAAGTTACATTTCCCTTTGTCCCAATAGTGCTTTTCCCATGTTAAATTTACGTTTGTCACCCTTGTCCGAATAGTGCCATTCCCATATCAAATCATTCCCATTTGTCCACTTGTCCCTATAGTGCCATTCCCATGTTAAATTCCCCATTGTTTCTATAGTGGGATTTTTAACTTTTTGTGCCACATATCACTACTGACGACGGAACAAAGGCGAGTGACCACTTATCACTGCTGCTGTAGCAAAACCGTTTCTGCCTGTGAGTCTCTTGAAACAGAATTTAAGGGTCACTATGATTTTGATATCATTATCTTCCGTACTATTCACCTAAATAAGGTGTACGATTGGCATTGGGCGCAAGGTAAAATGGTCGGGCAGTATCTCTGAGCAACAACTAGCACTGTTGCGGTTATCGTAATTACGTATTATATCTACTGGCAAACAACAAAAAAGAAATATTTCAAGGCATCATCACGCTCATTTTGCTTCATGACTGTGCCTCTCTTTCGGGCGTCAGGCATATGGAAATGGCCATCACAAAACCCGCCTATTGTAATAGCCAGGATGGAACCAATCTATGAATCAATACACAATAGAACAATGCCGTTTACGAGGACTTTCGTAAATAGACGAATTGGATAGTGCCCTAAAACAGCAAAGATTATGATTCATTCAGAGACGCGCTGAGAGAGAATAATGTCACTGAACCTGAGCATGGGACCGCGACATATGACTTTTCTCAGAAACGAGAGTGTACTAAAGACATTGATTCGAGCAGAAGCTGAGTAACCGGCCGTACTATGTAAAATGTTTCCGGTCATATTTGTTGCCGCTTGCACTATACTTAAGCGTCAACTATCGTACGTTACCGGCCAAGTCCCACCTTTATGTTATATGCCATCAACTTAGAGCTCAGCACTCAGCCAACCATATCGTCCAACTCTCACAAGATCTCCTGTCGCTGATGTACGTGTTTCTGCACAGAAGTCAGAAGAGACGTCAAACATGTATGT
The DNA here is from genome assembly GCA_028554795.2 of Sinohyriopsis cumingii. Lineage (NCBI taxonomy): Eukaryota > Metazoa > Mollusca > Bivalvia > Unionida > Unionidae > Sinohyriopsis > Sinohyriopsis cumingii. Next base: position 24,870,439 of record CM068836.1, on the reverse strand, counting down.
TGAATAGTTGTTGAGTAGATTTGAAGACCTGTCAAAAGCTAGTATTGGCTATAAACTGGTTGTGAGTGAGGATCGAATGACCTCTAATACCATTGATGTCCTGGCAGGCAAAACCAACAAGATCAAGACAGACAATGTTCTTACAGACAAGAGAAGCGTACTTCATCTACGTGACCACCTCTTGTAGTTGATTGCTTCTGGCGCAGCAAAAGCATACCCTGGCCGACATCTCACTCATGACGGCCTTATTAATTACAATCTCGCAGATGTTTCCCTACTTCGGTTATATGCTGTTGAGATCAGTCACTCTCTGCAAATGACAACATATATAAAAATACAAACGATCTATAAAAATTAATCTGTTCAGTCAAACATCTTGAACAAACATCTGCGTCCGCCAGTATTGCAAGTACGCATACATACTGACGCATCCCTTGCCGTGGCCATGGTAACTTGAAAGTATGTTCAAATCATCGCTGTGACTGTACTGGAATGTGAATAGAACGGACACTAATGACAGAACCGACAAGGGAACCACCTAATGAACCGTCCAAGATGTCGTCACGAGCACAGCCACAAGAACGTACGTTCACAGTCTACAGTGCTGACAGGTGACACTAGTAGTCTCTCAGCAGCCCCACCCCCACCCCCCATGGCTAGCTTCACAAAGCTTGTAGCGAATTACTTCCTAACTCCCAAGAATGATCACTGAATGCTGTATAAATTTTCTCGACAAGAAAAATAGGATCTCCATTCCCACGAATGAAACGTACACGAGTCAACACCTGGCAATACTGGACCGTATATATAAGCATAAATTCACACCCAATTTAGGGATTCTTTCACTCCTGTATTTTGAGAAATAAATAATTATTATTAATTATGCAAAACTGTTTTTTTTTATTTGTTTTTTTTTGCTATTTCTTGTTGCGGAGTTTAAGTCTCTGCAGCCGTAACACGGGACTGATGGCAAAAGGAAAAGATCAATGAGTAAAATGCTGCACTGGCGACAGATGTAATTGTGATTGAGATTTTTTCCATTTGCTTTGTATTTATACACAGTAGTCGGTACTTCAAAGGTTATCAGTTTTCTATGAAGGTTCAGCAAAACTATTGTATTGGTATATGTATAAAAAAAACAGAAGGATTAGCCATACAATTAATTGTATCTGTTCTATTCGCGTCTTCAGAAGTCGGTCAGTTGTAGGTATAGTGCGGTAGCATGATTGACTGTATCGCAGCATACAGTCCTCAGCCCAGATGTCAGCATAAGCAGATTATGATGTAACAATGCACTGTAAAGATGGGGTTGTCAATAAGAACAAAGGATCGTTTGTGTAACAGATTGATTCCAATGCATTGCTTGGTCAAGTTTGTGGCTTCCTTTCGTTCTGGCTTTTAATTTATCCAGTCCAAATCCATGATTGTATGTACAAATTAAACAACCAAAAAGTATGTAGCCAAAAAAAACGCCAGATGGGATATTTTTGTCGCCAATAAGGAAAAAAAAAAATCGCAATTTGCGACATTGGCGAAGCCCAGGACGATCCCTGATATATATATATATATATATATATATATATATATATATATATATATATATATATATATATATATACGAAACATCTACAGCAGCAGAAGAATGTGCTTTCATATCATTACTATGTATATTCGGTTTTGAAAACTACAGTAAAATTCCGATATTACAGAGCAAATGCTAATTACAATTTAGTTGTAATACCATCCATCTGTCCGTTTGAACGTTGTTCATAAATATGTATAACGCATCGTTAAAGTTAGACACATACATAGTGGGTCAGGGATAGTGCTATGAGTGTGGATGATACCAACGTGTTTGAAATTTTGATGACGACAAAGGGTGTTGGTCTGCTCCTGATTTGACATACATTTAAATTGACCATTTAGTTGTATGTCTCGCATGTGTGTTCAATTAACAATGTGTCAGCATATATCACATGTATCCTTTGGTCATATACAAATTATTAAAAACAACCACTCTATTACCATATGTAAAATTAGCCATTATTTCTTATTACGCTGACCTCATCAAAAACCATGTGAATTTGTGAGTTGACCTGTTGTCTATCATACGTCGGTCCGTTACCAGAAGTGTGTTATCGCTACTCCGACGAAACCACTAAAAGAATTGCCATAGTTTGTATCCCATGGCCTAGTTAGTCCCAGATAAAAATGGCCATACATGTATATCTAATACGGCTACCATAGTGGATTGTAATTCATGTTATTCTTTAATGTAAAATTATATTGACACCGCGTTTTCAATGCAGCACTACTTATAAAATATTCTTTGTCCTAAATGATAACAGTTAAGATCGGACTTACAATAGGACAAATATAGCGGCTATTTTGAAATTTTCGCTATCGCTACTCCTGTGTAAATAGCCATGTCAACATCATCTGTTTGTGTGCAAAAGCCTAGTATGTTATCTAGTCATAATGAAAATGGTGTCAATCTAACATCGAGTACGACCACCTTGGCCGCCGTTTTTAAAATCTTTTGATAACTAATCCTGCTGAATGCAATGTCACATCAACATGGAATTTTAATAAGAAGACCTTTTGTTAGGTTTAATCAATGAAAAATTGCGCATGCATTATGATTATATCAGCTTTCTTCATACAATTGTTATTATGCTTCTAACAAATGGATGACCATATCAAGTTTTGGTTTCACTAAATAACTTCGTATGATATATCGTTGTTCCATAATGAAAATAATGCTGATGTGATATACAATATAGTTGTGCGGTGGAGCGTATTTAAATCTTGATATTAGTAATCAAAAACATAAAAGCATATCGACATGTGGTTTTCCCGCAAAGACACTACAATTATATACCAGCACTACATCTGATATGGCCACCATGGTCGCCATTTTGAAAATCTTGCTGCTGCTACTCACTGAAAGACGATGGTTAAATGAATATAGTCTTCATGGAGAGACTATATCGGTTTACTCCTAAGAAAACAGTGTTGATATGCTGTCAGTGATATTCCTCACCGATCGATAATTATACCAACAAGGGAGATGAGAGTGAGAAATGCATGCACATATATGTGTTGACGCGGCTCATTTGCTGTAACTACGTATTTTGGCCCATTTAAGTTAGCCTAATGCTTCCAATAATGCATGTTTGGCCATAGCGTATAAACAATCATAGCCAACTTCAGAGAAAGCATTCAGACCTTTTATAGAACTAAACGTGTGGTCAGATTGTATTAGTTACATGCCTTTTATATAACCCTAATTAAATACCAAAGTGCACAACATCTAATGTTTATACCCCCATTATAGTCATATATCCACTCTCCACACACACATTTTTGCAACGTTTAATGTCAATTATGATCTCCACAATTATTATATTAAGTGGGAAATTACATGCAAAAATTATCCTTATGAGCTAATATATTCCAAATTAAACTGCATCTACCTAACTCTTTTTAAGCAATTTAAATATACTAAGAGAGCTTCAAGTTTCTGATAAAGTGATCATTAAACTTATTGTTTGTCTATTTGTATAAACCTGTCTTCATTGATTTGTAGTAAGTCTATAAATACACAATGCTACTACTATAATTGCTTCTTTGATTCAATTGTCTCAGCTTGCACTTTAACCTCATTGCTCTTGAGCAGCAATACGTAATACCATAACTAATATTGCTGCATCATCTAAATTTAACAACAAGTAGAGACACAGACAGCCAATTATTATACTTATCATGATAATTTATATATAAATTCATCTTCTGTTCTAACACCTAGATAAATGCCTTGCCGACAGTTTTATAATAAAAAAATGTATTAAACAGATGACAGTAGCAATCGCTAAAATACATTTTAAAGTTATAAAGGAGAGGGTGTAGGGATAAAGATTAAGAAACATGCTTATATAATCATGGCGAAAGGAGTGGATGTGCTCAGAACAACATCCAATAAATATATATTGATCATGGATTTTGACAAACACGCCACACTACTGTCCACTTATATGGAATGCAATCCGCATGTATGAAAAATCAAATACAAGCATAAAACAGTTGAACAAAGCCATGTTTGAAGTAAGATGTTTGTATTTTTTCGGTGAGCTATCTATATTTAGAGTTAAAAGGGAAACTGCAGAAATAATATAATGCATTGGAGACAAAAAGTACTTCGTGTTTGGACTGTCTTTCTCAAGTTATAAAAAGGTGGGTTTGTTTTGGTAACAACTCCATCCAAGTCAGCTGACCATGTGACCGAACTGAAACAGATCCACAATCTTAGCGTGTTACACGGGGGGAGTGAATGTCCCTCCGTATTTGGTTTTCGTTATCTAGGGGTTGATCGCCCTCGATGTTATTGCCCGGCTCGAGTAAATATAAATATAAGTGGTGAAACTTATAGGTGGGATAGATAGAGATCTGAGCAGGTATATAGAACAAACCAACACGATCCCCCGTACACGTAAACAAACAATTTAATCAATTACATACAAACACTGTGAAAATTCATTACATCAGGAATATACTCTGCTTTTAGAAATTTAACTTTCACCGAAATACAAAGAAAACGCAAATAGATTAAAATATGATAGTCGATCTGTTACTGATAGATTTAGTTCATCATAGGATCGAGTGAACAATCGAAGTCAACGTCTTGTACGGTTTCATAACCTGCTGGTCCTCAGTCTGTTTTGCTTCCTCTGTCGCTGTTCAGACCCTTGGATCTCGGGATGATACTTTCTACCACCCGTCTCAGGGCACTCTCAAAATACTTCTTCAGAAATTAATACGTCGCAGGGTTGCGTCACAGGATTATATGTCTCACTGCACTCTTCTCTATGCTTCTCCGTATAGGTCTCAGAATAACATCACTCATTCGTTCATACGTCTCTGGAGCTATTTTCTCCCTTTGCTGTCACGTTTCTCCCTCTGATCGGTAAATTAGTTCGTCGGTTCCTTTCGACAATCGTCCCCTTTTTGGACAACAGTTCCTTTTAACGAGAATTTCTTGCAAATTCTCGGAGTCGTAACCTTTGGGTCTCCCCTTGTAGGAAAAGCTTAGACTGATTAAAATTCGATGCAGGCGATATTAAAACCTATGAAATTTTGTGTTGGAACACGCCCTCTCATTTAACGTACCAATCAGAATCAAATATCTCTGCCGCCTTTTTCCAGAGGCGCCAAAGTCAGGGTCAACTTGACCCTGGTAGTTTGAGTAACAGAGTTTCTGCATTCTCTCAATTGTGACAACTTTACCATGAAAATGAAGTTTTCCTTGTCCTAAATTGTCCGCCTGGCTGCTGTATAAACAAATGTTTAATTAGGAACAGAATTCTCCCTCTAAAGGACATTACCGTACACGGTAGTATGGCGATGTGATACGCGCTTGTCTCCATAAATCTAATTAATGGTTGTCTGGTCTCAGCTAATGGTATTCTTGTTAGATCGACATAAAATTTGCCACTTCACATAGGCCCCTCCTTGAAGAGTAAAATCAGGGATTTTGCTCTCCAAATTTTTGGAGATCTAATCTTATTCAGTTACACGACCTCAGGTGAACCCTTCACCTCAGACGTCCCTAGTCTACTTAAGCAGTCAGCTCCTACATTCTCGCTGCCTTTAATGTATCGTACCTGGACTTGGTACTGCTGTAGAAATAATGACCATCTCATTAGTCGTCCATTTGTCAACTTAGCTTGAGCTAAATAAGCTAGTGGTTGGTGGTCAGTTTCCAAAATAAATTTTCGTCCATACAAGTAACGTTGAAATTTAGTTATCCCAAAGATAATTGCCAAGCATTCTTTCTCAGATATCGAATAATTACGTTCTGCAGTCGACAATTTCCTGCTACTGTAAGCAACTGGGAATAAGCTTCCGTCATGCTCTTGTAATAACACTGCCCCTAAACCTCTATCACACGCGTCAGTACGTAAGACAAAATCTCGGGTCACATCAGGCAATTTCACTACTGCGTCTGACGTCAGTCTGTCCTTTAACGTCTGAAATGCTCGTTCACATGCGTCTGTCCATACAACTTTCGTAGAAACTTTTTCTCGAGTTTAGTCAGTCATCATAACTCTCAGGTCTATCATAGCTTGAATTTCATTTCGGACAGTTTCTAATTTTGCATAGGGTAGCGGATATGGCTTTAACTTCACTGGTTTCTCATCCAGTAATTTCAGGGTGAATTCCTCCAACTCCGTCTTGCCAGGTCGTTCTGTCAAGACGCTTGAATAATCTTGGAGTAACGACTCCACTTCCTTACGTTGCTCTGACGTTAACGTCCCGTCAAGCACAACGTCGACGTAGGTTTCTTCCCTCGTCAAAGGACAACTAGGGAGTACTTCCGCCTCTCCTCCGTTGTCGTCGACTTCTTCTGTTACAACTGTAGCTACCACGAACTCTGTGGGTGTTTCTCTTTCACGGTAACGTTTCAGGAGATTTACGTGGTACAACTTCTCCTTGTCTCCTACCCGGATACGGTAGTCCTGTCCACCTTTTCTCTCCGTTACCACGAATGGTCCCCTCCATGAGACTTGAAGTTTGTTGTGTTCTAACGGTAGCAACAACAACACCTTGTTACCCACCTCGAAGTGACGTTCCTTCGTACTTTTGTTGTAATATTTGGCTTGACGTCCCCTTGCGTCACAGAGATACTCCTGAGCCAATTTCGAAACCTCTTCCAGCATGTTGCGGAGATCAACAACATATTGGTATGTTGTTCGCACTTTCTCTGATGCTTTCTCATCCGTCCATAATTGTTTTAACACAGCCATGGGTCCCCTGACTGTCCTTCCATATACTAATTCAAAAGGTGAAAAACCCAAACTTGCCTGTGGCACTTCTCGATACGCAAACTGTATCGTGGGAAGGTATCGATCCCAATCCCTAGGTCGACCTTCACATAGCTTCTTCAGAGCCTGTTTCAATGCCCCATTGAAACGCTCCACCAAACCATTACACTGCGGGTGATACGGGGTAGTCGTCAGGTGTCTAATAGATAGTAATCTATTTACTTCTTCCATCACCTGGCTCACGAACTGCGTCCCCTGGTCAGTCAGTATCTCCTCAGGGACACCAACTCTAGACCAAACTCCTAACAAGGCCTCAGCCACCGTGACTGAGTCAATGTTCTTCAAGGCCACTGCCTCTGGGGACCGAGTGGCGTAATCTACTATCGTTGATATATAACGATTACCGCTTTCTGCCGCCGGCTTTATCGGACCTACCAAGTCCATCGCCACCCTCGAGAAAGGTTCGTCAATCAGTGGGGTGGTTCCTAGTGGCACCGGGCGATGGGAGGTCTTGGGTGCCACCCGCTGACACTTGTCGCACGACAAACAATACCTCCGAACATCCCCATACACACCTGGCCAGTAGAACTCCCTCACTAACCTATCTCTGGTCTTCGCCACGCCCATGTGGCTTCCAAGTAGACCCTCATGTGCCAGCCTAAGCACTTCTGCTCGCTTCGCTCTGGGCACAACAACTTGCTTGAACGTATCGGTCCCTTTCTTGGCGTACCGATACAAAATACCGCGTTTCGTCGCGAACTTTACCTCGCCGTCTGGCATTCTCCGTACAGACCCATCATTTGCGTACCTGCGTACCTTGTTGAGAGACAAATCTTCCTCTTGAAGTTTCCTCAACTCGCCAGGTAGCAAATTGTCTATGGGCGAAGTCGTGGGTCGTAGCGGCTTTGACCCTGACCTTCGCTTCATAGCCCTCGTCTCAACAGACCCGACGTATACAGGTGTACACGTCATAGGGTTAGGTTGCGGCAACACATACCTACACCCTAATATTACATCATGAGACAGTCCCGACAAACACGCTGCTTGAATTCGTCCCTTTACATACGGCGAATCAAGATCAATGCTAACGACCGGAAGCGAATCCTTCGTCCGGTTAGCAAACTGGACTTCAACCGTCTCGCCTAGTCCCCAGGCTTGACATACTTACTATCCACCAAGGCAGGATAACTGCAGCCAGTATCATACAGTACGGTTGCCCTCTCACTAACCGTAGCTACTGCTGTATTAGTCAACTCCACTGTTTCTTGTCTCTTAACAGTATTCGGAGTTACCGAATTAATCGTTGTCGGACGATACTTCCTACAATCCTTAACGACATGGCCTGGTCTGTTGCAGCCGTAACACACCGGCTCACCTTTCCTCCCCGTGGCATCTTTCTCTACCCCCTGAGTCTTCCCCGACCCAAGGAAATGTTCTCGGCTGAGATTTCCGGCCCCTGGCCTCCCACCATTCTGTCCATTCCGTCTTTGGGGTGCCACCTCAGTGGTCTTTCTATGCTTGCCGATTCCAGGTCGGTCCCTGCCACCCCAGGTGGTTGGACGCGAGTGCGCGCTCTCATAGCGCTCGGCCATCACGCTTATGTCATCCAAGGTCGAGAACTCACGCTCCGCTAAAAATACTATTAAATCCTTCCTGTACGTACTTAAGACGTGCTCTTTCAAAATTTCTTCGCGTATGCCTTCATACGTTAGCGCGGTGCCAGACATTTTCATCCATTTATCAAAAATTACGCGTACTCGGCTATGGAATTGCGCGTGCGTTTCGGTAGCTTTTTTCGACGATTCTCTAAAGAGTTTCCGGAACGTTTCTGCCGACAGCTTATAGTGCCGTAGTAGCGCTTTCTTCAGAGCGTCGTAGTCGTCTATCTCCTCCGGTGTCATATTGTGGTAGACGTCTTTCGCGGCTCCCTGTAAGAATGCTGAAACATTGATAGCCCACTGGTCTCTGGGTAGCTGATGAACCAGTGCCAACTTTTCGAACTGTGTCAGAAAGTTGTCAACAATTTCGTCCTTGTCATTGAACATGGGCATGGTGATCTGTATTGGTCGTCTGTTTTCAGATCGTCTACTTGTGGGCCCTGGACGTTCGTTCCGATCTTCAACCCTCCTGAACTCGGCTTCGATCCTCAGTCTCTCCATGGCTAACATATGTTCGCGTTCTTTAGATTTCTCCTCGGCCTGTAATCTGGCTAGTTCGAGCTCTCGTTCAGCTGCTTGTCTGTCTTTCTCTCGTTCCCTTGCCTCGGCCTGCAATCTGGCTAATTCGAGCTCTCGCTCACCCTCAGCTGCTTGTCTGTCCTTCTCTCGTTCCGCGGCTAATTGCTCCTTGTGTTCCCTGACACTTCGTTCGACAAATTCAGCTAACTGGGTTCCGTCGTAACCTAATTCCTCTCTTCCTATTGACTTAAATTCCCTAACTAATTGTCTGTCTGTCGCCATCCTGGTCTACTTGTAAGGTGACACAAGAATTAAGTCTTTTACCTATAACTTAAGTTTTACTGCCCTATTTGAAAATAGCCCCTCACGTATTTACCGTATGCCTGACTCAGTTAAACCAGACGGTCCCTGTACCAATCAATCAATAAATAAACGGGCAGTACGCAGCTGGAATGCCTCTCCAAATTAGTGCAGCGCTTAACCACTAACAAGGCGTAATTTATTACTGCGGGATTTGCCTAAATATCTCTTCTCACAAGAGAATACAAAGGAAATTTTCCACTTTACCCCCACAAATTTAGAATACGACTTGATAGCAAAGGTATGTGTCTCAGTTCTTACAATATTCTCATCACAATATGAAAAGAAATGGCAAGAAATTAGCATGCACAATATATATATATATATATATATATATATATATATATATATATATATATATATATATATATATATATATATATATATATATGTATAAACAAAATAGCAGACAATGACTCGATTCACTCTGATCCTTATTTCTTATAGTAATAATGGAATTATCACTATCTAGATACTGATTTTGTTCTATATTTGCTCAGACTCTTTTACTCGAATGCAAGTGTTCTGATATCCCGGACGAAAGCTCCCCAAAATTGTTACACGGGGGGAGTGAATGTCCCTCCGTATTTGGTTTTCGTTATCTAGGGGTTGACCGCCCTCGATGTTATTGCCCGGTTCGAGTAAATATAAACATAAGTGGTGAAACTTATAGGTGGGATAGATAGAGATCTGAGCAGGTATATAGAACAAACCAACACGAGCCCCCGTACACGTAAACAAACAATTTAATCAATTACATACAAACACTGTGAAAATTCATTACATCAGGAATGTACTCTGCTTTTAGAAATTTAACTTTCACCGAAATACAAAGAAACCGCAAATAGATTAAAATAAGATAGTCGATCTGTTACTGATAGATTTAGTTCATTATAGAATCGAGTGAACAATCGAAGTCGACGTCTTGTACGGTTTCATAACCTGCTCGTCCTCAGTTTGTTTTGCTTCCTCTGTCGCTGTTCAGACCCTTGGATCTCGGGATGATACTTTCTACCATCCGTCTCAGGACACTCTCAAAATACTTCTTCAGAAATTAATACGTCGCAGGGTTGCGTCACAGGATTATATGTCTCACTGCACTCTTCTCTATGCTTCTCCGTATAGGTCTCAGAATAACATCACTCATTCGTTCATACGTCTCTGGAGCTATTTTCTCCCTTTGCTGTCACGTTTCTCCCTCTGATCGGTAAATTAGTTCGTCGGTTCCTTTCGACAATCGTCCCCTTTTTGGACAACAGTTCCTTTTAACGAGAATTTCTTGCAAATTCTCGGAGTCGTAACCTTTGGGTCTCCCCTTGTAGGAAAAGCTTAGACTGATTAAAATTCGATGCAGGCGATATTAAAACCTATGAAATTTTGTGTTGGAACACGCCCTCTCATTTAACGTACCAATCAGAATCAAATATCTCTGCCGCCTTTTTCCAGAGGCGCCAAAGTCAGGGTCAACTTGACCCTGGTAGTTTGAGTAACAGAGTTTCTGCATTCTCTCAATTGTGACAACTTTACCATGAAAATGAAGTTTTCCTTGTCCTAAATTGTCCGCCTGGCTGCTGTATAAACAAATGTTTAATTAGGAACAGAATTCTCCCTCTAAAGGACATTACCGTACACGGTAGTATGGCGATATGATACGCGCTTGTCTCCATAAATCTAATTAATGGTTGTCTGGTCTCAGCTAATGGTATTCTTGTTAGATCGACATAAAATTTGCCACTTCACATAGCGAAATACTGATTAGCGATATCTTTTCTATACGAACCAAAGCTACACAACACTGCTACCTTATCCGAAGATGCAGTTTTCTTGGTTACCAGTCTACGAAGCTGGTTTACCAGTTAACAATGGTGGACACTAGTGAAAGAGAAACGTTCACCGTAAAGCTGAGAGGCTCTGTCTTTCTACCAGACTCACTATTCATAAGCAAATATATGAAGCCGCTAAGAAGAATGTCACAAATATAGTCCCTGCAGCGAAATCAGCCCACTACACTACTAAGATGATAGAACGTTCCAACTGCAAAGAGCTCTTCGAGATTACTAACAAGCTAATATCAATAAACAAATATACACCACTTCCAAATACCCTATATCCAGTCGACCTTTCGGACGTGTTTGCAAATTTCTTCCGTGACAAAGTACAACCCATTAGAGATAAGGTTGACACCACAATTTCAATTGACTTGTCGTCACCATACAGTTAGGATACAGAATTTGAGTGGCAACCATTAGCAGCATTTGAACCTGTCTCTGTGGATTTCGTTAGTTCAATCCTGATAACGAGTGCACCAAAATCATGTGAACTTGATCCGATTACATCATCACTACTGCTTGATTGCTTAGATCCAGTATTGTCTTCACTAACTGATGTTATTAAAAATCTCTCATCTGGGAAATTCCCATCATTTTTCAAAACTGCCATTGTAAAGCGTCTGCTGAAGAAACCAACACTAGACCATAACGATTTAAAGAACTACCGCCCAGTTTCTAATCTCCCATTCATATAAAAAATCTTAGAAAGGTTGTTCTATCCCAGCTTGTGTCTCATCTAAATTCAAAGTCTTTTTAGCAATATACAATCTGCATATCGCCCTTGCCACAGTACTGAAACTACTCTTCTAAATGTAGTTAATGACTTTCTCTCTGAGTTGGATAGCTATAGTCCTCACCCTATTTGATTTGTCTGCAGCATTCGACACAATAGACCATGATATATTACTTCACCGTCTCCAGCATGTATGTGACATTCATGATACAGCCATACAATGGTTCAAGTCAGACTTGGTCAACAGGACACACATTGTATCTGCATATGGAATACACTCCAGCCCAGTTGATCTATGTTGTGGTGAACCACAGAGGTCTGTTCTTGGACTTGTTCTCTTTATTCTATACAGTAAGTCGCTCTCAAGTGTCATAGAACATCATCCAGTGTCTCACGAATTATACGCTGATGACACCCAACTATACAAATCTAGCCACCCAACTGAAATTGATGCTACCATCCAAGGTGTAGAGAGAGGTGCATTTCTGATGTGAAATCATGGATGACATGTAACAAGCTGCAGATGATTGATGATAAAACTGAGACCATTCTGATCCCAACACAAAGACTTTCTCATTCACATTATTTACCTCTAACAATAAATATCAGCAACACCAACATTAAATTCACACAGTCAGTACGAAACCTGGTTGTTACTCTGGACAGTATTCTCACATTGCACCAACATGTCATGAACATATGCAAGGCTGCATATCTTGAGCTGAGACGCATCAGATCAATTCTCAAATATCTTTCAGTTGATGCCTCTAAAACACTTGTGTGTTCATTAGTACTTTCAAGACTGGACTATTGTAACTCAATTCTGTCTGGTTCATCTCAATATCTGCTCCAGAAACTTCTAAAAGTTCAAAACACAGCTGCTCGGATCATACTTAGATTACCACGATCAGAGCATACCTCCCCGCTGCTCTGTATCCTACACTGGCTATCCATTCGTACCAGAATCAAACACAATTTGTTCTCTGTGCTACGTTTCACTGTCGGACTCTAGTGCAACATACCTATCCGACCTCACCCATGTATACACACCAGCAATATACTTACGCTCCTTTTCTGACAATCGTATACTCATTATTCCTAGTATGAAAACAAAGTCATATGGACAGCGTTCTTTTGCATAACAGGGTCCAGAAAAGTGGAATGAATTGCCCACTGAACTTAGACACAAAGACACAGAGATCACATTAAAGAGTGCTCTCAAAACTCACTTATTTCAACTGCAAGAACAAACTTAAAGACCTAATAATGTTTCCTATCTTAAATATTCTCAGCATGTTTTTAAAAAACAAATGTTTTCTAATTTCATGGTGTTTGTTTTTATAATCATATCAATATATTTTTTTTATATCATATAGGTGTTGTCTAATGTTGTAAATCGATTAGAGCTTCTAACGATTAGGCGCTATACAAAGCCATTATTATTATTATCAGTATAATATGCGCATTATTGTATTAGCAGTTACAGTTAGAGGTTATACTTAAACTAGCTCTAGTCTGTAAATTGTCATAAACTTTACTTTGCATTTGCTTTGGATTTTAAGTGGGATTTGTACGCACGGTCGAACTATTGTGAATTCAGACTGTGTCTTAAAAGGCTGTACTCTGCATTTAAAGACACTCGATATGAGTCATACACATGAATTTCCCTGGCTAAATGTACAGCTTTACTACGCGTGGTATGGTAGCATAATCCCTCCAAGAGTAGACTGAGCCAACATTGCAGAGAGAGAGAGAGAGAGAGAGAGAGAGAGAGAGAGAGAATGTAGATTATATTAACATTTTAACATTTAATCAATTTGGTAATAAATGTTTATTGCGGATATGGTGGAATAGTTTGAATATAATGTCCTAAACTTGGAGTAACGCAGTGTTAAACAGAAAAGGTAGTGTCATTTTCTATGTATTCTGATTGTTGGGTTCATGTGCTATTTACTGAAAGTTTAAGAGGCAACGCTCTCTCTGTCTCTCTCTCTGTCTCTCTCACGCACACAAACTATAGTTTCATATTTACATCTGTCATTATTGCTTTGCCAAAGTATGTCACATACACTTTATTACTTACAGCTCAGTTCCCTTGAAACTGCTGCATATATGGCCATGCACTGCTACATTTTCTAAATGTCAACACCAAATATGTTTTCATTATGGTTGTAGTAACCTTTACAATTATTTGTGAAAGATGGAGAGGAATTATCAATATATACCTGCCAGCTATTAATGCATTAATGTTCAAAGCTAGCTAGCTGTGCAACATATATATGCGTCAGCTATATATTTGAAACTCATCTCTCTTCCTCTCTCTCCGGCTGTCTCTCTCTCTCTCTCTCTCTCACACACACACACACATTATTGTAAAACCTACAGGACGGGGACATATGATTTATGCCATCGAAACGGAGACATTTTTAGTTAAGCAAATTATGGGCGATAAAGATATATGCAGTATAAGGAAGAAAGATAGAACGAAAGCCAAATGCAGTTACAATAAGAAGAAAAAAAGCAAAAGGAAGAAAGAGAGACAAAGAGAGAGAGATGCAAATGCAAAGAGAGAAAGAAGAAAGGGACTATCAATGTAGAATGAAACAAATGGAACTGGCAAGTGAAAAGGACAATGTTATTTCATATCCAAATTTATGTTTTGATCTTGCAAAGAATATTAGATTATTATTGAAAAATATCACGTCTGAAATATACTTGTAAAGTACAAATTTTTATTAGGTGACAAAGAAAAAATACTAGCTTTATATCAGTTCGTTCTAATGCCAATTTACATACGAAATTTAATACATCTATTTCAGATGTATTTGACAAAATAAGCACAAGGAATAAATGTGCCCCTGTTCCCTTCTTCACAATGTTTTTGGTTATAACTTGTATGTAATTAACTTAATTTGTATGTAATTAACTTAATTTGTATGTAATTAACTTAATTTACTCAAGTCCTGATGAATGACCACATTTTCCCATACAGGAACTGGCACATGTATATAGCCTTGTTGGCTACAACCAGTACAGGTATAATACCTTGTCAGTTATAACTGGCACAAATATATGGCCATGTCTGTTATAAATGACACTTGTATATGGCCATGTCTGTTATCACTAGTGCATGCATATTACCTTGTATGTTATAACTAGTACATATATATGGTCTTGTCTGTTATAACTGTTATATGCATAAAGCCTTGTATGTCATAAAAGTTACATGTATATGGCCTTCTCTGTTATAACAGATACTTGTATATGGTCTTCTCTGTTATAACAGGTACATGTATATATCTTTGTCTGTTATATCTGATACTTTTATATGGCCTTGTCTGCTTTAACAGGTACATGTGTTTGACCTTGTATGTTATAACTGATTCATGTATATGGTTGTGTCTGTTATAACTCATGCATGCGTATTGCCTTGTCTGTTATAACTGTTATTTGCATATGGCCTTCTTTGCTATAACATATACTTGTATATGACCTTATCTGTTGTAACTGGTACTTGTATTGGCCTTCTCCGTTATAACTGACTTGTATATGGCCTTGTATGTTATAACATATACTTGCATATGGCCTTCTCTGTTATAACTGGTACTTTTATAAGGCCTTGTCTGTAATAACTAATAAATCTACATGGCCCTGTCTGTTATAACTGATACACATATATGGCCTTGCCTTTTATAACTCATTCATGTAGATGGCCTTGTGTGTTATAACTGGTACATGCATATGGCCTTGTCTGTTATAACTGGTACCTGTATGTTATAAATGATATTTTTATGACCTTGTCTGTTATAACTGATACATATATATGAAACTGATACATGTATATGACCTTTGTCTGTTATAACTGGTACTTGTATATTGTCTTGTATGTTATAACTGGTAATAGAATATGAACTTGTATGTGATAACTGATAATTTATATGGCATTCTCTGTTATAACTGATACTTGTATATGGCCTTTTCTGTTATAACTGGTACACACACACACACACACACACACACACACACACACATATATATATATATATATATATATATATATATATATATATATATATATATATATATATATATATATATATATTCTTGTTGCTACTCCATATTGTTTGATTGTCATATCAAAATTGGCATGTTCACCAAAAGACTTCATATAATGTATTATTATTCCCACATGAAGAGAATGCCTCCATTGTGGCCGTCATCTTGATAATTGTATTATTACTCCTCCTTGATACATAGTCACTTTGACATGATGGTTTTCACCAAAAGACTTCCACGATGCCCAATTTATCTTAAATGACACGCAATATGACCATCATGACTGCCATGTTTAGTGTTTTGTTATCACCATTCTTTTTTATAATGTTGAATCAGCATGGCCTTTTTACTATACTGCTAGTTATGGTGTCTTGTTAGTTTAAATCAAAATGGTGATGACATGACATACAATATGACCATACTGGCAACCAGTTTGTAAATCATTCTCTGTTCAGCCTCAGTGCATGTTCATATCAATACGGGTTTTCACCAAGGGACTTGATATCCACTATGTCCTTAATAAAACTTGTACAAACCTTACACTAATATAGCTGCGACAATAGTCATCTGAAAAATCATTTTAGCACTAAACCCCTTGAATGGATGGATCGGTTGTCCCGAACTCTGCATGAAATGGCTTTCAATGGCGTCTAGATGATCTTAACTGAAATTGGTGCTGATCGAACATCACATATGTTTAATATAGTGTGTACAATTATAATCTCATTGTCCCTCAAAATATCTAAGAAATATCATAAGATTCTGCTGCTGAAAGAAAATAACTGAAATGGTATGATCTTAAATTCCAAGACATTATTTTCCGGTGATAGAACGTTAATCTGCCTGAGGGACTCTTGATTTACTCATAGACCAGAGTTGCTTACCTTATGGCTTGTTATCCGTTTTCGATTCGTCGATTAGCGCGACGTTGTTATCGCTACGCCTCCTGAACTACTTCGAGAGTTGCAATGCAATTTGAAACACAGATGTATATCATTTCCTACTTAGCAATACAGAAAAATACTGTACCACTAAATAAATATTAAACAATCGCTACATTATATATATATATATATATATATATATATATATATATATATATATATATATATATATATATATATATATATATATATATGATCTATTCACACACTTTCATCAATATAAAACGCATTCTTGAATGTACCCCATACAGATTTTGCATCTGTATGCAGTACAGCTGTTGATATTTGGCGTCTACATGTACGTGTTTCATTACATATCAACCGCTCCGGTGGCCTAGTCGTTATAGCGTCCGCCTTGGAAGCGGAAGGTCGTGGATTCGAACCCCGGCCAGGTCATACCAAAGATTTGCAAAAATGGTATTAACAGCTGCCTCTCTAGGCGCTCAGCATTAAGAGGTTAGTGTCAGGACTGGTCAATGGTGTCAGGGTGAGACATCATCTTACATGTCTGCGGCGTGATGCCCCAGTGCTAGACATCACTATAAACTGCCACAATGCAGACATCGTAGCGATATAGCTGGAAAATTGTGATATCTACGTTAAAAATTAAAATCTCTCTCTCTCTCTCTCTCTGACACACACACACACACACACACACACACACACATAATTTTATTACATAAAACAAGGATATATCGTTATTCCAAATCCACGAAGGGAAATAATCCTATCAATAACTTTCCTTAAACTGTGATTTCCCTTGGAAAACAATTTTTATCGCACATTTTGTTATCGACTTGGGTATTTAGGTCAGTTATCTCGAACTGTACCATTCAAGGTCACCAATCCTTCGCTTCTAACATGATATGGTCATAATATGCTGAAAAACCGACGGAGGAGGATTCTCGCGGACGTCTTCTATACAGAATTTTCTGTGGAATCGGTAAAATTATACTGCAAACGATTGGGCCAGTACGTATTAGTAGGAATTGATTATATACCTCAGTAGAACCGTCATAGCCTTATTCTTCCTGGTCGAAACTATTCCTACTGGTCGAAACAAAACGAAAGTATTCCATAATGGCGGCAAGACGACAGGAATGTAGTATTTGTATGGATTGTTTTAAGAATCCTAAGTTAATATCATGCCACCATAGTTTTTGTTACAAGTGTCTGGATGATTATGTTCAGGTTAACATCCGCAACGGTCGATTTAACTGCCCCATTTGCAGGAAAAGTGTAGAATTGCCTGAGGGTGGGGTGTCGGCTCTTCAAAGTAACTTTTACATCGACATTGATGCCGGTGATACATTTGCCTGTGATATATGTGGTCCGAAAAACGTGGCATGCAGTAGATGCTTAGACTGCGAAGAGAATTTGTGCAAGTCATGTTGTTATGTCCACGAAAAATCGAAAGCGTTAAGACATCACAAAATAAGTGATCTGGGAACACTAGATTCCGAAACGAAAGGCAAATTTCGACAGCGTATATTTTGTGATCAACATCCAGATGATGAAATCAGGCTCTTGTGCAGAGACTGTCAAGCACTTATTTGTTTCATGTGCAAAGTGGTTAAGCACGAAACTCATGTAACAAAGCCTGTGCCCGATGCTGCAGCTGAAATGAAAAAGACCTTAGAGACCAAATTAAATGAATGTTTAGACCAGCTGAGACGTATCGAGGCTTCTAAGAAAAAGGGAGAGGAGCTGGATAAAAGCATTAATGATGCTGAGCAAGAGGAATTAAAAGCAGTTGACGACCAAGGTTCACAACTGTGCAAAGCCATTGTTCAAGAATTGGAAAAAGTGAAAGCCAGAATAAAACATGTTTACCACGACCTTAGACAGCGTAATGCAGTTTTCACAAGGGACGTGGAAGAGGAATTTAAGTCGTGCTCGAACGCAAAGGACATTGCGCAAACATTAACTTATCAAGGTACAGACATCGATATAATAAAGAAAGGCACTGCCGTTAAGCAGTTGATTTCTGCAGCCATATCAAAGACTGAACAAACACCTAACACGCGGCTGGAGAACAAACTGTTTTCGCCTGCTGAAATGAAGCAATGTGTTCTGATTGCCTTACATGGAATGATGGAAGATTCAGCTGAAGTAAGTATCAATTCTCGTTTGCATAGTTCTGTATCATTAATGATTGCCTCTGATACAATAGGTTGTTATCTCTAGTCAAGACGAAAATAGAAGCTGCATATATATATATATATATATATATATATATATATATATATATATATATATATATATATATATATATATATATATATATATATAATTTGATGCTGAGTTCTGAACTTTGATACTGTACACTGTGTCGAGTGCTGATCGAGGCTTTCAGAAAATACCACATCAATTTCATTCAGTGCAACAATGGCGCTTGTACTTTTTACCTTTCTGAAACGTCACACGCAGTGATGTCAGTTTCTAAAAATAGCCTTTCGGACAAGGCGAACCGGTGTAATGGCATTCAGTGTCCTTTTCCGTGATTTATTGTTCGTATTATTGTTCTTACTGAAAACCATGTACCATGTACCAGACATTAAATTTGTACAACCATGTACCAGACATTAAATTTGTACATCTGAATACAGATGTGCCTTCCAGTATTTTGTTACAGTGGTGCTTAAACCTGCATACTGTATAAATCATATAATCAAATTTGATGAATCTTTCTAGAACACTATAATACACAAATTGCTTGCATTTCATCACCGATAGATACACCCTGAATATTTTGAGATGAAAATTCCAAGGGAACTGCCACCCCCATCCCCACCCCCATTAAATAAAACCGATGAAGTATTCTTATATTTGAGCAGCAGAGAGACTGGGCCCACCAACTATTTCGTTTCAACAGAGCCCCTATCGAAAACATTTCTGATAGAAGGTCTTATTTCACAAAAATAAACCCTCTATTCAGAAAACTATGATAAATAACTCTTCTCTGATGACTAGATGAGTTATTTCAACAAAGATAACTCACTATAAAAATGTTTCTTGACCGGGGTGACGTCGACGAAACACTTGGTGGCCCAGTCTCTCTGCTGCTATCATGTAAAATATTTTAGGATTTCTAGTTAAAAATTGTATCCAACCCAACTCAGTATCGTGTCCGAGGATCATGTAAATTTATCGTCACAAACCCGTGTGGTTTTGCCCGAGCATGACTAAAGAAATTTCTGAATTTATTTATGTCCATGTCACCGCCGCACCAAGTTCGATGAATATTTTGTAACGTGTGTGCGTCAACTCCGTTAAACACCGCGAGAACGTTACAGTTATCTCTGATCACCTTTGGTATTTGTGTATACCGTTGAGTTACATAAATCACATCCACATTTTTGTGCCTACCGCGGGAAAATATCCTGGCAGGATTTGTTTGTTTGTCCAACATGATGTCGTCGTACACGACTAAATTATCAATACTCCCATCGATATCATCGATACTCGGTGCTTCATTGATATCAGTTATAAAATCAATAACATCTTTGTCCTTTATCGATTTTGCACTTTCGTTAAAATCTTTTAACACCTGATAACATCGCTGATCATCCACAGACGGGGCTATCAAATATAATTTATCCCACTTCATCCACCTCATTATCAAATTAAGTAACAACTGTGTCTTACCCGACCCAGATGGGCCTATGATAATCATTCGGATAGAATTTGGTAGCACTGAGTTATGTTTAATTGGCTCTCGTCGCTTTGTCGCAGAAAAGTCAGTGATTTCCATTAGATATATCATAAAATAAATATGAATTTATATTGTGTGAAATGCCGAGCACATACCCCAACTACGGTTACAACAACAATTACAATAAAAAATAATCGACAAGCGCTCACGGGCAAGTGTGAACGATGCGGTATAGCGAAGTTTAGATTTATTAAAAAAAAACGGAGGTGACTCGCCGCCAAGTTAACAGCGCTACCAGGAACACCGTGGGCTAAATACCCAGGAGAAAAACATCTTCCAGGATATAATTACTGTGGTCCAGGAACCCGACTTGATATCAGACTTGATGACCAAGATCAACCAAAACCCGGTGAGTATCCGATAAACGCTATTGATAGGGCGTGTCATGCTCATGATGTAGCTTACCGAAGCAAGGATTTGCAACAGCGCCATCTCGCGGACGTGAAATTAATTCACGCGTTAAATGGCATCCCTGATAAATCTTTCAAAGAAAAGTTAGCATCCTGTTTAATAAAATCCGCAATGAAAGGTAAATTAGCGTTAGGTACTGGTATATAATGGAGTTGATTTATTATTCCCCAAGCGGATACTGGAGAGGTAACGCAGCAATTGATAAACTCGCCAGCGCGGCATCAGTAACACGCGCGGTTGCCAAAAATTGGTTATCCCGACAGGCAATATGGCAAATTTATCTACCGCGCCCTAAACAAATTCACTTCGTGCATTTCGATGTTAGTGTGCCAAATGAGGTTCATCAAGCTGATATATTATTTCTGCCACATGATACTATCCGAAGACGCACATACAAGTACGCGTTAACCATAGTTGATGTTGCCAGTAGATACAAAGATGCGGAACCATTAACAACTAAAACAGCACCTGAGGTTGCTTCTGCGTTTGAAAGAATTTATCGGCGAGGACCTCTGCGATGGCCAAATCTATTACAAGTTGATCCTGGCAAAGAATTTCAAGCAGCAGTATCATCGTTGATGAAACAACATAACGTCACCATACGACGAGGACACACTGAAATTCATCGTGATCAGGCAATTGTTGAGCGATTCAATCGAACACTTGCTGAGCGGTTATTTGGATATCAATACGCGAAAGAATTCATTCAAGATGCGAGATCGCGCGAATGGGTTGCAAGATTACCAAGCGTGATAACTGCGCTAAATAGCGAGATCACCCGAACCACCAACATGAAACCTGCCATCGCGATCACGAAAAAAAATATACCCGTACGACGTGATTCTTCAGCACAGCCGATACTGGGTAATGTTACTGTAAGATATTTATACGAACCAGGTGAACTTGAAGGTGGTAAACGAAGAGCGACTGATCCCATTTGGAGTGTTACCACACATAAGATATCCACCGTGACAAGATCCACTGGCAGACCAGCAATCTATAGATTAGATTCAACTGCTCCTCAACGCGGATTCACACGTGAGCAACTTCAGGTAATTCCCGAGGACACACAATTGCCGCCCAAATCACTGAAGTGACTTAACTAGCGCTGGAGCCTCTACGTCGATTACACTCAAGACAGGTCAACATGACATTATCACGTGTATGACCGCGACTGTTATCTTTTCTGTCTACGGTAAATTGTCTTGAATTTTTATTCGAATACTGCCATAGCATTATACAATTACAGCTCGCACAGTGATTATTCTGCTGTTGTTTCAGCGCAATGACGAAGTCAACATCAAGATCAAAATCGCGACTATTTTTTTTGTCACTCTGTTTGTAACCGGCGAGTTTTTTTCTTATTACATCGCTGTTGTTTTCATTGTTTTTATCAGCGTTTGAATGAAAATCCTTTGGATTTTTCAAGACAATTCTTCGCAGTTGAGATATTCTTCTGACTCTGGACACCGCTAGGTAAACTAAGTTCGACCATTCGATTCGATCATCAACGATCCAGACAGTTGTATCAGAGATAGTCAGTCCTTGAGAACAATGAATGGTCATAGCGTATCCTAGCGTCCACGGAGATTTATTCATCGCTAGTGCATCCTCGACAGCATCGATGTCAACTAGCACAATATCATTCAGTACTAAATTCTGTTTCTCTGTCCCTGACGCAGCATCTCGGCTTTTATTCTCCACGAACCCCATTCATCTCCGCCGCAGAATTTCATTATATCGGTCAGTGATTCTGAATATTTCTTGTCGATGTAAAATGAATCCGTGGCAACTCTGACTGCCATACCAGTATGGTAACGGCCAGGAAATCGATTTACCATTGATAACAAATTTATAGAAACATAAGCCAGCATTGAAGATCTCAAATGTGTGTATTGAGGCGATTCTCCGTCGATATAACTTACAATTGTGCCCAACTTTTTCCCGTCGGACAAGAACACATCCTCCCTGTTACAAAATATGTCTCTGGCAACCGCGTCGGCGATTATAAAATCCAATTCAGCTTCATCGATAATCAACCGCGAGTGATGGATTTTATGATCAAATGCTGCACCCTGAGTAAATTTACCGATTATTCTTCGTCCAAGATCTTTCGCTGTGCTTTCACTGTTTTTGAGTTTAATCTTGAGAATTTCAGGAGCTCCTTCGCGGATAGTATCAATAGGAGTTTCTGTACGTGCTTGTGTCCATTCTTCGATAACTTCATCGAGAGTTACACGTTCTGGTGTTGGTAACCAAACTGATGTCTGCGGTCGATAACATATAATTGCTTCGCTGACGGTCAACGATACCAGCATGCCGCTGTCAAGCATATATCGCAATAACACTATTGGTACCCAGCCCTTTTCACTGAAGTGTCTGCCAAACCAAACATAACAGCACGGATGAAGTCCCGTGGCGAACACAAACGAAGTCACACGAGCAAATCCTGTCAAATCAGCGTCGGGTAAACTGCCGTTTACGGCGACTCGTGTCATCGAGTTCGTGGGATGTCCGAATCGCTTAAAGTATTCGCTGCACTCGCCGTTCCCGAGAAAGCTTCCTGGGTAGCAGGCAATCATATCCACGGAAATCATATCCCGGTAGTCATATCGGGTATTCCACAACCCGCCATGACCATACTCGACACAACTTAATTGTATATCCGAAAGAAACTGACTTCGGGTTGGTCTCCACGAATTTCTTTCTCTGGCGGCGTGAGCGGCAACACTTGGAACTGTACAACAATTAACCAATAACTGCTCATCGCTAGCATTTTTCATATACGTTTTTGCGAGTTTTTTCATTTCCTGGTGCAACGATTCCGTCCGGTATAATTCTCCGTTGGGTCTCACAAATTGATCATAGTCGCCATCTTCAGAGCTCCTAAATAACCACACCGACACAGGATCGGTTTTACTCAGCGCATAAATAACCTCGTATATGTTTCCGCGATAAAACTTGACAACACGATCTCGTGGGAATATTGTAACCGCATCAGTCCACGCGTGCGAATTATGATCAGTAATTTCAATCGGTGTTCCTGACTTTTTATAATGCTTCGAATTATATAATATTTCCCCGGTTAGTGTTTTTACTGTTATTGAACATTTTAATTTACTTGATAGCACAGCAACATCATTTATTGTTGCCCCGGTATTCTTAACCGATTCACCCCATGATGTTATTTTTTCACGTCGCAAATCGGTTAAACCGTTTCCTTGTTTTGCGTTTTTAAAATGTTCCATTACTCGCTCGGCTACACAATTCAGCGCCAACGACGCAGTCATTCGCATCGGGGTGAGTTTATCAATTTTTGTTTTTTTTACCGGGTATATTCCATAAATGACTGCGGTTACAGGATACGATCGAGCGTAATATGGTATATCAATCCCGGTCAGCATTCCTGGTTTACAGCCACTACTTAACAGAGCGGTCTTTCCGTTAGCAAGAACAGGGTCAAGTTTGTCACGGATAATCCACTCATCGGAATCTACTTTGGAAAGTGCTTGCACTTTCACGAGAAATTTTATTCTGAAAAAATATTTCTTTTTACGTTGATGAAAATCAATATAATCAATAATTGTTTTTGCTCGGGCATCAGTCATTGTAGCATCGATGATGACCTCATCACCGAAGAAGAGTTCGTCAATGATATTGACTGAGTCAACGTCGCGGATAATTTTAGATGTTGACCATACATGAGATGCGCCGTCGTCGTGGAATTCCTTTTTACCCTCGTTGATAATATTAAACAGATCAGTTAGATGCCGTCGTCGTGGATCCGGGTTTAGCCTGTCAAGATCGAATCTACCGGTGCCAACTGCGGATAATTTCGAAAACTCTTCCATATTATATTTAAGACAAATATTTAAATAAAAAATATTGTATATACAATGAACAACTGCAAGTGGTTAAAGGTTGGATCTGTAACAGTCTGTGGTAAGTCCTGCAGAAAGGAATTCTGCGGTGAACACATACAGAGCATCAAACGAGGAAGCACAGGACCTATTCGTTGCCTGCGATGTGGCATTGGTGTCAGAGGTAAAACACAATTATGTGCGGGATGCGGGGGGAAACGATACCGTGAACTCAAGCGATATTACAATAAAAAAAATAACGGAGACGCGCTAAAATCCGAAAGTGATTATATAACTAGGTTTTCAGACAAATTATAAATTAGACAAATACATGAAGTATATATGAGCCAAGAATTTGTCTCACATCCAACCATTAAAAATTATGAAGCATCTCGCGAGGGAATAGTTAGAAATAGCAGTTTGAAAAAACCAGTTGGTGTTGTTGATAATGCTGGTTATGTTAGATTTACTGTTGGGAGAAAGAAGTATCTTAATCACAAGTTTGTGTTCGAGTGTTTCCGTGGAGAGATCAAAGACGGTCTTGTAATTGATCACATTGATGGTAATAAACTTAATAATAATTTATCCAATTTGAGGGTTGTGACGCAGAGTGAAAATTGTAGGGCTGGGAATACTGGGGGCAAGAGAGAGTCTAGGGCAGTTATATCTATAAATTTAAATACAAAGGAAGAAATAGCATTTCGCTCAATGACCTCAACTGGCAAGTATTTCGGTATTTGTGCACCCTCAGTACGAAAAGTCGCAGAAAAAATAACCAAATCAGCTCGGTCAAAAAAGCATAATAATCAGAAAATTGTTTTTCATTATTGTTAGGTAATTTACTATAATCCGAGGATTTTACAAACGGAGATAACTCTGCAACGACTGTGTGAAAATCCTTCGTCGTTGAAGTCAATTATTTCCCCGCTGTCACCTTGACAGTAGCGCTATAACACTCTACAGGTAACAGCAGACGATTTTCTGCACAAGGAAGTAAATAACTTCCCTTGACACTATCAAGGTGACAGCGCAAGAATGATTTTATCCCTTGATGAAATCAAGGTAAACTCGTATTTATCTTTTTTTCCACAGACAATATTGCTATTTTATTACACTTGTTCGGTTTATGGTTCATCTGTATTTTTCACACGATTATTATTTAAGAAAATACGTTTTAAACAAATCACGCTGAGCTATTTCTGAACTTTCGGGTATCAGTCAGTTTATATACAATATCGTCCTGATACCATATTGGGGTTTCGAAACCCAACGAAGTTGCACAACTTTCTCCGTTATCGCCCCGTTCTGGGGCTAACCTTTTACCCCAAAATAGGGTTGATTTCCGGGTGGGTGTGCAACTTGTTGGATGTAGAATATAACCCCGCATCTGTCTGTGTTGTCTATATGTTTGTACCGTCCTAGGATAAGTTATATGTTTGTGCCGTCTTAAGATAAGTTATATGTTTGTACCGTCTTAAGATAAGCTAGAATTAAGTTATATGTTTGTACCGTCCTAGGATAAGTTATATATACAATTGTAACTGCTGTAAATAGCTTCTACTGCTGTAAATATTGTACATACTATATGTTTGTGCCGTCCCTAGGATAAGTTAGAATTAAGTACTAGGATAAGTTATGTGTTATGTGTTGTCCCCATATGAGCCTTGCCAGCATATCAAATGGTAAGCTAGGAGGTTCACAAATGGGGAATGTCTCGTCGTTCGCAAACACACCTTCTGGGCTTTTGGCAGTTTAGGAGCTCATATGGGGGTAGTGTTTCCGCTCCCTCCTGAGTTTGGTAGCCTATCATATGATAAGCTAGAAGCTCAAGGAGATGTGATGTTTTTTTATTTTAAATATATAAAAATATATATAAATATGAATCAAGAAAATATCAATAATGTGATTGATGCTATTAAAAAATTAGAAAAACAAGGTTTTAAAATATTACTAAATGTTGAAACTATTCTGTCAGATTTTGAATTATTATACGAAGCTAAATGCGCAGGGCGTTATATTCTTCCTGCTCAATATCGATTCATAAAGATGATCCAAAATAATTTGTATAAATCACTGGCCAGCGTAGCGGAGACACAAATAAATGAATTTGTTCCACTGTCTCGTGCAATCGAAGAGATCAGGCTGGCACTGGCAGCTGAGTATGAAACAAAGAAGATAATTAATAATCGGGTCAGAAAATTAAAGCATTGTATGTCCGCTGAAAATCCAGAGAATTGAGAAAGCAATGATAGCTTTGTCACGGATGACGAAGTCATTCACCTTGACGAAGTCAAGGGGAAGTAAATACCTCACCTTGATTGCATTACTTGGAAGTGAAATCGAAAGTAAAAAAAAGTAATTTTTTTTTTACTGTGTAAATTATGCAACTGTCCGAATTCGTTGGTTTTCATAGCAAAACCTCTATCAAATCGAGGAAAATGGACAATTTCTCTGATTTTTACTAGCAAATACCCCTATGAATCTGTGACTTTGGTCTGTTTTGTTAATTTTTACTAGCAATTACCCCTATGAATCTGTGACTTTGGTCTGTTTTGTTAAGTTTTACTAGCAAATACCCCTATGAATCTATGACTTTGGTCTGTTGCAGAAAAATACTATAAGAAAAAATAAAATCCCGCAGGAAAAATAATTATTATAGTATTTTTTTTGCAACTGTCTGATTTCGTTGGTTTTTACTAGCAAATACCCCTATGAATCTGTGACTTTGGTCTGTTTTGTTAATTTTTACTAGCAAATACCCCTATGAATCTGTGACTTTGGTCTGTTTTGTTAATTTTTACTAGCAAATACCCCTATGAATCTGTGACTCTGGTCTGTTTTGTTAATTTTTACTAGAAAATACCCTATGAAAATCAGCGAAATTGTCAGTGGTAAAAATATATATATATAAAGTAAAATATTTTCAAAGGATTTTCACTGCAGTATTTTATCGAGATGATCCCGTGAAATGCACGAGTGAACAACATTGAGGATTTGGTCTGCGTCACAATTAATCATCGTGATATTGTTTTCGCGGAATTGCTTCAGCTGAAAATCTGTCAGTAAAAAATCATCATTGCCGTACTTATCGATGATTATTTTAACAACGCCCGGTAAATGATTTCCGGTAAATATTTTTCGGATGAATTCTTCAAGTGCGCGCTTGTCAACGATGGAACATTTCACGTGCTGATACATACTATTATTTTCGCGTTCATTTAATATAATTTATTACGACAGTGCTGTCGCTGATGGTGATGTCTCTAGCGTTTCCCACAGTGCTATCATCGGAATCACTTTGTGATTCACAATCACTTTGTGTTTCACTGTCAGAGAGATCTTCATCACTGACAACAAAATCACTGTCGTCGGAAACATATTGTGTTTCTACGCTAGCGTCAGAACTGTCAGAGAGATTTTCATCATCATCATCTTACTTCTGGTAATCGAAGATTTTTTGGACATTATTATATGATATTATTAATTGAAAGTCTTAAGATTTCACCAGCAGATTAATGCTAACCGTCTCGCCACGTAGGTCCAAAAGCCTACCCTTTTGGTCAGTGACTTTAAAATTCATCCTTGTCAGCGTTGGACTTAAACACCGCAGAAATACTGGATTGATTGGCTCTTGCACAATCAAAAATCCAGGTGGTTCTCTAGGAGTAAATGAATACAATGTAAAACCCTGCTGGGCTTGATTTGATGTTGTCATGTCTATGTTGTAACTGTCATCAATTCCGTCACACATAAGATTGACCGCGACGACATCAGTGATATTTACTATGCCTGGAGAAATATGTCTGCCATCTCTTGCTGTGGAATTATCGTGTCCAAGAATAGTTGGCGGTGGCAATATTCGCTTGTACTGGTCAAGTATGTCATCGAAATACTCATCGATGATATCAGTGACGTGTTTTCGTAGCGTGGCCGGGGAAACGTATCCTGGAAATTTATAATTCGGTAGCTCAGCTTCGGTCAGCGAGTACTTATTTAGAAATATTTGTTTATGGGGGGAGTCACTCCTAATTATTGCTCGAATCATTCGCCCGTTATAATATTCCATATCGTAGGCAATATAATTTAATGTCTCAATTTGTTTAATAATTTCTTTGCGTGAACCTGTTACATCGGAAAGATGTTCTTGGAATCGTTGCCGTAGATGCGCTAGTTGTGCTTGGTACACCACATTAATAATTTCAAGAAATTTAGTAATTTCGCTTGGAGTAACACTAAATCCCTTACTTCCTCCCTCCCCATATATTGTATGAGTAAAATGCAACTTAATATCGCTGCCATCTTCAAGGGGGGGGGGGGGGAATCCAGCTAAAAAATATTGCTCTTTCTAGATCATCCAGTTGTTCTTTGTATGACGGTATAAATTCGTAATATGCCTGCGTGTCAGTTACGTAATTAGACTTTTTGGGTGCAGGTGGTGTTGGTGGTGTCAGTGGTGGATTTTCAGGCCATCCTAATACTGTTCTGATTGAACTGTTATAAATGTCCACGTGGTAACCCGGTGTTGAGATTTCAGCGATCGTGGACAGCGTTGGCTCGTGTGCTATTATGCTGATCTTTGATTCTTTTCCGGTGATACGTTTTATTTGACGCTGTATTTCTTTGTTGATTTCTTCTATCTGATAACTCCCAGTGGGTAACACAATGACGTTCCAATCTGGAGTATCGGCACTGGGTTTATTCTGATACGAAAATACAAATGAATTATTTGGCAACTGTCCGTGAAATGATGTCGACCTGATGTTGGGCCAACTGTGATATACTCGTAATTGTGCCAGCGCGATTTCGCTTACTGGAATTGCAGTTGGAAAATTAATATTAAACTCTGGTTGCGTCGAAGATATTGTTATCATTGATGTTTTTACCGGAGCTGTATTCGCGGCTATCTCTTGAAGTATCTCTGTCATTATTTATCTTCATCGTTTTCAAATTAAGATTCTTTGCTCGCTCGTAATCGTTGTATATGCTAGACATCAGCGTGAATTCGGAGTCGGACAATTTCGAGTAGGCACTGTTGGCCGCGTTGTTTAGCCGCTCATATTCGCGCAGTTTTGTTATCGCGCACGAGGATATTTTTTTCGCAATAATATTAGCAACTCCTGCAATTGTCGTTGATGTTGTAATTGTAATTACAACTGCAGTTGTAATTGCAGCAGTTACTGGTGTCAGCGCTGATAATAGCACACCCGTGGATGCAACTACCGCGGATACCGTGTCTAGCACGGTTACACGCCGTTTGTATTTTTTATTTTTGTTGCGCATCTGTCAATGGCGTTTTTTAGCGTTGACTGCCATTCGCGTACTTGATCATACCGGTATTGCTGAGCGTCTAATGTTGTCGTTGATGCTGATTTCATTTTTATTAGTATTTACGTAACCAATTGAGGTGTTTCTGCGACGAATTCCAAACACCACCAGTAAGATGTTGCGGTTAATTTCCTGTCTGCGGCTTCCAGTATAAATATTACAGTTACAACCCCGGAATATTTGTCAGTGGAATGTCTCCAGGGATATGTTGTGAATATTTCAAATTTAGCGGCGGAAAACACAGACAGTCTATACACGCCAGTGGCTGTTGCTGTATATTTGATAGTATTATTTTGTCGGGACCATGTTGCGAATCCCGATGATACAGTGAATACTATGTTGGTGATATGCCCGGGGGTAACTCCAGTGGGGACTTTAATCAGACTGGTTTTGTTAACGATCTCAGGAAATCCCGCTACGATGTTTTGCTGTGTTTGTTTGATCGTGTTAATGTTATTTTCTATCAACGCAATTTGATCTGAAAAACTTTTTTCTGTTCTGACTACACCTAACCGGTTATTAATCTTGTTGATATCGTTGGCGTTACCGGTAAGATTTGGTATGATTTCAGAAAGTTTCATGTCGATGACTGGAGGAACCCCAAAGAACTTATCAATGGACTCATCAGCTTTTGCGAAGTTTCTTCGAAGTCTTGTAAACGCGCCCACGTGAACATCATACTCTGCCCGCAACGTGGCTAGTTTACCGTCAACGGCGCTAGTGCTTGTGTGGACACTCGTGTCTACATATTGTTTGTTTGCTGCATCTTCGTTCGAGGTTGGATCCGCTAACGCGGTTATTTTGTTGTTGCCGAGATTGAGTTCACCTGTCATTGCGTCGCCGGTCTTCGCTACACGTCCTTCTGCAGCTTTTCGTGCATCATCTCGAAGCGCCGCGATTGATATCGACGAATCTCTGATTCTGCCGCTGTCAGTGAATACAACGATGTTGTCCGTGGTAGCTCCAATAACCCTGCGAATTAGGTCATTCCACTTAATGTTACTGGTTCTTAGCTTGCCGTGCCTGTCCTGAAAAATAACAACCTCATCTGGGTCTATCCCGGTTAACGTTAAAAGATTATCAATTTCATCTTTGGTCGCATACGCTGATAAATCGATATCTTTTTTTTCTTCCTTGGTTCTGCTTGATCTTCCGTAAATATCAACCATTATCAATTATGGGGTTGTTTAAATTTGGAAATCACATATGTGGTGTATTCATGCACGACTTTGTGCGGATGAGTTTTTGGGTATTTTGTTATCGCGGAAAGAACGTTTAAAACCTCCTGACCACAAATGGGAGGATCAATCAGTGTTTGTGTTGGTAACGTTGACTGCCAAACTGGAATGTTGGAAAATCTCTGGACGTACCTGAAAAACTCAACTGGCAGTGCTAGCCCGTACGAATCAAAATAGACAATTCCACGTGGATCGATCGCGTAAGCAACCCAGTGAGTTCCAGGACCTTCCTTGTTGTCGAGATTAATAATACCGGTTTCTGGATTATTCGGTCGTGCTGGTAATTCATCTCGCATAAAGACGCCTCTGAAATTCTTTATACGTAATTGTTTAACAGCATCAAGCAAATCAAAATTGCTCGCTGGAAGAGTTTTTAAAACCGTTTTGGGTACCATGATGCCGGAGTTCCTGGGAGTCTTAGTCCGCGGCCTGTTTGTTTTTCTTAACATTATTGCAGAACTACCTAAGCCGGCCCGACTTATTGCATCAGTAGCAGCAGCAGCGATCGCTGGTATAAGTGATCTTGTTCTAGCAGCAGTGATCGCTGGCATAAGTGATCTTGTTCTAGCAGCAAGCAATGGTCCTGCTAGGAATGGTGCTAATATATTTCCTCCTTGTTTGTTATATCCTTTTCCGACTGCTTTCTTAAGTGCCATTCCTGCTGCGGTTCCAACTGCACCTAACGCTGCTGCTTTTGCTACTGCTAGTGCTGCTGCGGCGATTATTCCCGGTATTGCTGCGAGAAGTGGAAATATTCCACCGGATTTAATCATGTCACGGACAGCTGTGGCAGTAAAATCAAGTCTGACTCCGCTTCCTGATACTCTTGCGCGGTTGATTTGATTAAGCTGTGTTTGAGTAACCGATAATTTATTTTGACCACCACTAAGTTGTCCGTGTTTAAGTGTTATTGACGTTCCTGACGCTGATGCTTGTTTTGATTTTAGTTTGTTGATCTGACCAGGGGTCAGAGCGACGTTAGCGTGATGATATGACATTTTATTTATCAGAGATTGATCTAATTGGTATGTTTTTGAAAACTACATATTTTTGGAAAACTTATAGGTTTTCTACTGGGGCATCGATGACTCTCATTCGGCCGCAAACACCTTCAAGTAACATTGCCTTATCCGAAAGTATGACCGCGACGGCTCTGTAATTAGCTATAGCTCCTCTATTCACGGTAGCCCTGAAGTGAATATCAACGACAGACTGTCTGGTTAGATCAAGATGCTCCAGCGAGAAGTAATAGATTGGATAATGAGATATAAAATCCAATTGTGATATTTGCAAACCAGTGTCGATGTTTAGGTCGCGCGCTAGATATTTCGTCAATCGTTGATATGCACGTGCAACATGGTTGTTATCAAAATTTAGCATTATGTTCTCGGATGGTTCCTGATGTCCGTTTATTCTCAGAGAAACGTCAGTGATACCAAGTTTATCGAATATCATATGCGGATGTGTTTGATCATTTAATCGTGCATTATCTTGAAGAGCAATGAAAATATGTCGCGGCGCTGCAACTCCCTGCTGTGATGCTATATGCCAGGTAAATAAACCGTTAACGGTACTTTGAGTACTATCTGTGGTTGTTGTAAGCCACGATAGCAGCGTTTTGCCACCTTGATCCATAAAAGAAAGCAGTCGCTGTTCTTCGGCAATTGCAGGGGTCATTACCGGCATCCACAGTGATAGTTTTGTTATGTTTACCTTACCAGCGTCATTAGCACCAGCACCAGCTTCTCGCCATAGCGCATCATTGTCGTTGTTTTTTCTAACAAGCGTGACCGTATGTTTTGCTCCAAAAATTACCTTTCTGACATCTCTGCAAAATCCAAAGATATGAGACAGCGGAATCGCACAAGAAAAATTTCTACTATTTCCGCTGAACATTAATTTACGCGTGTCGAAACCCAGGTTATATTCAGGGTTGTGGCTGTGTGGCATCAAAAATGCAGCACCTGGTCTTGCTATAGCTCCAGCTGGCTGTGGATCAGCTGCAGTATCACGCGGCACTTGTACATAACGAAATTGATCTGGATTAGGATGATTAGAAGTGTCCTTGGCAAACATCATTGATGGACCAGCTGATCTTGTATAATCATCAGAATATCTTGCCAGACCAATTATTGTTGTAGCAACATCGACATCCTTCTGAATTGGTTCAATATTTTTTCCATCAATGCTGTAGACGGCACTATCAAACAGCGTCATAATTCCGTTATTGACAAAACCGATTTTAAACGCAGCCTGGTAGTCTGTACCATCACCTGATTTTACAATTTCTCCTTCTACTTCAATAAACGCTTCAGCGGGCAGGAAATATCTACTGGTATCTTGAACCTGAAGTTTAATTCGCCCTGGTTTATTTGGTTCTCGTGCGTCATAAGAGTAATACTGATAATCACGCACTGATTCATTTTTGAGAACCGGTTCGTCTATGTTGAATGCTGGGTCGGATTCCTGTTTAAACATTTTATTGTAAAAGTTATCGTCTAAAACGAAGACCACTTCCTGCGATCAAACTTGTGTTTATTTGTTTAGGAATTTCATTGACTAGCGCGGCTAGCTTTTGATTTGCGGCTTCATTTATTACTTTGCTGACATTTGCTGGCATGTCTGCGGTGGCTGGTAATTTTACCGGTGGAGGCGGACCCCGTTTGGGTCTGCGTATCAGTCGTGCTAGTCTATCCTTGACTGCCGTGAATACTTTACCGGCAGCGCTACCAGCAGCGCCAATAGCTTTATCTTTAATAACATCAATGGCTTTCATGCCTAATTGTTTTGCGATCGGTATTGCTTTAGGTGCAATTCTCGCAAATAAATCCTTAACAACATCGCCGAATCCGTTTCCATAAGTCATCCTGTATACTGGTAGTCGTGAATTTACCACCCTGACCATGACTGGTCTGCGATGAGAATTGTGTACTATCCTGGCAACTTTCAGTCGTGGCGACTTTCAGTCGCTATCGACGAGTTCATCAATAAGTTCTCGATAGATATAAGAATCCATGATGCCGCCGCGAAATAGTCGCTGACAGATATCAGCCGCTTCATTAATTATTTCCGGAGAGTTATTTCCGGCACGTTTTCCTCCGATGAGAACTTCTAGCCGTGATACATCATTGAGAACATTATCAGGACAAGTAATGTGACCACCGAGACCACTACCGGATGTTTCTTTAGGTTCATAAAGCATCCCAAGATCTTCAATAATATCTTTTTCTGGAGTCGAAGGTCTTGGCGGTGAATAGGGAGGTGGTAAAGGTCCTTGTCGTCTACGTTTGGCAAGTTCCTTTATTGCATCTATGAGTTTTGGGTACCCGGAATCGACCTTTTTTTTGTTGTAGTATACACGATACGCCCATTTAACAAAATTGTCATTAGACGTGGACTTATATTTCTCGTTTAAAATTTTTTTTTGTTATGTAAACCAGTTAATATCACTTCAGGTAATTTTTCTTCTGGTGTGTTTTTAAGGATTTTAATAAAACCCGGATCAAATTTTGCAGTTAGTTCAACAATTTCCTTTGCTGCTTTGGGTGCAGCAGCTTCAGCGGTGGGTGGAGGTTGATCTACAACGGGTGGAGGTTGAGCTGCAGCGATATCAGTTGGAAGATCTCGTAAAATCTTTTTTGTTTGTTTGGTTCTTCTAGCAATCTTTTCAGCCTGCGTAGCGGTTTGTTTAAGTTTGGAAGAATACCTTCATCCCCCAGTAAAGCTTCTTTGGTGACCGCCGCAGCCTTCTCAGTAGCTGTTGTAACGGGTTTAAATAATTCTTCTGCACCTGTTGCAAATTCAACTTGTGCTTGCTGCCGTGCTTGTAATTTTTCTCTGACACTATCACGAACAGGAAGAAATTTTTTTATTGCTTCTAGTCGCTCTCGAGCTAGTCTAGCAGAATGTGTTTCTCCGATGTTGGCCATTATTGTTAACTTAAATTTTTAATTCACAACAGAAATCCTAAAATATTTTACATAGCTAGCAGCAAAGAGACTGGGCCACCAAGTGTTTCGTCGACGTCACCCCGGTCAAGAAACATTTTTATAGTGAGTTATCTTTGTTGAAATAACTCATCTAGTCATAAGAGAAGAGTTATTTATCATAGTTTTCTGAATAGAGGGTTTATTTTTGTGAAATAAGACCTTCTATCAGAAATGTTTTCGATAGGGGCTCTGTTGAAACGAAATAGTTGGTGGGCCCAGTCTCTCTGCTGCTATTTGATTCATGTTTTAACATACACACAGAGAGGGATGTATGTAGGAAAGTGACTACTTCTTATGTTTTGTTTAGCGCACAAAATTACACTCTGCTTAGCTGATGTGATATTATGCATGTAGAATCTAGAAATGTTTAATATGTATTCCATAAGTTTAAAAGCAATGTATCGATGTTGTTGGGGGTGGGTGGGTGTATTATGCATTAGTGATTTTATTAACCTTTTCTGATTCCGATGTGTTAATCGGTAACAAAGCTAAGACAAGAAGAGAGAAAACTGATATGTTTATTTCAATGTCCGTTTTACAAACAAATCCTAATTCTGAATGATAGTTTAGAACATAAGAATAGATCATGTTCATTAGAGTTATGTTGTTGAAGAGAACAATACTGGTTGATTATATTTATACTACGTGAATAATAAATTTCCTTAATTAAAGGATATATACAGTTACATTTTTCATGAGAACTGCCAGCACACCCCCCCATTAAATAATGTCAGTGAAGTATTCTTATAAGTGATTCATGTTTTAAATAGAGAGGGGTGTACATAGTAAGTGAACATTTCTTACATTTTGTTTAGCGCATAAAATTACACTCTGCTTATTTGATGTGATATGCTTGTATACTATAGAAATGTTGCATAGATATTCCATATATTTAAAAACAATGCATCAGTGTGTGTTTTGGGGTATTATTTGTTTGTTTGTTTTGTTGGTATTATGCGTTAGTGATTTTATTAACCTTTTCTGATTCTGATGTGTTAATCTGTAACAAAGTTAAGAAAAGAAGAGAGTAAATTTATTTTAACTGTTTTACAAACAAATCGTAATTTTGAATGACCGTTTAGAACAAATAAGAATACATTATGTTCGTCAGAGTTATGGTGTAGAAAAGAGCAGGACTGGTTGATTATATTTATACTACGTGGGTAATACATTTTCTTAATTAAAAGATATATACAATTAAATTTTGTCGGGAGGTATAATTTTCTGCATGTATTCATGAAAACAACAACACAAAAACTGCTGTCCCTAATGACAACATCCAACCTTGAAATATTTTACATATTTTACACACAAATACTAACTGAAAAGAAAACAAAGTAGATATAAATAAATATTATTGGTTTCAACACATTCATTTGGGACATACATACATACATACATACATACATACATACATACATACCGCTCAGGTGGCCTAGTGGTTAGAGCGTCCGTCTCGGATGCGGAAGGTCGTGGGTTCGATCCCCGGCCGAGTCATACAAAGGACTTATAAAAATGGTACTAACTGGCGCTCAGCATTAAAAGGTTAGTGTTAGGACTGGTCGGTCCCAGTGTCAGGATAACATGACATTGAGGGACATCATGCTACATGTCTGCTCCATGATGCCCCAGTGCTAGGCATCACTATAAACTGCCACACTGCAGACATCGTAGCGATATGACTGAATATCTCCACCTCTATTACTACTATCTCTTTTGAGACCGAATCAGCGAAGTCTATTTCACGTTTCTAATAGTATATGTATTATATCCTTTCAGGAAGAAAGAAATAAAAAAGAAAGAGTAAGTATTACTATGGCTGCTTTGTGTTTAAAGTTAAATATTATGCATTCAATACAATTTATAGTTTGACGCACACATTTACTACAAACTATTCGTCGAATTTAACGCAACGTTTTCGACGACTACAAGGTTATTCACTTTTTTCTTATTTAGGATATTTACCTCTCCTACAGATTAATTAGCTTATCCTACTTTCTTTGTTTACTTTCAACGCATAGCATGAGTCAAACACCACCTGAGTAATAGTGTAATATGGGTCGAAATCTATACAACGAATTTAAATTAGTATTACAAGATCAAAATGAGAGTAGAAGGTGTAGATTATATCTCGAGTTTCCTTACTATTACTGTAGTAACAAGCATTGTGTCCACAGTATTGCTCAGAAAGGTGTGGCACTCCAGAGTTCCAAAAATATGCGAAACTCATGTATGTGATGTCTGTATCCCTATGCAAGTCAATGATGTGAGATAGATTTAGATAAATTACACTAATTTAACAATAAATTTATATATTTACAAATTACCGATTTTCATGCATGGAAACCCACCAGCCTGTGTTTTTGTCTGATGTCGGTTCTCTCTCTGTGTGCATATATATCGACAATGGGAAATTAACATGGGAATCTATTTTGGGTCAGTCTAGGGACAAGGGGTATTTAACATGGGGAATAGATCGTGGGACTGTCTAGGGACAATGGGAAATTTAACATGGGGAATAGATCGTGGGACTGTCTAGGGACAATGGGAAATTTAACATTACGAAAACCCCTGTGGGATATAGCCTCAAGGGAATCTAACATGGAAAAAAGTCTTGGGCAACTCTAGCCTCAAGGGGAATTTAACATATGGAAATTGAACATGGTGGGTCTGTATAGCGTCAAGGGGAATTGAACATGGTGGGACTGTCTAGGGACAATGATGGTCGAGGGTCAAACACAACAGAGACAGAGACATACATACACTAGTACAAGCGTGAGATTTATATATAAAGCATTACCAAGACCTGAAATCTTGCTGGGGTGTTCAAAAATTTGCATAATTGTAATGATGCTATAAATAGCTATAATCACGGAAATGCTCAACGACAAAATGGATGTGACTAAAAGTAACGCTAAAATGACGAAATTGTCCCAGAATTTAAAGGAAAATTAACATATACCCCAAAATAAGGTTACAATGGTTTAGACTAAAATGGATAAAATTAGTAACTACTTACAATAGCAACTTGTGTGACGATCGTGGATAAATACCTATGTATCTATTTATAGCTATAATCAGCTAAAATTCCTATGAAATCCCACTATCTATTTATACTACAACTTGTGGGTTATTCCTTTGGAAAACCCCACTATCTTTTTATAGCCTCAGCTTGAGTGACGTTCCTGTTTATGAACTCTAGTACATATGTATAGCTACAACCTGTGGAAATCCCCAAGTCCATATTTATAGTCTCGAAATTGCCAGCGTCAGTGACGTCACTGTACTGAACACTAGGGGATAAATGTCAACAGTGTTGCAAGTGGCTGACCTGAATACACGCTACTGCAGGTAGGTAGGTAGAGCATATCTGATAGGGATAAAGTGAGTTTTATAGGGACAAACAGAGACCAATACACACACACACACACACACACACACAACGTACGCGCGCAGACACACGCACACACACATACACACACACACACACTAATATACTATCAACACAGAAGGGAGATAATACAAACCCCAAATAAACTATCCACACAAACGTACGCGAACGCATACAAACCCCAAATATACTATCCACACAATGTCGCTAACGCGTACAAATCCCAAATATACTATCCACACAAACGTACGCGAACGCATACAAGCCCCAAATATACTATCCACACAAACCTACGCAAACGCATGCAAACCCCAAATATACTATCCACACAACGTCGCTAACGCATACAAACCCCAAAATATACTATCCATACAAACGTACGCGAACGCATACAAACCCCAAATATACTTCCATACAAACGTACACGAACTCATACAATTCCCAAATATACTATCCACACAACGTCGCTAACGCATACAAACCCCAAATATACTATCCACACAACGTCGCTAACGCATACAAACCCCAAATATACTATCCACACTCGGGAGGAAGAAGAAAGAAAACAACCAAATATACGATCTACACAACGCACTCGAACACAAACACACACACACACACACACACACACACACACACACACACACACACGCACACCACAGAGAGAAGAAGAAGAAAACAATTATACACTATCCACACGGAGTGAAGAAATAACCCTTTATATATACTATCAACAAAGAGTGAAGAAAATAACCCATTATATTCCATCAACACAGAGTGAAGAAGAAAAAGTTTTTTGAAAGCACCTTAGCCCTCACCTGCAATGACCAACTCTGCCAAACACCTACACCCCACCCCCAACACTACAAAACCCATTTAACGCGTTATTTTATGGCATCAGTGTGTGATTTAGGAAACATCAAGACACAAAATGATGGATGAATAGACTGACTATTGTTTACCGACTTGCATGGCTAAAGAGCGTGCGTGAAGGAAAACATCCTTCCATTTCAATTCTAACTAAAACATGATCCAGAGGGATAGAGAGAGGTGAAAGAACACAATTTCATAAAGTGTGAGTAAAAACAAAACACGCCATCCTTATTATACAATGTCAAGACCAAGAGATACTTACGTTTTCTTTCTGGTCTATTCTCTTTTAGAAGGTAGTATAAAATTTCACATCAGGGCCAACGCATCGGCTCACATTGTCAATTTTTCCATTTCCATGTCTTCACTGGCACAAGTTCTTCCTCATCTTCAATTTCTTCTTCTTCTGAATCCCTCTTCTCTTTTTCGTCTTGTTTCTGTTTCTTCTCTTTTCTCTTAGGGCACTCTGAATCCCAGTGTCCTTTCTCCTGACAACGATATTAGGTATCTTGACGTTTGTCTCTCTTTCTTAGACGAAGCAGGTATTCTGGAGACAAATACCCATTTACCTTTGCAGATATAGCATACTTCATCAGCACTTACACACTTTCGTATGACTCTCATCAAATCAACGACCAAAAGAGTAAGTTTGTTTGCTACTTTCGCCTGTGAATTATGCTTTCGTATGACTTTTAGCATATATTTGACCAGCAGGTCGATCTATGCTGACTCTTCCATCTTCTTGATCATTTCAGAGTGGAATGAATACTCTGACGCTAAGACACTCTCCTTATATACAGGGACCTGCTGCGTATGAAACCTAGTCAAATGTAATTTTGCAATAAGATGAAACGATTTCATTGAGAAAGTAAAAGGCAATGACGTGCCGTGTCGCCTCGCACAAGACCTGAAGTGTTAGCTCAGATCTGTGTCAGCAATTTCGAAGACTACATAACTGATCTTTAATCAATGCTCTCCATTTATGCCACAAAACCACGAGTCCTGATTCACGCCAAAAGAAATTTCGTTCGGTCCATAAAAAATAGTATCATATCTGAGAAACGCAAAAACGAACTTCCAGAAAACTGAGAACGACGGCTTACACCTACAACGTGAAATGTATGAGTTCAAGCAGTGCGTAAAACCTAGTCAAATTAAATTTTTATAGTCAAGACGAAACGATCTCTTTTCGAAGAAGAAAGCAGACACCAAGCGACAATGGCGATCAGTGTCACACAACACTTTTCAAAATGTGTATTATTAGAGGTTTGTTCTAGCGATCTGCACGGTTAAATTAAATGTTGATGTATTTTGCAATAAGACGGACACAATTTCCATGGGATCGCCCATGGTACCATTGTTCGTGCATTAGTTTAATTTTTTTAAATATTTCTTTATATATAAATCGCCTATAGGATAGACCCAGTAAAGCATGGCCATTCTCGTCACTGTGTGAATAGCTACTCAAGTCAATTCGAAGTGAACGCGGTAAGAAAATAAGTATAGCCAATGAAATGGCTTACAACGGGTGATGCATTGTTTTGTTCTAGGACTGTGTGGCATAATAATCCCTACGCTCTTGCGTTGTTACCATTACAGTGCAGACAGACTGGAATGTGAACTTACAAGCCCTCTTTGTGTATTGTACCATTTCTTCTTATCACATCAAAATACTGAGCGTCACAGTATTGGTTCGCGTTTTCAAGCTGACCATTTTTTTATATCTTACTTAAACATTTTAACATAAACACTCACACTCACATCGGTAGAGTCAGAACAGACGTGTTACAGTATTGAGGGGCATGCTATCTTTTTTTCTTTTCAAACTAATAAATTTGGGGTTTGTATGAAGTAAAGAACCGAAAGTACAATGAACCTCAAGGATGATGACCCAATCTGTCTGTCTATTGATGCGTGTATTTACTTAAGAAGAAATATGACCTCTAAAACACAAAGAGATACGGCAAGCGTGATTAGAATGAACTCAACGATGTTTTCCTTCACGCCCGTGTAATTTAGAGTTTCAATCCTCTTTCAAGACAAATTTGGTCTCCTTTTGTAGGGCTTGAAATAATAAAAAAAATTGAAAAATCTTAAGCACTTTGCTATAGATAATTTCATCAACAGACTAAACAACATAAATACCGTTACAACACTAGAAAGCCTTAAATCTTCTATCAAAAAGAAATGCATCAAAAAATTAAAGATTAACGATAACTAACCAATGAAACCGAATTTAACAAAGGCAATGACATGTGAAGAAATGTCTCTCACTTTGGAAAGGTAGGCGAATGTAATCCGTCATGCACCATCAACTTGAAAAAATTATAAACAGAGAGAAATCTGAATTCAAAATTCATTTTAAAAAAAAAATTGTTTCGTTTCTTTTTTCTTTTTTGGAACAAATCTAAGCACTAATATAGAGTGGAAAAGAGAAAATGCACATAAAAGCTTTGATATTTCTGACAAAATGAGGGGATATTCCTAACGTTTATAATCACCTATATATGCTTGGACTTGTCTGTGACTTATCCACAAAACAAGATGTACATATTTCCGGTCAAGCTGCAAGTGTGTGCGTGTTTTGGAAAATGGTAAAAATTGGATGTACAATTTTCTCGTGACACTTATAAAGTGAAGAGTCTGTGCAAGTGTCAAAAGCCAAAGTCATATAAGTTTTGTATTTTGTACGGCTTGTAAAGATTTCCACTTAAGAAAATGTGAAGTATCACAAGTTATTATCACAAACAGAAGTGGAACATAGGGTCTTGCAAGAAAGAAAATAACCCAGACTGTTGGTGTCATCAAGAGTGCTAGAGACGGTACCCGAACTTGCTTGCTTGCTTACTTGAATTAAAGTGATTTTCGCTCCAATGGAGCATGTATCACTGGTTTAATCACGCACCGCGTGATTTTTAATTACTCCCGGGGAAGGAAAGAGAGCCTCATCCCCCAGGCTTTTATGTACTCACAGACTACTTTTAAATTTAGCCACTCAAGGTGTAGGACTAACTAGTCCTTAACAACCTGACGGAAAGGCTTTAAACATGAGTGGGAATAGTCTCACCACACACTCATTTTTCTTAGTTGGTTTGAAATGCCTCAGGTGTCAACCCGAGCAGTATGTAAAGCCCGCTACGTTTGGTCGGTAGCGATAACGTCACATTAGGACACATGGGCGTGTGGCAGGTGGAAATCGTTCCACATTCTGCCACGTGTACGATGTCCAAGCGTGGTAAAGGAGGAAAAAAGGTGCTCAGCAAGCCAGCGATGGATGTTAAGTACTCCCCAAAACGCCAGCCCATACCTATTTCAAATCAAGTCCCGTTTTTGGTAATGGACAATAAAAAGTACCAATAATGTGTTTTCCACCTGTGCAATTAGTTCAAATCTAACGAGTCTGTTAAATTTCCTACTTCCTAACGTATCTATCTAATATTAGTACTTAGTATACATAAAAATAATCATGCTGGTTTTATTTAAATTAATATGTCTAAGCGACATATACCAGTTTTGTCACTGTTAGGTTTGACAAATTAAGTTTGTTGCGGTGTTCCAATGGGTCAAGTTTGTTTCGAGAATAGTTTAGTCAAGGAGGGATACCAAGCCAAATATGGTTCCCTATTTAATAAAAGGCAATCTTTTGCAGCCCTAAACAGGGCTGTTTTTTCTGCTAGAAGGTACCACGTCTGTCTTTCGCCCTCACGATCTTTCCCGCACTCCTAGTCTCATGATTCTTGATATCAGGAAATGCGTAGCCATGATGGGCGACAATGTAAGCAGCGGCTTCTACCAGTTGACTGAGGGGGT
Source organism: Sinohyriopsis cumingii (assembly GCA_028554795.2). NCBI lineage: Eukaryota > Metazoa > Mollusca > Bivalvia > Unionida > Unionidae > Sinohyriopsis > Sinohyriopsis cumingii. Next base: position 24,826,910 of record CM068836.1, on the reverse strand, counting down.
ATCCAGTGTAGGCTTGTCTGTAGAATTGGGGGAGAACTCTGACCCCAAATCCCCATTGAGAAGGTCTTGGTTTAAAGGTGTCTAGAGATTTGTAGGCAACGTATTGTATGGCTCTTATACACTGTCTTGCTTTGTTGACGTCATACAATACTTGATCTAGCCCCATTTCGGTGTACTTCTCAACGAGGGTCAGCGTCCCCCTCCTCCTCCTCAACCGCCTCTATTTCCTCTTCTGGTTCTGATACTAATTCTTCAGTTGAGGTAGATAGTTTCAAATCCGCTGCTGTGATGTCTGTTGCTGTTATTGTTGTTGTGGTGGTTATTTCAGCTGGGATTGCCTGTAGTATCGGAGTGAGAGAAGAACTTAGTGCCTCTGATAACTGAGTCTGAGTTTGCCATACCGTTTGTCTAACATAATTGGCCCTTTGTTTGAGGTAACTTGACCGTGTAACAGCACAAAGTGTTGTTGGGAAACACCTCCATAGAACTGTCACTGGGTAAGGTTAAGTAAAATTGGTTGTTATTGTTCATAATTCCAGTGTTCTGTGACTGTCCGAGGGGTTACTGGAAGTCAGAGGCGTGTCTCCGCCCAAAATGGGGTTGTTGTTGTTGTTGTTAGAGTGGTGACTGACACTGGACGCAAGATTCCCGTTCTTCCCGTTCGAGGAGAATTTCATGAAGGGATTGGGAAGCAGGTAACCGATGCAAATGCTCAGTAAAATCGTGCACAATTGTTTGTCTCCTTGTTGCAAACTCAAATTGGCAATGGCTGCCCCGATGACACAATACACCACGAAGATTTGGCAGAAAAAGACGATTTAGGCACACGTTCTGCACACCACACCCACAAGGGTTGTTTTTGCAAATCTTGCAGAGAAGAACTGGGTGAAGGAGTGATCGCAGTAGCTGAATCTGTGTGAAAGGGCATGATGGTCACTTCTTCTAAAAGAGAATAGACCAGAAAGAAAACGTAAGTATCTCTTGGTCTTGACATTGTATAATAATGATGGCGTGTTTTGTTTTTACTCACACTTTATGAAATTGTGTTCTTTCACCTCTCTCTATCCCTCTGGATCATGTTTTAGTTAGAATTGAAATGGAAGGATGTTTTCCTTCACGCACGCTCTTTAGCCATGCAAGTCGGTAAACAATAGTCAGTCTATTCATCCATCATTTTGTGTCTTGATGTTTCCTAAATCACACACTGATGCCATAAAATAACGCGTTAAATGGGTTTTGTAGTGTTGGGGGTGGGGTGTAGGTGTTTGGCAGAGTTGGTCATTGCAGGTGAGGGCTAAGGTGCTTTCAAAAAACTTTTTCTTCTTCACTCTGTGTTGATGGAATATAATGGGTTATTTTCTTCACTCTTTGTTGATAGTATATATAAAGGGCTATTTCTTCACTCCGTGTGGATAGTGTATAATGGTTTTCTTCTTCTTCTCTCTGTGGTGTGCGTGTGTGTGTGTGTGTGTGTGTGTTCGCGTACGTTGTGTAGATCGTATATTTGGTTGTTTTTTTCTTCTTCCTCCCGAGTGTGGATAGTATATTTGGGGTTTGTATGCGTTAGCGACGTTGTGTGGATAGCATATTTGGGGTTTGTATGCGTTAGCGACGTTGTGTGGATAGCATATTTGGGGTTTGTATGAGTTAGCGACGTTGTGTGGATAGCATATTTGGGGTTTGTATGCGTTAGCGACGTTGTGTGGATAGTATATTTGGGAATTGTATGCGTTCGGGTACGTTTGTATGGAAAGTATATTTGGGGTTTGTATGCGTTCGCGTACGTTTGTATGGATAGTATATTTTGGGGTTTGTATGCGTTAGCGACGTTGTGTGGATAGTATATTTGGGGTTCGCATGCGTTCGCGTACGTTTGTGTGGATAGTATATTTGGGGTTTGTATGCGTTCGGGTACGTTTGTATGGATAGTATATTTTGGGGTTTGTATGAGTGAGCGACTTTGTGTGGATAGTATATTTGGGGTTTGTATGCGTTTGCGTACGTTTGTGTGCATAGTATATTTGGGGTTTGTATGCGCTCGCGTACGTTTGTGTCGATAGTATATTTGGGATTTGTGCGCGTTAGCGACATTGTGTGGATAGTATATTTGGGGTTTATATGCGTTCGCGTACGTTTGTGTGGATAGTTTATTTGTGGTTTGTATTATCTCCCTTTTGTGTTGATAGTATATTTGGGGTTTGTTTTTTCCTCTTCCCTCTGTGTGTGTGTGTGTGTGTATGTGTGTGTGCGTGTATCTGCGCGCGTACGTTGTGTGTGTGTGTGTGTGTGTGTATTGGTCTCTGTTTGTCCCTATAAAACTCACTTTATCCCTATCAGATATGCTCTACCTACCTACCTGCAGTAGCGTGTATTCAGGTCAGCCACTTGCAACACTGTTGACATTTATCCCCTAGTGTTCAGTACAATGACGTCACTGACGCTGGCAATTTCGAGACTATAAATATGGACTTGGGGATTTCCACAGGTTGTAGCTATACATATGTACTAGAGTTCATAAACAGGAACGTCACTCAAGCTGAGGCTATAAAAAGATAGTGGGGTTTTCCAAAGGAATAACCCACAAGTTGTAGTATAAATAGATAGTGGGATTTCATAGGAATTTTAGCTGATTATAGCTATAAATAGATACATAGGTATTTATCCACGATCGTCACACAAGTTGCTATTGTAAGTAGTTACTAATTTTATCCATTTTAGTCTAAACCATTGTAATTTAATTTTCAGGGATATGTTTATTTTCCTTTAATTTCTGGGACAATTTCGTCATTTTAGCGTTACTTTTAGTCACATCCATTTTGTCGTTGAGCATTTCCGTGATTATAGCTATTTATAGCATCATTACAATTATGCAAATTTTTGAACACTCCAGCAAGATTTCAGGTCTTGGTAATGCTTTATATATAAATCTCACGCTTGTACTAGTGTATGTATGTCTCTGTCTCTGTTGTGTTTGACCCTCGACCATCATTGTCCCTAGACAGTCCCACCATGTTCAATTCCCCTTGACGCTATACAGACCCACCATGTTCAATTTCCATATGTTAAATTCCCCTTGAGGCTAGAGTTGCCCAAGACTTTTTCCCATGTTAGATTCCCTTGAGGCTATATCCCACAGGGGTTTACGTAATGTTAAATTTCCCATTGTCCCTAGACAGTCCCACGATCTATTCCCCATGTTAAATTTCCCATTGTCCCTAGACAGTCCCACGATCTATTCCCCATGTTAAATTTCCCATTGTCCCTAGACAGTCCCACGATCTATTCCCCATGTTAAATTCCCCTTGTCCCTAGACTGACCCAAAATAGATTCCCATGTTAATTTCCCGTTGTCGATATAGTGGCCCAGGGGTTTTCGTAATGTTAAATTTCCCATTGTCGCTATAGTGGCCCACCTTACTACTTATATATATGTGGATTTGCGTCCACTTAATAATGTACGTTGTATTATTGTTATAATCTTCACGTTGCAAAAGTGGAACGTTATAGGGCTTACTTAAAGGATGACATAAGTTGGATACTCTAATAAATATTGTTTTTACAATTTCTTACTGATAGGTTTAATCCTTCCCATTTCGCATCGCTTTTGTTATACACGTTATCATTTATTTTACTTATTCACTCGGATAATTATATCACGTAATGTAAAGACCTATAAAAATAAAGATAATAATTTGACGTTGACAAATATGTTCTAATAAACGTAACATTGTACAATATATATATATATATATATATATATATATATATATATATATATATATATATATATATATATATATATATATATATATAGAACAACTCACCCAGACTGGTCTGATATGCTCATAGAATAAGATGATCAGTTTTGATGTGTATAAATTATTATCTTTTTCTTCAATAGTCAAATATTCACCGGGGATGATTTAATCGAATTGTACTTAATGTGCAACATGCACAATTTATTTTGAACACTATCTTCGCTACATAATACGCTACTTAGAGGCCGTCCATTTAGTACGTAAGCATGGGGGGGGGGTTAACCCAAATACGTACACTCGCGTATGGGAGTGGGTTTTACTGATAATGTACGTACGCATAGAAAACGGGGAGGAAGCGTGAAACCTCGATAATAATTTGTGTAATACGTAACCTGTTCGACTGGGTTCAGTCGGCGTTTGAATTTTCGCGGACAAACTTATTAAAAATATACAGCTTATTTCTTTGATGCAGCCAGACTTTGAACGTCCTGGGACTATCCGTTTTATTATACACGTTAATATAATGAATCCTTGATCGTTTCTGCGTGGATTAAATATAGACCGTTCCATACAATTGTGTGTCTGTGTGTGTGTGTGTGGGGGGGGATGCCTCAAGTGTACGTACGCAGGTGGGGTGGGGTGGAGTGGTAAAATGTACGCATGTGTACAGGGAGGGGAGGGGTCAAGCTTTGCCAGATTTTTGCGTTCGTACTAAATGGATGGCCCCTTACTCTTTCTCGTTTTCTTTTATGAAAACAGCGAGGAGACCTGTTATAAGCTTGTCATAAGATTATGTTTGTCTTTCTAGAATGCCTACACCAAGACATACACAAAACCACACTATTCACATTACATTGAGTACGATTTAAATATAAACTGGCCAATGTACTGCAATAACATCTGCTGTTTTATGACCCCATGCCTCACTTTCTTATTTTTTCAAAATCTCATCAACATGCTGAAATGAATTATTTCTGCTCTACTATATGGTTTTGCTTATAAAGAGGAAGAAGTTGCAGGTTTGTATGCCACATAAGTAAAACGTTTTAATGATATGCATAGTATTATTGAATTATTGAAGAAAGCACCATGGAAAAGAAAATGACACTTAACGTTTTGGAAGAAATAAACACGATGAGGAAAGTTAAGAACGTTATTCTAGTCTGAATAAAAATATATGTTTTCCTTTCCCACTTCCGCAAGCACACATTTCGGCGTCCACAGTGTAGATTCATAGTGCCGTTGATAGTTGTATAATTTGATAATATTATATGTACGGCATTAGGGTGAAGGGCATGTATTAAGAACAAATAACAAACTAGCTAGAACATATTTGATGCTATGCGGCCTGACATTTTTTTGTTCATAGTAGTAACCATCCAAAAGACTATTTGTTACCTAAACATTTAGAAGTACTCTAAGGTGGAGTACTTTTTTCTCCTTAATTTGTATATGTTCAAGTATTGACATGCACTGTATTCCCATTTGTGAATATGCGCATGCGTGTCTACTCTCGTTTTCGAATGCAGATAATCAAAAGTATATTTTACCGTGTCTAATATTTTGATTCTTTCAGGAAGAAAGGGAGAAAAATGAAAGAGTAAGTGTTCATATATCTGCTCTCAGTAAATAAGTACAAAACATACATTGCTTAACGTTATTATATGATTGCAGAAACGCCTGTATTTATGAAAAGCAATTATTCGCCAACTATATTTTAACTACAAGCCTTATAGTTATTAATTTATTTTTCCTGCAGTTGCTTTCTTATTTAGACTACAATGTCTTAGTTATATTATATGCACCTTTTAGCGTACACAGAACAAAAAAAAGAGAAAACATAAACTGTAGAGAACGTACATTGGTTTGTCAGCCATTGTATTTGTTATTGTGATCAGCATCGCACTATATCAGTTATGGGAGATGATTCAAGTCACTGAAAATCTATATCGTTACTAGTTTGCGTCTAAACGTAAAACTATTCACTTTTAACTAAACTATATGAAATATAGTATGGCGCAAAAACTTCGCTGTTGTTTAAGTATGGCCTCTTAAAAACAAGCAAAGTAGATAACGTTAAATTTCAGAGAATTAAATACAAGACAACGCCTGTGTTACATTTCTGCAAACTAACACTAGATTGGAATACTCTATTCAACTAATAGTTTCGATTGTATTTGCATTTGTCAATATATGCAAATTGCCTATCCTCTCTTTTGGGAGGAAATAAGCGAAGTTTATATTACGGTTTCCAATATAACATTGAATATATTCTTTCAGGAAGAAAAAGAGATAAAAGAAAGAGTAAGTATTGATACCTCCGCTTTCAGCTAATAGGAACAAATTATGTATTGCACAAGGTTACTATATGATTGCTAAGAATCGTGCATTTCTTGCAATTAACTATTTGCCAAATTTATCTAACCATTCAACTACCGTGATATCATCAGTTCATGTCTTCTTCGTCTTTCCTGCACTTCGTGTCTTTAGTATATAGGCTCAAATGTTAATAAAAACCATTTCTGGTCTAATTATTTCATTCAGCTCGTACTTAGATATTTTTCTCTCTGAGTCAACTAACACCGAAGCACCATTATAATACATGTAGAGACCTCCTAGTGCGGAAGAGGTAAATTTACATTACAGGTGTGGAAGAGGTAAATTTACATTACAAGTGTGGAAGAGGTAAACTTACATTACAAGTGTGGAAGAGGTAAATTTACATTACAAGTGTGGAAGAATGGAAGAAGTTGCAGAATGTAGTTCCAAATCTCCAATAATTACTAAAATACGCATTAATGTACTGGAATATTTGCCTGAGACTACCTAAATATCGAATGTGGAATGATCCAAGTCTTCAGGCCTCCAAAGTGGATATCATCGTGTGGGTATAATTGTGTGGAACGATCTGAATGATGCAAATCCTTTTTATGTGATCTCATAAGAATTATAGTTAAGTATATAACTTAGCAAGGAACCATTATTTTCGGACCCATGATTCGTTTATCTGCTTTCATGTGTCGTGATTTTGGCGCGCTGGTCCGAAAAGGAAGTCAAATTTATTTAGCAGTTAAACACATTGCATACATAAAGAAACTGAAATTAAAATTTGAGCTGTTAGAATAAATATCAATAAATAATAAATCTGGCCGTGTTGTAAATGTTTCTCACATACACAGTATAATAATCGTCAATCGCCGGAGATGAAACTCAGATTGAAACATTCAACGTTTATCCAGAAGGACACGTAATCGTCTCTGGCGTTTGTGCTTATTTTTAGATCTGATTATTTACAAATGAGGTTGCATAATGTACGAAAAGCTGGCAGAGGATGTTAACGTCAGTACTAATTTAGCTCCACTTGTCAATGAATATCTACTTCAAAACGGTGTTATCGGACCCTCGCACACACTGATATATAACATTGATAAGGGTCAATTAGAAATGACCGCTCAAGTCACCCTAATGTGCCACTACCAACTTGAGGTCAACTTGGAATCATCATACGTGCAGGTGAAAATGCTATGGCATTCACTGCGACAGCGCATTCATAATCTCGCCTAGATTGCTTCTACATCGATGAGTTACCTTCCATGTTAATTATGTTAAGCAAACTTTGACTGGGCTCGCAGTAAAAGACAAACCTGGTCTTCAACAAAGACACTTGTTCGGGTAATAGTTACTGGGCAAAAAACGATTATTTGATACAAAGGGTGACGGCGTAATATGCTTTTTTACAGATGAAAAGGGTGCTGAGTAAGTAGATTCCACTATGGTCCGAAATTTAGATATTCCCGAGGCAGTTGTTTTTAAAAACAAATAAAAGTATGACAAGTTTGGAAGTAACAAGGGGTATTTGTTGTATAAATTCGTATGTGTATTGTGCTAACACCTGACCGGACAACGTCTGCCTGTAATGCAATTGAAATACGTGATTGTATTATTGATAAAAAATATGATGGATCATCAGTCTTACGTACATGAAAAAAATAATCGAAGCGGAACAACAGCTGCGAAATGAAATTACTAAGAAATTGCTGATCGGGTTATACAAACACGCGTTTTTGATAGTGGATGCTATTTGCGGTTTTGCAGCAAATGTTGGTCCTGGTGTGACTGGAATCACGACAACATCAACCAGTGTAAGTGCACCGATAGGTATTGTTGTTGTAGCTATGTCAATAACAACTGTTTTTTTTATTTCTGGTGGCGCGAGCAAATTAAGTTCGATGCATCAACATTCATGAACGTGTATCTATTCCGAATTACTTGCGGCTACACAGAGCTGTATCAACATGATCAGTGCATTGGACTCGGTAGCAACAGAGAATAAACTTTTACGTGAAGCTGTGTTTGAGACTGTGCTGGCAGAATGCAAGAGCACAGATAATTACTATCACAAGTACGAAACACCGCGGATTTACAGCGCGGATTTACAGAAAGTATAAGTCAAATAAAAACAAAGAAGGAACATTTATTAATCGATTCTATATACTTGCCTGTCTGAATACACTTTATGCGGGATTTTTCTTTCCACAATTACTGCAGACTAGAGTAGTATGATAATGGGGCGTTTGAACCTTTGTTTTTTTATTTTTGGTCAACTGACATCAGTAGAAGACTCTAACCCGGTCGCTGGCACACTTACATAACGTGTGTGCGTACAACCCCCGCGAGACTAAGTTAAAAGAGATCAAACATGTATAAATAGCGTTTGGGGCTAACTGTGTCATGCTGGGTAGAGGCAATGACGGGTTTCAGTTGGCCAGTAGATTGCAAAATTGAATTTAGATTTCTTAAACATTCTCCTTGCTTGGTTTTGCCCCGAGAATTATGCAATATGTGGCTAGCAACACATTCGACAGAAGATCACAATATGGACCGTAGTTATTGTCCCTTTTATATATATATATATATATATATATATATATATATATATATATATATATATATATATATATATATATATATATATATATATAGCACTCTGGTAACTCTTGAGATTATCTGGTTCATAGTACCAATTACCAATCATCTGTTTTAATTCTGGTTTCATCGACGTGACCAGGTTGGCATCATTATAGGTACTTAAAATACACTTTTTCTTAGTACTTTGTGTAAGAATTAAATACAAACTGTCTGTGTGTGATTTGGATTTCTAACGTAGCTTTATAAAAATTCAGTCATATTGGAAGGCGGAAGGTCTAACCACTTTGGACACCGGAGCGGTCACAACATAAACTGTCCATTTTTACCAATGTGCTGAAATAGCCATTCCACTTGTATGCCTCCATCCTTGACTTGTAGTTTCCATCCTCTTTTTTTTCACAACGTAGTCGCCATAAAGGAAATAATCATTTCTGCTATATTATATGATGTAGGAACTGGCGAAATTGTAAGATTTTGGTAATAATAAAATAAAATCTTCAAGTGTATGAATTACATTTTTAAAGTATTGAAGTGACAATTCATTGATTTGGGAAAGAACATGAAGGATAATGTTTACCAAGAAGTAAAAAGATGAGCATCTCTGAGAACTTTTTACTATTCTGAAAAGAAATATCCAAGTTCTCTGCAATCATTTCTGAAAACACTTTACTGCGTCCAGGGTACGGTTTATTATGCTATGGGCCCAAGTAACCATTGGGAGATAGGTGGGTATATACTACTAGAGGCAGATTTGAGAGCGAAAGGAGTGAGATAAGAATACAACTGTAGAAAGTGTAGATGTGATCAAGGGTTGTCTGCCATTTTATATGTTTGTTTCAGTCATTATATATTTTACCTAAACAACACAAGTACTGTCTGGTGGAAAACTTTAACTTCGTTAATAAGTCTCCTCAGTATAGAGAAATGAAAGACAATATGAAATTCAGAGATATAAATGCAAGACAATCCATATAGATCTGCAACTGGATCCGCACTAAATAGTCCCTATGTGAGGAATCAAAACAAAAAGTGTTCGATACAATATTAAAGGCTTTTATGCAAATTGAACTCGATTAATTGAAAGATAAAAACTTAACCGCAAAAAACAAAATATAATATTTGGCGAAATACAGCAAATTTGGTAAAGATGCCAAACGAAATTTATGTTTTATCCCAAGATTGGCGATCCGTTGATAATTATGCTGAAAGGCAAGAAATTACGGTCGCTGTCGGGGGAAAACTATATACAAAGATCAGTATGTTCTAGAAGAGTTGTATAAAGTATTTCGTCAAGAATGCCACACGATGCAAACGCGCGAACACACATACACAGCAACAATATCACAGGTGGAAAAAAAATTATCAAATATTTTGTCCGAGCTGATCCCTTAAATTTACCATTAATTGTCTGTGACGCTATCACAGATCATCCCGATTTTTGTTCCATTCACAAGTGGGGTATCTTATATGTCACAAGTATCGCTGAGTAGTTTATGCTACGGGAATCGCAAGTAATACATTCTTCATTGATGAAATTTCGAAGTCACATCGCGAGGATCGAAATCAGTGTTGCCTCCGCCTTTAAAATAGCCGGTGCTGAAATGCATGCAAAAATCTAGAGGAAATACATGTACAACAAGATCATGTACGTATCTGTAGAGAAGGAACTACAAACATCGAATACACATTTAAAACCGATGTAGCTCCACAGGATAATAAAATGGCATACATATATAGAACTGATGATGTGACATTGTGGAGCAGTATCGCGAGTATATTTCGTTCCATTACAAATATTGTCTAAGGACACAACCGGTAGTGTGTGTTATTGTTTTGTCCTGGGCAATAAGGATTCTAGTCAAAACAATTAGCTCCTAAAAGATGATATCAACTCGAATTCAAACCCGACGCCACCTAAAATCCCTGTGATACAAATTATAAACATGGCTAAAAATTATGTGTTTGCGCTCAAATAATTATTGCTAAAATTAGTTGTGTTTGCCATGAATTCTCCTCCGATTAAAATTGGCGCTCTAGTTTCAAAGTTTTTGCAATTGGCAGATATCGGAGTCGTTGTCGATAATATAGTCGCGGCGTTAATTATCGCGATCGCAGCAGGATGTGCCGCGATGAAATTATATCGCAATTAACAACAAAAGTCGACGTCGTTAACGCAGAAAAAATTACAAACACGGATACGTAAGCGATGGAGATATAAAACATCTTAATGTGCCAAGATCTGGATGATCAGTAAGTTGCGACACTAATATTGGAGGTGGCGGTGGCTGTTCCAGTGGTGGCACCATTTCTAGGTAACCTTTAATGCGGATTCGTTTCCGGTATATGCTTCACGTTGCAGATTCATTCGTCACTTCGGTAACTGTAGATTAAATAACAGCTCATGGGAATCACATGCAGATTTTCTGAAATGTATAGATCTAATGTCAGATGTAGTTGTTCCATGAAGGATAAGAATGTTTGCTGTGCTGTCTACAGTGGTTGGATTCCTGTAATTGATTTGTGCCTCGAGATCAACACATTTTAATACTGAGCGTTAGATTCTGTGTATGAAAGGCATCAATTAGTTTTCCCGACGGGATTATTAACAAACACGTAATAGTGAACGTTTTGTTAAATCAATCCACACTGGCGCCTGTTGTTGTTGTTGCAATAAAGTAAAAGAACACGTTATTGACGTCAAATGCACCCGTAAAACTAAACATCATGTCTTCGTGTAAGCAAATACGAAGTTAAATTGTCACTTTGTAAACAACTTAAATCTCGACAACAAAATAATTGTATTTGGAGGAATAATTTGACAAGCGCGATAACAATCATTATAATTCTCAGAGACCAAAGCTGGAATATATTTTTGGGAAATAGGATGCTATTGAAATCTAGGACATTTGATACATTCGCGTGATCGTGCCTGTGACATCGTGAACGTGGAGTTCACGATAGCGTTTGTCTTCGCTCGTTTAGTTTCGGTGACTCACAAAACGGCATTTCTCGCTATTGGCTTGTCAAATTATTATTGAATCGAGGATCAAAGCGTCACTGCTCCAATCATCGTTACGATCATTCTTTCGGGTTATTACAACGTAGCTACATTTATCGCGCAGACGCAACTTCTCTTTTTAAAATAAGAATAGGTTTAATAACGATCATGATGCAATTATGATGTGATTGTCCCCACGGGTTTACTATCTTGTTGTGATCGATTAAATGCGTAACTATGTAGATAATACAGACTTGACGTGGGAACGATGGATGGGCCGTTCGGAATGAACAATGAAATAACCACAAATATACCAATACTATAGTTGGAAGCCAGTGTGGAAGGTAAATCATACACGGATCAAAATAAATCAACATCATTGTTAGTCACGGCGACTGACTCTAATTAGATGTCGTGTCCCCATGACGCGTGTTATTGTCTGGTCAGAATCTATTCGTCCTTGTTACAACCCTGATATTTTAAGACTATCAAGCCTCAACATTGTTGCCACTAACCGCAGCAACTATCACAAAGGCGATTAATGTCGGTAAGAAACCTTCAACGAATTGAACACATCCAGTTGCGATTGATGACGTTGTGAAAAAAATTATACCATTGGGTAAGTATTAATTTATCTCCACTCAGTCAATACAAAATTGGTTCTTTATTTCACAAGGAACTTGTCCTATTATTACGAAGCGTACACGCCTAAAAACTAGATACGCATACAATTTAAAGTACTATTTATAAAGTTACATTTTTATCATTTTCACTAGTCAAGGTTCCGATGTGTTCACCGTATCTACACATTGGCGGCTCATACAGATATTTCAGCGCTTTGTCCTAGTGCCATCTATTTGATTTCATGAGTTGTGTCCTTTAGTATGCAATGCTAATAACCAGTAGCGTGTAACAGCGGTGCATTGTACGTCGGCTAAAAGTAGTGGAGGCAAATGATTACAAAAGAATACTTTATAACTTTAATATCAAAAGTATGACTATAAGGCAGAGAGAAGTTAGTACATGTGCATATTAGGGAATGGATGTATTTGTACAAACACTGACCGGCAGTGGAACATTGCTTATTGATGAGTCCATTCTTCCTGTACACTCCACTTGTCTCGATCGTATAGGAACATCATTCAAGTTTGAACAACCTGATTCGCTGCATCGAATGAAATGCATAGATCAGAAACACTTAAATATTTGAACGATCTGCCAAGGTGTAGATAGGGCTAACACATCGGAACCTTGGTGTTTCATTGACATGCTCCTTTTTATTTAGAATGCGATGCTAATAATAGTTTTCATATAAGTTCAGATTATCCTAAAGGTTTACCTTATGTTATGAATTCCACTTATCAATTACCTAAACGCAAATCTAAATGCAGATTAATAATACCGGTAACATCAAATGACACACTTATTTGTGGTGGGGCATAATGACCATTTCTGGTTTATTCTTTCTAAACAGTTTAATAGAGCTTTCAAAATACAGTAGTACCACAGGTTATTTTAAAAAAAAGAAATCACACAATTTCTATTCTTAAACGCAGATGATAGTAGGATCACAAATCTTATAAAACTTTCTTTAACAATCGGAATCGTCAGACTTTTTACCAGTATATAAATTAAGAATGCCGAATGTGTTTACATCGTACTTCTTTCATCAATGGTTGGTAGTTTTCCTGACTCTACCATGAAAACATGGTTTATTGGCATATCTTCTATCATCTACTCTCACATTTACCCCAGTGTGGAAAGCACATAGTATGCACATATGTAACATTTAAACAGCATTCTACAAGTGTATTAGTTAACTCTCTCTCTCTTTCTCACTCTCTGTCTCTCTCTGAATATATATATTGTAAGATTTGGTAAAGTAACGTTAAATGTGTTGAATCAACAGATGTTCTCTGCTAACATTTAATGTCAATGGTTTCTTGTTGGTCTTTTGATTCTTTTCATTCAACACTGCATGTAATGTTTGATTGAAATAATGTCAACACTATTAAGTTCATACTGTACAAAGACATATTGAAACAAACTTGGTTATTCTCTTCAAAAACAAGCTGAAGGATGGAATATACATATTCAGGTATAATATGTACTTCCTGAAGCACTTTAGTTTTACGCATGCAGGAGGTTTGCCATTGTTTCGTTGAGGTCGCCACATTTGTGATATTTAACCTGCATTTCTGGTGAATGCAATTTTAATGTCATTACTTTAAGACAATCTGAAGTGTATGCTAGTATGAGAGAGAGAGAGAGAGAGAGAGAGAGAGAGGGGCATATAGACAGACCGACAGTTAACTTTTGTAACCTAGCATTGCAACTGTAAGTAAATTAACTGAATTTTCGGTTGCAATTTATCGAAAAATGACTTTATAAAAAAAATTACATAACGAATAGGAAAATTTTGTCCAATTTTCATATAATTGATAATGTTAATGATTGTTAGAAAATATGCTACGTCGTTCTGTGATGAAACTATGAGGAAATAAGTTAACTGTGTCGAAAGAAGACATTCTTCGATGCTTGATGAATATATTGGCCACATTTTTGAACTACAGTTCGGATCTTAGTCCACAGATCTTGCAGATTATCTTTTCAACGAATAAATGACACACTGTTAACAATATTATTGTCATAGCAGCAACAATCATATGAGTTTTTATTATACCGTTATTGACATTCTTTACGATTTGTAGTATGTTTTGTACTAATTTATTATGGCAATGACATTAATAGTCACTTCACTATAGACGTTATGCCTTGCATGGCTAGCACATTATATTTTGCATATTTCAATTTAACCTAAACGTGTAGAATTAGGTTACGTGTCTAACAAACACGTATATTTGATACGTTTCAGTTCATTAAGTATGCATTTAATTTTATCAAACTTCTAAATGTAATCATAGAAAAACACTTTTGCTAAGGAAATCAATTTGGACTGGAGGAGAAACTTACTGAATCAGTTGTTTTGAATGGCTTTACTAATCCAATATATTGCATATTTCTGTTGTGTTTAGTCTAATGGGATGGAAGCAAGAGTTAAGGCCCTTGAGGAAGAACTTTCCAGTACAAGAAAACAATATGAGGAAACCAAAGCTGATGTATGTCGGTATTTCAAACTTTCCTGTTTTCCCCTAGTCTCCATTCTCTGAAATTTTGGAACCTTTGTTTCATATGTTTTTTAAATATGCATATAAATGTTCAAATAAAAGTATGATAAACACGTAGCATACTTGAGTAACTGTTTCTAGAAATTCTCCTTGATAAACATACGGAATTTTCTGCACCCTTTATGCCAGGTAATTAAATGCAAAATAATATTGATTAGGATATAATAAATGCTTATATTAAATCTTGTGTATCATTTATGTGTCTACTTCATTTTAGAAATATGTATAAACGTGGTTACTGACCACCTGAATATTACCATGTACTGTCAGCGCTAAACGCCATACAAAGTTTGAATTAATACTGAAATCCACAAAATAGACAAGACAACACATTTTACAATAATAAATAAGTGTTTAAAAAATAAATTTTCACTGGCATACGGAAAGTTGTTTTTGTGAGCATACATAAATTAATTAAATTATCAGTTGTCACAAATTGTAATTTTGTAAACTATATTCGGATTTATATTTAAGCTGTACTGTATTGCCGCACACATCTTTATGATTTGTATTATCTGACAGTAATACTTCTACATAATGGCTCTCTTTGTTGAGGCAAAGCTATGGCTGAAACATAACATTACTCGTTACCTATACTAACTATAGACCATTACAAAAGGGTTGAAGCTGACGCAGGCGGAGAAGGAGATAGAGGTCCTCGGTAATCAGCATGCTGACGTTGTCCAGGTAACATTACTCGTGGCTTTTGGTGGTTTGTACTTGTGCTGTAATAATAACGATACACCTTTTTGTGCCAATAATAATTTTGTTCAATGTATCTTGGAGTATCTGTCAGGTCTTACAGGTTGAAACATGTCTTGATACTAGCAACGGTTTATGTGCTGTCATTGTGGCAGGACAGGCCACGTTTTGTCCAGGTTGCAAGGTGCTGACACTGGTAGTCATTTGTATCCTGTTACTGTGGTACTAACAGTCATTTTGGGTCCAAATTTCCATAAATGAAAATGCTTAAGCAAGGTAATTATTTTTGCATATACATGTACATGTGATTGCATCAGTGTATGTATGCATGATGTTAAAGATCCATGACGCTACTAAAAATAATTTGAAGACTGTCGTATGCTTTGTAGAAGTTCACTGTAGTTTAAGAATGTGTATCCACCATTGGTAGTGAGAATCAGGATTTAAGGATGGGACTGAAGAGATGAATGAATAAAAAGAGCCTTTGCATAAATTGTGTTGGGTTTGATGTAAAATATCAATTTGATAATTATGCCAATGATCACTGCCCCTTCTTTCTTGTGATTCTTAGCTGCATCTTTTAATGTCATGTGAGTTTTTGTTAACACTTTGATTTGGGATATTCAATATCTTGTACTGTTACCTTTGATGTTCATTTCTGTTTTTAAACTATTTTGGGATGAAAGATGCCAGTCTACTGGCACTTAAAATGGTTATTATATGATATGCATGATGATGTAGTCACAAGTATGTGCCTCAGATTCCGAAATACAATTAATGTGTTAATCAGAATCTTTGTGTTTTGCTCAACAAATGGGGTTTTGTAAGATTTGATTAAGTAACAATAAATGTGTTTAATCAATTGATGTTCTCAGCTAGCATTTAATGTCAATACTTTCTTGTTGGTATTTTGATTCTTTTCATTCAATATTGCAGGTAATGTGTGAATAAAATAATATTAACACTATTAAATTCTTACTGTACAAGGACATAATGAAACAAACTTGGTTGTTCTCTTCAAAACAAACCAAACGAATGGAAAATCCGTACTAAGCTATAATAAGTAGTCCATGAAGCACTTTAGTTTTACGGCTGCAGGAGGTTTGCCATTGTTTCGTAGAAGTCGCTGCATGTTTGATGTGTAATCTGTATATCTGGTTAATGCAATTTAGCGTCATTTGTTTAAGGCAACATGAAGTGTATGCATTTATAAGAGAGAGAGAAGGACAGACATAAAGACAGACAGACAGTGAACCTGTGTAACCTAGTATTGCAACTGTTAGTAAATTAATTGCATTTTCAGTCGCAGTTTGTCCAAAAATGATTTTATGAAACTAACATTCCATAACAAATAGGGAAATATTGTCCCCATTTTCATATAATTGATAATGTATATGATTATTATAAAATATTGGTCACGGTCTGTGAAGAACGTATGACGAAAGAAATTAACTGTGTCAAAAGATGGCTTTCTTCGATTCTTGATGAATATGTGTACCATATTTTTGAAATGCGATTCGTGATCTTAGTGCATAAGGCTTGCACATTACCTTTTCAACGAATAAAAGACACAGCGTTAACAACATTATTCTAATACCAGCAACAGTCATACTAGTTTATCTGATAGAACAAAGCGTTATTTACATTCTTTACGATTTGTACTATGTTTTGTATTATTGTATGATGGTAACGACGTTAATAGTCACTTCACAAGAGACCTTATGTCTTTCGTGCCTAGCAAAGTATATTTTGCATATCTCAATTTAAGCTAAACGTGTAGAATTAGGTTATGCATGTAACAAACACGTATATTTGATAATATTCAGTTCATTCAGTATGCATTTATGTTTGTCAAACTTCTAAATTGTAGTCATACAAAAACACTTTGCTAAGGAAAGAAATTTTGACTGATAGAGAAACGTACTGAATCAGTTGTTTCGAATGGCTTTACTAATCCAATATATTGCATGTTCCTGTTGTGTTTAGACTAATGGGATGAAAACAAGAATTAAGGCCCTTGAGGAAGAACTTTCCAATGCAAGAAAACAATATGAAGAAACCAAAGCTGATGTATGTCGGTATTTGAAACTTTACTGTTTTCCCCTATTCTCTAGTCTCTGAAATGTTGGAACCTTTGTTTCATAAACATTTGTTTTTCTATGAACATAACTGTTCAAATAAAAGTATGATAAACAAACACGTAGCATAATTGAGTAACTGTTTATAGAAATCATCCTTGATAAATATATGGAATTTTCTGCACCCTTTATTTCAGATAATTAAATGCAAAGTAATATTGATTAAGATATAATAGCTGTTTATATTAAATCTTGTGTATCATTTATGTGTCTACTTAATATAAGAAATATGTAAAAACGTGGTTACTAACCAACTGAATATTACCATGTACTGTCAGTGCTAAACGCCATACAAAGTTTGAATTAATACTTAAATCCACAAAATAGCAAGACAACATATTTGAGAATAATAAATAAGTGTCTAAAAAATAAATTTTCATTAGCATACGGATAGAGTCTTTTGTGTGATCATACATAAATTATTTAAATTATCATTGTGATAAATTGTAGTTCTGTAAACTTAATTCGGATTTATATTTAAGCAGTATTGTATTGCCGTATGAGTTGTATTATTTGACAATAATAATTATATACAATCGCTCTCTAATTTGATACAAAACTGTGGCTGAAACATAACATTGCTCATTACCTATACTAATTATAGGCCAATACAAAAGGCTTGAAGCTGACGCAGGCGGAGAAGGAGATAGAGGTCCTCCGTAATCAGATTGCTGCTCACGTTGCTCAGGTAACATTACTCGTGGCATGCGGTGGGTTGTACTTGTGCTGTAATAATAACGATACACTTTTTTGTGCCAATATAGATTTTGTTCAATGTATCTTGGGCTAACTGTCAGGTCTTACAGGTTGAAACATGTATTGATACAAGCAACGATTTATATGCTGTCATTGTAGCAGGACAGGCCACTTTTTGTTTAAAAGTTTTCGATCGGAAACATTCAGGTTGCAAAGTGTTGACACTGGTAATTATTTGTATCATGTTATTGTGGCACTAACAGTCATTTTGGGTCAAAATGTTCATAAACGAAAATGCTTAGACAGTGTAATTTATTTCCATATACATGTGCATGTGATTGCATCAGTGTATGTATGCATGATGTTATAGAACCAGTGCACTACTAAACATATTTGGAAGACTATCCTTTGCTTTTGAGAAGTTCACAGAAGTCTGAGAAGTCTGAGAATGTGTATCCACCACTGCTAGTGAGAATCAGCATTTGAGGATGGGACTGAAGAGAGGAATAAATACAAAAGAGCCTAAAAGTGTTATTCTTTGCATACAGTTTGTTTCGTTTGATGTGAAATACCAATTTGATCATTATGCCAAAGATCATAGCCCCAAACCTTCTTCCTTGTGGTCCTTAACTGCATCTTTTAATGTCATGTGAATTTTTTTTTTAACACCATGATTAGAGAACTTCAATATATTGGCCTGTTCCTTTTTGTTGTTGTTTTCTGTTTGCTTTTGCTAAACATGTTTGCGTTGAGAGTGAAATATGCAAGTGCACTGGCACTGAAAATGGTTATTATAAGATATGCATGAAGCTGTATTCTCAAGTATGTGCCACATATTCAGAAATACAATTAATGACTGACGTGTCATAATGCTTTGTGTTTCCCTCGACAAAGGAATGTTTTGGCAAGATTGGAGCCAGAAATGTTAAATATTTTGAATTAATAGATGCTTTGTGCTAACTTTTAATGTAAAAGGTTCATGTTGGTATTTTAATTCGTTTCATTCAACATTGCATGGAATATTTGATTGAAATAATATCTACACAATTCATATCAGACTCTACAATATTATAATGAATCAAGCTTAGTTATTCTCTTCAAACAAATTTGATGGAAAATCAGTACTCAGCTATACTATGAACTCCATGAACTTGTTCAGTATTACAGCTGCAGGAGGATTGCCGTTGTTTCGTATAAGTAGCTGCATTTATCACATGTAACCCGCATTTATCACATGTAACCCGCATTTCCTGTGGAAGTAGTTTTAGTGTCCTTAGTTCTGTGTAACTTAAGACAATACGAAGTGTATGAATGTATGAAAGAGAGAGAGAGAGACAGACAGAAAGACAGACAGTGAACTTGTACAACCTAATATTGCAACTGTAAGCACATTCACTGCATTTGCAGCCACAATTTATCGGAAAATGATTTTATAAAATGAACATTGTATAACAAATAGGAAACTTTTGTATCAATTTTCATATAATTGATAATGTCTATGATTGTAAGAAAATATTTTGCCACCTACTGTGAAGATCAAATGAAGAAATACGTTAAGTGTATCGAAAGATGACATCCTCTAAGCTTGATCAATATGTTGACCGTATCTTTGAGATGCAGTTCAGGATCTTAGTGCATAGGGCTAGCACGTTACCATTTTCATCTAAAAAAATAAACGGTATGGACATTCTTGATACAATTTACATGTATTTTTCATACATGAAGATTGTATTAATACTTTTAATACATCGTTTTATTTTTTATAATCTGGTTATGATCTGTGTAATTATTTCCTGATTTTTTCATGATTCTGTAAGAGACAAACAGTGGATATTTTAATGGATTTTGTATTAATTGTTGAAGAAAAGATTACTCCATGCTAACTAAAAATGTAAAATTTCTTGTGCATCCATCGTTGTTTGATTTAATATCTTTCTTAATAAATATAGTGTACACACATTTAGTTAATACAAACATATAAATAATCTGAGGAATGTACACTTGTATAAAAAACCCATAGAAATCACAGTTATTATCAACAGTGGTGTATGCCTGTATGACATTACCTGCAGATAAAGGGCGGAAATTCATTTTGTCCTATAGTGCCTGGATAAAGTCATCATGACACATCACTGTGATAAATACATTTCACCAACGCTTTGAGTATTGAATTGGTTTCAACTTTGTGGACTGATGTAATAGCGTTGAAACTGATGAGAGTTGTAACAGTGATAACTAGCCGAAAGGCCGGACTTTCCACTGAATCAACAAACTATTTGCATATGAAATGCAGTATAGATTTTATTTGATAAGTGGTTCTTAAAATTGCCCTAAATCAATAGACTTATTGATTAGTCAGTTTATCAGAAGCCATATGATATGCATCCCGATTCTCTAGCAGAGCATGTTGTGTGATCATCACACCGTTTATAATTAAATTGAACATTATTGATCCTGATTTAATTTTCTGGCATAACTTGGTCTACGCTAACTGTAGTTCGGCATGCATTTAAACTGTTATTACCTACCATGCTTGTTTGAAAATAAGGTGAGACTGATTGCAAACCCAGATCTGCCAGCACATAATGTGATAGCTGATCTGGATGTGGGCTATTTATGAGTCATCATTGAAACAAACAGCATAGATCCTAATCTGTCAGCTCACTATGCAAATTCAGAATTTGTATTGTTTGCTGTTGCACTCCACTTTATGGAGGTAAAATATGGTGTCCAATGGATTGAAAATGATTGATCTGACATGTATCCATGCTCAATCTTTGTTACCACATTGCACACACAAGCAAAAAGAAATAGAAAAATATGTCCTCTTTAAGTCAAAAATGCAAGTGTATGTATCCCATAAATTTGCTTTATGATTCTTTAATGTGTATAGTAATCACAAACTGTTCCATGAATGTAATGCACCTTTTTACCCCTAATCTTTCAGTTCATGTATTGTACATGTTTTTTATTTAGAATTAAATGTCCACAGCACCGCCTCAGATCACAATAGGTCATTCACAATAGGTCATTCCAATACTTTAGTTAAGCGTATAATGAGATAATATTACATTTCTGCCAAATAACGCCTGAAAAATTTGTACTACAGTTCTAAATTTGGTATAAGAAAAAATGATGATGCAACTTGGTATTAAAGTGCGATTCAATACTCGAAGGTGCAGATTATATTTCTAGTTTCCTTGCCGTTACTGAAGTAACGAATAGAGTATCGACATTATTGATTGAATAGATACATATCAAAGCTTCCAAAGGCTTCAAAGCCCTTTTATTTGACCAATTACGATCCCACGAAGTCGTCCATATGCATCTTTTATCTTGATGCCAACAAGCTCTATAATTGGGCCTTGTCACAAACCCTTCCCACAGGCGGATTTCACTTGATCACCGGAGAACAATTCCTTTAAGAAAATCGAACAGGATTCGACGATGAAGTAGGCTATTTCGTCGAGGTCGATCTCGTTTGTCTAGACCATCTCTACGCTGCTCACAACGATTATCCATTCTGCACTGAACGATTTCTTATCGATAACGAAATGCTGTCTCGGGAACAGTGAGATAAAAAATAGTTCAGTCTGGGAGACAACAAAGTGAGAAAAAAACGTGTGCCCATTCTCGTGGATAAAAACATGTACATTTTGGATCATCGTCTTCTCGAAAAGCTATCCAGAACCGGATATTGCCCCATAAAATTCATCGCAATCTCAAGTTTCAACAGTCCCCGCAGATGAAAACCTACATCAACCTGAACACGAAACAACGGGCAAAACCACCACAGACTTCTGTAAAACATTTATTCAAATTTATGAACACCAGCGTCTTCAAGAAAAAAAAAAAAACATGGGAAACGCTCGACATCGGCAAAAGAATTGAATTGTTAACAGCCTATGATGCCATTCTCCACATCAAAATATTTGATGAAGATCTCGTCACCATCGAATGCAGAAACAAAACAATCCCAAGCTCGATAATCTCATCTACGTCGACGCGGCCATTCTCGATCTCTCCAAAATACTCATGCACAAGTTTCTTTGTGATTTTATCAAAAACAAATATGGAGATCGGGCTACTTAGCTCATGACTGATCCAGACTTGCATGTGCATAAAATTCACACCGAAGATTTGTAGCAAGACATGTTCGACCACAAATAACTTGTCGATCTCAGCGACTATCCCACACATAGATCTTTCCTCTGCGACAATAGCGAAAAAGTCCGAGGAAAGTTCAAAAAGTGTAGAGGTTATCGGTCTTCGATCCAAAATGTACCGCATCGCTCTTGGCGATGGCACCTTAAAGAAAAAAGCTAACGGTGTAAAATAAAATGTTGTCGTTAAAATCGCCAGGATCTATCACTACAGACAAGTACTACAAAGTTATCTACACTATTGCACCATGAGGACATTCAAATCCCATAGACATCATATCTTTACGCACTCATTACCATAAAAGGACTTTGCCCCTTTGATTATAACCGATACTCCACCGATGGCATTCACCGATTCGCCATCGGACACATAAATGCACATAACAAACGATAAAATATTTAATATACACTCTGACACAGAAAACACACTCTCGCGCACAAAATAAACAAACAACTGTGCCAGAAACCCCGACACGCTGGTTGTATATATCAAGGGGGCATCGCTCAGTTTGTGCACGGAGGAAAAAAGTGAGCTAGGACCTTCATGAAACTACTAATGCAGTGTTTTACGTTTACAAGTGTGAATACGTTCTCAGTCACTAAGTGTACACAGTGAGTTTTACCGACCACCGAATTATCGTACTCGTTTCAAAAAGTGCATGATATGCTTTGTTACTTATTGATTATTCGGTACTTACCATTCCATGCTTTATGGAGATATTGACAGAAAACTTTACCCAGATACATAATGTGACTCGGCGTGGTTGATATTGGTCAATACAAAAAGAAGTGAATGTAGTTAAGTAACCTGCTTCGGAGTCTCAACTTTAAGTGTTTAAATACACACAACGTTTGCACAATAGATTATCGTTAATATACCACGAGATATTTGTGTTGTGTTCAAGACAACTAGGTTGTTAATTCAACGTCATGGCCTCAACAACAAAAAATATATTTGTAGCTTATGTACGTGTCCAGATTATATTGTTTGAAAGTACAAAAACAGCGTTTAAACTAATCTTATTTAATGTATACACAATGATTAGACGAGGTGTTGCAATTTTTTCAACTATTTCTTAGGCATAACAACAACTTTGTCGATGATTTATTTTGTTACCAGTATCCTGCGTTCTACTGAATATGTTTTTGGATTTTATAGCGAAATGTCAACGCAACTATGCATCATCATTTATATATTTTGTGTCGTGTTCTGTATGGTCAAATCAATGGATCAAAGGTGAAGCCCACACAAGATACGACGTGTGCACTGTTTTTGTTGCTGCGAGACCAATTAAGATATAGGGACATTTAATAACTAGCAATGAGTTTATCTCTTGCAGTAACAATTTTCCAGTGAGAGTGTCGAGTTAGTATAAAGCGTTAATACTTCAAACTATAAGTAATTACTCTGAAGTATGTTCAATGAGATATTAAAACACACTGGGACATAAACTACTCCAATATTGAATCATTTGTCTAATTCTGCGTTTTAATCTGGCAGGCGTGCGTGGGTAAAAAGAATCATTTGTCAATAAATAAACAACTGTATTAAATGATCCCAACACTTATCAAGGCGTTCTACATATCGGTATGCTAAATAAGAACGTCAGCGCTAGCTTGAATAAAAAGACTGACTGCATGGCCAAGTAAAAGGGAGCTAACCTATGAAGCTCAAAATTGGTTTCCGAGAGGGTACTTTCGCATATTAACATGTTTAGTCTTCAAACGTTAGTCTATACATAGTTAAGCAGACCTGTTTTCAGATTATTTTGTCTTCTACTGAATTGTTTCAAGCCATTTGATTCGATTAATCTCTCATAGTGTTATTGATGTTTAGAGAAGTAGGATATCGAAGACAGTTGTACGTGGTATAGAATCAATTTATAATAATAGTTTTTGTGTACGTGTCTACGTTAATCAGCATAGCATTAAACACAGTGTATCTTTCTAATATAAGAAACATAAACGATTGCATTCTAAGTCCTTTAATGTTGAATCTATGTATTATTCGATTACCATATATATATATATATATATATATATATATATATATATATATATATATATATATATATTGACAATTTAGTATACTGACTGATGGTGATATTGCTAAATTTGCAGATACTGCCATAAATCTAGGAATTCAAGTTGTGGAGAAACAAGTTTCAAGATTAATATTGATTCAACTTAAAGTAATGCTAACATAAATGGAGGTATTCTGAATAATTATCTCTCCTATATATGCCATAGAACAAAATATGTGTGGTTATGAATATTAAAACCATAATGAAAATTTGCACAACAGATTTTGTACCAGTTATTCGAAATGGCCAAACAACAGGTTCTTTTTCTGCGTTCTCTACCTGTAAATGTGGCCGATATCCTGTTTATATTCCAGACTTTACAAATTGTTTTAGAAACCTGATAAACTGGACCAGAATGACCTATTATGCATACTCAGCATAATGTTGCAAACTATGTAATAAAATCAACACGAACATTAAACCAATATGGAGTCCCAATCCTGATCCACTATCCCCATACTATTCACTAAAGGATACTTTATGATCTTCGTTCAAGAACTGCAATCTTTTATATCAACACCACATGTGTTTCTGTGTCCGGCGTGCCAAAAGAGACGGCGAGAGTTCGAAATTTGTGACATACGTATTTTTCATTTATATTGTATTTTTACTTCCTTTTTAATTTTTATGTTCAAACATTCTTTTAAACTCTTTGATCCCATTTTGTTGTTATCTTTTTCACTTTTCTTTTATTTTTCTATTGAAACTTTCTTTTTAACTCGCTCATTCAAGTGTTTAAAGTTGTCATTTTTAAAACTTTTTATTTGTATGCTGAAACTTTATTTTATGATTCGTCTGCCAAGCAAGCGGTCACGAGTTCGAAATTCGCGGCATCCCAGTCTTGTTATATTTTTTATTCTATTTTTTACATTTTTATGTTGAAACTTTCTTTGAAACTCTCTCTTCTCAATTTTCTGGTTTATTTTTACTTTGGTAATTTTACGTTGAAACATTATTTTATAATAAAGTCTGCCAAGGAAGACGTCGCGAGTTCAAAAATTGCGGCATTCCATTTTTTATATTGAAACTTTCTTTTATGACTAACTTCTGCCAAGCATAAGGTCCCGAGTTTTTATCACTCTTCAAAGAAGGATTATTGTCAAACCCTTGTCTAGTTCATATAGCTTTCTATATCGTGAATGTATTGCTTCGTAGGAAAAGGAAGTAGCAGCCTTCTTTCTGTAAACACGTACAAACGGACACTTTTATTGACTAATAAATCATAGCGTTTGTTTTAAGATGTGCCTATTATTATATGACATTATCCCCCCCATGTGTCCGTCTTGTTTCATTTTTGACCGTCTGGCCCAATACTTTACAAGATTTGAGATGATAACTAGTTGCTCTTTTTCTAAATGTATAATGTGAGTAACATTATTTGTTTTGTTTCACAATTCAAGGTCACACGAAGGAAAAAACAATCATAAAACTTATTCCCAAATGTGGAATACAATTTTAGAAATGTGTTACAAAGCGCAAATTGAGTTGATTCAAAATCTCTATGATCAGTACTCACAGCTGGGGGACGTGTATTTTACTGGTGATTTCAATGCAGTAGCTGAACCAGCCACTTTCAGAGATTACAAAGATAGAGTATTTCATGAGTTCTTGCGATATAATAATCTAGTGAGTGCTGGACATTTAATAATATGCACTGGTTCCCGCTATACGTTCACCCCAGCAAGAACGATGATTGATCATTTTGTACTGTCGGATCAATGCATAGGTAGATTACGAAGTGTGCACATTGTTTCAGATCACGAAGAGCACGCGATATCTGACCACCTCCCTATCCTTACTTCCCTTCGTACAGTGACCTGTGGGAGAGACTTCAGACAGTCTATGAAGAGAAACAACATAGCCTGGAATAAATTAAACGCTGATATCTTGAAAAACTATCAATCTGAGCTGGACCTTCGCCTGAAAACTTTAGATATAGATACTATTTCGGACAATGTTGATAGCTTTTACCAGCACATTGTTAATGCAATACAGCAGTCAAGCGACATCGCGCTTCCAAAGTCTAAATTCAATTATCATGCCAAACCATATTGGTCAAATGAACTCAAAGAAGCACATAAACTTCAAAGACAAGCTAGGTATACTTGGATAAATGAGGGAAGACCGAGGGGTAGTCAATTTAATTCTTACAGAGAATATAAAGATAAGAAGAGAGACTTTAGAAACGTTCAAAAACTGGCTGTGGAAAAATATATGGGGGAGGTGTATGAAGAAATTGAAAAAGCACATGAATGCGATGTAAGACACTTTTGGAAAATGATCAACATTAAGAGAGGGAACAATACAAATTTTTGTCAGGAACTATCAACTGATGGAGTTTGTGTCCGTGATGATGATTCCATCGCAAATGGCTTTGCTAGATACTATGAGGACATTCACACGCCGAATTTAAACCATAGTTTTGACGGAAACTTTTATGAATTTATAGAGAGAGAATTAAATCGGGGTCTACAGGACGAAGTAAGCCATATCGAGGCCTTACAGACCAGTATCAGTTTAAATGAAGTAAGAGAAATCATTAAAGGTCTAAAGAAATCAAAAGCATCGGGCCATGATCAAATTTGCAATGAACATTTGATCTATGGCAGCGACTACCTCATCGAGTGTATGACAATTTTATTTACTCGGATGATTGATCAATCTTACATGCCTGTAGATTGCAAAAAAGGGTTAGTAATACCACTGTACAAAGGTAACAGAAAATCAAAGAACTCCCTCGAAAGTTACAGGCCTGTTACTTTACTGCCTGTTATCTACAAAACCTTTGAGAAAATTATTCATGAACGTTTGGTAACTTGGCTCAAAGATACTAATTCTAGTATACCCAGTTCACAACAACATGGTTACCAAAAAGGTTTAGGCTGCACAACAGCGAGTTTTGTGCTGTTGCAATCAGTACAATATAACGTAAACATGGGTTCACGGGTTTTTGCTGCTTTTCTTGATACAAAAAAGGCATTTGATACCGTGTGGCACGAAGGACTGCTTTTTAAATTATTCACGTTGGGAGTTACGGGTAAATCCCTTTTGATATTTTTTAACATGTATACAAATTTACAGAGTAAAGTTCTTGTAAATGGGCAATTTTCAGATTGGTTCTCAATTGGCCAAGGAGTGAGACAAGGGGGTGTTTTGTCAACCCTGATGTACACAATATTTATAAATGACTTGCTGCTACAGTTAGAAAATAGTGGATTTGGAGCAAAGATTGGATCCTTAGCTGTGGGAAATCCAACCCTAGCTGATGATATTTCACTTTTGGCTATATATCCTAGCAATCTACAAAAGCTGTTAGATATAGCATACGACTACAGTAATAAGTGGCGATTCGAGCTTAGTGTTACAAAGTCATACATTATCATTTTCGGACCCCAATACAAGAATTTTATCAATATGAAATGGTATCTTGGCCCGTCATGTTTGCCGGTCACCGATTCGGCAACACACCTGGGTCACCGGATTAACTCAAAGCTGACGTCGCATGACGCAATACTCGATGCATGCAAGAAAGGGAAAAAATCTTTTCACGGTCTGTTTGGTATTGGCATTAAACCGAATGGTTTAAATCCTTTGGTTGCTGCAAATGTAATTAAAAAGGTAATTTTCCCTTCAATGTTTTATGGAAGTGAATTATGGTGTAACATTTCAAAAAGTGACCTCGCTTTATTGGATAAAACTCTGAGGTATTTTGCCAAACATTTACAAGGTTTTCCAATACATACAAGATCAGACATTGCCCTGGGAATGCTAGGATGGACATCAGCGCAGTCCGAAATTGATAGAAGAAAATTGATGTTTTTACACAGATTGTGTTTGATGCCTAACAATGTACATACTAAACGTGTGTTTAACGTTGCGTTATTTCACTTCATTCTGAGCGGATGCATGTCAAGCTGCGGGTTAATTTCAAATTTATATTATACCTCAAAGAAGTTTGACTTGCTCGGGTATCTAACTGATTATTTACATCATTCTGAAATTCCAGATAAACATAATTGGAAAGAAATTGTAAGGTCAAAAATTGTTGGTCTTGAAAATAGCCTCTGGAGAGTTCGTATGTCTAATCAAGCAGATTTTGATAGATTCTCTTCGATACACGAATACTTACGACCTGCCTCAGTGTGGCAGTCGGCTAAAACTAGACAACACACTAAGGTATTTACATATGTAGCTAAACTATGGGCTGCTGTTCCACAAACACAGCTTGATATGTGTATTAGATGTGGGAATGTTTATACAGACTTGAAACTTCATTGTTGTGTTAGTTGTCCTTATATGTCGAACTTTCGAAATTCTTTCTGGGATTTCCTTACTGATAAATTTCCCCTGAGCCTGCACATTACGTTATTTAATGCAGAAGATGAGCTGCAACTACAATATATTTTAGGTAAAAGGTTACCATCAGGAGTAATCGACAAAGAAAACTCCAAGCTATTCGTCCTGTATGCAGCATACTTTGTCATGCAGTGTGCAGCTATCTTCTGTAAATAAGGTACTGAAACTTGCAACTTATGAGTTGACGAACACTTTGTTGATTGATATTGTGTAAGAATTTGTATTCCAATATAGAATATTTTTTTTTTTTTTTTTTTTTATTTATTGATTGTATTCAGATGATTTATTCTTATATCATGTAATCTTCCATGGAAGGAAATAAAGATGATGATGATGATGATGGGCAACACTTTCTTATCATATTCAACAAAACATGCGTATCTTGAGTGTAACATAGTCCCGTCGTTGTTGAAATGCTGATGTCACAACAAGGAAAAGTTGACTTTGTGACCTTAGTTGTTGTCTAGGATATAATTGCTTTTAAGCACCAAAAACATGGAAATGAATAATATCTAAAAGTTTAGTATAAATGTACATACTATCTAGCCACCCTGGTGCAATTATATTTGAAAACACATCAGGTGAAAATCAAATTGGTGACCATGATTACTCTATAAATGGTAAATTGTCTGAAACTTATTGGGTTTCATAGATATTACATGGTCTAAAACACTCTACAGAACATGTGTTATATCTAAATGCGTGCTTAATGTGCCGCTGAAAATATGTCGGAGGTAGTCCAAATGTATCCGTTAGTTCTGCTAGTCCGCCAGTCAGCAAAAGGTGTTTGTTTTTGCTAATCCTTCTAACATACGAAACATCGGCCATAGACAAAATTACTATTATAACCACTCCTCCTGAATGGATGGTCGTATGAATATAAGTTGGTCCTAACGGTGCCATTTAGACATCGAATATGCATGTCAATGTGGCCAATCTGAAAATCTTGTTATCACTATTTCTCCTGAAGAATCAATGGTTATATCAGCAGGTAGAATGCACTGAAACACTTGTTTTGATGTTTAGCTGGTCGTAAATAAAAATAATGCCCATGCTGATTATAACATGTTTGCCGCAGTAGCCATCTTGGCAAGTTTTAATATAACTACTTATTCTGCATTTCTTTAAGTTCACATTCTGCTTTCACTAAAAGCTTTCGTACGATGTATTGTACATACGTACTAACTAGAAATGTTGTCAATCGGATATGAAGTATGGCACAATGACATCCATCTTGAAAATCGATGATTTACAATGACACTGAATGTGCTAATGTGCCAATAGTTTTGAATGTGTTTTTGTACCACCATGACCCAATTACGTAAATCTTTGAAGAAGTCGATTGTATTGCTTATTGTACAAATCGGGTGGTCATCGTTTCAGTCATTTTCGCCACTCTCCCGAAGATATCATTGCCATCCATTTGATCCGAACCGACGTCTGTTGGGACTAAAGTTCATCTCACAATTACGTGGATCGTATTTACTCTTCCGATGATAACACCCTTCAAAAGTTGTCGTTAGATTGTTGCCTTATCTTCAATTGTTATTACCAACCACGACAACAGTTATCACGCCATTACCGCGCGATTGGTTTATAAAACCAGCTGAGTAATATCGCACAGTGGATAAATATTCCAATATATAATCCCTCACTACCACCAATGATCTCAACATCATATTGTTTAGGATCTGTCGTGACATTAAATATCTTTTTGCCCACGAATACGGTCAGCAGAGCCTGCACCATTTTCGACAATGGGAGAAAATATACCAATCATTTTAGCACATAAGCTAAAGTCTCTTCACTTCGATCTCTGTGTTTTCGCTAGCTTCATTTTATATTAGTTTACTCGACCCGTTATTGCATATTGGGATAGTACCTAATTGGTTCTCGCGGCATTGGACAATTATCGCTGAAAAAAGTGACGTTGACGTAGCTCCCGCGCTGTAGTCGTTAAAATTAATTTTAGTACAACAACAACTACCGCAATTTTAAACGCTCCGATGATACATATTTATTTTCCGAGACGAACTTTATATCGTATAGCAGTGCCGGCGTCGCCACTGGTACTTTCTTTTATATTTCGCGTTTGGTGTTATTGTCGATGGCGACAGCAGCGGCGTCGGTGGTGACATTAGCAATGTCGGTGGTGTTTCTCGCGGAATCTCTTCCATGTATGAGCATCAGATGATTTAACATGTTGCCATGTAAGTACTCTAGCACAGTGCGGAACCAATATGGGCCCAACTTTAACAGCAAGATCACGTGACAGGTATCTCAACGTGGTCATATTACTTTATTACACCAAAGCCACATGATTTTTACGTATTGCATTATCAAACGAATTTTAATCTTTACAGTTAAACGTAACGACGAAAGATGTTTGTTCTTGCAAATATTTATGTAATTACCCAAACACTGATTTTAGCGTGTCTTGACGTAGATGTCAGCAATGAGAATACATTACGATGGACACGAATATATTTAATATTATGAATATTAGTATTTCTGTGGGATCCTATATAGCCGACTTTAAACTTTGTTATAACAGTGGCAAAATTGAATTTATTGGTATCTATATGACGCATCAGATGATCTCCAGCGTGACTTTAGCGATTAGTTTGCCAGTGGTGCACATAATACATATTTATATATTCGTCCTTGAAAATATTACACGCATTTTCACTTTCACCGGAACACCGGCAACCAATCACCATGGAGCAAGTTGCTGTAGCGACTGAACATTGTACTTTTGTCTTGTTTATTTTTTTTATTTATGATGCGATCAATCATAGCAGTGGGTAACCATATGCACACCAAGCCCGGTCTCCGCTAGTAGATGAGTGATCCTAACGTATGGATATTCTTCACGGATTCAAACGCATTGTGACATTTATTACATCTCGTATACGCTTAAGTGAAAGTCTTGCGTTAAGAGCACACATGCCGAAAATAGCATCAGCTCAACGTTTAGTAGAAGACGCCACACCTGAAGTGATAATATTCCGAGAGTACCCCGGAGTGGACATTGCTATGGACACTGATTCAGATATACAGCGTCTACTCGATCCAACAAGAGTCGAGTAGAGTTTCAAGGGAATGAATGGAAACAAAAGTTGTTCAGTACATTTCGATTAAATAGTTTACTTTCTTATGCATCTGCATGATTATAATATATGTATTACATATACTGCATGGTTATAATATATGTATTACAAATTCTGCATAGATATAGAAATAAAGGCTCTTATGTAAAATGAAATCAATTAATTGGATGATCTAATTGAATCGCGACACTGAACCTCAAAGTTTGAGAAATTCTGTAAATTCGGTACATATGCCAACCGGAATTTATATTTTATACTCAGATTGTGGAACAGTTCTAGATAGCTGTCTTGGAAAACAGAAAACCACAGTTGCTGTCCGTTAAAACTGTAAGGAAGATCAGGCGGTCGTAGAAGAGTTTTCTAACTTATTTCCTGAGTAATATGACATGACGACAACGCACAAACACGCATTCAAATCATTAATCTTAAATAATGCCAGATCTGATTCCGTGAATATACCAGGGTTTGTTGGCGACACTATTACAGATTATGCTGATTTTCCGTCGATGAGTTTGGCTGTTTATCTGTTAGAGGTATCGCGGATACGTTTATATTAAGGGAACTACAACTAATATATATTTTATCGGCGAACCTGCGAAGTGAAATACTGTGAAGTCAATTCTCAAGGATTGGTGCCTATATTACCACATATAAAATAGTCGATCTTGAAAACAGTGGATTGAGTGTTGAGTAAATGCAAGTGGAACGAGATTGTATAGGTACCCGTATAGAAGAAGTTACAGACATCAATGCCATGTTTCGAGTAGATATAATTCCATTATATGACACATTAGCAGAAAGATATGCCATGGATTACAAGCCTCCGCGTGACCGTTTCGCGATTATATTTCGTTCCCGAGACCAAATATATCAGAGGGAATAACGGTAGTCAGTTTTATCTTGATGGTAATAGGTATTCTGCCCGTGATACTATCGCCTAAAATGGCATCAGCCACAAAACGAACCAAAACGTGACCAGCAGTACCTGCCTCGACCTAGGCACCAACGATTTAATCCCAGGCACCTGTACCACCTACACCTGCATCATTAGAAACTGCACGGTAACTGTCTGCGTGGGAAAACGTTCACTCATGGTACACAGTCTCTTATTTTGGTTGCCCTGGGAGTTCGTCCAGGTACAATGGAAGCTATGGTGTCAAATTTGTTACAATGGCCGGTGCGGTTTTTGGAATAATAGCAGGTAATGTAGTCGTGGCGTTAATCATAGCGACCGAGCCAGGAAAAGCTAAGTTGAAATTATACCGAGATAAACAACAATGACGACCTATAATCGGCGAAATTATAAATGTGGTTATTGCAACAATGATGATGGTGATATATTTTAGCGCGGCCATATCTGTATCATAACTAAACCGTGACGCCCTTGACGGCGACGACTGTGGCATTGGTGAGCACGACTATCTTCGTAGCTCGACCGGTGCCGACAATGCTTGATGAGGAATCGTTTCCGATGGCGGTTTAGGGGACGCAGATGCATTCTTCACAAAGGTATCTGTGTAGATTAAATAGCACTACGTGAGAATCATAGGCAGTTTTTTTCCTATGTAAAAATCTAGTTTCATGTGAAGCTGTTACACAATGCATTTGAAGTTTTGCTGTCGTATTTTAAGGAATGATGTGAATGTGTTGATGAAATTGATGTCTGCCGGTAGATCAACATATTGTAGTCTCGATCGGGAGATTGTGTCTGTGAAATTCATACCTGCGATTAATATTACTGACGAGATCATAAGGTATACGGTGGTGTGTGCATTAACAGTTAGAATTAATTGTACACAATTTTCATAACTGTGTCCACTCGTGCGACCGCGAAACCATCACTTCATTTCCGGATCATTAGGCTATTGCGTGATGAAATCAAAGAATTCGTACTCGTTGACCAACATGGACGAGCCGCCTGTTTGGTGGGCGGGTACATGACCACTCACGGAGGGGTTTCAGTCGACATCAGAATAAGATCTGCATTCGCTAACCTCATGACTACTTCTCTGATTACGTCCGAGTCGCATTTTCATGTCTGTCTCAGGTTTAGCTCTCTCTCTCTCTCTCTCTCTCTCTCTCTCTCTCTCTCTCTCTATATATATATATATATATATATATATATATATATATATATATATATATATTCTATTGATAAGCAGATGATTGATAATTTTTGCTTAATTCACTTCTGTGTGATCCTGTTCACATATCTGGGCAATTTACTTTCATTTCGTTGTGAATTCTCATCAGTGTATAATAAACAGTAGATGGTAGTATTGATGTTGCCATCTGGGATCGTGTTGATGTTGAATGCGCATGTGAAACTACACGCCTTATAGTCGTGCATCAAAACACAACATGAAATTAATAACGAGCGAACGACATAAGCCTCGACAACAAATTAGGAAAATACCCAGTTTTGGCGATGTCATTGCTCGCAATCACCCTCGCGCTGGTATTAAGTGGTTTGTATCATTTTCTTCAGCTACGCATTGGCCGCATAGTCTATCGTGAAACTTGTCCCCGTCCACTGTCATCGTATGTCTATTTATGATTAATCTCATCCAGGTATGAGAACATGTTTCATTTGAGTCTGAACGGTGTGACATGGAGGGATCCTAGTGAATTATCTTTAACAATCGAAACTGTGTTGGCCACTTTAAAAACTTCTTTGAGGGGATTCGCTTATGTAGTTATTTTGTTGAATATACCCCTGGGTCTCTTTCTAGTATCAAACGGGCACTGTTCCGATCGTGGGTGTGAATTTTTCGGCGGGTTGTTTGAACATAGAGTAAACGACATAAGCCTCAACAACAAGTTAGGATAATACCCAGTTTCGGCAATGTCATTTCCCGCAATCATCCTTGCGCTGGTATTTACTGAATTATATCCTTTATCTGATCTACGAGAGTTCGTCTATCGACATGTACTTTTCAACTGATATGTTCTTGCTATTTGACTGAGAAAAAAAAAGCCTCCTAGAGGTAAATGATTTTAGTGGCGTAATACATTATCAAGCGCGATAACGATTCTCAATCGATATTGGGAAAGTACGAAGCGATTTCTCTTAGGGCCATTTCATACATTCGTGCGATGAATGCATATTCCTAACTGGCGATAACGTTTGTCATCGTACCATTGACTTCAGCAGTTGGATGTCGAGTAATACTCAGTCGAGTCATGATTGTATGGACACGTTTCTGACGTAGGATCCAATATGGATTTTTACAGTGGCAATTTCCCATTGCCTGCCAACGTTGGCATATTTTTCCCATTGCCTGCCAACGTTGGCATATTTTTCTGCAGCTACGCATTGACCTCATCGTGTATCGTGACATTTTCTCCGTCGACAGTCATCATATGTCTGTTTATGATAAATCGTATACGGGTAGGATAACATGTTTCTCCTGTGTCTGAACGACGTGATCTCGGGGGATCCAGTGAATTATATTTAACAATCAAAATTGTGTTGGCCACTTTAAAAATTTCTTTGAGCGCATTCGCTTATGTAGCTATTTTGTTGAATATACACTTGGGCCTCATTCGAGTAACAACCGGGCACTGCTCCCATCGTTGAAGTGAATATTTCCGCGGGTTGTTGGAACATATATACACATAAAAGGCAGGTACAACTACGCGTGTTACATTTCAAAGTGGTTACTAATGACCATACTTAGACTATGACAGCGACTGCCCCGCGTACATACAGCTATGTGGTTTATAAAGACCATAATGCGAATATGACATTGACTGTCCCTCGTAGATACAACTATGTAGGGCACATTTCAAAGTGGTTTATAAGACCATCATACGAATATAACATTGACAGCCTCCTCGGGTTTACTACTGCGGATTGCTGGTTTGCTGGTGAATTTGCATGGGTTGAACGAAACTATATTTATCTCTTTGAAATATATATATATATATATATATATATATATATATATATATATATATATATATATATATATATATATATATATATATACAGCATCACCTGGATTCAGAAATTATCTTCAAATACAAGTCCATCTCAATTAAATCAGTAATCTCGAGACTAGTCGCAGTTGGTTTTCTAATATATGCGTGATAACCATGGATGTACTTGTGGAAGTGTTCTGAAAGGAGCGACTTTATAACGGTATCAATCTTCGTGAGGTGTAGGCTAAGATTGCGTTATATTATCGAGTTCACGATATGATTTATTGCCGACAATGGAAATCATGTTCAATTTTTTCATCAAAGATATCTTGGAAATTTACCATAGTGATAAATGTATAATTATATCGATTATAAGTCTTTATGTTGGCACAATGGATGAGTCATTTGACACGAAAAAACAATATATTAACAAAAGTACCAATACTTCCTTTTCAAACCTACCTGGAAGGTAAATCATAAACTAATCTCTATATATCTACACTAGCGTTAGTCTCAGCAATTTACACATATTCGTCATCGTTCCCAAACACTCATCGGGAGTGCATTTATTGTATCGCACCGAAAGTCCTGCGACTCGTCGAAGGTACTTTGACGGTGGCGAATAACGCCGGTAATAAATGCATAAACGAATTTATCAAATCAAATCGCGATTGGTGACGCAACGACAATGAATATACGAATTCCCATTACTACAGTGTACCACAACTAGATATTACTATGTAATGTACACCTCGATTATCAGGGCCAAATACCCGACCGACAGTCCCTAAGATTTTAAAGAATGTTCATTCTACTTCAATGACATATACCTTAATTATCAACAGCGTTTCGTTGCCATTGCTAAATGGGAGCATCAAATGAGGTATCGAAATGAATCAAAATACCGTCCCAAATATTTTAGATCCTACATATATCAACGCTATAATATAAAGAAATGTCACTGATGAAATGTATACGCATTTTTTTAAACAACGTCCTGCACAATCGCGTTGATGAACATCTTGATATTTTTCACGGGTGAAAAGACAAGTGTTAATATAAAAACGAACCACACATGACTAGAACGTAAAGCTAATCAATGGTTTTCATTACGAATCCAGTTGCTTTTATATACGACTGATGGATAAATGCAAATGCCATAACGCGGACCCGGACACACACAAACGATCCATATAAGACAAACATCAGCCACTTCTTCAACACATCTTTGACTGACAGGTAGAGAAACTAGAACTGTGCAAAGGTAAATAATAATTGACAATCCTGGATCTTAAGCAACGTTGAACTTTTGTAATTTGTTAATGGTGGAAATACATACAGAATTATTCTCATGGTGTGAATCCTCATTACGTGAGCTTTGGGACAAGTAGTATTTTTATGTGGCACATTCTGTATATGATCAGAACAAGAGGACGAGTTATTTTTGACGAGTTATTTTTGTGAGCCCTGAGAACAAAAAGTCCGTTAGGATCAACAATCAGGGTTCATAAGTCCATCAACAAATATATATATATATATATATATATATATATATATATATATATATATATATATATATATATATATATATATATATATATATATATATTGATGCATCACGTGATGGCAAGAAAGGGTTTATTATGTTTACATTGGCTATATCCAGACATATATGGTAGTTGTGTGCTTTAATGGATCATCTATACAATCACAGTACTTGTAAGGCTAATTTAGGGCAGTCAGACTGTACAATCTAGGTACCTGTTAGGATAATTTAGACAGTCATACTGTATACTCTAGGTACTTGTTAGGCTAATGTAGGACACTCAGACTTTACAATCTAGGTACTTGTAAGGCTAATGTAGGACAGTCACACTGTACAATCTACATACCTCTGAGAGAAATTTAGGGCAGTCAAACTGTACAATCTAGGTACCTGTAAGGATAATTTAGGACAGTCATATTGTACTATCTAGGTACTTGTAAGGCTAATGTAGGACAGTCATACTGTACAATCTAGATATATGTAAGACAAATTTTGGGTAGTCAGACTGTACAATTTAGGTACCTGTAATGCAAATTTAGGACATTTAAACTATAAAATCTAGGTACCTGTAATGCAAATTTAGGACATTTAAACTATAAAATGTAGGTACATGTAAGGCAAATTTAGGACATTTAAACTATAAAATCTAGGTACATGTAATGCAAATTTAGGACATTTAAACTATAAAATCTAGGTACATGTAAGGCAAAGTTAGGATAGTCATACTGAACAACTATGGCACCTGCATGGTCAATTTTGGACAGTCAAATTTCATTATCTGCTCTTGTAAAAATCTTGATACTTAATACAGTACTCCCTCATTATAACACTGTTTATGAGAGCCATACTAAGAAGACTGCAGGCTAATTGTGAGGTCACCTTATATTGAGATATTATAAATAAATATAGTACAAGATAAAATGTAAAATCTAAGGGCATAATAGCTCTGCAAAAATAAGTAGAGAAGCTGATACAATACAAATTTGAGTATAAAACCATCATTATCAAAGCAATCGTAAAATAAAAACAAATGTTTGATTCTGAATCTAATAAAACCTAATAATATTTCATTGAAATTTCTTTTCAGATCTTGACATCAATATAGTTGTAAAATATACTAAGGGTGTAATAATGTAGCAAATGTTTTATCAGTAGACATAATATAATAATGCCTTCATTATTGCTTGAATTCCTGATTAATGTTTGATTTCCTAATTAGTACTTGACCAAATCAGTAACCTGTGGTATAATTATATGTTATACATGTACTTTCACAGATAAGATACTTACAATCCAACATATCTGACCTATTCAAACTGTTACAGTGTCCATATTATCTTTCTTGTATATCATAGTATTTATCATTTGCTCTGCTGGATATCAAGTCCAACATTTCACATGTGGTGTTATCAATTTCAGAAAATAATAATAATAATAATAATAATAATAATAATCATAAAAGAGCACTCATCAGTTAATTAGTTTGCTGTCAACTTCCCTTTTTTAGTAACAATAGTCTGCATGAATAGACTCAGGCAAGGATAATTTTATTCAGGCATACCATCTCTAATAACACCATCTCATACCAGTAATGTGAACATAAAATACGACACATAGTTACTGAACCTAGCCAGGTATAAATGTGCTAATAGAGAATAAACAGACTTTTAGCAAGAGAAATAACTATAGCAATCAAACAACACCATTTACCTCCCTTCTCTTTTGTATATGTATTTTCACCACTATATATTTGGATTATTTTAATGAGTTATAGCCACTGCATGTGATTTAAATTGAAAAATATACAATATGTAATTATAATAGATAATCATATAGTATAGGTGAAAGAAACTGTCCAACATGTAATTATAATTATCAACCATGTGAAAGATTATGATTGTTTACACTAGGTATGATAATAAATGAACTGGTATGAACAGAGTTTAACAGCATATCAGCACACTACTGGCAATATATTACCACTTATAAGTTAAATTTTAAAAATGCAGTAACAAAAAGATACAAAAAAATTATGAAGAAAAATTCTTGCAAACATGATGTCCTACAGGATGAATAATAATTTGTAAATTTGTTAACATTCCTTAAATGTTATAAAAAGATAAAGTTTTTATTTATTTTGAAAGCTTCAAAATAAAGGGTAACACATTATATATATATATATATATATATATATATATATATATATATATATATATATATATATATATATATATATATATATATATATATGTTTAAAAAGTCAAACAATATTATGATGGTACCTCATCGCGTTTCTTAACACATCAAAATTAAACAGTCAGATTTTTAAATCAGAATTTCTAAATGTTCACATACAAAGTCTATGTCCCTAATTGTGCATCTGATGAAGCATCTGCATGTATATAATTGGTTTCTAAACTAATGGCACTTTTAGCTGATTATTTGCTATAACATCCCATTTCCATTGAGGCAACAAGGCAGCCATCCTGGGCTGGTTAAGGGCAGGTATTAAATCCATGACCTTTGGATTACAGGTCTAACACTCTACCGAATGAGCCACCGTGGCTCTGTCTGCAAGAAGAGAGTGGGGGAAAATGTGTTAGACAAATAGGCATGTGATGGATACATGCAGGGTGGGAATAAGGTGTGTTAGATGGACAAGTATAGAATGGGTGCAAAAGTGTGTTAGATGGAGAAGTACATAGTGAGGAAAAATGTATTACACATATGGACAAGTACATAGTGGGAAACGTGTGTTAGATGGAGAAGTACATAGTGTCCGTATTACACATATGGACAAGTACATAGTGGGAAACATGTGTTAGATGGAGAAGTACATAGTGTCCGTATTACACATATGGACAAGTACATAGTTGGAAACGTGTGTTAGATGGAGAAGTACATAGTGTCCGTATTACACATATGGACAAGTACATAGTGGGAAACGTGTGTTAGATGGAGAAGTACATAGTGTCTGTATTACACATATGGACAAGTACATAGTGGGAAACGTGTGTTAGACAGATGGACAAGTAGATGAATGAACAATGAATGAATAAATGTAGAGACTGATGAATGGAAATATGAATAGCATGTACCCTGGTTTAAAAATATGGACTGAAAAAAGATTGAAACTGAATGGGTTATCATAATAGGACTAAGTTAATAGACTAAAACACACTGTATGCAAATGAAATGTTTATGATAATGAAGTATAAGAGTCTATACAAACCCTCACCATAAATATTAATGCATCAATGACATAAATATTAATGCATCAATGACATAAATAGTAATGCATCAATGATATTGAAAAAAGAAATATAATGGTAATCATACAACAACAAACAAACATGAATATTCTAATAAGACTTAAAACTTTGACAGGATATGCATTGTTTCACACACCATGACAATAACACAGACTATGAAGTTATACACTGCCATGAATGTTGTAGTTGTTCTAATAAACACTCTTCTAATAAACACCCTCCCCCTCCAATTTTTTTCTCCACAGAAAAAGAAATTCCTATATTATTAAGACATTAAATCCATACATATTAAGTATGGCATGTCCAAACAACTAAAACAACACATGTGTAATCCAATGACTTAGAAAAACCAAAATTTAATTTACAACCGTTTTCTGTCAAACAGCAATATTCTGTATTCAACACCCCTGCTTAGAAATTGCACACACACCCCCTAGTGGAGAATCTATTATTATAACTACACTATATGCAAAACACTCACCAAATTGTATGATATTGATGTTGTTATATACAATTAATGAGTTTTGTTCTATTCACCACATAGTGAATATGCTATATGAAAATAAAAGCTGCATTTGTACACCATGATGGGACATTCAAGATTTAAGAATCATTATTTCCACATATAGCATGTGCACGGTATACATAACATAAAGAACATTTGGAAGACCAAAGGGTAATGTACCCATGCACATCATGAAGTATGGGTATCCAATAACATACCCATACACATCATGAAATATAGGTATCTCGCTCCAAATGATCTGCAACAAAATTAATCTATTACTCAGTTATTATTAGTCAAGGTAAAAAAATAAATAAAGGTAGAATATATATTGATGTATGCAGCAAAAACTCCAATACATATACTCATTTGAATGCATCACCAAGTTAGTTTCCTGCCCATTCCACTACAGGTTAATTGAAAGAAATTTGTTGAAGAACACTTTGAGGAAATAACTAGAAAACAAGGATTGCCAATTTGTATCGAAAAATTCGATGTGAGTTCACCATTACATTTTCCAATGGAACTCTTTCTTGGACTCATTTGTACAATAGTAAGGAAACTTCAAAACAACCTTTGTCTTGTGACATAAAATAATAATTACAGAACAATACTGTAAATGTCTTATTACATTTTGGCAGAATGAATGAGACTTAGTTTGATTTGACTCAGTGATATATCTCAGCCTGAAACCTCAACATATTCATATACAT
This sequence comes from Sinohyriopsis cumingii, assembly GCA_028554795.2. Lineage (NCBI taxonomy): Eukaryota > Metazoa > Mollusca > Bivalvia > Unionida > Unionidae > Sinohyriopsis > Sinohyriopsis cumingii. Next base: position 24,784,828 of record CM068836.1, on the reverse strand, counting down.
GTACCAATTATCAAATGAGTTCCTTCCTGTAAATTGCAACAAAACATATACTATATCGAAAGAGAAATTTCCCCTCATATGTACTCAAACATAGGCCATACAAAATGAATTCTTTCCCATCCCTTGATTCAATGCATACCTTTTCAAACTAAATCATTCTCCTCACTTGCAACAAACATTGTTTTATAACAAATTACTTCTTTCCACTCCATTACAACAAAACATATACCATATCAAATGAATTGCTTCACCTGACTTGCAACAAAACATGAATGTAGTTTTGCCTTTATTATATACCTCCTCCTTAAGACTATCTTACTTTAAAAAACACTGGCTACCATGTCTTACTTACAAGCACTTGTTAACATGTATTACTTACAAACATTGATTAGTATGTATTCACTTGCAAGCACTGATTAGCATGCCTTAATTACAAGCACTGATTAGCATGTCTTACTTACAAACACTGATTAGGATGTCTCACTTTGACAAGCACTGGTTAGCATGTATTACAAGCACAGGTTAACATATCTTATTTAAAAACATTGGTTAACATGTATTTATTTTCAAGCACTGATTAGCATGTATTTACTTACAATCACTGATTACCATGTCTTAATTACAAGCACTGAATAGCATGTTTTACTTCCAAGCACTGATTAGCATGTCTTACTTTAACAAGCACTGGTTAGCATGTCTTACTTAAATGCACTGGTTAACATGTCTTACAAAAACTGGTTAGCATGTCTTACAAGCACTGACTAGAATGTCTTGCTTACAAACACTGGTTAAAATGTCTTATTTTAAAAAATTACTGGTTAACATGTCTTACTTACAAACACTTGTTAGCATGTCTTACTTAAAACACTAGGAAGGATGTCTTACCAGCAATGGTTAGGATGTCTTACCATACTTAAAATAAGTGGAAATCATGTTGTACTTAAAATCACTGGTTATAAAGTGTTATTTTAACAAACACTGGTTAAGAGGTGTTACTTACAAGCACTGGTTAGCATGTCTTACTTAGAAGCACTGGTTAATACAAACACTGGTTAGCATGTCTTACTTAAAAACACTAGGAAGGATGTCTTACCAGCACTGGTTAGGATGTCTTACCATACTTAAAATCAGTGGAAAGCATGGTGTACTTAAAAGCACCAGTTAGAAAGTCTTAGTTTAACAAACACTGGTTAAGAGGTTTTACTTACAAGCATTGTTTAGCATGTATTACTTACAAGCACTGGTTAATATGTCTCACATACAAACATTGGTTAGCATGTCTTACAAGCAATGGTTAGCTTATTTTACTTACAAACATTTGTCAGCAGGTCTTACTTACAAACACTATTTAGCATGTCTTACCAGTACTGGTTATAATGTCACACCATACATAAAATCAGTTGTTTGCATGTCTTATTAAAAGCACTGGTAAAAATGTCTTCCGTTAACAAACAATGGTCCACACGTCTTAAAAGCATTGGTTAGCATGTCTTACTTACAAGCACTGGTTAGCATGTCATAATTACAAGCACTGGTTAACAAATCTTACTTAAAAACACTGGTTAGCATGTCGTACAAGCACTTATTAGAACGTCTTACTTTTAAGCACTGATTATCATGTCTTACTTGCAAGCACTGGGTAGCATGCCTTATAAGCAATGTTTAGCATGCCTTACTTTCAAACACTAGTAAGCATGTCTCAGTTACAAACACTGGTTAGCATGTCTTACTTAAACACACTGATTAGCATGTCTTACAAACACTGGTTAGCAGGTCTTACTTACAAACACTGGTTAGCATGTCTTACTTAAAAAAAAACTAGTAATGATGTCTTACCAGCACTGGTTAGTTTGTCTTACCAGCACTGGTTTGGATGTGTTTCCATACTTAAAATGAGGGGAAATCATGTTGTACTAAAAAACACTGGTTAGAATGTCTTACTTTAACAAACACTGGTTAAGAGGTTAGCATGTTATATTTACATGCTCTGGTTAGAATGTCTTACAATCACTGGTTAGCATGTCTTGCTTACAATCACTGATTAGCATGTCTTACTTTAACAAACACTGGTTATCATGTCTTACAAACACTGGTTAGCATGTTTTATAAGGACTGGTTCTCATATCTTTCTTACAAACTCTGGTTAACATGTCATACAAGCACTGTCTTGCATGTCTTACTTACAATCACTGATTAGCATGTCTTACTTTAACAAGCACTGGTTAGCATGTCTTATGTACAAACACTGGTTAGACTGTCTTACTTACAAACACTGGTTAGCATGTCTTACTTACAAACACTGGTTAGCATGTCTTGTCAGCACTGGTTAGGTAGTCTTACCATACTTAAAATCAGTGGTTAGCATTTCTTACAAGCACTGATTAGCATACCTTACATACAATCATGGTCTGCAGGAATAACTAAAATCAGTATGTTGCAATTGTTGATGTGTCTAACTTACACTCAGAAGGTTGCAGTGGCAGGTTTTCGTGGCTATCAAGTCGGACGTACGATTAGTACATTGCAGTGGTTAACATGTCTGATTTACAAAGAGTGGGTTGTAGTAGTTTGCATATCTCACTTAGAATGAATGGGCTGCAGTGGCTACCACGTCAGACTTTGGATTAGGATTTTTTTAACGTAGCTTTAATAATTTTTCAGTCATATCGCTACAATGTCTGCAATGTGGCAGTTTATGGTGATGTCTAGCACTTGGGCATCATGTTAAAGACATTTAGCATGATGTTCCACCCAGTCACATTATCCTGACACCAGGCCAACCATTTATAGCACTAACCTCTTAATGCTGAGCGCCATGTGAGATATCTGTTAGTACCATTTTTGTAAGTCTTTGGTATGATTCGGGGGGGGGGGGGGTTGAACCCACAACATACCGCATCTGACGTGGGTGCTCTAACCGTTTGAAGGCGAAAAGAGTGAATGAACAAAGGACAAACTGTAACAAATATATATTTGATACTGAGATGTTAGACATTTTATTTCTAGTAATAATCAGCAGCAGATCGTGCTTTTTCATAAACAATTTTGGAGTATTCTATTGCAGAAAACTTTTCATCTCCTTAACTTTATCAATTCAGTGTAAAGAAAAGACAAAAAGACAAAAAATCTGAAATTCAGAGACATAAATACGAGACAACCCTATTATATATTAGTAAAAATCATCATTATTCTTGAATAATCTTTTTCAAGTCATGACGTACAGCGTATGCCCATTTGCGAATATAAGCCTGCGTGTCTACTCTTGTTTTGAGCGCAAATAAGCGAAGTTTATTTAACCGTGTCAAATATCAGAGTGATCATATCCTTTTAGGATTAGGTATCGAATAAATAAAGAATAAGTAGCAATATTAATGTTTTACTAAATACATACACATGAAGAATTTTTTGCATAAAGGTATTATACCATTGCTAAAGAATATTAGGAAAATATCACATATTCTACTACGTACCACAACATTATGAGTTTATGTATCCTGCAGTACACCTGTGTTCTTATTTAAGCTCACGTGTCTTTATTATATTGTATATACCATTTGAAGGCGCAAGGAGAGAAAGTAAAACAAAACACAAACTCTAGTATTGGATGTCGGGCGTGCTTTCCTTTCTTGTGATCATGTAACCAACAGCGCACTGTACCAATTGTAAGAGATGATGCTAGTCACCGAAAATCTGTTTGTATGTAGTTTGCATCTAAGTTGCAAATTATGTACACTTAGCTAAACATTTAAAAGTATTTTATTGCGGAAAACTGTCTTTGGTTCATTGCTATTTGTTCAAAATGAAGAAATGACAGAAAGTTGGAATTTGGATATTTAAGTACGAGACACAACTTCTCTGTTCAAGCAATGACTTGCATTATATGTGCAATTCCGAAAAATTTCATGCATATCTATGGGCGGAATTAAGTGCGCATTAATAATGTTGTTGTTGTGTACTGATGAATCTGCGCTTGTGTATTTAGTTTAGAATACGGCATACATTCAGTTATTTTGTTTTGTGTAGTGTATTTTTGTTTACATAATTAAGCCTTAGGAAGAATAAAAAAATGAGAAGATAATAAAAAGTTTACTGCATTTATATGGGAAAATATGAACTCGTATTTTCGGATAGATATACTGCACTACCCAGGTCGTGCAGTATTTCCATCCCAAAAACTCTTTCATATTTTCCCATGTAAATGCAGTAACCTATAAATATAAAAAGAGAGAGAGAGAGAGAGAGAGAGTTGATGATGATGATGATGATGAGCGTCCAATGATGCCACATTACTATGTATATATGTGTACATTCGTGTTTGGTTTATTTCTGTGTATATATAGTCTGTATAGTATATAGATCGACTGTATTGCAATAATTGTCGTATTGTAGCGATTGTATTGCATAATCATTGAGATACGATCAGGTGCATAAGCGTTAGTGATTTTAATAAAACATCAGACGTAAGAAACAAATTTACACAATGATGTTGTTTTCTTTCATTTTTTGTCTAAACGTTCAGGACAAATGAAAATTCCTGCGTTGTCTCGATCGGAAATAATGAGAACCGTTTCTTCATATGTCTGATGAAATTTTCAAATGGCAATTACCCTGCTGTTATGGGCATGATAACATAGAAACCCCCTCCAAAAAAAAACTTTTAAGTAAACAAAACTTTGCCTTAATTCCAATATGTCATACAGACATAATAAGCATCATTTAAAATGGGTACTGATTTTTTTCTCCATGTTTTATATTTTGTTATTCATGTTGACATAATTCACACGTTTCTACATCGGACTAAACTTGCATGTCGTCATAATAGTGGTAAAATAAAACATTTGTAATACGCTCTAAAGAAGGGTACACAATAGTTTTTATTATTTTGATTGAATTAGTAGTGAAAGATGCTGCTTTGCTTTTTATTTCCATTTGATTCTAATCGGAGTTCCTCGATAAAACACTGTTCAAAAGTTAGATGTAGAAAAAATTTGCAATGGGATCCGTAGTAAAAAAAGCGGAGAAAGTGGACTGACAGCCCACAGTGGACATAATTTACATTACTCTGCCATTTTTACAATTTTATTTGTTCATGATGCTCCCCTTCTACCATGCATCACTTATTTTATTTATTGAATCTCCCATATAAACGTGATATCGAAGTGCATGCATTATATGTTTTTATTATAGCAGAATTACTTCGCTCACAGGGCAAAGGATATTGTATGAATACTCCTTCAAATATTTATCATTGTTATAAATCTCACCCTCCAAAACGGGAACTTCATAACGCCTACGTAACGGATGTTGAATGCTCTAATGTACTTTCTTGAATCTGAATTTAATTCTCCTCGTTTGCCATCATGTTACTATGTACTATAATTGTTCACTCCAATATGAAATCGTATGTAAAAGAGAATGAAATCAAGTTGTCAAATATTTCGGATCTGATTCTGCTCGTTTGTCTTTCAAGAATGTCCACACATGCACATACAGAAACGGCATTGTGTCTTTTCTTAGTGCAAGAATACAACATAGAGTGTCCATTTTCGTTCTTGTATTGAAATTGTCCAATGACCAGGTGCTTGATTAATAGGTCTTAGGACGTTTATGCATCAAAATGGCATCAAATTATTTCAGTCAAAAACAATGTTCACTATACTATTTACACATGTTGGTGTTTATGGAATGATTATTAAACAAGTAAAAAATTATCATGAATTTGCAAAACCAGGAAAGCAGAAACTAATGACATATACAGTTTTTGCAGAAATAAGAAGATGAACATTCGTTCAAAAGTGTATTCTATTCTGAACACTTCGTTCTCTCTGCCACTTTTCAGAGCAAATTTTACGGCCTCCTCGGTACGATTTTCTTCAATCTGTTCAGACTTAAATTCGAGGGCTCAGTAAGTGAAAAACAATAAAACAAATAAATAAGGAAACAAAACGCAAACAGTACAAAGTGCAGATTTGGATGCCATTGTATTTGTTGTATTAGGAAGCAGCGTACTCTGCCAATTATGAAGATGATACTCGTCACTGACAAATCACTGTCTATGTCTCTGTTATGTTGTGTCTAAGTACCAAAATATGCACGTTTAGTTAAACATTCAGAGGTATTGCATGTACTTTGTGTTTCGTTAATTTTTTGTCTCGTCAACATAAGGACTGGACGGAAATTTAACATTCGTAGTTTTAAATACGGGACAGTCCGCGTAATAATTTATTTTAAATGAACGCTATTGTGGATTAATCTTTTGAAGTAAGGACCCGCATTTCATTTGTATTTTAATATAAAATTATTATATTATTTCAGGAAGAAAGAGAGAAAAAAGAAAGAGTAAGTATTTAGATATCTGCTTTTATACAATAAGACAAAATAACGCAATGCATAAGACTATTATTTAATTGCTAAGACTAGTGAATTTATTAAAACAAAAACAAACTATTTCTCGAATTTACCTCGTATTTAATCGAGTATTGCTAATGTTAATTATATGCTTTATGATCTGGAAAGATATAAAAGATGCAGAAACGTTTCCTGTCATGTCATTATCCATATAAAATAATACGGCTTACAAAACAACCATTTTTCCGTATGCATTTCACATGCTTCAGTATATATTGCAATTATTGTGTTTGTTCGAAAAAGAAGTACAATTTTACTTAGTTGCAAAACGACAATGCTGTGCTCAATAAATACGTTAAGACGGACGTTTTTTTTTCGACTAAATGATCGCAACTGAAAATTGGTGACAATATGTTGTCCATTATCGCCGATACAGTGCATATCTTCGAAAATCTCTCTATAGCTCAACAAAAAAGCATATTGAAATGGTGGTCTCAAAAGAAGACGTTTTATTATATTATTTGGCAAATTTAGTAAAATTTGGTGAAGACACCAAAAGGGAAATTTTATTTTATCCCGAGATCGGCGATGCGTTGCAGACAACTGTATTTCAAGGCAAGGAACCACGGTTCATGTTGGATAAAACGACACGGAAAGATCCGTCTGTTGTAAAACTCTTTCATAGTTATTTCTTCTGGGTATGCTAGGCGAATATAGCGCTAGAGCGCACATTCAAGGCAGCAATGCCACTATTGTGGAAACATTTATTGGTTCCTGAACTTGGTCGCGGATTGTTGTCGACGTTATCACAGCTCATCCTAATTTTTTCCATCGACAATTGGGGTATTTTATATACTAGAGTGATCTACAGTACGGAACTTGCAATTAACATATTCTTCATCGGTTACAGTGCAATGTTGAACAATTAGGATCGAAGCCGATATTGCCGTCGCGTTCTAAGAAAATAACCGACCATAAGTAAGGTCTCATCGGTCTCGAAGAAATACACGTCAATAGAGATTATTTAAATGCCCGTATAGAAGAAATTCTGTATAACGAAGACACATTTAGAACATGTATAAGTCCACATCATAATAAATCAACACAAATCTATATCACAGATGAAAGCCGTTGCGGAGCGGTAATGCGATTATATTCCATTCCTGTGCCAACATTATCTCGTGGGCAATATAGGTAGTCAATTTTATTAATCTGGTGACGGTAATATAAATTCTAGTCTCATTAAAGAGAGCATCAACACCAACACCATCCCCGACGTCACCACCGGCACCTGCCCCATTACCTATCACCACAAATCTCCAACTAATTTGTGGGACATATTTTAATAGTGACTAGAAATGCTCATACAGTGCTCACAGATTGGTTGTTATATATTGAAGTCACTGCTGATGGATCTATTCGTTGATAATTTTCAAAGATGACAATGTTAAATGTCAGAATAGACGTTAGTAATCTAATCGAGAGTTAATCATCGATATAGCAGTTGAATGTACTTCATGAAAATGATACAATGAGGTCGTTAACGAAGCAATTACAAACGCAGCTACATAACCGATGATGATGATACTATAGAACAAAATGGCAAAATCTGCATGATCATTAATCCGCGACACCGGTGTTGGCGGTGGTATCAGCGGATAACCCTTTGGAAGCACCGGTTTCGTTGACGTTAGAAGCGGATTAGATTCATGTGGCGATTTAAGGGGCACAAATTCAATTGTCATTAAAACTTTTGAAAAGTGATTAAAATTAGATTCGTTGAGAATGCCCGTTAAAGTGTAATAAACCTATATATTAGCACTGACGTTACCATAAGGGACCATATTGAAGTTTGATGCGTCTGCCAAACTTGGCACTCACACGGCAGACTTAATTTGACAATGCTAAAAGAACATACGCGTTGACAACGACTTGGAATATAACCAGGCTTCTGAGATGTGATTGACGGACGTCAGCCTGCTCATAGTATTTAATGGTTTATAGTCTCATTCGCCTTTCAACGAGAAATGGTCCATCCACATGTATTTTCCGATTGAGCGGCTGGAGAGTGTGTGTCATTTGGATTTTTAACATAGCTTCAACAATTTTTCAGTCATCTTGCTAGGATGTATGCAGTGTGACAGTTTATAGTGATGTCTAGCCCTGGGGTATCATGCTGCAGACATGTAGCATGAGGTCACACTCAGTCACATTATCCTGACACCAGGCCAGCCAGTCTTAACACTAACCTTTTAATGCTGAACGGCAAGCGAGTGGGCTGATATTATCATTTTTGTAAGTCTTTGGTATGACTCGGCCGGGAATCGAACTCTTGACCTTCCGCATTCGAGGCTGACGCTCTGACCACTAGGACACCGCATCGGTCTCTCAGATTTTGTAAAAATATAATTTGGAGAGTGTACTTCTAAAGATCGGTTGGAGTAATTTCATTGAAGATCAAACAGCTTCATATTGGTAAATGATTGTAGAGGGCTTAATATTTATCCAGCTTGATGACGATTCGGATATTTCTCGTCAACAAGGGCCGGACTCTATATTGGGAAAATACGAAGCGATTGCCCTAGGAACAATTTCATTATTTCGCGTGGCGATGTCCGTCTGTGCATATTTTACGTTGTCAATAAAGATTGACATCGCTTGTTTATTGTCCAGTGATTTTCAGCACGGCATTGCTCACTATTAGATCGTCAAAACATAATCGAATTAGTCAAGATCACGCTACGACGTATCGACGCATTTCAGAAGTTTATTTACAGCCGCATCAAGATCAGAAAGGGTTTTCGCTCTGGGAATATCACTTGTTTCTGGCAACGTTGATCACATTTGTCCAGCTACCCACTGGCTGCATTGTCCTCCGGACCTTTATGGATATATTTTCTCCGTCGAATATCACATTAAGTCTTATTCTGGCATGATACCATGTTTAACTTGACACTGACAGAAGTTACCTTGAGTGATCCCGTGGAATTATCAATACCAATCGACACGTTTGGGGAAATCGCGTTGAGGGAATTCGCGTATGTCGTCAATTGATTTAATATTCTCGCTGAGACCCTATTTGAGTGTAAAACCTCCTTTGATCCAATTATTGTACTGACTATTTTCGCCGGTTATTGCAACGTAGATGCACTCTCCGTTTTAATTCACGAACACGAGTTAAATTTCAACGTAGTTTATAACTCCCATTTACTTCTTGGGAATATATATATCAAGATCGCCTCTTGGATTTATAAAATTATGATTGAATACTGGTCCATGTGAATCAAAGAAATATCTACCAATAGTCCCAATCGGGGTCCCATTACGTGCTTGAAAACTGTATTTACTCGCGGAGCAGTTATTCGAGGAGCTGGATTATAACGTTACTAATCTTCGTTTGAGCAGGCTCAAATCTGATTTTATTATCGAGATGATGATAAAATTTCGTGAGGATGCCTTAAAAAATGTTGAAGTTTCGGAAACTTTCCGTTGAGTTAAATGCGTAACTATATCGATATAAAGTCCTGACGGGGGAACCATAGATTGACCGATTGATGTAAACAAGAACATAATCACAAAGATTATAATTTCCGTTTCGAAAACCAGCTCGATAAACAAATTATACACGGATCAGTATAAATCCGCACGGCTGTTTGTCCTGGCAGTTTAGACCAATTTAGGTAGTTTCCAGATGTGCTTGCGTTGAAATTTCTCCGCTGAAAGTCATTACAACATCCACCCTAAATGTATTGCCACTAGCCGGCAGTACTATAATGTGGTCGATGAATGCCATCCGAAATGTTCCTGCTCCAACAGATGATACGGATGTAATATCAAGAAATGTCACTGAAGCAATATATAAACATTATTATTTGAACAACCCCCGTAATAGATACGGAGTTGTTTCCACGAATGATCAAAGTGTAGAAGACTTCGTAGCATCCTTGACAAGATTAACCGGTAAATATAAAATCAAATGCAACCCAAGAGAAATTAAACACTGCTATGTCTTCGATTCGTGCTTACAGTGGGATGGAAAAGATTTCAAAAATAAGTACAATGAAATCACTGCGATCAACAACAAGTTGTGGGAGACCATAGCGCTGAAACTATGACGTAAAACATCGAGCGGATTAGTACTGACTTAGATGGTGACGCTACCACCATCCAGATGGAATGCGGTGGTGCTCGAAACAAATATTCAAGTCATACGCTGATCTCGATATTCGAATTATTTCGATTGCAAAAGAATTTAGTGAAATATAAATAAATCGCACCGTATTCAGTAATTAAATGTGGGTACATTTCAATTGCGTATCGATATCAGCTTCCATTCAGCGAATCCAACACGATGGATGCCCCGTGGCAAGTACCAGATAAACTGCTAATGATATTTAGGTGATCTAAACAATTATATTTCATTGATTGAAGTTCATGACTGTTCTGACTGACTATTTCCACATTTTTTATAGGAACTTAGCCCAACCAGCACCAGTTGATATTGAAAACATGTTGTTCTGTTTTTATTTATATTTTGGTGTCATCTTCTTAGTTGATGGCGGGGTAAGGTGATTGTCTAAGGGGCCAAAGTGTTCTATATTTATAGGAAATGTTGAATTCCAATCAATATCAATTTACATCGAGAAGCTGATTTTCTTTAATAAGCAACGTCTATCTCTATGCCGAGGGTAATGTTGATTGGGATCAAGGAGTTTTCATTGCTATAGGAAATGAAGTCAAACAACATCCGTCGACATGGAAATACATTTTTTCTGAGGTATAAATTTTTATCTCACGTAGACTCATATGCTAGTACGTTCGCCTTCTACTTGATTGATAACCTCAAGCAATTTTCATCCTTTCTTTTTCCTTCGGAGAAACTGTGTTGATGACATATGTCGATGCTAAAACGAACTGCAGACAAATAACCATCTGATTTACGTCTCTGTGTGATTGATAGAAGGGTTAATTGTGCTAATGCGACTTAACCATGCGCCAGTTTATCAGACACATTAGGAGGTTATATTTTTCAATAGAAAAATAAGAACATATAAATATATGTTTGTTTGTTGGTATCTGTATGATTAAGTGCGTCGGTTGTACCTATACAGTTATGCTTATTTTATGTAGCGCAAATAAAGTGCGGCTCCTTTTTAACTTTTCAGAAACGTTCAAATACGGATATTTACACATGACACAACCTGTCTGGTAGATTATGTTAAACGGCAACTATTGTGGAATACTCAACTTAAGTAGCGACAACTGTACTTGTACGTCCTATTTTTGAGACCAAATAGCAACGTTTGTTTCTAATATCACCTTTGTTCTATTTTTTTCAGGAAGAAAAGGAGATACAAGCATTTGTAAGTATAAAAATATATGTCCCCTCAGGCTCCTATGAACAAGTTATGTATTTTATATGGTTCGCAAGACGCGTACGTGCATTAAAATAGGTATTCGTCAAAGTTTAAGTTATACTTTACTATAAAGTATAGTTACTATTTTATTATCATGCACCTTTTCATATTTTGGATGAAATTTCAATAACATTATTTCAGATCACACGAGGTTATATAAATGCTTTAGATTCCCGCATAATGAGATTATCCTGTTTTACTTATATCGTACATTAAGACATTCGTAATACATGTTATTTTCTCTATCAAGAAAGGGGGACGTGATTGTTTAATACAAATTTGAAAAACCCAATTGAAGACGCGTCCTTTATTTAGAGATTTGTTCATGCTACACCACCGAAATTATATTTCACAGTTTATAATATCAGGTTTATTGTTTTCTTTCAGCCCTCTTCGCCATTAGTAAGTATTACAATGTGCACGCACACGCATTACATGATACCTATTACTCGAATTTAAATGTTATTTGACCACTGATAGCAAAGTCACCAATTAATTTATCATGTAATTTAACAATCATTTTGAGTATCATATGTTCATAACAATATTTTAGATTAAATTAGAGTCTACTAAAGGTTTTTCTACAGCGTCTGTCGAAGTTTTCTTTTATATGATTCAGTATCACAGGATGCGTGTCATAATACGGGTATAAATCTTATGCAGTGCAATAAAGGCGTACGCTGTTATAACAAATAAGAAATACATAGTGGACAGTGAAGATTATAATGCAAGTATGCTCATTAGCAAGGTAACGACCAGACGTTCGTCATTATTGCTAAGTAATTATGAACTAATCATTGCATAATGATGCATTTCGCATACATTTACCTGGTAAAGCCTTCATTGTTTTACTTTGATTTCATCTTCCTCAAAGGTGTATTGACTATTATTTTTTTGTTTACATCATGTTTCTGTTGTAGAGACGGAAATATGGCGTTATTCTTTAATAAATTGGAATAACACTTATGTATCACCATAACAACTGTGTCTGTATATATATATATATATATATATATATATATATATATATATATATATAGGCTCTGTTTCCATTTAGCTTCTCTGAGAATTATATATACATTTACCTGGAATTAGTAATTGTACCATACATAATGTATGCAAATGTGACACCTGGTGATAAGCGAGGAATATGTACTTTGTAAGCTTGGAATATGTTTGATAGTATTAATCTTCTTTACAGTTAATCATCTTAAGTACATTTGGGATAAACAAAAAGGAAAATGTATACTGATGGTAGCAGTTTGTGTATTTCTTGCTTCATGACAAAATGTGTACGGGTTGTAGCAGTATGTGTCATTCTTGTTTACAGATAAATGTGGCTACCTATCAGTGAGATTTAGTTTCTGATATGATCACTGTTCTTAAATAATAGACACTTTGCAACAAGCCGATTAATCTTGGGACAAATAAACATGTACTTTTAAAGGGACGATAGAGAAATGGAACAGTGACAAAATAAATAAAGCAACAAGATTGTAACTAAATTAAGTGTGACCAGGATCAAGCACTGGGTAAATAAAGAAGTGTTTGTATGTGGCAGTAATTACTATATATGAAACAAAGGGCATTACATATCAGTAGGTTGTTATTAAAAAAGATTTGCCAAGTTTTATAATTGGTTTTTGCAGATTTGGTTTCATAAAACGATAATATACTGATTATGTCATTACTTTGGTACGAGACCTAAGAAGGAATACATTTTATTGCATAAGGAAGCTATACCACCTACCGTCACCAACCTTCATCTATTACATACATCGTCATTGATATACGCATTCCTACGTGCATTACATAATTGATTTTGGTCCTGAAATTTTAAACAAGCTTGGTTCATTCATTAAATTTACACCCTAATTCATTCATGACTGTGAAACCACCCATCAGGTACTGATAATTCTTCTGGTGCTAACTGATAATCGTTATCAACGTGGTGAACTTCTTCAGAGTATTATCTATCAACTTCAAAGAAGTATGCATAGTCGATGTTGTTGTTGTACTAGTCTACGCGGTTATGTATGCAAATATGTGCATGGCCAATCCACTGAAACCCACCAGCAGATAACGGTTGCATCACTGTTCATTCATAAAGATTATTGATGAGTCTGTTAGGTACAAAAGGGGTCATACCCGTTTATGCTTGGGCTGCTGGCAAGCTCATATCTTGTGACTTGCCATCAGTATTCCACCACGTAGTGAGTAATCAATACACAGATGCATATCAATTTGAGTCAGCAATTCCAACTCGATTTTTTTATATTTTATTACAGTGCATCCCAAGTCATTGTTTCTGATGAGAAGTTATGTGTAGGGTCTAATTTATACACATGCATAAAAGTGTCACGAAATTTTTCCATTACACCAGTCAACGAGTAACAACACGTCTGTGCAAAAATGCAAACGATGATAATCATCCATATTTTTTCAGTCAATTGCGTACCAAACTTTGCATGTACATAATCTTTCGATACAAAAATGTCACGCGACAGCGACAATCAAAATGATTCAATTAGTGGTAACTAAGTTTCGGCAAATTTGTCCCAATCTTTCACGTACCCATATGGGTATATGCCTTTTCTTCTTACATGTTAGTGTTATTACCAAATACAAACTACTGATTTTGAAGTTTTCTGCCGCAAAATTTCTAACTAACTTGTCTAGTGATGAATTTAAAAACCATTAAGAATCGATGAACTGTAATTGTCCGAGCTTAAACGACATGTATTTTTCCATGTTGTTTGGAAAAATACTGATTGGTGCCTTTGACACTGATGCTACTGCTTACATAATTAAATGTCCACGATAACCACGTAGATTATGAAGCACTGCGTAAGTTTTTAATATGACTTGGTTTAATTCATAACTTCAAATTCCATGCGCTAAATGCAGCTTCTCTATACGCACCAGTGATGCGACAGTGATCACGAATTCGAGAAGCTTCACTTCAACTTTCAGTTCCATCAAAAGATCCAACAATACGTGGACATATACTCACTAATATCTTCACTGGTTATATTCATGTTGGCTGGCAAATTGAGTTGTTGTTGAATCCATTTCACCGTAACCTCGAGTGACTTAAGAAATACCTCATGTGAATCCTTACCACGATACCACATTGGCGGCTCAGTTTGCCCATCGCATCTGACAACAGTGTAACAATACCCGCATGGGACGTGTTCAACAACTTGTGTTGTATTTGTTGTATCTATTCGGTGCTGATCATTCATATGAACGAAGAGACACTCGAAGTATGCATACACATTGTAAAAGTACTTTCATTTTTCGTTGTACCGCTGTAAACCTCAAAATGTTTTACCAGGTTTTCGCAAAATCGTACGCTCTGGCTTTTCATTAATTCTAACACAATAAAAGTCATGGTGGCCAGGCATTTTTCGAATACTAAATATATGTATGAAACGTGTGCATGGACATTTCTTACCCGCGTACCTGCTGTGTCAGTTAAGCAGCCGGGCAGGATTCTTTTTCCATAGTAATGAGATAGCAAATATGAACCAATCATGTCGCCAGTAGCGTACCACTAAAGGGGTTGTTTGTTGCGGTAGCCCCAGGCGCCAGGTGTCTTGGACCACCAAAAGTATGGGTGTCATATATCTTGGGGCGCCATCATTGTCGCCCCGGGCTCCATTTACCCTTAGCACGCCACTGCGTATCTCTCCGCAATCACAGATCAATCTGGGTCCGCTCGCTTTGTACATGTGCGGATAGCGCAAGCCGATAAAAGCCTTAATCCCAAGCGAACACATTAAATACAATACACGGGTTAATTGTTTCAGTCGTTTTTAGTGTAGCCTTAGTAACCTGAACTGGAAATTGTATATCATCAAAACCGAGTTCACCAAAGTATTGTTGATATTTTCTAGGCACGGTCTTATTGTCATTAACTAGATGTATCGTGGATTAGATCGCCCATTCGAAACATCCGTCATCTCTGCTGTTTTGGGGGTTTGTTTTAATTTATCACTGGCCTTTGTGGAACACAATGTGGTGCTGGTATATAACTCAGTCCGCGAAATGGTTGGTGTGGGGATATATACACTTCATTCGTTTATTTTTCCAACGACGCAAGAATCCTTTCAATGCCTCTGTTGATTTCATCTTTGACAGCATAGGTGTCTTTGCGATTCAAAATTGTTCGAAGACCGCTGTGAATCTAATTTTAAATCTATTCTTGTGACCATTAAGCGACACAATTAATTGCGCATTAAGAACAACATCCACTTTAACTCCTGAAACACCAGCGATATAAATCCAGGAATCGTATTTGATAAAAGTTGTCGAACGTCTTTATATGGTTTGTATGTGTGTGGAATAATTGCCACGTGATTTTCTACTTCACCTCTGGGCTTGTGAAACTTAAATTCCGGTACTTGTAGTTGGTGTGCGTTTTCACGAACAGATTCAACAGTCTCAGTAGCAATAACAGATGCATGTACTACGATGAGTTTAGCTCATTCTCAGTAGCAATTCGATGACGGTTTTGTTCATCCTCGAACACACCTAACAATGCAACTATGTCGGTTTCACTTGAACTTCTTGGTATTCATATATTGCTCCCACGTGCAGTTTGTTTCATTTGTTATACCGTAACTGGTCGTGAATTATCAGGCATAACTATAGGTCCTAATAACGCAAGTATATCAGTGTTACGCACGTTGCTTGGTATTAGCGATTTACTTTCATTTAATCATATTCTGTATTCTTATATATTGTTGAAAAGCAATCTGTAATTAAAAAGTCTGTGAATAACGTCTTTTAATTTATTTTTACTCTACCAAGATCAGAAACTGCAATCGTTCTATCCTAGCTATTATTTTATTTACTTCTGTGTCTGTTTCATAAACAGCATTTAACCTTTTCTGCAACATTACACAAACTCCATTCATTTTGCAAACTAATACCGCGATTAGATATCTCCAATGTTTTTGTGGAAAAACTGTACACACCTATGTGTGAATATTGCTTCATTATATACCATAGTGATTTTGTAACATAAAATGTTCTCAACTACAAAATTATTACCTGCCAGTATAAAATATTACCTGCATCAGAAAATGTTATCTGCAACAGCAAATATCCACACCGTGTAGTGGCGAGCAATAACCCTATTTTTTTACCAGTGCAGATATTTTTAATATAGCTACAGTCAATAATAAAAGCCTGACTGGAAACTTTATGATGCAGATCGTTATCATGATAAACAATCGTGTTTAACGTAGTAGTATGACAATAGCGGTTTTTTGATGGTTATAGGTCAACATCCTCTAGCCCCCATGACTCTGTTCTCTTGTATGGCCACTTTCACTGTCATTGGTTACGCATAACATTTTAACAATGTGAGATAATGTCATGGGGGAAATAGGCCACAAACCGCTATTAACACACTACTTAAGAAAGACCTCCTGTCTTGAGAGACCACTTTTTGTTGTCAGAAGATGTGGTCTCGAGAGAGAGGTTTGCTGTACAACTAAGTGAAGTTATATTATGCTGATATTCTGATTTGTATGCAGGAATTTAATATATTTGACTCTTGAAATAATGTCCGTAAACAATTGTGTATATGTAGATTTTTATTTATATTTCTTAATTGTATCTAATTTCAGTTATATAAATTATGGAATTGATTTACATATTGAGTTCCAGGTACAAAATCTCTTGTATTCATACATTAATACTTTCATTTTGAAAGTAATATCAATAGGTATGTGATGATTGTGAGGATTTGCTTATGCTTTTATGAATTTTTCATGAATTACATTGCATCTGGATATTTCAATCTAAACAAGAGGAACTTTTAAACTAGTGGACCTATAACTTGGTAAATATGAATCAGAATTTGATGTTAAAAATTGTAGAGTTTTCAAAACATTTCATAGTTACTATAAGTTTCTAATTTTAATAAGTTTGAATCACAAGGTATGCCGAAAATTTCGATGTGAATGAAAATAGTTCTTCCTCCTTGTGTACAAGAATAGTTCCTCCTCCTTGTGTAAAAGAAAATTAATTTGTTTGGGTTCAAGAAAAGATGTAATGAACGTCGTCAATGGGATATTGGTCCTACAATTTTAGCAATATCTTCGTAAATAACCAGCTTATGTTCTGGTTGTGAGATAACAGAGACACTACAGAAGCAAACTTATCATATTGAACAAGAAGATCGGTATATTAAAACTGGTCAGTTAGCCAGAATTCCCGGTGGATAAACCAACATGAAGAGGCTAAAGTAAAACAAATATTTTGGTCGTAGTCACCAACGATAACATTTTTTAGGGGCTAGAATATTAAGGCTCTACTAGAATGTGAAGGGTTGCAAAAGATACCAGAAAAAAAATGTAGTGTTATTTCCTGTTTCTTATCTTATAAACCTTTATCACGACTACAGTTTGTAATACATGCAGATTTCCTCATTTCTGGTCACCAGATGTAACAAACAACACTTTACTAAGGTACTGTGAAGTTTGGTAGATGTTTAATCTTGACTATCGTATGTGACATCGGTCGGATGTTGCTATTCCGGTTGATTAAACATCTTGCAATTCTCCTGCTAAATTCCTACATCTGATAGTCTGGCAAAGACAAAATAATGGGCACAACGATATGCACTGTCAACTTTGGTTCGTATTGATTTCATCTGACAACGATGTTCTTTTCTTTATTCAGATATAACTGATACGACACCATTCTCGATTCAATATATGAAAGAGTTATTCACACGGGACACAAATGGAAACTTCTTAGCCAGCATTAACTTCACATGCAAAATCTAATCGTTTTTGAAAATCAGTTGTAACACTCGAACTGTCTCCATATCAATTTCAAGCAAATTTGAAATAGTTGACGAATTTGTAACTATTTATACTATTTTCTATCTTTACGGAGAAAAATCTCATCCTGAAATGGTTATTTAGACACACGTAAATGTGACAAAAAGTGGCCATGCAACCAATTCGCCTATCAATCAGCAAATTTTTGTATTATGTCAGGCTTTTGCAAAATGGGTAACATATATAATACTGCAATATCTGGAGCTTAGGTTCCATTTATTTGTGTTTTTGGGGAAGGAGAGATTTTAGTTTGGATTTTTAAATGAAGATAGTGTTGGTTTGATTTTTCCAGCATCTGTAAACCAGTAATCCCTTATCTTAACTGATTCACATTATATTTTGAAATATGTCATCAGATAGCTACCCTTCTCTGAATACCACTATTGCTCATAGCAGCAGTCCCTGTTCATGAGGTTTGTTATGGTTCAAATTTTATTAGCGTTGCCATACAAAACATTTTATGTCAAATTTATAACCAAATTTGAGAAAAATGTATCAATACTGTGCATTCAACTGCATATTGGTGAATTTCGGTGTGGATGGTGTCTGTAATTAAACCGTAATGTTCAATTTCCATAGGGCCCCCATGGTGCCATCCGTCATGTTAAATATACATAGAGTGCTGTACCCGCCAAACCGTAGTGTTAAATTCACATTCAAGCCTATTGCGGTACAAGCGTAATGTTAATTTGCCACTAGGTTCTATATCATTCCAAATATAACGCTAAATTCCCATTACTCTGAACATCCACTAATACTACTTGCTCGGTTTCGTTACCCATAGAAAACACGACAGCAGTTGATCATCTACTATTCATAAAAATGCGGGTACCAGGCTTGGATCAAATCCAACTACTTGAGGTTAATAAATATTAAATATATGAAGACAAGAAAAAAGGAAGAAATTTTTTAATCCACCAAAACCACAAAAAGTCCCTCGCTGTGCTTCTTGTCAGTGGATGTGAAAGTAGAAAAACTCTAAGGGACAGTCCATCTAATTTGCTGGGTGCCTGGGATTTTCCTTCTACTTGTATATGCCTTTTCTTTTATCTTTAAATAATTTTCCCCAACTAGTTTAATGGATAAGTTCTTTTTCATCAAATCAGCAAAAGTACTTTTTCAGCCTATCTGGAGCCTGGAATATTCTTTTTCAACAAAAAGGCCTTTTGTCTAGAACAATTCAATGGTAGATGCCTACTAAAGTTGGCCTATTGATGAATATTCATAAACCCTCTACGTCCTTAGAAGTCTGGGCCTCCCTACATCACTTGCTACCTAAAGTTTACCTACGTCAACATGGCTTCTAAGCTGGTCGCATTTATAGTCCTATTTAGCACTGAGATATTGATAATTGAAACTACAGAAGAAAAAGAACGTTTTCTGGACATGAGAACTAGCCAGAACGTTTGTAATTTTTCGGAATCGACTTTTTTGCAGCTTTTACTTTCTGAGGAAAAGTTGCTGCGCATGGAACTAGAAAGAAAAGTAAAAATCCAGAATGAAGAAATACGCCGCTTGTCTGATGCACAACAGTTGCTGCATAATTATTCTGGTAGCTCTCTCTCTCTCTCTCTCTCTCTCACACACACACACACACACACACTTTGTGCAATGCCCTCCAACGTAGATCCTTCCCACTTAATTGAATTTACACTGTGTTACGTTGAAGAAGATTCTATGTTATTTACGAAATGGATCGCAAATTATGCAAGGACCATACTTCCAAAATAATATTACAAATTTATATTCTCTCTTTTCATTCTTTTCTCGTAAGTCCCAGAATAGAAAACGAGTGCTAATCTTAGAGTTATGTACACTCATTCACATTTTATTTAACATGGTTTTACCAATTAGGATTCTAATTTCTGAACGTTATTATACTATGTATTTACTATATATCGGAATTGTGGAAAGTATTGATATCAACTTCCAAACACAAAAACATGTTCAGAACACTTGATGAAAAGTAGACACATGTTTGTAGTTTTCTTCATTGTATGCTTGTCTACTAAAACAGTGTTCATTGTCACACGAGAAAGATAACGATTGTCACTGACAGTTGGTACAGACAAGTTAAAAGGTCATCTTATCTTATACGAGCTCCTAGGATTGTGAATACTTTTTTTCATGATCTCATAGGATTCATCGAAAGTTAGATCCGTTTTGTACCAATTTTTTTTACCCACGACTGAATTGGGAATTTTCATTTAATTTCTGCTTCTCGAATGTTTGGTGATGTCATAGTAGTAGGGGTAAACTGGTTAACTAGTTTTCTTCGTCGATAAACTGGTTTTAGAATGTTTTAAACTAAAGTGCGACTATCTGCCATAGTTTACTTTTGAGAAACTAGACTCATTGGTCATAAGCGTTTTTTATGAGGAAAACCAGCTTGAGAATTATGGCTGAGCAGTTGTCATTTTTTTGTATGTGAGTAGCCTGGTTCAATATACACACAAACCAATTAGTTTTATAGCAACAAATAACTTATGGCTCCGTGACCGCCAAAATAGTTCTTCTGACAGGGCTACCCAACACACTAAACATTATAGGATAAATATTTAGCGACTTAGCCCTCAATGTTTTGAACAGCATAAATAACCATGAAATGTTTTGGGGTAATGCCCACTCTACTACCTCAAACCTCTTCCTTGTGGATAGACATCAGAGAGAAACATCTGAAACACAGGTACCAGTCTCATTTCTTTTGCATTTTTCTTACATTATGTCGATTTTCTCTGTCTTTTGGCTTATTTTGCTGCTAGTTTCGTGCAGCGCTTTATTGTTGTCATACAGTGCTGTTATAAACGCTTCATTTATACACATGGTGGCTCATTTAACGTTTATTTATTTGGATGTTTGCCATTGTGTCACCATGCTCCCGTTGCACGTATTTTGCGGAAGACCATCATCTTCTTCGCACCATTTTGGCATATATGAGCTGCTTCCTTTAGCTTGTATACATATATTTCTGAATAAAATCAAAGTTCTTAAGACATGGCTTTGCTTTGACTCGTTAAACAAGTCAATGTCATTGGCATATAAGTATAAATCTCACGATCGTCGTATATAACCCTCATTAATTACCAAGGCATGTTCAGAGCAATATTATTAAAGCAGTCAACCCTTCATTATTTAAATGACACACATAATGAACAAACTTTAAGTGATCTTTACTACGACCATAAAAGTCAGGTTGTTTTCCTAATGGTGCTATGAAACTAGAGAACCAATGGTTTTTACATGTATACCGGCTTTTTAACAGGTTAGCTGTTTATATGCCGGTCAGTAAGCTTGACTCATAATATCGTTTCAATTAGGGTGTACACACAGTGCCATTTTTGTGTATGATTGCCTAGTTATAACAATAAATGTAAAGGCCATACAACTAAAATTAATAAATTGCATACGCTATCAAATCAGAAGTATTTATGGGATCTTTACTACTACCAGACCACCCTAAAAGTTCCGTTTCTTTCAGTTGCTGGGACAAATTTATCCCGAAAATAGGACAGATAGAATAACGTACGGAAGCAATCTTTCAGACGTACAAAGCATTATGAACTTAAATATTATATGATAAGACATTATAGTTACCCATTTGCACATAGTTAACTTACAAGCATACAAAACTGAATAAAGACTATCGATATATTTTGACTGTGATTGGTGTCTTTTCAAACTTTTGCTCGGATTAAGAAGTACAAACAAAAGGCATCATTCCTTTAGGAGAAAATTTGGAGAGATAAAACCTGAAAAAAATACAGTTCGACGAAGGAAAGACATTTTTTAACATAAAGGAGACGGAATTATTAAACAAAAAAGCGTCTGTAATAGAAAGATTTAGCTGAGCTCTTAAGACCAAAATGTTAAATTATTTTAGAAAACTTTAAAGGAGAGAATATTGATGGAACATTTTTGGATGAGGCGCTATATCTTAACCACAAGATTTTTTCATGTTGCCTTCAACACTGATATGGTTTTAAAAAGTAACAACGAACGGCAATAAAAAAGTGCCGTTCAAAAGGAAATAATATAATGAATCTTTCAGTCCTTGGGATAAAGTATTGAGTCATTAGCGAAGTAGTCCTAGCAAAACCCAGACCTAACGCTTCGTCTAGGCCCTGATTCATAGTCCTAAACTCAATGTAACTGTTATATGTCAAGAATTTACACTATATAAATGGAACTAGTTATGCGGTATGTCTTATCAAATTAAGAGTCTGGACAAAATGGAACTTATCATTACTCAGAACAGAGGAGGGTAAAGCTTGTGCAAATATAATACAATCTCAATGTTGTTATAGTGGAAGAGATAAGAAAATGAGGGAATACAACCAAACACCAATAAACTCTGAATGTGGAAAAGCTATGAATGGGTGTGATAAAGGTCCAATAAATATACAAAACATCGAAAACATTGTAAATGAACGTCATAAATTATAACCCGTAAAAACTCTTATAAGATTACTTAGACTAAAAGAATAAGAAAGAGAAAGACACGGAGACCTTTTAATTATGTTGACAAAGGATACAATAATATATGTCTCTATTATTATTATTGTGGAATAAAGGACTAACAAGATTGATTTCCTCTAAAGATAACAAACATAAAAATCAAAATCTCTTTTATATAGAAAGTCTTTGAATTTATTAAATTCCGAATTGATATGACAAGAACAGCAGACCATCTGACAATGGATATAATGCCAACTAAAGTTCTTGCTTATGATTTTGATCCAATAATTACTGAGTTTACAAAGGAGGTCGCGTTCAATACATCACGGACAAAAAAAAAGCAAAACAGGTACCAGCAAGGTCATGCCTTCATAAATAGTTTCTAAAAGAGAAAATTAAAGTTAAATTTTATTACTACACTGCATTAAGTGCAGCAAGATTTATGAAGAAGTAAGGCCATAAACGCTGATGGCATGGTATTCACAGCACTCAAATCAGACAATATATCATATCTGTGAAAAAGACCTTCAAGAAAGAGTTTATGATCACCTAACTGGAAGATATAGCGATTCGTCACATATACAATTGTAATTTAATTTTAAATATCGAAAATATGTTCTCTAGTTATGGATAATGCGTCTCATCTCATTATCAAAACCTTGGTAAAAACGATCCAGTTCAAGCAGTATCAATAATAATGACTATATATATATATATATATATATATATATATATATATATATATATATATATATATATATATATATATATATATATATCAGTTAGAAAGGATTTTATAGTCAATAAAATATAGAAACGGACTATAAACCGACAAGGGGTTTTGTAACGTGTTATGTGAATTTAATTTGTATCTATTAGTTTTTTTTTCCAATGATTATGTTGTATTAAGCAGTTGACCTTGTCCAAAATTAAGTTCATTTATTTAGTAAACAATTCATACGTAGTTAATATTTCCCTTGGAGTGTATGTTAAATATTAGGATCATTATCAATAGAAGTAAGCATATTTATTTGGGTCTGGGTCCAGGATATTGGTATTCCCCGTGAAAGATGCCTAGCCTACCTTTTAAATTTAAATTTTGTAAACAGACTAAGTATCTTACAGAATGGAACATTTCATTAAGTCACGGTATTTTCAGAAAATGCTGACCTAGGTCAAGTAGAGGATTTTATAGTCTTGTTTACCTGAGGAATTACTGTTCTTGCTTCAACATCTTTCGGTACACTGAATATGTTCAGTTTTGATTTATTTACTTAAACTATTATTCACTGGAAATACAAAGTGCTTCTAAATAATATTTTTGGACAGAAACATTAATTTGGAATTTTAGTGAATTCTGACAATGACATTGTGGACTATATTAGTGTCATTAATTAGAAGATTGTTAGTACATCATCACTCTTCATGCTACTGTTTCATTAGTACATTCAACACTACAGACACGTCAACGCCTTCAGCGCGGGATCTTCTTTCGAACACCACTGCAATTTAATTAGAACTTTATTCAATAAGACTGGTGATAGAGCGTTTTGACTATTTTGGGATTTATTTCGCATTACTCTAATTTCTCTTTAAATTTTTACTGTGTATTTTAGGGAAATAAATTATTTGCTGAAGTTTGCAAAAGTTGTTGGTTTTCTCTCTTTTCTATTACTTTGTTAAAGACCATAGAGTGGTAACAAAAGTGAGCAGTAAGATGTATATTTTATTTGTCAGTCGTTAGATAAAAATATAGAGGATGATAAATTCACAGAACAATAAGATATTTCGATGAATTAGAGGACGAAGAAGGCTATCGCCTATTCACGTAACACAGTCTGATGACATATATTGATATTTACAAATATACAAATATGTGTGTTCATTTTAAAGATTTTATGAAATATAATTGCCGTCAATTGGTATTTTATTTTAAAAAATAAACTGGATCAAACACGAGATTAGAGGATTAAATTATTTTTTTCAAAGATGTTATGAAACATTGGAAACTGAATTCTCTTGGCGATCTTCACGACTACTACGCAGAGAAAGATAATTTAACGTTATTTTAGATTTTGAAGAATTCATTTCTGTCTGTATGAACAAATATAAACTAGATCCTGAACATTTTATACTTTCAAAAAAAGCAAAGTAGAAACTGACTTGTAACCGATTATGATATAATTTTAATGCATGATTCTAGAATCAGAGAGGAACGTACGT
This sequence comes from Sinohyriopsis cumingii, assembly GCA_028554795.2. Lineage (NCBI taxonomy): Eukaryota > Metazoa > Mollusca > Bivalvia > Unionida > Unionidae > Sinohyriopsis > Sinohyriopsis cumingii. Next base: position 24,759,525 of record CM068836.1, on the reverse strand, counting down.
GATACCAACAAGATGTGTTAAAAGTCACCAGCCATACTCCAACATTTTCCTATTTATATCAGATTTGCATTCCATGATTAAAAATAGTTATACTCGCACAAAAAATAAAAATAAATTATCAAGTGTAAGGAAGAAATAATTTAATTACTCGAAATAGAAGTATACATCGCTATTACTTCTCCTTAATTACGATTTCCCACCTATAGAGGACGCAACCGTAAATGACGTATATTTATCCCTACAAGACGAATTACATGCTTCTTGTTGTCGAAAAATAAAACACTATAACCTATGGATAGGGAATATTTTAGATGAAACTAATCAAAACTAATTTACTGTTCAGCCTCATATCAGTATGCATGCACGACGCACTAGATTGTGTCGCTTTCAAAACTGTTCCATTGTTTCAATTTATTTTTGAAAATTTCCGTTAGTACAGGTAAAAAAGAATCAATCCCGGCTTCCCTGTGTCGGCAGACTTGATATATAAAAAAAAGATGAAAGAAATCGGCACACTTAAAGAATCCAAAGGAACCAAACTTGACTTCCTTTTGTCGGCCGACTTCAGAAGGAAAAATCGGCATACTAAAAAGATACCTAAGTCAATTTTCCGGGGTTGGTTTGCATTGTAATAAAATAATCTGTGTATTTGATATCCTGTCGGTAAGTTTAAACAATGAGTTTATTGCTCCATGCCAGTTGTGTCCATCACCCGGGCCTCTATTTGTTTGCCATATGTAATCATAATTGATGTTTGAAAGGCAAATATTATACACAATAGTAACTTCCTTTAATAATATTTTTGTAACACATGCAGGCAAAAGGATTATCGTTTGCACTCACATTGAATGATTTTAAAATAATGATTTTTTTGTTATTTGCTTGATACCGACTTATAGTTAACCTGGATACAGTTTAATCTGGGTCAGTTTGCAATAAGTAACTTATCATACGTAAATGGCAGGTGCCTTCAAGCAATCGGGTGATACTTTCGTCTCATTTGCGATTTTGTTATTTGACATAAGCTATACACACTACACTAAGGATGCATACGCAAGCCGGCATCCGCTACATATACGGATTTCTTGGATATATATATTTTTAAAAATAATTTTCGCATGATGAAAAAAGAAGGAATATATGATAACAATGCAAGGTTAATTTTTTTCATTTTATTTTCAAACAAGTGTGTGTTAATCAGTTTATTTTGTACCGTGAGTGTGTGTGTGTGTGTGTGTGTGTGTGTGTGTGTGTGTGTGGTGGAGGGGGGGGGGGGCACAAATTAAACACAACATTATTTCCTTTCTAATTTGTACTGAATAATGGAGCAAATATGATTGACGATATTGACCAGTAATAACAAGCTTTCAATTTATGCGCGCAAACACTAAGACAACTTAAAAAATAAAAACAAACAATAAAATTAACTGGTAAGAGCTTCATATTGCAGCAACTAAATACTGACAAAATGCTTAGCATTATTCTTCCCCCCTTCTCTCTCTCTCTCTCTCTCTCTCTCTCTCTCTCGTATGTATTATAAGCAACTGTGTTACAACGTGAAGCCTGAAATTAAGTATATTTGTTATAATATCTCATGTACACTACCCTTAGTAAAATGTATACGTATTATGTAGAATATTATCTGTTATGTATTTTTGTTTTATAAATGATTATTGATAATTTGACCGGAAGATTTAAATTGAGAATGTCGTTGTGCAGTTGCATATATTTGTTAGCATAAAAAAATGTATATAAATATTTTAAGTAGAGCAAGCAGGATGTGTCAGTTTGTGTTTTCTCTCATAAATATGTACGTTATGAAGTATGATTATTTTCTTTCAAAGAATATCAAAATAGTTTGTTTAAATTTAGAGTTCTTTTCCCTAAAACCTATCCTACCTAGCATCTACTTTTTTGTTGAAGAAAAAGAACATACAAACTATTGTTAAGTTTGGCCAAATTGTATTTCGAGTTGGGCCGAATTGTCTTTGGGACAAATTCACTATAATCCGGCATAAATGATACAACTTTACCATCTCTCCCCTATTCGATCCCACAGATTAAATACAATAAATAAATAAAATTATGGGATAATGTTGTTATGGTTCTGAGAGGCCGAATATATTAAATATGCCGGAGAAATAGCGGAATGAAATGTCAGTCATAAATACTCCAATGTACTTATCCTTCCCTTTGGTTAATAAAAAGTCACACTCGCCTATATTGCTAAATCTCAATAACGAACACACACACACACACACAAATATATATATATATATATATATATATATATATATATATATATATATATATATATATATATATATATCGCTGAAAAGTAGCATTCACAGTGCATCATTTAATGCAAACGGAGGAAATAATAATGATATCCAGTCATTTAGAACACTTGATTGCGTTAACGGTAAATTGGGCAAGGTCATCTTGAGGTTATTGAAACAGAACAGATTTCTATAAAACTTTTACACTACCGGTCACAACAGAATAATTTTCATAAATGACTTCGGTGTTTCTGACAGTATATTCATCTGGGCATGCATACAGTATCAATCGTAATGTAAAGAAATGTTTATGACTATAGGTAACTAAATTATGTTGTCGAATATTTCTCTTTATTTCTTTCGCTTTTTTTTCTTTCAATCTTTTTATTTGTCTTTCTTCCAAATTCTATTTAGTTGGTACTTTTTATATTCTCTACATTTTCCTTAATTTCGTTCTTTCTGTCTTTTTTTCTTTCTAGCTTACTTATATTTATTCTTTGAAAGATTTGGGCACAACTTGGACATTTTGTCTTCTACATTTTAATCCCTCTGATTTTCTATTAATAATTTATCATACACTCATAATACATCAAATCTAATTTTACCAGCGTTAAATGTATAAACTAGTCTTCTATCGTACTATCTGAATGCCTGAAAATTATTAAGAAGCACACGCTTTCTTTCCTCAAATGCGGAGTTCTCTGATTACAATACTGATGGAGAAACATGTTTATGTTAGCAGACGTGTAATCTATTGACATGGCAATAATTGCAGAACCACAAGCAACGTTTGAGTCGATTGAACTCCCTTTGGCATAGGACTAGATGTTTATATGACCCCTGAAAAGGCAGTACGCGTATGATGCACAGGTGCTATAATCGTGCACCATTCTCCCCAACACAACACAGAATATTTACATTTATTTTATGCTAAGCAGTGAATTACTCGATTTTCTAATTAAAATAATATTGATATTTCACTGCAGTGAGAAAATAACAATATTTTTTCAAAAAATAACAAAAAATTTTCACTACAGGAACTACTTTTTTGGGTCAGAACATACTTACCTCCCCTTGATTTTCTGTCAGTGAACTACTTTTAACTTATGTAGATGTCATTGTCATTATTAATAATCCCTGTCTGTTATCCTTGAAACTTGTAGTTTGTTAGTCTGGAAATATCAGTTAATTTTTATCACTCTGATTTGCAACTAATTTTGTGCGCACGTACACATAGCACAGCAGAACATGTACGGTAAACATCTGACATTACCGTAAGAAATCTGCTAATTTACTGTGTCACAAACTTTAGGTAGCCAACTGATGTGAGCATAAAATAAAAAGAATATTTGTTTGAAACGAATGAATAACGGATACATTTCATCTCGTGGGTGAAAAACTCTAGTATTTTCACTCGTGGCTTCGCCACTCGTGAAAATACTGAGTTTTTCATCCACTCGATGAAATATATCCGTTATTCACTCGTTTCAAGCAAATATCCTCTATGTATATCTGACTCTTTCCTTAAGGATTTGCACAAGAAAATCAAATTCAAATTTACGGCGCTGTTCCTATTTATTAATTTACTTTTGCCTGAATGCTCTGTTTGTAAAACAAATACTATTTTCAATAAAAACGTAATGCTGAGCAGAAAAAAAAAAAGAATTAGATTAAACAAAAATTAAAATTGTTTGATTTGCTTTTTTCTGTTACTTAGTTTAAGACTAAAGAGTTGTAACAGGAGTAAGTTATGTGCTCCTATTCATAGTATAACTATACTATCTGTAACTTTACAACAATTTTTCTGTATTTTAATCGATGCGATACATCATTTTATACTCGTAAAGTATATAAACAAATTCTCATGAATTATTCAGGGTGACAACGGGGTTGTTTATCTGGCAATATGAAGAGCAGTACAAAATAAAACAGCATCGGTTTCATAGAAAAATTAAAAATCGGCTATTAATTTACTTTTACATATATCATTTTATTTAAGTTTCATTTACATGTGGGAAATCAAGGTTTTTCTTTCCAACCAGGATACATTTTTCGTATCTGTTTCAACGTAACGAATTTTCCATCTAATGGTCAGAAGTCAATTCGTTATTTTTCTACAAATTAGAGAAATGATATTTTCTTAAAGTTATTGTCCTGGGAAATTCAGCTTTTAAAATCACAACCCCAACTCTCGAAAATAAAAAGTAGTTGATCACATGAAAGAAAATAAATTCTATCTTGGAATAGTGTTGTTTGCCAAACAAAGGGGTTAATGAACGTTTATCCAACCGTTCTGTAATTTTTGTTAATTTTGTTTAAAAGGCTTTTCCACTTACTATTTCATGTGACAAAAAGAATACGCGAAGTAATCTTTGGGATTATTAAACTGTAAATACTTTAGATATTTTTAAGCTTGATGACTTGCGGCCACGCCCTTAAATCTTAAAGCTTAGACCAGGGAAGGACATACTAGTGCCAACTGGTGTATACTCTAAGTTGAATTTAATTTGCCACGAATTAGGCAAGTGATAGAAGTTGGAAGGACAGTTAAAACAATAAATTTAGCTAGCGAGAAAACGACATAGTCTTTATAAAGACTTTAATTGTGCAGTTGAACAAGGCAGTTGGTCACACTGAAAAGGACTGAAAGGCGTACTTGGGAGGGAGTGCGTCCCTCTATTTCTTTCCAGTTGGGAAAACGAGTGTTATCCCTTTCCCCTGTTTTCCGATCGGATTTAAAACAAAAGATTGCTTGGAACTCTTACAGATATTGCTCTCATTAACTTAACATGACTAACCTATCACTTTCCCGTCTTCATCGTAAAGCTGATATTTAGTCTCTTATTATATGTCTTTGCAGAATCTATATATAGGCTCCTACATATAAGACTGAACAGTAAATTCGTTTTGAATAGTTTATTTTATATATTTCCTATCCCAATCCATAGTTTATAGTGTTTTTTGTGTTTTTTTTAAAAAAACAAGAAGCTTGTACTTCCTCTTGTAGGATAAATGTACATCATTTCCGGTTGGCGTACTCTATAGGTAGGTAATCTTAGTTAAGTGGACGTAACAGCGTTGTATACTTCTATTTCGAGTAAATGAATTATTATTTCATCTTTATACTTGATGATTTTTTTTTCGAGGATAAATACTTTCAATCACCTAATGCAAATCTAATGTAAAAGGTAAAATATTATAGTGTGGCCTGTGACCTTTAGACTACACATCTTAGGACTTGAAGCAGCTTTACCAAAGTTTGTTTTATGGATTAGCTATGTGTTTAACTTTTGTTTTCTGTAGTTTGAAATTTGACATTGAAACATACGTTATTATCATTAGATCCTCTTGTACTGCTTAATTATTTGAACTAATTCTCATTTCATAATCAGTTGTAAACTGACTCAATGAAAATAAAAATATAATGTTCAAAATAACACTAAAACTTGTATGAATACTACCTTCAAATTTTGTGTCTTTGTTCAGCTTTTTCCCATCTCTTCACTGTTCTTTTCTCTTTCGAAACTATCATTCACTTTCCAGCTACCGTTGTCATGCAAAATGTACCGTAACCGATGTAATAAAAATAGATTCTAGTTGAAAGAGTTTCTAAATGGTTGATGATAACCATGCATTTTTGTTCTACTTACATAATTTGTGATATTTTCAAGTGCTTTACCCGTAAAATAAAGTACTTCTAGTACTTCTAGTAGCTGAAAGAATGTGGTCGATAATCATCCAAGCTCTTTTTATTGACACATACACACACCAAAATTTTACTTTTCATGGTGGCAAGTCAGTACGCATTTACTCATGGGCACGTTGGAGAAGAGGTACCGATCAATTAATATATAAATCATGCAATCACGTGAGAATCTATTGGTGTAGAAAGTTTGTTGTTTCGCTCATTTTCTTATACATATATGTTTATATTCCGAGTTACGTGCAGTCAAATTGTGAATTAAACATGCGAGTATAAAGCAGTTTCTCTTTGATGGAATGTCAACATATACAATGCTAGAATGTACGATACGTACATGAGGGACATTCTCGTCTTATTATTAGATTTGGATGTTAACCTCGCCTTAGAATTAGACATACCCGTGAATCAAGCCATTCCTGGTTCCGGCCGCTTGGTTGTTTCTGAAAACTTTGCATAGAAAAATCATCTGCAAACCACATTTTGTTTATTTTGCTAAGTAATTGCTAAATATTTGTAATATTATGATTCACAAGACAAAACTAAACATAAATGGAGTAAATCTGAATTTATTGAAAAACAGATTAAACAATCGAGACGAGGTTTGAGCATGCCATTTTACATAATTCTAAGAGAAACATTCTGTGACGAAAGTCTCGTCCCGAAAGAACCGAGTGCAAGTCGAGAGCAATACTAGAAGTTTGAGGTATTGAAAGATGCTTACGTTTACATCAAATCGATACAAACTCTTCAACATAAATATAATTACGAGGTCAGTCGATAAAGGGCACATGGTTCCAACTTAATGCCAGTAGTAACCCTAATTAAACACGATAATAATGAAAATTGAATAACTTTACCTTTCTAAAATCTCGTGACCAACCCTGTATATCACAGAACGAGACTGTTCTTGATTTACGCTTCTGTATCCAGAAAACCAGAAGAGCCGTCACATTTTTGTAAAACTATGAGCTTGAATCACGTATGAACAATTTTCCACACATAACGAATGAACTGCTACTTTCAGGACACACTGTACTAATTATACGAAAGAACCGTGAACCAGTCTAGAAATGGGTGAACAAATAATAGATTATATACGGGTTTGGTGGTCCATAATTGGTTAATAATGAAAATTAAAATTTTAGTAGAAATATCTTTTGAGAGCTAATCCTATCTGTAATTGTAAAAAAAAATAGACAAAATTCTATTGATGAAATTTTAGCATTCTTACAGGCTTGACTCAGGAGTACTCAATAATGAAAGCAGCACCTGATTCATTTGGTGCAGAATCAATAATACGTGTTTCATGCACATGTAGATTAAAAAAATGCCGCAGATTATATGGTGTTCTCCACACAGAAGCTTGCACCAATGATAGTTGTGCATGGAGAAATATAAGTCTGATCATCAGCACCCAGAAATTTTAAGTTATTGAATTTTGAATACGATGGTGTTTCCATATGTTTACTATGGGAGTTGAATTAGTACCATAATTCCTTCATTGTTGTCCTAAACCATGCTAGAGAAATAAGAAAATGAAAAGGCAGTGTACCAGCAGAACATTTTCTCCGTTTCATTTCAGTTCATAATTGGGTCAGCTTTGAAAGCTGTTGTGCCTTAACTTTTACTTCTCACTATCAGACGAAATAATACCTATTTAGCTCATATATCCTCTGTTTTATGTTCACCCATTTGTAGACTATCCCTAATATGTTTCCTCTTTATAATAAGTGCCATGAATCTCAAAAGTATGCTCCATTCTTTGGTCTGGTAAAATACTTCCCTTAACACTACTAAAATTATTCTAAAATGTATTTATCGTAAACAATTAACATTCTTCCCGAGAAAGACTAATAGTTCGCCTGTATTAAATATCAGCATATTTCGTCACAACTAGCTCACAATGTAATATCTGAAACATGCAAGAATGAGGTAACCATGGAAGTGATATTGATGAAAGTTTGATAAAAAATGAATTAACCGGTTTAAACTGGATAAGACAGCATAAGTGACCAGGTCCTAGGTTTTCTATACTCATGTTTGATATGTCTATGCAGGCTTTATAAAGTGTCGCGAAGCAGCAAGGATTGACATTTCCATACAGGCTGCATTAAGTTCCACGTAGCAGAAATGTTTCACATTTCAAAACAGCTGCATTAACTGTCGCGTTGCAGCAAGTTTTGACTCGTCAAGACAACATTTCGAAAAAAGATAGAAAATATATATCTATGAAGTTCTTTATCCTATTTATGCAAAGAGTGAAGACTTATATATATATATATATATATATATATATATATATATATATATATATATATATATATATATATATATATATATATATATATATATATATATATATATATATATATATATGTGTGTCTGTGTGTGTGTGTGTGTGTGTGTGTATATGTATATGTAACTAGATGTGTATTATGGCGTTAACGGTAAATTGATCAATTTGATCTTTAACTAATTGAAACATAACAGATATCTGTAAAACTTTTGTATGGTATGAATCATAACATAAAACATAGAACAATTTTCATAAATATGTTCAGTGTTTCTCAAAGTATAATCATCTAAGCAAGCATGCAGTATTATTCGTGATGTAAAAATGTTTATGACTATAGGCGGTTTCACGGTTAGTGTCTTCCCTTGAAAACACCAGAGGGCATATTGGTGGAACTCACTTCCGGATAGTTCAATCAATTAAGATGGCAGATTTAGATCAAGAAAATTTAACAGTCCGCTCACATTATGCAAGCCGGATCGATATGTCACTATCTTAAAAAGAAATTCTATCAATATTTGATCAATTATTTTTACATCTTTTATTTTTTTCAATAACTTGCGCTGCACCCAGCTTTTAAATAAATATTCTCTGCCCATTTCAGAACTTCATTATTTTTCCATTACTACCTTATGCTCTAGTTTGTATTATTTGATTGTGCGAAAGTGTATCGCTGCTTAAAAAGATCTTGCAATTTATTTCGCTTAAAGAATAATGAAACTATGCTTATTTTGTACAGTTTCAATCATAGCAGTTAATGGAGGTTGAACGACAACGAGAAAAAAATTCTAACTTCTTGAGGTTCTTTTATTATTGATTTAGACTGTTGCTTTTTTATTAATGTTCATTATATTTTTCATGAAATAACTTGAGTTTTTTTTATACAAAATGCACAAATGTCAACTACGCTTGAAAAGACAGGTCCACGTAAGAGTCTCCTTGATGATTATTTTAATTTTATTTCCTTGAACGGTTGGAAATTTTAGAGTATACAGTTTGGAGAAATATCGATGTTAGACACACTATGCATGTATAGGACATTTGTGGCTCTCACCTATCTGCCTGTCCGTCTTTATGTATGTCTGTCTCCTTTCATCTGGTGCATGGGTATGTATATCCTCGAATGAACGGATACGTATATTACATAAACATACTTCTGGTTAAAAACGAGTATAAAATGATGCTAAGTTAGAAAGAGCGACTGATAGATAAAGACAACAAATATGAATATTTGTGAGTATCCATTTATTATTGACTTGTAGAGTATGTTCTTATAAGCAGTCTCTTTTTTTAAATCATACTGTTTGCAATTTTACATCCAGTCAGGTGGATCAATATTGATTTAAAAGGCGAATCAAAGTAATATGACAGAATCTGTGAAATAATTGTGAAATAATTGGATCTTTAAAACTTACATATTTGATACAAGAAAAGTTAAACAGAATTAAACTAATTTTAAGAAGGCTGTTCTAGATGAATTTGCTGGTGGCAATCAAAAATGTTGTCTAAAGACCCCAGCAAATTTGAGAGTCATTACGTGTCAGCATAAGCAAAGGAAAATTATGCTGGAAGTTATTGTATGTACCGTCCGATATCTGATGTTTCAAAAGTCAAAAAGAAAATGAAACCAAAGAAAAAAAACGTCATTGGGCATGTTATTTAATCTGAATATTGTACTAAATTTACACCCAGATATGAATAAATATTCCGTCTGCATTAATTACACTCCTTTATCATTATGATAGCTAATGTAATTATTGCTTTGTTAAGTTCCTCTGAAGACATTAAAATACTGTGTTTCATTTAAAAAAACAGAAAAACTTTTCTGGTTTAAAATATTCAGCATTACAAATCAGCTGACGTATCGGATTCGTGTTATAATTTTCTTATCGAACTTGTGTTATAACTTTCTTAACTCGTGTTATAAACGAACTATTAGCCTTGCGAATGTAACTGAGAAAGAAGGATATATCAACATATGAAAAATGCAAATTGTTGAGATTGTTTTCGTTAAAGTTATATAACCAAAAATGTGCAATAAATGCTTAAAATCGGAGAGCAGAGTGAAATGTTTCTGTAAATGTGCCTAAAATTATGAAAAGTGAATCTATATTATCAGGTATGGAAAGTGTATTTAATTTAAGTATTTGATATCATTTAAGTATGGAAAGTAAATATTATTTAATTATCTGATATAATATAAGTATGGACACCGAATCTAATTATCTGATTTAATGTCTATAATTATTCTCCTAGTGTGAACAAAAGACGTTTGACATGTATAATTGATTCATTGGTTTAACCATAATGATCTACAGCTAAGATACATTCCTTTGTTGACTTTATGTTTCGCTAACCAAGTGTAGAACGGTGAACTAACCGGAACTGGAAATTTTTTGTGGGCATTCGCATTGGAGCTAAGGGAGGTAATTGTTTAGGCGCTACGATCAGTAACTCCGTTGCAACCGTGAAAACCCCTATTGCTAACTAAGTTATAATGTCGAATATTTCTTTTTCATTCTTTTAGTTTACTTTCTTCCTATCTTTTCATTTCTCTGTCTTCCTAATTCCATTTGGTCAGTACTTTTACATTTTCTACATTTTCCCGCCCCCGGTCCTAGGATGTGCGGGGCCCAAGGCAGCAAAATCGATGAACGGGGCCCCAAGCAAAACTCGCATTGCGTTGGCCTTGCCCTAGGGCCGGACCTGCATTTTCCTTTATTTCGTTCTTTCAATCTCTTTTTCTTTCTAGCTTACTTATGTTTATCCTTTACAAGTAATTCTGAGATTAATATAATTAGCACACTCCTTTGAAAGATTTGGGCACAACTTAGATAATTTGTATTCGAAATTTTAATCGCTTTGGTTTTTTCTATTAATAATTTATTATATACTCATACTACATCAAATCTAATTTTACCAGCGTAAACTTTATGAATGACCTCTCTCGTACTATCTGAATGCCTCAAAATTGTTAACAAGCACTGGCTTTCTATCCTCAAATGGGAGGTGTCTGGTTTCAATACTGATGGAGAAACATGTTTATGTTAGCAGACGTGTATAATCAATTGACATGGCAGTACTTGCAGAACCTCGAGCAATGTGCTTAGTTTGAGTCAATTGAACTCTCTTTGGCAAAGGAGATGTTCATATGACTCCTGAAAAGGCGGCACGCGTATGATGCACAGGTGCTATAATCATGCACCATTCTCCCCAACACAACACAAAACATTTACATGCATATCTGACTCTTTCCTTAAGGATTTGCAAAAGAAAATCAAAATTCAAATTTATGACGCTGTTCCTATTTATTAATATTAAATGTCATTTTGTACTCGTCAAGTAAATATACAGATTCTCATTAATTATTCATTCCACATCAATGTCAGTTGGGACTGTCTAGTGAGACTGGGGAAATTGTATAGGGCCTGTCTAGGGAAAAGGATGGTAGAGGAACAAACACAACAGAGACTAGGGGTGAAACGATACGCCTGTGCCACGTATCGATACGATACACGATACACAGCCTACGATACGATACATATCGATACATGTATCAAACTGAAAATGGGATTATCACAGTACATTTGATTAATCATGTGAATGTATATATTGAATGGTATTTTTAAGTTCAAACAGTGTCAAATATGCAATGTATCAGCAGTGAGTCACCTTGTTAACCTGTTATGTATAATGATAACAGAGAAAAAATTGAATCAAGATACAATGTCACGACTACTAACATTGTTGTTCTGTGTAACCAAATAAAATATAACAAAATCTTTGATGTGTTTCTTTATCCTTCATTCAATAAAAATGAAATGTTACAAGTTTTGTGTCTGATTCATCATGCAACAACATACTGGAACAAAATAATATATTAAAAAGTACACGTAACACAAAAATACAACAAAAATTTAAAATGCTTAGGATTAGGAAATCATAATTATGCAACCTTTTCTAAGCTGTATACTTTCCTCCTTTCTTCAGTTCAAGAAAGATCATCTTAAAAAACACAAATGATAAACTTCACTGCAGCAAACACTAATTAATTTCACATAAATTGCCATGTGTGTAATTGAAGTCTATAGATGAATTAAAGAAAGTTCCTAATAACTGAAGATGATATCCTCATCAACTTAAATGCATCTTCCAGCAAATGAATAAATCTTCTTAAGTCACAAACTCAGTGTTCTAAAACTAGCTGACAATTGTGATGACTGTAAATGGCATAAATGAACTGAATTAGATAATTCTGCCTAACAGATGCACAGGACTATTACAAGTTTTGTGTCTGATTCATCATGCAATAACATACTGCAACACAATAACACACTAAAAAGTACATGTAATACAAAAATACAAAATAAGTTTAAAATTATTGGGATTCAGAAATAATAATTATGCAGTGTTAAACCTGAGATCTGTTATATCAATCTATGTCACACAAACACCCAACTGCAGTGTAAAAACTGAGATCTGTTATATCTATCTACAACACATACAAGCACCCAACTGCAGTGTCAAAACCTCCGTCTGCGGCGGTTCGAGTCTAAGATTCAGCCAATGTGGGCATGTGAGAAAGCTTGCCAGTAGCTTCTCGTGGGTCGGTGGTTCTTTCCGGGGTTTTCCGGGTTCTTCCTCCACCATTAATACTGGCCGCCATGTATAGCCTATCGTGCTGAAAAATGGCGTTAAACCCCACAACAACAACAACAACAACAGTGTTAAACCTGAGATCTGCTATATCAATTTACAACTTGCAGGCACCTAACTGCAGTATTGAACCTGAGATCTACTACATCCATCTTTATCACACAAGCACCCAACTGCAAACAACGTTGAGCCTGAGATCTGTTATATGAATCTATAATACACAGCACCTAACTGCAAATAATGTTGAACCTGATATATGCTATATCAGTCAATAACGCGCAAGCACCTAACTGCAAACAGTGTTAAATGTAATTTCACATAAATTGTCATGTGTATTTGAATCCAATAACTGAATTAAAGAAAAGTTCATGATGATTGAAAATGATATCCTCATCAACATAAATGCGTTTTCCAGAAAATGAATGAATCTTCTTAAGTCACAAACTCATTGTTCTAAAACTATCTGGCAATTGTGATGACTCTGTAAAAGGCATAAATGAACTGAATTAGATCATTCTGCATAACATTTGCACAAGACTGTCAGACTACTCATCACAACTTTCAAAGTTTCATATTCTTCTTCAAAAAAATCAAAATATCCACATTCTCCCCAGTCAGAGAGGCTCTTTGTGCTGATACAACATCTCCAGCAGTTGAAAAGACTCTTTCAGACGGCACTGATGTTGCTGGAATAGTCAACAACATCTTGGCTAGTTTGGCCAGCAAAGGGAATGATGTTTCGTTGAATTTCCACAAGATCAGTGGGTTGTCACCAATATGTATACTAGATGTCTCATTCCTATAACGTGTTATCTCTGTGTCTGCCCTCTGAAAGAGGGACTTTGATGGCTCCACCTTGACCACGTACACATCTCCAAAAAGATCTTCAAGTGCACCCTTTTTCACTGGAGGCTCATCAACTTCAACCTTCGCTGTTGCTGCTGGTCTGTTATCTCGTTCTGTAACTTGTACTGCAGGAAGCTGTGATAGTGGGGGAAGACTAGATGGTAGTACATGAGTGAGTTCATCAGTCTTCTCTGTCTTCACTACTGTTTCACACTGTAATAAAAATCAAAATTATATAATATGTACTCCTTAAGTTAATACGAATCTCGCAATTTTATGTTAATTAACATTTTAGCATTAATTCACTGGCATTTAATATAAATAAAACAACATGATTTTATCAATATAAGATCAATATTGAATATTAAGAAATATTTGTGTATATGAAGTTATGAACTTCAAACAATGAAGTTATGTAATAGTTTGTGTGTTTGCTCTATGTGTGTGTGTGTGTGTGTGTGTGTGTGTGTGTGTGTGTGTGTGTGTGTGTGTGTGTGTGTGTGTGTGTGTGTGTGTGTGTGTGTGTGTGTGTGTGTGTCAGTGTTTCAGAGGGAGATGGAGAGAATCGGATGACATAAGAACTTTGAAGGTGACTCTGGGGCATACCAAGATCAGTGGTGCATCTAGGGTAACCTTTGGGGACAAGTGTCCAATTTTAACTACCAAAAGAAATTTCATATATCCTTAAAATCTTGAAAGGGGAAAATAATATTATGTTATGCTTCAACTGCTGCACGTAGATAACACAACGATACTCATATGTAAATTTTTGACTTACCTCATTGACCTTCACTGTTTGCATGACAATGGAAGCATATATTTGGATCCTTGTAGCATCGTCTACATCAGTTAGAGCCCTAAATCTTGGATCTAGGGCACAACTCTGCAACAGAAACTGCTGCGTGTCCTTGTCATTGTATCTTTTGTCTAGGTCTTGGGAGATTGCCACCTTGACTGCCTTCACAAGTGCAGAGTCACTTTCTTGCACTTCCATTGCACTAATAATACGATGTTTAAGAGGAAAAATCATTGATATGGTAGGTGCTTCTTCATCGCACAATATCGTTGTAATGGTTTTCATTGGTTTGAGCAGTTTGAGAATATCCTCTGCATTTGATACATCATCCTCTGATAAAGTGTTTAAGTCCGTCTCCCTCTGTCTGATTTCCTTACTTAATAGAGTAGCTACAATGGCAGGCTGCTGCTCTAAAAATCGATCAATCATATCATAAGAACTATTCCAACGTGTCTGGACATCTTGGATAAGTTTGTGTTTAGGAAGCTGCAACAGCTCTTGTTTGGATTTCAGCAGGGTAGTAGCAGTTGTACTGCGATGGAAAAACGAGACAATGTGCCGGATCCTCCCAAGAAGGCGTGACATCTGATGAACTTGCAACCCTCTCTGGGTTGCTAGATTTATAGTATGTGCAAAGCACTTGATATGTGGTGTGAACTTTGCCTCTTGAATAGCAACATCCATGTTAGCAGCATTATCTCTTACTATGGGGAGTAACTTGTGGGGCCTTTCCAGTTGCCATTCCTTACTGGCATCGTCTAGTACTGCTCCTATATTTTTACCAGTGTGAGACTCGTGTAAAGGTCTCGTCTGAAGAACAAAGCTTTTCATGCACCATTCCTTATCAACCAAGTGAGCTGTGATTGTTATGTAACTCTCTGTAGCCCTTGAAGTCCAACCATCTGTAGTAATGGCCACTGATTCTGCCTCTGATATGGTGCTTTGCACTTCTTGTCTGGTGTGAAGGTATAGGTCTGGGATAACTTTCTCTGCGAAGTGTGTTCTTGATGGGATGATGTAGCGAGGTTCCATGGTACGAATCAGATTTCTGAAACCTAGCGAATCAACCACTGAGAAAGGGCGCATATCATGTGCAATAAACATCGCTATATGCTTAGTGATTGTCTGTGATCTTTGCGATGATGGAATTAATGGAGACTGAAAAACTTCAGTCAATCTGAGCTGACCAGTGGTTGTTGGATGTGATGGCTTAGGAGTAGGAGAAACACTGACCTTGGGAGCTGAAATCTTGTCATCTTTAAAAGGAATTCCAATGGCAATGATTGGGTGGTGCCGTTTTAAATGTGTAGACATATTTGTGGTGTTTCCAGTAATCCTAAGAGCTGTAAAACACAGTTTGCAAACACACCTGGACTTGTCTAATTTTCTTACTACATTCTCATACTTCACAGGATATCCAAAATAGTTCCAGGCCGATGATCTTCTAATCGCAGGTAACTCGAGTTCAATTTTTTCGGCCTTTTGCGTCTGCTCCATTTGACCGGATGTTGGAATCACCTTGGTCACCCCGCTGCTTGTAGTTCATTGCATGAAAGCATCCCAAACGTCTTAGTGATTAAGAATAATCATAAGTTCTATCACCGGTTCCACGCCCATACCGATAGTTTAGCCCCACGCAAAGAGAAAAGAATTGACACTTACATTATTATAATAATTGTAAGAAAAAAAAATTTCCTTCAGAAACTATTATTAATTTATGTCTTTGATTATATTTTTAAATTATGGTATTATTTAAAAAACAAAAAATAATGTAATTTCCTAGTACAAGGAAACTCTTATCTATAGAACTGATCCGGGTGCGGGAACGGAGATGACTAACTGAATCTCACACGCTATACTTCATGTGTATACAAAACAACTACCGCGACAGTTTGGTCTAATGAGCTCCTAATTTAATTATCATAACTGCTGAAGATTTATGTAGCTATTATAAGGTAGATATCGTTTTGTATCGATTCTTCACCTTGTGTATCGATATGTGTATCGAAATGGCAAAAGTATCGATGCATCGATGTATCGATGAATCGTTTCACCCCTAACAGAGACAGAGAGATATTTACTAACACAAGGCAGAGATTTATATATTAATGCATTACCTAGACCTGAAATTATGTTGGCGGTGTTAATAAATTTGCATAATTGTAATTATGCCATAAATAGCATTAATCAAAAGAAAGACCAGCGCCAAAATGAATGTGACTAAAAGTAACGTAAAAATGACGAAATTGTCCAGAATTGAAAGGAGACTAAACATATCCCCGAACAGTAGATTACATTGGTTTCGACTAAAATGGATAACGCAAGTAACTATTTATAGTCTCAACTTGTGTGACGATCGTGAATAAACATCCATGTATCTATTTATGGCTAAAACCTGTTGAAATTCCTATGAAATCCAACTATCTATTTATAGCTCCAACTTGTGGGAAATTCCTTTGGAGTTGCCGGAATGACGTTGAAATCAATGTCATACCGCCTTAGGGACTCCATCCCCGGATTTTCTGTCGGGGTTTACTCCCTTAGCCTTTCCCATGAGTGGGTATAGCTACAAGGCAGCAGAGGTTTGGAATCGGAGTTTTCCTTCTCCTAGATGAGCTACCATCCAAGGTTTACGAGTCCCATCTACCCGAAGCAACTGGTTTTAAGGCGCCAGTGGGCCGCCTTCACCCCTTCTCCTGTCAGTAGAAAACATGGTCTGCCGGGCTTCAAATCTAAGCCACTCGCGAAGGCCAGGAGCTGGATTTTAGTTGACAGAGGCAGTAAGAAACGTAAGCCGTATGGGGCATTTTGGAGGATTGGGGCGCTTGTCTCCCACCCCCACCCCGGGCAATGTCAACCTTAGACCATGGGAGTTTTATAGAGACAAACAAAGACCAAAACGTACACACAAAAACATACGCGCGCACACATACACACAAACACCACACAAACACACACACACACACGTACTACACAGAGGGAATTAGTATCAGTATATGTCTGTCTCTGTTGTGTTTGGTCCTCTACCATCCTTGTCCCTGGACAGGCCCTATACAATTTTGCCATTCTCCCTAGATAGTTCCAACCTATGTTAAACTTTCCCTTGTCCCGCAATAGTCCCACCCATGTTAAATTTCCCATTGTTAAAGTCCCCTTGTCCTTAAACGTTCCCAGAGTGTTTTTCCTTATATGTTCTCATTTGCCCTACGGTATCAGTCTATGTCGATGTGTTATATATGTCTATGTTTATATCTCTCCTGTATTTGTCTCTTCCTAGAGTGGTGCGTATTCAGGTCAGCCACTTGCAACATTGTTGCCCCAGTTCCGCCCAATTGAGGTCAGCCCCTTGCTACATGGTTACCAATGTCTAGTACCGTGACGTCACCTCACCTGTTCGATTCCTATTATAGCTATACAACAATTCCACTTTCCCTTGACACTTATACAGGCCAATATTCCCTTTGTTCAATTCCCCTTGACGCTAAACGTGCCTAGGGTGATCTGAAAAGTCTTGACGCTATACAGGCCCAAGGGGTTTCTGTAATGTATTTTTCCATTGACGCTATATCGCCCCCATTAACTACTACCAAACTATACATAAGTGGAGTAAATTTACATTGATTGAAAAACAGATCAAAAAATTGAGAGGAGTTTTGAACATGCCATTTTACGTAATTCTAAGAGAAAAAAGTCTGTGACGTTTCGAAAGAACCAAGGGCACTACTTTGTGGAATTCTAGTAGTTTGAGATATTGAAAGATGAATAGGTTTACATCATATCGATAACTCTTCAACATAAATATAATTATACCGTCAGTGGATAAAGGACACATGGTTCCAATTTAATCCCAGTAGTAACCCTAATTAAACAGGATAATATTGAAAAATCAATAACTTTACATTTCTAAAATCCCATTACCAACAGCACAGCACAGAATCGTTCTTGATTTATGCTTCTCTATCCAGAAAACCATAACAGCCGTCATATTTTTGTAAAGCTATGTGCTTGAATCACGCTGGACAATTTTCTACACATAACGAATGAACTGCTACTTTCATTGTTGTCCTAAATCAAGCTAGAGAAAGAAGAAAATAAAAAAGCAGTGTACCAGCAGAACATTTCTCCATCTCGTTTCAGTTCATAATTGGGTCAGCTTTGAAAGCTGTTGTGCCTTAATTTTTGCTTTTCATTATTAACAAACTAATACCTCTCTAGCTAGTATATCCTCTATTTTATGTTTACCCATTTGTAGACTATCCCTAATATTTCCTCTTTATAATAAGTGCCATGAATCTCAAAAGTACGCTACATACTTTAGTCTCGTAAAAGACTTCCCTTAACACAACTAAAATTATTCTAAAATGTGTTTATCGTAAACAATTAAACATTCGTCCCGAGAAAGACTTGTTTCCCTGTATGGAACATCAGCATATTTTATTACAGCTAGCTCACAATGCAATATCCGAAACATGCATGAATGAGGTAACCACTGAAGTACTATTAAGGAAGTTTTTGAAAAAACTGAATAAAATATTTAACTACTGCGAACGTTTAATCCGCCAAATGTACTGACGTTTTCATAATTTAAATATAAGTATCCTGATGCATATAAAATGAAAATGCAAAATAAAATTTAGACGTCATCAACTCTGTAAAACTTAAAATACAAGATGAAATATAGTCATCACCTTTTTTCCACGTGATTTAAGTTAGTAATTGTGCATCCCATTATATCAGTGTGGAATATATTTTAAATATAATATTTCAGTATCTGCTAATATATGTTTTACTGTGGTACATCCCAAGAAGACATTACTTTTTTTCATTGCATGCTTAGTGATTTCTGTTTTACTTAGATATTTATCTTGTAACGACTCTATGATCTTAAACTAAGTAACAGAAAAGAGTGGATACCAACAAGTTTTGTAAAATTCAACAAATAATTTATTTCGCTAGAATACAAAATGAAAATTTTGATTTCCGGTGGTATTCCAAATAAGTTAAAATACTGAATGTGCTGATGTGCCTGTGATCTCGAATATGCTAATGTGCCCGTGGCCTGGAATGTGGTGATGTGCTGAGAGATTTTCAATGTAACACAATAATATAATCCAAAAACTGTTCTTGTCTGAATTCGCTATAATTAAAAATCAATGTTCCATGATAAGAATACTACTG
This sequence comes from Sinohyriopsis cumingii, assembly GCA_028554795.2. NCBI lineage: Eukaryota > Metazoa > Mollusca > Bivalvia > Unionida > Unionidae > Sinohyriopsis > Sinohyriopsis cumingii. The sequence continues at coordinate 24,739,774 of CM068836.1, read as the reverse complement.
ATCACTTTAATTCCCGTGAATAATAATTCGAAGAAATGAATCCATACAAATGAAAAACTGAGAAGAACAATAAGGTCAATTGTGCTTTAGATGTTAAGGCAATAATAAGAAATTTTTAGATAAACAAGTTTATATACCCTTCTATTTGACCTATGTTACAATTACCATTTTCAGGAAATGCTTTGACACTCAATGGAATTTTCCATTTTAAAAGTCTCTAAAGACAAATTCAAGGGTGTAAATATGTTTACTATTAAAAATTATCTGAATATTTTATCCACAATCGTAGAGAAAATTATTGCTATGTATTCTGTTGTTCGCAAAATGAATGTCACTGGTCAGATACACTATGAACTTGATGCTGGATTAGATCAAACACAAAGCACATATGTATATAACATAATCATTTAGAAAAGCCAACAAATAATAGAAATTAAATATACATAACAAAATATATAATACTTGTATGGGAGAGGACCTTTATAAAGTTGCGAGAAACTGGTTCAATCCCATCGCTCTTCAAAGATAAGAAAAGTTCTGAAAAGTAAGTGAGGACATGTGTACAAAGGTATAAAATAGCATATTAAAGAGAAAAGATTAATACATTATTCCCTATTAGGAAAATAGTAGTTTTGATATACATGTTGACAACAGTTTAAATTGCAAGCGAAAGTAATCTAGTTATCTCATTATTATACGAGACTTCAATAGGTATTGGTATTTACCTTCAGTCTTAACTCCATTTTGTATTATTTCCTTGACAGCTGCTGCAGCAAGTGATCGAAAGCCAACAGTTGCTTTTTCCGTCCAACTCTCAAACGACATGGTTGACGTATCCCCAGGTCATCGAGTAATCTTTGACAAAGTTGTTCTCAACCAAGAAGGGGCATTCGACGTCACAACGGGGATCTTTCGGGCGCCCGTTTCAGGGATCTACCAATTTTTTCTGCAAACCTGCTCTCCACCAAAGAAATTTGGTCACCTATATCTGATACAAGATGGACGAACGGTTGGATTCGCACCTACCTCCAGTTCTGATTGGTCATGTATTGGTATTTCATCCGTTGTCCAGTTACAAGAAGGGAATAAGGTCTGGGTTGAAATGTCGGGATATGCCTCTGGTCTCTACTTCCTCACAGATAAATATATGCACATTCGCACTGCTCTGTCCGGCTTCTACGTTGGAAGGGCGTGAGACGTTTGGACATTTTAAATCTTTAGTCTCCAAAGTTACATCAAGAAATAGTTTCAAAATTTAAACTTCCACTAATTCCAAAACAATACTTTTATATCCATTAACAGTAGCGCACGATCAGCGAAATGACAAATAAGAATTGCCTTCATATGTGTCATCAAAGTACAGATAACATTCAGGTACCTGCTCTGAGCATTAAAGTTTCCTTTAACTATATATACATTAATATTTCTGATTTTTCGTGATTCATTTTTTACAATTCATGTGAAAACCCCAAGCATATTTGGAGGAACGTATTTTAAGTCGGGTCAGTGCAATAAAAATTTATTGTATTACCCCAAAGTTAATTTATCATTACACTACGATTCTTTAAGTAAATGAGAAAATTCGAACAAAAAGTTAAATTCCCTACTTTGTTGTGAAATTGTTTTCACATTTTATTTTGTTTTGTTCCTTTGTTACAAACAAGTATGCACGCAAAAAGATTCATTATAGAAAAGTAAATACTTCAAAACTTGTTAACATTCAGCATCAGTTTTCGTGTGTATTCTGTTCAACCGAATTTTCCACTTAACAAAAGAACTTATTGGCTATTGTATTATTTGTTTATTTTAGATGATTAGGCCTAATAATTCGGGGTTGGGTTGGGGTTCGCATCGGTGTGTATTAAGGGTCCAATATAACATCACCCGTCAGATAACGTGCACCAGGATATACTTATGAGAATAAGAACAAATGTGAATCCTTTTCGAGCATCCAATAAAACACAATAATGCAGAAAAAACGAGTAGTGTTCCTTTCCATATACAGAAGAATCGGGGTAAACTGAGCAAGTTCAGTGTGATTCTTACATTCCGTATCACCGTTATCATATTTTCCAACATTGAACCAGAACGTGAACAATCTACAATATTAAATATCATACATATTTATAATGTAAACAATGAAATTCATTATTTTAAATTTATTGCCCAAGACAAATAACGATGTTATGGTTGGGGAGCCTTGTACTCACCGTTTGCGAAGACGGTTATTGAAAATAACGTCTAAATTATGAACTGAAATTATATCAGTTAATTGTGATTTATCAATTTTATTTCAAAGATTGTCTCAGTTTTAAGGAACATATCTACAGCAACAATAATAACAAGAAAAAAATTAATGAATACAAAAGATAGGAAGGCAGTAAGCCACGAAGAAAATATGTAAGACATGCATAATTTATTTTAATTTTCTATTGAACGTGTTTAGCGTAGATAAGATTAATGGAAACAGCAACCTTTCTATTAATTTATGTTGATTCAATTCTTGATGGGTTCCGTTGAAAAGAATTAGTTCTATTGTGAGCAAAGAATATTTTCAAACAAATTGTTTCTCTTTGCCATCTAGAATTACGAAATATAGTGGAATTTTAAAGTTTCGAGCAGGTCTTCTATGTTTAAAATATGTATTGTTTTTCTTAGTGTCGCGCTTTTGTTTTGTATGTTTCAACAAGATTTATTCATTGACGAGAAAAATTAATTTGTAATCGGAGTTTTTTTAGTCATGTATTCAGAATATAAGAGAAGTTTGATCATAAATTGTTCGTACACTGTTTTTACCTTCCCAAAACAAATGTTGAATGGTTTTTTCTTCATCATACCAGAAACTACAAATATTAGATTGGATTACACCCATCTTGGTTGAATAGCCCTTTACAGGTAATATTCTATGAAGTATTCTTCACTGGAGCTATAGTATTCTAGAGCTTTCGAATGCATTTTGTAAATCAGTTTACTTATCTCTGGGTTTGAATTCGACGCTCGTGACAAATAATATTTCCAATTCACGACCTAAATATTTCCCTGTATCTACTAAACATATATAGAATTTATATTTATTAAATATTGCTAAGGCAAAACCGTCGATTTGCAGAGACTTTTTCATATGCCAATGCAGTTTACTTTGCATTAATAAATCGACAAATCTAAGCTCAGAAATTTTACTTTAATTTTAGGACAGAGATATTTTACAAAGTTAGGTACATGTAATGCTTCATTTGCTTCAAATCGTGTATTTTGTGAATTATTGGCTGTTTTCATACGAAAATAAAGAGATTATGCTTGCTAGCACATTTCTTGCGCAAATTAGTAAGTGAACATTGTTGAGCCGAGGGTGCTGTATCAACAAGAGAGAGATTTTAAGGCGTAACACTTTTGACGAAATGATATTAATTATTATGAGTTTACCTGGATGGATTTTCGTGTATGTTTTTCTGTATGCATTCAAACGTGGATTGCATGGCATTGTCAGGATTGCAGTCTTTTTCCTTAACAGATGCTGCATCGTACTTATTAATATCCGATTTTTCAATTGTTTTCAAACATGATTATGATTTTGTTGGCAGGTAAATCGCTAATTAAACCATATTATTACTATATTCAGTCAAGAGTTTTTCTCTAAATACTTGTACCGTTTTCTCGTAGAGTTTGACAGGTATACAATATTCATTGGGTGACAATGAGTATCGAATATAAAAAAGTAACGAGTAGTCTTATATAAGGGGATTTCTAGCTCAAGTCCCTATTTTTGTACTTGGACAACCTACATGATTTTATCCCCAACATCCTCCCCCAGGTTAATCAAAACGTATTTGAAAACTTCGTTTGCTGAGGTAACAAAATCGATTTTATCGTTGGTTACCAACCCCTGGCTCACCATGAAAATCGTCATCGTCGTGGAACAAAAATAGGGTTTTGAGCCAGAAACTCCCCTTATATAACACTACTGCGATTTGTACACAAAGTTATATGCGATTTTTCGAAATATTTTCAACGTCTAAGATTTTGTTATTGTGTAACTCTCATGGTCATGACTAAATAAATACATATTAATCCTCCCACTGATGAGAGAACCAGGTTCAAGCATCTTAATAAAATTTCCATGTGAAACTATCGTTTCATCAACATAACATTATTTTTAGCTCATCATCGGCTGTGATTTTTATGTATTTGTTTTGCGATATCGGATTATAGAGATTATCTACTTCATTTGAAAGCGAGTCTGTTATCAAAGCACGTTTTTCAAAATACTATGAATCATCTTCACGAACAAGATACAACTTTATCCTGTTTCTGTTTCTGAAATATGTGCTATATTTCTCATTGTCAGGCATAACTATCATATGCTTTCCTCGGAAAAGAATTCTTTTCATCTTTAACGTAGTGTCCTCTACTATAATATCTTCCATAATTCAGCTTTCACATAAAATTTGCATATTATCGTTTTTCATATTTTACAACTCTGATATCATGTCAACCAGAAAATCATCTTTGACTCGCAGTTCGTGTATCAGATCGAACATGATAAACTTTTCACCTCTGCGACAAGCACGAAGCTGATTAAGACTTTTGTTGTAGGTCGCTATTGCCATTTAACGCGAAGTATTTTTGTTCTCATATTTTGGCTCGATCTTTTTGTTTATTGCTGATAATACAACACCTGCTCCTGACACGACCAACAAAAGTGGATTTGCTGTTCAACCTGATGATGCTATTCCCGTTTTTGTGAGTACCATTGGGATGTAGTTTAGCATGCCTATTATTTTTCTGGCTCGTCTTACACAGTAAAGTTTTTTATGGTAGTATTTGTAGTACTTGTCCAACTAGTCTTTGTCGTTGTTGGAGAGACCTGATGAAATATGATTGAAGTCGATTATTTCTTTTTTTAGCATCAATACGATTATCTACCATTTCAACAACGTCATTTTATCTATGCATAGCACACGAAATGTTCTCAGAATTTTTTTCCTTTGTTTCTGTTAGTTGGTCAAACTCATCATGAATCGAGCAGCAGGGGGGGCGAATCCGACATTTTGTCCAATCGTTATTTTGCTTAATTATTACTTTCTGCACTCAGCGGATCCGGTGTAGTCAGCGCCTGGTAAAAAAAAAACGACGACGGTCCATCCTACACGACGGTGACGTCATCTGGTTTAATACACTTTTCTGCGCGCCGATCCCAGCGTCGTCAGCGTCTGGTAAACACAGCGACGACCGCGTCGATGTCATTTCCCCCCCTGCTGCTAAGAAGTTATTTACAATGAAAATTAGTTACAACTAACCGAATATTTGGTCAAGTCCGATACGATATCGTGTCCGAGGATCATGTAAATTTATCGTTACAAATCCATGTGGGGTCGACTGAGCACGACTAAAAAAGTTTCGAAAAACATTAAAGTCCATGTCACCGCCGCACCATGTCTGCCAAATATTTCGTAGCGTGTGTGTATCAACGCCGTTGAATACAGCAAGAATATTACAGTTGTCTCTGATTACTTTTGGAATCTGAGTGTATCGTTGAGTGACATATATCACGTCGGTGTTTTTATGCCTGCCTCTGGAAAATATCCTAGCTGGGTTTTTTTGATTGTCTAACATAACATCATCGTACACGACTAGATTGTTAACGTCGCCATCAATATCATCAATACCTGGTGCATCATTGATATCTGTAATAAACTCAATAACATTTTTTTCAGCGATCGCTGATGCATTCTCGTTAAAATCTTTCAACACCTCGTAGCATCGTTGATCATCTACGCTAGGGGCGATTAAATACAACTTATCCCACTTCATCCATCTCATTATTAAATTAAGTAACAATTGCGTCTTGCCGGATCCAGATGGTCCGATGATAATCATCCGGATCGAGTTTGGTAACGCTGCAACATGCTTAACTGGTTCTCTTGTTTTAGTCGCCGAAAAATCAATTATATTCATATCTCTATACATAAATTATGGATCTATATTGTGTGAAGTGTAGAGTGCGTACTGGCACAAATGATATGACAACCGTTATAACAAGAAATAACAGATCGGCACTAACTGGTAAGTGTGCACGATGCGGTACAAAGAAATTTAGATTTATTTCTGCTAGACCCGGGGATGCTTTAAAAAAAAGCGAGGAGGTGATATTGCAGCCAAGTTATCAAAACTCCCCGGAACACCGTGGGCAAAGTATCCAGGAGAAAAGCACCTCCCAGGATATAGCTACTGTGGCCCCGGAACACGATTAGATATCAGACTCGATGATCAAAATCAGCCCAAACCCGGTGAGTATCCAATAAACGCTATCGATAAGGCGTGTCATGCTCATGATGTTGCTTACTACAAAAGTAGCGATCTGCAACAGCGTCATATCGCGGATGTAAAATTAATTCACGCGTTAAATGCTATTCCTGATAAATCATTCAAAGAAAAATTGGCTTCATGGTTGGTAAAATCGGCTATGAAAGGTAAATTATTGATTGGAAGCGGAGCTTCTCGCGCTGGTAATTGAAAACGCTAGCGTTTATAATAACAACATGGAATCCATCTATTATTCTCCGAGAGGATACTGGAAGGGGAAGGCCGCAATTGGTAAACTCGCAAGCGCTGCAAAGGTAACAAAGGCCACTGCGGCTAATTGGTTATCCAAACAGGCTATATGGCAAATTTATCTACCACCGCCTAAACAAATCAACTTCTCGCGCTTTGATGTCAGCGTACCCAATGAAGTTCATCAAGCTGATATACTATTTCTGCCGCATGACAACGGTTACAAATACGCGCTAACCGTAGTTGATGTTCCGAGTCGATACAAACAAGCGGAGCCGTTAAAAACAAAGTCAGCAACTGAAGTAGCCGATGCGTTTGAGCGGATTTATCGAAGAGGTCCTCTGCGCTGGCCAAATCTATTACAAGTTGATCCTGGCAATGAATTTCGCGGCGCTGTTTTATCAACGCTGAAACATCATAGCGTCGCGATACGACGAGGTCATACTGCGCTACATCGTGATCAGGCAATTGTTGAACGATTCAATCGGACTCTTGCTGAACGGTTATTTGGATATCAATACGCGAAAGAATTCATCCAGGAAAAACGATCTCGTGAATGGGTTAAAAGATTACCAGGCGTAATTGCAGCGTTAAAAAACGAGATTACCCGAGCAATCAACATGAATCCCAGCGACGCGATTAAAAAAAAGTATATACCCGGAAGATCAAAAATAGATAGCGTTTCCAAGCCGATTCTCGGCGATGTCACTGTTAGATATCTGTATGAACCAGGAGAGCTTGAAGGCGGTAAAAAAAGAGCTACTGATCCTATTTGGAGTGTTACCACACATAACATATCAACGATAACACGATCAACTGGTAGACCACCGATCTATAGACTGGATTCAACTGCCCCACAGCGGGGGTTTACACGCGAGCAACTACAAGTGATACCTGATGATACTCAATTACCCCCGCGTGGCCTTAACTAGCGCCGTTGCGTCTATTGCACTCAAGACAAGTCAACCTCACATTACCACGGATATGACCGAGACTGTTATCGATCCTGTCCACGGTAAATTGGCGAGCGTCTTTATCCGAATAACGCCAGCGCATTACACAATTGCAACTCGCGCAGTGATTATTCTGTTGTTGTCGTAACGCAATTATTAATTCGGCATCAATATCAAAACGCCGCTGTTTTTTTATCCTGTTGGCGGTAACCCGAGAGTTTTCTATCAATGACGCTAGCATCAATAATGTCATCGTTGTCACTGGCTTCGTCAATAACAATTCTTCGAAGCTGATTCATTCTCCGTACTCGGGACACTGCGAGATAGACTAAATTCGACCATTCGATGCGATTATCAACTATCCAAACAATTGTATCCGTGATAGTTAATCCCTGCGAGGAATGTATTGTCGTTGCGTATCCTAGCGTCCACGGGGATTTATCAGCACGTAGCGCGTCCTCGACGACGCTGATATCAACGAGCACAATATCATTCAGCACAAGAATTTGTTTTTTTGTCCCTGACGCTGTCGGGCCCGGGATTTCAACTTCAATGTTCTGCCGCCGTGTGTCCGCGGGTCTATAACATAACGGCACTGGCCGCGTTGGAAACTTTTCCTTATGCAACGTAAACAACTTCCGCTGAAGTGTGTCTCTGACTATCTTTCTACTGGCTACAATCAAATCGTTTGGTCTCCATGTTTCCCAGAATTCATTTAACGGCGTTTCCGGAATCACCTCGCGGATTATTTCACATTGAACTCTATCCGGCTGTAATCTGATTAATTTTTTAACCTCGCGCAGTTGTTCATCAAGTGCTCGGTAATCAGTATCGGTTTCTTCATAATAGTCCACAAAATTCTTTAACCAATCATGTGGACCCTCGCCGACAAATGGTGGTGGTTGGCCATGATCTCCACACATGATTACCGCTGTATTCGCGCGCAGCAACCACTCAAGAAACATTTGTAAAGTATCTAACGAAACAGTACATATCTCATCCCAGATGATAACCTCAGGAATAAATTTTTCCCCCATTCGATCAGGAGTCCACTCACCGCCGCTGTATCGAAAAAAGCTGTGATAAGTAACGGCGTCAACATTTCGTTGTTTTATCTCTCGCGCTAGTCTATGAGTCGGTGTAAGCACGATTATACTTGCCCGCGTTCGAAATAATTCAATTGCCCGAGTCGTCTTTCCTGACCCGCCACAGCCGCTTAAATAAACTGTTTTATATCTACAAATTGGATCAGAACACGGTGGTGCATTAGACCATTCTGATAAATTATCACCGCGTAAGTAATTATTTTCAACGGTGACATTTGCTGACGGGGAATAATCGCGTCGTATTTCATTTTTAATTCTCCATATACCCCAACTCTCGTCAGGACTAGTAAACTCGGCTATGTTTCCCTTGTACTTTACGTCTATATAAAATGAATCAACGGCTACTCTAACCGCGGTGTCGGGAAATCTATTTATCATCGAGAATAAATTGATAGCGGCGTAACCCAGCATAGATGCCCTCAAATGTGGATATGCCTGGCTGTCTCCATCGCTGTAGGTAACAACTGTACCCAACCTTGTTCCATTGGACAAGAAAGCTGTTTTGCAGTTCACGTATCTATTTTTTGCCACTGCGTCCTTGATTACGAAATCATATTCTGCGTCATCTATAATCAGCCGTGAGCAATATCGTTTGTAGTCGCAGTTTTTTCCACCTTGTGTGAACTTACCGATTATTCTTCTACCGAGATCTTTTGCCTCGCAGTTTCGTTGGTTGAATATCTTTTTGGACCATTCGATGATATATTCCTCGTCGGCATCAATGTGTTTTCTGGATTCGTCAATTATGCTATCTAGACGCTCTGGTTCTGGTAACCAGACTTCAGTCTGCGCCCGATATGATATAATCGCGTCACTGACAATCAACGATACAAGCATGCTACAATCAATCATATACCGTAGCAGCGCTATTGGCAACCATTTCTTTTCAGACATGTGTCTACCGATCCAAATATAACAACAGCGATGAAGTCCTGCCGCGAATTCAAATGATACTATGCGAGCGAATCCGGTTAAATCAAAATCAGGCAGTGGTCCATTAATAGCAACACGAGTCATTTCATGTCTGGGGTGTCCAAATCGTTTAAAGTACTCAGCGGCGGATCCATACCCGAGAAAACTCGCTGGATAACAGGCAACCATATCAACCGAGATCATAGCGTCGCGGTTGTATTCAGTGTTCCATAGTCCACCGTGATAGTATTCCAAACAACTGGATTGTACATCCGGTAGAAATTCCTTGCGCGTTTTTCCTTGCTGCAACATGAGCCGCAACCGATGGAATCGTAAAACAATTTGTTAGCAGTTGTTCATCATGCTCTTCAAATTCCATGGCGGTTTTTTTCATCTTGTTGTGAAACGCTTCAGTGCGATATAATTCACCGTTTGGTCTTACAAACTGATCAAAGGTATCCACATCGTTTTCAGCGCTGCGAAGTAACCACACTGATACAGGGTCGTTTTTACACAAGCAGGCAATAGCATCAAATAGTTTCCTCTCCGCGAGAAAACCATCCTCTCCCAGGAATTCCCCCGGGATATACTTTACTGTTCTATCCCGTGGAAATATTGTGACCGCGGGCGTCCACGCGTGTTCGTTATGATCAATAATTTTGATTGGGGCTCCATTTGATTTATACTTTGATTCATATAATACTTCACCGGTTATTGTTGTAACGGTTATTGGAAATCTCAGCGACGTTTCTAATTTCGCTATGTCGCTAATGGTTGCTCCTCGCTCGCGCACTGTCTCCTCCCATTGGTTTATTTTACTACGTCGTAAATCGGTCAGTTTATTTCCTCGACACGCATTTGTAAAATGCTCTATTACTCGTTCTGCTACACAATTTATCCCCGTTGACTGTTTCATCGGCGCTAGTTTTCCGATATCAGGTTTCTTATTTAACGGGTATATTCCATAGACAACTGCTGTTTCAGGATACGCTCGTTCATAGTATGGTCTGTCAATTCCGGTTAACAGCCCTGGCTTGGAGTCGCGGCTAACAATAACTGTTTTCTTGTCGCTGAGAACCGGTTCAAATTTATCACGTATGATCCAATTACCTGATTCCACCCGGACAATGAATTTTACTCTGAAGAAATACTTTTTACCGTCAAGTTGTGATATTATTGTTGCCGCGCGGTTGTCGTTCATGGTAGCATCAACAACACCATCAATTCGAAATGTTGACCAACTATGAGATGCACCATCACGCTTGAATTCATTGATACAGTCGCGTATTTTATTCAACAGGGTTCTATCGTTTATTAACGCTTTTGGTGCGTCCTTGAGGACTCTATCGAGATTGAACTTAATATTTTTCCAGGGCTTAATTGCTGCTAATCTCTCGAACTCCTCCATATAATTAAAACAAGTATTTAAATGAAAGAATATAGTATAATGAATCACTGCAAATGGTTGATGATTGGGTCGACAACCCCGTGCAATAAATCATGTAGAGGTGAATTCTGCGGGTATCATTTACAAAGCGTTCGTAATGGTTCTCTTGGCCCCCTACCGTGCTTGGTTTGCCACGTTGGTGTAAGAGGAAAATCACAATTATGTATCAATTGTGGCGGAAAGCGATACAGGGAACTAAAATGCTATTATGGCAAGCGAATAAAAAACGCCGTCATTGACCCCACCGCCGACTTCGTCATCAAAACTCCTCAGGACTACATTGCAAGGTTTATAATTAAACCAAATAATGAATTAGACAAGTAGTATTATTATACAAATGAACCAAGAATTTCAGCCGCATCCTGTGCTCGTTAATTACGAGGCATCTCGCGACGGCGTTGTTAGAAATTGTAGACTGAAGAAGCCGGTTGGTACCGTAAATAATCAGGGGTATTTGACATTTGGTGCCGGAAAGAAGAATTATTATGTTCATAGGGTGGTATTTGAAGTATTCAACGGATTAATCGAGAACGATCTCGTTATTGATCACATTGATGGATGCCCTCAAAATAACAGACTGTGTAATTTAAGAGCTGTTACACCGAGTCAAAATTCCAAATTTGGAAAAACAGGGAAACACGCAAAAAAAGCAAAAAGCGTCAAATCGTTTGATACAACAACTCACGAGGAAAAAATATTTCAGTCGATGAATGAGGCAGGGAAATATTTCGATATTTGTAGAGCCTCAATACGATTTGTTGCAGAAGGAATACAGAATTCAGCGATCTCAAAAAAGACGGGTCACAGAATTCGATTTTCATATGTAACAGAAATCAGCGAGTGACAAGGTCACCGTGACGAAGTCGCCATGACGAAGTCGCCATTACGAAATACTTCATACTAGATAACACACCTCGGGATTGATACGCGGGGTTCATTTTGTAAAATAATTTTTTTTTATTTAGAAATAAGATGTTTTATAAGAATATGAATATCGAAGACATCAATAATATATTAACCGAGATTTTAAAATTAAAAAATCAAGGAATTGAATTATCTGATAAGCTTGATAACCAAAAAATATTGTCCGATTATGAAATTATTAACGAGCAATCAAAGAAAGGTCGATATACCTTGCCACGCGAGTATTCTTTTATAAAGCGATTACAATATACGATCACTGAAAACCTGTATGGCAATGACGTAAATGCATTTATTGGACTATTTACTGCCGTTGAGACAGTACGAAAAAAACTCGGACAGGCTTTTGAACGACGTCGAGAAATCTCTAATAAAATTAAAAACATTAGAAGGATTATAGACGAAACTCCCTGGAGCCCCTGGGACATATCCCCCCCCCCCGCCACACTCGGCGTGAAATTAGAAACTACGGAGCAATTGCAATAATGGTAGGCGAATCACTTACTACTCGGTTAGCCAGAGAGCGGCTAGTAGCGCTTAAAAAGTTCATACCGTTACGAGACAGGGTCCGAAAACAACTTCAAACGCGGCAACAACTACAAACTGATTTTGCTGTTGGAAGCGAACAGCTCTTTGCTCCGGTAACTAAAGCGACCAAAGATGTTACGGCGGCAACTGTGCCCGTCCTCGGTGCGCTTGAAAAGATAGCGGCTCAGACCGAGCAAACAAAAGAGTCTCTGGAAACACTCCCTGCGAAAATAGCGGTTGCTACAACACGGAGGCCACCACCACTCGCTATAACGGACCCACAAGAACCTTATGTTACAATAGCCGATGAAGAAGAACTAGGCGCCACCGCAAGAGAACCAGAAGAAGAAATACCGGAAGAAATACCGGAAGAAATACTGGAAGAAATAGAGAAAGAGGGGAATATACCCCGTAATGTGCTTAAAAAGAGCACAATAGACACAATTAGAAATCTCGGCTACGAAGAATTAGTTAATTTTACTGTTACAAATTTTGCTAAGGACACACGAGATGAGCATATCAATAGCGGCTACGAGAAAAATATAAGGTCGTTAAAGGACTGGACAAGAATAGTGTATTTGGCAAGTAAATATAAAAATGAATTACCACCGCGTGATAATAATTATATAATATTCCACAATAAAGTAAAAAGTGAAAGACCAAAACACGGAAAAGGATACTCTGTTGGTAAAGACGTTACTTGTCCTGGTACTGTTCTCAGTGATATATCACGGCTAGAAATACTAATCGGAGGAAAACGAGCCGGAAATAACTCTCCGGAAATAATCAATGAGGCCGCTGATATTTGCAGGCGGTTATTTGCCGGTGGTATCATGGACATTAATGTATATCGAACGCTCATAGACGAGTTAGTGGATGATTTAAAAAATTATAAAATTGTCGTTTTTGGTCGTTTTTTGCCGGTTTTTGGTCGTTTTTGGTTAGTTTTTACGGGTGAAAACCCCAGGAAATCATTTAGAGAAAATCGATGTTTTTGACAAAATTTATGATTCGGTGGTGGGAAGGGGGGTGATCAACCACTAATTGGAAAACACTGGTGTTTTTTATAATAAAGATGATTATACACTACAACCATGATAAACCAGTCAGCGTCTACGTGGTAAACTCACGATTGCCCGTATACCGCGCGTGGTACGGAGACGGTCTCGGTAGCACCATTGCGGGGTTATTTACAAGAATGGCTCCAAAAGTGGCGCCGTTAGCTAAACAATTAGGAATGAAGGCTATTGATGTTATTCGTGATAAGGGTATTAGTGCTATTGGAGATGTTGCCGGAAAGGCGTTTTCTGCAGCACGAGATAAACTAATGTCGTTGGTGAGAAAAAGAAAACAGAAACCACCGGTGATGCCATCAACGACAGTGATGCCTGCAAATGTCAGTAAAGTAATAAATAACGCCGTGGAAGAAAAACTAGAGTCGTTGGCGGCTCTGGCAAAGCCATCCACCGATGCAACAACCAACGCGCTCATGAACGCGATAGCGGGAAGTGGCCTACGACAAAAACGACGTTGATGAATTAAACATCAACATGATAAATAATAAAATGTTTGCGCAAACCGCTGATCCCGCGTTTGATATGGACGCCCCAGTGCGCAGGGATGATTCTGTCCGTGATTATCAATTTTATTCCTATCAACCACCACAAGCCAACCTACGATCGCGAATTGAACTTCAAGTCCAAGATACCAGTAAATACTTTTTGCCGTGTGAAGCGTTTATCGCAATGAGGGAGAACTTGTAACAAATGCTGCCGATAATGCACCATACCCAAATGACGGTCGTACTCGAGTTGGCTTCGTCAACAACGGTATCATGGCGTTATTTGAGAGTGCCAGATATCTTATTGACGGACGAGAAATTGAATCAATAGAAAACGATGTTGATGTTGCAACAACGATAATCGGGCTAGCAAGATATTCTGATGATTATACAAGATCGGCGGGCCCATCTATGATGTTCGCGAAGGATACCACTGATAACGCTGATCATATTCAGTACATTAATGTGCTGACACCACAAGATACTTCAGTTGCTAATCAAGCTGAAGCAGCCAACCCAGACCGCAGAGCAAGACCAGGTGACAATTTTACTATTATAAAAAGTACTAACGATAATTTTAATCTAGGGTTTGCAACACGAGTAGCAACATTACAAGGACAACGCCGACAGTTTTCATGCGCGATTCCACTCCATCACATATTCGGATTTTGTAGAAATGTCAGAAAAGTTATCTATGGGGCTAAGCATACAATTGCGCTATCGCGAAGGGGCGATGATAACAATGCAATATGGCATGCTGCTGGTGTCGCTGCCGGTAAAGTCATTTTAACTAAAATAGCATTGTGGATGCCGGTGTTAATTCCATCAGTTACCACGGAAGCACGATTGTTATCATTTATGGAACGGGGGGGAAATCGTTGTTGAGTTGGCTAGCGGTAACAACTGATGCTAAAGAGGATAATGTCGCTGATACATTTACATGGCACCTGGCATCAAAACAAGGCGTTTCAGCCCCGCGTCATATATTTATAGCGTTACAGAATATGGAACGATTAGGTTCCCAAGAACGCAGCCATATGATATTTGATCAATTAGGAGTCAGGGAGGTTTCGCTGAGAATAAACGGACAACAGGAACCATCCGAGGATATACAGCTTAATTACGACAACAACCATGTCGCACGTGTGTATCATCGGATGCTGTCATATATGGGTCGTGATCAAAACGTTGACACCGGTTTGCAAATACCACAACTTGATTTTAAAAACCTGTATCCGATTTATTACTTTTCGCTGGAACATCTTGATTTAACGAGACAGTCCGTCGTTGATATACACTTCCGAGCTCGTATAGCCCCGGGTGATGTTAATTATAGAGCGCTTGCTGTCATTCTCAGCGATAAATCAATGCTGTTGGAAGGTGTTGGTGGACGAATGAGAATCGTTGATGCACCAGTGGAAAACATGTAATTGAGAACATAAACGCGTTTACAATAAAAATGTCGTATAGTGTTGTCGGTGTAGAGTTGACCGATGGTCAAGTCAAGAAATTACGATCAAAGTCGGCTAAACAATGTGGAACCACAATAACGCTGAAGCCGTCACAGATGGCAGGTGGTAATCATAAGATATCGTTAACGGCGCGTCAAATAAAACATTTCAATGATGCAATGAAGAATAAAAAGGGTGTTCAAATAGATTTTTCGGCCGCAGCGATTAAAAACATGGAAAAGACCGGTGGGATATTTCCGTTGTTAGCTGCGATTCCAGCGTTGATTGCCGCGGCGGCCCCAGCAGTGGCGAAGGCGGCGGCGTTAGGAGCCGTTGGTACCGCGGCGGGAATGGCATTGAAGAAGGCAACCGGGAAAGGCTATAAAAAAAAAACGACCCGTAGCCGGAAAGGGTCTAAGACTACCGGGAACCCCGTATTCATGGTACTCGGGGAAGGGTCTAAGACTACCGGGAACCGTTTATTAACGCAAGAGTCAATGACTCCTATGTCTAATTTTGATTTAATAGATGCCGCAAACGCGTTAGCGATAAAAAACTTCAGAGGTGTTTTTATGAGGGATCAATTACCGACAAAACCAAAGAATATTGAAACCGGTATAATTAACCTCGATAAATCCTCCGGAGCGGGAACTCATTGGGTTGCATACGCAATTGATCCGCGTGCGATCGTCTATTTTGATTCATACGGGTTAGCCCCTGCCAAACGAGTTCATGCGGTATATCCGGGCGTGTTCAGCCCCGGTTTTTTATTCCACGCTGCCAACACAACAATTAAGTGACCCACCGATATGCGGCCGTGAGGTATTGAACGTACTCGCGGCGATTTCATCATCGCGGAAACCACCTCATGTGGTTGTAAACGAATACACTAGTGGGAAATTTAGTGACAATTACATTAGATAATAATGATTGATATCTGGGGACGACCGGTTTCGGCGCTGAAAAATCCACGGAAACGCTCGCCACCGATGACATAAAAAAAACTAATCGAGGATGAAATCGCTGATACGTTAAATCTAATCAGTGTTGACCCGGGCGAAATAGTTGTATTTCAAGATCGTCAGGGTAAATTAAAATCTAGTAATGTGTCGCTGGATGACGTTTTAATACGACAACGTAATGCCGCCGAGAACACTATCGCGTTGTATACCGATGACGGACGACTTAAATCAGGTGAATCCATCTTGACGATAAATGGAAAAATAAATAAACTGGGCGACAATTATATATCCGTGTCGGATTCGTTAAAAAATTTGTATGATAAATTTGACGCGCAAGCAAATCAGTTCGATGGGATACAAAAGTCTGTCACCGATATACAACTCACCACTGCTAGTTTTTTTGGAACCCCGACGGTAACCGAACCGAATCTTGTGGGGATAAAAAATACTATTTCGGAGTTTACAACGCTGTCGGGCCAATTTACCTCGTTACGAAAAAATTTTAACAGGGCTGATAACGCCATTGATAAATTCTTTGGTAAAAAAAATACCAGACCGGATGAAATTACAATAACTATAAATGATATCACTGCGTATGGACAGGAAATAGAAACAATCAAAAATGATGTTGCAGCGAACAAAGGGAATATAGACGCGCATGGACGGATAATAGTAACGATCAAAACTGATGTTGAAGCGAACAAAAAAAGTATAGACGCGCATACAGGGGAAATAGTAACGATCAAAACTGATGTTGAAGCGATTAAAGACAGACTACCTAGAATGACGGAGCAACTCGAAAAAATGAAAACACCTCATGGGAGCATCGGCAATAGCGTATACACGGTTCAACACGGATCATTCGATTGGACTCCTACGCACAATGTAGTAAATATCACCGCAATTGTTAAGGGTATTTATCGATTGACATTGATTTCAGCGATGCAGTTCAGTATATCATCGCCGAGTTCATCCGGGTTTAACAATACAGTATCAACAATCATTGACAAGAATGCAACCGAACAGTTTATAATCAGAGCCGTTGATAGCAGTCTATTTAGGGCAAACATCACATGGTATGTGGAATTCGTGGTGGATCTAAGTGAGTAACTGAAAACACTAGCTCTTTTAGAATAGAAATGACCACCAGGGTAATTGAATCGGAGGTATCACCGACGTCACATCAATATCGATTCGATACCGCAAAAGAATTCTCCGCGAACTTGAAAACGCTTTCCGAACAATACCGTGCAAAAATAAAAAAATACCGCCGAAAAATAACCGCCATCGACGCGGTCGTGTACTCGGTGTCAGGTATAGTAGCCGGTACCGGTGTTATTTTATCCACGGTGACCACAATAGCCCCGATCGCTGTTCCAATCGCTATCTCCGCGGCGACAACAATTGCTGGAGTCGCCAACGCAATCACTAGAAAGATATCATCGTGTTCTCAGAAAAAACTCAACGAGTATACAGTAAAACATCAAATAGTATCCGACGCGTACTCGAAATTATCCGGGTTGATCTCGTTGGCGATAGATAATTCGTTTATATCCGATGTTGAATTCTCCACGATGGTTCAGTTGTATGACTCCGCGATGTCAAAAATCGAGGATTTTCAACTGGAAGCTGGAAACCATGTCGCTGAAACCACTTCAATGGGCTTAAAACATCCTCCTGAAAACAAGAAGGTTGTTAATATTCGGTGTTGAAATTAAACACTAAAAACAGCAAATAATAATAATGTCGCTGAACCCCGAAGGGTTGCAATTACTTCAACGGATCGCGGAGAACACCACTCCGGTACAAACAAATATGATATCGATAACATCAACGAAGCCAGAATTCAGTGTAAACTTCCCTTCTCCGATTCCAGTGAAGGAAATAGCGCTGGCAAAATTGCGAATATATCACAGTTGGCCTAATATCCGAGCGGATGCATTTAACGGACAACAACCTAATAACTCGCTGGTTTTTGCATGGACAAATAAACCCAATGGGACCCCAGACTGGAAGGAGGTTACAATACCAACTGGGTCATACCAAGTAGAACAAATCAATAAAGAATTTCAACGCAGGATAAAATCGATCACAGGAAAAGAATCAAAAATCGCTATTACGGTTCATGAACCGACGTTATCGTCGACGATTGAAATAAGCACACCGGGGTATATGGTTGATATTTATAACAGTTCAATAAGAACCATACTAGGTTGGCCCGAGAATCCACCTCATGAAAGTCCGCGACAATTTCACACGAATGCGCAATCGTATCATGAAATTATTCCCAGTTATCGAGATAAATTGTCTATTATGAAAAAAACGTTATTACCCGGCGGGTTTATATTTCAAGACAGGAATACCATTGAATGGCATTTTTTATATATAAAACTTCCTGAATCGCACATCACATTAACAGTTAATTTAAATGATATCAATAGTTTTTTTATCGAGATTAATCGTAGTTACCAATTGCAACTAGAACAACTACGGAAAACAAAAGCACAAAAACACGTTGAGGTGTTAAATCAACTTATATCAGACATGGAATATATTAATGAGCTAATCGTTAAAATAATATCCGATAACAACGATGTTAATAAACAAAAATTCCTAACCGAGTATAATATCACAGAAGCCGATTTACCCGATTTCAAGTTTCCAGGATACAACGCGCCAGAACTAAGAAAGTCTCTCAATGATTTTTTCGGTCCATCAACTATCCTCAAACACGATAACGGAGATGGTGGTAGGCATATTGCTCCATACAACGTAAATGTCGCATCGGTGATAGCAATCAATCTAGTGTGTGATGTTATCGAAGGGAGTTACCAGGTAGATACCAAGCAATCAAATCAAGCTCAACAGGGGTATATCCTTTATTCATTTTCACCAACAGCCCCTCCCGGATTCTTAATCGTTGAGAGCCCAATTAATCCGGTCTATATGCGATGCCATAATCGGTTTTTAACGAGAATTAATTTCAGACTTACCGATCAGTCAAATAACCTAATTGATCTACAAGAGGAGGAGTTAGTAATCACTCTGTTTGTAAGATCATTGTAAATAACCACTTAGCAGCAGGGGGGGAAATGACATCGACGCGGTCGTCGCTGTGTTTACCGGACGCTGACGACGCTGGGATCGGCGCGCAGAAAAGTGTATTAAACCAGATGACGTCACCGTCGTGTAGGATGGACCGTTGTCGTTTTTTTTTTTACCAGGCGCTGACTACACCGGATCCGCTGAGTGCAGAAAGTAATAATTAAGCAAAATAACGATTGGACAAAATGTCGGATTCGCCCCCCCCCCCCTGCTGCTAATCGTCTTTATTCGCTCTTGCTCTGGCTTTTTACTACACGTGATTTTGTTTTATAAAGGTTAGATTTGTCGATGGTCAAAAGATTTTCTTTATTTACCTCAAGCAACGTATTTGAAGGCAACTTTTGAACCTTTGATTGTTGTTCCTCACAATCTTTAGGAGGACAGTATTTACTAATTATATCAAAGTCTCTGATTGTGTCTTACAGCTGAGGCCCTCTCATTCATGCAGCTCTTACAAGGTTGTGATTGTTGTCATTTAAACCGATTGAATCTAAAGTTAATTTTGTAATTAGAGTAATTATATTTACCGCTCATGCTTCTTCGGCGCTTTCTGGATCTAGCGAATAACATCAGCTATTTCGATTTCCAATTTCAACTCAGATCGATGGTCGATCTGTTGACATTTTTATATATGAGATTACACTAAAAAGTTAACTTGCACCTGAAACGTCAAGATTGACATTAACTCGTCAAAGGTATATGTCTGAAACATAGTTAATCCAGGATAATGACGCTCAGCGTTGAGAACATAAATCCGAAAACACGAGTACCTGTTTGTGGTTACCGCAGGATCAAGTATAAGTTAATGAGAAGTACTAACATAAACACCCAATGCCGTATACAGCGTAGTCCATGTTGTATTATTTGTCGATCCCTCTAAAATCCAGTTGTATATACGCCCGACATTAACATTTAATCTACCTCGCAGTTGAAATTTCCATATTGCAACAGCCGTTGGGCATTGCACTTTAATCCAAAATTAACTTGTTTCTCCGTTAGTTGTCCACTCCGGACTACCAGATATAGCGTTGTTGTACGCAAACGCATACTCAGGATTATTTCCATGATACTGTTTTGATGCTGATGCAACAAAACCCCAACGATTATCAACAACATCAATGAGATGTGGAATATAACCGAAACTATTTTTAGCTCGTTTTGTGCAGCCACTAGCTGCAGCAAACTGAGTCCTCGTACTGTTTATTTACAAGATCAGATGCAGTAACAGGTACATATGTAGAAGTTATCTTGTTGGCAACCATGTCGATCGCGCTTGTCATTATACCTCCTGTTTTTTTTTAAGATAAGCAGCATCTGCAGCTGTACTTACGCAGTTCTAACATTTGTTTTAGCTGCGTCGACGTTTAGTTCATTTGTCATGTCAGAGCCATTGACAGGTGTATACTTTGTAGGTGTCGCTGACACGCCCATGTCCAGATTTCCTACTATAGTGTCGCCGGAATTTATCTCGAAGTTGTCACTGACAAACTTTTACATTTGCTACAAAAGTGTCATCGGTCAGTGATGTGTTATCACGCTGAGTACCGATTATTAGTTTTCCACCCATATTTAACAATCCAGCCATAGTTCCACCACCAATCGGTCAATAATTTGTTAACGCTATGTTTAACTGATCGTAAGATACTGCACTTGGTGGAAAATATGATGGAAGCTTGCGTGTTATTTACGTCAGAAAAAGGGTATTCCGTTCCTAGATTTATTATTTTATTATCTGCCATGTTTATGATCCAGTTATTGTTCCGCCTCACAGCGATAACTTGCTATTGTGGACCTTTTTAAGGTGGGCATAAACTTGCAGCTTATGTGTTATTTACTTTGACAGGAGGATATGTTGTTTCTAGGTTTAGCATCCGCTGACCTGACATACTTAAGTTACCTTTCATTGTATCTCCAGATATTTTGAGATAATTTGTTAAATCTGCGCAAGCCGCAGTTGTTGTTGATTTTCCTTCTGTTGAGCATCCGTTTAACGTACCAAATTTTGTGTAATAGCTCCTTACCGCGCGATAACATTTTGTGAATACCTAATATAGAATGAGCATAATTAACTTTGACGCGGAGCGATTAATCGAACATCTGCATAACCACGACCTACCAGATTGCCATTATATCATATTAGGACTAACTGGATTGGGCAAAACTTTTACCTACTGATGAATTTGTTACTTAACAAAATCAACTACCATAGGGTATATATTTACACGATCAACCCGCGGCAGGACAAATACGTGTGTGAAGTTCTACGTGACTCACTGTTATGCGTTGGGGTGGGATGCTCCCAATATTTATTTGAATTACTGTGGAATTCCCACCTGCCTCGTTTTTGTAGGAAGTGAAATTAGTGATAGAGAGAGGTAAAGCTCCGAGCCCCTAGTCAGCACTATCAACAATAAAATTATTAAGAACACAAAGGTGAAATCCAAAAGAATAACAATTTAATACAAATTAAACGATATTAATTTCTCAACCAATCTTCTTTCTCTCGACCATGTGACAACCTATTTCTTCACGTGATTATAGTGTGAGATGGCTCTCCCCTGTACTTAGTTTCTACTCATCTGTGTTTACTCCGCCAACTGCTTTCCTCCTTCCGGCGTTCTCCGATTCTTCCTATCCTTTTCCCCTTTTGTCTCCTTTTCTCCTCCTCCTTCTTTCTCTCTTTCCCTTTCAACGAGGCTTGTTCTCCGCCTACTTCTATCCTGTCTGTCTGAGACTCGGGACTTGACTACCCGGTAGTCTGTCCCCAAAAGCCTCCTTTACGAAGCTTTCTGTCCTTAGAATGTACCAAGGTTTTTTCATCGCCAAATCACGAGTGGATCCCGGAGTTATTGCTAAACTTGTCAGCACGATGTTTCACAATGACTAATTCGTTCCCAGCCCCAAATGACTGTTAACTTCTGGTTCGAATTGATGGCCCCACCCTTCCTCAGTTCTGATTGGATATCAATTCTACCCTAGTCGGTCCAGTTTAACAGACGAGCCTCAGGCCATCTGTCAAAGCGAGGAGATTTACAATAACATCGAGGGTCCTTTGTTCTTAGAACAAAGCTTCTAACATCTACATGCGAGTTTTAACATCTAACGGAGCGGCTCTTGTACAAACACAAATCGCCACAACAGTACAGGGTCGACATACTCATTGCTTAACCCATTCCTTTGTTCCTGACTTACGTAATCGCGAGCAGGCAACCGTGACAACGTGCTGCTTAGCGAGTATAACGAAAAACTAAAACATGAACTTGGAGCAGGTGATGATTTGTTTTTGTTATAAAACAACCGGAAGATCCTATTCCAGTTGCTGAGCTAGATTCTGTCGAACGGAAGATTATTGTATTTGATAATATTCCGTTAAGCAACAGCGAAATGAATAATATTAAATCGTACTTTTCATTGTCGCGCAACAGGAAATGTAATGCAATTTATTTAGCACAAGGTTATATAACGTCTATCGATTTGTCAGACGAAATGCAGGTCGTTTTACATTATTTGCCGGACTCGACAACGTTGACGTATAAAATATAGCATGAGAACAGTGCGAAGATGTATTAAAAGATAAATTTGCTGAACTTTATCATGACTCTACTGGCCAAGGAAAGCATAACTTTTTCTTGGCTGATAAGTTAGCACGAAATCGAAATCACATGCTTAGATGTCGAATACACAAGTTTTTCGATTGTTAGAGCGATCCGAATATTAATCTAACAGAAAATATAAAAATTGTCGCGAAAAGCTTAGAAGTTCTAAAGACATTTATTGCAACGAGAGCCGCATTTAAGAAAAAAAGTTGCGCAAGAACGCTGAGTACAACAACAAACGGCAGAAGAAACTTCTTGACTTGAAACTACTTGACTTTTTAAACCTGTTACTGAAGCTATTACTTGAGAAACAACCAGATTGCTGATAAAGTCATGGGACAATCTAAGCAGCAAATCACGCTAACTGCAAAACAAGTAATTTCTAAAATAGCACCAACATCAGAAACATCATAACAACAACAAAGAAACTGTTATCACCATCCGGCGAAGAAATTATCACAAAATTAATAACAAAAACACAATAAAGCCCAAATATTGCAGCGTTTTAGTGTGTTGTTTTGCATCCTACCACGGTTTTGTATAATATTACACATAAAGTTAAAAAAATATCTTGACCTTACCGAGGAAATTAACCACAGATGCCTCAATAACAGAATCTGAGTATGTTGAGTATCTCGATTAAAATTCAAATGAGCCTTATAAGCAGGGCAATAGGACGTTTAATACACTCGATGAAGATTTGTTTCTACTACCGCATAGTACGAGGTAGTATAAAAAACGGCAGCTGGTGATAATATTGCTGCTGATATACAAGTAGCACTCGTAAACAGCGGTTGGGGTTTATTCAAAGCGCCAGATATCAACTAGCTAATCAAACAGTAGAAGGTATTTTTTTATGTCTTTGCCAGTAGCATGTACTATTCTTAACGTTGTGCCGTTTAGTGAAGTTTATTCACGATCTGTTGCAACAAATATGCTGTGGTTTAAAAATACTGGAGTCAGAGCTGCTGCTTCAGACGAAATTACTTATTTTAATGCAATTCTAGCTGGCGCAGATGCTCAAGCTAATCTCATTTTTATTAGAAACTTTCTTATCATAAATGCTGTTGTGCTTGGAATTAACGCTCCAGCTGCAGATGCTGTAAGAACTCTACTGACACATGTTTGTAATATTAATGGCATTACTCCACAGTATGCTGCAGCTGATGGAACTGTGATGTTACTGATTATAAACGTGATAGTAAATATTATAAATAGAGGGTATAACGAAGGTTATGGCAAACGAAGAACATTCAAAGACGGCTCAAATCCAATAACAATTATGCTTCCGCTAAGCAGAATATATTGAGATTTGCCGAGATTACAAAAAATCAGTTGGCGGTATCAAGCATACACTGATCCAAACGATTGTATAAATGATAGCTGTTGGTACTGCTGCCTCTAAATTTGTAATTTGGATGCCACTAGTTGTAATTTCCATAGACAAATCAATCAAACTTGAAACATTGCGTACCGCTTATACCAAAAACGTGTATTTCGAGCAAAACAAAGTTTATCAAACCGCAGTACCAAATTCAACGGACAACACGTGCAGAATAACAACAGCACCAAGCGAACAATTGCTGAGATATTTGTTTATCGTTTTTTTAGCGACAAGACCGACGTGGTAATCAATTACAAAACAATTCTATTTTCGAGATCCTGATGTCCGACGAATATTTGTTAGAATAAACAAAAAACAGTATCCTGAAAAAGCAATCGAATGCAATTTTAGAGCTGGAGCTAATAGAAATGTGACTCGTGCTTACATGCATCTGATGGAGGCCATGCAAAAATATCAAGATGCTTATAGTGGATCTCAAATTTAAATTGAGGAGTTTAGAACGCTTTATCCGTTATTCCACTTTGACGTATCAAAACATTCAGAACGAGGTATCGGATCGACTTCTGATATCGAAGTTACATGGACCTAGAAGGTGCTCCAGCTGTTGCGTATTATGCATATGCACTAAATGTATCGGATAGATTCTTAACGATAGATTCTACAAACGGAAGAATGAGTATCCGGGTGTGAAGTGCTCAACACTTTACAGCAAGCGGTACAATTTATCAAACAATAGGCAGAATGTATAGATTTTCTTACAAAAAAGAATGTTTTCTTATCAAAGAAAAGGCAGAATAAATAGATTTTCTAGAAAGAATGAATAGATTTTCTAGCAAAAGGCAGAACGACTATACAGGTGTGAAGTACTCTGCACTTTACAGCGAGCGGCAAAATTTTAACAGAAGGAAAGTAAAATACAATGAAATATATTATACGGGAAATAAACTAAAAAAACATACACAGGCTATCGTTAAATGACAGTCTGTTTCGTTGAAGATAGCCAACAAAATTGATGTTAACATAAAGAAAAATCACCAAAATATAAAAACCATGACCTTTCATATTAATTTTATCGGAAGCACAAGTTAATTCAATGGCGCGAAGTTAAGAAATAAAGGGAGGATTTCTTGGACCTGCACTAGCAACTATTGCAAAACTAATTTACCAGAACTAATTCCAGTACTTGGAACATTAGGTATAGCTGCAAGATCAGGTACAATATCAGGTGCGACAAAAAATAAATGTTATTTCTGGAGACGGTATCAAACAACTTGTGTGATTTTGTCCAACAACAGTAATACAAATAGCAGAAAAACGTAAAACAACTATATAAAAGACAGAACCGAAACGCAGTCAACGACAAAACAAGGCGGATTCATATGACCGTTGCTAGCAGGAATAGCAGGAAGTCTACTTCCGAACCTGCTGGGTATAGGGCGGGGAATGCAAGCGGGAAAATGTAAAACGAGAGGAAAAGGGCCTGATGCTACCTGGAAGTAACCCCGACCACTTGTGGTCCCGATCCAGCTCCGTTAAATAACTTTGAGATTCTAGATAAATTAAAGGATGTTAACGGATTCATCTGAGTATTTTCCAAAGATGACTTATCATCACAACCGGCGCTGAAAATCAAAGCTGTGTAATAAATCTTCAAAATTTTTGCGATGGATATAGTACACACTGGGTAGCACTTTACAAAAACAACTATTTTGATTCGTTTTGTCTTCCTCCGAGCGATATTATCAAACTACGCGTTCGTCCCTGAAATACAAAACAAATATTACTATTCTAATCAAATTCAACCAGTTAGAACGCAGCTTGCAGTTGTTATTGTTTTGTGTTTGTCAAACAAATGGCCCAATTCGCTGGATGATTTTTTGAAATTTATATTGCAATTTACGCCTAAACCAAGCTTGGAAAAGAAAGGACCAAATTGCAATTTTGTCTAACGAGCATATATAAAAAAATGACAACGTTGTGTCTCAAGTGCAGAAGTAAAACGGAAAATACTAACGAGGCAACAAAAACAACTTAAAACAATAGGCTACTGCTTAAAAGTATTTGCTGTTTGTGGGAGAAGAGTATGTTTCTTAAAAAGGTAAACCACAAGTAACTGGAGATGGTCTGTTTAAAAGCGGACCGATAAAGGTTATTTTAGTCGACGATTAAATTATAAGATGAGCTGCAAATGTAAAGCTGACTTCGATATGTGTCTCGAGCAGGACATAATAATAACATACTGTCAGTATTGTAATCACCGAGGTGTAATCGGATCCAGCTTAGATATGCAGAAACCCATTGGCAAATTACCAAAACCTAAGGATGGTTGGACATTGCCAGGTTCTTAATACACACGGCCAATGAATCCACTTGATAAACAGCTTGATAAAAACGATAATCCAATACTTGGAAAATGACCTTACAATCAAGTTGATGCAATTGCTATGCGTGATGACATATGTTACCGAAAAAGCGAAAACGATAAACCTGGTTGCGATCGAAATATGCTTGAAGAACTAAGAAATATGCAACCTAATATGATTAGATAAAGATTTGATCGTAAACTAGTGCAGGGTATTGTAGGAACAAAAATATAAACTTGGTCTCAGAGATGTTCTTTATGATTGCCTGGCTCATGAACTGCATAAACGAAAAAAAATAGTTTCCTTGACGAAAGGTCATCGCAAACACAATTGGTGATATATGGGCAATAGATCTTGCTGATACGTCAAACATTGCACAGTATAACGAAAATAAAAGATACCTGATGAATGTAGTTGATATTTTTAGTAAATACGCGTTTAGTATACCTGTTGTAGATAAAGCAGGAGAAACGATAACTAATGCGTTAAGAGATAGTATTATCAACACAGCATCTGGCGATACACCAGGAAAGCCATATAAATTTTGGACTGATCACGAAGCAGAGTTTGTTTAATAAGCGATTCGAGCAGTTTCTAGAAAAAATAATATCAATAAATCACTGGAAATGAAGGTAAAAGTGTAGTTGCGGAGCGGTTTATTAGCACGTTCAAACAATATATATATATATAAGCAACTCACAACTAAAAACACTAACAGGAATGTTGATGATCTGCCAAAGATTGTACCGGATTACAATAACACTAAACATAGGACACTTGGGATGTCACTGCAAGCGCTGTTAATAATCCAATACTGGTGAATGAGACTATGTACCGAAGATACAAGTTTAGGATAGGCGATCGGGTTAGAATTTCGTTAGTAAAGAAAGCATTTGAAAAAGGATTTACTCCAAATTTGTCAGAGATAGTATTTGTTGTGGATACATTTTTAACAACAATACCTGTTACGTATAAGCTCTAACAGGAGAAGAAATTTCTGGAAGTTTCTACGAACAGGAGCTGCAGCGGACAGAGCACGATATATTCGTCACCAAGAGAGTAATAGCAAGAAAAGCTTATCGAAGCTTGGTTAAATGGAAAGGTTATAGTGACAGTTTTAATAGTTGGATACCAACTAGTGAAATCAAAGATCTTTGATCAAGTCACAATAAATCTTTTCATATTACAAAACGACAGACCTGCATTTCACTGGCCTGCACAATGATATTAAATGTTGTCTTCGCATTGTTGTTAGGTCCGTCATCAGGTTAAAAATCTTAACAAACAGAGAATGAAATTGTAGATTTTTTGACGACAATATACTTCTAGTTGTCCACAGTTCATGAACGGCTTTAATATCTCCAAGAATAAAATGATGCTCAGAGATAGTAAAGTTAAACGTTTTAATCTTTTCAGCACGATGACATTTTACATTGTACTGTGATTGCTTTGCTACATAAACCTGCTGATCTTCTGGTATTATAGCTGATTCAACAGCAAATTTATCCTCGACGACAGGAAATATATATTTTTCAAGATCGGACTCGGGATTCTTCGAATCCTGATGCTTTGCATCCTGATGTAATTCTAACTCCAAGTGTTTGTACTCTACGGTATCACGATTGATATTAGAGTAAAGATCTGACAACCTTTTAATCAGAGACATCTCTTATTAAAAAATAACGTTTGTCTAATTACTGTAATAAAATACCAGATGAAAAAAGACGCATCGTCAAAATTAAAATCTTAAATATGAACCTGTTACTTGGCGATGTCAAAATATTTTTAGCAACGATAAAACAGAAAAAGTATGTTAATCTTCTCATTAAATACGATCCTGACTCTGTGTTTAGCTTGTTACTTACAGAAGATAAACTTGAGAAACATAACAAAATATTTGTTAGATATGACAAGGATACTGTGATGAAGTGGGTTCAGTGTTGTTTGACAAGGGAAGATCTCAGAAACTTTCTAAATATAATCGGTAACAATTTTGTGTAAATAAATAAATAATATGGAAAGATTTGTTATTTTAGCTAATGTGGTGAATCCCTACCAGCTAGAAAAAGCTATAAATCATTTCGTAGTGGCCATGACGTTATTACGCACTTTGAATTCAAACGAGAAGAAATAAAACACAGTAGTTTTAGCGGACGAACGAATTTATTTTGGGCTGCATCAGGACTCTCAAAAGTGGATGACATTGATTAAGGCTCGCTCATGTCGTCTTCGAATGGATTAGAGCTAGCACTTCAGCTCCTCTGTGTGTGTGTGTGTGTGTGTGTGTGTGTGTGTATGTTTGTCTGTATGTATGTGTATATGTGTGCGCGCGTACTTTCATGTGTATGTATATGTAAGTGTAAGCGTGAGCACGTACGTTTGTGTGTGTGGTTTTTTTAAATATCTTAACAACAAACCGTTGTCTCTGCATTATGTTGATAGTATATAGTTGTATTTTCTTCGCTCTTTGTTGATAGTAGAGATTGGGATTATTTTCTTCCCTTCTGTGTTCATAGTAGATAATGTTTTTTTTCTTCCCTTCTGTGTTGATAATAGATAATGGTTTTTTCTTCCCTCTGTGTTGATAGTAAATAACGTTTGTCTTATTCCCTCTGTGTTGATAGTATATAATGGGTTTTTTCTTCCCTCTGTGTTGATAGTGGATGTGTTTGTAT
The DNA here is from genome assembly GCA_028554795.2 of Sinohyriopsis cumingii. Classification (NCBI taxonomy): domain Eukaryota; kingdom Metazoa; phylum Mollusca; class Bivalvia; order Unionida; family Unionidae; genus Sinohyriopsis; species Sinohyriopsis cumingii. Next base: position 24,710,297 of record CM068836.1, on the reverse strand, counting down.
GTATGTGTGCGTGCGTATGTATGTATGTATGTATGTTTGTGTGCATGCGTACGTGTGTGTGTGCGTTCATGTGTGCTTTTTTATATCTCAACAAAAAACCTTGTCCCTGCTTAATGTTTTCTTTTTTCCCTTAACCAAAAACTGATCGCTTGACAAAGCAGTGTGTGTTTATGTATATATGTATTTTTGTATACACGCGTACGCTTGTGTGTGTATTTTTGTTTGTGTTCGTGCACGTACGTTTGTGTGTATGCATGTGTGTGTCTTTCCCTTAACAAAGCCATTGTCCCCAACACTAAAGAATATTTGTGAATGTGGATTAGTATGACTATAAACAGTAACTCCTTTGCTGGCTGCCTGAAGAGAGTCTTAAACAACGGTCCAGAGGTCAGACGAAGTATTGAGAAAGAGAAGATAACTTGTGAGATGTCCTCTTTGTTAACTGAATGATGTTATAAAAGAAAGAAAGAAAAAAACAAAGGCCCTCATCTGTCTCGAAAAGATTAACGTTGATGCCTAAAAATATTTTTAGCCGATGTTTTGTGTTTATGTTTATGTTTGTGTATTTGTATAAACGGTATGGGTCGATCCGTACTATTGGTTAATACCGCGCGAAAGTTTTTGGAGGAACGTATGTTATAATTTATATAAAGGTGTATGTCCCGCCACGCCAAGCGTTATAGCTTCTTTTGTTCCACTGTCACTATATGTCCCGCCCAGCCAAGCGTTATAGCCTTTTCCACTGTTTAGCCCGATTGAGGTCAACCACTTGCAACATTGTTGCCAGTGTCCATGACATCACCCATATTCAATTCATACTGTCCGTAGACAGTCCCAATCCATTGTCGCTATACATTTCCTGTTAAATTTCACTTGTCAGTAGAGTATCCCACCCATTTGGCAAACATTGATTTGTGTGTGTATTTTTGCTTGTGTGAGTGTGCGTACGCAAGTGTGTGTGTGTATTTTTTTTTTGTTCGTATGAGTGCGCGTACGTGTTGGTATTGATAGAAGATAATGGGTTATTTTCTCCCCTCTGTGTTGATAGTAGATAATGGTTTATTTCCTCCCCTCTGTTATGTCTATATATGTATATGTTAAATTCCCATTGTCCCTAGACATTTCCAATCCATTGTCGCTATGTTCAATTTCCCTCGTCCCTAGACAGTGCCCCCCCTCCCCCCCCCCGTTAAAATACCTTTTGTCTCTATAGTGCCGAAATGTTTCGGGATATCTTTAGTCTCCGTTAAATTCTGGGAGAATTTAGTAATTTTTGCATTACGTTTAGTCACATCCATTTTAGCGTTGGTCTTTTCCTTGATTATAGCTATTTATAGCATAATTACAATCATGCAAATTTTTGAACACCGCCAACTAATTTCAGGTCTAGGTAATGCTTTATATAAAAAGTCTCGGGCTTGTTTAAGTATACGTCTGTGTCTGTCTCTGTTGTGTTTGACCCTCTACTATCCTTGACCCTAGACAGGTCTTGTAAAATTGCTCTGTCGGAAAGCTTTTTTCCAGCACGAAGGGTGTTAAACACATTACTTCATTTAAATCAAGTTTTATGACAAATCTCAATCAATTGAGACATTCGCGCGACAAATTCAAGAGACCACCATCGAATTTTTTTTGTCTTCGGGATCCAAAATGAATATTTCCTCGGCATTTTGATTTAAAATGACTGACACGGTTCCATAAAATCATCGGCTGAATGACACCATGGATATGCCGTAAATATCCTAAACTCAGCAGCGTTGAATACTGAGAGCCTGTACACGCCGGTGACCTCAGCGGTAATTAGTTTGATTGTGTATTTTTGTCTTGGCCATGCTGTTGATCCAGAAACCATCGTGTATTCAGCTTTGGTGATGGGGACTGTATTAATTTCACCCGCTAGAATCTTTCCGATGCGCTAGAGGATTGTATCAAGTTTCTGAAAATTTCTTCCAAAACTTATAAACATGGTTACACGAGAATCATACTCAGATCGCAGCGTGGTTAATTTATTATTAATCATGGTGTCATTGTCGTCCACGTATTTCTTCGTCATCGTCAGACGCTGGTTCTCTCAAAAGAACAATTCTAATTCCATTCATGTTGAGTTCACCGGTCATTTTATCACCGGTTTTAGCAACACTTTTATTGATCTCGTTTCTGATAGCTGTGACTGATACGATTGAATCTCTGATTTTTCCACAAGCAGTAACTACCACGATGTTATCGTCGGTCGCACCTAAAACTCTCTAAATAATATCGACCCAATTGATATTCCTCGTCCTTAACCTTCCATATTGATCCTGAAAAATAACAACTTTATCTTTGTCAACCCCGGTGAGACTCAAGAACAGCATATTTATTTGGTTACTCTGATGAATGAACGTTGCCCGTAGCACGTTAACCTTTGACTCTAGCGGATCTTCCGTAAATATCTACCAATATAAATTGTTAACCTGTTTAAAGCGATGGACGGCAATGCCGTCCACTAGTGTATTCGTGTACGACTTTGTGCGTTGGTCCTCATGATCTTGATATCGCGTTAAGTCCAGCAAGTGTTTCTGGACCGCATATAGGTGGATCTGTCAATGTCTGCTTTGGTAATGTTGAATACTAGAAGGGGGGTGGGCAGCTCCCGGGCAGCTACATACCCTAAAATTATATTGGGGCGCCAATCCGTACGAATAAAATTAAATAACACTACGTGGATCAATAGCGTATGTAACCGAGTACCTGGACAGGAACTTCCATCTAAATAAATCATACCAGTTTCAGCTCGGTTTCTTTTGTGTGGTGGTGGTGGGGTAATCGATCCCGCATAAAAATCTCTAAAGGCTTAATCAACGAGCAGCATCAAGTAAATAAAAATTCAACATGGGAAGCTTCTTAGCGAAATGTTCCTGGTAGTCGCAGACCCTAACCGTTCCGCGTTCCTGACATTCGTAGGCTCCGCTCCCTATCCCTTTTTATTAGGTCCGTATACTCTGCCCCGTTGCTTTTATCAATGCGATTCCGGCGGGGTTCCAATGGCACTGAATGCGACCGCTTTTCAACAGCTGGAGCTGAAACGGCAATCAATGCTGGTATAGCTGAAAGAAGTGGGAATATACCACCAGTCTTTATTGTATCGTTGATCGCACTCGCGGAAAGATCAAATTTAGTATTAATCTTTGATTACCTGGCGTCGTTAAAGTGTTTCTTTTGACGTTCGGTCAACGATAATTAATTTGGGCCTTGCAACGCCTTTTTTTTTAGTACTATTGTTGTTCCAGAATTCTTTGCTGATGCCGATTGTATCTTTTTTATCTGACCAGGTGTCAGGGTAACACTGACGTGCTGATATGACATTTAATACAACACCATCAAAGGTTCAGTTACATGTTTTCCAAATATGCATTCTTCCACCAACACCTTCGAGCTGTATTGTTTTGTCTGATAATATCGCAGCGTTTGCTCTGTAACCTGTAGCTGTTCTAGTGGCCCTCCTACACGTGTTCGAAAATGTATATGAACGACAGATTGTCTAAATAAATCCAAGTGTTCCATCGAGAAATCATATTTCTGTATATAAGTTTGTGAAATCCCGCTGAGATATTTGCAAACCGGAGTCAAAATTGTGATCACGCCCCACAAATCAAACAGTTCTGCGCACCTGCGACATGATTGTTCCCAAAATCCAATTTACACTCCTTTGGATGGTTTTTGATGTACGTTTATCCTCCGATAAACTTTCAAACACCATTGGGTTTGGCGTCTGTGAACCTACTCGGCAGGGGCGTATTAACCTATAAGCAGAATAAGCACGTGCTTAGGGCACCAGGGCCAAAGGGGGCACCACAAAGTTGAGAAAAGGGTGAAAAGAAAAAACGAATGAAGATTTGTAAACAAAAATTGATAAAACTAGTGCAACTTGATCATAATGTTCTGTTTCTTGATCATGGTGCACCCTAGGGTTATCTTCCCAGGTGTACCACAAGGAGCACTACTGACGCAGTGCACTCTGGCCTCTGTCGGTCAGCGTGGAAAGGAGGAGGGCACCAAGATTTGTCAGTGCTTAGGGCACCAGTGAGCCCTAATCCGCCCCTGCTACTCGGGTGTTATCTTGAAACGCTATGATATATGTTGTAGTGCTGAAACTTCCTGTTGTGATGCTATCTGCCATGTGAATAAACCAGAAACGGTACTTTGAATGCTAATTGTGTCGTCATCAATCACTGCAGTGATCTCCAGTGTTTTCATTGATAAGTGCCCGATAAACGTATCTGTCCTCGCTACCAATGAATAAACTCTGACAAATCGCGGCTGCTTCATTGATGATTTTGGAGGAATTATTGCCGGCTCGTTTTCCACCACTCAGAATTTCTAGTCAGTCAACATCAGCGAGGATTTTAGTGGGACAAAGTTTATCGTGAATCTTCAGCGATTTAGGGATTACATTACCACCTTGTTTTTTACGACCACGATGTGCTAGCTCATCACGGGCTAGACCCTCTCCGATTTTTTCTTCAGATCACGATTCGTGATGCGAATCTCGCTATAGTTCCAATGCATGCTGCTAGAGCACCAATTTTCCTTTTCCTTTCCTTGTTTCAGATCTAGTTTTACTCCTGATTTTCTCCTTTCTTCTGCTGCTTTTTCAAGGTGACGCTTCATTTGTTTCCCTTTCCTGTTCTACTCTTGTAGCATGTTCCTCTACTGCTTGGTTAACGATTTCAAAATTATTGATATCTGCCTTAAATTTGACTTGATGAATATTACTAGCAACGCGACATTCATTGTTAACTCAGTCTGCAGCTTTTAGATTGTACATATATTCGGGTTTGACATAGTGATCTCTAAGTTCTCATTCAAACGCAGCAATATCAAGTATTTTGGCCTTTATCCCTGACAGCGGCAATATCTTCCTCATTAAATTTATCTATTATGTTAGTCCTAACACACGGAGTTGACTTCGCTGAAAGTGGTTCAACTTCTGGTTGCCGAGGTCCCGGACGAGCGGGTTGAAGACGACCAGCAATATCAACAGGTAATGTCTCAAGAGATTTTTGTGCAACTAGATTGCCTTGATAATTTTTGGGGTTGGTTAATCAATTGGTTTAAATAACTGTTCTGTACCTTCTGTAAATTCCACTTGAGCTTCCCGACGCTGTTGTAGCTGCTGTTTGATAGAATCACCATTTTGGGGAGATATTTCTTACTTTCCTCTAGCCGTGGTCGATCTAGTTTAACAGTATGATATTCCATAGTTAGCGCAGAATCACTTATTATCACAATTTTAAAAAATGACTTAATTGCACATCACATGTGAGCACATCAACGATAAGTCAGGTTTTTTTTATAACACACGCTGCTACCCCCATGGATACCCCCAACGGGGGGGGGGGGGGAGGCCGTCCTCATAAAGCCGTCGCGGAAGGCTCGTATCGGCGTTTTTAACACAAGACCTCAACATTTTTGAAGACCTCGATGTTAGAAACGGAACCTTAAAAACTGGAGTCGATATCAATCAATCCTGATTAATCGACACTTCCTTCTATTGATGATTATCAATACAGAAGTTATAACGGATCAATATTCGTTAGAGCAACAATTAACATGAAACGCTTAGATATGAGACCAGTCTCGTCAAAGGAAACACAAATGTTGAAACCCGTTTCATCAAAAGGGTGTATTTTAAATTGCATTTTCCACTTATTTGTAAAGTTCATACTCGTAGTGCGTGATCAACTTGCAGAACCACAGTTGTGGCCACACAAGCTGTTTTATCCCATTTATGCATAATTTGGTATCCACTGGAAACGTTTCATACTTTTACCATTTTTTTCTTCTCGCAATTCATAGACATTTACTCACTAAAATGTCTAATGTTCAAAAACAAGCTGCATGGACAGTTACCTTGATCATTCATGTGAAGGTATATTCAAATCGTTCTGTGAAATATGAAAATCAAGTATTATAAATGAAAACAATTGCGCCACACAGTTTCCCAATATTTCAAACCGAATTTTCAGTGGACCTGACGATTGTTCCGCAATGTCTCCGCAAACTGATCGCTTACAAGAATATCCATATTTTTGTGTGGATTATTTCAAAATATACTTCAAATACCTTTGAGAGGTATAGCATTGTGTCACGTTTGCCGCCCGCGATTACGTAAGTCAGGAACAAAGGAATGGGTTAGCGCAATGAGTATGTCGACACTGCACTGTTACGGCGATTTTGTTTGTACAAGAACCCTTCGTTAGGTGTTAGAAGCTTTGTTCTACGAACAAAGGACCCTCAACGCTATAGTAAATCTCCCCGCTTTGACAGATGGCCTGAGGCTTGTCTGTTAACTGCACCGACTGGGGGTATAATCGATATCCAGTCAGAACTGAGGAAGTGTGGGGCCATCAATTCGAATCAGGACTTAACAGTCATTTGAACTAATAACGAATTAGTGATTTGTAAGCCGTCGTACTGGTAAAGATGAATATACTCACTCCGAGGGGGCCACTCGTGATTTGGCGGGAAAACTCTTAGAACATTCTAAGGACAGAAAGCCTCGTAAAGGTCAGTGAGTTATTTGCTCGATTGTTGCTTAAGGTTACGGCATTGTAATTGTAATTAAGTGCAGTATGTATATTTACTTACTAGAATCGTTAGCACGTAGAATTACCCTTGTATTGTTTAATTTACATGCGTACTTGAGAAATGAGCTATGATTATGTAGATTGCTAGCTCGGCAGAATTAATATTGTATTTCGCTATTTAGTTACTTCGTAGTAAACTAGTGTATTTATTCATGTGATATTCTAGATTTTGCCATTGTGAATTAAATGGTAGCTTGTAAAATGGCTGCAGTGTGTAAATTTAAATAATATGAATATTTGAATATTTGTGTACACTTGTGGGAGTGTAATGTACAGAAATGCGTCGGATTATTGTGATATTGTCGAGAATAATGAGATTAAGGAAATATATATTGATGTGACACAATTTAGTGATTTCTGTATGATAAGTAGGATACCGTTCTTATTGCAACGTTGTTTCTATAAGAATGTGTGTGTTTTTCGATGTGCACGAATGCGTGACCAAAGATGTAGATAACCTTGATCTGATGATTGATTGATTGTTGATTTAGTGTGAGCGAGATGGCTAACACAAATGCTAACGTCCTTGTGTTTTTCGTAGGAAGCTTTTGGGGACAGAGTAGTGAAGTCCCGAGTCTCAGAGAGACAGGATAGAAATAGGCGGAGAACGCCGGAAGGAGAAATAGAGAATAGAATTAGGCGGGAACAAGCCTCGTTGAAGGAAAGAGAGAAAGAAAGGAGGAGGAGAAAGGAAGACAAAAGGAGAGGAGGACAGGAAGAATCGGAGAACGCCGGAAGGAGGAAAGCAATTGGCGTAGTAAACTCAGATGAGTAGAACTCAGATGAGTAGAAACCATGTACAGGGGAAAGCCATCTCACACTAAAATCACATGATGAAATAGGTTGTCACATGGTCGAGAGGAAGTAGATTGGTTGAGAACTTAATATCGTTTAATTTGTATTATGTATTAAATTGTTATTCTTTTGGATTGCACCCTTGTGTTCTTAATAATTTAATTGTTGGTATTGCTGACTGGGAGCTCGGAGCTTTACCTTTCTCTATCACTAATTTCACCTCCTACAAAAACGAGCCAGGGTGGGAATTCCTCAGTAATTCAAATAAATATTGGGAGCATCCCACCCCAACGACTAACAGGAAGTCACATAGAATAAACACATTGCATCGAAAATGTCGCGTGTTTTGAAGTTTACTGCGTTATTCCGTGACTCAGATGTCCCCTTTTTATGACAGGTTTACGGCATGTGAATTTGCTGATGTTTTTGTGCCACCTGTGTAGCATAGCAGACACATAGGGATCACTTTGTCAGGGGTAGCCGTTAGTGTCACACTATTCTTTTCTGGGCTTTGAAGAGATCTTGGCCATGGCCAGTAGATAGATGATCATGATGATTTTGGGACCAGTCGGTCAAAGGTCAAGGTCACAGTGACCTTGAGTTGGACAATTGTTTCTGATCAAGAATTTTTTAGTGGCTTCGCCAAAGGTGCTTAAACGTCGTAGGGATCTTAGACATAGCTGTACTGACCCATGCTGATGCTGGGATCAGTAAGTCAAAAGTCAAGGTCACTGTGTCCTTTAGTTGAAAAATTCGTTTACGTTTTAATATATATTATATTCACTGACAACCCCAAGACTATAAGATGTAACGTTAAAGACTTGAGTTGTTGACCTGAACATCTTCAATTTGCTTTGTGACTGGGAGGATATTGAAAACAAACTTAATGAGTAGATTATCTTAGAATGCAACAATGTACGTGTACATTTTTCAAAGAAGCTATAACTGAAATTTCTTTCTTGTCGTTTGGTTTACATTTTTGAAAATCTACTTTGTCGAAGTACTTGTCGGACTAGGACGTGCACGTCTCGTCCATCTTTCTGGTTTTTTTTTTCTTCTTCAATAAATCAATATAGAAGTTTATTTAGATATACATACATGCATACAGATTTTTTTTAATAGAAAACTTCCTTTCAATATAATACTCTTGGAAAGTAGTGATAATAGTCGAAAGGTCATTTGCTTTATTTTTTAAACAAAATGTACATTTATTTCTATAATTTCGATATACTGGCACTATTTAAAATTTACTTTCATGAACTGATAAGATTTTAGATTTTGTAATTATTCCGTCAAAATTGTGACGCTGTCGTAAATTTTAATTCTTGGTTTTTAACAATATCTATACGTCGTTTTAAATATGGACTTTATTTTATAATTTTACGGCTTCTTTTTGTAAGATGACGCTGATCAACGAGATCCAGTTTCGTTTGTACTGGTTGTTAAATGAATGTAGTCCGTAATATCTAATATCACTACTCATCAATGTCCCCTGAAGACGCAGGAAGTACAACAAATGGAAGATCACTTCTTTTGTGTCATACTTCTATTGTATAATATAAAAGGTATTTGTTTTTTTTTTACAAATGATATAATAAACAATGTTGTGGTGATGGTAGTTTTTATTTGTTTGTTTTTGTGTATGTTTTTTTGTTGTACTGTCTTAATATCGGATAATAAACTTCAGAGTTATGTCCCTTAATTAAATGAAAAATTCTGTAGTTTGCCTTGTCAACAATCTAACGACATAGTTTTGCATTTGATCATTACCAACCTTGTCCAGATTTTTAATGCTGATGAAAGCTCGGACGAGTTCGAAAACCAGTAATATCTGATAATAAACATCAGGGCCATTTTATCAAACAACTTACGACAATTTTGATCACAAGTCATTTTCTGAAATGCTTTACTACGAATTACGCTTTACAAATGTCCGTGATTTCATTTTATTTTCTTATAGATTAGCTATTTCTGCACTACCTGTATAAATCATTGTCAAGAGTGAATGCTTAGGTGGATGACCGTGGACGATTATAAAATTAAACTAACGATCAAAATCATCCTAAGATGTTTAATAAAACGGGGTGACTCCGAGTCCAGGGCACGTTTCGGGAAGCACCCATCGGTTCTACTGATTCTCTTGTGTTTTAATTGGTCTGGTGACCTATTTATAACGAAATTAATCATTACCATTAAGCATCAAGCTGATATCAAAATTCTACATCAAACAAAATTGGACAAACAAAATTAATTTGATGGCGTCTTGAACATGAACAATGATTTTCTTTCAGTTCACCTGCCGACCTACTTTTTAAGTGAAAATGTATTACTAGTTTATGTGAAGAAACAATGCCATCACAACAATGTTACTCCTGGTCAGACTTGAACAGAATCGGATAAACAATATGGTACATACAATGCTACAATATGAAACTTTTCAAATAAATCAAAGGGGGCATAACTCTGGTAAGTATAAACGGATATAGCAGGTTCAAGAAATGTGCAAGCATCATATACACTGAGTCGATTATTAAGATACTGGGTTATAAACAACTCTTTCTTCATTATATATTGTAAGTTGCTGCTGACTTTGCTAAAAACTGAACGAGAATGAAATTTATATGGTGAAAACAGGATTTAAAACGGCAGTCTAAGACAAATGAAATGTCAAAACGCTTGTAAAAATAATCAGTTACAGCAGCCAATATAAATACATTTTTTTAAAGTTATCTTCAAGTCTGATTAAGATTGGCTTAAACATCAAAACTCTTTGGTACACAAAAGGTTTAATATTGCATAAAAGCTGCATAACTCTTGTAAGCATGTGCAATATTGCTAATTCAAGAAAGGAGCCATAGAGTACTGGAAATAACTTACTTGCTGCCAAGTTTGGTTAAAACTGGTCGAAATTTAAACACGCGGTAAACTATTACAATTTCAAACAAAGTTTAATGAGTCTGGTTAATATCAACGGATATTGCTGGTTAAAGACAGGAACAGAGGTATTGTTGAAATACAAGTTCTTTTCAAGTTTGCTTAATTAAGATTGTATGTATAATGAAACGTCTAAGGTACACACAAGTTAAACGGATTGACGGACGGACAACAGACCATCCTGAGCAACTCACCTGTCCAGTTGAGCAGTTGCTCAGGTGAACTAATAAAATAACAAGAGCGCCGCCTAGCAGGACAGTATACGCCGTCTGCGTCACGATGTCAGTAAAAATATGTACCAGTTTTTCGAATACACCAACCGGCCAAAGAGTTACGGCCCGGACACGATTTGACCTTTGACCCACATTGAGACAGTAACCTTGGAGGCAGGGCTAAACGTTGCGCCTGACACATCGTCTCGATATAAGTAACATTTGTACCAATTTCAATTCGAATATACCAACTGGTTCAAGAATTACAGCCCGGACACGAACTTGAGAAACACGAACATTCAGACATACGCCTGATCCATCACATATACCGACGGGTGAATAATAAACACAGTTCTGCTTTAAAAGCTACATAATTAATTTATCCAGATAAACGGAGCATACGTCATATCTAATTCTATAAATGTTGTTAGTAAGAAGAAACAAGATACATCATTCTATAAAAAATATGCATTGATTGGGAATGAAAATAACTCAGAGAGTAGTCCGAGTTTACTCTCACCCTTGCCACACCATTTTTGATATTTGGATATTTATGTTGGGGTGTAGGGTCAAAGTCCATTCCCTATCGAAAAGTTGGAATTCGCCGACACCATTTCGTGTCGGCATGTGGTAGCCGCTTACTAGCCGGCCCAGCAAACTTAAACGACCTTTCATCGAGATATAACTGCATGAAATCGATAGGAATATGATTAATTCTCTCAAAAATCGTGAGCATAGCATTCGTCACGTCTTTAATCAGCTGACAGACGAGACGAAAGTACGTCGTTGCTGAAATTTGATCTGGATCTGACCATTGCATCCCCAGTCACATGACTATACAAATCTCGCAACCAGCATGTCAGTGACATCAGCGGTCATATAGTCACGTGATATCGACAACAAACACATTTCCAAAGTTGTTGTACATAGGATGTGGACATATTATACAGAAGTCACTTAATGTTTGTAAATAAAAATAATGCATACTTAATTTTCAACATATTTATTCTAAAATCAACGACTAGATACCTGTCGGTATCGCAGCAGGGTGGAGAATTAAAAAAAAAACATTTTCAAGAAGTACCGAGTACGTGTCAGCGAGGTTTTTGTTGGTGTCACGTGACTACCACCTTGATATGTGCTCTCTGCGTAGTGAATCTGGTTTTCTTCAAATTGCTGCAACATAAGCATCTGTCGTTGTTTTCACAATAAATATTTTGAGAAATTTTTGTTTGTTTCTTTTTCTATAAAAATTACGTAACTTTCATTTATATGTTAGATTTGTTTTCCTACAGCAACACGACCTCATGCCGACACCAAATGGTGTCGGCGAATTCCAACTTTTTGATAGGGAATGGACTCTGACCCTACACCCCAACATAAATGTCCAAATATCAAAAATGGGGTGGCAAGGGTCAGAGGAAACTCGGACTACTCAGACAGTTGGTGACCGAGTGGATAACGTGACAAAATTTAACTTTTACAAAACTGAAACGAACAGGATGCTGACCCGATCCCACGTATGCATATCTACTCACTAGGTAATGACTTTAAAGATTTTGATCTGTATAACGAAAAATACCATTGATTGGCTCTGAACTTGTGTACATTTTGCCAAGCATATACAAAAAGAAAACCTATAAATGTGACGTTGGCTCAGGAAGAAACGTAGCTTATTATTTTATTTTGTTTTAACTATTCTTAAAGGGATTTGTTTGAAATGCTTAGTTTAAACATATTTATTTCACATCGATTGCAAAACAAGTTCTTACAACTATTAATCACTCTCGCTGGCTTCCAAGGTAGAACCAGTACTAAGCAATGTGGATTAATTATCTTGCTCAAGGATAAATAACATTTCAGTGGCGATGATCGAACCCACGACCTCTTCATCTGGAGTCAGAAGCTCTACGTTCACTGCTTTAAACCATGTCTTTCCAGACTTTACAAATGTGAAGCGAGTTGCTCGTCATGTAAACGACATCAAACAGACAAACGACGCAACCACCACCACCTCCGCCCAGACTCTGGCATATAGTATGCAAATCAGACATTACATGAACATCATGAGGTAATATTTTTACAGGGGTACTTTTTATCTGTGAGGGGTCATATTATTACAGGCTTTTATGAAAAAGTCAATTTTCTATTGCACGAATTATGACCGAAGTGTCACTATTTTATGAAATGGAATGACCGGGGGGGGGGAGGGAATTTACATCATTACACCAGCTTACCAAATGCTGGAAAGGGAGCTACTTCCTGTACGCAAAATGATTTATACCAATCCTTCAGAGCGGACAGAGCATATAGATAAAAGGTCAGTGGATATCAGTGTCCCATGCACCACCCTTAGAAAGTACAGTGGAGGCCAAAAAAAATGGTAGTTGTACACATATCAGGTCTTCCTTTGGAAATACCAAACAAAGAAGTAAAATTAAGACTAGAAACAAAGCTGGGAATCACAGTACTATGAGGAAAACAATGGCTTCATTTTGGGGCTTCCAGACAATAACAGCTGTGGTAAGAATATTTGCAATGATGCAATGTCAGAGGAAAATAAAAAAAGAAGAAAAAAAAAAACACCCACCTTTTTCTACGTAATTAGTTTTGGGTTAAGACGTGGTATAGAGGGTGAATATCACCGAGCCTGCACAGATGTGGGAAATTAAACCATGCTCCTAAGGAGTGCCCTAACCCAGGGACAAAAGAGGTAACACAACAAACGTTTTCTACCAAGACCTCAAATGTCGTACAGGGTGGATGGAGGAAGTGATAATGCCAGATCAAGACTCAGAAATATGCCCAGACAAAGTAACAGAGGTAATACAAACTAAGGGGGATGAAATAAATAAAAATAAAAATCCCAACACGGAGCCAGATACAGATTGGGAGATAGAACCTAAGGATGCAACCCTTGAATGGAATGACTTTGACAATAAAACATCCCTAAGAAAGGAGAAAAACAAAAACAAAAAGCAAAAAACGAAAAAAACGCAAGATAGTGACACTTGTAGAAAAGTAGAATGCGTCGTACAGTGTCCCACGAGAAGCTACTGACAAGCTTTCTCACATAACCACATTAGCCGAATCTGAGAATCGAACCCACGCAGACAGACGTGATATGGGAGTGATTCGTAACGGTGAGCGCTTTAGACCACTAGGCCACTAAACTGAGAAATAATTGCGGTAAATCCTCATTTTCATGGAGGTTAATGCATAAAAACATAAATGGATGGCACTTTATACATGTGTTATGTATATTTGATTTAATTTATTTTTGATTTAATTTAATTGTTTGTTTGTTTTAGAAACGTTTTTATTCCATTACATGCTACTGTAATGTAACTTTATTTACTGGATTTGACATTTTCAAGCAATCCAGTTTGACCTGACTGTTTTTCGTAAACAACTAATAATAGAAACTTTGTATCTAATGCTGACCTAGTTCCTGACCTTGTTTCAGAATCAGTAATAGCTGAAGAAAACAACTTTTTCTTAATTTTATTTCATTCTTTTCCAGAGTAAAAATCATTTATTTTAGTCAGGGCCATACTTTGAGTACGTGATGTTAGGCATGTATAAAAGCTTTATTTTGTTCTAGAAACATGATCATGTGACCCTCATACGGGAATCTGTTTTACGTCTTAAATTAGTGTATAACTGTTTTCTATAGAGAATTTGGGCAGTCGGGCTTTTAACTATTGACACTTAAAGGTGTTTTGTTGTGACCAGTTTGAGATGAATTTTTAATTTTTCTTCAAATTTTTTGGATTCTAAGAGATTTTTTTACCCTGGAAATACTTGTGCTCTAAATTAATTCTTGGACAAAGACAGCTATCAAAATTTACACAGAATTCAAACACTGGACTATTATTTTCTGTGATTCAACAAAGAACTGTTGATACATCAGTACGATGCTGATGCAGTATACGTCATCGCCTTCCATTTGGGATTTCATCAGGATTAGAACTCAGTTTCATTAGGAAATTTTATTACTAGGACTTCTATTTTTTAATTCTTGGATTATTCTTGGATTATATATGGATTTGATTCCTAAAACCGTAAGTTCTTTTTCTCATTTTTTAACTTATTTTGTAGGGAAATAACTTTGTTAAATTTTGCAAAGCTTGTTGTATTCACTCTTTTCTTGTTGCGTTTTGTAGGAGCCTAAACGTAACAAATGTACGTGACCCATCAGGGTATAATATAAAAACAAAACAGATTTTATAAGAAAACTAACAGAGCACGTGCAAGAATATACTCAGTGATGTCGCTAAAGGGATGAGAGAGGTGCGGACCGTACCGGGTGACACCATCAAAGGGAGTGACACCAAAATGACTGTCTATAAAAATTTTGAATTTTTGTGCAGGAAGGAGGTCCATGGGGGTGACACCATGGGTTCCCGCACATGACTGTCTATAAGATTTTTGAATATTTGTGCAGGAATGGGGTCCATGGGGGTGACCAACCCTAGTGACGCCACTGAATATACTTTAGAAATTGTAAAATGGGGAGGGGAGGTAATTGGATAGATAGCGAATTAGACAGAAGTACAGGCTACACGTGGCACGATAAAGCCATGAAGAAGACGGTAAGGACATTTATAAAGACCAATAACTTAATTGATGCACACAGAGAGAAAAAATGATGAAAAGATAATATACCCACAGATATGGAAATGACAGATATAGTAGACAAGACAAATTTTAAATTTCGAAAGAACGAAATATACAGTTATGTGAAATTATAAAGGAGAAAAAAGCAGACAGTAACTCAGTTAAACGTAATAGGAAAACGATAAATAAAACGAGATGGGGTCAAGGACAATGTAAATTAATAGAGGAAGAAGAAGAGCGATAATGTACTAGAGGATTTTGTGGACAAAGAACACACAAAGATAATAAAACAATAGGAAGAAATGAAAAGAGAAAGGGGATAAACGAAACAGATGCAAAGAGATACAGGAAAATAAAAACATAAATAAGGTGCACAAGAAAGAACGGATGAACGAAATAGAGAAAAGGTAAAAAATACTTAATACAAGGAGTCAAAGACGGCGTAGAGAAAGTTTCTAATGTACACACTAAAGCAATGGGGTTATGTAGAAAGAAAGAAATAAAAAGAAGGAAAGACAAAAATTGGAAAAATTATAGTGAATAACCAAACACAAAGAAGGAGAATTTATTGACAGAAGTAAGGAAAGACTACAAAGTATAGATGGATGGATGGATGGATGGATGGATGGATTTTCATTTCAAGATCCCAAAAGTAATACTGATGATGGTTTGTTTTCTGTTACCTCCTATGCCAGTATTCTCCTTCTCGTCCCTCACTTCATTATTATCATCTTACCATTTCATCAATTTCTTTGAACATTATTTTTTTAATTATTCAAGAGAGCATCTTCAAGTATTATTTATAACAAAATACAATATATGGGAATTCAGTAGAAAGCCGAAAGCTTGTTGGAAATTGTTTCCCCTGTTACAGAGAAATTTTAACCATTAATAGTTGTCAACTGTCTTACAGTAGGTAAGTCCTATATAAATATAAGTATTTATATGAGCATTTCCAGTATATGTAATTATTTCAGAGATCATTTAATAGTAAGAAAAGATGGAATACCTATGACTGGTTGTGATCAGTGTATTAATTTGAAAAACGTTTTGATAATGAGGGTTTGCATTGTATATAAATTTCATCAGACTACACAAGATTGCCAGTTAATAATGTATTAATTTGTAGGTCGATACTGTAATGTGAAAATAACACACTATCTTAGAGTTGTATATTTTTGGCATTCTAACAGAAAGTGTTAGCTGTTGCTGCTTGTCAGCATGTACAGTACGAACTGCAGAAACATGATTTATGAATACATTGTTAAGTTGCTGCAGTAATTTTTCAGTCGTGTATGCTGAACTTGATCCATCCGATCACAAGCACAAATAATGCGAAGAAATGTTATGTTTATCCCTATTCCGTTAAGTTTAAAGATTTCTGAATGGATGACTTACTGATTATTTCAATTTGTAACGTGTTCCACATTTGAACTTTGGAAGGCAGACATGATTTGGGTACAATGCAGTTCTTGTACAAGGGGGGCGAATACTTTTCGATTATCGAGTAGTGTAGGCACCATGGTAATAACAAAAGGTTGAGTTACATCTTGCAAATACTTTGGAGTAAAACAATGGCACAATACCCTCCAAATTTATTTTTTCCAATGATTTATTTTTCTTACCTTATACAGTTATCACATAAAATCAGCATAGTCAAACAAGGGAAGTATATAAGATTTATACATTCTTTCCAAAGACGAGTGATCCGATCTATATTTCAAATTCTTCAAAGCATTAATTTTCTCCTATGCGTCTTCAAACAAATGTATATATAAAATTCCAATGAGCGATCCTTGAGGGACTCCTGAATTAGAAGTTTGAAAATCGGAGAATAGGGATTCAGAACAACTCTTTGCTTTCTTGATGAGAAATAACATTTTAACCACAACAGAAAACTACCTTTTACTGCTGATCTTTCTATGTTTGATAAGTAAACCGGAATGCTAAACAAGATCAAACACTTTACTTATATATAAGAAACAGTTCTAAGTTCCTTTCCCTGGTCTGGAGTTAAGAAAAAACATTTTATAAATATCTAGTAACTGATTTGTTGTGGAGTTATTGTGTGTAAAGCCTGATTGATTAGGTGCAATTCAATTATACTGAATAATATAATTATGCAAATATTGGAAAAAGATACACATTTCAAACACCTTTATCAATATACAATGGAGTTATATAGGACAATAGTACGAAACATTTGTTCTGCATCCATTTTTGCAATCTGGGGCCACAGTTGTTAATTCCAACGATTGGGAAATCTTTAGGTATGAAGGAAAATGTTTAAAATGCCTTATTTAAATGAACTTGCAATTCTTTCAAGAAGCTTTGGATGAGAGAAATCTGGAACATGCGCCTTGGATTGATTAAAATCCGATAATCACGTTGTATACGTCGTCTTCACTAATCTTGATGCAAGAGAGAATTGGGTACGGCAATTCATAAACGTCTTGTTCAGGAAGTTGACATTGTTATATTATAGATTTGTATTCTATACTGGTCGCGCAAGAAATCGATACATTTCTTAGCTTTCTCTTTACCGTTTGCCACCGTAGCCTAGCTTATAATCAATGAATCACAAGATTTCTTCTTATACTTTCCCTAGTTGTCTTTATCAAGTTTCCAATTACGAATTTTCAATTTTACTCGTCAATCAATTATTGTAGAATATATTTTATATTTTCATCAATTTCAGTTTCAGCCACCCTGCTATTCGCTACATTACATTGTATATCTGAATTTGTAACAAACCTCTTCCTTTTTCAAGAATTGATTGCTGTATGTGTAATTTCTACTTAACACTTATTACTCGTATTCCATCTATTGGATTTTCACCCCCAATATCCTTACAATATCATCACAGCAACCTTAACATCATTGCCCCCATCTTTATCATCATTATTATTTACAGACCCCAACAACATGATTCTGAAATCTAAGCCACAACATCAGCATACGGAGTGATTACCAACCTATCCCAATTTTAAAGTTTATTCATGATATTTTGTCCACTTTTCTTTCTTCCGGTTTCCAGCTTGACTTCTAACTCCTTTACTACACTTTCTTTCTTTCTTTTTCCCTGGCACATAGTAGTAATAGAATTTGCTTCCTACATCTTCTCTTAATTTGTTAAATGTTGCTGCACTTTTTAATTTTTTGATTTGATAAATTATACACGTATATCGTCATTCTTGTGCACATCTGGTTTTCATTCTTTGATGGATTCAGAGTTAATGTTAATTCGCTTCCAGCTCTTCGCACTTCTCTGATATCACAACTTCCACTCTATTTCAATTCATCTCTCCTCTGAATTCCTCTATAATGTTTGAAAATTTGCTTTCTCGCTGGTCTAATCGTTTACGTACCTTTTGTAAAGCCTTTCAGAGATGTGTCTTCATATTCTTATATATCTTATCCCTATTTACTTTGAAAATGCTCTCGTAAACGATGATCTCAAAGATCTCCAACCCTGGCATCGCTTATCTTGCTTGGGGTATTAAACTTTTAAAATAACAGTCCCTCAAAGGGAATTACGACTGTCCGAAAAGAATTTTAAGGAATTCAATATGAGAACAGTTCTTCTTTCTTAACTGCCAAGTATTGGAGTATTGGAACCATTTGCAGAGTATTGAAACCATCTCTGACATTCTTGAGCGATAAAATTTTCAAATTAGATACTCTCGTTGCCATTGAATGCAATATCAACATCATTTTCAATTACATGTATTACAAAATCGACACCATTAGTAGACTTCAGAGAAAACCCCACGTTCCGGACAATTTGTGCCAAGATTTCCAATATGTTCATTGGCAGCTATATTTAAAGTCATATCAGCACCATTTTCATTCAGAACTAGTCCTATATCATACATAGGTTCCAACGAAAATCCCATTTCGATATGTCTTTCCATTTAGGATGAGTAGCAAAAACAATATTTTCAAGATGGCCGTCATGGTTTTTATATTAGGAATCAGATTTACACATTTTATTTATTGAAGATTAACTAGACACCATTAGAAGTTTTTTGCACATATATTTAAGAATGACAGGAGGAGTAAAAAATAACATGATTTTAAAGATGGAGTTTGTGGTAAGCATTCTGGATATTATATTTTCATTTTTGAACCATTAGACATCATAAGAAATCATTTAGTGAAAATCCCTTGTTCATATGACCATTCATTCCGCTAGAGTAACGATAAAACAAGATTGTCATTGTTGTGTCCATATTGGATGACAGAGTTAAACTATTTTCATCCAGGTTAAAGTATAAACGATACGAAGTCTTTTGGTGAGAACCCCATGCCAATGTGACTTTCTGAACAACGAACTCGGCGGATTTTGTTCGTGGCGTGACGATATGTTTGAATAGAAGTTTGTTTAAAATTTGTCGATTTTTCTTGATGGTGGCCATATTGGCCTTCGGCTCATCATCATTTTACTAAATTTGTTTGTTCGCAATGCAGGAATTCTCTCTGAAAAATCATGTGCAAATTGGTCAAGAGTTTTTGTGGGGGTTTTAAAGTTATAAATAATGTAATAAATATGGAGTATGCGCATTTGGTTATAGGGCAGCGTTTTAAGGAATTCTTAGATTTGTTTGATTACTTGTCTGATTATTGGAATTCGGTGCAATAGAAATATTCTTTTGCCCGAAATAGTTAGCCAATTACTAGGAGTTTCCATGATGCCATGGTTCACTAGTAGTGGATTCAGGTCCAAACCGACTGAGTGTCCATGGATGGAATAATAAAATCATTAGTTAAGTGGGATACTTTAGCGTCAATGGGACTTTGATGTTAAAATAGGGGGTTTGTACTTTGCCGTCAGTGGGAATTTAACATGGGAAGGTCACCTGGGGGACGATGGGAATTGAACATTGGTGACGTCATGGGGTTTATAGGGTCAAAACTTTGGATCGGGTGAAATGTATTTGTAGGGACAAAGGGTTGATAGGGACAAACATAGACATACAGAAACAAACAAATACACATCCAAACACACATAATAGAGGACAGAAATGTTATAAAGAAAGACTCACAAATAAAATAGAGACTCGAAAAAGAAACGTCTGTTGTATGGGTTCAAAACATTTAATCAAGTATATACATGGGCTCTCTGGCCTGTGCTTTGGTCTAAGCACTATCCATTTAATACATACACATTTGGATATGAAATAAACCTATTTACGAGTTATTTAGTTCTTGGCTCTAGTAAACTACTGTTTAAAATTAAAGTTCACTCCTTTCTAAAATCACTTCATATGCAACCTATTTACATTTAATGTTCATTTATAAGAAAAAGCTAAAACAAAACAAGGAACACCAATCAAATAAGACAAAGTTCATTTTTCTCTCTGTATCCGTCTCACAGGTTGTTAAAAATCTGGTCAGCTACCATTTGTGTCTCAGCATAGATGTTTCCCATCACGTACTCCCTTTCATCCGTAAATCGTCTGTTATGTCCATCGTGTTACGTACACTTATCGATAAGCAGATTAATCGCGATCATTGTCTTCTTCCCAGGTACAACGTATGCGATATGAATGGTTACTTTTCCATGGGTGATGTCGAATTTTTCTTTCATCGTCTGCACGTCTTCTATAGCCCTCAAAAGTTTGGAAGAAGTTAGTTCTGCAGGAGTGCTAAATCCAAGACATACAGGTGAGTTCAAATTGTCGTGATACATAGATAGGCTCAAACGATCTCGATCTTTGACTTGGCAATGACACCTGAGTTCCTCTAAAAGTGAGTCAAGTAGGTTCATAATGAAACCTGCAACTTCCTCGGCTGGAACGTCAGACGCGAAAGTCTTTAAATTTCACAGTGTAGGTGTAAGATGTCGTCCTGAATTTTCTCGAGGTCGCTGTCTGAGTCATTTGGATGATAAAATAGTCCTTTAGGTCTACTGAATCCTTTCTCTTCTTGGACGCATTTTGCTGTGACGGTATGGCAGTGAAAGAGGTCAATGATGTTTGTTCCTTCTCTTTTTTCATCTGCGTAGAGTGATTCATCTTTCTCGTCGCTTGTCCTCGCAATGAAGTGTAGTTCTTGGAAGTCGTCCCTTTTTATACTGGGTGTTATCAGCATGTCCATGAGGTAAAGTCTTGTGGTCTGAAAGTTGCACTGGTTGCACGTACTTTGTCATGGCGTTTGTACCTAAATAAGTAAGATGTGGTACTGCATTGGCGATGTGATCGTGAGGCATAGAATCACACCAGAGTTTCTCGTTCGACTTGAGTCTTACGCTCGATACTTGCTGTTTGAAAGGATTCATTTTTGTCGATTGACGTTGGTAGTGACAATGAACTATCGGTCTTACATATTGTCCATTTTTATGTGCTGACCAATATCGACGTGACCGTACGACAAAGTGAAGTCGTTGGGAAGCCTCACTCACTTCTGGTACATGATTTAATACAGCTTTTCCAAGGGTCGACTGACAATTTGGTGAGTGGGTAAACGTACAATCTTGTGCGGTTCGTGGGCGGTCACCTTAAAGTTTCCATACTCTCCAGAAGCAGCAGAGAGACTGGGCCCACCAACTTTTTCGTCCAATAGGACCATCTATTAAAAACTCTTCTGATAGAAGTTCTTATTTCACAAAATAAACCCTTCTAGCCAGAAACTATGATGACTAAATCCTCTTTTCTGGCTAACGGGGTTATTTCGACAGCGATAACCAGCCGCTATAAATAATAGTTTCTTCACGGGGTGACGTCGACGACGACGTTGGTGGCGTAGTCTCTCTGCTGCTAATCATTTTAGGATTTTTAGTTAAAAAATGTATCTAACCCAACTCGGTATCGTGTCCGAGGATCATGTAAATTTATCGTCACAAACCCGTGTGGTTTTCGTTGAGCATGACTAAAGAAATTTTTAAATTTTTTGAGGTCCATGTCACCACTGCACCAAGTCTGATGAATATTTATCAGCGTGTGTGCATCAACTCCGTTAAACACCGCAAGAACGTTACAATTATCTCTGATCACTTTTGGAATTTGTGTATACCGCTGAGTCACATAAATGACATCAGTGTTTTTATGACGCCCACGGGAAAATATTCTCGCAGGGTTTGTTTGTTTATCCAGCATGACATCATCGTACACTACTAGATTATTAATTGATCCATCGATGTCATCAATGCCGGGTGCATCATTTATGTCAGTTATGAATTCAACTACGTTTTCGTCGGTCTCAGAAATGCTTGCATTTCCAATGATTGTTTTTGCACTCTCGTTAAAATCTTTTAGCACTTGATAACATCGCTGATCGTCCACAGACAGGGCTATCAAATATAATTTATCCCACTTCATCCACTTCATTATCAAATTCAACAACAGCTGTGTTTTACCCGACCCAGATGGGCCTATGATAATCATTCGAACAGAATTTGGTAGCACTGAGTTATGCTTGATTGGCTCTCGTCGCTTTGTCGCGGAAAAGTCAGTGATTTCCATTAGATATATCATAAAATAATATGAATTTATATTGTGTGAAATGCCGAGCACGTACCCCAACTACGGATACGACAACAATTACAACAAAAAATAATCCACAAGCGCTCACGGGCAAGTGTGAACGATGTGGCACAAAAAAATTTAGATTTATTTAAAAAAAAGCGGAGGTGATATCGCAGCCAAGTTAACAGCGCTGCCAGGAGCTCCGTGGGCTAAATACCCAGGAGAAAAACATCTTCCAGGATATAATTACTGTGGTCCAGGAACCCGACTTGATATCAGACTTGATGCTCAGGATCAACCAAAACCCGGTGAGTATCCGATAAACGCTATCGATGCAGCGTGCCATGCTCATGATGTAGCTTACCGAAGCAAGGATTTGCAACAGCGCCATCTCGCGGACGTGAAATTAATTCACGCGTTAAATGCCATTCCTGATAAATCTTTCAAAGAAAGGTTAGCGTCTTGGTTGATAAAAACTGCAATGAAGGGTAAATTAGCGTTAGGTACTGGTATATAATGGAGTCGATTTATTATTCCCCAAGCGGATATTGGAGAGGTAACGCAGCAATTGATAAACTTGCCAGCGCGGCATCAGTAACACGCGCGGTTGCCAAAAATTGGTTATCCCGACAGGCAATATGGCAAATTTATCTACCGCGCCCTAAACAAATTCACTTTGCGCATTTTGATGTTAGTGTACCAAATGAGGTTCATCAAGCTGATATATTATTTCTGCCACATGATACTATCCGAAGACGCACATACAAGTACGCGTTAACCATAGTTGATGTTGCCAGTAGATACAAAGATGCGGAACCGTTAACAACTAAAACAGCATCTGAGGTTGCTTCTGCGTTTGAAAGAATTTATCGGCGAGGACCTCTGCGATGGCCAAAATTATTACAAGTTGATCCTGGCAAAGAATTTCAAGGTGCGGTATCATCGTTGATGAAACAACATAACGTCACCATACGACGAGGACACACTGAAATTCACCGTGATCAGGCAATTGTTGAGCGATTCAATCGAACACTTGCTGAGCGGTTATTTGGATATCAATACGCGAAGGAATTCATTCAGGATACGAGATCGCGCGAATGGGTTGCAAGATTACCAAGCGTGATAGCTGCGCTAAATAATGAAATTACCCGAACCACCAACATGAAACCTTCCATCGCGATCACAAAAACACAAGGTGTTTTTCAAAAAAATATACCACTACAACGAAAGAAAGAAAAACAGCCGATACTGGGTAATGTTACTGTAAGATATTTATATGAACCAGGCGAACTTGAAGGTGGTTAACGAAGAGCGACTGATCCCATCTGGAGTGTTACCACACATAGCATATCCACCGTGACAAGATCCACTGGCAGACCAGCAATCTACAGGTTGGATTCAACTGCTCCTCAACGCGGATTCACCCGTGAGCAACTTCAGGTAATTCCCGAGGACACACAATTGCCGCCAAAATCACTGAAGTGACTTAACTAGCGCTGCCACCCCGACGTCGATTACACTCAAGACAGGTCAATATGACATTATCACGTGTATGACCGCGACTGTTATCTTTTCTGTCTACGGTAAATTGTCTTGAATTTTTATTCGAATGCTGCCATAGCATTATACAATTACAGCTCGCGCAGTGATTATTCTGCTGTTGTTTCAGCGCAACAACGAAGTCAACATCAAGATCAAAATCGCGATTATTATTTTTGTCACTCTGTTTGTAACTGGCGAGTTTTTTTCTTATTACATCACCATCGGTGATGCTGTTGTTTTCATTGTTTGATTTAAAATCCGAAGGATTTTCCAAGACAATTCTTCGCAGTAGAGATATTCTTCTGACTCTGGACACCGCCAAGTAGACTAAGTTGGACCATTCGATTCGATCATCAATGATCCAGACAGTTGTATCAGAGATGGTCAGTCCTTGAGAACAATGAATGGTCATTGCGTATCCTAGCGTCCACGGGGATTTATTCATCGCTAGTGCATCCTCGACAGCATCGATGTCAACTAACACAATATCATTCAATACTAAATTCTGTTTCTCTGTCTTTCCTGGAATATCAACATCTATATTTTGTAACCGCGTATCAGTTGGTCTATAACATAACGGCGTTGGCAGCATTGGAAACTTTAATTTTTGTAACCGAAATAGCTGTTGTTGAAGTGTGTCTCTGATTATCTTTCTACTTGCCACTATCAAATCGTTTGGTTTCCACACGCGTAAAAAGTCGCTCATCGAAGTTTCAGGAATCATCTCGCGCATAATTTCGCATTGAATTTTATTCGGTTGTAGCCTGATTAGTGTTTTAAATTCTTTCAGCGTTGCATCAAGTGCTCGGTAATCGTCAGACACTTCTTCGTGATAATCAACAAAATTCCTCAGCCAATCATACGGAGATGCGCCGACAAACGGAGGTGGTTGACCGTGATCGCCGCACATAACGACTGAGGTATTTTTCGTTAGCAGCCAATCAAGAAATGTTTTTAACGTTTCTAGCGGCACCGTACATATCTCATCCCAAATTATTATATCATTGATATATTTTGTACCCATTCGATCTGGCGTCCACGTACCGCCGCTGTATTTGAAAAAGCTGTGATAAGTACAAGAATTGACTCCTCGCTGTTTCATCTCTCTGGCAAGTCTGTGTGTGGGTGTTAGCACAATCATATCTGAATTCCGAAATAATTCAATCGCTCGAGTTGTTTTACCAGACCCGCCCGGCCGGTTCAAATAAACAGTTTTATGTCTGGTGATTGGATCATCCACAGACGGTGCGGAAGATATTTCTGGCATTGTTGATTTATAATAATCGCCCTCGATTGCAACATCAGCGGATTCACAATACTCGTGTAACATCTCGGCTTTTATTCTCCACGAACCCCATTCATCTCCGCCGCAGAATTTCATTATATCGGTCAGTGATTCTGAATATTTCTTGTCGATGTAACATGAATCCGTGGCAACTCTGACTGCGGTGTCAGGAAATCGATTTACCATCGATAACAAATTTATAGAAACATAAGCCAGCATTGAAGATCTCAAATGTGTGTATTGAGGCGATTCTCCGTCGATATAACTTACAATTGTGCCCAACTTTTTCCAGTCGGACAAGAACACATCCTCCCTGTTACAAAATATGTCTCTGGCAACCGCGTCGGCGATTATAAAATCCAATTCAGCTTCATCGATAATCAACCGCGAGTGATGCATTTTATGATCAAATGCTGCACCCTGAGTAAATTTACCGATTATTCTTCGTCCAAGATCTTTCGCTGTGATTTCACTGTTTTTGAGCCTAATCTTGAGAATTTCAGGAGCTCCTTCGCGGATAGCATCAAGAGAAGTTTCTGGACGTGCTTGTGTCCATTCTTCGATAACTTCTTCGAGAGTTACACGTTCTGGTGTTGGTAACCAAACTGATGTCTGCGGTCGATAACATATGATTGCTTCACTGACAGTCAACGATACCAGTATGCCGCTGTCAAGCATGTATCGCAGCAATACCATGGGTACCCAGCGCTTTTCGACGAAGTGTCTGCCAAACCAAACATAACAGCACGGATGAAGTACCGCAGCAAATTCAAACGAAGTCACACGAGCAAATCCTGTCAGGTCAGCGTCGGGTAAACTGTCGTTTACGGCGACTCGTGTCATCGAGTTCGTGGGGTGTCCAAACCGCGCAAAGTATTCGCGGCACTCGCCGTTCCCGAGAAAGCTTCCTGGGTAGCAGGCAATCATATCCACGGAAATCATATCCCGGTAGTCATATCGGGTATTCCACAACCCGCCATGACCATACTCGACACAACTTAATTGTATATCTGAAAGAAACTGATTTCGGGTTGGTCTCCACGAATTTCTTTCTCTGGCGGCGTGAGCGGCAACACTTGGAACTGTAAAACAATTAACCAATAACTGCTCATCGCTAGCATCTCTCATATACGTTTTTGCGAGTTTTTTCATTTGTTGGTGCAACGATTCTGTTCTGTATAATTCTCCGTTGGGTCTCACAAATTGATCATACTCGGAATCTTCGGAGCTCCTAAATAACCAAACCGACACAGGGTCGGTTTTACTCAGCGCGTAAATAACCTCGTATATGTTTCCACGATAAAACTTGACAACACGGTCTCGTGGAAATATTGTAACCGCATCAGTCCACGCGTGCGAATTATGATCAATAATTTCAATCGGTGTTCCTGACTTTTTATAATGCTTCAAACTGTATAATATTTCCCCGGTTAGTGTTTTTACTGTTATTGAGTATTTTAATTTACTTGATAGCGCAGCAACATCATTTATTGTTGCCCCGGTATTCTTAACCGATTCACCCCAGGCTGTTATTTTTTCACGTCGCAGATCGGTTAAACCGTTTCCTCGTTTTGTGTTTTTAAAATGTTCCATTACTCGCTCGGCTACACAATTCAGCGTAGAAACGCTTGCGTTTCCAAATCGCATCGGAGCGAGTTTATCAATTTTTGGTTTTTTTACCGGGTATATTCCATAAATGACTGCGGTTACAGGATACGCTCGAGCGTAATATGGTATATCAATCCCGGTCAGCATTCCTGGTTTACAATTGCTGCTTAACAGAGCGGTCTTTCCGTTAGCAAGAACAGGGTCGAGTTTGTCACGGATAATCCACGTATCGTCTTCAACGTTGACAATAAATTTTATTCTGAAAAAATATTTCTTTTCACGTTGATTAATATAATCAATAATTGTTTTTGCTCGGGCATCAGTCATTGTAGCATCGATGATGTCCTCGTCGCGGATAATTTTAAATGTCGACCATACATGAGATGCGCCGTCGTCGCGGAATTCTTTTTTACCCTCGTTGATAATATCGAACAGATCAGTTAGATGCCGTCGTCGTGGATCCGGGTTTAACCTGTCAAGATCGAATCTCCCGGCGCCAACTGCGGTTAGCCTAGAAAACTCCTCCATTGTTATATTTAAGACAAATATTTAAATAAGAAAATATTATATATACAATGAACAACTGCAGATGGTTAAAAGTTGGATCTGTAACAGTCTGTGGTAAGCCCTGTAGGAAGGAATTCTGCGGTGAACATATACAGAGCATTAAACGAGGAAGCACAGGACCTATTCGTTGCCTGCGATGTGGCATTGGTGTCAGGGGTAAAACACAATTATGTGCGGGGTGTGGGGGGAAACGATACCGTGAACTCAAGCGATATTACAATAAAAAAAATAACGGAGACGCGCTAAAATCCGAAAGTGATTATATAACTAGGTTTTCAGACAAATTATGAATTAGACAAATATATTATTATATAAATGAGCAAAGAATTTGTCTCACATCCAACCATTAAAAATTATGAAGCATCACGACAGGGAATAGTTAGAAATAGCAGATTGAAAAAACCAGTTGGTGCTGTTGAAAATTCTGGTTATCTAAGATTTAATGCTGGAGGGAAAAAATATTATAATCACAAGATTGTGTACGAGTGTTTCTTTGGGATAATCAAAGACGGTCTTGTAATTGATCATATTGATGGACAGAAACTTAATAATAATTTATCCAATTTGAGAGCTGTGACGCAGAGCGAAAATTGCAAGGCTGGTAATACTGGCCGTAACAATAAAAGAGCCAAGAGGGTTGTATCTATAAATTTAAATACAAATGAAGAAATAATATTTCAATCGACATATGCAGCTGGCAAGCATTTTGGCATTTGTAGGGCTTCAATACAAAAAGTTGCAGAAAATATTACCAAATCCGCGTTGGCAAAAAAGTATAATAATCAGAAAATTATATTTCGTTGTTGTTAGGTAATTTACTGTAATCGAGAGAATTTTCCAGCGGAGATAACTCTGCAGTGACTGCGTGAAAATCCGAAGGATTTTTCAAGTCAATGATACAATTATTTCCCCTTGACGCTGTCAAGGTGACAGGTACTAGCAGACGATTTTCTGCACAAGGAAGTAAATAACTTCCCTTGTTTCCCCCTTGACGCTATCAAGGTGACAGCGCAAGAATGACAAAGTACTTGATGAAATCAAGAATAAACGTGTATTCATTTTTTTTTCACAGACAATATCGTTATTTTATTACACTTGTTCTCGTTTATGGCTCATCTGTGGTTTCCACACGATAATATTTAAGAAAATACGTTTTAAACAAATCACGCTGAGCTATTTCTGGACTTTCAAGTATCAGTCGGTTTATACACAATATCGTCCTAATACCATATTGGGGTTTCGAAACCCAACGAAGTTGCACACGTACTCTGTTATCGCCCCGTTTCGGGGTAACCTTTTACCCGGAAACAGGGTTGATTTGAGGGGGTAGTGTGCAACTTGTTGGGTGTAGAATTATAACCCCGCATTGTGTTTGTACCGTCCTAAGATACAATTGTAAAATACAACTGCTGTAAATACTATATGTTTGTGCCGTCCCTAGAATTAAGTTATGTGTTATGTGTTATCCCCATATGAGCCTTGCTAGCATATCAAATGGTAAGCTAGGAGGTTCACAAATGGGGAATGTCTCGTCGTTTCGCAAACACACCCTCTGGGCCTTCTAGACTGTTATTTGGCAGTTTAGGGGCTCAATCGGGGGTAAGTGTTTCCGCCCCCTCCTGAGTTTGGTAGGATGTCATAAGACACCCTAGAGACTCAGCGAGATGTGATGTATTTTTATTTTAAAGATCTAAAAATATATATAAATATGAATCAAGAAAATATCAATAATGTGATTGATGCTATTCAAAAATTAGAAAAACAAGGATTTAAAATATTACTAAATGTTGAAACTATTCTGTCAGATTTTGAATCATTATACGAAGCTAAACGCGCAGGGCGTTATATTCTTCCTGCTCAATATCGATTCATAAAGATGATCCAAAATAATTTGTATAAATCACTGGCCAGCGTAGCGGAGACACAAATAAATGAATTTGTTCCACTGTCTCGTGCAGTCGAAAAGATCAGGCTGGCACTGGCAGCCGAGTATGAAACTAAAAAAATAATTAACAATCGGGTCCGGAAATTAAAGCATTGTATGTCCGCTGACGAAGTCAAGGATGATGAAGTCAAGGGTGAAAGCAATGATAGCTTCGTCACGGATGACGAAGTCATTCACGAATAAGTAAATACCTCACCTTGATTGCATTTTTACTTGGAAGTGAAATCGAAAGTAAAAAAAAATATTACTTTTTTTTTACTGTGTAAATTATGCAACTGTCCGATTTTTCTGGTTGCTACTAGCAAATATCAGCGAAAATTGTCAGTGAAAAAAAATTATATTATAATAAAATTCTGCAACTGTCCGCGGTTGTTGATTTTCATAGCAAATACCGTTATGAATCCACGACGCTGGTCTGTTTTGTTAATTTTTACTAGCAATTACCCTATCAAATCCGTGACTTTGGACGATTTCGTTGGTTTTCATGGCAAATACCGTTATGAAACCAGTGAAATGGACGATTTCGTTGATTTTCATAGCAAAATACCCTATGAAAATCAGCGAAATTGTCAGTGGTAAAAAAAAATATATATAAAGTAAAATATTTTTGAAATTCTTCGAATTTCAGGATGGAAATATCGAAGATATTTTTAAAAATCCTAAAGGATTTTCACTGCAGTATTTTATCGAGATGATCCTGTGAAATGCACGAGTGAGCAACATTGAGGATTTGGTCTGCATCACAAGTAATCATCGTGATATTGTTTTCGCGGAGTTGCTTCAGCTGAAAATCTGTCAGTAAAAAGTCATCATTGCCGTGTTTATCGATGATTATTTTAACAACGCCCGGGGAATGATTTCCGGTAAATATTTTTCGGATGAATTCTTCAAGCGCACGCTTGTCAACGATGGAACATTTCACGTGTTGATACATACTATTATTTTCGCGTTCATTTAATATAATTTATTATGACAGTGCTGTCGCTGATGGTGATGTCGTTAGCGTTTCCCACAGTGCTATCATCGTCGTCGTCGTCGTTGTCAGCGAAATCACTGTCAGAATCACGCTGTGATTCACAAACACTTTGTGTTTCATCATCTTCATCACTGACAACAAAATCACTGTCAGAATCACGCTGTGATTCACAAACACTTTGTGTTTCATCCTCGTCATCATCATACTGTTGGTAATTCGAAGATTTTTTGGACATTATTATGATATGATATTATTAATTGAAAGTCCTTGAAAAATACTTTGTATTTTTACGATGGAAATCGTTTCACGATGAAAGTCCTTAGGACGAAAATCCTTTAGGATGGAAATCGTTTCACGATGAAAATCTTAAGATTTTACCAGCAGATTAATACTAACAGTCTCCCCACGCAGGTCCAACAGTCTATGTTGTTGGTCAGTGACTTTAAAATTCATCCTTGTCAGCGTCGGATTATGACACCGCAACGATACCGGATTGATTGGCTCTTGCACAATCAAAAATCCAGGCGGTTGTGTAGGAGTAAACGAATACAGTATAAACCCTTGCTGGGCTTGATTTGATATTGTTGTGTCTATGTTGTAACTGCCATCGATGACATCACATACAAGATTGACCGCGACGACATCAGTGATTGCTACGATGCCCGGAGAAATATGCCGGCCATCGCTCGCTGTGGAATTATCATGTGCCAAGATAACGGGTTCTGGTAGTATTCGTTTGTGCTGTGCAAGTATGTCATCGAAGTATTCATCGACGATATCAGTGACGAATTTTCGCAAGATGACCGGGGAAACATATCCTGGTAATTTAAAATTCGGCAGTTCAGCTTCGGTCAGCGAGTACTTATCCAAAAATTGTTGTTTAATGATGGAGCTACTGTCGGTTACTACCTGAATCATTCGTTGGTTAATATATTCCATATCTGCGGCAATCTGATTTAATATTTCGATTTGCTTAATAATTTCTCCACGTGAACCTGTTACATCAGAAAGATGTTCTTGGAAGCGTTGCCGTAGATGCGCTAGTTGCGCACGGTGCTCCACATTAATAGTTTTAAAAAATTCAGTAATTTCGCTCAGATAAACACGAAATCCTAATCCTCCCACTCCCGTTGAATATGTTGCACGAGTAAAAGTCAACACAATATCGTCGCCGTCACTAAGAGGCGGGATCCACCTATCCACCGTTGCACCTTTTATATCATCCAGACGCGGCCTATAACCGGGTGTAATTCCGTGATATGACTTCGCGTCAGTGATATAATCGGATTTTTCGGGTGCAACGGGTGGTGTCGGTGGTGCCGGTGGTGGATTTCGAGGCCATCCTAATACTGTTCTGATTGAACTGTTATAAACGTCTACGGCGTAACCCGGTGTTGAGATTTCGATGATCGTGGACAGCGTTGGCTCGTGTGCAGTGATTGATATTTTTGCTTCTTTTCCGGTGATACGTTTTATTTGACGCTGTATTTCTTTGTTGATTTCTTCGATCTGATAACTTCCAGTGGGTAACGCAATGACGCTCCAATCTCGGGTTCCATCAGCGTTATTCTGATACGAAAAAACAAATGAGTTATTCGGCAACTGTCCGTGAAATGATGTCGACCTGATATTGGGCCAACTGTGATATACTCGTAATTGTGCCAACGCGATTTCACTTACTGGAATTGCAGTTGGAAAATTAATGCTGAACTCTGGTTGCGTCGAGGATATTGATATCATTGTGGTCCTTGTCGGAGTTGTATTTGCTGATATGTCGAGCAGCGCTCGATGCTGAAGTGTCTCCATCGCTATTGTTATTGCTGGTTTTCAAATGAAAACCGTTTGCGGTTTCAGTATTCGCTGCGCGCTCGTAATCGTTGTAAATGCTGGACATCAGCGTGAATTCAGAATCTGATATGTTGTTGTGGTCTACGCTGGATGATATCAACGAGGACAATTTCGAGTAGGCGCTGTTGGCCGCGTTGGCTACCCGGGTATACTCGTGTAATTTTGTTATCGCGCACGAGGATATTTTTTTTTGCGATGATGTTGGCGACTCCTGCAATCGTCGTTGAGGCAGAAATTGTGATTGTGATAGCGATTGCAGCAGTTACTGGTGTCAGCGCAGACAATAGCACACCAGTGGATGCAACTACCGCGGATACCGAATACACTATTGTGTCTAGCACAGTTACACGCCGTTTGTATTTTTTTATTTTTGTTGCGCATCTGTCAATAGTGTTTTTCAACGTTGATTGCCATTCGCGTACCTGATCATACCGGTATTGTTGAGCATCTGGAAATGTTTCGGATTTCAACGTTGTCGTTGACATTATTCAATTACGCGGTAACCAATTGAGGTGTTTCTGCGACGAATTCCAAACACCACCAGTAAGATGTTGCGGTTAATTTCTTGTCTGCGGCTTCAAGTATAAATATTTCTTCGGTTCCGCTGTTTAGTATTATAGTTACAACCCCGGAATACTTATCGGTGGAATGTCTCCAGGGAAACGTTGTGAAGATTTCAAATTTAGCGGCTGAAAACACAGACAACCTGTACATGCCAGTGACCGTTGCTGTGTATTTGATAGTATTATTTTGTCGGGACCATGTTGCGAATCCCGATGATACCGTGAATACGATGTTGGTGATATGCCCGGGGGTAACTGTAACGGGGACTTTAATCAAACTGATTTTGTTAACGATCTCAGGAATTCCCGATACGATATCCTGCTGTGTTTGTTTGATCGTGTCAATGTCAGTCTTGATTTCAGAAAGTTTTACGTCGATGACTGGAGGAGTCCCAAAGAACTTATCCACGGTCTCACCAGTTTTTTGATAGTTTCTTCGAAATCTTGCAAACGCGCCCACGTGAATATCATACTCTGCCCGCAACGTGGCTAGTTTACCATCAACGGTGTCTACGTATTGTTTGTTTGCGGCATCTTCGGGACCTTCCGGATTTTTTAGAACGGTTATTTTGTTGCCGTTCATGCTGAGTTCACCTGTCATTGTGTCACCGGATTTTGCTACACGCGTCGTTGCGACTTTTCGTGCATCATCTCGCAGCATCGCAATTGATATCGACGAATCTCTGATTCTGCCGCTGTCAGTGAATACAACGATGTTGTCCGTGACAGCTCCAATAACCCTGCGAATTATGTCATTCCACTTAATGTTACTGGTTCTTAGCTTGCCGTGCCTGTCCTGAAAAATAACAACCTCATCTGGGTCTATCCCGGTCAGATTTAAAAGATCATCAATTTCATCTTTGGTTGCATACTTCGATAAATCGACGTCTTTTTTTTCTTCCTTGGTTCTGCTTGATCTTCCGTAAATATCAACCATTATCTGTTATGGGGGTGTTTAAATTTGGAAATCATTGATGATTTTTCAACGTGTATTCATGCACGACTTTATGAGGAGGAATCGCTGGATGTTTTGTTATCGCGGCGAGAACATTCAAAACCTCTTGACCATATATCGGAGGATCGGTTAGTGTTTGTGTTGGTAACGTTGACTGCCAAACTGGAATTGAAAATCCTTGGACGTACCTGAGAAATTCAACTGGCGGTGCTAGCCCGTACGAATCGAAATAGATAATTCCACGCGGATCGATCGCGTAAGCAACCCAGTGAGTCCCAGGGCCTTCCTTGTTGTCGAGATTAATAATTCCTGTTTCTGGATTATTCGGTCGTGCTGGTAATTCATCTCGCATAAATACACCTTTGAAGGATTTTATGCGTAATTGTTTAGCAGCATCAAGTAAATCAAAATTACTCGCTGGAAGCTTCAATGCTGGAAGTGTTTTCAAAACCTTTTTGGGTACCATGACGCCGGAGTTCCCGGTAGTCTTAGACCCGCTCCGTATTATTCCACTGGAAGTTTTAAACGATTGGGCTGAGGCATAGTTGTCTTTCGGGGGCGTCTTGTTGGTTTTTGTGTTCTTGTTTGTCTTTTTTTTAGACTTTCCTTGTGTAAAATTCCTTTTCCGGTTACTTTCTTTAGTGCCATTCCAGCAGCGGTTCCAACTGCTCCTAACGCGGCTGCCTTTGCCGCGGCGGCTGCTGCTGGTGCTAACGCGGCGGCAATTATTGGGAGAAATGGAAGTATTCCGCCGGTCTTTTTGACCATATCTTTGACCGCAGCCGGAGAGATCAATTCGAACTCCAGTCGTGCCCTGCTTCACGCTGTTGAAATGTTTTAGCTGAGTTTTAGTCAGCGACAGCTTGTTTGGACCGCCCGCTAGCTGATCGTGCTTTAACGTTATTGACGTCCCACATGTGCTCGCGTTTTTCGATTGTAATTTCTTCACCTGACCAGGAGTCAGTGACACATTAACGTAACTGTATGACATTTTATTTAATATGATGTTGATCTAATTGTTTACACGTGCTGCTAGCAATGTTACATATTTTCCACTGGAGCATCGATGACTCTCATTCGTCCACCAACACCTTCAAGTAGCATTGCTTTATCGGAGAGTATGACAGCGATCGCTCTAAAACCACCAGCGGGAAACTCACCAACGTTAGCCTTGAAGTGTATATCAACGACCGATTGTTTGGTTAGATCAAGATGTTCCAGCGAAAAGTAATAAATCGGATACAACGTTGTGAAATCCAACTGTGATATCTGCAAGCCGGTATCAATATTTTGATCACGTCCCATAAATGTCATCAGACGATGATACGCACGTGCAACTTGATTATTTCCAAAATCTATCATTATATCCTCGGATGGTTCTTGATGCCCGTTTATTCGCAGCGAAACTTCAGAGACAGCAAGTTTGTCAAATATCATATGCGATCGTGTTTGACTATTTACTCTTGCGTTATCCTGGAGTGCTACGAAAATATGTCGTGGTGCTGACACCCCCTGCTGTGATGCTATGTGCCACGTGAACGGCCCAGCACCGGCACCCTGAATGGAATCTGTAGATGTTGTCAACCATGATATCAATGATTTACCACCTGTGTCCATGAAAGAGAGTAACCGTTGCTCTTCAGTGATCGATGGGGACATCACTGGCATCCACAACGCAAGCCTGGATAATACTACTTTACCGGCAGCAACACCAGCATCACCGTCTCGCCAGATGGCGTCGTTGTTGTCACCTTTTCTAACAAGTACAACTGTATGCTTGGCTCCAAAAATAACCTTTCTGACATTTCTGCAGAACCCAAAGATGTGAGACAGCGGAATTGCACACGAAAATTTTCTGCGATCACCTGATAGCATTAATTTACGTGTAGCAAAACCAAGATTGTAATTAGGGTTGGGAAATGAAAAAAGTTCTACGTCGTTAAAATCAGCATCAGCAACAGGAGGAACAGCACGGTTGGTTGGTTGTCTCATAATGCTAGATCTATGATCCATATGATCAGTATTATCCTTAGTAAACATCATAGTCGGACCAGCCGATCTAGTGTAATCATCTGAGTATCGTGCTAATCCCACGATTGTTGTGGCAACGTCAACGTTATCCTGAATCGTTTCAATTTCTCTCCCGTCAATGCTATATGAAGCACTTTTGAACAGCGCCATGATGCCGTTGTTGACAAGACCAACTCGGACATTAGCTCCGTATGGCGTATTAGCGACAACATCTGTTACAACTTCACCCGCGACTTCAAGGAATGCTTCAGCGGGTAAGAAATATCTACTTGTATCATGTACTTGTAATTCAATTCGGCTCGGCTGATTGGCTGATCTTGCTTCGTAGGAATAATACTGATAATCGCGCACGGACTCATCTTTAAGCGTTGGTGCATCCATGTCGAACGCTGGATCAGATACACGTTTAAACATTATATAAAATTATCGTCGTCTAAAACGAAAACCACTTCCTGATATCAGGCTCGTATTTATTTGTTCGGGTATTTGGTTTACCAGCGCCGCAAGTTTTTGATTTGCGGATTGATTTATTACTTTACTGACATCCGCGGGCATAAGTTCAGTGCTCGGCAATTTTACTGGCGGTGGTTTAACCGCGCTAGGTCTGCGTGCTAACCGTGACAGTCTACCCTTAACTGACGTAAATGCCTTTCCGGCAAGATTACCAACAGCTCCAAGGGCTTTATCCTTGACAACATCAACCGCTTTCATCGCCAATTGTTTCGCAATTGGTAACGCCTTAGGGGCTATCCTTGAAAACAAACCCGTAACAACATCACCGAGACCATCTCCGTAGGTTGCTCTGTAGACCGGTAATCGTGAATTCACTACTCTGACTGGGCTGGGTCGAGTATCGTGTATGATCATTTTATTTAATTGTTGTTTTCTCTAACTAGTCGCTGTAATAACCATCTGCGAGTTCATTAACAAGTTCACGGTAGATGCCGATATCCATGATACCACGCTGAAATAGTCGTTGACAGATATCAGCCGCTTCATTAATTATTTCTGGTGAGTTGTTTCCGGCACGTTTTCCTCCGATGAGAACTTCTAACCGAGATACATCATCGACGATATTATTAGGACAAGCAATAAAACCAGACCCTAAACCGCTCCCGGATATTTCTCCAGGGTCAAAAAATTCCTCTTGAGTGGCTCCCTCATCGGAGGATAATTGTGGTTGTTGGCGTTTCTCTATTAACTCTGCCAATCTCTCATTAAATTTTATGTAACCAGGATCGTTTATATCAACGGGTAAATCATGGTTACCAAAATATACCGCTTCTGCCCAATCCTCGAAGGTGTCAATTTTTTGTTTACGTTTTTTTCTTAAAAATTTTTCTCTGTCATCAAAATTATTTAAAGCAAAAGCGGGAAGATTCCAAACTCCTTCCATTTTATCAAGACCGAATTTCGTAAACAACCCCCGAGGAGTCTCCTGTTGGGTCTGCTGCAACGGAGGAGGAAGTCGATATTCTTCTTCTGATTTTTTTTCTGTTGTCGTTGTGCCGGCTTGTGGTTTAGCTATTTTTTTCGGCGTTGGTTTTTTTATGCCGTTTTTGTTGTCGCACTTGGACATCAAATCGATCTGATCCTGACATGTACTCTCGATAAAATGCATCACTGGTATCTAACCGTTCAACACCCCGTTTTATTTTATAAATTCCATCGAGAAATTGTTGTTTAGTTACTTTTTGATTAGGATCTTTAATAAACTTTTCTCGAGAGTGATAAGCCCTAGCAGCGTCAACACCAAAAGTAATTATTTCATCTCTGTTCCCGACTGGATATTTTTTAATTTCATCCACGAAACCTTCAACGAAATCCGTTTTATAATTAAATCCTTTGATCGGTTTCGGTTGAGCCTTCTTAAGTTCTTCTATTGCCTGAAGAAGACTTTGTTGCGGTTTATCAGGATCAGGTTCTCCTATGATAGCGGTTTTTATTGTTTCAGTAGCTGTTGTTACGGGTTTAAATAATTCTGTTGTACCTTCCACGAATT
Organism: Sinohyriopsis cumingii; assembly: GCA_028554795.2. Lineage (NCBI taxonomy): Eukaryota > Metazoa > Mollusca > Bivalvia > Unionida > Unionidae > Sinohyriopsis > Sinohyriopsis cumingii. The sequence continues at coordinate 24,672,319 of CM068836.1, read as the reverse complement.
CAACTTTTGCTTGCTGTCGTTGTTGTAATTTTTCTCTGACACTATCACGGACAGGAAGAAAATTTTTTATTGCTTCAAGTCGTTCTCGAGCTAGTCTAGCGGAATGTGCTTCTCCGATGTTGGCCATTATTGTTAACTTAAATTTTTAATTCACAATGGAAATCCTAAAATGATTAGCAGCAGAGAGACTACGCCACCAACGTCGTCGTCGACGTCACCCCGTGAAGAAACTTTTTTTATAGCGAGTTATCGCTGTCGAAATAACCCCGTTAGCCAGAAAAGAGGATTTAGTCATCATAGTTTCTGGCTAGAAGGGTTTATTTTATGAAATAAGAACTTCTATCAGAAGAGTTTTTAATAGATGGTCCTATTGGACGAAAAAGTTGGTGGGCCCAGTCTCTCTGCTGCTCCGGACAGCAAGACTTCTTTCAATACGCCGAAGTTCACCACTCGACTGGTACGATAATTGAGAGTCAATCCTTTTACTTTACACTCGGTAGAGAGGGTATATATGGAGAGAACGAACTTGGTTAAATCAATTCTGAATCAGCAATCGATATGAAATGATCGAACGATTTCATTGAGAGAGAAGAAGAACGTAAGAGGCAGCGACGTGTCGTATCGCCTCACACACGAAAAGAAGTGTTCGCTCAAATCGAAGACATGAACGAACCTGAACTAACACTTCCACGTCTGCAATCAGACAAAGAGAGCCTACTCCAGACCAAAGTCCACCAGTATCACCCGAAAAGTATTACCACATTCGAGAGACGGAAACGCGCTCCTCTAGAGAATTTAGAACTACGGCTTACACTTACACTGTGAAGTTTAAAGATTTCAAGGCCGACGTACCGTTAGAGAAAGCAGAAGAGTTCATCACCGAAGTGTGGGATTCTTTGTTAACCACACTTAAACAACAATGTGAAGCAAAAGAAGACGATCGTCTGAGACTTTCCATTCATCACGACAGTTTGAAGTCCCCCGTTTGGATCCAGTTTTGCAGCCCAGAAGAACTGACCCCTTCCAAAGTCATCGACAAGATTCAATACGTGTAGCAATCCAACGACAAGTTTCACATCACCGATGGAAAAGCGGCACTGTTTATGACACACGTGTCTCTTCTTCAAGGGACAGGACGCAAAAATGTGTTATTGGTAGACGACCTTCACAGCACCAAAAAGAGTCTCGTCCAAATTAACAACCCTCAAGATCAGATGTGTTTAGCCCATGCCATCGTGGTGGGACGAACTTATGCCGACAAGAATGACACAGTAGAATCGAAAAAAGCCTGGAAAACTATTCAACAATCGGACCGAGCCAAACAACGAAGTGAAGCAGAACTCCTGTTACAACAAGCCGGCCTGTCCAAAGACACACCCTGTGGCATTTCTGAAATGCAAAAATTGCAAGATGTCCAAGCTCCACGCTACACCTTGAAAGTGCACCCTCAAGAATTGAGCGGGCCTTTGTTGTTTCGAGGTAATGATTTCCAAGACGGAAAATACATTCACGTCTATTATCACGATGAACATTTCGATACCATTACCAGTATCACTGGTTTCCTGGGATACGTTTATTATTGTGAGAAATGTGACTATGGCTATAACAATCGAGAGCAACACAAGCATTGTGGAACTAAATGCTCAGGATGTTTGGCCTCTCAACCCTGTCTAGACAAAGGACAACCACGAGTGCATTGTCTAGCTTGTCAGCGCACTTCTTTCAGCCCTACCTGTTACCAACAACATCTAAAAACGCAAGGTTCACAGCAGAAAAGTTCTTGTCAGCTCTTGAGATTGTGCCCCACTTGTGGACAAGGCATACGTACCAATAATGCCAAGGCACACGTATATTCAGGAAAGAAACGATGTCACATTTGTCACCAAATCGTGGACTTGGAACACGAATGCTACATTCAAAAATACCAACCACAACAAGAGGAAGATGACCAGAAGAAAGGGAATTTCATCTTTCTCGATTTCGAATGCATGCAAGAGACCGGCATTCACATTCCTAATTTCTCCGTGGTTCATCGAGCGTGCGAGAAGTGCATACAAGAACCTATTTTTAGCCATTGCCCTCACTGCAGCAAGATTCCTGGAGGACGTGAAAAAATCTTTCGGGGACCGAACACGCTGGCCAATTTTGCCCGATGGATCTTAGACCCCATCGACGAGACGTGAGCCAAGAGGACATCGAACGTTATGGAGATTGTCATCGCAGTGCCACGGTGATGGGCCACAATTTCTCTGGATACGATGGACAGTTTCTTCTCAGATACTATACGGAACAAGGCAACGAACGTCCTAAAGTCACTATGAACGGGGCCAAAATAATTTCCATGCAAGTGGGACAAGTACAGTTTAAAGATTCAATGAGTTACTTGGCTATGCCTTTGAGCCGAATGCCTAAAACGTTTGGAATGACAGAAATGGCCAAAGGTTATTTTCCTCACTTTTTCAATACCGAAGCCAATCAACATGCCGTTCTACCCCATTTGCCTGAGGCTCACGATTACGACCCAGACAACTTGCGTACCGAACAACGAGAAACTTTCTACGCTTGGTACCAGGCTCACGCCTCGGACCCCTTCGACTTTCTGGAAGAAATGTTAAAGTATTGTCGTTCCGACATGGACATTTTATGGCGCTGCTGTGGAAAATTTCGAGAACTATTCATGGAACACGGAGGGGTCGATCCTTTGGAAGAAGCCTGCACCATTGTCAAAGCATGTTTATTAATTTACCGCCAACGATTCATGCCCGAAAACACTCTGGCTGTCATCAGCCCTCAAACGACCAACTTTATCAAACGTCAGTAGTCGGCCAAGTCCCTACGCTGGTTACATTGCTTGTGCGACAAGGAAGACAAATCGATCCAACATGCCGCAACGGAGGAGGCGAAAAGATCATCGGAACGTATTCTGTGGATGGCTGCGACTTAGAAAACCCCAAGATCGTATACGAGTTTAACTGTTGCTTATTTTACGGATGTCCCGTCTGCTACCCTGAACGTAACACTAAAAATCAGTTTTTACAACGAACCATGGAAGACTTGTACGAGACCACCTGTAAGAAACGCTTGAAGTTAGAACAGGAAGGATACCAAGTGGTGGAAATGTGGGAACACGAGTACGATCATCGTTTGAAAACTGATTCCGAGTTTAAATGGATTGTAGAACGTTACAAGTTGATGGACCCACTGAACCCGAGGGACTGTTTATACGGAGGAAGGACAAATACCACCTGTTTGTTGTACCAAGCCGACGATGAGAACGGAGAAGAAATGAAATACTTGAACGTGTGTTCACTGTATCTTTACGTATGCAGATATTGTCACTTTCCTGCAGGGCAGCCACAATTGTTGACGGAACACATTGACCTGGACAACATTCGACAATACGAAGGCTCGATCAAGTGCAAAGTTTTGCCTCCCACCGACTTGTACCATCCCGTGTTACCTCACCATTGCCAAGGAAAACTGATGTTTCCCTTGTGCCGTACTTGTGCCGAAACGTGTAACCAAGACCAATCTTGTCAGCACAGCCAGGAAGAACGCGCCTTGACGGGAACGTGGGTCAGCGTGGAATTCTTCAAAGCTCTGGATATGGGATACCAACTGGTAGAAGTGTACGAAATTTACCACTTTCCCAAGACACAAAAATACCACAAGGGTGGCGAGACTCAGAAAGGCATTTTCGCAGACTACGTGGATGCTTTTTTGAAACTGAAACAAGAGCCATTGGCTATCCTTCCTGGTGTCACACTCCCGAAGACCAAAAGACATTCAAAGAGAATTACTGGGAGCACGGAGGTATCACTTTAGACCACATCGAGAAAAACGAAGGAAGGCGATCGTTTGCCAAAGTGATATTAAACTGCTTGTGGGGCAAAATGGCACAACGACCGTGTTTCCTCAAGACAGAGTATTTGACAGAACCTTCCCGGTACTTCCAGATGATTCACGACAAAACCAAATACATGAAACACGTGGAGGTCGTTCGTGAGGATTTGATCTTAGTCAATTACGAAGAAGATCTGGACTTTGTACAAGGTGACGAATTTGGAAATGTCATCATTGCGGCTTAGGTGACAGCCCATGCTCGCTTACAATTGTATGAAGCTTTAGAACTCTTAGGTAATCATGTGATGTCTACATCGATCGCCCGGGTCAGCAACACCCTGACATCGAAGGAGACCGTTTAGGAGCCTGGACAGACGAACACCCCGTCGACAAGATTCTAAGTTTCCCTAGTGGCAGGCCCTAAAAATTACGGGTACGAATACCGGGTCCCACAAGGAGAAGTGCACACCGAGTGTAAAGTGAAAGGATTGACTCTCAATTATCGTACCAGTCGAGTGGTGAACTTTGGCGTATTGAAAGAAGTCTTGCTGTCTGGAGAGGATGGAAACTTTAAAGTGACCACCCACGAACCGCACAAGATTGTACGTTTACCCACTCACCAAATCGTCAATCGACCCTTGGAAAAGCTGTATCAAATCATGTACCAGAAGTGAGTGAGGCTTCCCAACAACTTCACTTTGCCGTACGGTCACGTCGATATTGGTCAGCACATAAAAATGGACAATATGTAAGACCGATAGTTCATTGTCACTACCAACGTCAATCGACAAAAATGAATCCTTTCAAACAGCAAGTATCGAGCGTAAGATTCAAGACGAACGAGAAACTCTGGTGTGATTCTATGCCTCACGATCACATCGCCAATGCAGTACCACATCTTACTTGTTTATGTACTAACGACATGACAAAGTACGTGCAACCAGTGCAACTTTCAGACCACAAGACTTTACCTCATGGACATGCTGATAACACCCAGTATAAAAAGGGACGACTTCCAAGAACTACACTTCATTGCGAGGACAAGCGACGAGAAAGATGAATCACTCTACGCAGATGAAAAAAGAGAAGGAACAAACATCATTGACCTTCTTCACCACCATACCGCCACAGCAAAATGCGTCCAAGAAGAGAAAGGATTCAGTAGACCTAAAGGACTATTTTATCATCCAAATGACTCAGACAGCGACCTCGAGAAAATTCAGGACGACATCTTACACCTACACTGTGAAATTTAAAGACTTCGCGTCTGACGTTCCAGCCGCGGTAGTAGCAGGTTTCATTATCGACCTACTTGACTCACTATTAGAGGAACTCAAGTGTCATTGCCAAGTCAAAGATCGAGGTCGTTTGAGCCTATCTATGTATCACGACAATTTGAACTCGCCTGTAGGTCTTGGGTTTAGCACTCCTGCAGAACTAACTTCTTCCAAACTTTTGAGGGCTATAGAAGACGTGCAGACTATGAGAGAAAAATTCGATATCACCCATGGAATAGTGACCATTCTTATCGCATACGTTGTACCTCCGCGGGAAGAAGACGATGACAGCACTTGATCTGCTTACCGAGAAGTGTACGTAACACGATGGACATAACAGACGATTTACGAATGAAAGGGAGTACGTGATGGGAAACATCTATGCTGAGACACAAATGGTAGCTGACCAGATTTTTAACAACCTGTGAGACGGATACAGAGAGAAAAATGAACTTTGTCTTATTTGATTGGTTGTTCCTTGTTTTGTTTTAGCTTTTCTTAGAAAGGAGTGAACTTTAATTTTAAACAGTAGTTTACTAGAGCCAAAAACTAAAGAACTCTTAAATAGGTTTATTTCATGTCCAAATGTTTATGTATTAAATGGATAGTGGACCAAAGCACAGGCCAGAGAGCCCATGTATATACTTGAATAAATGTTTTGAACTCAAACAACAGACTTTTCTTTTTCGAGTCTCTATTTTATTTGTGAGTCTTTCTTTATAACATTTCTGTCCTCTTTTCTGTGTGTTTGGATGTGTATTTGTTTGTTTCTGTATGTCTATGTTTGTCCCTATCAACCCTTTGTCCCTACAAATACATTTCACCCGATACGAAGTTTTGACCCTATAAACCCATGACGTCACCAATGTTCAGTTCCCATTGACCCCCAGGTAAAATGTCCATGTTAAATTTCCATTGACTCCAAAGTACAAACCCCCTATTTTAACATTAAAGTCCCATTGGCGCTAAAGTGTCCCACTTGACTACTAAAGTCCCTACTAAAATCTAGTGGTGTACACTGGTGGTGTGACTGGAATTGCAGTATTTACGGTAGGAAACCGGTAAATTACGCGACCAAATCAATAAGAAGGGACTCGGCAGATACCGTTTATGTCGCCATGGTTGCAACAGCAGAGAGACTGAGCCCACCAACTATTCGTTCCAACAGAACCCTCTATCGAAAACACTCTTGATAGAAGGTCTTTATTTCACAAAATAAACCCTCTATTCAGAAAACTATGATAAATAAGCCTTCTCTGCTGACCAAGAGAAGTTATTTCAACAAATATAACTCACTATAAAAATACTTCTTGACGATGGGAGACGTCGACGAAACACTTTCGGGCTCAGTCTCTCTGCTGCTTCATGTAAATATTTTAGGATTTCTAGTTAAAAATTGTATCTAACCCAACTCGATACCGTGTCCGAGGATCATGTAAATTTATCGTTACAAATCCGTGTGGTTTTGCCTGAGCACGACTAAAGAAATTTCTGAATTTATTTATGTCCATGTCACCGCTGCACCAAGTTCGATGAATATTTTGTAACGTGTATGCGTCAACGCCGTTAAATACCGCGAGAACGTTACAGTTATCTCTGATCACTTTTGGTATTTGTGTATAACGTTGAGTTACATAAATCACATCGGTGTTTTTATGCCTGCCGCGGGAAAATATCCTGGCAGGGTTTGATTGTTTGTCCAACATGATATCATCGTACACGACTAAATTATTAATACTCCCGTCGATATCATCGATACTCGGTGCTTCATTGATATCAGTTATAAAATCAATAACATCTTCGTGAAAATCACTTTGATTTTCCATTATCGATTTTGCACTTTCGTTAAAATCTTTTAATACCTGATAACATCGCTGATCGTCAACAGACGGGGCTATCAAATATAATTTATCCCACTTCATCCACTTCATTATTAAATTAAGTAACAACTGTGTCTTACCCGACCCAGATGGACCTATAATAATCATTCGAATAGAATTTGGTAGCACTGAGTTATGTTTGATTGGCTCTCGTCGCTTTGACGCAGAAAAGTCAGTGATCTCCATTAGATATATCATAAAATAAATATGAATTTATATTCTGTGAAATGTCGAGCACATACCCGAACTGCGGATATGACAACAATTACAACAAAAAATAATCGACAAGCGCTTACAGGCAAGTGCGAACGATGTGGCACAAAAAAATTTAGATTTATTATTTTAAAAAAACGGAGGTGATATCGCAGCCAAGTTAATAGCGCTGCCAGGGGCTCCGTGGGCAAGATATCCAGGAGAAAAACATCTTCCAGGATATAATTACTGCGGTCCAGGAACCCGACTTGATATCAGACTTGATGCTCAGGATCAGCCAAAACCAGGTGAGTATCCGATAAACGCTATTGATAAGGCGTGTCATGCTCATGATGTAGCTTACCGAAGCAAGGATTTGCAACAGCGCCATCTCGCGGATGTGAAATTAATTCATGCGTTGGATGCCATCCCTGATAAATCTTTCAAGGAGAGGCTAGCATCCTGGTTAATAAAAACTGCAATGAAATCTAAACTTGTATTAGGCGCTGGTAATTAATTATAATGGAGTCAATGTATTATTCCCCAAGCGGATACTGGAGAGGTAACGCAGCAATTAGTAAACTCGCTGAAGCAGCAAAAGTTACAGCAGTTACTGCTAAAAATTGGTTATCCCGACAGGCAATATGGCAAATTTATCTACCACGCCCTAAACAAATTCACTTTGCACATTTCGATGTTAGTGTGCCAAATGAGGTTCATCAGGCTGATATATTATTTCTGCCACATGATACTATCCGAAGACGCACATACAAGTACGCGTTAACCATAGTTGATGTTGCCAGTAGATACAAAGATGCTGAACCGTTAACAACTAAAACAGCATCTGAGGTTACTTCTGCGTTTGAAAGAATTTATCGGCGAGGACCTCTACGATGGCCAAATTTATTACAAGTTGATCCTGGCAAAGAATTTCAAGGTGCAGTATCATCGTTGATGAAACAACATAACGTCACCATACGACGAGGACACACTGAAATTCACCGTGATCAGGCAATTGTTGAGCGATTCAATCGAACACTTGCTGAGCGGTTATTTGGATATCAATACGCGAAGGAATTTATTCAGGATACGAGATCGCGCGAATGGGTTGCAAGAATACCAGGTGTGATAACTGCGCTAAATAATGAAATAACTCGACCAACCAACATGAAAACTGCCATCGCGATCACGAAAAGAAATATACCACTGCAACGAAAGAAAGAAAAACAGCAAATACTGGGTAATGTCACAGTTAGATATTTATATGAACCAGGTGAACTTGAAGGTGGTAAACGAAGAGCAACTGATCCCATTTGGAGTGTTACCACACACAAGATATCCACCGTGACAAGATCCACTGGCAGACCAGCAATCTATAGATTAGATTCAACTGCTCCTCAACGTGGATTCACCCGTGAGCAACTTCAGGTAATTCCCGAGGACACACAATTGCCGCCAAAATCACTGAAGTGATTTCAGTGACTTAACTAGCGCTGGCACCCCGACGTCGATTACACTCAAGACAGGTCAACATGACATTATCACGTGTATGACCGCGATTGTTATCTTTTCTGTCTACGGTAAATTGTCTTGAATTTTTATTCGAATACTGCCATAGCATTATACAATTACAACTCGCACAGTGATTATTCTATTGTTGTTTCAACGCGTTAATAAATTCAACATCAAGATCAAAATCGCGATTATTTTTTTTGTCACTCTGTAACCGGCGAGTTTTTTTCTTATTACATCACCATCGCTGTTGTTTTCATTATTAATTTTATCAGCGTTTGAATCTTCCAAGACAATTCTTCGCAGTTGAGATATTCTTCTGACTCTGGACAGAGCCAAATAGACTAAGTTCGACCATTCGATTCGATCATCAATGATCCAGACAGTTGTATCAGAGATAGTCAGTCCTTGAGAACAATGAATGGTCATTGCGTATCCTAGCGTCCACGGGGATTTATTCATTTTTAGTGCATCCTCGACAGCATCGATGTCAACTAGCACAATATCATTCAATACTAAATTCTGTTTCTCTGTCTTTCCTGGAATATCAACATCTATATTTTGTAACCGTGTATCAGTTGGTCTATAACATAACGACGTTGGCAGCATTGGAAACTTTTTTTGTTGCAACTGAATTAGCTGTTGTTGAAGTGTGTCTCTGACTATCTTTCTACTCGCCACTATCAAATCGTCTGGTTTCCACACGCGTAAAAAGTCACTCATCGAAGTTTTAGGAATCATCTCGCGCATAATTTCACATTGAATTTTATTCGGTTGTAATCTGATTAGTGTTTTAAATTCTTTCAACGCTGCATCAAGTGCTCGGTAATCATCAGACACTTCTTCGTAATAATCAACAAAATTCCTCAGCCAATCATGCGGAGATGCGCCGACAAACGGAGGTGGTTGACCGTGATCGCCGCACATAATCACTGCAGTATTTTTCGTTAACAGCCAATCAAGAAATGTTTTTAACGTTTCCAGCGGCACCGTACATATCTCATCCCAAATTATTATATCATTGATATATTTTGTTCCCATTCGATCTGGCGTCCACACACCGCCGCTATATTTGAAAAAGCTGTGATAAGTACAAGAATTGACCCCTCGCTGTTTCATCTCTCTGGCAAGCCTGTGTGTAGGTGTTAGCACAATATATCCGATTTTCCAAATAATTCAATCGCTCGAGTTGTTTTACCAGACCCGTCCGGCCGGTTCAAATAAACAGTTTTGTGTCTGGTGATTGGATCATATACAGACGGTGCGGAAGATATTTCTGGCATCTCGGATTTATAATAATTATCCTCTATTGCAACATCAGCGGATTCACAATACTCGTGTAACATCTCCGCTTTTATTCTCCACGAACTCCATTCATCTCCGCCGCAGAATTTCATTATATCGGTCAGTGATTCTGAATATTTTTTATCGATATAAAATGAATCCGTGGCAACTCTGACTGTGGTGTCAGGAAATCGATTTACCATCGATAACAAATTTATAGAAACATAAGCCAGCATTGAAGATCTCAAATGTGCGTATTGAGGCGATTCTCCGTCGATATAACTTACAATTGTGATCAACTTTTTCCCGTCGGACAAGAACACATCCTCCCGATTACAAAATATGTCTCTGGCAACCGCGTCGGCGATTATAAAATCTAGTTCAGCTTCATCGATAATCAACCGCGAGTGATGCATTTTATGATCAAATGCTGCACCCTGAGTAAATTTACCGATTATTCTTCGTCCAAGATCTTTCGCTGTACTTTCACTGTTTTTGAGTCTAATCTTGAGAATTTCAGGAGCTCCTTCGCGGATAGCATCAAGAGGAGTTTCTGGACGTGCTTGTGTCCATTCTTCGATAACTTCTTCGAGGGTAATACGCTCCGGTGTTGGCAACCAAACTGATGTCTGCGGTTGATAACATATGATTGCTTCACTGATGGTCAACGATACCAGCATGCCGCTGTCAAGCATATATCGCAATAACACTATTGGTACCCAGCGCTTTTCACTGAAGTGTCTGCCAAACCAAACATAACAAATCTGATGAAGCCCCGCAGCAAATTCAAACGAAGTCACACGAGCAAATCCTGTCAAATCAGCGTCGGGTAAACTGCCGTTTACGGCGACTCGTGTCATCGAGTTCGTGGGGTGTCCGAATCGCTTAAAGTATTCGCGGCACTCGCCGTTCCCGAGAAAGCTTCCTGGGTAGCAAACAATCATATCCACGGAAATCATATCCCGGTAGTCATATCGGGTATTCCACAACCCGCCATGACCATACTCGACACAACTTAATTGTATATCCGAAAGAAAATGACTTCGGGTTGGTCTCCACGAATTTCTTTCTCTGGCGGCGTGAGCGGCAACACTTGGAACTGTAAAACAATTAACCAATAACTGCTCAGTGTTGTTGTTGGAAACACTTTGTGTTTCAATGCTAGCATTTCTCACATATTGTTCTGCGAGTTTTTTCATTTGCTGTTGCAACGATTCTGTCCGGTATAATTCCCCGTTGGGTTTTACAAATTGATCATACTCGGAATCTTCGGAACTCCTAAATAACCACACTGACACAGGGTCGGTTTTACTCAGCGTGTAAATAGCATCAAATATATTCCCGCGATAAAATTTGACAACACGGTCTCGTGGAAATATTGTAACCGCATCAGTCCAGGCATGAGAGTTATGATCAATAATTTCAATCGGTGTTCCTGATTTTTTATAATGATTGGAATTATATAATATTTCCCCGGTTAGTGTTTTTACTGTTATTGAACATTTTAATTTACTTGATAGCGCAGCAACATCATTTACTGATGCCCCAGTATCCTTAACCGATTCAGCCCAGGCTGTTAATTTTTCACGTCGCAGATCGGTTAAACCGTTTCCTCGTTTTGCGTTTTTAAAATGTTCCATTACTCGTTCAGCTACACAATTCAGCGTTGAAAATCGCATCGGGGCGAGTTTATCAATTTTTGGTTTTTTTACCGGATATATTCCATAAATGACTGCGGTTACAGGATACGCTCGAGCGTAATATGGTTTATCAATCCCGGTCAGCATTCCTGGTTTACAGCCACTACTTAACAGAATTGTCTTTCCGTTAGCAAGAACAGGGTCGAGTTTGTCACGGATAATCCATTCATCAGAATCTGTTTGCACAATAAATTTTATTCTGAAAAAATATTTCTTAACACGTCCATCTCGTTGATGTCCATCAGCGAGATAATCAATAATTGTTTTTGCTCGGGCATCAGTCATTGTAGCATCGATGATGACCTCATCACCGCCGAAGAGTTCGTCAATGATATTCACTGAGTCAACGTCGCGGATAATTTTAAATGACGACCATACATGAGAAGCGCCGTCGTCGCGGAATTCTTTTTTACCCTCGTTGATAATATTAAACAGATCAGTTAGATACCGTCGTCGTGAGTCTTTGTTTAGCCTGTCAAGATCGAATCTCCCAGCGCCAAATAAACCCTTCATATTATATTTAAGACAAATATTTAAATACGAAATATATATATATATATATATATATATATATATATATATATATATATATATATATATATATATATATATATATATATATATATATATATATATATATATATATATACATATACATATATATATAATGAATAACTGCAAGTGGTTAAAAGTTGGATCTGTAACAGTCTGTGGTAAGCCCTGCAGGAAGGAATTCTGCGGTGAACACATACAGAGCATCAAACGAGGAAGCACAGGACCTATTCCCTGCCTGCGATGTGGCATTGGTGTCAGGGGTAAAACACAATTATGTGCGGGATGCGGGGGGAAACGATACCGGGAACTCAAGCGATATTACAATAAAAAAAAATAACGGAGACGCGCTAAAATCCGAGAGTGATTATATAACTAAGTTTTCAGACAAATTATAAATTAGACAAATATATTATTATATAAATGAGCCAAGAATTTGTCTCACATCCTATCATCGAGAATTATGAAGCATCCCGCGAGGGAATAGTGAGACATTGCAGATTGAAAAAACCAGTTGGTGTTGTTACTATTTTTGGTTATCTCCGATTTAGGGCTGCTGGTGGTAAAAGCTACTATAATCACAGATTCGTGTTCGAGTGTTTCCGCGGAGAGATCAAAAAAGGTCTTGTAATTGATCACAAAGATAATAATAAACTTAATAACTCTCTTCAGAATTTGCAAGCCATTACTCAGAGCGAGAATTCTGCATGAGGTGGCACTGGTAAATTTGCAAAAATTCCCAGAGCTGTAAGATCTCTCAACAAAAATACTAATAGAGAAAATATATTTCGCTCAATGGCCTTAGCTGCGAAGTATTTTGGTATTAAACCGTGTTCGGTTCAACGTGTTGCAGAAAATATTATCAAATCAACTTTTTCACGTAAGTTTGATAGCTGGATTATATTTTCCTATGTAGATAACTCTGCAGCGACTGCGTGAAAGTCAATGATACAATTATTTCCCCGTTGTCACCTTGACAGGTACGAGCAGACGATTTTCTGCACAAGGAAGTAAATAACTTCCCTTTATTTCCCCTTGACAAGTCAAGATGACTGCGTCAAGAATGATTTTATCCTTGACAGCATCAAGAATAAACGCGTATTTATCTTTCTTTTCACAGACAATATCACTATTTTATTACACTTGTTCGGGTTTATGGTTCATCTGTAGTTTCCACACGATCATATTTAAGAAAATACGTTTTAAACAAATCACGCTGAGCTATTTCTGAACTTTCAGGTATCAGTCAGTTTATATACAATATCGTCCTGATACCATATTGGGGTTTCGAAACCCAACGAAGTTGCACAACTTTCTCCGTATCGCCCTGTTCCGGGGTAATCTTTTACCCCAAAACGGGATTGATTTCAGGGGTGGGGGTGCAACTTTGTTGGACGTAGAATATAACCCCGCCACGATGTTTGTACCGTCCTAGGATAAGTTAGAATTAAGTTATATGTTTGTACCGTCCTAGGATAAGTTAGAATTAAGTTATATGTTTGTACCGTCCTAGGATAAGTTATATATGTAAATATTGTAAATAACAACTGCTCTAAATATGCTTCTACTGCTGTAAATATGCTTCTACTGTAAATACAACTGCTGTAAATATGCTTCTACTGTAAATATTGTAAATACTATGTGTTTGTGCCGTCTTAAGATAAGTTAGAATTAAGTTATGTGTTTGTGCCGTCTTAAGATAAGTTAGAATTAAGTACTAGGATAAGTTATATGTTATGTGTTGTCCCTATATGAGCCTTGCTAGGATATCAAATGGTAAGCTAGGAGGTTCACAAATGGGGAATATCTCGTCGTTCGCAAACACACCTTCATGGGCTTTCTAAACTGTTTCCGCTCCCTCCTGAGTTTGGTAGGTTATCATATGATAAGCTAGAAGCTCAAGGAGATGTGATGTTTTTTTTTATTTTAAATATATAAAAATATATATAAATATGAATCAAGAAAATATCAATAATGTGATTGATGCTATTAAAAAATTAGAAAAACAAGGATTTAATATATTACTAAATGTTGAAACTATTCTGTCTGATTTTGAATCATTATATGAAGCTAAATGTGCAGGGCGTTATATTCTTCCTGCTCAATATCGATTCATAAAGATGATCCAAAATAATTTGTATAAATCACTGGCCAGCGTAGCGGAGACACAAATAAATGAATTTGTTCCACTGTCTCGTGCAATCGAAAAGATCAGGCTGGCACTGGCAGCTGAGTATGAAACAAAGAAGATAATAAATAATCGGGTCAGAAAATTGAAACATTATATGTCCGCTGATGAAGTCAAGGATGAAAATCCAGAGAATTTTGAAGTCAATGATAGCTTCGTCACGGATGACGAAGTCATTCACGAAAATCCTTTAGGATTTTCAGAAGTAAATACCTCACCTTGATTGCATTTTACTTGGAAGTGAAATCGAAAGTAAAAAAAAGTAATATTTTTTTTTACTGTCCAAATTATGCAATTGTCCGATTTCGTTGGTTGCTACTAGCATATACGAGCGAAATTGTTAGTGAAAAATCTTCGATTTTCAAAAAAAATATATCTAAAGTAAAATATTTTCAAAGGATGGAAATGTCAAAGACATTTTTTAAAATCCTAAAGGATTTTCACTGCAGTATCTTATCAAGATGATCCCGTGAAATGCACGAGTGAACAACATTGAGGATTTGGTCTGCGTCACAAGTAATCATCGTGATATTGTTTTTTATCGGAGTTGCTTCAGCTGAAAATCTGTCAGTAAAAATTCATCATTGCCGTACTTATCGATGATTATTTTAACATGGCCCGGGAAATAGTTTCCGGTAAATAATTTTCGGATGAATTCTTCAAGCGTGCGCTTGTCAACGATGGAACATCTCACGTGTTGATACATTTGCTATGTTATTCGCTTTCATTTAATATAATTTATTACGACAGTGCTGTCGCTGATGGTGATGTCTCTGGAAATACCTTGTGTTTCTACGCTAGCGTTTCCCACCGCCCGGCTATCATCGTCGGAAACACTTTGTGTTTCACTGTCACTGTCAGCGACATCACTGTCAGAGACATCATCGTCGGAAACACTTTGTGACATCTTAGTCATCATCATCCTTCTGGTAATTCGAAGATTTTTTGGACATTATTATGATATGATATTATTAATTGAAAGTCCTTGAAAAATACTTCGTATTTTCACGATGGAAATCGTTTCTGAAATTCTTTGAATTTCCATTGAAAGTCCTTGAAAAATACTTCGTATTTTTACGACGAAAATCCTTTAGGATTTCACCAGCAAATTAATACTAATAGTTTCACCTCGTAGGTCCAAAAGTCTACCCTGCTGGTCAGTGACTTTAAAATTCATCCTTGTCAGCGTCGGGTTATGACACCGCAGAAATGCTGGATTGATTGGCTCTTGTACAATCAAAAATCCAGGTGGTTCTTTAGGAGTAAATGAATACAGTATAAACCCTTGCTGGGCTTGATTTGATACTGTCGTGTCTATGTTGTAACTGCCATCGATTGCGTCACACACAAGATTGACCGCGACGACATCAGTGATATTTACTACGCCTGGAGAAATATGTCTGCCATCGCTCGCTCTGGAATTGTCAACGCTGAGGATAACGGGTTCTGGTAGTAATCGTTTGTACCGGTCAAGGATATCCGGGAAGTATTCATCGACGACATCAGTGACGTGTTTTCGTAAGATGACCGGGGAAACGTATCCTGGAAATTTATAATTCGGTAGTTCAGCTTCGCTGATTTTAAGTATATCTAATGCTTCTCGGAGGGTACGTAGGTTATTTTCTGCTTTTTTTCTTTCTCCCACCGCAGGGTTTAAATCATCAGGCCTGTGCGCCCATCTTCCTTCACTTTCTAAAGCTCTTCTTCTTTCTTCTTCTTGTAACCTGATCTCATCGACTATGCCTTCAACTGTTCTGTTGTTCAAATTGTCCATGTAACTTGCGATTTTATTTAACTTTTTGATTTCGCTGATGATATCATCACGGGAACCTGTTATATCGCTGATATGTGATTGAAAGCGCGAACGTAAATTCTTTAGTCGTTGATTGTGCAATTCACGATAATAATTAAATAGATCAGTAAGCCCCTCCTTCGAATGAAAAGAATATACATCGAATCTCCTGTATGACGCCTCCCAGCCGATTCTTCTCCCATGGCCATAATAAAAATAAAATGATGGGTTATAACCAGATGGATGAGTTATTGCCGGGATGATACGTTTATCATTTTTTTCAAGTTCATCCTGGTAATAATCTTCTTCCGGTTCGTCAGTGATATAATCGGACTTTTTAGGTTCTGGTGGTGTCGGTTGTGTCGGTGGTGGATTTTCAGGCCATCCTAATACTGTTCTGATTGAACTGTTATAAATGTCTACGTGGTAACCCGGTGTTGAGATTTCGATGATCGTGAACAACGTTGGCTCGTGTGCGATTATTGATATTTTTGCTTCTTTGGTGGTAATTCGTTTTATTTGACGCTGTATTTCTTTGTTGATTTCTTCTATCTGATAACTCCCAGTTGGTAACACAATGACGTCCCAATCTGGAGTACCGTCAGTGCCATCGGCACCAGGTTTATTCTGATACAAAAATACAAATGAATTATTCGGCTATTGTCTGTGAAATGATGTCGACCTGATATTGGGCCAACTGTGATATACTCGTAATTGTGCCAACGCTATTTCGCTTACTGGAATTGCAGTTGGAAAATTAATATTAAACTCTGGTTGCGTCGAAGATATTGTTATCATTGATGTTTTTACCGGAGCTGTGTTCGCGGCTATCTCTTGAAGTATCTCCGTCATTATTTATCTTCATCGTTTTCAAATTAAAATTCTTTGTGCGCTCGTAATCGTTGTATGCTGCTGCGATCAGCGTGAATTCGGAATCGGATATAACTGTATCGTCAAGGCTGGATGATATCAACGAGGACAATTTCGAGTAGGTGCTTGTGGCCGCGTTGTTTAACTTTTCATAGTCGTGTAATTTTGTTAGCGCGCACGAGGATATTTTTTTTTGCAATTATATTAGCAACTCCTGCAATCGTCGTTGATGCTGAAATTGTGATTGTAATCGCGATTGCAGTTGTCACTGGTGTCAGCGCTGATAATAACACACCCGTGGATGCAACTACCGCGGATACCGAATACACTATTGTGTCTAATACAGTTACACGCCGTTTGTATTTTTTTATCTTTGTTACGAATTTGTCAATAGTGTTTTTTAACTCTGACTGCCATTCGCGTACCTGATCATACCTATATTGCTGAGCATCTAATGTTGTCGTTGATGCTGATTTCATTTTATTATTTTACGCGGTAACCAATTGAGGTGTTTCTGCGACGAATTCCAAACACCACCAATAGGATGTTGCGGTTAATTTCTTGTCTGCGGCTTCAAGTATAAATATTTCTTCGGTTCCGCTGTTTAGTATTACAGTTACAACCCCGGAATACTTATCGGTGGAATGTCTCCAGGGATATGTTGTGAAGATTTCAAATTTAGCGGCGGAAAACACAGACAGTCTATACACGCCAGTGGCTGTTGCTGTATATTTTATAGGATTATTTTGTCGGGACCATGTTGCGAATCCCGATGATACCGTGAATACGATGTTGGTAATATGCCCGGGGGTAACTCCAGTGGGGACTTTAATCAGACTGGTTTTGTTAACGATCTCAGGAATCCCCGCTACGATGTTTTGCTTGTGTTTGTTTGATCGTGTTAATGTTATTTTCTATTATCTGGATTTGATCTGAAAAACTTTTTTCTGTTCTGACTACACCTAACCGGGTATTAATCTTGTTGATATCGTTGGTGTTATTATTAAGATTTGGTATGATTTCAGAAAGTTTCATGTCGATGACTGGAGGAACCCCAAAGAACTTATCAATGGACTCATCAGCTTTTGCGAAGTTTCTTCGAAGTCTTGTAAACGCGCCCACGTGAACATCATACTCTGCCCGCAACGTGGTTAGTTTACTGTCAATGGTGTCTACATATTGTTTGTTTGCTGCGTCTTCGTTCGAGGTTGGATCCGCTAAAACGGTTATTTTGTTACCGTTCATGCTGAGTTCACCTGTCATTGTATCACCGGTCTTCGCTACACGTTCCCCTGCGGCTTTTCGTGCATCATCTCGAAGCGCCGCGATTGATATCAGTGAATCTCTGATTCTGCCGCTGTCAGTGAATACAACGATGTTGTCCGTGGTAGCTCCAATAACCCTGCGAATTATGTCATTCCACCTAATGTTACTGGTTTTTAGTTTGCCGTGCCTGTCCTGAAAAATAACAACCTCATCTGGGTCTATCCCGGTTAACGTTAAAAGATTATCAATTTCATCTTTGATCGCATACTTTGATAAATCGATATCTTTTTTTTTCTTCCTTGGTTCTGCTTGATCTTCCGTAAATATCTATCATTATTAGTTATGGGGTTGTTTAAATTTGGAAATCACATCTGTGGTGTATTCATGCACGACTTTGTGTGGAGGAATTTTTGGGTGTTTTGTTATCGCGGCAAGAACGTTTTAAACCTCCTGACCACAGATGGGAGGATCAATCAGTG
The DNA here is from genome assembly GCA_028554795.2 of Sinohyriopsis cumingii. Taxonomy (NCBI): domain Eukaryota; kingdom Metazoa; phylum Mollusca; class Bivalvia; order Unionida; family Unionidae; genus Sinohyriopsis; species Sinohyriopsis cumingii. The sequence continues at coordinate 24,653,484 of CM068836.1, read as the reverse complement.
TTTGTGTTGGTAACGTTGACTGCCATAGGAGTCTTTGTCGCTGTGAAGTATTATTTGCGTACCTGAGAAACTCAACTGGCGGTGCTAGCCCGTACGAATCAAAATATACATTTCCACGTGGATCGATCGCGTAAGCAACCCAGTGAGTTCCAGGACCTTCTTTGTTTTCGAGATTAATAATTCCGGTTTCTGTGCTATTCGGTCGTGCTGGTAATTCATCTCGCATAAATACACCTCTAAAATGTTTTATACGTAATCGCTTAACAGCATCAAGTAAATCAAAATTGCTTGCTGGAAGCGTTTTTAAAACTGTTTTGGATACCATGACGCCGGAGTTCCTGGGAGTCTGAGACCGCGGCCTGTTTTTTTATATCCTGATCCTGATTTTTTCGACATTGCTGCGGCCACGATCGAAACCATTTGAGCACGGAGACGACTAAAGCCAGCCTTAGCTATTGCTGGTGCCATTGCAACCATCTGTCTCATAATCGGGGGCGCCTCTGATAACGAAGAAAGCTGTTTAACAACTGGGATACCTCCTCTAGCAGCAAGCAACGTTCCCGCTAGGAGTGGTGTTATTTGTGATATATTTCCTCCTTGTTTGTTATATCCTTTTCCGACTGCTTTCTTAAGTGCCATTCCTGCTGCGGCTCCAACTGCTCCTAACGCTGCTGCCTTTGCTGCTGCGGCTGCTGCTGGTGCTATTGCTGCGGCAAGTATTGGAAAAAGTGGAAATATTCCACCGGACTTAACCATGTCACAAACAGCTGTGGCAGTAAAATCAAGTCTGATTCCTTTTGCTGGTGCTCTTGCTTTATTAATTTGATTAAGCTGTGTTTGAGTAACCGATAACTTATTTTGACCACCACTAAGTTGTCCGTGTTTAAGTGTTATTGACGTTCCTGACGCTGATGCTTGCTTTGATTTTAATTTGTTGATCTGACCAGGGGTCAGAGCGACGTTAGCGTGATGATATGACATTTTATTTATCAGAGATTGATCTAATTGACATGTTTTTATGTTAACTTAAATTTTTAATTCACAACAGAAATCCTAAAATATTTACATGAAGCAGCAGAGAGACTGAGCCCGAAAGTGTTTCGTCGACGTCTCCCATCGTCAAGAAGTATTTTTATAGTGAGTTATATTTGTTGAAATAACTTCTCTTGGTCAGCAGAGAAGGCTTATTTATCATAGTTTTCTGAATAGAGGGTTTATTTTGTGAAATAAAGACCTTCTATCAAGAGTGTTTTCGATAGAGGGTTCTGTTGGAACGAATAGTTGGTGGGCTCAGTCTCTCTGCTGCTGTTGCGAATATAGTGCAGTTATACTGGCGAAATGTGCCTGGAAACCATGCGTTGACTGGCCTAGGGTGGCGGAGTTAAAATAGTTCCCTGTCTTAGGGGAGAGTTGTATAGTTTCTACGGCGAGAACTGCTGACGGTACGGAAAAATAACAAAGAGAGGCCGTGTAGGGGTGCGGCTGGTGGATATTTGGCGGGTTGTTTTGTCTGTGGTCTTGCATTGATTAGAGTAAAATTTGCATATAAAACGGACACGTTTACCCCAATTTTACCCCAAATTTCCAAAGACTTCCATACAACTTAAGTTGTATGGAAGTCTTTGGAAATTTGGGGTAAACGTATGACTTCTAGCGGGAATCGCGCCAGGGATTGACACCAATCGGTCAAGTAAAGACCCCTGGCTTGTTAATAATATCAATTGCGCACGGATGACACTCGACGGACTTGAGACTATAGTATCAGTACCCTTTAATTTCCCACAATATGAGTTAATAATGCTGTATAATAAAGATAATTTAACGTTAGTAACTTAATCCGTTATACAATCTATTTATATCATGTTATCAAATCCGTTATATAATCAGTTTATATCATCTTATCAAATCCGTTATAGACCTTTTTAGGAAGTCGAATCTGGGCTTTTCCACTCCACTATTTAACGCATGCGCAATCAACGTAGAGCAACTTTTAAGCGATTGTCATGACACAGGAGTCTGGCGTTTTATCAATAAAGTACACCTTTCACGGAAATAGTGTGTTTAAAAACCATGAGTAAATAGTTCAGTAACCTGCCTAAAACAGAAAAGTAGATATGAGCATAGAAAGCATCAGAGAGGACCAGGGCAGCGGACAGAATTTGTGGGCCCTAGGAAAAATTATCCAGTAGGCCCCAATGAATCACAAATTGAAACAACCGTGGACCCCTGACCGTTGTGGTCCCGATGAATTTGTCCTACTCTGTCCGCGGTCCTGGATATCACTTACAAAGTTGTATGATCCATTTCTGAAAGGAAAGGGGTGGGTGGACGATTTTCGTATGTGACCAGAATTAAAATTTGTACAAATCTACGTGTATTTTAAGTGATTCTTCAAGACTATATACTCGTGAAAACATGAGGACTTACAAATGGATGCATACAACTGAACAGAGCATTATCAATGTCAGCGTAATCAGATCCCAAGCCCAATCAGAGAAGTCACACGAGTTACACATAACTGATAGTACTGTAGCAACTGGTCATTGCAAATGTATCAAAGGATGAGTTAATTCATATTTATTATCCATATTGTTTAATTGAGCTACCAAACTAAGGAGAGAGAGAGAGAGAGAGAGAGAGAATACATTTCTTAGTCAATCCAATGTATCAGTTTTGGGATTCACATTCATTCCCATTTAATTTATTAACTAAATGGCAAATCTTTGAGGAATCTGATTAATATGTGATGTGCCGCCTTTGGTGTTCATTGTTTGCTGCTAATTAGACAAGTTAACCTGTTTATTTTCGGATTATTCATTACCATGCAGTCATAAGGGGGGGGGGGCAGAGTTTAGATGAGAGTCACGATGCAGTAACATAAGGCAATAGATACTCATTTTTTGTAAAAAAAATACTTGATGAAAACATATATTTCAACTCATACTTGTGTGCTGGCATATATTGTTTACTACAATCTGCGGCGATCTATAATGACAAATGTTCTATTGATGTAAGAAATGTAAGTCATTCGAGTTGCCGTACGTCAACTGCGCATCACCATACGGGATGCGGCTATGGGATATGTTTGGCCAGCTAAAAATATTATCTAAAAATGATCTATACAATTAATCTATATCATGTTATCAAATCGTGTACATCTTCCATTAAATCACTTGTAAATTCAATATGTCCAGCCGTGTCTCACATCAAGTTAAAAATCAGGCGTGGCCATGTGAAAGTAGTCTGAAAACTGGGTCCATTATAACAAATATGTCCTAAAATGGGAGCACGCAGAGATTTAATTAACAATGCATGTCCTGAAAAGAATACAGCGCACTCTAGTTATTGCCGATCCGTCCAAGATCTATGGCGGTCGTTCACCTATGTTTTGTCTTTAGTGGGAGGAATCAAGACCACGTAAAGTGAGCTCTTCTATCCGGAAAAGTGATGAACATACTGAGAAAAAAAAAACTTAAGAATAAAATAGTTTCAAAGTATATATGTACAAGCACGTCTCTCTCTCTCTCTCTCTCTCTCTCTCTCTCTATATATATATATATATATATATATATGTGTGTGTGTGTGTGTGTGTGTGAAAGAGTGATGGAATATTCATAACTTTACTACAGTTTGTACTGCAAATGACAAATCTCTCTCTCTCTCTTTCTCTCTCTCTCTCTCGGGGCCCCGAGTGGCCGAGTGGTCTAAAGCGCTCTCCGTTACGGATCACTGCCATCTCACCTCTGTCTGCGTGGGTTCGAGTCTCGGATTCGGCTAATGTGGGTATGTGAGAAAGCTTGCCAGTGGCTTATCGTGGGTCGGTGGTTCTATCCGGAGTTTTCCCGGGTTCTTCCTCCACCATTAATACTGGCCGCCATGTATGGCCTATCGTGTGCTGAAAAATGGCGTTAAACCCTACAACAACAACAACAACAACTTTCTCTCTCTCTATATATGTGTGTGTGTGTGTGTGTGTGTGTGTGTGTGTGTGTGTGTGTGTGTGTGAAAGAGTGATGGAATATTCATAACTTTACTACAGTATGTACTGCAAATGACAACTCTCTCTCTCTCTCTCTCTCTCTCTCTCTCTCTCTCTCTCTATATATATATAGTTCCTTTTCGCAAATAGAAAAATAGATTTTTGGTTAGGAAGGAACACAAAATATAGCCTGGTTCAAAAGAAAATCTTGAGTTTCCATCCCCACCCTCTATCGAAACTCAAATAGTCGGAGCCGTCTTATATAAATAGATAAATAACCAATGCAGCCCTGAAATCAGACAGTAAGTATATATAGCTATCTTCCTTGTAATGTGTCGATAGACTGAGCAAATGTAATTGGGTCCATAACAGGTGAATGAACTCTCAAATTTGGGACCGACCTAATTAGCTTTCGGTCGTTGAATGCGGAGCCGTCATACGTAAATATGTAAAATAATGAATGCAGCCATGAAAACAGACAGTAGAGGGTTAAGTATATATATAGCTCTCTTCCCAGGAATATGAAAATAGGATGAAAAGTTTTACTGGGTCAAGAACAGGTGAATGAACTCTCAAATATGGGACCGACCTAATTAACTTGAGGGGAGGGGTACGGTATGTTTTTTTTTTTCGAAAACAATTAATAAGGAAATCTCTTGGCTCTAAATAGATTTCTAAAATATATTCTTGCTCTGAACTGCGGCAATAAAAAAATAAAATAACTATTATATCCATTATATTTCTTGAAACAATACAATAATTTCAGGTATGAGAAATGTATCCCGGTTGGAAAGAAACCCTCGCCAATATTTTTCAAGGTTAAACAAAATACGCACACTGATTCAACCTACTTCAGAATAACAAATGTAAATATACAGCTGCTAGCCTACTAGACTTAATGTATTGTCGATATATAATGAAGTGCTAAGGGGCCAACCATTTTATGTTCGGGGGAGGAGGAGGAGGTTATCGTGAAGGTAAATTCCCTTAACCCCAAATAGCTTGAAAATAATATCCTTGCAATGACTTTTATAAAGAAAAATAACCATATTCATTATATTATTCTTTAAAAAAAAATATCTTGAGGTAAAAGATATTTTTTAAAACCCTGGTTAGAAAGTAAAGACAGACCCAACATCCCGAAATTTCAATAGTTCCTAACAAATGAAGATTATGTTGAGATTATAGTGATATAGGTGTACTACTGACCCAAAATTTTGGATTGAAATGAACTATGAACTGACTCCGTGATATTGGTCCGTAACCGACAAGTTATAAAGTGATCTTGCGTTTTGACCTTAACATGTTTAATTTGTAACTATATTTAGTACATTCCACAAATAGGGCCAGATTCCTACCCAGATAAAAGTGCAAGCCAAGTTGTAAGGAAGTTACGGGTGGACACAGAATTTGTTGTTGTTACTCTTATACCGCTCCCGATAATGTCACTAGCAGACTATCTTCTGTCCATTTTTCCTGGACGTTTGGAAGCCTGGCAGCTTCTCCTATATGCAACCACCAAAAAATGGCCATTTTGAACAAGGTACACTGAGGATAAATGAACTTATAAATTACAAATATAGATCATCCATGGTGTTTTAATGTGCGGAATGAGTAAATGGTAAAATAAAAAATGAAATTAAGCCATGGAATAACAGATATCTGAGCAGAGATATAGAACAGAATAACACTAGCACCTGAATATACAATATAACAATTTAATCAGTTACATAAACAAAATAAAATCGAACACATTTCATCATGTAATTGAGTGACTGATCGAACTCAAACTGCCGGCATGTCAGTATCACCTGGTATTCTGATCTTTCCCAAATTACTGCTGGTGATATTTCCTTATTTCTATATCATCCTCTCTCTCTCTCATCTAGCACCTTCTGGTCAACATACACATTGGTTGTAGGTTAGAGAAAGTAATATTGATTGGCTAAGCTAAACGAGGGAGTGTGTGTTTCCTGACGAAATTCAAGGTTTTAGTAATTCCCCTCACGAAATTAGTCCGTCTCGAGTGGAGCCAGAATTTTATCTCTGGGAAATAACACGTATTTCTCGTTAGATTGTCCAAGGAACGTGTTTTGGAAAGTTGAAGAGATGAAAAGAGATAGATTCAAGGGCGAGTCTCAATAAAAGATAAGATTAGTCTCAACTACATACAGTAAGTTCACTGGTGTAAGTTTATCATTATTTGTTGAATTTATTCGTTTTAAATTCATACTACTCTTTTCCTGATTTGAGAAAATAATCGTACATTCATCTGTCTTGAATGTAATAGAAATCATGTAGGAATTTCATGCATTACTCTGATACGTATTCTAAGAATTAATTTATTTGTCTTGAACGTTGTAGAAATCATGTATCATAAAGATTTCATGTATTTATTATTAAACGAATTGTTAGAAGTAAATTATCATGTATGCTGCAATTGATTTGTCAATGTCTGAAAATGTATGTCAGTGAATCGCTAATTAGCAAAATAACGTAGCTAGGACAAGAGGTGCAGTCCATTAATTAATTAATTTGTGTAATTATTATGTGAATTCTTTTCAACCGAGAATGGATGATGTTAGCATAAGGAACCTGTGTCAACATACATAGTTCAGCTAGTAATGTATAGCCTCAGTGGGGTGTAATGGTTTATCAAAGAGGTCAATTATGTCATGTTCCATTAGAAATGCGAAATGTACCTAGAAAAGACATTAATTTACGGTAATAGGGCTGTGTGTATTAAGTTGCGAACTAACCATACGAGCAATAATACCGTGGTCGATCATTTCCTAAATAACGATAACCATAAGACCACAAGGTGGGGAGAGGGTCACTTCATCACCACCAACTGACATTAAGTTCCTCTGGCTGTTTCCTTATTTTTTTCTTCTTCTTTATTTTGTAATATTTTAGGTCCGCCAATAAAGTCTGAATTTTGTGTGAAATAAACTATAGCCTGCTTCGCAAGATCCTTTTGTATCTTATCTTTACAGGGAAAAAATGTATATTGACGTTATCTCCACCTCCTAGGACTTCATTGGAACACCTTTTTCTACAAACAGAGCAAACAGCGCAAAAAAGCTTTTATGTGCTTTAAAATACCATACACTCTTTCTCCTCCTATCCGATGACTCCTTCTCTGTGAAATATTTCTAATACAGTTCCGAGACAATCGTATTCTTTGGGTAATTCGAAGTGAATGTTCTCTCTCCCTCTCTCTCCCTGATCCGCCGTCAATCGCACGTATACCTCTTTCTTTGTCAATGGACAGACACCAGTTTTAATGTTCATCGGGTTTATGCGACGGCAGCAATTTGTGATAGCGGAACAGCATTATTTACATAAATGGGGGCGCTCTACAGATATTATGAATTTCTGAGAGAGTGACAGGTTCCAGGTGAAGTTGATATTATTTAAAACATGCAAAATGGAGGGAATATTGGTATACCTCTATGTTACTTTCATGTACTGGGGCTGAAATTTCTTTGAATATTGTACTTATGATAAGTGTACCTAAAATGACTACACCCCTGTGCTCAGAGATCAGACTGAATTAGTATAAAGTACACTATCCTTAGCAATTATCAAAATTGGGAAAAGGAATTTTACCGGACTAGACAATCTAGCTTCTGAAAGTACAGCGAATAAATTACCATATATATATATATATATATATATATATATATATATATATATATATATATATATATATATACAACTTACCTCTGAAGTCAAGGAAGTGAAAATGACCAAAAGAGCTAGAAGTCTCTTGAATGCGCACATCTGATGTAAGATCAAGTTGTATGCTCTATAATCCATATTACAAACATCGATCATACACCATAATAACGGGACTAAACAAAATTGGAAGAATACCTAGTATATACTATGTATTTTCAAATAACCAGTATAAATTCCTACGAAAACCGGGGAAATTCTTTTCCTTTAAAAATCTGACCCTATGCAAAATACGAAAATGTAGAGCGTCACCATAAATGTGAAAGGCGTTCAAGCTGAAATGCTTTCTATCGAATTTGACAAAAGTATTTTAAGCGAGGGTTTTGTTTAGAAGAAGTTACAAAATGTTTTTTATATATAGTAACGGCAGTCATATTTGATGTCAGATTGGCATCATTTTAGAAACTTAAAACCCCTTTACGACAGCATGTTTTCTGTACAATGTGATCAAGTTCAGTTGAGAAGCCGTTCTGTCTTATTTGATGGCGAATTAAATGCTAGTTTATTTTTAGTAACGATAGCCATATTTGATGGTGTATAGGCAACATTTATAAAGATTGAAAGATCATCATATCATGATACTTTATCAAGCTTTTTGGTCAAATTATATCCAGCGCTTTTGGACATGTCATTTAAAGGTTGGGGGTTTTTTGGTACTTTTTGGTGACGGCGGCCGTACAGTTGAAATGTCTTTCCTTCAGTTTTCGGCAAATTCTATTCAGTCAATTTTGCAGAAGTATTTTTTTAATAAATAAAAATAAATAACGGATGATATATTTAACTACATACTGGCATAATTTGAACAAGTCTGAAGGCCTTCAATCCAGTTTGCTGTGTGCGGGACTGGAATAGTGAATTAAAAAATAATTAGTTGAAAATGTGAGCTAACAATTGTTGACGTCAACAGTCGGTTTTGTAATTTTAGTAACGGCCGCCATAAATGAAGGCAGATCAACATTGTTCGTTTAAAATTTAATAGTTTTCATTTTTAAAAGATGTTTGAACACCCACCCACCCCATTTTATTAATATTTGTAGTAATTTCGACCACATTTGAAGGTTGATCGGCATCATTTATATAAATCTGAAAGCATGTCATGCCAGGATGCTTTCTGCCAAACTTTGTAAAAAGCTGTTCCAGTGTCTTTTAATATTTTTAAAATAGCACCCATTGACGGATCCAAAGCTGTGCAATAAGCTCAAATGGCTTTACGGCCAGATGAACTAAATGTGAATTATATTTAATCAGCAATAATTGCATACTTTGGTTTATTTATGATTCTGAATGATTTAAATAAAACACGAAAGAATTAAAATAAATAAACCACACGATTAATCGCTGTTTGACCTCATTCACAGAGCAACTAATGGAAGTTATTACCGAGTGCAGTTTCTAAAAGCTTAAAATCTCGTTGGTGAATAGTAATATAACTCAAAATCTCGTTGGTGGATAGTAATATAACTCAAAATCTCGTTGGTGAATAGTAATATAACTCAAAATCTCGTTGGTGAATAGTAAGTAATATAACTCAACATCTCGTTGGTGAATAGTAATATAACTCAAAATCACGTTGGTGAATAGTAATATAACTCAAAATCTCGTTGGTGAATAGTAATATAACTTCCCAGAAAACATAAAATACTCTTTAGAGGTCTGTTCAACATTTCAGTAGTTGCGAAATCTTGTGTAACTTAGTCACAGAGCAATTCTGACTCTGACATTGTCTTCTCATAATTTGTGCAATGATTGCGAACTGTGAAAACAACAGAATTGATAGACGTAAAAATACAGTAATGTTTGTGACAGCCACGATACTGAAGATGCACATCATGTTCTTGCAGCGTGTCCAATATATACTATGTCTACATTTAATTAAAATTAACGGAAATTCTGGAACAAACCATTAATAATTAAGGGACCAGCCATTTAATTTTATGGTAGGCTTTTCTTTCCGATAAGGATATTTTTACGTCTTTTTGCGTCATTTACTTCACAATAATTACAGTAATGTAAAGGGCTTCATTAGTTCGTTTTTCAATATCAGAGAAAGCATATGTTTATCAAGCTATTAAGTCGAACTCTATACTTCCCTACCCGAAAATTAAATGGTTTGGTCCTTAAGTGCATTCAGCTGTTAACTGCTCGTAATAAGAAAACAACATGTGAATTTCCTATATTTGTTTATGGAGGAATTAGCATAAGAGAGATTTTTTATTCTTACAAAGACTTGTTACAAAACTTGTTTATATTTCTCCATCATCTTCTTTCCAGCTTTTGTTGATTACCTTTTTTGAGCATCTGTTTAAAGCTATACGTTAGCATTTAATAAACATGCAATCTATTTGCAGTATATGTAGTATATTCTCCACAAGCGTTCACATGCTTTGGAAAATTAACAATTTAAATAAACTGAATTGTGTCCGTAACGTATCTATTTTGCACGAGGTATTGTCCCGCTGAACGGCAAATTTAGCCTAAGGTAAGGCACGTGCTTTACTGCATGAACGTTGTCTAGAATCTGGTTCCTTTATGAAAATTTGTCCCGGAACCGGAGCATGATTAAGCTGACTGTCCTGAAATGAAAACAGCGTGCTCTAGTTATATCCGATCAGTCCAACATCGATGGCAGTTTTCAGCCTCTCTTTCGTCTCCAATGGGAGGAATCAAGACCAGTTCAAGTATAGTTTCAACCTGGAGCGGGGATGGGCATAGATGGGAGGTGACCACTATTTTTCCTCTCTTGTGTTGATAGCTATTCATGCGGCCAGGTAGGCATGTATGCACCAACGTATATATGTATGCATGCAAGTATGTATGTATGTATGTGTGTGTGTTCACACTGCTATCTCTTTTCTTCCTTATTTTTGGTTTCCACAAAAATATAAACACAACGCTGGATCGGTGTATCTGTCATTCTAGACGAGGTCAAACGAGGCCAGACCTCACTTTTTGATTTTGTTATTTGTTGTTTAGGGTTAAAGCCATTGACTAACCCCCGTGAAAAGAGCTATTCGCATTCTTAGCCATCTATTGTTTAGTTGACTATTTATTTACCGTGGAATGACGGCACAGACCATTTTAATTTTTTTCGAGGGAGAGATTGGGTAACATTTCCTGCGAGGCACGCTGTATATTTTTGTTAATTCCTTATCGAAAACATATTTCCCTCCGTAGAAGTTACAGTTAAAAAGCAGGAGAAAAAGTTCCGACAAAGGAGGGATCAAAATTTTTAAAACAACAACAACTAAACACATAACCACCTATTTCACCCACGTGTAAAATGGTCATTGACTAAGATTTACGCCGCATTTACCTGCCTACATATCACATTTCCTGCTAATGATTTAAGCATTTAAAAAAAAAAAAACACATGGAGCAGAACTGCTTTGAAGGTAGTTAAAATAGAAAGAAACAAGTTAGAAAAGAGAAGGAAAAAAATGCTAGATTATAGCATACCAGAAATATTGTTTACAGTGCTCTTTTTTTTGTACAGGTTATGAAAATAAAATCTTAACTGCATCCTTTATGTTGGCGACTTTAAAAAAAAGTATCGAGGCAGTGCCAGATTTAGGCATAAGCTAAACAAGCTACAACTTAGGGCCTCACAGTCTGAACTAGTCTGAAGGGGTCTCTCAAATTTATTTTATATCAAATAGGGCCTCAACAGCTCTTCATAGCTCAGTGCCTCGCGATGTCTAAATCCGGCACTGTATCGACGTTATTTTATTTCCTACATTCCATCTTTGTACAAATTAAGCAGTCTCGCATTAAATCCACCACACGCACCCCCCCCCCCATATATATATATATATATATATATATATATATATATATATATATATATATATATATATATATATATATATAGTATTATCGACGTTTTTAGGTACCACTTGAGGAAATAAGAAGCGTATTTAGAATTGAAACATCCTGCATATTTTTTTTTTCTTCAGGTTGTTGGATTTTCTGGAAAAAATATTGAATTTGAAATGGAAATGCGTGTATTTATTTACTGCACGAGACTGATTCGTAACGAGCAAAACAAACAGATGTTGCAGTTGGACCTACAGATAATACTATTTTTCAATGTTTAGTCCATTCCACAAACTAGTGTATGAGATATTGAAGTTAATTGTGAAAACATGGGACACAAACCTGATGTAGATATCATATGAGTCAGTGGTATCAGGGGTCCTTACCTATTTTTGAAGTGGACTCGGCCTTAATGAATATACTATTCGGTTCAATACATCAAATAGGTAGCTCACGTATCATATACATATTTTGGTAACCGTCCGTTTCAGTGTTTTTGGAAAGCATTCGTGTTTTATGCCCGACATACCTGGGAAGACGTTTTCGGTAGTATGCAGGATTTCGTAATTGAGAATACTGTCCATGTGATAACAAAATACGAGCAATAAAATAAAAATACATGCAGCTCTTTACTAAAAACTATATTCAACTTTATTATTATCTCCTTCTTTCTCATCTTGTTACTATTTTTCTTCTTATTATTATAGGATAATTTATACTTTCAGGTTTGTTATATTATTTCTGTCTGTAGTATTTCCAACATTATAATCATCACTAACACATCTTTTTTTTCTCTGTCTGCTTCATCAACTTTATTGACGTGTTATTGAGCATGCATGTACAAGAACCATGCCACCACGCGAGTCGACTCTGACAATGAACTTACATAATTCTAAATCTGGCGAAATTATTTACATTCGCGTCGCTGTGTCAGTCCATATATATATATATATATATATATATATATATATATATATATATATATATATATATATATATATATATATATATATATATATATATAATTAGTGTTCTTAGTCGATATTTCCATCACCGTGTCACACTGGTGTACCGAATGAATGGGGAGGGGGGAATGGGGGCGATGTCGCCCCGGGCGGCACTTCTATAGGGGCAGCAAAAAAGAGAAGAATGATAGAAGAGGAAAAAAGGAAGAAAAAGAAAAGGAAAGAGAGAGAAATAGGGGTAAAAGATGATAATGTTTTGAATTTCTTTTAGGCCGTCCTTGATGACTAAGAGGCCTATAGTTAAATACCAAAGCGGCCGAGGGCGGCATCTCGGACCTCCGCCCGGGCGGCATTGTAGCTCCGTACGCCACTGCTATGTCAGTCCTTATATATATATATATATATATATATATATATATATATATATATATATATATATATATATATATATATATATATATATGGTTCTTAATCGCTATCCAGTGAGGCCCGCAGAATTTTGTGTGTGGTAAACATGTAGTGGTCAGCTATTAAGTTTCTGGGATGTAGACCAAAATATGTTTAGAGGTGAAATAGGCGGGGGATAAATGCCACATCCCTTATGTGCGGGCGCCCATCTGCGTCGCTGTGTCAGTTCTTATATGTCGCTATTTGTCTCGCTATGTCTTCTTAGTCGCTATTTGTGTCGCTTTGTCAGTCCTTGTATATAGGCATTTTCGGAAACTGATTTCCTAATTTATCTCCCTTAATACTGAAGCTCTCCAGACTCATGGTACTAATCGTTTGGAAAATTGGGGCCAGTCTGGGAATGGGTGAAGATAAAATAGAGTATATATGTGTTTGGCTGGCCAGTAATTTTGTGTTAATAATTAAAGATAGATTTTAGTAAAAAGAATCTTTTGATAGCTTATCTTAGCGTTTACTGAAATAAAATAGAGAACTGAATTAGTACCGCGAGTCCTATAGACAGCCACAGCAATATAGTGACTCCACGTATGCACGTACAAATAACTTTACTATAAATGCAAACATATGTTTTTGTTTGTCGATAACAAGCAAAATTAATGCCTTTTATAAACCTCAGAGTGACTTTCAGTGGAATATTAAACACACATTTAGATATGGCAAGTGTTGCCAAGAATTGGTGTGGGTATGCAGTGTGCAGAGCGTGAAGATTTGACTATGCTAGGTGGAGTGTTTTGCACATTGGTTAATAACTATGCAATCACACATACAAAGTTAATACAATTTACCATTTATATAGTAATTATTGTCATCAATAATATTTCCTAATTGTGTTTTGAAACCTAATGCTTCAGATATGATAAATTATGTATCTACCACCATTGCTTAATGGTGATGACCCTTCATGCCTTTGTGTCCAACCAATTTCATTCTGTGAATGTTTTAAAACTTCATAATTTGTATTTTAATTGACTTTGCCTACCTTAATTTAATTTTAATTTATATATGTTCCGGGGCTAAGGAAAATATTGTACCGTCCTTGTGTTTCCACAGGAAGCTTTTAGGGGGACAGAACTTCCGGTTCAGTTGAGTCCCGAGTCTCTAAGACGGGAGACGGAAGTGAGACTAGCAGAGCAGTCGGAGTCGACAAGTCTAGTCGGTGGAGAGAGTCGATGAGGAGGAGGAGGAAAACGAGTCGAGGAAGAGAAAGTGGAGAAGGAGGAGGAGTACAGAGAAGAAGGAGGAGAAGAAAATTGGAGAAAGTCGGGCGGAAGAGGAGAAGGAATTGGCGGAATTGGAGAGAAGAATACACATGAGTAGAATACAAGAACAGGTGGAAAGTTATCTCACACTACTAATCAAACGATGAAATAGGCTATCACAGGGTCGAACGGAAGGAGAGTACTTGGGAATTTTGAAGCACTTGACTAGTGAATTGATATTAAACTGTTATACTTGATTGATTGATTGATTGTATTTGCGTCGCGTGCGCCCAGAAGGGCATGTGCGACGGGTTTATTCCAGCACAGCGTGATGCTAAATGCTCCTGGGGGATGGAATTAGTGCCACATCCCCCAGGCATTTACGTGTTCAATGAGCCCTGCTAATTTAGCCGTCAGGTCGTAGGACTATACGTCTCTAACGACCTGAATGAAGGGCTTTCATGAATGGGAATGGGCTCAACACACACTCATGTTAACAATGAGTTGATTTCAGTCCGTATTTTCTGTACTAGATGTCGACCCAAGCAGTTTATAACGCCAGTTGCGACTGGTAACAACGATGACGTCACATCGTGACACCTAGCTTTAGGGGGGAGGAAATTGTTCCACATCTTAGCCGTTATACGATGTCCGAGAGAGGTAAGAGGGCAAGGAACTCGGCAAGCCAGCCATGGGTGTCGTGCACTCCCTAGAACGTCAGCCCGTACTTAGTCAAATTTAATCTAGTTGTACTAATGGACAATAAAAAAAAAAAAATGCCAATCATGTGTTAGCCACCTGTGCAATTGGGTAAAATCAAAACAATTTGTAAAATTTTCCTACATCCTAACAATCGTAAAAATTCTAGTACATCGTGCATGTTGTAGATGCCCTACAATTTTTTAATAACTAATATGTCTGAGCGACATATAAAAAGTTTGGTCTCTGTTAGGTCATAAAAGGTTTTAATTTTGAACCGGTGGATTGACAGATCAAGTTAGTGTACATTATAGTTTTATCGAAACGGGATACCAAGCCAAACTGGTTCCCTGGATAAGAGGCAATATTGGTAGCCCTTAGAAGGGCTTTTTTAGCAGAAGTTCCCCATTTTTTTTCTTTCTTTCTGCTTCTTTACATTTCTCCACATTCCTTTTTCCCCTCAGGTAATTTCGGGGAAATGGTAGCTGTGTAGCGTAAAATCGTAATTAGCTGCTTCTACTAGCTGCTGGATTGGGTAGTTCTTGTAGGCCTCTTGATATAATTGTGTAAGGATTCTGACACCATAGTGCCACTTGTTATTCATTTATTTTTGCTCTTATTTATGTTAGGTGTTTCATGCGCGTGTTGCACGCTTATTTGTGTCCGACTGAGGCAAGGGAGGTAGTGACCAGAAAGGCAGGCGACCATCTGCAGGCAGGAGTCCGCTCATTCCAGGGTAATGGTCTAAATGGATGTACTTGTACGAATTTTGAGTTTTGGTTCTTGTGTCTAAAATTGTTCTAAAGATGAGCTAGGTTGCATTGGATGGAAAACTCTGTGCTGCTTTAGTGTTAGTATGGTCTGTATCACAGAATTAGGCCGCAGTATTACTTTGGCTGTCTTTCATGTTAGGGCTAGGAAGAGAGCAGAGAAGAAGATTATTTTAAAATATTATTTTTGTTTAATTTTTAAGGATATATTTGGGATTTAAGAAAACGGGAACCTTTGCTGAGTATTGAGGTCCCTAGGGACGTATCAAAACCGCCCGTCTGTCTATGTATATTAATCTGGTTTTAAAGAGTATTTGGGTGGGCTATGTTTTACAGGTTTTTTTTTTTAAGCTAGAGGGACACCTTTGCTGAGTACTCAGGTCCCTCATGACCTGTCAAAGGTGCCAGTCTGGTAGTGGAAATTTATTTTTAAGTGAGGTTGTTTATTTTATGCTTTTAGGGTGTTTTATATTTTTTCTTTTAGCTTGAATGTGTCTAGGAATTTAAGTATGTTTTGGTAGGTCATATTTATGTTGGGGTTGTTATTTTTAAGGAAATCTGGGTAAGTGGTAAGGGATCCAATTTTGTTTTGAGCTTTTTGAAATTCTATTCTAGCTCCCTGATATTTTGAGCAGCTATTGAATATATGTGGCAGGTCTTCGATGGTTTTGCAGTGATAGCAGTTGATATTAGCAGGCCCGGGTCCTAGATGTTTGCCAAAACTTCCTGCTAATTTTGTTTTACCGGTTACGATGCGATTGATAATTTTTTGGTCCAGGCTGTTCACGTTGGGTGGTTTGATGGACCTATTGGTTTCTTTTATAATGGAGTAGAGTATCCTGCCTTTGGTAGTGGAGTTCCAGTTTTCCTGCCACTCCTGGATAATATAGTTTCTTGTTATGCTTTGGGCTTCTGTTATGCTATATCTGAGTGGGGCAGGGTTAGGGTTCCCTAACATGTTTTTTTGCGACTTTGTCGGCTAGCTCATTGCCAGGGATTCCAATATGCGAGGATATCCACATGAATTCAACTATCTGATCCGCTGTGGATAATTCTTTAAGCATATAAAAAGCTCTAGCCAAGTATTGTTCGCTAAATTTGGTGCCGTGAGATTTGATGCATTCTATTACACTAAGTGAGTCGCTGATGATAACTGCTTTTGGAGCTTTTTTGTCTTTAATCCATTTTAATGATTCTGTTATTGTTCAGAACTCTGTGATGAAAGTAGAGCAGTGGTCTGGTAATCTGAATCCCATTTGTATACTGAATTCGGGAATAACTACTGCAGCTGCTGTTCGGGGGTGGGGGTGGGGTGTGTTGTTCAGTTGTTTTGGATCCGTCAGTGAAAATGTTTACAAAGTCAGCATTACATTGTCGTATACAACTAAATTATTAATAAATCCATCAATATCATCTGCAGACGGTGCTTCATTAATGTCAGTAATAAATTCAATAACATCATCACCGTTTTCATCCAACAACTTTGCGTTTTCATTAAAGTCTTTAAGTACATCGTAACATCGTTGATCATCATTGTAATTTATGTTACTTAGCGATATACACAAATACCAAAAGTGACCAGAGATAACTGCAATATTTTAGCTGTATTAAATGGTGTTGATACGCATACTCTGCGAAATATTCATTAGACTTGGTGTAGCGGTGATATGGACATAATTAAGTTTAGAAATTTATTTAGTCAGTCTCAGTCAACCCCGCATAGATTTATAACAATAAACTTACATGACCCACGATCGCGTTATCGTATAGGTCTTGATACTATTTTTGGATAGTAGCAGCAGCGAGAATGTCGTTTCGGCACCCACAGTCACCGCCGCGATCTTTTATTTTGCGATTATTTTTTTTTGTGATTTTCAGGAAGGCTTATTTTTACGAGTCGAGAGTAAGTCAATTAGAGGCTGTTCACCCTCTTTGCTGCAGTTTTTATAATCTTCGTTTTCTTTTTGGGGGGCCAAGTTTGTATGTAGCTATCATACTGATTCGACTGCATGCACGAAACATTATGCTAAACCGTTATTATTGAGAATACCATATACATTCGCTTATAAGACGAGGCAATAGCAAAAATATAATATACTATATACAATGTGCCAGTAGATACGAGTATATACCACTTGTTCTACTGATTACTCTTAACAAACTACACAGAGCCATAAATGCTGGCGCATTATACGAGGGCAGATTAGGATCTTTGTTTTTATGCTTATACCTACCCACTCTACTTCCAAGCAAATTTCAAACCCAAAGTTCGCTTTCTTAAAATATATGCCTAACTTATCACTTTCAGTTCAAATCATCAATAATTTCTTGTATTAAAAGGAAGAAAAAAAGTTTTTAAAAAAGAGTTTGAAAGTATTGTGAATTAATGAGCTTTCTTTATAGTATTGAATGTATTTAATTACTGCTAGTCTGTGAAATTTGCCCTGAAATTTGCTTGCGAGTAGAATGTATATTCAATAAGTAGAGTGTATGAAAGAAGGCCATTTTCTGGTCCAAAACCTATATTCAATTTGAGAAGTACGAAAAAAATACACTTGCCTTTGCAGCAGGTTAAATCCCATAAAAAAATTGTAAAATTTAAGTGGTCTTATCGCCGCAATGGTCACTATGTGCATTAAAATCGCCGCAAATAATAAAGTTAGTTCCAATGTTTTTAATTAATAATTTATAGGTGTTCATGGATGTTAGGTTTTTCCCACTTGGGTCATAGACGTCTAAAATTTATATCTCCTTGTTTCCTAACATGACCATGACCGACTGGTATTCTATGTTCTCTATATCATCGATCCCTGGTTTGATATTCCCTTTGGCTACATTAGGCAATACATACTTAACACATATTGTTATCCCCCCTCCTTTTCCCCCATCGGGTCGATATTTGATGATGGAGGTCGAAAAACCTGGGATTTTCGGTAGGAATTTTGTACCATTATTTAAGTGTGTTTCCTGTAAACCAATAATATCGGGTTTGTCTGCTTCCTTATCTAATTTTATGATTAATCTGGGGCATTTATTATAAGTTCTCTGCAGTTCCACTGCCAAATGTGAAATTGCTTTCGATGTTCCATGTAATTCATAGATAGGGTTTAAATGATATCGTGGGTGAACATCGTTAGTTTGTCGATACAGTGGACTCATCCACCAGGTGCCATAGTAGTCTACAAGTCTGCTGAATGGGAATGTTGTCCTATTTCATCATACCTGCTATACCGTCTAGTAAGTCTCTGACGTGTAGTACAAAGCTGATTTAGGGAAGGAGCTTTCCTATTTTGCATCCAGTAATGGGTGTGGCTTTGTTCTATTTCATATGTTTCATTTCCATTAGCATTTTCCACATAGTGATCTTGGGTCATTTCCTTGGGTCTGCTTTTCTGTTCTTCTTTAGGGTGTTTCCCTAAATTGGTACAATTGCTATTGCTTGTTGACCTGTTACTATTACTGTTGCTATTGTATGTATTAGATGGTCTTCTGTTATTAGTGATTTGTGGATTCACCATTGTATCATTTGGTATGTACTTGTTTGTATCGAGTACTTCTGGATTTCCTTCCTTAGATTGTGTCCTTTGGGGTACACGTTCCAGAGAATTTATTTTCCTCTGGTTGTGCATACATGTCTTCCTTTCTAAACTATTTGTTGGATAGCGGTTCAGAATTGGATATTATGATCTCCTTGGGTATTATCGTTTTCTTTGTTTCCTTAGTTTTTTGGCATGTTAAATGATTTGTATACATTATGTCTACTATCTCTATTTCCATGCGCGTTATTGGCATTCCCAGGACTTGGGGTGGTGATGGCCTAAACAGTTAGCACATTTTTGCCCTGTATAGTTAAGTTTACCTGGGTGTTTACCTCCGATAGTGCCACATAGTGGCCTGAAGCCGCGTTTGTTTGTATAATGTCCCCATCCCTTACATTTGCTGCAGAACCGGGATTTGCTTTTGTACTTTTCCAGGGATATGATTTTCCATAAAGGGCTAATCTGATTAGTAATTGCGGTGTGGTTTTAAATTCCAGTATTGCTACATTGTATTCCTAGTTGCTTTTGTTATGTGTCATGTAGGCTTTGGCTATGTTAGCTCCATAGTAAGCAAGATATTCCTGTAGTTTATTATTGTCTATCATCCGGTGGATACCTTTTAGTTTGAGTATCTTATTCATTGTCGGAATTGGCGATACCTTTTCCTGGTTGCTTTGCTTGGTAAAGTGGTCCGTTTTTCCTTTCGTCTGAAATCCTGTGGTATATGATGATACGTCTTCCCGATTTTGCATTATGTCTACTTGCTGTGACTGAAGCTGGTCCAATTCTTTAAATCTCCAGGTATTTGGCAACTTGTTGACTTGTACTGCACCAGATAATTAATTAGTCCGAACTGGGTACGATTATTTTCAGTTCACCAAATTGTGTGTTGGTCAGAGCTGACACTATGCTTTTGTCACTAATACTCTGAATGCGCGGATTGCCACTTTTGATAAAGATGGTTAATTTATTTGGCTGGTATTGGTTTCTGTCTTTCCTCGTCGTTCCTTTTATAAGGTTAAGGTCTGGGTTGGTGTTTAGTTTGGGACATAGGCCTTCTCCTGAAGTTTGTTTCTCTCCCTTTAGAACGTTAATATTTTCGTTAGATCCTCTGAGTTTCAGCGTTTCTTCCGTATTCTTCCTTACTGGCTTTGTTGAATTGTCAGCCTTATTCCTCCCTGTGAGTGGATGCTTTCCTTTTCCTTCTTCTTCAATGAGCTTTAGTAGCTCGTCGGTAGAGATATGGATCAGTTGTGATGGATTAGAGGGTCCTGGAGTTAGACTGTTATGAATCTACAGCGGTTTTTGTTTGGATTTTCCTCGGTTTTCTCCCTTGGTAACCTTTGCATGGGTGGGCGAGTTTGCCAGTGCCTGTTGATGTTTTGATAGGGGATATGTTGAGATCCTTGCTAATGACTTAGGGTATTTAGCTAGGGAGTTTGATTCACTTTGTGGGTATGTGGTGAAGATTATTTTATTACAGCTATGGGCTCAAGATCGATGTTAGGCAAGAACTAAAAAGCCCTCTTAAGAGAGGGGAGGCAAGATCTGGTTTAATGGAGAATTTGGGGGAAAACAGGGATGAGGATAGGGATATTCTGGTTCCTGAACATTTTCCTCAGTTGATCGTTTTGACTAATGGCTCTTCTGTTCTGCTGCATTGCTATTTTCTTAAGGGATGGGGTTGGGTTGGTTTTGGTTGCGACATCCATCATAAAGGTGATCTCCTACTTTCTATAGATTACCTACTCCTGATTTGAAATAACGACAACCACAACGAAAATAATTTTCCTTAATCTTTACGATATATCAGATTTATGTTCCCTAAAGTATTTCTATCCAGACTAAGAACTATTGAGTTATTGCTTAAAGTGATGTACACCAATATTTAGTCATCTATTGGTAAACAACTAAGAAGACGTCGATGACAGATCCGAAATAACGCCAAAAGAAAATTTAAACCAATTTTTGTAGTATCAGCAATCCTAACCTAATTTATTGTTGTTAGAATAAAATTATTATTTGAGACTAGTGAAATAATGAATTATTTTGTGATATTCTACTAGATTATGATAATGTATTCCTAACAAATTAATTTAGTAGTACAACGGACAGTCATTGATTTTACCCGAAGGTCTAATTCCAATAAGATTTACCTTACCTATTTGAATTTTGATTTCCCCTTTCCAAAATTTCCTAAACATTCTTAAGGTGCTGTCAACTCAGCTGGGCCTTGTCTACAGGTTGATACAGCTGGGCAGGCTGCTGGGCCTCGTCTGCAGGATGAAACTGCTTTGGGGGGCTGCGATCTTCTTTACAGTGGTATGTTGATTTTGATAAAATCCCTGAACTACTGCTCCACCCAATGCTACAACTTTTGGCTTGTATGTGGGAACGTCCACTTCTTACAAGTGTCGTGTCCCGAAAAAATGTTTGATGAATGGATAGAATACATCCAGCCAGACTCGCTTGTTCGACGTTTGTTAGTTGAATTGCACACTAGGGCATGCGCAACCGGTTAACGCCCCCACGGGGGTGTGGGCTGATTGATTTTTTCAAGGGGGACAGAATAGTGGCACATCCCCATCGCTTTAATGCACACAAAGTGTGCTGATTGTTTTTGTCCATTTTGGTGGTGTATTGATAGCTGCACTAATTATATGATCCAATTGTTTAAGTGGTTATTTTGCGCTTGTAATGCGCTTGGAACGGGATGGGATGGTATTGTGGTAAGGGTAGGTTAGAAGGAAATAAGTTTTAAGGTTATAAAACCTTTGTTTATTTATTGGAATTCCTGTACTTATGTTGCTTTGCTTGACAGATCCCATTTATGATATTGCCTACAGTGACACAAGGGCCTGTATGATAGCTCTACCATTAACATGATCCGTTAGTGAGAGGTTGGAATGATAGGTAAACGGTGGTAATTTTTTGACGATGTTGGAGTGGTATTAGATTTTTCCAACTTTATCTATCTCTCTAAGGAAGAGTAGAATTGATTCGTTTGTCAGGGTTGGATTTGGGTTGCTTTGATACAACAATGCTGGGTACGAGTATAGCGAACCAGTGATTTTAAGGGAGCTGACTGGTTTTACCTTTTGTTTTTGTATGATGCCCTCATATTAATGCTTAACATTCCCCTCCAATTTATTTGTACAAATATTGATTATCATTAAGACAAGAGACATTGGTGTACATGGTAGTTTTAGTTTAAAGGATTTTAAGCGGTCAGATATGGTAATGTTAGAAACAAATTCTACCTAGTTCACATCTGATACTGATAAAGATACTGACCCATAGGAGTTGGAGTCTGCATTTGTCATCACAGTTGTTTTGATAAACTATTGCCCTGGTGTAAAACTAAAGAATTGTTCTCTGTAAAGTGCAGTCGTCTTGAGCCCTAGCTTGGGTGAACATTAAAAACTGGCTGGGAATATACTTTGTGTTAGATGTTATTGTTTGCAACTTTTGTACCCCGTAACATTGTATTTGGGGCAGATATTGATACACATGTTGCAGGTCCTCAGTATTGTGGGGGTAGAGGTAATTGGTATCTCGTTCTATATTGAGTTTGATGTATTTCCCAAGACTGGCTGCTAGCAGTATTTTGCCAGTTTTAATCGTGTTTATGACTCGTTGGTCATGTTTATTGAGTATTGGTGGAGCTTTTGGTGTTGCGGCACACTGTTTTCTGTATCGAGTACAGTGTACGACCCTTAGGTCAGGAATGCCATTCTGTTTGCCACTTTAATGCGAGTTTTTAGGATATCATTCTGTATATCTCTGGGATGCTGTAGTCGATATGGATGGGGTTTGGGTCATTATGTTGGAATTTTGCTACCAAGTCGGCTTTATCATTGCCTGGTATGTTAATATGGGATGGCACCCACATGAATTCTACAATTTGGTCTTTATTCAGCATGTTTTAGAAGCAAATTAGTTACTTTTAAGAAGTTTTCTCGTCCAGTTGAGTTTCCGGGTTCCAGTGATTTTAAAACGCTTAGCAAATCGCTAATTATTAACGTTTTCTGGGACTTATGATTATCTGTCAGTGGTATTGCTTCTAATATGGCCAATAATTCTGCTGTGTACGTAGAGCAACTGTCGGGTAGTCTTGATCCAAGATCTT
This sequence comes from Sinohyriopsis cumingii, assembly GCA_028554795.2. Taxonomy (NCBI): domain Eukaryota; kingdom Metazoa; phylum Mollusca; class Bivalvia; order Unionida; family Unionidae; genus Sinohyriopsis; species Sinohyriopsis cumingii. The sequence continues at coordinate 24,630,182 of CM068836.1, read as the reverse complement.
CATATGTTTCCGGGATGGTTAGGATAGCAGCAGTTCTGTCTGGGTTGATTATTTTATCTATAGGTGTAAATTATGACATAGTCTTTATAAAGGTTGTCAATTATTGTTAAGATTTTTGATCTTATCTTTAGGGGATGGTCTCATTTAGAGTCAAAAATTGTTGCTAGGAAGTTTATATTGGGTTTTATGCATGTCCATAAGGTGGGGTCTTGGTGTTTGATTATTTCTGCCTGAAGGTTATTAGTATTTAGTTCCTTGATTTATCTTCTTTCCATAAGGTGAATTAGGAACGAGTCTCTTCCTAAACGGGATATTGCATCTATTGATGATATCTCTTCTTGGATGGGGGGGATCGTGCACTGAGATTCTTGCTGCATATCTAAGAATCAGTTCTTTCATCCTCAGTACGAGTAGCGTTTCACCTGTGAGGATCTTCAATTCTTTTTTTTAGAAGTGTTTTTAGGGAACCTGTACTTATACGTAACGCCTTGGATTGGGTTATGTCCAATTGTTTAAGGAGGGTAGGTTTGGCTGAAGAGTAGATCTGGAACACATAGTCCAGTTTTTACCTAATTATGGCCCTGTAAAGCGTTAAAAGTGTCCTGGTCAGATCCCTATTTCAGACCTTTAATGTTTTTAAGAAGGTTAAGGTCGCCATTACATTTCCGAAATAGTTCTGTAATGTGGTGGTTCCATGTAAGGTGTTGGTAAAAGTGCATACCCAAGAATTTGGCTATTTTCTCAAATTAAACAGGTTCACCTTGTATGTATGGGGGAGGGATCTATCATATAATAGGGGTTAGGTGAAATAAGACTCATGTTGTTTTCTATTTTGATAGTTTTAATCCCCAGCTATCTGCCCATTTACCAATTTTTGTTAAATTGGTTTGTAAATCAACGATGAGTTGTTGGCTGAATATGTTATCCGCTTTCCATATGCCATTGTCGTCAGCAAACTGCGATAAGTCAATTTTGTTAAGATCGACATCATGTTCCAGGTCGTTGATCATAATGTTGAAAATGGTTGTGCTTAAAACACTTCCTTGTGGGGTACTGTTCTCAAGTTCGTAATTTTCTTAGTATTGATCCCTTATTCTAGTTCTGATCTGCCTTCCTTTGAGAACGTTATGGATCCATTTGCCCATACGACCATTAATCCCGTAATGGTTTAGATTGGCGATAAGGCCACGGTCCAAGTTAGGTCAAAGTGTTACTCTAGGTCAAGCAAAATCGCTGAGATGTCAATCGCATTTTTGTTACGCGCTGAATGCTAGCCAAACTAGTTAGTTAGTTGAATTTAGGTCGCATTTGCCCACTAGGTCATGTTTGACCGTTTATTGCCCCTACGGGGGGCTGGTTGATTTTATCGAGGGGGACAGAATACTTCCGCGTCCCCCAACGCTTGATGCACACATAGTATGCTGATTGATGTTGTCCGTTTTCGGGGTTTATTGTCCCACGGCACAAACGGTTAGTGGGAATAGACCCATACGCACTCGTTCACATAGCAAGTCCAAAATGCCCAGTCGTGGCAAGGCAGGATGAGTTTTTACGGGAGGAAGGTGTTGTACATCCGAAATCTTTGTGGCTCCCATATTTCCGAAAAGCAAATGGTGTCGCCATGACGTGGTTATGAATTTTGAAACTATTATTTGAGCTGCTTGTAGAGAGTGTTGATACAATGGACCAACCTAAGATATTTTTGTGTGGATTTATTTGAAAAGTTAATATTTGGGGTAACTCATTTAAATTTTAATGGTTTCTGCCTTGTGCAGGGGGCGGGGGATGATAGCTGGTTTATGGCACCTTATATATCTAATTATCGGTCCTATATCCTAAATAAGTAATTGAAGTGCCACATTGTGTGGCTGGTCCTTTTAGCTTTGGCCTTTAGCCAAAGCTTAATTTGGGGTCTTACGCTATGTTTATTTTGTTAGGTACTCATGTCGTTGCCACAATGTGTAGCTCGTCCTGATGGCGGGGATTAAAGCCACCTTATGTCATCTAAATTTTCGTGGGCCAGTTTTGTTAGCTCATATTTTAAATGATCCGCTATATTTTGAGATGTAGAAAGGAATGAGTAAGATGTTGTTAGTATGGCTGTATTTGTATTAGGAGAAATGGTCATTGCGGTGATTTGGCTGCCGACCACTTTTTTTGCATTGCCCAACGGATCACATTCACAATGCCGCAGGGGGCAGTAGGTACAAGTGTAGCATCGGCCCGCACCACCCGTATGTAGGTGGTCAACGGTATGCCACCTTCCCCTTGGCACGACTTCAAAGAAGGCGTCTATTTGAATTCATACCAACCTGCATGATAGCGGCACTAATTACATGATTCGACTGCGTATGTGGTTGTTTCTACCTTGTAATGCGCTTGGAATGGGATGGGATGGTGGTAAGGGTAGGTTAGAAGGAAATAAGTTATAAGGTTACAAAACCTTTGTCTATTTGTTGGAATTCCTGTACTTATGTAGCATTGCTTGACGGATCAAATGTATGATACTGCCTTCAGTGACATAACAGGCCTGTATCACAGCATTACTAATTACATGATCCGTTAGTGAGAGGTTGGAAAGATAATTAAGGTAGGTAGACATATATGGTACAAAGCTAAACGGTAATACGTTTGGTCGATGTTTGAGTGGCATTATATTTTTCCAACTGTATCTACCTCTCTAAGGAAGAGTAGAATTGATTCGTTTGTTACGCTTGGATTTGGGCTGCTCTCATACAACAATTCTGGATAGGAATATGGCGAACTAATGATTTTAAGGGAGCTGACTAGTTTTTCACTTTCTCTTCTTGTATTTGGGACATATACTGAACACATGTTGCAGATCCTCATTTTTGTGGCAGTAGGGACAATTAGTATTTCGTTCTATATCGAGTTTTATTTTTTCCCAAGACTGGCTGCTAGCAAAGTTTTGCCAGTTTTAATCCTGTTTATGACTCGTTGGTCATGTTCATTGAGTGTTGGTGCGGCACACTGTTTTCTGTATTGAGTACAGTGTACGACCCTTAAGGCAGGAATCCCATTCTGTTTACCATTTTGCTGTGATTTTTTGGAATATGTTACATCTCTGGGATGCTGTAGTCGATATGAATGGGGTTTGGGTCGTAAAGTTGGAATTTTGCTGAAAAGTCGGCTTTGTCATTGCCTGGTATGTTGTTATAGGATGGCACCCACATGAATTCTACAATTTGGTGTTTATTCAGCTTTTTTTTTTGGAAGCAATTTAGTTACTTTTAAGAGGTTTTCTCGTCCAGTTGAGTTTCCGGTCTCCAGTGATTTTAAAACGCTTTGCTGAATCGCTAATTATTAACATTTTATGGGACTTATGATTATCTGTCAATGGTATTGCTTCTAATATGGCCAAGAATTCTGCTGTGTATACAGAGCAACTGTCGGGTAGTCTTGATCTAAGTTCGTCATCTGTTTCCGGGAAAGTTAAGGCAGCAGCAGTTCTGTCTGAGCTGCTTGTTTTATAATCATCACTGTAAATTTTGACATAGTTTTTATAGGAGTTGTCAATTATTAAGACTTTTGATCTTATCTCTAGCGGATGGTCTTGTTTGGGGCCAAAGGTTGTTTCTAGAAAGATTACAATGGGATTTTGGTCTGTCCATGAGGTGGGGTTTTGGCGTTTGATTATTTCTGCCTGAAGGTTATCAATATTTAGTTCCTTTATTTTTTAATGTATCTATTCCAGAAGCTGGGTTAGGAACGAGTCTCTTACTAAACGGAATACTGCATCTATTGATGATATATCTTGTTAGATGGGAGGGATCATGCACTGAGATTCTTGCTGCATATCTAAGAATCAGTTCTTTCCTTCTCAGTACGATATATATAATGATTCAAACAAAGAACAAATACAAATGGCTTATGATAGGCTCTACAACTCCTTGTGATAAATCTTGTGCAAACTAATTCTGCGAATATCACTTACAAAATGTACGGGCTGGGTGGGTTAGGATCTAAACCGTGTTTGAAATATGTTGTTGGAGTTAGAGGAAACACGCAGTTCTGTGTGCAATGTGTTGGTAAAAATACAGAGAGCTCAAAGGATATTATGATGAAAAATAACACTGATAAAACATGATTTTGGTCTTCCATAAAAAAAAACTGAAAATCTGAAAAGGGGGTTCTCCCTCAACGGGGCAGCAATGGATTTTACAATCCTGAAAAGCTGCTCCTGGTACAACTTTTGATCACAATATATAACAAAATAATCATCTGAAAAACTAATAAACTTACCAAACATTTTCAACTTGAATAATTTCACAATATTTATTGTCACAAGAATTTGTCCTCCAATACTATTGGTGCTTAACTTATTTCATGTGCATGTCAGTGTTCACATTGTAATTAAGTAAATAATGTTTGCTGCCAACATATTACACTTCTCTCTTTTTATAACAAATCTGTAAACTAAACACCGAAGTACATTACCTATATACAAATAATCCCATATATTCACTTGTCTTTTTGTCCACTGGACACAACCTGTTGATATGCCAGTCAAGCTCCTTTTGTGGCTTTGTCAATGATTTCTTTAGCCTTCCTTTTTGTCATCACTGATTTTGTTGGCTCAATGTGCAGCGAGAGCCTTTTTCTTTTCAAGCTCCAGCTTGTATTGGCGACATGCAGTGCGCATATTCTGACAGAGGGCTGTTTTCTCATGCAAAAGATCTTGTACTTCTGAGCTTCAATTTTTTTCCAAATGCAGATTCTTTTGTAGGTGCTGTTCTAGACTGTTCCAACCATGACTTCCGTAATTTATATCTTTATTGCAGAGGTAAAAAAATGCCAGTCCTCAAGCATTCAGTTTTCTTATAAACTGACCAACAAAATTTAAGCCAACTTTTCGGTCCAGCCATTCCCATTTTCATGTTTTTTTAAACCTTTATCTAAACTTCTCGTGTCATGGTCTCTCTCAACAACTCGGGACGCCATTTTTTTCATGCACACTTCTTCTTTCCATTGCCATCAGTTTCCTTTACATTAATATTCATTGGATGAATCTAAACTTTTAACCAATCAGAATACTCCTTACGAGAGTCGTGGGCTAACTAACATTTGGAACGAATACGTTACAAGGGTCGTTGCTTAATGGGACCAAACAGGCATTTTAAAAAACCCGGATCGGAGATGATAAATAAAAAATATGGACTATATCAAGAAAAATCGGATTCAAGTCAGGAGAATGTGATGTGATTTGGACTTTTAATGTAGATATAACAATTTTTCAGTCATATTGCTACGACGTATGCAATATGGCAGTTTATAGTGATGTCTAGCACTGGGGCATCATGCTGCAGACATGTAGCATGATGTTCCCACCCAGTCACTTGATCCTGACACCAGGCTGACCAGTCCTAACACTTACTTCTTAATGCTGAACGCCCAGCGAGGCAGCTGTTAGTACCATTTTTGTAAATCTTTGGTATGACTCAGCCAGAGATCAAACCCACGACCTCCCACATCTGAGATGGACGCTTCTAACCATTAGGTCACCGAAGCAGTAACAAGTCAGGAGAAAAGCAGAATTCCACTTTAAAATGGAGAAAAATCATGTTTGAATAATGATAAAGTTATAAGAAATGTGAAAGATTATCTAGCTAGATTTTTAAAATAATTTTTTTAGACAAATAATCATTTATAAACATAATATTATATATAAATGGAGCAGAAATAATTTGTCACACATCCTATCATCATGTGATTGTGTAATAAAGCATTGTTGACTAAAAAAAACAAATCTGTTCTGTCGCTAATACTGGTTATCTGCAATTTTCTGTTGGAGGAAGAAACATTATTTCTGTCACAGGTTTGTTATGAGTGTTTTCGGGGTGTACTTAAAGACAGTTTTGTGACTGATCATATTGATAGAGAAAAACTCAATAATTCCTTGGAAAATTTATGAGCCATGACAGTCAAAATAGCAGATTTGAAAATACGGGGAGACGTAAAACAACTGGAAAAAAACAGTCAAATCCGTAAATACAGAGACTGCTAAAGAAATGATACTTCAGCCAATAAACTCAGCTGGCAAAGATTTTGATATTTGTGTGCTTTCGATTCAGCATGTCACAAATATTACTAAATCGATGTTTTCTAAAAATATAAACAAAAGTAAATTTTTCATTACTGTTGAAGGGAGTTAACTCCATCAAGCTAAGACATCTCTAGTAGAGTAATTAACTAGTGTTGCTACTAATATTATATTACTATTTATTTAAGTTAATTTTGTTGTTATTATACTTATTGTTAGAATAATTATTGTTAGACTAATTATTTATTCATTCTGACACATCTAACATCATTGGTGAAGTTTTCATTTTCATATATATATATAGAGAGAGAGAGAGAGAGAGAGAGAGATAGATATTAATACACTTTGTCAGTCATGAAACATGTAAGGTGTTTTTATGCTGGATATAGTGTCATGATAGAACAGTAATTTTATCGTTTTCAGAAGTCTATTGTTGATGGGAGATAACTGTCAGGCTAATGCTCTCTCAGGCAGAGTAATTCAGCAGTTACCTTGCTTGTTACTGCGTACTGATCTCAAGAAGGGAGATAACTCTGTAGCATATCTTTCTCTGGCAGATCTCAATTTTTTAAAATCATTTTAATTAAATATTAACCATCTGGATGATAATTAATATAAGTGGAGTAACATAATTTTATAATAGTAGGATATTTGTACTTTCTAACTTATCGACAAAATCAAGGCAGAAAACAGGTCACACATGTCATTACATGTACAATGCAGCTAAGCTACTTTTAGATCTCTAGTTGAATGGCTGTATTTCAACCCTGACTTTGTCAAGGCATATATATATATATATATATATATATAATTATTTTATACAGTGCGTTTAGAAACAGAAATAAATCCATGCTGTAATTTATTTACTTGGTATAATAATCATCTGTAGGAATCCAGCATAGGTAACTTTATAATAATTTCTGAAACATATATCAACAAGATAGTAACATAGTGCAATGCTAGCTTGGCTGATTCTTATACTCGAGGTTTGGCTTTTGAAACCCGTGATTAAACATACTGTCAACGTTGGTGATATTTCACAACTTTTCATTAAAAAGTGGGGGACCACTCCAAACTCGAACTTCAACAGAAAAAATTACACTCTCACACTATGTGGTGGGTGCTCTTTTGCACTCTCCCCGGGGATGATTATTGGTGGTGTGTTGCAAAAATCTCTTGAACATAGAGAAGGCTCCCATATATGTTGTGTGCTGTCCTTAGAATTAAGTTAACTAAGTTAATGTTGTGCTGTCTTTAGAATTAAGTTAAGTTAATGTTGTGTGGTACTTGTATATAGTGCTGTTGTGTGGTACTTGTATATAGTGCTGTAAATATGCTACTATATGTGCTGTGGCATCCTTAAAATTAAGATTGTACATAGTGCTGGAAATAGTATAATACAATGCTGTAAATATGTTATGCTATAAATAGCTTAATATAATAAATATGTAAATATTTTTTATTTTAAATACATATATAAAATGAATTATTAATGATGTTATTTCTGCAATAAAAAAATTAATAAAAGATGGCATAAAAATTCAACTTGATCCAGATAAAATTATTAGTAATTTTGAATCATTGCAAACACAAATTCGAAGATATTTATACACTACCAGCAGAGTACCGATTTATTAAGCTCATCCTACAAGCTAGGTTCCAATCATTGGCTGCTGTGAAAGATGCGGAAGTTAAAAAATCCATATCTCTCTCAAGCGTGATCAAAAAAAAATCTGAATTAGCTCACGAAAATGTAGCGAAACAAATTATTAACACGCGCATGAGGCAGTTAAAAAAATTTATGTCAAATCGTGAAAATGAAAACAGTGACAAAGTTATCAGTGATAATAGTAAAGGGGATTTTGAAAGTGAAAGTAGTGATGAAAGTGAAAATAGTAAAGGGGATTTTGAAAGTGAAAGTAGTGACATCACTGATGAAAATGAAAGTTACAGCAATGGCATGATCAATTATCATGTGACTTTTATTCTACATGAGAAATATAAAAAATAATTTGACTTGACTTGTACAATTTTTTTTCAATAATTTGAATATACCTATGAAATCATTAAGATTTTATGCAGAGATTAATAAACAAATTTTCATTTCTTAAATCAATTAAGTGTCCGGATTGGTCAGTAAGCTTGAAATGTATTCTTGATAATAGCGGATTATGACACCGTAGAATAACCAGATTAATAGGCTCTTGTATGATGGATATTTTCCAAAACAAAAGAGTATCATGGAACTGTATTACTAAAGATGCTTAAGGTCAATTTGACACCTTATGGGATCTATTTGGGTTTTAGCCTGAACACTTACATGAGCTCTTCAATCATTCTAAGCAATTTGGGAAACAGTCAATTATTCAGACAAAAATTGCCATTTAAAAACCAAGCAACTATTATCCAGACAGATTCACAAGACTCAAATATAACATGTTTTATTGTACAAAGTATGAGGAATTACACAGTGAGCTACATGGCTGTCTTGTGTACTGATGGTCATGTGTACTGATGCTGGTAAAAAATCCTCACTGATTACAAAGCAATCTATTGCATCATCTAAAATAACATCGAATATTTCAAATATACATAAATAAATTATATTTACTTTAAGACACCAAGCAATCAATACTTACGGTAAAATGACTACATTTATCAGAATATAAATATAAATAAATATGTTTTGGAACTATGAGATCAACTCCTTATATTGTGGAAATCTTTTGAATTTCTCTTGTTAAAAAATGTATAATCATTAAATGAAAATTAAAAATACCCAACACCATATCCATCACAGAATGGTTCTTTTGTAACACACAAGGCATAACATCTCTGACTACTAAATGTTAAGCACCAGTAGTCTTCAATGAGCAATTCAAGTTAAAAGGTCAGTCTGGCAGTTTCAAGGCTAGGAACTCGTCTTTACGTGAAAGAAATTCATTGTACTTCATAATTCCGTACCTACCAAAAGAGAATCATGTATTAACAATCTGTTGTACTAGTGTAGTCTGTCATATTACTCTAAATCTCTCATGATGTACTGAAAATCTGTCATACTTATTATAAATCTAGAATCATTAACAATTTGAAATAATATTATATTGTATTAATAATCTTCATTCGATTGTTAATCTATCACATAAAGTATTAAAAATGTTCATGCAACTGTTAAATGTAGTTGTTTGTGGGGTAAAACTAGTGATGTAATACTTACCTGTTGCTATTGCATAGCTTGTAGTTTTCTTGGTGGAAAATACCCCAACTGACCTGGTGCTACTGCATTGCTTGTAAGTTTCTTGGTGGAAAATACCCCAACTGACCTGTTGCTATTGCATTGCTGTTAGCTTTCTGGGGGAAAATTACCCCAACTGGATGACAAAAATTTGTCCTACCATTAGAATGAACATGATCCTAGAATATGACATCACCCCTGATCCAACCTGCAGATACAATGCCCATGTTCACTATCCTCCATTCTATTTAGGTTGTAGACTAAACTATTAGGACATCACTGTAAGTAGGAGGGGGAATCTAGCAATTGCAACAAGGAAGTATTACATTATCAAAATTAGTTTCCCCCCAACAAAAAAAACCCATTACATTTTAATACCAGTTACACAAAACCAAGTGTTACTGCATAGTTTAATTTTAATATCAGTAATATAAAACATGTTTTTACGGCATAGCTGAATCTGTTAGTTTGGAGGAGGCTGATGATCCCACAGTTGGCCTGTAGAATAAAAGACTACAACCAAATAATATAAAATGGGTCACTTTTTGAGCTACAACAATCAGACCCAAGGAAAATGTCTTTTCTTTGGTAAACTAGAAAAGTTAAAAAGAGAAGACGGTAGTTTCAGATCATATTAATGTGGATTTCATCACATCCTCCACAGACTAATGACAGACCCATGAGGTAGCAATGGCTCCACATGAGTGCCACATCCGGAATTGGACATATCTGCAAACTGATAGGAGTGTGGTTTAAATGCACGAATGGGGATTCCAGTTTGTCCACCAAAACAGATGATGAGAAATCTGAGCAACTAGAGGGTCCCTTTACAGTTTCCAGTTTGTCAAAAGGAGAAAATGGAGAGGGCAAGATGCAGTTACCCGTGGGAACCATGTCCATGGTGGTGTACAAGATCTCCAGCAGAGAAAGAAAAGAATGAACTGACAATGTGGTCATTGCCCTTGAAACTACAAACAAGGACAGAATCTTAACTACTATGTCCAAAGGGACACACACTAATCCTGTTTGTCTTGAAATTTATCACAAAAAGATGAAGGCCTAAATGGAGTAAGCTCCAATTTCTCCAGGTTGGGAGAAGACCCAGCTTGGTCACCAAGGACCAAAAGTCAGACATCTAGTATGCGGACTAAAGCTGGCCATTGTTGTTGTTGTGGGGTTTAACACCATTTTTCAGCACACAATAGACAGAGGTGAGATGGCAGTGATCCATAACAGAGAGCACTTTAGACCACTTGGCCACTCGGGGCCTTGCTGGCCATTGTGGATAAACCAATCATCAAAAAAGGAGCAATTGGATGCATAATGAAGTTAAATGAGTTGAACAGCCTGTCTACTACACCCTTCTTAGAGGGGACTAAACTTCTTCCTTCTCTTCCAGACTGAATGGCATTAATGAAATGGGGTCAGCATGCAAAGCTAAGGTTACCAATGGTGTAGCTCTTTTGCCCTAAAATTCCAGTGTTAAATCTCTTGTCCCCATGTAAATAAACACTCAACTAACTTCAGCATCCAAAGTGGGAGGTTTCATTGGCCAGGAAGAGGTATGAATCATACAGTTTGAAGCAGAGACCAAATGTCTCAGCATGGAGGAGGGTTTCCCTTTCCTTTTTCTGACAGACATTCCACCACATGATCCTGGCTTTTGGGAAAGCACCTAAACTGTAACCAAGTGAGAGGCAACAAAAGATTTGGCTGTGAGTTAAACCTAGAAAGTTTCTCCAAGCTTGAAAGAATTTTAGTGTCACTAGAGTCTGAAGGGTTGGGACACGGATCACTAGACAAAAGACAGTAAGCCTTGTTTACCACTTCATCAAAAGACCAGCTCTCATCCTCTTCTGCCTATTCCAATGGATGCTAGGAGGCATGGGATCCAAAGGAAGGACATTCCTGTTCTGTGTAACTCTTGTGAAACTTGATGACAGTAAGAATGTTTTCATCCTGTCTCATTCCTAGGACGCAGGACTATGTCCTTTTCTTGCAAAGGAGAATTTGGTGGTAAGAGAGACCTGAATCCGTTAGATCCTGACATGGAGCTAATATTCCCTAGCAGAAGGCTCTGCAATTGGGAGGAAAGTGACTCTCTACCCTCGTGGAGCATTTGGGAAAAGAAAGAAGGTCCAGTGACTTCCTCCTTTCTGGACCCGAAGCCATAAGAGGAAGATGTGTTCAACAGCATGCAGCATCAACCTCTCAACCATATGACCATGGTCCTGAAGAAATAATCATGCTGGGAAAGGCCTCACATCCCATAGGAATTTAAAGGGATTATAAGAAAAAGAGGGGCGTTCCTTAAACTGAATCCCCTCCCTAGCATGGTATCTATGCAGTTTGTGAATTTCCAACAAGATGAAATGCAGTCTTAAGTATATACAACCAGATCCTAATCTCCATACCGATAGAGTTCAATGACCAGTGACCAGTCAATGACCTGTGTCTATTATTCAAAGACCAGTCAGGCAATTCAGATCCATACGAACACCCTTCCATAGATCTGTCAGACTCCGATCTAAGCTCTCCTTTTATTGGGTGGCTTGATCCTGTTACCGACAATAGGCTCCAGGGATTTAAGATGCTGGTCTCTCCTATGGGGAGGTGGGTGGGGTACAACTCACTTTCAGCCTGAACCAAGCTGTGGGTGAGAGGGTACTGCTCCTGAATGATGCAGCTTGCTCTGTCTTAATGGAAAAGAAAGGGTGCTGCTCCTCCCTCACAGGAAGGCCAGACTCACTCTCTGCCCTCATGGACTGGGGAAGGTGCTGTTCCTCTCTAATGTGAAAGCATGACTTGGTCTCCATCCACTTATAATCTCCCTTAGGAGGGAGCCTGCAAACCTTATGTCTCAAAGGAGAATAAGGTAAACTCTTCCTGAGATCTGAGATACCCAGAGAAGACTCAAATTTAATTCAGAAAGAGACAAGAAAGAAACTGTCTTCCTTTTTTATGTATGATTAAGTTCAGCGCGGTTCCGAACATCACCTGACCTGAGAAAGGGAAGTAGGGTGGTACCCCCACCTGCACCTTGCCTAACCATTGCTGAAAGAGAATGCTAAAACAATGAATTGCATTTTCCAGAATCCTCTGATTGCATTAACAATCTGTAATACTACAGCAAATATATAATCATGTACTACTGAAAATCTATCATAATTCATTGACAATCTGCATACAAGTTGTGCAAAAGAAGCACACAAACTTTTTCTAAAGACATGCACTGAAAACTTAACAAACATACCAAATATTTAATTTTCTAATCATATAAATTAGGAGGGCCCTGGGTGGCTGAGTGGTCTAAAGTGCTCACCCTTACTGATCACTGCCATCGCAAATCTGTCTGCATGGTTTCAGTTTTTGGACTCAGCCCATGTGGGTATGTGAGAAAGCTTGTCAGTAGCTTCCTGTGGGCCGATCATTGTTACCAGTGTTTTCCCAGGTTCTTCCTCCACCCGTTAAACTGGCCACCATGTAAGCACTGAAACAAGGCATTAAACCCAAACAACAACAACATCATTATGATGATTTTTCCTTTAATTTCCAATTATGAAGTACTGATGTCCGTTTTTTCAAGGATGGGTCTTTATGTACTGGCATGGATGGTCTTCATGCATAGGCCTGTTCAAATGTCAATCACTCTGATGCCTCCCAAACCATCTACTGTGGAGATGCACAACAAGTACTTTCGAGTTTTGGCTGTGAGTTTATAAGCTTTAACCATCTTGGCACTGCAAAGTGAAGCAAGCATGAAGGAGATGAACTGTCCCCCTGAGATGAGCAGAGAAATGAAAAATCATTTGAGTTTCACTGTATTTAAATATCAGATTTAGTCTGGTTTGGCTCATGAGCTTTTAGCTATCTCACTAATAGACAGACAGTATAAAACCAAAAAATGTACATGATCTATGGGGGGGGGGGGAGACATAAATATTGGGCACAACATAGGTGGTCATAAAAAGATGACATACCCTAGAAAATCAAAGTCAATCTTGGAATATTTGGCCTGGATAATTGCCCATGTGGCCCAGAAGAAATGGGCTGCCTGCAAAATAGGAGAAAAAATAACAAATTAATAAACTCTTGTGCCTTAAAATTGTTTTTATTATTATCATTTTAAATTAATAATAAACAGGAACATATTATTAAGACTTTATTTCCTCCTTCTCTCTATCTCTCTTTTTAAAACTTATCTCCACACGATTCTAAAAAGACATTCTTTCCTGTTTATCTCCTCTTTCACTAATAACTTCACTTTCCTCTCTTTTATCTTCTTTCCTGAGCTGTGATCTAATATGAACCATTTATTTCTTTAACTGTCATACATACCATGGACATTGTTCCCTTTTCCAAAGACTCTCTTTCATTCACCATGGTCCCTCTTTCCTTCTTCGAGACAATAGGCTCACATCACAAAATATGAAAATTTATTCATATTCCACCAAAATGCCACAAAAACTGTAACGATCATAAGGGGATGTAATGCCATTTTCACCAGATTAAGTTGATTCCAGCTATAGGTTCAATGCCAAATTGAAACCTCTACAATTAATATATGTTTGTAGTCCAAAACAAACTTTACCTTGTTACACCAATTTATTCAAAATAAATTCAGTATATAAATAAACAATACAATACACTTGATGCAGACTTGTTCTTCTTCTTTCGTGTATTTTGAGGCTCAAAGATCAAGTTGCAAATATCACACAGTACCAATATCAACAAGCAAGCGCTCCATTGCATTATTTGAAATAACAAATATTCAACAGTTTGTATATTTTAATAATTCTGAGTGACTAACACTCAAATTCAGTGACAAATTGGTTTCAATAATAAATATTTATCACTGAATCAAAACAATTACTTCATTTTTCTGAATGAATCCAGGGAAATAACTTTAATCACTCAATTATAAGGACTAGTCATTTTTAAGTCTCTCAACAAGAAAAGATTAAATCACATAGACTGCAATCATGCAATCAATGATGAAGTCAATGAGAAAAAAATTCTCTCAAAGAATGCGTTTGTATACCTCTTTTCCTAGGCTGTCTTCTCAAAATAAACTTTGATTTCCAAGCAGATATTGTAGGATTCACCTATGAATCTTTGAATAAATCCCCAATCTCTGACACCCAGAACAGAAAGAAACATTCTGATTATAAACCACATCACAAATCAGCATATACAAATCAGCCAGGGTGACAGCAAAGTAGTACTGCTGTGTGCCAGGCATGGGGCCTCATGGGGAAGAAATAAACAATTTTCTTTCCCTAAACCATAAATATTATCCAATCATAAAAATGAAGGAAAAAATAAAACTACATTTATTTATTATCATTGCATATTTTCTTACCATGGCTAAATCTTCTAGTTTTAGAATAAAATAAATTTCATTTAAAATAGTTTCCTGTATCAGCATCTTATCTCTCTCTCGGTATGCTGGTAGCAACTGGAAATGGAAAAGGTACCAAAATGAGGTTTCCATGTCCAATCGTGTCATCAAAATCGAATATACAAGTTGATCTCATAAAATCAAAACGACTAATTTTAAAGATTCAGTGTATTCAACAGGTAAATATGAGAATATGTATGTTTGGGTAAAGTGTCATTCAAATCTTTCACAAGTTTCCAAAGTTTTTTGCCAGGCAAGAAAATGACAATGGATGGATGGATTCACAGTGAGACAATGCCTTAATATAGGCATTAGAAACCTTTCAGAAGTACTGTGTCAGGTCCACTCAGTGGCAGAGTGCTGCAAACAAAGGCATATTTATCCCTTTGATTGTCATTTATACTATATACAATACAAAACTAAAACTCATACATTGTGCCTTTCCAAAGAGTCTGGCACGCCACCATTTGTAAACAAGACATAGATTGCCAATAACTGCCTTAACATAATACATCCAGTTTAAGAAGGATGTGTAAAAAGAGCTGGAAAGAGATTATTGCATAAAGATTATCAATTTTTTTAATTCAAATTAATGAACATTTTTCATTTACTTTCCACCGATAAAGAATACATTTACTGTGACTTACCAGCGCAAATTTGTTGACCTTGATATACATTTCTTCTACATCTCTGTCTGTGACCCCTGACCCTGGACGACCATTAATCTCTTCCCAGCATACCAAGTAATGTCGTATCCAATCTAGTTGATACTCCTTTCCAGGATACCTAGAAAAATCAACTTCATCCACATCTGTAAGCAAAAAAGCCACACACAAATAAAATATGCCACAATCTAATGTCACTGACTGTCGCCATTTCCAGGGCCTTCACCTTTGACCTTTTCACCCATGACTCACTAGGCATCTTCAAAATCCCATACTGAAGGCAATTGTAAATTCTGATAAAATATGTATATACAGTAGTTATAGTCTGGAAAGGTAGAGTAGACTGTTTAAGTTCCTGAAAATTAACATGACACTACAGATTTATGAAATTCAATATAAAAATTTTCAAGGAGATATAAAAGGTTGTTACAAAAAAAGAAAACTTTAAAACAGAAAACTTTGATACATTTATTTATTAACTTTATCAGAAAATATATCATTTTCATCTCTGGATTTGCTGCTGCATTAGTATTAGCATCATTCGTCTATGATTCACTTGCTTCATTTCAAACTAATTATTTATTATAAAAAAAAAAAAATCTTTAAGAAGACTATATGACACGATTTCACCCACAGCAGTATTTTATTCCACTCCACTAATTTATTATTTGACAAAAAGCTGCTGTACGACCTCAGAAATATGTAACACAATTAATGGTCACTTCCAGTAATGTTGGAAGGTGAAGTGTAATTTGATCAGGTCTTCAAATAAGTTCTGAAGCATGATCATACAAGTTATTTGTTACTGCTTTTATTTTTCTTTCTTAATTCAGGCCTAAGCATCACAAATGTTGTTCCAAAGTTATCATATGTTAACAATGTGACACAAACAATGCAGTGTGAGGAACTGATGTAATACTGTGACACAAACAATGCAATGTGAAGAACTGATGTAACACAGTGACACAAACAATGCAGTGTGAGGGACTGATGTAACACTGTGACAAACTATGCAGTGTGAGGGACTGATGTAACATTGTGACAAACTACAGTGTGAAGGACTGATGTAACACTGTGACACAAACAATGCAGTGTGAAGGACTGATGTAAAACTGACACAAACAATGCAGTGTGAGGGACTGATGTAACATTGTGACAAACTATGCAGTGTGAGAGACTGATGTTACACTGTGACAAAAATAATGCAGTCAGGGACTGATTTAATACTGTGACACAAATAATGCAGTGTGAGTGACTGGTGTAATGTATCTAGTACATACCCTGGGGCATTCATTCTTTTTAGAGGGCTTTTGATAAATCCAGGAGATAAGATTTCACACTTCTTTTGTCTCACGTTTTGAGTCTCTATAGCATTCAAACAAATGTGAAGAAGAAAAAAAAAAAAACAACCAAACACAAACCTTTGGTAAGGCATTGTCATTGAGACATCTCTTTAATGTCCAACAAAGAAACAATGTAGTCACCTTTAAATTAAGCTTAATCAACAGACCCAGTGACAAAAGAATTTTACTTCATTAAGGTGTTTCTTTAGCAATATAACAGATATCAAAGACAAGCTGATACAATGATATTTGAAAACTCCCATTACCAATGTCCAGTGGGTTAGACTAAGTGCCAGTCAAAACCTTTCAATCTATTGGACTTGTCCCACAAATACAAATATTTAGAGATCTCTGAAAAATATGCATGTGTAATTAAAAATTCACTTCATTTGCTGGTCATGACCGAATGCCAACTAGCCACATCAGACACCAAACGTATTTTCTCAATTGTTTAAGTACTAAACAATCATGATCACATATTAAAAAATTTTTTTTTTGAAAAATACTTTATCTATGGAGGGTTACTCATTTAGTCAATAACTGATCTCCCCTGAGGCATTTTAAAAAACAAAAAGCATAACAATCTATACCACATGGAAGGTAATTGTAATTACTATCTATTTTTAAATGTCTTAGTTTTATAAATATCAGATTTTATTTTTCTATTGTAATCATTAAATAACAAATACATACTCATGACATCTCTTCTTAAATACTGAAATATTTTATGCAGATTTTACATGCAGTGCAAGCTTGTTCAACAAAACTGTACCAGAATACTGGATGCTTCTCTTAAATTGCTGTTCTTGGTTTTGGTGGATGAAGGTTTCCATGTGATGTTGATCTCGACTGGTAATGTGTTGAATAAATCCTGAATAAATCCTGGTCCTGCTAAATGTAGGTATTTATATACAAGAACAACATGGTGAAAATCAGTTCTTTCATATATTGAAAAATATTTTAGTTGCTTTATACAACGCTTTTGATGAATCTAAAATGATGTGAGTTGCCCTTTTCTGAAGTATATAAATCCTGTTAAACCTGAAATTTGGCAGTTTCTCCATACATTTAACAATAACCCATTCCTGGATGAATATATGAATTGTAGCATTGACTGAGTTCCTGCAGGTAAATATACACCTAGATTCTGATGAGAAGGCCGTCCTCAGATTACAGTGCTTTATCAAGCTTGTCAATATGGTCATCCCACTGTAAATTATTGTCTTTAGACACACCTGCAAACTTTTATTTCCCTGTTTGACATTTTCTAACTGATGATTATTTATTGTAAGAGATAAGTCTGGGTTTCCTAACATTTTTGTGAATCCATTAAATCATACAGTTTGTTTGACCATTTAATTACAATCTTATTTTGTTGTGCCCAATTTTTACTCTAATATGGTCAAAGTCTAATCTTGTTTAGATAACTTCAGTATCAGAACTAGATGTACATAAGGCTGCATCATTGGTATTTATGGATTCATTATTTAATGTAAGATCATCTTCATAAAAATGGAGGAGAGAACATGAGGGCATGAATAGTGCAAGTTTGTGAGCTAATATTGCCAATGGCTTCTTGCCAAGACTTTTCGTTTAGTAGGTATGATCTAAACCAGTTCAAAAAAGAATTATGAGACCTGTAACAGTTCAACTTTTGCAGCAGAATTTTATTATCAATTGGATCAAAGTAATTTTGCAAAGTCAAGGATAACAATCACAGTAGTCAAAGATCTGTTAATTTGGCAAGTTCTGTATAACATGAGTAATATTTTCTAAATTCAGATTCTGCCTTGCGAAATAGAAAGTAAATTTCAAAAGACGAATAAACCCACTCAGCTACTTGTTTTTAAAATAATTTGATCACATAAGTAGAATGGATAATGGTCTGTAGGTCCTAGTCTGGTTCTGGATACAGTTACTGGAGAGGCTTGCAAAGAAATTACTGAACATTTCAACATCGTCTTGTACAGATGTTGCTATGTAATCATTTTGCTTACACCTGGGATCAGGTCTTTCTAATGCTGCCACAATGTCCTGATAATCTCACTTTCATCAATAGCATGGTTACAGAAACAATTTTTTTACCTTATCAATCAGGTACTTAGCTTTATTCCTCCATTTTCTCTAGTCTTTCATGTCTTTCTTCTAGTGGAATTTTCCCTTAGGTGCCTAGGCTCACTGATCACAGGGGTCATCAGCTAGTTTTAATTGGGATATTTAACAACACATATCATGTGTACATGGCAGTGTTGTATTTCAATGTGATGACCATTTTTAGACAATTCTGCAGCATATCTAGTATGCAGACTAGAGAGTGGTCACTCAGTGCATACAAAAGCATATTAATTTCACTCGTAATTTAAAATTTATTTGTACAGACATTATTGATAATAGTAGCATTTTATTTCTGTTACTACTGTTGACATGTGAATTATTTAGGTAACACAGGGGTCAAGATAAAAACTGGTGAAGTGGGCAAACTAAGTTACCTAAAAATATTAAACTTTGCCTTCTTCCATTAGGAAATCAAACACAACTCTGCTTTTTTCATTTTTTTAGAGGTCTATTGAGTGACCATAGTTTTTGATATGCTCCCTCACCTTAGTTAATTTCAGTGTTGTGTTGTAGCTCAAGGTAAAATAAAGGCATGCATCAAGCCATCAAATAGCTGGTAATGATATCATTTGCAACAACAACAAAAATCCAGCAAATCACAAACATGCATTTTGATAGCTGATTGACCATTAACCTTTTCCCAAGTATGTTAGCAACTATTACTGCCTGATTTTACAACAAAAAGTCTCTCACACTATATGATGTGTTTAACAATGTGCCAGTCTTTCACACTATATGATGTGTTTAACAATGTGCCAGCATGTCAGCACAGATCAGACCTCATTTTACAACAAAATGTGTTTAGCCAATGTCCTAATTCAAAAGAAAAGTAATATTAGCAGCAATTAACCTTCTTCTGACATGTGTTTAAAAAAAACTTTACCATCAGACTTGACCTGAAATGCTCCACATTTTAAGTGCAATTATTTTTTCTCCATGCAATAAGTCGTCTAATGATTTTTAAAACTGCAGAGTGGCATAAAATACTGTTGTTAGGTGAAAGAAAATAAAACACAATTGTCTGAAAGAAACTGCATAAATAATTTTTTTAAAACTAATGGCGATACAAAATCATTGTAGAAAAACATTAAAGAAACAAATTATTGCTATAAAATTTCCTGAATCACTAAAAATATTAAACAAAATAATTAGGGTTTTCCCAACTTTAATGTGTCTCAACATAATCATTTCTTCATATTACTATATGTACTTGCTTATAAGTTGAGTCCAACTGCAAACTGCACAGGCTCAGATCTGCTGTCACATAAAGAACTAGCAGATCTGGGTCTGTGCAGTTTGTTATGAGTGAACAGTAGAACCAACAACACAGACCTGCATCTGCAGGCACATTATGCTATGGCAGATCAGGATCTTTGTTGTTTGCAGTTTGAGTGGACTTGTATGCGAGTATATATGATAGTATACTGGGCAATGCATGTTAACCTTTCAAATGTGTACTTATGGTATTGGTTTAGACATTGAATATTTGAGGTTGTATTAAACGATCTGAGTAATTTTACTGGATAATGATGAATGTTTACCTGCATATTCACAGAAGTGGTTTGCAATATCATGGGGCTGATAGTTGAACATGGCATACTCATGATCTATGAATGTTATTTTGTCTGAAAATATAAATGCATTTATACATAGCTGTGACATTTTTCAAACAATACTTTGCATAGTCTGAACAACAACAAAACTGAATGGAAAAGAAAACTTTACTGGTTATAAAAATGTTGTACCTATCCCTAAAATATGGGCTGGGTTTGTTTTTCTCCATTTTTCACATTTCAAAATATAAAAATCTGCAAAAGATTTGCATCTGCATCTTCTTTTTGTTAAAATCCATTCTAACCTTTTGGGTTAACATGCTTTTAGTTCAAAGTGCAAACTGTGGTACAAAAATTTCAGTCATGATCTTTGACCTTCTGATAGTCAGAGATACCGCTAAGATGTAGAAAAAGACAAAGTTTGATTAAAAAACCATAAATACATAAAAATCATATTTGGAGGCCATTACGAATCATAACTAAAATGGGTTACTTTTGACTATGAACTATGGTCATTAAGTGCTGAGTATGAAATATTTTTGAGATGTGGCCACGTATCACCAATTATATGACACCCAAATATACAAAACCCTGACACCTAATTGTATGACACCCAAATATACAAACCTTGACTTCCAATTGTATGACACCCAACTCCCAATTGTATGACACTGAAATATACAAACCCTGACACCCAATTGTATGACACCCAAATATACAAACCTTGACACCCAATTGTATGACTCCCAAATATACAAACCTTGACACCTAATTGAATGATACCCAAATATACAATCCTTGACACCCAATTCTATGACACCCAAATAGACAAACCTTGACACCCAACTGAAGATGATGCTAGCATCCAAGGTGTAGAAAGGTGCATTTCCAATACAAAGTCATGGATGACATGTAACAAGCTACGGATGAATGATGATAAACTGAAGCCATAAGCATAAGACTTTCTCGTTACCATCCATAGCCTCAAACATTAAATATCAGCAACACCAGCATTACATTCATACAACCAAACCTATGTCACTCATAACAGTACTCTGAACTCAACCATGTGCACACCACTTCCAGATACTTATGCTCCTCTTTTGACACCTGCATTTTCATTATTTCCACTATCAAAATGAAGTCCTATAGACATCATTCTTTTTGTGTAACTGGGCTCAGCTACCTGGAACAAAACAGCCAGTTTAACTTGGGCATAAAGACACTGTGATCTCATTCAAGAGTACTCATGGAACTCACATATTTCAGCTGCAAGAACAGACTTAAGACTTAGCAATATTTCCTAAGTATAATTATTTTTAAAATATTTTTGTTTGTAATTCACGTTTTTTGTTTATGTACTTTTGTCCATATACATAATATTCTTATTTGGTAACAATTCACATAAAGCACTTAGAGTATTTAAAGATTAAGTGCTGTACTAAGTCATCATTAGTATTAGTAGTAGTAACAGTACTGGACTAAATGAATTAAAACAACCAACAGTACTGATATAAGCCCTGACAATTAATACTTAGCACACAAAAAAAATCATCTTGGCAAGAGTGCTCAAAGTAATGTAATAATAATAAGGAATACTATTCAATACTAACCTTTTAGAATGAATTGGTATTCAAACACTAAACTCACACATGAAAGTAACAAATGGTGTGTGACCTCCTTCCAGAGAATAAAGATAGCAGAGGTCCAGTTAACACATTAACCCCTGGTGAAGAGTTTATGTGGCAGGAAGTAGTAGCCTACTGCTGAGCTCTGTAGCATCAAGGTCATGTAAGATACACTAAAGTGGGTGGTATTATAGAAAGCTAGACAGATCTAGCTCTACAATTATACCAAATAATCTGCAATATCTAGTTGCACTACAAAATACAGAGGGAAAAAGCTCATTTTGTGGACCCGATTTTTTTCCACTCAAAATCTGCTTGTGGTTGGAATCCGATTTTGTGTCAGGATTTTAGACTTTTTGGTCTCAGATCTAAGGCAAACTGGTATGAATTGTAAACAGACAGATGAACCTTTGCATAATGTAGTATATGATGGGCATTTGGAATAAAGACTGGTCTTGATATGAAAATAATGGGTCTGTTAAGCACACAAAAACCCACAAAAAATTCAAACTTTTACCCTTATGTTCAAGCGCAAGCCAAATAGCCAATGAAAAATGGTGTTTCAAACACAACTAGGCATTATGTTATTGGAAGATCACCTGGAAGTTGATGTATTAGGATGTATTCAGAAATAGCTTTCAAAATGTGTTCCATACTCAAATTTCTGGCAAAAACGACAAAAACCTCCAAGGGTTAACGTGTTAAATTGGAAAATTAAGTCTGATGATTTGTACTGTTCTAAAACAAACACAAAAGAATCAAGCAGAGGCTTCGAATGAATTGGGCAAGGATAGGGATATCTAAGTAAGAAAAATAATAAACTTTCAATGGCAATAAACGTTCATGAAAACCCTTTGTGTATCTTGGGTGGGGTTGGATGAGGTACCTAAATGCAAAGTTATGAAGAAAAAAGAAGGATTAAGAAATGCCAATAACAAGAGAGAGAGAGAGAGAGAGAAAGAGAGAGACAGAGAGAAGGGGGGAGGGACAAATTCCAAACAAAAACAATACTTGATTTAAGGGTAATAAGACACTGTAAAAACAATGCTCAGTTTGTGATGTATGCTCAAAGTAAAGGTAATTTTCTACTAAGAGTTGATCAAATTCATCTTTAACATGGTCAAATGAAAAAATGAAGACTAACACATTAAGACTAACAGTTATGTGTTGGACTTCACAACTATCTTGAGTCATCCTATGGGAGGATGTTTTCTCATATGTTTGAGGGAAGTTTCCATCTGGAAATGAGTGAGCTACACAACAGTAATAGGCTACGTATCATTCATATTAAATATGAATGGATGCCTCACAGTGCATAATGGATGATATACGAAGGACTCTACCAAATGCTCACTTATCTTGCTGGGTAGTCTTTCAAATGAACCTCCCTTTTCTTAATTCATATCTTTCATCACTAGGCTTTGAATCAACAGAGAGCTGCCCCAACCCAAGTTCAGCTTCATTTGTGGGGCTAGGGGGGTGGCAATACTGCAGTGTTATAAAAGTAGATATAACTTCTAAAAGTTGAAGACTTCTAAGCCAGCTGTTACTGTGAACACTACATCCATTCTTTTCATCTTCATTCAAAACATCTAAGTATATATTTCTACCATAAATCCCATTCCTGAGCCTTTATTCAAATAATTACGGCATGAAAATTAACTTGTAGCTAATAAAAATAGAAAAGTAAGACTACACAATGAAAAATCAATATCTGATAAAATTACAGATCCCAGCTAACATGTCTGAATGAGTTAGGGAACATATGTGTAGCTCCATGAATACAGCACACCTGAATGACTCCATATCATCTCTGAAGCTGATAATCAATGTATTGATTTGTACTTAAACAACTGAGGTTAAGTCAGTCTGTGCTTAAACAACTGTGGTCAAAGCTAATTTCATGCAAAGAAACATATCCGAGACAAACTTTGATATATATTTTTTATACTATACACACAAAGTACGTTAAGAAATCAACCAAAATTAAAAGGACATGGTTCGAAATACTTTCAAACAAAATTATAAAAGACTTTCAAAACAAAATTATTGATAATTAAATGTAATCAGTGAACTTACTTGTGAGGGATACTGTTTATTCACTGCTAATTCTACACTGAATTTATTTGTCCAGGTCTACCAAAAATGTTCAGACCCATTTAACCTTTATTTCATACAAACTGTTGTGTTCATTTTTAGGTTTTCTGAGACCATGGAAACATGCAATTCTGAAATTTCTGAAATCTGGTTATGGGGGCTAAAAATTACACCACATTCAATATTGAAACTTGGTACTGGTTCAGCTGACATAGACATGATGTCCAAAACAGAAGCATACCAATCTAAATGGAGGCTTGTATCCCAAACAAAGGCATATCATGCAAGTTTTGTATTCCAAACAGAAGCATACCCATCTCAATGAATGTACTGTATCCTATATGTAAGCATACCCATCTCAATGAATGTACTGTATCCTAAATGTAAGCATACCCATCTCAATGAATGTACTGTATCATATATGTAAGCATACCCATCTCAATGAATGTACTGTATCCTAAATGTAAGCATACCCATCTCAATGAATGTACAGTATCCTATATGTAAGCATACCCATCTCAATGAATGTACTGTATCCTATATGTAAGCATACCCATCTCAATGAATGTGCTGTATCCTAAATGTAAGCATACCCATCTCAATGAATGTACTGTATCCTAAATGTAAGCATACCCATCTCAATGAATGTACTGTATCCTATATGTAAGCATACCCATCTCAATGAATGTACTGTATCCTATATGTAAGCATACCCATCTCAATGAATGTACTGTATCCTAAATGTAAGCATACCCATCTCAATGAATGTACTGTATCCTACCCATCTCAATGAATGTACTGTATCCTAAATGTAAGCATACCCATCTCAATGAATGTACTGTATCCTACCCATCTCAATGAATGTACTGTATCCTAAATGTAAGCATACCCATCTCAATGAATGTACTGTATCCTAAATGTAAGCATACCCATCTCATTGAATGTACTGTATCCTAAATGTAAGCATACCCATCTCATTGAATGTACTGTATCCTAAATGTAAGCATACCCATCTCAACGAATGTACAGTATCCTATATGTAAGCATACCCATCTCATTGAATGTACTGTATCCTAAATGTAAGCATACCCATCTCATTGAATGTACTGTATCCTAAATGTAAGCATACCCATCTCAATGAATGTACAGTATCCTATATGTAAGCATACCCATCTCAATGAATGTACTGTATCCTAAATGTAAGCATACCCATCTCAATGAATGTACTGTATCCTAAATGTAAGCATACCCATCTCAATGAATGTACAGTATCCTATATGTAAGCATACCCATCTCATTGAATGTACTGTATCCTAAATGTAAGCATACCCATCTCAATGAATGTACAGTATCCTATATGTAAGCATACCCATCTCATTGAATGTACTGTATCCTAAATGTAAGCATACCCATCTCAATGAATGTACAGTATCCTATATGTAAGCATACCCATCTCAATGAATGTACAGTATCCTATATGTAAGCATACCCATCTCAATGAATGTACTGTATCCTAAATGTAAGCATACCCATCTCAATGAATGTACAGTATCCTATATGTAAGCATACCCATCTCAATGAATGTACTGTATCCTAAATGTAAGCATACCCATCTCAATGAATGTACTGTATCCTAAATGTAAGCATACCCATCTCAATGAATGTACTGTATCCTAAACAGAAGGATACCCATCTCAATAGAGGATATAATCCAAAAATGATAAATGAATCCATCCAATAATTTATATTATTACACTGAGAACTGAATACTTCCAAGATGAGAGTCAGTCACCCATTTTTAATGTTAGCATCTAAAACAGTTACAAAGCTATACTTGCACATCCAAAATGAGAAAAATTATTATCTTCATTAAGTGACTGTCTAATGAAAATTGTTTTTTCTTTTATTATCATTCAATTCCAGGAGTTCTTTTAAATTATCAGTTATCATTCCTTTAAATTTTGAAATCCATCACTCACTATTCTCGAGACACTTGGTGCCAGGGTTTGACAAATCCTTTTTTCCTGAATGTTAACAAGATTTTCAAGATGACCCTTGTGGTGGCCATACTGATCATAAGATCAGCATCATTTTCATTCAAGACCAACTAGATATCATAACTAGTCTATCAGTGAAAATCCCATATCAATTTGACCATGCATTCAAGTAAAGTAGCCATAACAAGTTTTCTGAGATAGCTGCCATGGAGGTCATACTGGATGTCAGATTAGCATCATTTTCACAATAGACATCATAACTACCCATCATGGATGAGTATCAATAAAATTTTCAATCAGAGGTATGGACACCAATATTTTTGCAAAGGGGAAAAGATGCATATATTTTCATAGAAATATGACACATCCCCAAAAACTGTTGCGCAAAATATCATCCCCATCATCGACTTATAATTATAACCTCCCTTTAACTTTACATGAAAAATACATATACACTACAATTATTGAGAGTACAAATTACATACCCTCCTTTTCTCCTCTTGAAATCTGCATTACATGTAAGAACAGTTGTGTAAATTTTATATTCCATACCTTTTGGAAATCTGCATTACATGTAAGAACTGTTGTGTAAATTTCATATTCCATACCTTTTTCTTTGCTGTAAATTATATTCTTGAGAAGAAGGTCATTATGGGAAAAAACAATCTCACAGTTTAAGGCCTCCAACTGACTTTTCAGCACACAGAAGTCTTCAAGAATTTTATCCTTGCTTGGAAGTAACTCAGCAAACCTAAAAGAGAGTGATATATGTTATGTAGGGGAAACAATTCATCGGTACAAATCGCTGACTGATTCGGCCCATATATCTGGCTGATTCTCCAAACTTCCAAGCTGATTTGGACCATGTGAAATGTTATTCAGTTTAGTTCAGGATTTAAATGCCATAAAGTTGTCTCAGGATGACATTAGTTATTAGGTTGGAGCCCTTTCATGTATAAAACTGCAGATGTCACACCATGCTTACACCTGCTCTATTTTTCCAATTAAAATGCATTTAATGATTTGAAGAGCAGAGCAAAAGGGATAGATACCACTTCTTTTTCGTTAAGTACAAAAGGGGAGTTGATCAAATGGAAAAGTTGGAAAGTTGTAAATTTTATAGATTTAATAAGTTATTAAGTTGAAGAAAAACAACAATAAATAAAGCCTTAACAACCAAGTGGCGACATCTCAGAATTACTATATATGATCCTTGGGGCGACTTCTCCGACCACCAATAGGGCGACTTCTCCTAACACCTGGGATGAGTTCTTCCAGGGTGAGTTCTCCATAATTCATTATCAACAATGCCAGTGTACACAGTGTCTCAAATGACATCACACCCGCTATTTTTACAGGGGGAGGGAAGCGCATTGTTCTATACAAAGCGGATCGGGAGAGATGATCGGTTTTTCATAAATTTCTTCATAACAAGTAAGAATAAAAGGTACAAATTTTCAGAAAATGAACCTTATACATATAGCAAATTATATATGAAGTTTGCGTGAATTTCAATTTTGCATGTTTGTCCCCTTTAAACTGTACATGGGAACAATTATGCAAATTCTCTTTCTTATGCAGAGATATTTAGCCAGTCAATGAAGGTGCTAATGGAATAAATATAATTAGCATAAATGAGCTATGAGGCAGATTTCAAACTGCTCAAGTTTATTACTTTGAGTTAGTTGAAAAAAATGTAGAATAGGTCTGGGTGAAATCAATAGTTTTCCATTACTAACAAATAAAACTAAATATGGCTGCAGCAGTCTTTTGCATCTGCAGGAAGTAAAGTGTAATAGATTTTGTTGGTACTCAACCTTATTCCCATGTCCAAATTTGTTCCAGATGAGATTTTCTTTGCACAAGGAAACTGTATTATTTCTTCTGTTTTTAAGATAACATTGTAATATCTTCCATGTGTAACTGGGACACAAAAATGATAATAAGATGTTTTCAAATCATTTATGATGTAAAAAAACAAAGGTAGTTAAATGCAGCCACCATTAAATGTCCTAAAATGTTGGATAAAACTCACTACAACCAACAGGTAGTCTGTTTGAAAGTACTGTTGTTATCTTCTCATCAGTGAGAATTTCATATGATCACTATATGTGTATCTGAAATTTGCATAATGGAAATAGGACCAGAATGTGAATATACATGAAAAGGCACCACCTACTTTCCAAAGATGGAAAGACCATCAAGTTCATATGTGTATCGATATGTATCATATCGCAGGCTGCATATCATGAATCATATCGATATATGACATAGGTGTATCATTTCACCCCATAAGTTATGTATATTTAATTGTTTGTTTGTTAGTTTTAAACAAAATTTTATTTCATTACACGCTATTGTAATGTAACATTGTATATTGAATTTGACCTTGTCTAGTTCATTTCTGATTGACCCAAGTTGATTATTTTTTTTATTATTCAATGCAAAAACTAATACATAGCTTCATTATTCTCAATGTTTATGAGCTTAATATCAGAATTATTATTACTAGAAGTAAAAATGTTTATTTGGGTCAGGGTTTTGGACTTTCTTAAGTGAATTTTACAGGTTATGTTTTGATTTTATAAACATCAGGATCATTCTAGAAGGTTAGTTTCCATGAGGTAATTATTTCTTTTAGGAAATGCTAATTGTGACCTGAGGTCAAGTAGAGAACTATATAATCTTGTAATTGTGATGACTTGGTCATAAATGCTTTAACATCTGTCACTTTCAAGTTGTATTATGTTGTGACCAGTTGGACTGAAATTTATTTTCTTCAAATTACTGAATTCAAGTGATTTATATCTCTGGAAATACAAAAGTGCTCTGATAAAATTCTTGGATAAAGACATGCACTGGAATTTATACTGAATTCAAACCTGGAATTATATTACTGGGAGTCAACAAAATACTGTTGACACATCATCAAATAGCTACCACAGATATGTCATCAACTTCAGTTTTAGGATTTTTTCTGGACTTTTACTGAATTTTATTCTGGACTTTAAATTACTAGGACTTGTGTCTGTAATTCTTGATTATTCTGAGATTTAATTTGCAATAATGTAAGTAGTTTTTTTCTAATTTTTACTTTGTATTCTATGGAAATAAATATATTTGTTAAATTTTATACAGTTTGTTGTCTTTCACTCTTTTCTGTTACTTATTTTATGATCACAGACTCGTAACATATACAGTCAAGATTACTTAGAGAAGGATTACTTCTTGATTATCCAAAGTTGTCATGAGTCAGCCTTCTTTGTTGTTGTTGTAGGGTTTAACACCATTTTTCAGCATACGATAGGCTATACATGGTGGCCAGTATTAATGGTGGAGGAAGAACCCAGGAAAACCCGGTAAGAACCACCAACCCATGAGAAGCTACTGGCAGGCTTTCTCACATACCCACATTAGCCGAATCTGAGACTCGAACCCACACAGACAGAGGTGAGATGGCAGTGATCCGTAACGGAGAAAGCATCAGATCACTTGACCACTTGGAGCCCCCAGCCTTCTTTGCAAAGACGGTTTAGAAAAAGTCCAGCAATTTGCATGTCTGTGATGCAAGAGAAGTCTCCAATGCAACTTCAGAATGAATGAGACTTCAGAATGAGGCTGATAAGGTAAATGATGGCCAGAGGTCAAAGAAACAACAATTGTGGTCACACTGGGCTTAGAAATTCCCTTGGCTAAAAAGGAAAAGAATGATATCAGAGATGTATATGCTGTTTCTTCCTTGTGTGTAGAGTGCAGAAAGATTAACTCTTTCATTAACAGAAGTACTAAATTCTCAGTTTTCTGCATTTACCTGACTTGAAGCAAAACTGAGATGTGTACATGCTGTGCTCAGAAGAAAAAGGCAACATTACCAATTCTGCTTGAATCCAAAAGATGAGAAGGAGGCAGAAAAGGTCCAAAGTAGCACAGATCAGGACTGTTTAGGACCATTTCAAGGAAGCACAGATTAGGACTGTTTATTTCCTGGACAAGAATGACAGCACTGAACCAAAAGATTTTGGACTGGTAAATAACAAATGCAACGAGGCTAAGTAATTCAAAATTTAATGTATGTTGCCTTCCAGACATGAAACAGATCATTTCAGTTGCAGCCTTTGAAGATTATCAAAGACAGCAAACTACACAAGACCTACAGTCTAAAGAGAATTGACTTGCCCATGCAAATATGGCAAAAGTCATAGTAATGAAACTCCCCTTTGGTCTGAATGGTTAACAAGATAGCAGTGTTAGAAACCCCATGATGACGATAAGTCAGAAATTATAAATTGATGAACGAAAAGACTAACATGTGTGCATTTTGTATATCCCTAATGCTTGTAGTTTTTGTTTTTCTTAAAATCAGTAGGGGGTTACAAACTGTTGGGGGTGGGGGTGGTAGATGAATACTTTGATATGATCAATGGATTCAGGGACACCGATTTTTTTTAAAAAAAGAACTAGACAATGCCTTTAGTTGTACTGAGGAATATGTGAATTAAACCAAATATTCAAACAACCTTGTACTGATCTGGAACATTCATGCATTTCACACTTTGAGAATACAATGTACAAGTCATCTTATGGTGTGTTACTGACTAATCAATAATGAGAATTTCATTTAATCACTTATTGTTTTACACGAGTCAAATGATAAGGCAGAATGTGTACAATATATTAGTTATTCTGTTTATTGTAAACAATGTAAATATTGACCTATGTGCTTTTAACATACCACATATGTTTGAGTGTATGTCTAGTCCTACTGTAAACTGTGTAGACCCATATCTGCCATTGCATAATAAGCCAGAAATTCTGGGTCAATTTTTGTTCACAGACTCAACTTATATGTGGGTATATATGGCATTGATACAACTGAATTGTGTGTATTTAAGAGAAATACCAGTGCAGCATTAGGAAGCTCATTGTTACAGAAATCAAAATGTAAACTTCCATGTCAATTTGCCTGCCCTAATACAGGTATCAAAATGTATATTGTCAAGTCAAACTGCCTGCCCTAAAAAGGCAATCAAAATGTATGCTTCCAAGTCAATTTGCCTGCCCTAAAAAGGCAATCAAAATGTATGCTTCCATGTCAATTTGCCTGCCCTAATACGGAAATCAAAATGTAAACTTCCGAATCAATTTGCCTGCCATCATAAATAAATATTTCTCCACCTACCAAAGACAAGATACAAAATGAATATTACAATAAAAAAAATGTGTGACAAATACTTCTGCATAAAAATCTAATACAGAATTCACTTTTGTAAATATGAGACAATATACTCAACTATAAGTCAAGTCCAACTGCAAACAACATAGACCCTAATCTGCCATCTTGCTTCTAACAAAATGCATAGATCCAGATCTGCCAGAGTGCATAATACACTGGCAATTCTGTGTCTCTGCCATTCGCAGTCAGACTGAATTTTGGATTGGAAACAGTATTAGTCATACCTTTTCTGTTTTTCTGGCGTGTCAAGCTGATCTGGATATATGTTTAGAAACTTTTGAAGCTTACTGAATAATTCTGGCTTTGGTTCCCTTCCTTCTGGTTTTACATAATGCATCCTACACATCTCTTCAGCTATCAATCTGTTTTTTAAAAAAAGAAAAGAAAAAGAATCTTTCAAGATTGTTAGTGCAAATATAATCTTAAGTTTTGATAGTCAATTATTAAGCTAAATTTAGAGCAGGAATTTATCAAAATTATGAAGCATCTGCCTCAGTGTTAGTTACCATACTTTTGAAGCCAAAGTTCTGCAAAGTTTGGAAAATAGTCATCATAGGTAGTGATGGTAACTTGCAATTATCTAAGGCACTTTCCAAGATATTTGTTTACAAGCCTTAGTACCTTACTTCTGTAAAAAATTCAATGATTTCAAAGTTTTAACAGCAGAGGCTTAACCCATAATAAATGACAGTCATTGTGGAATGTTCAGTTTGTTCAGAAGTGTTCTATTCCATCAACAGAGAATCTTGTATGTAATACTAAGTTTCTTTGTTACCCTATACTAATCAATCAGCAGTGATACAAATTTATAATCAGCTTTTATATATATATATATATATATATATATATATATATATATATATATATATATATATATATGTATGTACTCATTTTTAGGGGCCCCAAGTGGCCGAGTGGTCTAAAGTGCTCACCATTATGGATCACTGCCATCTCACCCCTGTCTGTGTGGGTTCAAGCCTCAGGTTCAGCCAATGTGGATAAGTGAGAAAGCTTGCAAGTAGCTTCTCATGGGTTGGTGGTTCTTTCTGGGGTTTTCCCGGTTTGTTCTTCCATCATTAATACTGATCGCCATGTATAGCCTATCTTGTGCTGAAAAATGGCGTTAAACCCTACAACAACAACAACACTTTTTTAATTTATTTCCATGGGTATCAATTTTCATGCCACACTTTAAGAAACTGACAACTCTTATGAGGAAACAGTAGGGACAACACCAGTATAATTAGGTCATCACTTCCACAATTTGTGGCAATCTTGAAATCCACAAAATTGGTGCCACAAGAAAGTCAATTCACCATACTCTTTTGACAAAATCTTGTATAACGCACAGAGGTCTCAGAAATGCTTAATCATGTGTATTTGGATACAAATTTTTTAAATCTGGAATGCAGAAAATCATGCATGAGTCCTCTTTACACATGTAATAAATGGGCAACAAATTCAAAGGCTTGCCAGTCCTGCTTCAACCACCTGCTGAGTGTGAAAATGTGTTGATCAACTGATCATTTTAGTTGTAATGATATTTACAATGACTGAATTCAGTGACTGAAAGGCCCCCAGATGTACATGTTGTTATTATACAGGCGGGTCAAAAGAACATGATGCAAAAGCGGGGCACCAAGTTCAAAGACTTTGACCAGCTGCTGAGTGGTGGGAAATTGTGCATGTACATTTGATCATTATAAGAGTACATTAAATGAGCAAATTTAGCTTTCATTATTGTGTTTGTTTCCTAGTGTACCAGAATAAGTGTGTGTGACCTCGAAATCAAGACAAATCAACACTTAAATAAAACGCTGTTTGCAAAATTTGGATAAGTATTTTGGGGTTACACTGCACACTGAAAAAGATTGTAATGAGATTCAGAAGACTGATGAAGTTGCAAAAACTGACAGTTCAGATGAAACAGTATCCGAGTTTAAGATAGTGTGTTATGCCTGGCTTAATGTTTAGAATATGGCCTTTGCTTGAATTGGCAAAGCTCAGTCCCACTCTAATGGACAAACAAGAGTTATATGTCAGTGGTGCAAAGAATTTGGAAAATTAAACTCAATTACAATCACTGGCTATTATCATCTGGACATTTAGCCATTTCAGGTATGCCTATGGGGACTGCAACTTTTGCTGGTAGGACTCCTATTTTTTACCAACATTATTAAAAGGAGTCCAGGACTCCTACTTTTAAAATCCTAGAGAAAACTGAGGCAATTTTACATATGGAATTGATATTTTGTGATGCATATTTGTTATCTGGAAATGAAAAATGATTCCATGAGAATGTATTATTCCATTTATCTACAAAGCACGATTTTCATTCTTATCTGTAATGCACCATATAAAATGATGAACTCACGTAGCATTTCCTTGCTTTAAAACAAAATTCACCAATTTTCTGCATATAACAAACATACCAATGTAGAATGTTTTGTTAAAACAAACATTTTGTTACTCATAAAACTGGTGTGGATCCAAAATTGTTCCTAGTGTAGATCCAAAATTGTTCACTTGGCAACTTCAACAAGTCAAAATTTGCTAAGAACAGTGATACCATTATATATTATACCATTATATGCAAACTTTACCTCTTTATTCTGTCATCTCTCACTGTGTCAGGTTCTAATGTCCGACCATGCACAAATCCATATGATATACCATTATTAAACTCTGCATATAATGGTGGACAGCAGCCTGCTTCACTCAAAACTAATATGTTTGTCTTCTCCAAGTCTCTGTCAATAATCAATTCAGTTCCTTCACCATAGATTCGTAACAATATAACATCTTCATCAAACTTTCCTTTCTCATAATACCCCATCAACAAGTTTGTAATGCCATCTGTGAAATTCTGGAAGCAAAGCAAATGAACATTGGGCAGAAAATTCAAGTATGTTGTGCAAATTTTAAGTATCTCCTACTGAGATGTTGTGTAAATACATAAAAACTTATCAACACTTCTACCTGCAAAACAAGCTTACATACGCCAAGTTCGAACTTGCATCTGACTACTTCCAAAATGCTTCATCACATAATCCCATATCTCATACATGTATTGTTATTCTTCAAACTTCAGGTCAAAACCTCACTGAATACAAAGAACTGATTGAGGAAAAAGACCAATAAAAATCCAAATATGGTTTGACCTTTGACATCAAAGAAAATATAGGCCATGAGACCTACATATCATGTTACAATAAGCAATTTTAGTATGGCAGAGTACTATGAATCCTAAAATGTATTACCATCATGATTATTTGACACTGAATTTGCCAGGTTGACAATATGTATCTGCAATAAATTTAGACAGGAGATATCCTAGTTTTGACATAACCCACAACTGACTTAAATCCATTTATGTTTTCAATTCATTACAATAATGAGTCACAGTGACACATTTACCATAATATGCTGTATCCTCAGAAAACTAGTACATTTCAATCACCTTTTGTTCATAAGCTACAAAGAGCAAAAGCCTACTAGAAATAATCGGTGGAAAAAATGGAATTTCCAAGAGATGTTTAACTCTTGACCTCACACTGATTCTACATTTTTAATGAGCAAACATCCATGGGAAAAGGCCGAACTGGCCACTGTACAAAGGTGATCAATGTATGCAGGTTCACCTTTCAGACTTTGATTGCTGAACAAATGCCATGTACTGAATACAAGATTAATTATTAACTACTTATAATTATCAACTGATTTAATTTAGTACACTATTCAACAAAATTATAAGGGGCCCTGAGTGGCCGGTGGTTTAAAGTGCTCACCGTTTCTGATCACTGCCATCTCACC
The DNA here is from genome assembly GCA_028554795.2 of Sinohyriopsis cumingii. Taxonomy (NCBI): domain Eukaryota; kingdom Metazoa; phylum Mollusca; class Bivalvia; order Unionida; family Unionidae; genus Sinohyriopsis; species Sinohyriopsis cumingii. The sequence goes on along the minus strand of CM068836.1, from coordinate 24,595,041 downwards.
TCTGTCTGCATGGGTTCGAGTCCAAAGCTCGGCTAGTATGGGTATGTGGGAAAGCCTGCCAGTAGCTTCTCGTGGGTCGGTGGTTCTTCCCTGAGTTTTCCAGGGTTCTTCCTCCACCAGTTATACTGGCCGCCATGTATAGCCTATATTGTGCTGAAAAATGGCATTAAACCCTAGAACAACAACAACAAAATCATAAAATACTTCTGTTCTTTCACAAAATTTTGTTCCATAAAATATTACTGTCAATCATGCTCACCTTAATCCATCCTACAAATTAAATGATGCTTAAAAGAAGAAAGTACAATTAAGTCTTTGTACTGTGTACCATGACTAATTTCACTACTAAATAGCAGCTTATGTTATGATTGTGAAACAGAGGACTAACTCTTGACAACCTGCATAATTAGGATTAGGAACGATGTTCTCATTTGAAAACAATATCTGGATTAACCAGGTCCTCAACTTACCAAAATCAAGAGATGGCATTTGTGAAAAGCCTGTGACTAATACAGAGTTTATAAGCTTAATATGGTTATTGCTTTTTAAGCCTAAAATGGGAGGATATCGTATCTATCCTCACAAACTGACTTTTTTTCACCAGATAATAAATAAAAAAATTCAAAAATACCTGTCACACTGTTATCAAAGGCAACTTTCATTTCTGCTGTGACTTTATTACACTTCTCACCATCCAGCTAATCAACTGATTTAACCCGTTGTCTCTAATAACAAAAACTGCCTCGCTTTCAAATTTGACATATCAACATTTGAACATGGAACTGGTGTATGATGAGTGTAAGTGAGATGAGAAATGTTTACGTAAAAATTCATATGTTATTCCTTTAAATGAAGCTGACTGTTGGGACAGGTTTCAATGAACACAAACCTTTCAGTTTTTACAATGTAAAACATACAATATTCTAATGCTGTGACTAGAATTATAAATGAAATATTAATGTTTTATATTACTACCATTTGAGGATACAGTAAGATTTCATGGCCCATACAGATATTCATCTCCCTTGGCCAGATGTTATATACAGTAGCAGGGGCGCACAACCTTTTTTGGCCATAGGCCAGATTGCATTTTCTAAGACCACTCGAGGGCCGCAAAAATTAATTTCTTTAATATAATTACTGTTCATGGGCCAGATTTGTTATATAGGTGGTAAAAGTGTAAAAGATAATTGGTTAATTGTTTACATAGAAAATTCTGAAAATATACACCTTGTGTTTTGCTTTAACCATAGTCCTACAATTTTTAGACATCAACCCATACATGCATGATAAAAGGAGGGTGTCAACATACATATCAGGATTGGTGTCCTTTACTGCAGAAATACTTTAACAGCAGCAGGCGCCCTAATTAAAGGCTCTGGTAATCAAGATCAACATCTCATAAAGGCAAACTAAATTCTTCTGGTACTTTTTCTGCATTCATATGTAAAAACACAACATTATTACATCCAAATGCACTCATGGTTGAAAGGTCAATGGTCCGTATTTGGTGTATATGACACTGGTGACCTTTCATGACATATTTGGTGGAAAAAAATGTAAACTGAAATTTTCAGAACACAGAAAAATAAAGAAGATGATCATATATACACACATATGCATGCATTTTAAAAAGTCCGGACTTTTTTTGTTAGAATAATGGTAAAATATGTGCAAATATTTGCATAAAACCCCAAATCATGTTGTGTTTTTTTTTAAAGTTCGTCCAAGAAGCAAGAACAGCAACTCTTCCTGGCGTGTGGCTATAATAAACAATTTAACCAACAACAACAGTATGACATACACTGGGTTCGAAAACATATTAAAACTTAATTTTATTAAAAGATGACATCTAAACCAGGAATCAGATTATAAAAAGGTAATGCCATTTTCTATACTAAATATGTTACAAAATTGTTTTTTAACTTTTGTAACATAAATTTTCAAAAACAGACTTAATGTATCTTATTTTGAGCAGAGTGATATTCACCTGTCACAGAAAGGTACCTAAAATTCAACCAGTGGGGTATCATATGGACTAAATTGACAGAAGATAGCAAGAAGTAATATCAACATCAAATCAATTTATGTTTAAAATACATAATCTTAAATATTTTTGAGAACTAATTAGGTGCTTATAACATTTGCTTCTACTTCATGCACTTTGTATACATTTGCTGAAAATAATAATGAGAATTATCTTTTTTTAAATAGCATTAAAGGAGGGAAAGCAATCTCAGAGTGGTCAGAAAAAAATTCTTCAAAGAATCATTCAAGTCACCCCTGAAAGACTTCAATATTAACCACAATGACCCTGAAGTCTTGGGAAGATCTCATACATGACTGCTTCACCTCTGACACTCTCACCCAGACTGGAGCTACTTACTTTAAATGAGAATTACCAATAGGAATGCAACAGTACAGGAAGCATAAATGTCAGAACTGCAGCAAGTCCTGTAATGTCAAGCAACACAAAGTGCATCTCCTCTGCAGTGTGCCACAGACACCACAGAGCATTAATTCGCCTGATCAACCACTCATGTCCTCACAGAAACCAAACTAGTTAGTGATGTCATCATCATCTTCCAAGGAATAGTAACAACAACATGCTAAGTTTTCATCTTTTTGTTCACTGATCACCAATTTGGTGACTACAATCCAATAATTGGCTTGTTTCTTATTAAACTTTATAAGGTGATAAACTTTATAACAGAAGCAGAACTGTAGAAATATTCAAAGCTTGTTAATTTTATGCATTTCTAGTCAATGATTTTATTTTAAAGATATCAAAAGCTACCAAAAATATCTTCTCATAACCAATTTTTAAAATGGCAATAGTGATTTATTAATTTGTGGAATCAGATCAATGTATAGATGTTCCAACATATAATTCCAACTTGTGTGTGACTGAAGAATATTGTATTTCATGCAAAAATGTAAGGGTGGTGCTTCATAAAAAAAATAAAAAGAACAACATTAGAAAACTGAAAAAAAGACTACTTATTCTTAAAGCTAAATCTGACTGCCCAAACAAAAGAAAAATAAATATGTACATTTCAGCATAAAATAACACGAGTTCAAGAAATCACAATAAATGACAAAAGACCAATATTAAATATTTTGCACAGTGCATGTGTTGCAATATTTTCTTTGAATTTATTTCAGAAAAGTTTCATATTTCTAATTCTGCACGCTCAAATTATGTCAAAAATTTTCCATGCCAATATATTTATTAATTCTGAGAAAATCATCAACTATTGCTACTTTAGCTAGCAAGGGCTAATATCATTTATAAAATTTACCTATAAATAGTATATGTACTATTATTTGACATACTACATGTTTATATAGGTGACATGTGTTTTGGATTTTAATAGAGCTTTAACAGTCTGAGTTATATTGCTATGATGTCTGCAGTCTGGCAGTTTATAGCAATCTCTAGCACTGGGGAATCATGCCACAGGCATGTAACATCATGTCCCACCCAGCCACGTTATCCTTACACCAGACTGACAAGTCCTAACATTATCCTCTCAATGCTGATTGCCAAGCGAGGCATCTGTTAGTATCATTTTTACAAGTCTTTTGGTACGACCCGGCCGGGGTTCGAACCCGCGACCTCCCGAAATCGAGGCGGACGCTCTAACCACTTAGGCGAACTGAGCAGTTCGTTTATAAAGGTAAATTGTATGCAACTGGATGAGCCCCATTGCATTAAAACTGCATTCCCAGCAATATCTGCAACATGCAACTGGAAAATAAAAACCTGCTTCTTAAACTGTCCATACACTGTATGCTCTTTGTTTGAAACACTTATCCAGGTACTATTTCTTTCCATTTTCTGTACTAAAATTAATTTACAACTTTGGTCTCCTATAACTGTCAACCTTAAATACCTTAACCATGCCACAGTGGCTCTTATCGTTGCTTACAATTAACATGTTCTATATACTAACTAGTTATTATATAGTACACGTATGACCGGTGAAGTGTAAGCAACGATACGTGCTCCTGTGACCCATGTAGGCATGCAGCTTCATTACCTTTGACTCTATCGACTCCGCCCTCCATCCAGGTCGTATGATCTTCAATATTTGATAAACTTCTGGCAACAGCGGATTTCCAACAATTTTTCTTGCATCAATATAGACATTTATTTTGGCTACCTGTGACATGCTTGTGGATGACACGTTGCTGTAGTTTGTAGACCTACTTCGACCGCACTGGTAAAACCCGAGTCATTAGAAATCCATTGGTGATCGAGTACCTTTAACCGGAATATCCTTGGCCTTTTCCGTCAAATCAAGAAAGACTAAAGCGGCTGGGTGATCGATTGAGTAGTGTTTTCATTAGCCTGGTTCCCACACTCTTTGTTTTCTGCCGCGCCTATTATTCTTCTTGAGACAGGGCACCAGTCTATGTTTTCATCAAAACATCCCTCGGTCATTTCCGTAAAGTCATCAAATAACCTCAGATTGTGAATCGCCTGTGGCAGAGTATGTCACTTATGTTCCGGCCGACAAAGTTTAAACTTCGTTGTCACTGTCTGTCATAGTCGCTAAATAAGCGAGTCTGCTTTCTAGCGATTTACTATTGGACATTATCCCTAGGCCAACCAACTCTGAGGTCACGTCAGCATGTTAAAAACAACAAATTAAAGTACAAGTCACACGGGTCATGTAAGCGCATTTACTGATATAAATTTTTAGCAAAATGTAATTTAATCGTAATATAGTTTAAACAAAGTTTATTAAATCGTGATGTTTGAGTGATTTAAACATTAATCGTCGTAACAAAATTTCCAAACGAAATTTATCGACCGCTATGGACTTTTACAATGGCAGTTCGGTATTACACCACAGGTGCTCGACGCGAGCTTCATGTTGATTACAAAAAAAGCCCCACCATAATCTGAAGCAAAAAATCATACAGAGTGACAAAATTACTCAGATTACCCGCATTACCCGTTCTGACATACGACCCTGTCTATCACACTATTTAGTATGATATACAGGGTCCTATATCGGAACGGGTCATGGGGGTAATACGAGTATTTTTATCTCAAGTATGATTTTTTCCGTTAGATTTTTTTGTGTGTGTGTTCTCAACATGAAGCTCGCATCGAGTACATGTGAATTCCACTGGGTGAAGAAAGTTGATATTGGATTTAACTATTACTAGTGCAGGGAGAATCAATGTACGATCGCGTGAACAAGAAGTCGCGCGCATCTTCATTCATCTCCTGTATCGACTATGAATGGGACAGACATACAATAAGATGTATTTGGGCCCCGCGCATCCTAGGGCCGGGACTCGTTGTACATATGACATTTCTTCAAAATGATAATTTAATAATCGCCTCCTATTTATTGGACTTGTGTACCTTTTTTTTTTTTTTCTTTCCTCGTTTTACTTCCTGCCGGTGTTTTACCAGTCTTTGCTTATAAATGACGATATTGTCGCGTCTTTGTCTATATTTGCAGTACAAGTTCTGGCTATTGGACAATTCGGCCCAACTCGAAAGACAATTCGGCCCAATTTTATAATACAACTGACAATAGTTTTAGCAAGTATTTATTTTTAACATATAACGTATGTATCGTAGTGTAAAACACGGATATATTTTAAAGTTCAAACAACTTTAATGTACACTTTTGTGTGCAATTAAAATGGCCTGAACTTATATACACTCTCACATATAGAAAACAACATTTTTAGCCGATAAAAGTGAGGAGTCCCCTCACGTGTACTGTTTAGGTAACGTATGTATTTCACTAACGTGAAGGAAATGAATTGTTAATTAATTCCGTTACAATCTGAAGCCTAAAATCAAATATATTAGTTAAATATCTCATGTACGGTGTCGCTACTCTTAGAAAAATATAAATGTATTCTGTAGAATATTATCTGTTAAGTATTATTATTTGATAAATCAATATAGATAATTGACCAGACGACTTAAATTGAGAATGTCGTTGTGCAGATGCATATATTTTTTAGAATAAAAAATACATGTATTTAAGTATTTTAATTAGAAAGCGCAATATATGTTAGTCTGTGTTTTCTCTCTCTCTCTCTCTCACACACACACACACACACACACACATATCTGACGTAGTATCTACTTGCTGTTTGAAGAAAAATATCTTTATACAACTATGGCAATGTTGGGCCGAATTGTCTTTCGAGTTGGGCCGAATTGTCTTTTAAGTTGGGCTGAATTGTCTTATTTTCGGTCCAAGTTGGGTCGAATTGTCTTGGGCCGAATTGTCTATAAGTCCAAGTTCTTCCCAACCGTAGTTGCGTTCCCTCTTACATCACAGTGCGCAACAAAGCTGGTTTAAACGGGGTCACCCCTTTTACTTGACTGCGAAAAGTGTCCAAGTACGTTATCGTTGAATTTGCCGTTAAGCATTTTTCGAGAAATTTTTAAAATAATCTTAAATGTAATTGTGATGGATAAAAAGAGAAATTAAGTGAATGAACGCCATTTAAAGGTATGTGTAATCAACTTCTCCAAAATGACACCTTAAGCTGCAAAAAGTGACTTAGAGCGCATACATGAGCTTTGCGAGTTGACTATCGTTTCAAATGCGTGAACCCATTACTTTGTTAATTTTCATCACTTAATTACAACATGCCCGAAACGGAAGAGGCGAAAAGACCATTGAAACATATTCGGTCAATAGCTGGGACTTAGAAAGCCCCAATATCGTCCACGAATTTAATGGATGTTTTTTTCTCACGGATGCCTGACCAGTTACCCTCAACGTGGCACGAAATAAAACATTATACAGAGCACTATGGAAGAATTGTACAGAAACACTTACCAACATCGTCTGAACTTAGAGCAAGTAGGATACCAAGTGGTTGAAATGTGGGAGCACGACTATGATCGAAGTTTGAAAACTGATCCTGAGTTTAAGCACATTGTGGAAAGTTACAACGTGGTGGACCCTTTAGACCCAGGCGACTGTTTATATAGAGGACGCACGAATGTCACATCATTGCTGTCCTTGCGGACGAGAAGAAAAGAGGAAAAAAATCAGATACTTGGACGTGTGTTCGCTGTATCCTTGGGTGTGCAAATACTGTCACTTTTCACCAGGGTGCCCACCATTGCTGACAACACTTCGACGTGAAAAAACATTCGTCAGTACGAAGGCTTGATCAAATATAAAGTCTTGCCTCCCAACGACGTGTACCATCACATCTTACCCTATCATTGCCGTAGAAAACTGATGTTTCCTTTGTGTCGTACCTATGCCGAAATTTGTAACCAAGACCAACCTTGTCATCACACATAGGAAGAACGCGCATTGACAGGAACGTGAGTCGCCGTGGCATTGTTTTGCGCTCTTGAACTGGGATACCAGCTGTTGGAGGTGTACGAAATATACCATTTTCCCAAGACAGAAAAATATCAAAAGGGCGATGACACACAGAAAGGCATTTTCTCGGGTTACGTCGATGCCTTTTTGCAACTCAAGAAGTCAGCGGCTATCCTATCTGGTGCTGGACTCCCGAAGACCAAGACAAATTCATAAAGGAGTACCTTCGAAGCAGGCATCACTTTAGACCACGTCGAAAAAAATACGAAGGAAGACGCTCGTTTGCCAAAGTCATGAGTAGTAAATGGGGGCACCCTAACGACAATGGGAATTAGCATTACAAGACCCCTTGGGCAACTCTAGCGACAATGGAAAATTAACATGGAGAAAAATCGTGGGACAATCTGGCGACAAGGGAAATTAACATGGAGAAAAATCGTGGGTCACTCTAGCGACAAGGGGAATTTAACATGGAACTATAGTGTGGGTCTGTCTAGCGACAAAGGGAAATTAACATGGGAATAGAGTTTGGGTTTGTCTAGGGACAAGGGGAATTGAATATGGGATTTCTTTTTTCAATTTAAATTTAAATTTAAATTTAAAAAAGGGGTAGGCAATAGAAAGGCTATCTCTTTTCGAGAAATATGGCTGGCCCTGAAAAGGGCCTTTGGGTTTATGTTAATATTAATATTAACATAGATGGCATCTGTCACATCTTCTTCTTCTTCTTCTTAAACTCCTTCTAACTGCCGGTCCATACACAAGTACCCTCTTGAGACATCCTTGTCTTTCTATGTAAACTCTCCTCATCCATTGACTAGTATCTGTCCTATCAACAACAGTCCACTTGGACCTGACATACATGAGCATGTCCGTCCTAAACATCATGGAAGACACAAGGGTGGATGACTCAACTGTGGTCCACATCTTGAAGCGACGAGAATAGGTGAATCAATGCAGTGAACTGCGCTTATTTATAGGTACAGGAAGGATTGAAACGGATTGAATTCATTCACCAATCCGAACACGCGTTACAAAATTCAGTCAGCTCGCATCCAATCCGAAGAGAGCAGTCTGTGACGTCACGTGGTCTATATAGATTCGTTAGCGCTTGTGTGCAGTCAATCTATGCGACAGTGATTCAACATGACGAAAACTCAGAAAACGATCCATTGGGGTGCACCAGCAGGGGAGACTGCCCAAGGGAACCCGGACTTACTTTCAGAAGAGGTACATTGGGATTTTGTGGATTTTCTTACCTCGCAAGAATTTGCTCCGGAACCTTCGTTACCTTCTTCATTACCGCAAGTGGAGAATTTTAGACAGAGACAGAAAGAAGAATTGGAGAAATCTATGCAACGACAAAAGGAAGCGGAACAAGCTTTTCTCCTACAGCAACAGCAACAGCAACAAGAAGAGGTAAGAAAAAAACAACAGCAACAACAGCAAGAAGAAGTAGCAGCAAAGAAACAAGAGGGTGAAAATCAAACGGCTACGGTACTGTTGGACATTTTAGCGGAGTTAAGAAGTCTGAAACAAATGTATCAGACTTCTTTATCACGACCGAAGAGAATACGACCTTCCCGAGCTAAACACGCCAGCCCTGTGACTAAGCCTATCGTACCACCCTTAGTGATTTCAACCCAATCATCAGAAGTAGGCCTTGACCGTGGCAAAGGCTTAAGGCAGTTAAAGTTGATTGGTTAAACTCACCCCTACAACAAAATAAAAAGGCCCTTTTCAGGGTCACCCACATTTCTCGAAAAGAAATACAATTTCAATTTGCCAATAACTCAAAAATAAACCCCACCCATTTTACCCTTATAGTACGTGTCTGTGTATGAGTGCGTGAGTGTAGCTTCTTATTTTAAAATCAAAACTCAAAGACACTTACCTTATATCATTCATGTATTCTTTTATCCATTTTTTACAATCCAATTCACAGCACAACACTTTAATTAAAAGTTCATTGACTTCTTCTTTCTCCTTGTTTAGTCTCTCTGTTTTTTTTGAATTTCTTCACCGTTTTTTCCTCATTTTCTTCCCTTCTTCTTTTCTTCTCCTGTTTCTTTGCTTCTTTTAAATAGAATTGTCTTCTTTCTTCCTCTGAAGAATCCCTCTCTTCTTTCGAAGAATCCCTCTCTTCTTCCGAAGAATCCCTCTCTTCTTCTGAAGAATCCTTCTTTTCTTCTGACTCCTCTTGTTTCTTTTTTGGGCAATCTGGAGACCAATGTCCTTTTTCTTGACAATAATAACAGGTATCTTGACTTTTGTCTTTTTTAGCCACTGTTTTTTTTTCTTTTTTGACGGTCTGGACACTCTGAAGACCAATGCCCTTTCTTCTGACAGATATAGCAAGTATCCTGACTCTTATCTCGAAAGGAAGGAGAGTAGTCTGTAGGCTGGTGTGAAGAGAATTTTCTAATGACCCCTCGCAAAGCTCTGACGAAACGTTCGATTTGGCTAGTCTCTTCCATCGTTCTCCTCGGTTTGAGAGTGAAATGAATAGTGAAAGGACAAGACACACCCTTTTTATATACGCTGGTTTGTCATGACTATAAATTAGTCTATGGTGTTTGAACTTGAGTCATTTGACGTTTTGCACTCAAGATGAAACGATCCTATTCATTCGAGAAGAAAGAAGAAGAAGAAAGTAAGAGGCAGAAACGTGATCTATCGCCTCGTACCAGGGCTGAAATCTTGACACAAATTCATGCCAGTGATTTTGAAGAGGACATGAGTGAACCAGAATCCGAACCCTCTAAACCAAGTTCACCACCCTTAGTCAACCCTGAAAAGTACTATTCCATTCGAGAGACGGAAAAGCGCTCCTCTAGAAAATTTAGAACCACGGCTTACACCTACACGGTGAAGTTTAAAGATTTCAAGGCCGACGTACCCTTGGAGAAAGCAGAAGGGTTTATCACCGAGATGTGGGATTCTTTGCTCACCGCACTCAAGCGACAATGTCAACCCAAAGAAGACGATCGCTTGACACTATCCATAGATCACGACGGTTTGAAATCCCCTGTTTGAATCGAGTTTAGCAGACCCGCAGAACTAACCCCTTCCAAAATCATGGACAAGATTCAACACGTACAACAATCTAATGACCAGTTTGACATCACCGATGGTAAAGCCACACTGAAAATGGCCCACGTCTCTCTTCCTCAAGGGACAGGACGCAAAAAGATGTTATTGGTGGACAACCTTCGCAACACCAAAACAAGTTTCGTCCGAATTCACAACCCTCAAGACCAGATGTGTTTAGCCCGTGCCATCGTGGTGGGACGAACCTATGCCAACAAGAACGACACGGTAGAATGGAAAAGAACCTGGAAAACGATTCAACGATCCGATCGAGCCAAACAACGAAATGAAGCAGAACTCCTGTTACAACAAGCCGGACTGTCCAAAGACACACCCTGTGGCATTCCTGAGATGCAAAAATTGCAAGATGCCCTAGCTCCACGCTACACCTTGAAAGAGCACCCTCAAGAAATGCGTGGAACTCTGTTGTTTCGAGGCCAAGATTTTAAGGACGGAAAATACATTCATGTCTATTATCACGATGAACATTTCGATACCATTACCAGTATCACTGGATTCCTGGGATACAGTTATTATTGTGAGAAATGTGATTATGGTTATAACAATCGAGAGCAACACAAGTCTTGTGGATGGAAATGCCCAGGATGTTTGGCCTCTCCACCCTGTCTGAGCGAAGAACCAGTGCCTTGTTCAACTTGTCTGCGCACGCTTGTCAGCCCTACCTGTTACCAGCAACATTTGAAAACACAAGGTTCACAGAAGAAATGTGCTTGTCAACTCCTGAGATTGTGCCCTACGTGTGGACAAGGCATACGTACCAATAGTACCAAGGCACACGTATGTCGAGGAAAGAAAAAATGTTACATTTGTCACCACATCGTGGACTTGGAACACGAATGTTACGTGCAAAAATACCAACCCCCACCAGAGGAAGAGGACGGTCACAAGAAGAAAGGCAATTTCATCTTTTTCGATTTCGAATGCATGCAAGAGACCGGCATTCACATTCCTAATTTCTGCGTGGCTCATCGAGCGTGCGAGAAGTGCATTCAAGAACCTATCTTCAGTCATTGCCCTCACCGCAGCAAGATTCCTGGAGGACGTGAAAAAATCTTTCGAGGACCAAACACGTTAGCCGATTTTGCCCAATGGGTCTTAGACCCCATCGACAAGACATGGAGCAAAGAGGACATCGAACGTTACGGAGATTGTCATCGTCATGCCACGGTGATGGCTCACAATTTCTCCGGATACGATGGACAGTTTCTTCTCAGATACTATACGGAACAAGGCACCGAACGTCCTAAAGTCACTTTGAACGGAGCCAAAATCATTTTCATGCAAGTGGGACAAGTACAGTTTAAAGATTCGATGAGTTACTTGGCCATGCCTTTGAGTCGAATGCCTAAAACGTTTGGAATGACAGAAATGGCTAAAGGGTACTTTCCACACTTTTTCAATACGGAAGCCAATCAACATGCCGTTCTACCCCATTTACCTGAGGCTCACTATTACGACCCCGACAACATGCGTACCGAACAACGAGAAGCTTTCTACGCTTGCTACCAAGCTCATGCCTCTGACCCCTTCGACTTTCAGGAAGAAATGTTAAAGTATTGTCGTTCCGATGTGGACATTCTACGACGTTGCTGTGGAAAATTTCGAGAACTGTTCATGGAACACGGAGGGGTCGATCCTTTGAAAGAAGCTTGCACCATTGCCAAAGCGTGTTCCTCAGTGTACCGCCAACGATTCATGCCTGAAAACACCGTGGCTGTCATCAGTCCTCAAACGACCCGCTATGTCAAGCGTCAATACTCGGTCAAAGCCCTACGTTGGTTACATTACTTGTGCGACAAGGAAGACAAATGGATTCAGCATGCCCGCAATGGAGGAGGCGAAAAGACCATCGGAACGTATTCGGTAGATGGCTGGGACTTAGAAAACCCCAAGATCGTGTACGAGTTTAACGGTTGCTTATTTCACGGATGTCCCATCTGCTACCCTGACCGTGACACTAAAAATCAGTTTTTGCAACGAACCATGGAAGACTTGTACCAGGACACTTGTCAGCGACGCCTAAAGTTAGAACAGCATGGATACCAAGTGGTGGAAATGTGGGAACACGAGTACGATCACCGTTTGAAAACCGATCCCGAGTCTAAACGCCTCGTGGAAAGTTACCAGTTCATGGACCTGCTGAACCCGAGGGATAGTTTGTACGGAGGAAGGACCAATGTCACCTGTTTGCTGTACCAAGCCGACGAAGAGAAAGGAGAAGAAATCAAATACTTGGACGTGTGTTCGCTGTATCCCTACGTGTGCAAATATTGTCGCTTTCCTGTAGGGCACCCGCAATTGTTCACGGAACACATCGACCTGAAAAAATTCGACAATACGAAGGCTTGATCAAGTGTAAAGTTTTGCCTCCCACGAACCTATACCATCCCGTCTTACTTCACCATTGTCAAGGCAAACTGATGTTTCCCTTGTGCCGTACTTGTGCCGAAACGTGCAACCAGGACCAACCTTGCCATCACAGCCAGGAAGAACGTGCCTTGACGGGAACCTGGGTCAGCGTGGAATTGTTCAAAGCTCTGGACATGGGATACCAACTGTTAGAAGTGTACGAAATTTGCCACTTTCCCAAGACACAACAGTACCACAAGGGTGACCCTACTCAGAAAGGCATTTTCGCCGACTACGTGGATGCCTTTTTGAAACTGAAACAAGAAGCCAGCGGCTATCCTTCCTGGTGTCACACTCCCGAAGACCAAATACAATTCAAAGAGAAATACTATGAACAAGAAGGCATCTCTTTAGACCACATCGAAAAAAACGAAGGCAGGCGATCGTTTGCCAAAGTGATGTTAAATTGCTTGTGGGGTAAAATGGCACAACGACCGTGTTTACCCAAGACGGAATATTTGACAGAACCTTACCGCTACTTCCAGATGATTCACGACAAAACCAAATACATGAAACACGTGGACGTCGTTCGAGAGGATTTGATCTTGGTCAATTACGAAGAAGATCTGGACTTTGTACAAGACGACCCTTTTGGAAATGTCATCATTGCGGCTTACGTGACAGCTCATGCTCGCTTAAAATTGTACGAAACTTTAGAATTGTTAGAAGAACGCGTCCTGTACTTTGACACGGACAGTTGCATTTACATCCATCACCCGATTCAACAGCACCCTGACATCGAAGGAGACCGTTTAGGAGCCTGGACAGACGAGCATCCCGACGACAAGATTCTAAGTTTCGTCAGTGGTGGTCCCAAAAATTACGGCTACGAATACCGGGACAAACAAGGAGAAGTGCACACGGAGTGCAAAGTGAAAGGACTGACTCTGAATCATCGTACCAGTCGAGTGGTCAACTTTGGGATATTGAAAGAAGCCTTGCAATCGGGAGAGGATGGAAACTTTAAAGTGACCACTTATCAACCGAACAAGATTGTACGTTTACCCACTCACCACATCGTCAGTCGGCCCCTGGAAAAAATCTATCAAATCGTGTACCAGAAGCGAGTGAGACTTCCCAATCACTTTACGTTGCCGTACGGTCACATCGATATTGGTCAGCATATAAAAAGGGACAACGTCCAAGACCAATAGTTCATTGTTCATTGAAGTAACTTACCATGTCGTTGACGAAGAAGAAACCAGATTGGTTAGGAGTCAAATGTTGGACATCACCGAGACCAGGGTTTTGAGGCTTGGACACAAGAGGTGGCCCAGTATGCACGAGAGTTATTCAAGGAAAAAAGTTACTTTTCAACCTGTGTTAGTGACGGTGCCAGAAGAACCCGTCACCCAGGACAGGACTGTCGTGGACAGGCCTGAAAGACCCTTTCGGGAGGACACTTGTGTGACCTTACCCCCTACTATAGAACTGGTTAGAACTTTACCCAAAACATGTGGTTGTTGTACAGACACTTGTTTTTTATTCCACGTTCATGTGCCTTTTATTCGTGTACTTAAGCCTTTGGCTTTTATGTATTTTTGTCTTTCGTATTCATGTTTGAAAAAAACATTCAATAAACGTGTTCTGAAAAAGTATATAAACTCTTGTGTTGTTTGTTTTTTCGTGTCACAAGTGACATTCCTCACACCATGGCTACCTCTACTGTCTCTGCTCCCTCTTCCTCTACTGTCAAAGTCATCGACGAACACTTAGATCGTGCCAGTTGGGAGGCTTTGTATCTTCGCCATCCCTTTAACATGCTCATTGCTGGACCTAGCGGTTCTGGCAAAACTGAATTCGTCAAACGTTTGATCGAACATAAACATCATTTGATCGATCGGCCCCCTCAACGGATCGTGTGGTGTTACAAAGAGTGGCAATCGGCGTACAGCCTCTTGCGAGAAAGTCAAGGCGATTCCATCGTGTTTGTGGAAGGCATTCCTAAAGAAGACGACGGCATCGTCTCTGACTCCCGTCAAACCCATTTGGTCATTTTCGACGACATGTTAGGAGAAGACGAAGAAGAAATTAAACTGTGATTCCCGCGCAAAGGGCATCACCGTAATGCCAGTGTCGTTTACATCACCCAAAATTTGTTTCAACAAAGTAAAGCCCATCGCACCATCAGTCTCAATGCGCATTACGTGGTCTTGTTTAAAAGCCCTCGAGATAAATCGCAAGTGCAAGTCTTAGCCAAACAGTTAGGAACGCCTTGGCTGACTCAGGCGTACGACGATGCCACTCAAACGCCACACGCCTATTTACTCGTCGATTTGAAACCTACGACTCCCGAGGATTTGCGATTTCGTACCCACTTGTTTCACCACTGGTGCCAAGACGGAGGGCCTGTCCTGTACACGTCTCCGTCCTCGACTTCATTTCACTCCCCATAAAAAAATCTATAAAAACCTCAGACCCTTTTTCGTCTGTCTCACACAGTGCGAACATGACGTCCCTTCAGTCGCATCTTCCCTTCAAATTGATTCGTGCCTTGTATGGCATCAGTCGAGAAAAAAATCCACAAATACGAGCTCGTGTCTTAGAAGCTAGTCTCAAAGAAGCCTTACGATGGTTCACGGTGACGGCACGTCAATTACTTCAAGGAATCATTCAGATTCCTCATCAAACCAAACGCTTTTTTGATCGAAACAAAGTCGCTTTGGTCCAACTGGCCGATCCCCGCATCGACACTCAAACCAAAAAACAAATCATTTTGAAACCTGGAGGGAGCGGTACTCTAGGAGGGGTCATCATTCGCTCACTCTTAAGATGGGATCCTAATGCCCCCAAAGTTATACCCAAGACAAAAGTCCAACGAAGCCCCAAGAAGAAAAAGACCAGGTCCCCAAGGAGAACTTCTCCAGTGGCAGGACCCTCCTCTGACCAGACACCACCACCACCCCGGAAAAAGAAAAGAAGCCCCCAGAAAAAGAAAAGTCCACAGAAAACTAGTCGCAAGAGAGGCACTTCGGCCAGGACGCAACCTTACACTCGCAAACCACGACCTGCCACGGCGGTGACTGCGTCTCCGGCAGCTTCACGTTTGTCCACTTCTCCGTTAATGACACCCAGAACTGAAGAGTACTTGGAGACGTTGATCACACCAAGAACTTCTCCGTTGATGACCCCCAAAAGAACTTCCCCAGTGGCAGGACCTTCGAATTTAGTGGCAGTGGCTGCTGCTCACAAAGTACCTTCTCCCAAAATCAAAGTTCAAGAAAGATCGGGCATGTTACAAAGTTTACTGGATTTGTCCAAGCAAGAACTGGCTCGATTTAGTCCGTTACGTACCCCTGCATGACGTGTCATGCCTGTCCTCAAACTAATACGACGTAAAGACAATCAGTGGCGACGCGTTCCAGTATAAAAAAGGCCTGTGACCAAGTCGGGTATCAGTGTTTTTTGGTGCTCCTGAAGACTCAAAGATGTCACCTTCCAGAAAACCCCAAGGAAAGAAAAGGAAAGGACTGCCACCACGTTTAGCCAAACATGGGGACATGTTATCTGTCCTGTCCAAAGCTTCTCCACCCCTACGAAAAAAACTCATTCAAACAGCCTCCAAAGAGGTCATCGATACCGTGTGCGAATGTTGTTTGAACGTTTTGAAAGGCACGATCCCTTTGTCCAAACACCAGAAACAATGCTTAGGCAAACATCGTCACGTTCTTCGCCAAATGGTTCAAAAGAAAATTCCCATTCGTCAAAAAAAGAAGATATTAGTGCAACGTGGAGGTATTTTACCTCTCTTGTTAGGCCCCATACTGAAAGGAGTCTTGGGAACCATGTTGGGAGGACTGGTGGGAGCAATATAAAAAGGCCTCGGAAGTTCCAAGATCTCAGAATCGACCCCTGACAACCCCATGGAAGGACGAAAACTAGCTTTAGTGCCTTACAAACGATGGATGGAATACCATCGGTGGCAAGAACAACACACCCCGCATTTACCTCCCAATCCCCATTTGAGCGAGATGTCCCAGTTACAACACGAATTGCAGTCCTTGATGGATCGCCAAGATTTGTCCGAAACAGAAAAATCGCAAAAGTACGGTCAACTCTTGCAACGACTGCAACTCTTTCACCAGAAAGCTTTAGACGAAACAGCTCTACCCACTCTGAAAGATTTTAAGACCTTGATGAAAAGTCCAGCACCATCACCAGTACCAGTACCAGTACCACCAGTACCCGTGACCAAGACAGAAAAAGGAGAAGAAGAGGAAGGGTTTCAAACTCCACCAGAAAAAGTACGCAAGTTAACAACACCACCTACCTCCAGAATTGGATGGATTAAAAAGATGATGGCCACCCTTTCTTCCTCACAAGAGAAAAAGAAAGTGAAGACAGAAGTGAAGACAGAAGTGAAACAAGAACCGATATCCCCCGCTCAGACATCCTTCTCCTCTTCGACACCTATTGCTGGCCGCACACGCAAAGCATTGCAATCCAAGAAAATACCCCAAGAGAAAAAGAGTAGCATCCTCCAAGAGTGGGTGTCTTATTAACACACCAACCAACACAAAAAAAATGGAAAAAGTCTCAGCCAGCATTTACTACGATCCCTCCCATCCTGCAGGTTACGCAGGAGTTCAAAAATTGTATCGTGCTGCCAAAACGCGACTGAAAAGTCTCCGTTTACCTCAAGTGCAACGATGGTTACAAGAACAAGCTACCTACACTTTACACAAACCCATTCGACGCAAGTTTGCCAGAAGTCGCACCCGAGTGGAAGGCATCGATCATCAATGGCAAGCCGATTTAGCCGATGCCTCTCATTTGGCCAGCTACAATCGTGGCTACAAATATTTGTTTTATGTCATCGACGTCTTTTCAAAATTTGCCTGGGTCGTGCCCTTGACTTCCAAATCGAGCAGCGAGTTAGTGCGAGCCCTGCAACGGGTGTTGAAACAAAGCGGTCGTCACCCTCTTCGATGGCAAACGGACAAAGGCACCGAATTTCTGAACCAAGCTTTCCAAAAAGAATTAAAGAAACGTGACGTTCATTTTTTTACCACCGAGAATCCCGAAACCAAAGCCAGCATCGTGGAACGTTTTCAACGCACTTTGAAAGAACGCATGTGGAAATATTTTACGCATCACCACACTCTGAAGTACATCGACATCTTACCGCACCTGGTGCAAGCGTACAACCAATCTTACCATCGAAGCATCGGACGTGCCCCGCAAGACGTGACTCCCGACAACGAAGTGTTGGTGTTTGAGCGCCTGTTCGGTACGTCTCCGACGAGGGCTGTCCCCAAGAAAAGTGGAGAGTTGGCCGTAGGAGATTGGGTGCGCATTGTCAAAACCAAACGCACTTTCGACAAAGGTTACTTATCTAACTGGACGACCGAATTGTTTCGCGTCACTGGACGAGTGCATGGCCGTCATCCTGCCGTCTATAAATTGGAAGACATGAACGGAGAAGTGCTCAAAGGAACGTTTTATTTGCCCGAGTTACAACGTGTCACCAAAAAAGAAGACGACGTGTACGACATCGAAAGCATTCTCGAACGCAGAAGCCGTAAAGTGGGCAAACGACGTGTCAAAGAAGTCAAAGTACGTTGGAAAGGATATCCACCCAGTTTTGATTCTTGGATCGACGCTTCGCAAGTCATCGACTATAAAAAGAAGTGACCATCATGCCATTTCACACAGCAGACGCAGCTACGTCGACCACTCCTCCTTCACCTAGTTCTTCTGTGCAAGAGTTACAAAACCAACCCTTGTGGGTGTGGTGTGGAGAACGTGTGTCTAAAACGCAAATCGTCTTTTTCTGCCAAATCTTCGTGGTGTATTGTGTCATCGGGGCAGCCATCGCCAATTTGAGTTTGCAACAAGGAGACAAACAATTGTGGACCATTTTATTGAGCAGTTGCATCGGTTACCTGCTTCCTAATCCCTCCCTGAAATTCACCTCGAACGGGAACCGCGGGAACCTTGTGTCCAGTGCCAGTGCCAGTCACCACTTCAATCACAACCAGAACCCCATTTTAGACGGAGACACGCCTCTGACGTCCAGTAACCCCTCGGACAGCCACAGAACTCTGGAATTATGAGTCACCAAAACCAATTTTACTTAACTTTACCCAGTGACAGTTCCATGGAGGTGTTTCCCAAGAACACGTTGTGCTGTTACACGGCCAAATTACCTCAGGCCATCCAGTTAGATCACGAAGCCCATTGGGAAGTGGCTTTAGTAGAAATGATTCACCCGACCCAAGTCCTCAATGTCCTTCCCAATCAAAATTTTTTTGATGTGGAAGTTCATGACGAGCAAATGCAACAGTGGATGGATAGCAATGTCAAATATGACAAGAAAACCCGTACACAAAAGTACACCACCTATCACTTGTTCATTCCCCCAGGCTATTATTTTAGTGGTCAACATTTGGTCAGCACCATAACCTCCAGGTTTAATGTCGTGTTTCTGAAAGCTTTGGAGCATGTCAACAAAAATGTCACCATGGAGTACCACAAAGCAGCTCGTCGCTTCTTGATGAAATTTGAACGGAGTAAAATCCTGTCCATTTTATTTTGTCCTGAATTGTATGACATGTTGGGCGGAGACATGGACATGAGAATGACCATGATCAAGAAAAACGAATTACCCATCGTTTACGACAACGAGTCTTTTAGCAAGTTATTTCGTGCCCCGGTAGAACTGAACCAAGGACTGAATTTGATGTTCGTGTATTCCGATGTGGTGGAGTACAACGTGGTGGGACACACCTCCGTACCGTTACTGCGTGTCATTCCTTTCAAAGTGGATTCTGCCACGAACACTGACGAGGAAGGTGGAAACACTTACCACGTCCACCGCGAATTTGTCCATCCTCACTATTTGCCTGTCAGTAAGTCGTATTTGGACACGGTCAACATTGCTATAAAAGGAGATCTGGGACAAAATATTCCATTCACCAAAGGAAAAGTCACGGTGAAACTCCATTTTCGAAAACGGTTCTCTCACGACTCGTAAGTAAGTCATGTATCCAGTGTACCGAGGGGTTGCTCGACAGCGAGGACACGGCTTAGGAGATATGTTAAAATCGGCCTTTCGTTCGGTGGCCCCGGTGTTGAAACCGATGGTGACACGCGGATTGCACGCATTGAAAGATGGGGCACTGACGCAAGGCAAAGAATTTCTCCAAAATGTCATCATCGACAAACAAAACCCTAAAGAAGCCTTCATGAGGGCAGGCAAAAATGTCTTGCTGCAAACGGGCAAAGACATTTTAGGCCGACAAGACACACCTATAAATGCCCTGCACGCTACCGAGTCAGGCATTCAGCAAGGACAAGGCAGAAAGAGACGACGAAGAAAACACCCTTTCACCAGACTTCAAGCGAGAAAGGCCAAGAAAAGAAGAACCGTTCGAGACTTAGACGTTTTCGATTATTGAGAAAAGAGACAAAAAAAGGATGCACCGAGAATCTTGCGCTTGTTCCAAGACGGAACTGGATCTGTTTGCCATGCCCCCCACGATGATGACGATGCAAGAATCCCAGTGGGTGGAATTTCACCCCGTCTCCTCACTGACCGATTCCGCTCCCATCGAGTTTGAAATCAAAGGACAGCCCGAAGATTACATCGATCTGAATAGCAGTTACTTGTACCTGAAAGTCAAAATTCTAGATAAGACTGGAGGTGCTATAGACGATGAAGCAGTAGCTCCCGTCAACAATTTCATGCATTCCTTGTTCAGTGGAGTGGACTTGTATTTGAATAACAAACTGGTCAGTAGCAGCATGGATACTTACCCTTATCGTGCCTACCTGGAAAATCTCTTGACGTACGGAATAGATGCCAAGAACACTCATCTCAATGCCTGTGTGGTATGGGAAGCTGACGAACCTACCAAGTTTGAAATATTGGAAACTGATGAAAAGAAAGACAACAATGATGGATTTGTAGAACGAAGAAAGAGAATCACGGGAGCCGACACAAGTTTAGAACTGATGGATCGTTTGCATTTGGACATGTGGTTGCAAGAAAAGTATTTGCTGAACGGGGTGGATGTCCGCCTGAGACTGAATCGTAGCAGTGCCGCTTTCCATTTGATGGCTGATAGTGACGGTTACAAAACCAAAATCCTAGAAGCCAGACTCTACGTACGCCGTGTGGAAGTGTTACCTAAAGTGGGAAACGACATCAGTCAGACGTTGAGCAGAACGACCGCCAAGTATCCCATACGACGCGTGGAAGTGAAAACCTTCACCATTCCCAAGGGACAGCGATCCATGATCGAAGATCATCTGTTCCAAGGACAGTTACCCAAACGTTTGATCGTTGGTATCGACGAGAATACAGCCTTCAACGGAGCTGCCGAAAAAAATCCTTTCTACTTTCAACACTTTGGCGTGTCCAAAATCGAAGTCAGTCGCGATGGCAAGACCTTGTGTACCCGACCTTTCGAACCTGACTTTAAAAAGAAGAATTACTTGAGATCGTACTTGTCCTTGTACGAAGCCACCGGACAGTTAGGAACCAATACCAGTCACGGTATTACGTACGAGGATTATGCAGGAGGCTACGCTTTGTGGGCTTTCGATTTCACTCCAGACCAAGGCAGCGACGAGGGACATTTCCACCCTATAAAATCCGGCCAGATTCGTGTGGAAATTCAGTTTAAAGACAGAGACCCTGATGAAACGGTGAACATCATCCTGTATGCAGAATTCGATAATACCATAGAAATCAACAGTTTGAGAGAAGTCATCCTAGATTACTAGAAACCATGGAAGACTGTTATCCCTCTTTACCTAATGGAGAAACTTTTAGTGTTGCATTGTTGTTAAAAAATGTTAGAGTTGTTGTTGTTTAGTGTTAAGTGATTTTTGAATAAAAAATGTTGTGTTTTGAAAAAATTGTTTGATGTTATATTGTTGGATTATTGTTAAAAATGTTAGAGTTGTTGTTTAGTGTTAAGTGATTTTTGAATAAAAAATGTTGTGTTTTGAAAAAATGCCTTTGTCTTTTGTTTAGCAATAAGAATGTTGGATTGATGCTCTTTCATTTCTTACTATCCCTCTCATGACACTCACTGAACGTTGCGACTCAAAAACCGTGTGGGGGATGTTTTCCTTCACGTCCGCGCTTTGACTTTAAGAACCGGGTTGTTTCCAGTCTAACCATCCATTGTCGACTGATCCTCCTAAGAAGATGTGCTCCAAACTAGCTAAACTCAACGAAGCCTACGTGAATTTGCATAGGGTCAGACACAGTCTGATACCGAAGCCAGAAGAAATAGAGAATGTGAGAATGTTAAAAATCACTGAAGACCTGATAGAAGAGCTCTTCAGAGAAGAAACGAACAGGGAGAAAGAAGAATGGACAGAGAAGTACAGACTCAGAGACAGCAGCAACAACAACAACAAGAGCAGCAGCAGCAACCTGAAGCTGACAGAGGCTTTGTCGATTGTCGTATCGACACCAAAGAGTTCTTCTTCTCTTTCCGAAGAAGCAGACCTATCGCCAGAAAGTCTATCCTCAGAGGACATCGCATTCTTAGAAACTAAAAAGAATGCCATAGCAAACAAAAAAAACAGCCCTTTTCAGGGCTACCCAATACTCTAGAAAAGAAATAACAATCGATTTGCCAGTGTGTGTTGGTAGAGTAGTGTGAAAATAAACACTAACTCTTTTTTTAAAAAAAATGTGAGGGTATGTGTTTGTGTGTTTGTGTTTGTAAGTGGTTAAGTAAGTTGGTATGGATAGTAGATTAAAATGATGTCTTTTTTTTTTTGGTGTTTGAGGTGTAAATTTGGGGTTAGATTGGATTGCTTTGCGTATGTGGATAGTCTATTGAAGTGATTTATAAAAAATTTTAAAATAGTGATGGGTAGCATAAAAAGTGAGTGAGTGTTTATTTTAGGTCCGCGCGTTGTTGTTTTTGGTCATGATGTAGGTAAGATCAATTTTATGTTTTTAGGGGATGTTTTCCTTCACGTCCGCGCTTTCACTATAAATTGAAACTCGCTGGGCAGTCTAGCTACCCTTGTTGATTGATCAACACCAAAAATGAACACGAGACTGGAGAAACTGTTGGAACTTCATGTGCATCTGGAATATGCCAGGCGCATATTAAATGAACTGGCCGCGGAAGCCATTGTGGAGGAGGGAAGGATAAGAGAGGAGGAGGAAAGAAGAAACAAAGAAGAGGAGGAGAGAAGATATAAAGAAGAAGAGGAAAGAAGATACAAAGAGGAGGAGAGAAGATACAAAGAAGAGGAGGAGGAGGAAAAGGAGAGAAGAAGAAGAAATTTCAGAATCCCAGAGAGCGAAAATTGGGATTCTGAAGCGACATATCCTGCTTCTGCTCTCTCCCCCAAAAAGGTAAAAAGTAACTGGGGGACAAGATGTGTATGTGGCGCTAGGCCTGGAAGGTGCCACCATTAACCAGGTGTCCATGAAGTTAAAAAAAACAGCCCTTTTCAGGGCTACCCAATACTCTAGAAAAGAAATAACGATCGATTTGCCAATGTGTGTAGGTAGAGTAGTGTGATTATAAACACGAACTCTTTTTTAAGATAGTGTGAGGGTATTTGTTTGTGTGTTGGTGCTTGTAAGAGCTCAGGTATGTTTGTGGGAATAGTAGATTATGGGTTTCTTTATTGTTTCTTAGCGTAGGTGAAGAGTATAGTTAGGGTTCTGTAAGCGCTCACGTACGATTGGGTGGATAGTAGATTATGGATTAGTTTATTGTTCTTAGCGTACGTGTTTGTGTGTTTGTGTTTGTGTGTTTGTGTTTGTACCCGCTCACGTACGATTGTGTGAATAGTAGATTATGGATTTGTTTATTGTTCTTAGCGTATGTGAAGAGTATAGTTTGGGTTTTGTAAGCGCTCACGTAAGATTGTGTAGATAGTAGATTATGGATTTTGTTTATTGTTTCTTAGCGTATGTGGAGAGTATAGTTTGGGCTTTTATTATATGAAATGAGAAAGTATAGTTTGGGTTTTATTATATGAAATGAAAAAGTAGGGGGATGTTTTCCTTCACGTTTGCGCGTTGTTTGGTCATGATCTAGGTAAGATCAATTTTACGTTTTAGGGGGATGTTTTCCTTCACGTACGCGCTTTAAGTATAAGAACCCATAGTATTCGTCGTTCAAACCATTCTGCAAAGAATAAAAAAAGAAGATGGCTTCTAACCAAATGGACAAAATACAAACATTACAAGACGTTTTAGACAACTTAGGAATGATGGAGCAGATGTTAATAAGACTGGTTGAAAACCATTATTCCTATAGTCCCCATCGTGTAAAGATGGAAATTAATAACTTAAAAAAGGTAAAGGACAAGATTAGTGGTGTCATGAAAGAGATAAAGGAGGAGAAGGAGGATGAAGAGGAAAGAATAAGAATAAGCAAATGGAACGAAAAGATTGAAAAAGAAGAAGAAAATGAGAAGAGGAAGAAAGAAGAGGAGGAAGAGAAGAAGAAGAAAGAAGAGCAGGAGAAAAAGAAAGAGAAGAAGAGAAAGAGTGTTGGAGATAAAATAAGAACTTGGTGGAGAAAAAGAAGAAATTAGAAGCAGAAGAAGAAGAAAACCCAAAGGCCCTTTTCAGGGCCAGCCATATTTCTCGAAAAGAGATAGCCTTTCCATTGCCTACCCCTTTTTTAAATTTAAATTTAAATTTAAATTTTAAAAAAAAATCCCATATTCAATTCCCCTTGTCCCTAGACAAACCCAAACTCTATTCCCATGTTAATTTCCCCTTGTCGCTAGACAGACCCACACTATAGTTCCATGTTAAATTCCCCTTGTCGCTAGAGTGACCCACGATTTTTCTCCATGTTAATTTCCCTTGTCGCCAGATTGTCCCACGATTTTTCTCCATGTTAATTTTCCATTGTCGCTAGAGTTGCCCAAGGGGTCTTGTAATGCTAATTCCCATTGTCGCTAGGGTGCCCCCATTTACTACTGTCATGCTAAATCGCTTGAGCGGGAAAATGGCACATCGACCGTGTTTACCCAAGACGGAGTACTTGGCAGAGCCCTCGCGCTACTACGACATGATTTACGACGAAATAAAACGTTGTTCTTCAAAATTTCCTAACGCTCGTAAATCTTGAAGAGCTTTTATATAGTTAGCGAAGATCATTTGCTAATACGTTGCAAGAAGTAAGATTCCAAAGGAAGATATTTATCTCCTTGCGTCTTTAAGAGCTAATTAAAATAAAGACTCACAGCAGAACAACAGCAATCCTCAAGTGCCCTTTGGTAATTCTTACAAATGTCTTCCAATTCCCTTCCCAAATCTGGTCAACTCTTCTGACGTAAGACGAAGGATGGTTCTGCATTAAAGATTTTCAAATACTCTTGAAATGTTCATAACTCCTGAAGAGTACTGGAAGAGTTAGAGAGGAGTTTTAGTCATCATTTAAGAAGAAGTATTATTCCTAAGGAAGATCTGTATCCCGTTAATATTTTCAAGTGTTAGAATGATTGGAAGTGTTATAGTGGAGCAACAACACAATAACTAACCCTTACAGGTGAAAACGGTATCTACATCTTCCTTGCTTCGCTTAATTCTTGCGATTTACTGCCTAAGACGTTTAAAATGATCTCCCCCGTTGTCTTTATTGAAATATCAAATAAAAAGCAGTTCAGGTATGTGACAAAATTTGGGATTTATCCTAGTTTTCTATCATAATTTCCAAACGCTCTTAAATCTTGAGAGCATATATATAGTTATCGAAGAATTATAGCCGAGCAACAACAAACCTCCAATTTCCATCGGTAATTCTTACAAAAATCATAAATTCTATTCCCAAATCGGGTTATCTCTTCAGGCATAAGATAAAAGTTGGTTCTTATGACAAAGAATTTCAAATGCTCTTGAAATGCTCTTAAATAAAGAATAGAATTGGAAGAGTCAGGAAAGTGCTTTAGTCGTCACTGAAGAGATCTTTATCCCGTTAAGATTTTAAAAGTGATAAAATGGATGGAAGAGTTATAACCGTTAAAGATCAAAACGGTGTAAAATATTTGCTTGCTTCGCTTAATTCTTGTAACGTATTGGCTAATACGTTTCGAATGATATCTCCTATTGGCGTCAGCTGAAATATCCAATCAAAACAGTTCAGGTATGTGACAAAAGTTTCGACGTATCCTAATTTGTATCCAAATTCCCCAACGCTCGTCAATGTTCAAGAGCAATTATATAGTTAGCGAAGAGCATTGCCAATACATTACAAGAAGTAAGATTTCAAAGCAAGATATGTATCTCCTTAGCGTCTGCACGAGCTAAATACAATGGAAAACTTAAGCATAGCAGCAGCAATCCTCAAATACCCTTTGGTAATACTTACAAAAGTCGAACAATTCTATTCCCAAATCGGGTCAGCTCTTCGGGCATAAGATGAAGATTGGTTCTTATGACAAAGCTTTTCAAATGTTCTTGTAATGTTGTTAACTCTACAAGAGAATTATACGATATATGGAATAGATTTATTCATCATTTTAAAAAGAATTATTTTTGGTAAGGAAGATCTGTTTCCCGTAAATATTTTCAAGTGTTAAAAATATGGAAGAGATATAGTGGAGCAACAAACTAATAACTAACCATATAAAGATGAAATTGTTACTTACATCTTGATTGCTTCACTTGATTCTTCAAAGTATCATCGAATTCGTTTCCAGTGATCCCCCCTACCATTACCTTCAGTTGAAATATCTAATCAAACCAGTTCAGGTATGTGACAAAATTTAGGATTTATCTTAATTTTCTTTCAAAATTTCCTAACGCTCGTAAATCTTGAAGAACATATATATGTTAGCGAAGAGCATTTGACAATACGTTACATGAAGTAAGATTCCAAAGAAAATGTATATCTCGTCAACGTCCTCAAGAGCCAAATATACTGTAAGAATTATAGCAGAGCATCATCAATCCTCACATGCCCTTTGTTAATTCTTACAAGAGGCTTCCAACTCTATTCCAAATTGGGTCAACTCTTTAGGAATAATATGAACGTTAGTTCTTATGCGAAAGCTTTTCAAATGCTCTAGAAATGATCTTAACTCCGGAAGAGTACTGAAAGATTTAGGGAAGCGTTTCAATCGTCATTTCAGAAGTATTATTCCTAAGGTAGATCTGTATCCGGTTATCATTTTTAAGTATTAAACTAATTGAAAGAGATACAGTGAAGCAACAGTAAAAAAAAACCCAATAAAAAAACTAACCCTTAAAGATGAAAATGGTATATAAATCTTGCTTGCTTCACTTAATTCTTCAATTTATTGTGTAAGACGTCTCCAACGATCTACCCTATTTTCGTCAGTTCAAATATCAAATCAAAGCTGTTCAGGTATGTGACAAAATTTGGGATTTATCCCAAAATTCTTCCAAAATTATCAAATGCTCGTAAATCTTGAAGTTTATAGTTACCGAAGAGCATTTCTCAATACGTTACAAAAAGAAAGATTGCAAAGGAAGATAAGCATCTCATTAACTTCGTCAAGAGATAAGTGCATTGGAAGAATTATAACCGAGGTATAGCAAGCCTCAAATGCCGTTTGGTAATTTTTACACAAGTCTTTCAATTCTATTCCCAGATCGGGTTATCTCTTCAGGCATAATATAATATTTGGTTCTTATACTAAAGCTTCTTAAATGGTCTTAAAATTCTCTTAAATCCAGAAGAGCTTTGGAAGAGTTAGAAAAGAGATTTAGTCGTCCTTTAAGAGACATTATTGTTTCTAAGGAAGATATGTATCCTGTTAACATTTTCAGGTGTTAAAATGACTGGAAGAATTATAGTGGAGCGACAACATGATAACTAACCCTTAAAGATAAAAATGGTATATAAATATTGCTGGCTTCACTTAATTCTTGTAACCTATACGTTTCCAGTGATATCCCATGTTAGCATCAGTTGAAATTTCAAATCAAAACAGTTCAGGTATGTGACAGAAGTTTCAATTGATCTGAATTTTCTTCAAAAATTCCCTAACGCTAGTAAAATCTTGAAGAGCATTTATTTAGGTAACGATGAGCATTTGTAAATACGTTGCAAGAAGTTAGATTCCAAAGGAAGACACAGTTCTCGTTATCGTCTTCAAGAGATAAATGAACTTTAAAAATTATTGCAGAGGAACAGCAATCCCCAAATGCCCTTTGGTAATTCTTACAAAAGTCTTCCAATTCTATTCAAACATCAGGCATAAGATGAACGTTGGTTCATATGCCAAAGCGTGTCAAATGCTCTTGAAATGCTCTTAACTCCAGAAGAGCATTGATAGAGATAGAAAAGTGCTTTAGTCCTCGTTTACGAAGAATTATTATTCCAAAGGAACATATGCATCCCGATAACATATCCAGGTGTTAAATGATTGGAAGAGTTATGCTACAGCATAATAACCAACCCATAAAGACAATACAGGTATATAAATCTAAATTGCTTCACTTAATTTTTGTAACGTATTGTCTTATACGTTCCCAGCGATCTCCCCTATTGGAGTCAGTTGAAATATCAAATCAAAAGAATTCCTGTATGTGACAAAAGTTAGGACTTATCTTAATTGTCTTCCGAAATTCCCTAACGTTCGTAATTCTTGAAGAGCATTTAAATAATTAAGAACACTTGCCAATATGTTACAAGAAGTAAGATTCCAAACTAAGATAAGTAACTCGTTTACGTTTTCAAGAGATAAATGCGCTGGAAGAATTATAACAGACCATCAGCAATCCCCAAATGCCCTTTGGTAATTCTTACAAAAGGCTTCCAGTTCTCTTCCCTAACTGGGTCAGTTGACATATTAACTAAAAACTCTTCAGGTATAGAAGACGAACGTTGATTCTTATGATAAAGCTTCTGAAATGCTTTTTAAATGCCCTTAACTCAAGCAAGGCATTGGAAGAGTTGACAAAGAGATTTACTTGTAATTTAAGAAGAAATATTACTCCTACAGAAGATATACATCCCAAAAATATTTTCAAGTGCTAAAATGATTAGAAGAGGTAAAGTGGAGCGACATCATAATGACTAATTTGGGAAGAGAATCGGAAGACTTTTGCAAGAATTACCAAAGGGCATTTGAGGAATGTTGTTGCTCTGTTATAATTCTTACAGTTAATTTAGTTCTTGATGACCGAAACGACATACATTTCTTTCTTTGGAATCTTACTTCTTGTAACGTATTAGCAAATCCTCTTCACTAATTATAAACATGCTCTTCAAGATTTACGAGTGTTTGGGATTTTTGGAAGAAACGTAGGATAAGTCCTAAATTTTGTCACAAACCTGAACTGTTTCGATTTCGATTTGATATTTCAACTGACTCCAATAGGGAAGATCATTCTAAACATTGTAGCCAATACCTTGCAAGAATTAAGTGAAGCAAACAAGAGTTATGTTCCGTTATCGTCTTTAAGGGTTAGTTATTATGTTGTACCTCCACGATAACTCTTCCAATCATTTTAACATTTGAAAATATTATCGGGCGACAGATCATCCCTAGGAATAATAATTCTTTATAAATGACAACTAAAGCCCTTAGCAAATTCTTCCAATTCTCGTATGCAGTTAAAACATTTCAAGATCATTTCAAAACCTTTTGCATAGGAACCAACGTTTGTTTAATGCCTGAGGAGTTTTGAGGTAATTTGTCAGCTGACCCGATTTGAGTACAGAACTCATAAGAAAGATCTGCATCCCGTTAACATTCTGAAGTGTTAAAATGATTTGAAGAGTTGTAATGGAGCTACATCATATTAACTAGTCCTTAAAGACGATAACGGCATATAAATATTTCTCCCTTCACTTAATTCTTCTAACGTATTGGCTAATACGTTTCCAATGACCTCCATAATTGGCGTCAGTTGAAATATACAATTTTAAAAAATTCACTTATGAGACAAAAGTTAGGACGTATCCTAATTTTCTTCCAACATTCACTAACACTCGTAATTGTCGAAGAGCATTTATATAATTAGCAAAGGTTATTTGCCAATAAGTTACAAGAAGCAAGATTCCAAACGAAGATATGTATCTGATTTACGTCTTCAAGAGATAAATGCACTGGAAAAATTATAACAGAGCAAAGTTACAAGAGTTCTCACATGCCCTTAGGTAATTCTTACAAACGTCTTCCAGTTCTCTTCCCAAATTGGGTCAGTTGACATATTACCTCAAAAGTCTTCAGGTATAAGACATATAGTGACTCTTACGCTAAAGCTTTTGAAATGCTCTTGAAATGCCCTTAACTCGAGAAGAGCACTGAAAGAGGTTCCGAGAAGAGAAGAATTAGTATTCTTTATTCAGTTACCATTTTCAGGTGTTAAAATGATTGGAATGATTATAGTGGCGTTCTACAGTTTCATATTTGGCATAGGGTTAGGATTTTAAAGAAAAAGAATTTCCCCGGCTTTCCTCACTGGTTATACTGGCTATTTAAAAAAGACCTTGTCTGTCTTAGGTATAATTCAAAGAACATTTAATTCCCTTTAGTTTGGTGTACGATTGATGGGTGTAATATGGGTTATATAGTGTACAGCTTGGCCTTACTCCAGATGTGCACCTTTCAAAAAGCTGCTAGCTCCGCTTGGTCAATTTCACTTCCTGAACTTCAGAGGTAAATTATATAAAAAAGAGCCGATAACTTGTTTTAAATTTTCATATATTTGGTAATTCATTCATTGCACTTTTAGAAGCTGGTATTGTCTAGTCTGGAAAAATTCATTTTCCCTATTTTAATAGCTGCTAACGATACTGTACTTTAGACTAATTCAGGTTGATGTTTTAGCACAAGGGAGCAGTCATTTTAGTTAGCAGTGTGTTTAAATCATGTACAATTTCCAAAAGTACAATATCCAAATAAATATCATCCACATTACATTAATGTAGCATAGAGGCATGCCAACATTCTCTCCATTGTGCATGTTTTAAATGCAAACAACGTCACCTTACATACTTCACTCTCTCAAAAGTACATAATAACTGGTGAGCGCCCCCATACTACCACTTCAGTATAATTCGTAACCATTAAAGACGATAACCATATATACATATTGCCTGCTTCACTTAATTCAAGTAACGTATAGGCTAATACGAGTACGATGATCTCCACTTTTGGCGTTAGTTGAAATATAAAATCTAATCAAAAGTTTTCATCCAAAATATCCTAACGCTCGTAAATCACGAAGAGCATTTATTTAGTTAGCGAAGAGCGTTCGCCAATACGTTACAAGAAATAAAATTACAAAGGAATAAATATATGTCATTTATGTCTTCAAGAGATAAATGCAATGAAAGAATTATAACAGAGCAACAGAAATCCCAGAATGCCTTTTGGTAATTCTTACAAAAGTCTTCAAATCGTCTTCTCAAATCGGGTCAGTTAACATATTAACTCGAACATTTTCAGGCATAAGACGAATCTTTGGTTCTTATACTAAAGCTTTGGAAATAACCCCTAAAGACGGTAGCGGTATATAAATTTTGCTTGCTTTCCCTAATTCTTGTAACGTATTGGCTAAGAATTACCAAAGGGCATGTGAGGATTGCTTTTGTTCTGTTATAATTCTTTCGGTACATTTAGCTCTTGAAGAAGACATATTGACATACATATCTTCCTTTGGAATCTTCCTTCTTGTAACGTATTGGCGAATGCTCTTTGCTAACTATATAAATGCTCTTCAACGTTTATGAGTCTCGCCGCCCTTGTGGTACTGTTCTGTCTTAGGAAAGTGGTAAATTTCATATTCGGTGTCCATAGCTTTGAACAATTCCACACTGACCAACATTTTCGTCAAGGCGCGTTCTTCCTTGGTGTGCTGACAAGGTTCGTCTTGGTTGCACGTTTCGGCACAAGTACGGCACAAGGGAAACATAAGTCTTCCTTGGTCATGGCAAGGTAAAACGGGATGGTACAAGTCCGTGGGATGCAAGACTTTACATTGAATTAATTCTTCGTATTGTCGAATGTAGTCCAGGTGGATGTGTTCCGTTAGCAATTGCGGGAAAGCGACAATATTTGCACACTTATGTATACCGAACACACGTCCATTTATTTGATTTCTTCTCCTTTCTTATCTTCGGCGTGGTACAGCGAACAAGTGGAATTCGTCCGTCCTCTGTACAAACTGTCCAGCGGGTTCAGAGGGAACACCTGCTTGTAACTTTCCAAGATACGTTCAAACTCGAAATCGGCTTTCAAACTGTTATCGTACCCGTGTTCTCACATTTCCACCACTTGGTATCCTTGATGTTCTAACTTCAAGCGTCGCTGACAAGTGGCCTCGTACAAGTTTTCCATGGTACGTTGTAAAAACCGATTTTTAGTGTCACGTTGAGAGTAGCAGAGGGGAATTAAGCAGCCGTTAAACTCGTACACGATCTTGGGTTTCTTAAGTCTCAGCCATCCGCCGAATACCTTCCGATGGTCCTTTCGCCTCCTCCGTTTCGGGCATGTTGGATCCATTTGTCTTCTTTGTCACACAGGTAATGGAGCCAGAGTAGGGCTTTGACCGAGTATTAACGTTTGAAAAAATTCGTTGTTTAAGGGCTGATGACAGCCAGGGTGTTTTCGGGCATGAATCGTTGGCGGTACACTAAGAAACACGCTTTGGCAATGGTGCAGGATTATTTTAAAGAATAAGTCCCTCCGTGTTCCATGAACAGTTCTCAAACCTTTCCACAACACCGCAGTAAAATGTCCACGTCGGAACGACAGTACTTTAGTATTTCTTCCTGAAAGTCGAAAGGGTCCGAGGCATGAGTAAAGTACCCTGCGTAGAAAGCTTCTCGTTGTTCGGTGCTCATGTTGTCAGGGTCGTAGTAGTGAGCCTCAGGCAAACGGGGTAGAATACGTGTTGATTGGCTTCGGTATTGAAAAAGTTCGGAAAATAGCCTTTGGCCATTTCTGTCATTCCAATCGTTTAAGGCATTCGGCTCAAAGGCATGGTCAAGTAACTCATCGAATCTTCAAACTGCACTTGTCCCACTTGCATGGAAATGATGTTGGCTCCGATGAAAGTGACTTTAGGACTTTCGGTACTTCGCTCCGTATAGTATCTGAGAAGAAACTGTCCATCGTATCCCGAGAAATTGTAAGCCATCACCATGTCATTGCGATGACGATCTCGAAACGTTTGATGTCCTCTTGGCTCCACGTCTCGTCCATGAGGCCTAAGATCCATCGGGCGAAATCGGCCAGCGTTTTCCGTCACCGTTATTTTTTTCCCACGTCCTCCAGTAATCTTTCTGCCGTGAGGGCAATGACTAAAGATAGGTTCTTGGATGCATGTCTCGCACGCTTGATGAGCCACGGAGAAATTAGGAATGTCAATGACAGTCTATTGCATGCATTCTAAATGGAAAAAGATGAAATTGCATTTTTTTTGGTCATCGTCTTCTTGATGTTTGAAATGGTATTTTTGAATGAAGCATTCGTAATCCAAATCCTCAGTTCGGCGACAGATGTGACATCGTTTCTCTCCTGAACATACGTGTACCTGGGCACTGTTGACATGTATGCCTTGTCCACAAGTAGAGCACAATCTCAGTAGCTGACAAGCACTTTTCCTTTGTGAACTTTGCGTGTTTAGATGTTGTTGGTAACAGATAGGGCTTACAAAAGTGCGCTGACTAGGCAATGTACTCGTAGTTGTCCTTCGTCAGTACAGGTTTTACAGGCCAAACATCCGGAGCATTTCGATCCACAATGCTTGTGTTGCTCTCGATTGTTGTAGCTATAGTCATATTTCTGACAGTAATATCTGTATCCGAGGAATCTAGTGATACTGGTAATGGCATCGAAATGTTCATCTTGATAATAGACGTGAATGTATTTTCCTTCTTTGAAATGGTTGCCTCGAAACAACAGAGGCCTGCGGACTTCTTGAGGTTGCACTTTCAAGGTGTAGCGTGGAGCCAGACGTCTAGAAATTTTTGCATTTCAGGAATGCCACAGGGCGTGTCTTTGGATATCCGCGCATGCTTAACAGGAGTTCTGATTCACTTCGTTGTTTGGATCGGTCCGATTGTCGAACAGTTTTCCAGGCTCTTTTCCATTCTGCCGTGTCGTTCTTGTCTGCATACGTTCGTTCCACAGCGATGGCACGGGCTAAATACATCTTGTCTTGACGGTTGTTATTTCGGACGAGGCACGTTTTGGTGCTACGAAGGTCGCTCACCAATAACACCTTTTGGCGTCCGGACCCTTGGGATATGGACACGTGGGTCATGAACAGTGTCGCGTTTCCATCGGTGATGTGAAACTTTGTCGTTGGATTGTTGCACGTGTTGAATCTTGTCGATGACTTTGGAAGGTGTTCATTCTGCCGGGCCGCTAAACTCGATCCAAACGGGGTACTTCAAACTGTTATGATGAATGGAAAGTCCCAAGCGATCGTCTTCTTTGGCTTCACATTGTCGTTTCAGTGTAATTAACAAAGAATCCCACAAGTAGGTGATGAACACTTCTGTTTTCTCCAACGGTACGTCGGACTTGAAACCTTTAAAGTACACAGTGTACGTGTAAGCCGTATTCCAAATTTTCTAGAGGAGCCCTTGTCCGTCTCTCGAATTTGGTAGTACTTTTCAGGTTTTACTGGTGGTAGACTTTGGTTTGGAATAGGCTCTCTCGGTCTGGTCGCAGACGTGGAAGGTGTTGTTCAGGTTCGCTCATGTCTTCGATTTGAGCCATCACTTCTGTTCGTGTGTGAGGCGATACGTCACGTCTCTGCCTCTTACCTTCGTCTTCTCTCTCACTGAAATCGTGCAATCGTTTCATCTCAATTGATGATTCAGAAATTATTTAACCAAGTTCATTCTTTCTGTGTATATATAACCCTCTCTAACTCTTGTTGTGACAATGACTTGATATATTTCACCACGGCAAGTGAAAGCCAAACAGATAGGAACCCCTGGCTGACTTATGCGAAGGACAATGGTGCGTCTTAAACACCACGTGCATCTTGAATACCCTTCGGTTCAAACCCTATCACGAACGAAAAAAGTTGCACGAAAAGAAAAACCAGACAGTCGGTGTCCGCAAGAGAAATAGAGACGTATTGTGCCGTTCGGACAAGTACGCACTACAGAAAACCACGTTACTCGGTTACGATGCCTTCTTCTCTCAATAACTTCTATTTTGTCTTGTTATATTCAGTGAATAACAAGTGCCTTGTCTTGTTGTATTCAATGCATAACAAGTGCCTTGTCTTGTTATATTCCAAGCATAGCATGTATCCTCTCTTGTTATATTCGAAGGCTAACAAGTACCCTGTCTTGTTATATTCGATGCATAACAAATACCTTGTCTTGTTGTATTAAGTGCATAACAAGAACTTTGTCTTGTAATATTCAGTGCATAACAATTCCATTTTCTTGTTATATTAATTGCATAACAAGTACTTTGTCTTGTTATATTCCAAGCATAACATGTACCCTGTCTTGTTATATTCAATGCCTAACAAGTATCCTGTCTTGTTATATTCAATGCATATCAAGTACTTTGTCTTGTTAAATTCCATGCATAATAAGTACTTTGTCTTGTTATATTCATTGCATAACAAGTACTTTGTCTTGTTGTATTCAGTGCATAAAAAGTACCCTGTCTTGTTGTATTCAGTGCATAACAAGTACATTGTCTTGTTATGGTCAGTGCATAAAAAGTATCATGTCTTGTTATGGTCAGTGCATAATAAGTACTTTGTCTTGGTATATTCAGTGCATAACAAGTACATTGTCTTGTTATGGTCAGTGCATAAAAAGTATCTTGTCTTGTTATGGTCAGTGCATAATAAGTACTTTGTCTTGGTATATTCAGTGCATAACAAGTATTTTGTCTTGTAACATTGAATGCTAACATGTATGTAGTCTTGTTATATTCCACGCATAATATGTACCTGTCTTTTTTATTTTCGGTGCATATCAAGTAATGTGTCTTGTAATATTCAGTGCATAATAAGTACTTTGTCTTGTTATATTCAATGCATAACGAGTACTTTGTCTTGTCATATTCAATGCATAACGAGTAATTTGTCTTGTTATATTCAAATCAGAAGTTGAGTATTATAACTTATATGACCGTTGCAAAACTGTCTTAAAAATCGCATTCATAATTTCTTCCATAATAGCATTAATGTTAAACAAATCATTCTGAACAATTAATTTTGATTCATAGAGAAAATCATACCACGGCTTATAAAAATCTTGCTTAAGTTCAAATGCACTGTTCTGATAAATAAGAGAGAAAAAGAAGAAAAAGTGAAAGAATAGTATCATACCTTGGTTCTTGTTGACTGTAACTGTGAAACTGTCATGGGAAACTTTGTTTATATATATATATATATATATATAGAGAGAGAGAGAGAGAGAGAGAGAGAGAGAGAGAGAGAGAGAGAGACAGAGAGAGAGAGACAGAGAGAGAGAGAGAGAGAGAGAGAGAGAGAATATATGTTTGCTTGTATCTATAAGCCCAGTCTAATGTCACCATCTAATGTGTAGGTTGGTTAGTGTGTTTGAAGGTCGGCACTAACGTTTGAGCGTGTCGAACACATACAAGCTCGCGCTTGCTGGTGTACCTGCCAACATACACATTAACATACAAAGAGATAACTATGTTAGTACTAAACATAATCTACAGAGAAATAGACCAGATAGGAATGCGCCACATACGTTAATATAAAAGTTTTCCATACATGTTTAAAGCTTTTTACTATATTTCTTTTTTAGCCCCCCCCCCCCCCCCGTTTTTCTTTTCAAGGGAGCATACCCAAATTTTTTTTAATTTTTGTGTGTGGGGATTGGTTTGTTTAAAAAATACATTAAAGATATTAGGAAGAGAAGTTTTTCGGTATATAATAAATTGTCTGTAGTATGTGTACAACGCATTTTGGACATAAAATTTACCTACTGTCAGTGCTTCAGCCACTCAGTAGCATATCTACAATGCTCCGTCTACTTATTAGCATATCTACAATGCTCCGTCTACTTATTAGCATATCTATCAACAATGCTCCGCCTACTTACTAGCATATCTACAATGCTCCGTCTACTTATTAGCATATCGACTTTTTAAAATAAAATATAAATCGTGTTGTGAAATTTACATACGTACTTCACTACCATTATGAAAGTTACCATTTAACTATATAAAATAGGAGAAAATATGAAGGTTAGAGCGGGGTTATTTTGTTCATCCTACATAGAACATTTCAAGTCTCAAAGTTCCGTTAACGTAGACTGTGACAAATAAACAGTACGTAGTTAATTGCTTCACAACTGTCAGGTGGCTCGTATTATTTTTGTCCGTGGTCCAGTCGAATCACTATTCAGCAGTATTTAACAACTTACTATTTATCAGTTATACATTTGATTTCTGTTGGGTGCTTAACATTTTGGATATGAGATTACTGAGTGAGTCCACGTGACTGACTATCGGTATAACAACTTGAGGGCTGTAAACATTTTGCAGTGTAAGCGATCATTCCATATACGAGTGTTGTATACAAGATGGCATCATTAGGCGCTGTGTTATTGGTTGCGTTGATAACGTTCGCATGCACAGCAAATGGATTTTTTGTGTCAAGCATAAAGCAGACGATATCCCAGATTCCAAACGTTCCATGCATGGTTGAACATTGCTCGTTGCAAATGTTCAAATGCGTAGAAGATGCAAACTGCCGAGACACGATGGAATGCATGCAGTCATGCGGAATGAAAAACCACACGTGCATGTATGGCTGTCTGAACACTTATGAAGACGCTGTGTTTGATTCTTTTATGAATTGTATCGTGGACGGGCACCACTGCATGAAACTCGAACCTCCGGATCCAGGCTTTAGATGCAAGCCACCAGCGTACTACATAAAAAATTTCACTCTGGACCAACTCATAGGTTCGTGGTATATTGTACGCGGAATCAACCCAGATTATGACTGCTTCGACTGCCAGATTTCTACATATGCACCTGATCCGGCATCCAGTAATTATACTTTAACGGAAAAATATGACGTCACCATGTTAAACGGATCCATACGTCACCGTGCGACTGTGCAACAAGTGCAGCAGAGAGATCCACAAAATGGCGGGCTTTTAGACTATACGGATACCTTGATGGGCTTAACCATGTATGAAAAATGGCAAGTGATAGACTACGATATTACCGGTCAGTATGCCATTGTTTACTATTGTGGCCATATGTCAGACGATTGGTTCTACGAGGGAACCCTGGTTTACTCAAGAACACCTGCTCTTAGAAATGTCGACATTCCAACGATTGCCAATGTCCTAAAAACTAAGGTGGGACTGGATTTTAGTAAGATGTGTGTACCTAAGACCAAGAAATGCGAACAATAAATCTGTGTCGCTCAAAATTCAAGTTTTATTCTTATTGTTGATGTCATTGAAATGAGTGTGTATTTGTATCTAACAAAAGCTGAAAAGTTTTTCAAAATCTGTCTTTTAATAATTCTGGAACCCGTTTAAACACGCTCACCTTTCCTTTTCTTATTCCTGAAAAAAAAACCGATTTTTTTCAGTAAGATCATTTAGATAAATTGTAGAAAGGCAGACTAATTGTTTTGCATATGCACAGAGTAGATATAAAGTTTGATCTCGAATACAATCATGCATAAATGTTATACATGACCTGTAAAGGTGCTTCGTTTTAATCATCAGGTATTGTACGCTCGTTCGATTTTATATTTATATCAAAACTTCGTATATTCATACATCACTGTTCATATTCCACTGAGGAAATTATACGACTGTGTTGCTGTGACACTACTAAACCATTTAGAAAAGCATACAAGACAAATGTTTGATATATACTTGGACATCGTGTTAATTAGTACTTGATGCTAGGTTTACATTTCCTTGACCTATATTTTGCATGCTAAATCGACAAACTTTTGAGGGTTACAGGTAACAAACGTACCAAAATCTTTCTCTCACATCGTGCAAAACATCCAATGAAAATGACCCATTTAGCACGAAATTGACAAACTGAAGTAAATACAAGTCATGTAACTGTATGAAACGTTATCAGGTTCATATAAAGGAATCACACGAAATAGTCAAAAAGAACCGTCACAGTACAGTTATTAATACCTTTCAAAATTCTTTATCTCTATCGGTGGCCTATTTCTTTCTCTCAACACACACACACACACACACGCACACACACTGTATATATATATATATATATATATATATATATATATATATATATATATATATATATATATATGAGAGAGAGTATAATAACTTATCAACTACGTTCTTGTTTACGGCTAATTCACATTGTTTTTCCCTCTACGGCGTCAAGTATTTCTGTTTTATTGCAGATTTATTATCAGTTCATCTGCGATTTGTGTCGCTGGGCAGCATTTTGACTATACAAAGTTTCCTGCTGAGTTCAAACTGTTGGAGAAGTCTGTGTTGACATTTTAATGCCAAGGCTTTGGTAGCTCCTGTTTTTTTTTTCTTAAAAAAAAGTTCTTTTGCCTACATACTGGATGATACAAATAGTATACGTCATGACGTAAATGATGTTTTTACTGTCACATTTAAGTTTCTGTTGATATTACAAGTAAGTACTGATGATTATCTCTTGAAAGTACTAGTCTCAGGCAGTGGCTTATACATTAGAAAAATATTGTCTTTGTATATTCCTGCTTCCCAGCCATAGCTCTAGTAGAAATGCATAAGTTGTTGTGGGACACTTTTTAAATCATTCGAAAGCTTCATGTCAGAAAATGCACTCAAACTTACATTTTTTTTTAACCGTGTACTTGAGATAAAACTCTTTAATCCACTGAAACATCAGCTCATCAACCTAACCCTTCTGCTCACGCGCAATCCATTGTAATGTTTTATTAAGTAATGTTAAGTAAATATTTTGCTAAGTAATTTTTTTACTAAGTAAATCTTATTACTTCGAAAATATTTTACTCAGTAAAATATTACTAAGCAATTATTTTTGCAAAGTAAAATATTATTTAGTAACAAATTCACTAAATACAATATTTTACCTATTAAGTTTGCTACACAAGTTTTAAGTGAACACAGAAATAAGTAATTATGAGTAAATAAAGAAAAACAAATCTAAATGACTTTAAATAAAATAGATCAAATTGAAGTCTTTCCAGTAATGCATGCAATCTTCATCTTGCAACAGTCATTCTACATTATTCAAACTGAAATCGTACACTATTCGTGCAAGCTTTCGAGAACCTTGCACAAACTGTTATTGTCAAAGTTAGTATTTGGAACCTTGTGGCAAGCTTGTGTAAACCACATCAAAGAAATAGTGCACGTTTGAAGAAAATTGTTGCAACAGTGTAATGTGCCAGTTTATGCAAGCCTAAATTATGTAACGAACAAACGTGTATATCCAAAAAAACTAAAAAAAACAAATTTGTTCAAGCTATCAAATTCTGTGCTAGCTTATGAAGGTTCATTGTTGTAAAATTATTGCATGCAAAATGACA
This sequence comes from Sinohyriopsis cumingii, assembly GCA_028554795.2. Classification (NCBI taxonomy): domain Eukaryota; kingdom Metazoa; phylum Mollusca; class Bivalvia; order Unionida; family Unionidae; genus Sinohyriopsis; species Sinohyriopsis cumingii. The sequence goes on along the minus strand of CM068836.1, from coordinate 24,554,745 downwards.
TTATAGACCATTCAAGAATAATCTTTATGATAGCAAAACATTGCAGTTAAATTAGAAAACTGTTTATATGTAAAACAAATCTTAAGATAAAGGAAAAAATTAAACTATTTTTTAAGTAGATTTATTTATTAAAATACGCATATTTCGAAACAGCCTTTTCTCACATAAAGTTTTTAAAACTTATACAATTACCTTGCTTATTCTTTGTATTGCAATGTGAAAATCACGTCATCAACTTCACATCAGATACTGCATTTACCAGACACTGTATAACAACTTGGACCATTATAGGTATATCCGTGTTTTGCATTTCAAGCAGAAATGATAAACTGATAAAACCTTTTTTCATGGAATCTAAAATCCGTTTGGTAGATTGCAAATGCGGTATTAGCTACATTTGAATTACCAGTTCTTATGGATCATATTAAAAAAGAAAGTAGTCTAGGGTACTTTAGTATAAGATAACAAGTAATTAATATCACTTCACAATTACAGCTCCCACTAAATACCACTTCACAATTACAGCTCCCACTAAATAGCACTCCACAATTACAGCTCCCACTAAATACCACTTCACAATTACAGCTCCCACTAAATATCACTCCACAATTACAGCTCCCACTAAATGCCACTTCACAATTACAGCTCCCACTAAATACCACTCCACAATTACAGCTCCCACTAAATGCCACTTCACAATTACAGCTCCCACTAAATACCACTTCACAATTACAGCTCCCACTAAATATCACTCCACAATTACAGCTCCCACTAAATGCCACTTCACAATTACAGCTCCCACTAAATACCACTCCACAATTACCGCTCCCACTAAATACCACTTCACAATTACAGTTCCCACTAAATACCACTCCACAATTACAGCTCCCACTAAATACCACTCCACAATTACAGCTCCCACTAAATACCACTTCACAATTACAGCTCCCACACCAACTTAGTGTCCATAAGATTCTCAAGTAAGATGTTACACCTGTTAGTCTCACGTGCTTTTTAACATGCAAATTAAGTACAACTCACAAGACCAATAGAATCTAACAAAATCTGAAAATCACATAAGCAGGACCATAGCCAATGTATCACTAAGGGAAGATTTCAGAAATGTTGGCTGCTACACAGCAAGGCTAACTTTGCAGTCTAAGATATCTCTCACTGCCATTTTCTTGAATATGCTCGGAAAAATCTTCAAATTTTCTCTTTGGCTTTATAAACTTTTTACTTCGCTTCCATGTAGAATTCCATTTGGGCAGGACGGTGTCAGACGGTTAAGCTCCACTACCATTTCTTAAAATCGCGCAATATTAGGAGAAACACAGAGATGTTAGCCACTGAACAACCTCTTCTGAACAACTCCTCTCATCTTGCATACTCCCCTGTTTCATGTAGATTCAGGTACTATCAACTGAAATAGATTACAGTAACATATACAATTTGACCTGGACACAATATTTGACTATTTACCTGCTTGGCAAAAGCATTTCAGTTCTTGTTCAACAAGTCATAGATAAATTTTATAACTGTTATTCATGACCATCTTTTAAATTGATCATAAATTTTAGATGTACCCTCTATTTTGAATGGACTGTGACATCTGTCAACGATTGGTACTGTATATCTTTCAACTGAAGAAAAAGCAATGAAATTATTTGATACCTTAAGACCTTTTAAAAAGACTCACTGCCATCTTCTTTGAAAATGAAAATGAAAATATTAAATGCAATGACCTCTGAACTTGTCTCAGTTAAAGTTAAATGCTCCAAGGCAATTGCTGAATTGCATATGCGTGAAGAAAAACGTCCCTGAGAAAAATGGATACGAGGTTAACAAGCATGAATTTAATACGTCAAAGGAGATGACTTTATATTTTTTCTCCACATAATCACTGAGGCAACTTTGCAGCTCATTATAATTTACAGCTGCGCTTGCCAAACTGCAGTTCTCGATTTAATGTTGTCAGTTGTCAACAATAGGTTATTTGCTAATTAGTCAAACTAATGTCAATAACTGACAACATTGCATAGAGATCTGCTGTTCGGCAGGCGTAGCATTAAATAATAATGACTTGTAAAGTTATCGTCTCAATAATTACATGGAGCAAGATTACAAAGTCATATCATGTGACATAGGCCTATTACGTGAAAAAAGTAAAGCGGACGCCAAACTGTAGTCCCGTAAACCCGCAAAATGAAACACTTTTGATTTTACTCATCAACACGATAACTTCGTAATTTTAAATTATCTCTGAGGTTGGATCATCACTTGCTGCACACGAATTGGTACTAATTGCAATGAAAATTCCCGAATTACCACAGGGGCTCGTTACAAAGAAAGTTTGGAGCATCCGTCAATGAATCAAGGGATGGGAGGTCTAACCTGTAACAATATAACACAAAGGAAGACACGAGTCCGCACCTGTCGGTAGTTCCAACACTGCAAGTTTATCCTAATTGCGTCTGCTAATTTCCATCTTTAGCCAGTCGTAATGAAGAATAATTCAATTTTCAAAACTTCGTTCAGTTTTTAATCGTACTCTCTTTTTTTTATTTTCACTAGTAGATTTTTTAAAACATTATTGACATGTTTTTCTCACCATTAGACTTCATGTTTAATGATATTTTCTTATTTTTTGCCCCATTAAACTTTGCTTTTAATAGTATTGCTTGCTTATTTTCAGTATTAGATAGTATTTGTAGCAATATTGTCTTGTTCAGTAGACTCTGTTGCATAATAGACAGAGGATCCTAAATCAGACTTAAGACATCAACGCTTTTCTATTGTGTAAGAACTTAAATAAGAGGGCAAACAGCACACCTATATATAATAGTCATTTTTCAGTATTTTGCTCTTGCACAATCTGTATAGTTTTAGGAGAGGTTTTCCAGAGGGACAGTGGCATTTCAAGATTTGTTATTTACTGATGACTGATTTGATATCATGTCTGCACGTTATCAAGTTAGCATTCAATGCAGATATATGTACCTGCAGTTTGAATGGTGAAAAATCCGGTGATACCATTTGATATGCAGTCGTCTTTAAATTCATAATATAAATTATGTTGCTGACCGGAAGAAATCTGCTAATAATAGCAGCTGCATCAGTTGAGAAAGGTAGGGAAGATTTCCGTTGGTCAGAACATAACCATGTGATAAGACCTAATTGCGTTTATTTGTATTAAGCTGTATGGAGAACTACGTCTTGCTTATATAAATAGTCACGTGCAAAGTAACTAATGTAAACACTGAGACGGAAGGCATACACACTGTATGCCTTTGAATAGAAATAAAAAACGGTGGGTTTATATTTTATTTAAAAATTTAATAAATTGATTTGACATATTAAAAAAAATAATCTTTATAATTTTTCTGAAGATAATTCTTTCTTTGATTAGGTTTGAAAATATAACACTGCCAAACTCAAAATCTGCCAATAAGAACATTGGGGCTATGTCACAATACTTTCACTAGGGCTCGTTACAAATGAATTTAAAACTATAGGTAAACGAATATAGGAATTGGGAAGAAGGGGTTTCAATGACTAACATTATAACAATTGGATTCACAGTCCTGCATTAAATAGTTACGATGTGGGTGTTGAAGTGGGGATAGAAATCCCACTCCTCCCCCATCGTAACTTGCATGATCGAAATCTTTTACTATTTGGCTATTGGATCCCCATCACTATAACCATTTACCGATAGTCTTAATTTCATTTGTGAATAGCCCCTGTAGGTAGCCTAAACTGTTAATGAACACGAAAATAGATTTACAGAAACCAACATTATTTACTCACGTGTCCAGGCAATAACGATTCAACCAAGTCACAATGAACTCAAGAGAGCACCAACATCCAAGAGTCAATCGTATGTCAAACAAAGCAACAACACACCCTTTGCTTTGAACATTGAACGTCTACTCAGATTACATATGCTAATTTCGATAAAAGATTAAGACCATGCTGTGGAATGTTCAAAGCCTTTGATCGTCTAACATTGGTAGAATTATTGTTATATGTAGACATAACTATTACATTGCAGACGGAGAATCCCCTGATCTATAAATAGCTATGTAGCAAACGCCCTCTTCAAGAATTCATACGCTAAAAATAAAGCTCTAAAACGGATAGGATAATATTTGTGTAAAAACAAAACAACAAAATAACAATAAAATTTTACAAAAAAACAACATTAGGAATTTCAATTATAAGAGTGCAATGTTGTTTTTTCCACTCGTCGTATAAGTTGCCAACTGAGACAACTTACATATTGGCTGTGTGCATCGGCAACTGACAGTTTATACCACGATAAACTCAGACCAAAAAACCCCAATAAACTCTTAATGAATGATGTCTCGTATAAATTACACTAACTGACAATGATTTGGACATTTTAGCTGCTGTATTATGCACAAGTCTTTAATATGTTTTTACTGCTTATTTGTTTTCCACCCATTTTTCCAATTCTTTACACCTTCCTTACTTGTTATTTCTTTGCATATTCCTTTTGAAATACACATTTTTCAATTATGTGTGTACTTTTGAGTTTCTGTATAATGTAGGTATTTCTAATTTTGTCTTTGATAAATCCAAAATTCTTTTTCCAGCTGATTTTGCCTCTGTCGCACGTTGTTGGACACTTCGCATACATGATTCCGACCTCTGACACGACTTTTTCCATTTATCAGCGGAGACAAGTCTTCACTATTTAACTACTTTAAAAATAGTCGTGGAAGTGTTTTGAAATGAAGAATTAGAAAATCCTTATGTGAAGATCACGATATAGAAGATGCACAAGTTCGAAACAGAAATGATACGATGAGTCTTGCTAGTTGATTTCCAGAGCAAAGTCCAGAACGTTTTCGCACTGAATTTCAAGCTGTAGACGAATGTGTATACTCGGGCAGCTACTTGGAAATTCTGAATATACATTAAGTGATATATGCTGCAGTTACATACAAAGATAAAAGGTATGACAGATACTTCATATAACAATGCAGATCCAGTTATTCAAAGATCGCTGAAGATTGGTCTTTTTTGTTTTTACTGTTGTCAACTAGATCAATAAAGAAACAACCGGTGGAATCCTATTGTATTAACGAATTAAGAATGAATGAATTAAGAAGCTCGACTTTGTAAACAGCTAAACAGTTGTATCTTATGCCGAAATTCGTAATTTAAGGTTTGGCGTTATTGACATTGCCATTTGCGTTATTGATCAAATGTACAAACAAAACATCAAAGAGATTAAACATTTGCAACATATTCAGAACATAAACTTTAGCAGCTTCTGCAACCTTTAATATCAGTATAAATAATAGTTTCTTTGGTGGTGAATATTGTTACTTTTGTGGTTCTAAAGCGCCAGGTGCGATTTGAACGTACGAGTCAAGCTGATAGACGTGATCATAGTCATTATAATCCTTCTTGTCAAAATGTTTTACTAGCTTTGTCTTCGATGTCATCCTCTACAATTTCTAGTTGTTTCTTGTTATTTTGTTTGATATATTTCCATAGTCTTTTCTTCAAAGTTCTGTTAAACCTATCTATTGTAGATGAATTGTTTAGGTAAATCAAAAGACATTTGATTTGTTTCTGTTTCTGCGCAAACCACATAACTTTCTTGTTGTTAAACTGTTTTTCTTCATCAGACTTTTTCTTATCAGGCTTTGCCCTTCTAATATTTCGGTAAAAGCATCATGTACATCAGTTTTCATTTTGCTTTTATTGCACAGACCAGGGAATTTCGAGAAGAAGATCTATATTACTCTTAAACTACAATTGTTTATATTTTTGTAGCTTCAAAATG